>CM057456.1:699374375-700785000 GCA_016271365.2 Neoceratodus forsteri | reverse complement strand
GGGCACAAAATAGCAATCGACAGCGACCACACATCGGGAGTACAAGAGGCTTGAAAAATGATCTGGCCTATAGTGAAGCAGTTAAGAGCTAAAAATATAAAGACCCAAGTACTGCGCCCAGCAAGGCTGAAGATAACCTGGCTGTGGCTGCCTCTAAGTCTATTTCCAGATCTTTTGACCTGACAAAGCTCCCTGAGCGGCTTCGCAAATCTATTGCTTTTCTCTACCTATGATGCTACTCTCTTCTCTGCACGCCTCTACTAGGATTTATTCTGCTTAGATCTGCCTCTGTTAGCATATTGTACAAATCGTCCTGTACCGCCTTGTATACTGTCAATCCTGTAATGCTCATCTGTAACTGGTCTGACTACTCTGAACTGACTTGTGCATTGCCAATTCCTGTAATATCAAAATTGTATTCTGTCCTATATCCTCATGTTTCCACAATTCTTTTGTACACCGTCTTATTGTAAAAATGTTGTTTGCACTGTTTTGTCCTCTCTGTGACGAGGTACCTTTGTAAATGAGCCTCTGGCTCAAAGGTTGTAAACTGATGTTCCAATAAATAAATAAATAACTACAGAACAGGGAACCAGAATTTTTAAAGATTTCTTGGCGGCCGCCCCTTACCTTGAGGACCTGGGGATCAGCACACCCCCTCTGACAAAGGAGAAGCTGGAGCAAGACCTCCTGGCATCCGCGTGGTCTGTGGCCCAGAAAGGAATAGCCAAGATGGTCCCTTCAGAGTGGCAACCACAGACCTCCCTCCGAGCTGATATTGGCGCTGTATTCCGGAAACTCAGGGACCCTGCTTTGATCAACAAAAGTGTCCCTCATTTGAAGCTGGTGATGGTAAACAGCGACGCAGGCGAGCTAGGCCCTACGCGATCCTCAGACACATGAAGCAACCTCTCGGAGAAGTCCGTGTTTTAAGTTAAAGAAAGAACTGCCTCTTCTTTGGGCGTTTCAGGCCGACGGGTCCTCCTGCTCCAACCGAGTTCACCACCCTAAACCACACACAGACTGTTACCCCCCCTTCCTCCTGACCATTGAGACGCTTTGGGGCCGCAGTGAGTACTATAGACACTTCACTGCAGCTGTGCTGCATATAAAGAAGACTGACTGGCCCTATTCCCACTGAAACATTCTCGAACCTGTTGCTTCACCCCTCCTCATTCCTTCTCTTAAATTTATTTCAGATCTTTTTCTGGTATCACCTGGTTGTGCTCCGGGGGGGGTTGTTGGAACTGAACTAGTGGGAATAACTCTTGTAGGGTAGTTACACAGAACATGATCATTCACCTTCAGAATAGAATTAATACCTACGGTCTTTGAGTGTGAAATGTGGGGAAATGAGATCCATGAGGTCCTTGGGTCCTCGGGGGGGGGGGGGAGATCTGCTGGACCCGTAAACGTTCGACTCCTGCTGTTTCCAGAGAGGCGAGACAGGAAGTTGGGAGGCATGGCCTCACCGAAGTATCTTGGAGGTGAGGGCAATCTAATTTCACCCAGAGTCTGTATATAGCAGTCCTTACTAGTCCCCGCAGGCATATACCGGATGCCTCATCTGCAACTGACCATTCTAGAGGAAACCTGCTTGCAGTCACCGTAGCATTGGGGGGGGGGGATTCCACGAGGCTCACTCATATGGGTCGGATGCTGAGAACATTCCCTCTCAAAAGATATTATTAGGGCCCTTGTGGCGGAGGCCTCTTGGCCCGATCTCCCCGGCTTTTAGTCCTGAAGGTGGATTTGAGATAGGGAGGGGACTTCCGCCTACCCAGTGGTCATTTAGGCGAATCGTGGCCATGATAGTTCTATGGCCCGGGCCTGAGCCTCGGTTTTAGGCCTCAGCCCCATAGCTGGGGATGGCTTTACCCCTATACGATATTTGCAGGAACCAGGGGATCGAGAGATTCGGACCACTCGGGTCGTATCACTATAGGACCATTTCTGGCAAGGGCCAGAAAGGAATAGGCCCCGATAACTAAATCATTCAACCGGATCTGGGACTCCGATTTATGACAGATGAAATAAGATCGTTGTCCCAGATGACGCCGCTCATTTCGGGGGTGAGAGCCAGGGACCATGGGCCTGAGACCTCCCTGGTCTCCTGGTACTCTTGCCTGAGATTTCGGAGGTTCGTTCCCCCACTGGAGAACTTTAACAACTGGTAGGGATTGAGAGTGGGGGAGACTCTCCCCATCAGGGGTTCACCCTATGAGTCCACACTACAGGGAACCTATCTTCGGGGGGGGGTGGACATGCTTGGGGAAGGGAAGGAAGGGATGAATGGGATGGCTCTTCAAGCACTGAAATTAGGGTGGGTTATCATGTGACCTCAAGTTTTTTTTTTCCTTGAGAGGTGGGGAGTGGGGAAAGTGATGGGAATTGTGCACCTATGCGGATTTACACTGACACTCGGAGGGGGGGGGCGCTTCCTCTGGACACTCCAGGGCCCCGCAGAGAACACTCATTGCACTACTGAGTGCCCTGCTCTGGTCTGTACATTCAGACACCCTTCTGCTGACAAGCATCGGTCAGCCTTCCCATGGAAGTCTAATCAAAGATTACGGAACAACCAGGCCGAGAGGAGTCTCGGCTGAGGTTGACGAGTATTTAATTCAGCTCTTGGCTCGAAGTTGGAAGAGGCCAGAGCAACAGTTCAGTAGTATAATAGTTAAAAATAGTGTTTTTTCAAGATTTATTAATGTTTATACTAAAAAGTTAGATGCTTTGCAGGTTCACTATTGGGTTAAATTGCTAATGTTTAGAGGGTCATTGCTTAAGAGAAAGGTAATTAATCTTAGTTGGATGGAACATGGCTAAATATACCACAAAGTTTATGTCTCTTAACGTAAATGGATCATCCAGCCCAGTCAAGAGGAGGAGGAGGATCCAGCAATTTACTGCGTCCCAGGGGTGTGGGGGTGTGTTCCTGCAGGAGACCCACCTCTCCCCCCTAGAGACTCAAAAACTTAAATCAAGGTCCTTCCCCCTGGTTTATCACTCATCCCTTCCTACAGGTAGAAGGAGAGGGGTAGCGATCCTTCTATCAGCGAATCTTTATTTACAACAGCAGGAGGTGATAGAGGATCCTGAGGCCAGGTACCTTATAGTTGTTGGGTCTATACAAGACATTCAAGTAACTATGATCAACATCTATATACTCCCCGGGTCCTCATTTAGAGTATATTCAAACATCCTCCAACTGGTGTCAGAAAAGGCTAAAGGCATTTTAATAATGGTTGGAGACTGGAACATAGTTTTAAATAGGGCCTTTGATTCAACATCCCAGATCCCAAAACTGGATGCTGCCAAAGCCCGATCTGTGAAAATCCTGCTGGAACAATTGGGTCTGTCCAATATTTGGAGAGAGAAGTACCCTAGAGCAAGGGAATACACTTGCTTTTCACCTAGGTTTAAGGTCTTTTCCCATCTGGACATGTTTTTTACAATTTCGGGAGACCTAAGCAGGTTTTCTTCTGTATGGGTGGTCTCGACCATCCTCTCTGACCATAGTCCGGTTTACCTGGAGGTGGAGCTGGGACTGCCCAAGTGCATCACACACTGGAGACTAAATACCTCTCTCCTCCAAGACAAAGGAGTAATAGAGGAACTTAAAGAATACCTGAAAATAACCCTAGAAGAGAACAGTAGACAAGAAACTATGCCACAAATACTATGGGACACGGTTAAAGCCTCACTCAGAGGCAAACTGATATCAATAGCATCCCACAAAAAACATGAAATGAGGCAAAAACAGCAGAAATTAATGTCTCAGATTAAAGAATTGGAAGATGCCCCAAAAATTAAGTGGGATAAAACCCGGTACAGGGAATTGATAACATGCAGGAACCTATTACAAAACATTCAAAAAGTGGAGGTAGAAAAAGCTTCGTTTTATTTAAAACAAAGATACTACGAGGGAGGGCCTAGAGGCACCAAACTCCTAGCCTTTAGACTTCGCCAATATGCAGCAAAAGCTACAATAACTAAAATAATATCCCCGGTCAGGCCAAATGGTTAGACAGGCTTCACAGATAGCAGAGGCGTTTGTTGAATACTACTCAAAATTATATAACCCAGAAGAGAAAACCTCCAAACAAGATAAATGGAACTATCTGGGCACCATCCCTCTTTCCCTGCTTTCACCGGACTCAGTTAGGATGCTGACTAGGCCCATTACCCAACAAGGAATAATCTCCACAATTAATAAACTTAAGTCAGCCAAATGCCCTGGCCCAGACAGGTATGGGGCAGAATTTTATAAGACACTGGCCTCAGAAACAGCTCCTTTGCTTCTTAAAGTTTTCTCAAACATTTATTTATTTTTATTTATTTATTTAGATTTTGTTTACCAGGTAAGCCCACTGAGACCAGAGGTCCCTTTTTCAGGGGCGACCCGGGGTGAGTACACCACCAACTTTACATACGGCACAGTATACAGCTCCAAAAAATATATATACAATTTGTACATAAGGTACAGTATACAGCGTGAAAAAAATATATATACAATTTGTACAGGAGGTTGTGTAACAGTAAGGCAGAGACAGTGAGCATGTAGCAAGTAACATCTTCAGAGAAAACTTGCATTGCCCAGGGGGAAAAACAAAAGTCCATGGGTCATTCAAAAAGAAAACATAACACAGTTTGTAGAGAGTTAACAGTTAATAAAGGTTTGTTGGTACACGGGGAGCCAAGGATTCGTAGGTAGCCACATTACGTCATTAGAGGTAGGGAGCTTATCTAGCGGTTACAGCAGCAGTGGCTCAGTTCCAGGAGGTAGACTTTGAGACCGGCCTTGAAAGAGGAGAGGGAGGGTTTGTCAAGTAGGGAAGAGGGGGAGCGAGTTCCAGAAATGTGGGGCAGTGAACTGGAAGGAGCGTTTTCCTTGATTGGTGTGGATACGGGGTATGTTCAGGAGTCGACTGGAGGTAGACCGGAGGTTGCGGAGGGAGACTTTAGGGGTAAGCAGGTCGCTAAGGTGAGGTGGATGGTGAGTGGAGAGGAGTTTGTAGGAAAGGCAGGCAGGGGAAAAAGATAGTTTAAGCTTGAGTGTCGGCCAGTTTAGGTCCTTAAGAGCTTCGCAGTGATGTCGCCTAGGGGAGGAGTGGGTTGCAAAGTGAGCAATGCGGTGGTAGAGGGTGGAGAGATTGGTTAGCTCGGTCTCTCTGAGGGACTGTAATAATGGAGAGCTGTACAGTAAAGAGGAGAGGAGGCTGCAGTTAGCAATGGTTCTACGTGCTTCTTCAGAGAGGGAGTTTCCGAGGCGGTATAGCAAGCCCAGTCTTTGGTGGATAGATATAGTTAGGACATCTATGTGGGGTTTGAAGGTTAGCTCCTGGTCAAGGGTAACCCCAAGATACTTAAACTGGTCAGCGACCTCAACACGCAATCCTCGAGCTGATGTTATAGGGAGAAGACCACTACGGTCTTTACCCAGTTGCCGGATCCCGAAGAGGACAGCTTTTGTCTTGTCCTCATTTAGCTTGAGGTGGTTGGCAGTGAACCATGTTTCGAGTTTTGCCAGGCAGGCTTGAAGTTCAGTTGCGATAACGGAGGATTGGGGGTCACTGTGATAGATTAGTGTCATCAGCGTAGAGCAGTAGGTTGCAGGGTGCACACACCTCAGCTATGTCGTTCACAAACAGGGAGAACAGCAGGGGTCCTAGTATGGAGCCCTGGGGTACCCCAGTGATCACCGGTTTGGGGTTTGATTGGGCGCCTTGCCAGCGTACTGTCTGAGTTCTGTTAGTCAGGTAGCTAGTGGCCCAGGAGAGAGAGAAAGCTGATCCAAGCCAAGCCTTTGAAGCTTTGAGAGGAGCAGCTTATGAATGACCATGTCAAAGGCCTTGGAGAGGTCGATGAATAGTGCCCCCGTTGGGGTGCTGGTCCGGGGGAGGCCCCCCTTCCTGGCAATACGCGACTATAACCATCCTACACAAGGAGGGAAAGGTCCCTTCAAAGTGTGAATCATACCGCCCCATTTCCTTACTCAATCAAGACTACAAGATTTTTACTTTGGTCATAGCCTCGAAGCTGAATCCCATTTTACCAGATTTGATTCATTCAGACCAATCTGGCTTTGTTATGGGGCGACAAGCCCCTGACGGAGTGCGCTCTGCCCTGAATATGATAGATAAGATCCAACATACCCGCACCCCAGCATGTCTGTTGAGCTTAGATGCTGAAAAGGCCTTCGACAGGGTCTCATGGGATTTCCTGTTTTCGGTGCTCGAGTATAGGGGATTTCCTGAATCCTTATTAGGCACTATGAGGTCCCTGTACACGGGTCCCCAGGCATATGTCAGGGTGAATGGGGGACTGTCAAATAGATTCCAGCTGAGTAGAGGCACCCGGCAGGGGTGCCCCTTCTCCCCCCTCCTATTCGCCCTATACATTGAACCTCTGGCTAAAGCCGTGAGAGGGGCAGAGGAGATAACAGGGATTGAGGTGGGCAGTATGCAGAAAAAAATCCTGCTGTATGCAGATGATGTATTACTGAGCCTCTCCCAACCACAAAGGTCTATAGAACAGATATGGCCCATTTTGGAAGAATTCGGGAAACATTTGGGATACTCCCTAAATAAATCAAAAACATAGAAACATAGAAACATAGATTTTGACGGCAGATAAGGACCGCTTGGCCCACCCAGTCTGCCCATTTCCCTACCTAATGGATAAGCTGCAGATCCTAGTTAACCAGCAGCCTACTTCTTCCTACCCCCACCCCCTAGAATTGCCTTATGACTGTCCCATGCATGCTTGAATTCCACCACTGTTTTTGACTCCACAACCTCCTCCAGAAGGCCATTCCATGCATCCACAACCCTCTCTGTGAAAAATACTTTTTAAATTACCTCTGAGCCGCCTCTTCTATCTCTCAAATTGTGCCCTTTGTTCTTGCACACCTCTTTTTTTGAAAGATGCTACCTCTTGGACTTTGTTGATTCCCTGAGGTACGTGAAAGTTTCTATCATGTCCTCCCTCTACCTCCTTTCCTCGAGGCTATACATATTCAGCTCCTTAAGTCTCTCTTCATATGTCTTCCGTGCAGACCCTGCACCATTTTGATTGCCCTCCTGGACAGCCTCCATCCTGTCTATGTCTTTGCGGAGATTGGGTCTCCAGAACTGCACGCAGTACTCAGATGGGGTCTCACCAACTGTCTGTACAGAGGATAATAACTTCCTGTTTTCTACTGGTGATGCCTCTCCCTATGCATCCCAGTATCCCCCAGCCTCCTTGCTGCCTCCCACATTGCTTGCCCACCTTTAGGTCATCTGATATGACTACCCCCAGGTCCCTTTCCATTTTATTGTTGTTAGTATCTCACCCCATTGTGTACTCTTCCCTGGGTTTTGTTTCCCAGGTGCATTACCTGCACTTCTTAGCATTGAATCTAAGTTGCCATACATTTGACCATTCCTCTAACCTTGCCAAGTCCCTTCTCATCCTTTCCACCCCACCTTGTGCATCAACTCTGTTGCAGATCTTGTGTCAGCTGCAAAGAGACATACTTTTCTTCCAGTCCCTCTGCAATGTCGCTTATAAAGACATTGAAGAGGACCGTCCTAATACTGAACTCCTGTGTACCCCACTAATAACCCTTCTTCAGAGTGGACTCCATTTACTATTACTCTGTGTCCTATTATCCAGCCAATTCTTTACCCAGGCTGTCATCTTGGGACCCACTCCCAGGCTGGTTAACTTGTATATTAATCTTTGTGTGGGACTGTGTCAAATGCCTTGCTAAAGTCTAGGTAGGCCATGTCCACAGCCCCTCCTGATCTACTACTTTGGTCACCCAGTCAAAGAAATCTATCAGATTTGTCTGGCATGACCTTCCCGCTGTGAATCCATGCTGCCTTGGGTCCTGTGCCCCTCTGGCCTCTAGATACTCAACAATTCTTTCCTTCAGAAGTGATTCCATCATTTTCCCTACCACTGAGGTTAAACTAACAGGTCTGTAGTTTTCTGCTTCTGCCTTGCTCCCACTTCTGAGAAGGGGAATCACATCTGCCTTTCTCCAGTCCTCAGGTACCACCCCATCCTCCCATGATTTGTTAAAGAGGGTAGTCAGTGGTGTCACTAGTTCTACCCTTAGTTCTTTTAGAATTCTAGGATGAATCCCATCAGGCCCCATTGCTTTGTCCACCTTCAGTTTTACGAACATACGAACATACGAAATTTGCCAGCAGATAAAGGCCTAGAGGTCTATCAAGTCTGCTCGAATGTGCAGCTAGCACCCCTTATTCTGCAGCTGCCCTCCCTTCCACCCTTCTCCTTCATTAACCCTCCCCTTATCCTGTCCCATCCTCATTTGAAGCAGTCCACTGTTCTACTGCATACCACTTCAGCAGGTAACGATTCCACCCAGCCACCACCCTCTCTGTAAAAAGTGTCTCCTCATCTCCTTCTGAACCTTCCTCGCTCCAGTCTCATATCATGGCCCTGATGGCCCTCCCTCCTTACTTTGAACAGCCCTCTGTACCTGTCTTGTTTATTCCTTTCATGTATTTAAAGGTTTCAGTCATGTCACCCCTGTCTCTCCTCTCCTCCAGTGAGTACATGTTCAACTCCTTCAGCCTCCTCTCATATGATAAGCCCCAGCCCCTTGATCATCTTTGTCGCTCTGTGCTGCACCCCCTCCAGTAACTTAATGTCCCTCTTCAGATACGGACACCAGTACTGCATGCAGTACTCCAGATGTGGTCTAACTAATGACCTATACAGTGGCAGAATCACCTCCTTCGTCCTCGAGGATATACCTCTTGCAATACAACCCAGCATTTTGTTGGCCTTTGCAGCTGCCTTCCTACATTGCACCGAGTTGTTCATTGACCCTGTAATGAGCACACCCAGATCCTTCTCCTCCTCTGTCTGGGCTAGCTGCACTCCCCAGCTGGTAACTCCTCCTTGTTCTTCAACCCAAAATGCAGCACCGTGCACTTTTGGCATTAAAGCCCAGTTGCCAGGTGTCTGACCAGGTTTCAAGCTTTGCCAGATCATCCTGCAACCCCTGCCATCCCCTAGGTCATCCACCACCGCCTACCTTGGTATCATCAGCAAACAGACTGATCTTGCTCTTGATGTCCCATGATATGTCTGCAATGAATATCCCAAACAACACTGGTCCCAACACTGAGCCCTGTGGAACACCGCTCATCACTGCCCTTTCGTGTAAGAGCTCCCCACCCACCACCACCCTCTGTTGCCTTCCCTGCAGCCAGTTTCCTACCTATCTCACCAGCTTTGCACCCACCCCTGTGCCTACTACCTTCCTTCCCAGCCTTCCATGTGGCACTGAGTCGAATGCTTTACTGAAGTCCAGATACAGGACATCCACTGCATGGCCCCTGTCCAGTTGCCTAGTTACCCAGTCATAGAACTCGACCAGGTTGGTTTGGCAGGATCTGCCATGTATGAAGCCATGCTGTCTGCTGTCCTGTAGTCCTTTGGCCTCTAGGAGGGCCACCAGCCTCTCCTTCAGTATAGTCTCCATTAGCTTACTCATGATGGATGTGAGGCTCACTGGTCTGTAGTTTCCCGGTTCATCCTTGGGGCCACTCTTGTGGAGGGGCACCACATGAGCCATCCTCCAGTCCTGAGGTACACACCTCGAATGTAGTGAGGCATTAAATAGGTCTGCCAAAGGTCCTGCAAGGACCTCTGCCAGCTCCTTCAGTACCCTGGGGTGGATGCCATATGGACCTGGCGCCTTGTCCACCCTCAGTGCCTTCAAACCCTCTCGAACTCTGCTATCCATGATTTCCCCATCTGTCACCACTCCCCCGCTTCTGCCATTCCCACCTTGGTGTCACCCTCTTCTCTTTAGTAAATACTGAGCAGAAGTACTCATTTAGTGCTTCCGCCTTATCGCACCCTGCTTCCACCCAACCCCTCCTTCCTAATCCTTACTATGTGGTCCTTACAGCCCTTTTCTCCCTGATGTACTTAAGAAGTCCTTCCCCTTCTTAATGCCTTGTGCCAGCCTGAGTTCTGTAGATGCTTTGCTCCCTCACTGCCCTTGTCACCTCCTTCCATTCTGTCAGGCACTCTTCCCTGTCCTCCCCTCTCCCTGTTTTCTTGTACTTCCTAAAGGCAGCTCTTTTCCTCCTTACCTTTTTCCATGACCTCCTTGCTCAACCAGATTGGTTTCTTAGCCCTAGTCTTCTTGATCTGGGCTTTGCAGCAGGTTTTGGTTGCCTCCACTATCCCCAGCTTTATGAGCTCCCACCTCTGGTTAGTGTCCATACTAGATTGAATTCTGGCCAGGTACCCTTTTACCACTTCCCCCATCCTCCCAAAGTCGGCCCTCCTGAAGTCCAGCACTATTGTGCCAGATTCCACTTCTTCCTTGCCCATATCCAATGTGAGCCATACTGAGCGGTGGTCACTCCCTGACAGCGGTTCCTCCACTGTAAGTTCTCTCACAAAGTCCCCATTTGCCAGCACAAGGTCAAGGGTATTTCCTAAACTGGTTGGTTCACTGACCTTTTGCAGCAAGAAGCTGTCCTGGAAGGCATCCAGCAGTACCTGCTCCCTTCTGTTCCTGGTTGTTGGGGTGCTCCAGTCCTTTCTTTCAGAACCCTTTCTTCTGTAAATGGGCTGGTATCAACTTCTGTATCCAGAGTGTTTCTACTGTTTGTTTGAGGTACCTCCCCCACCTCCTTTGTAAATACTGAGCAAAAATATTTGTTTAGTATCTCTGCCTTTTCACAGTCACCCTCTGCCCACCCTCCCTCCTCCTTATTAAGCCTCACTAACCCTCCCTTGGTCTTCCTTCGCTCCCTGGTGTACCTATAAAAGGTTTTATCCCCCTTCTTAACTGAGTTGGCTATTTTTTCCTCGGTTTGGGCCTTTGCTGTTCTGACTGCCTTCCCAGCTTCCTTTTGCTTTAACTGATACAGTTCTCTGTCCTGCTCCTTCTGTGATTCCTTGTACTTCCTGAATGCTTTCTTTTTCTCTTGAACCTTCACTGCCACTTCCTTTGAGAACCATAGTGGTTTCTTACATCGTTTCATTTTGTTTATTTGCTTCACACAAAGGCTTGTTACCTCTGTGGATAAAACGCTCATTGTTATGGCTTGAACTGGAAAAACGGAAGCCCTAAGCTTCTTTTTTAGTCCTTCTGAGGACATACACCGACTCCTGCCCCTAAACTGGTCCGCTGACGGGATGAAATATTTGGGGGTCCATATCACTAAACATTCTTCCAAATTATTTAAAGCAAATTATTTCCCCCTTACAGCCTCTCTCAAGAAAGATATGGAAAGATGGTCTTTGACCAACATGCCCATGCATTCTAGAATTCAAGCCATAACAATGAGCGTTCTATCCAAATTCCTGTACTTGTTCCAATGTATACCATTACACATACACAAATCAAACTTCTAGCTATGGCACAATATGATCTCCAGATTTATCTGGGCCAATAAGAGACCCAGAATAAATCTCAAGATCCTACAGGCTCACCGAGAGGATGGGGGTAGATCCCTTCCAGACCTGGAGGATTATTTCCTTGTGGTACAATTGAAAAATGCGCTCCAGTGGTTCGGTCCCGGCTCCACCTCTGGTTGGAGAGGAATGGAAAGGGGGTAGGAGGAGGAGGAAGGGGGTAGGATACCTCTCGGAGCCGAACAGTGATTCCCCTATTGTTCCACAACCACCCGATGCCCAAGCTGTATTCTGTAGGGGAGGCCCTCCACTCGGTCCATAGACTTTGGCAAAAATACAAACTGCAACTTTCTTTACGGCCATTAAAAAGCCTGGCCTGGGCCGAGGATTTTCCCTCTAACCGCTTAGACCTTACATTCAAACAGTGGAGTAAGGTGGGACTGGAATACTTGGGACAGTTTATTCAAGGGGGCTTGATCCAGGATTTTGATTCACTTAAAAACAGGTTCAACCTTAAAAGCTCGGACCATTTTAAGTTCCTTCAAGTAAGAAGACATATAACATCTCTTCAAAGGAGAGAGACGGACCCTGTCAGAGCTTCACCTCTCCTAGCAGCTATTCAAAAAATAAAATCTTCCATAGACCAAAAGGGCCTGATCTCCCTCCTTTACAAGGCTCTCAGAATCATAAGAGCAGACCCCCTTTCTAGGATCAAAAACAAGTGGCAGAAGGAAATCGGCCCTGACTCCCCATCCCCTGACTGGAAATCTATTTTTAATATTGCCAGAAGAACGACCAGATCCCCTCTTTGGCAAGAGTTTGCTTGGAGGGTAAGGGTCCACTTCTTCCTCACTCCCATAACACTAAATAAAAGAAACCCAAACTACTCAGCTAGCTGTTGGAGGGGTTGTGAGGAAGAGGAAGCGGGGTACCTCCACACTTTCTGGGCATGCCCAAAGCTACATGAATTTTGGGCAGAAATTACATCAGCTATAAGAGAAATCCTTACACTTGCCCAACCCCTGGACTGGATGGAATGATCCTGGGAATTCCTCCACTAGACATTAGGGGACCTAATCGTTTGTACTTATGGGCAATCTTAATTACAGCAGCCCATAAGGCCATAACTAGGGCATGGCTCAGCCCCTCACCGCCCAAGAGACAGGATTGGATATAAATTGTCAGGAGCCTAGCTGAATTAGAGGAACTCACCTTTAAAATAAATCATAAGACCTCACTTTATGTCCGAAGATGGACGAGGTGGGCAACTTAGCAACAAGTAGAAGGGGAAACATAACCTGGGAAACCGATTAGGATAACCCTCCTGCTCCTGGGTGAAGGCGACCTGAAGTAAACTAAAATTATATTAAATTAATTGTACTGTAAGTAATGTGACAAAATCTAATGGACTTTCTTTTCTTTTTAATTTTAAGATAGAAGAAAACTTCTTGTGTATTGAGAGATTGTATACTGTACACACTTACAATGTACTGTGTTTGCAATGTTGACTCTCCTGAATTTACTTAACTGTCCTGCGAAGCTTTAATAAAATTAAAGTTTAAAAAAAAAAAGCTTTCACTGTGGGGACAGCTCTGTTGTTCAATATGCAGACGACACTGTAATCTACCGCTCTATGGAAAATCTGCCGGAACTAGGCCCTCTCTTCCAAGCTGATCTAAAGACACTGGAGGCCTGGTTTACATCCAACAGAATGGTCCTCAATGCAGGCAAAATGAAAGCTATGCTATTTGGTCCTAGATCCTTAGGGCAGGATAGGTCCAGATTCCTTTAGCTTAACTCTCTAGTGGGAACAAGCATAAATGTGGTGGATACCATAAAATACCTCGGGCTTATAATTGACCAAGGTCTCACCTTCAAGTCCCATGTAGACCAAGTAACCAGGACCATCCACTGTAAACTAGGCACATTATGCTGGCAAAAAGGCCAGCTTATCCCTGGGGCAAGGCTTGCAATTGCTTCCAGTGTTCTGCTCCCAACTCTTACCTATGCTGCCCCTGTCCTACAGGGTATGCCAAAACAAGAGTTCAACCAGCTACTGGTACTGTACAACAAACTTGTGCGGTTTGCTACCCAAAATCACCCTAGAAGCCACCCCTGCAACTCCCTCGCCCAGCTGCAGTGGCCTTCCTTTGCTTCACGCTTCAGTACCCCCTGCTCTGCCTTGCGTTCAAAATTCTGAGTCCGGCAGCTCCCCCCAGTCTAATAGGGACTATCTCCCTTAAGCACACTTCTCGGATGTTCAGAACCACTGGTCAGTCTATACCAGCAAGCCCCAGAATCAGGACAAATGCCGGGGGTAGGTCCTTCTCCTTCACCGCCCCCTACCTGTGGAATAGGCTCTCACCTTCAGTTCAGGAAGCCCCCGCCTATCAAATTTTCACACTAGGTTCAAGGCTCACATGTTGGAGACCAGTACCTGCCATTGTCAAGGTATAAGGTAGTCTTCCCCCTTACACAAACAAGCATTTGTCAATGCTGAACGTTCGCTTGCAGGTACTTGCAGGGGCATTTGGCACTTGGACATGGCTTAAAAAAATCAGTGACAAAGAAGTACAAGCATTTGTCAATGCCGAATGTTGCTTGCTTCTATGTGCTGTTTAGGTATTTGGAACTCATTGGAGTGCAAATATTGAAAATTCGCGAACTTCTGGGCGTGCTTAGGAACTCATAGCCTTGCGGCTAAATAAAACAGTCATTTTAGGAATTTTTTCACCAAATTTTCAACATAGCCATTTTAAGACCTCTGCTAATGAACAGTGTCACTGTGATTTTCTTAAGTGTCCCATACATTGAGTTCGCACACCGACTGTGCCATTGTGCGCTACATGGGCGGAAACACGTTTTGGGCAAGATGTGAAAAATGTCAGCTGCACTGCTCATAAGGAGGTGTGGTAAAATGGCAATGTTGAAAATCTGGAGTGAAAAATATTGAAAATTTGCAAACTTACGAGCGTGCATAGGAACTGCGCAACGCACACTCATAAAACAGTCATTTTTAGGAATTTTTTCACCAAATTTTCATCACAGCCATTTTAAGACCTCTGCTCATGAACAGTGTCACTGTGATTTTCTTAATATGTCCCATACATTGAGTTCGCACACCGACTGCACCATTGTGCGCTACATGGGCAGAAACACGTTTTGGGCAGGATGTGAAAAATGACAGCTGTACTGCTCATGGGGAGGTGTCGTAAAATGGCAATGTTGAAAATCTGGAGTGAAAATATTGAAAATTCGCAAACTTACGGTGTGCGGGGAACTGCGCAACGATGCTCTCAGAAACAGTCATTTTTAGGAGTTTTCACCAATTTCCAACACAGCCATTTTAAGACCTCTGCTCATGAACCATGTCACTGTGATTTTCTTAATGTGTCCCATACATTGATTTACCACACCGACTATGCATTGTGCGCTACATGGGCGGAAACACGTTTTGGGTGAGATGTGAAAAATAACAGCTGTACTACTCATAAGAAGGTGTGGTAAAATGGCAATATTGAAAATCTGGAGTGAAAATATTGAAAATTTGTGAACTTACGAGCCTGCATAGGAACTGCACAACGAACGCTCGTAAAACCATCATTTTTAGAAATTTTTCCACCAAATTGTCAAAATAGGCTTTTTCAGAGCCCACCTTATGAATGCTGGCACTGTTGTTCGATATCAGGCCTCAAAGGTGATTTCTCGCGCAGTGACTGCTAAATCACCCTTCGGGCCCAATAACGCCATGACAGTGACAGAATTCATGAGAAGGGTCCCAAAACCCCATGTTGAAAATTTGGGCAAAAATTCCAAAAATGCCTGAGATATGCAACAAAAGTTGAAAAAACCCATCTAGCCCATTATACAGCTTACCGCATTTCCTCAGTTCATGGGTCGGCTTTGAAGAGTGCAGGCGTGTTCCCAGTCCAGTGATGATGCGTCGCGCGAGCTCGGAGGTAAGTATGGGGTGAGGGGGTGTGGGGAGGCAGGGTCGCGAGTGGGTGGAGTGCTTGGTTGTGGAAGCGGGGAGACTGCGTGGGACCGTTTTAATCTACAGGTTTTTTTTTGTACTTTGGCGGCGTGGGACGTTTGCCACGCTGGGGTGGCTTCCAGCGTGGCAGAAGGATGGCTGGGGGCCGTGGAGCCGGCGGAGGATTGGGCACCCCTTCGGCCGACAACACAGGGCGTTGCCACGCTGGGGTGGGCTCCCAGCGTGTGGGGCGTAATAAATGTGGAGCCGGGATTGGGGCACCCCGCCGGCAGATGACGGGGACGCTTTGCCATGCTGGGGGTGGTCTCCCAGCATGGCAGAAGGATGGCTGGGGCAGTGGAGCCGACGGGAGTTGGGCACCCGTCAGCAGATGGCGGCGGGCGTTTGCCACGCTGGGGTGGGCTCCCACGTAGCAAAGATTGCGGGGGGCGTGACGTGGTGCAAGCACACAGCGGTGGTTTTCTTTGAAGAGAAGACCACCGCTGTCATACACAGCACCGCTGCGGATTGGTGCAGGACCGCCACGCCTGCTCAAGGGAGCAGGGGATTGCTCAGGAGAGGCACACCTCCAAAGTGTTCCATTCTCCCAAGACGTTCCTTGCGCATGCGCGCAAGCGAACGTAAAAATAACACTACCCTTCTCCCAGTTCACCCAATTAGTCTGTTAGGCTTGGTCATGACTCAAAAATCACTGCTAGAATGTCAAATATGTTCTCTGATTTGATTACTTATTGTGAATTGCTGCTATTACTGTGTTACTGCCTTCACTGTAACCTGGTTAGGACTGCAACATCTCTGTAACATGTTGCACCCAACAACCTGTACCTAATAATATGTCACTGTACTGTATCCTGGGTCGCCCCTGAAAAAGGGACCTTCGGGGCTCAGTGGGCTCACCCAGTAATCAAAATTTAATAAATAAAATAAATAAATAAATAAATCCCATTCACTTGGTTTTATTTTATAGCTTTAATGTTGTTTCTCTCTCTGTACCAGATCAGTCACCAAGTTTTATTATGAACATATAAACATACGAATGTGCCAGCAGAAACAGACCACCTGGTCTATCTACGTCTGCTCAAGTGTGCAGCTAGCACCCCTAGTTTGCAGCTGCCCCACCCCTTCCCCTTTGTCATCCCACTGCCTCCCCCCACCTCCCCCACCTTCATTCTCCCCTGCTCCCTGTCCCATGCCCTTTTAAAGCTGTTCACAGATTTACATGATACCACCCATTCTGGTAGTGCATTCCATTTTGCTACCACCCTCTCCATGATGTAGTGTCTCCTCATTTCCCTCCTAAATCTTCCCTCCTTTATTCTTAGCCCGTGCCCCCTGGTGTCCCTCCCCCTCTTTAGCTTAAAGACCCTGTCTGCCCCATCCTTATTGCTTCTCCTCAGATACTTGAATGTCTCTATCATGTCCCCCAGTTCCTTCTATCCTCCAGGGTGTACATATTTAGGTCTCCCAGCCTGCTCTCATAGTCTCTCCCCTCCATTCCACATATCATCTTCATTGCCCTCCTCTGCACTCCCTCCAGTAGCCTGATATCACACTTTTGGTATGGCCTCCAAAACTGCACACAATACTCCAACTGCGGCCTTACCAGTGACCTGTAGAGGGGCAAGATCACCTCTCTTCTCTTGGATGAAAACCCCCTCGCTATGCACCCCAGCATTTTGTTAGCTTTTGCAGCAGCTCTCCTGCACTGGGCAGTATTGTTCATGGTCCCTGCTACCATTACCCCTAGGTCCTTCTCCTCCTCAGTGATCCCCAGCTTAACCCCCCGCCAGTATTCTCTCCTTGGGTTCTTCACCCTGAAGTGCAAAACTTTTCACTTCTTTGCATTGAACCCCAGCTGCCAACTCTGACCACTCCTCTAACTTGCTTAGGTCCCCATGCAGCTGCTTCCATCCCTTCTCTCAATCCACCACTGCTCCCATTTTGGTGTCATCTGCGAACAGACTTACCTTGCTCACCACTCTGTGTGCAATGTCTGATATGAAGAGCCCAAATAATACTGGTCCCAGCACAGAGCCCTGTGGCACCCCGCTGGTCACCAACTTCGGAGTTGAGAGCTCCCCTCCCACCACCACCCATTGCAGCCTCCCACTCAGCCAGCTTATAATCCAGTTTGTCATTTTGGCCCCTACCCCTACACCAGTTAGCTTCCCCCCAAGCCGCCCATGAGGCACCAAATCGAAGGCCTTGCTGAAGTCCAAGTAAAGAACATCCACTGCATGACCTTTATCCAGCTCACCTGTCACCCAGTCATAATATTGTATCAGGTTGGTTTGGCAGGACTTCCCCGAAACGAACCCATGCTGCCTCATATCCTGGAGGCCGTTGTCCTCCAGGTACGACACCAGTCTTTCCTTTAGTATCGTTTCCATGAGTTTTTAGACTATGGAGGTGAGGCTTACCGGACGATAATTACCCTGTTCATCCTTTGGTCCACCCTTGTGTAATGGCACTACATGTGCCATCCTCCAGTCCTGTGGCACATATCTCGACTCTAGTGCGGTGCTGTACAGATCTGCCAGTGGCTCCGCCAATACCTCCGCCATCTCCCTCAGCACCCTGGGGTGGATACCATCTGGCTCTGATGCCTTGTCTACCTTCAGTGCCCTCAGTCCCTCTAGGACTCTACCTCCCTCAATCCTTCCATGTCTCCTCCTCCTCTCCCTCCATCCCCACCTTCCCAGCCCATGGTGGTAGCAGTCCACCCGATTCTTCTGTGAACACTGAGCAAAAGTATTCATTCAGTGCTTCTGCCCGTTCCTCCCCCTTTTCTGTCCACTGCCCACCCTTTTTTATCCTCATTATTGTCTCCTTGCACTTCCTTTTCTCCCTGATATATGTGAAAAGTCCCCCCGTTAATTCCTGTGCTAATCTCAGCTCCCTCTTGGCCTTGGCTTCTCTCACTTTTCTGGTCACTTCCTGGACCATCTTGCACACTCCTCCCAGTCCTCTTCTTTCCCCGTCCTCCTACACCTCTGGTGCGCCTCTCATTTTGCCCTCACCACCTCCACTATCTCATTGTTCAACCAACATGGTTTCTTTGCTGTGCTCCACTTACTCTGTGTCTTGGTGCAGGCTTCCATTGCCTCTGTAATCCCCCATTTAATAATATCCCATTTCTGCTCTGCATCCATCTCCTGCCTTATGCCCTCCAGTTTCCCTTTCAGTTCTTCCCGCATCCTCCCAAAGTCCACCCCTTGAAGTTTACCACCTGGGTTACTGAGTTCTCTGGCTCCCTGCACATTGTGATATTAAACCATACTGTTTGGTGATCACTGTTGGCTAGTGGGTCCTCCACCCTTATTCCCCTTACTGCCTCCCCATTTGACAATACCAGATCTAAAGTGTTCTTTAGCCTAGTAGGTCCACTGACCAACTGCATCAGGAGACCCTCCTGGATCGCATCCAGGAGCACTTGCTCCCTAGCACTGGAGGTGACCAGAATGCTCCAGTCAACACCCAGCAAGTTGAAATCCCCCACGATGACCACCTTCTCTTTTCTACATACCTTTCTGATTTGTCCTGCTAATTTCCAGTCAAGCTCCTCAGACTGGGATAGCAGCCTGTATACAACCCCAAACTTCAATTTCCTACCCTTGGAGTCTAGGAGCTGCAGCCAGATTGCCTCTGTTCTCCTTTCCTCCCCCTCATCCCTTGGGCATTTGATCCCATCCCTCACATAGACTGCCATCCCACCACCCCTCCCCTCGGTCCTTCCTGTATAATCTGTACCCTGGGATTGCCAGATCCCAGTTCTGTTGCTCGGTTGCCCACATTTCTCTGACAGCCACAATATCCACCCTCCACACTGCCAAGAGTGCCTATAGCTCAGCTGATTTGTTGCCTAAGCTTCTCACGTTCAGTGAGACCACCCTCCATCCTGCCCTCTTCCCTTCATCGCCCTTCATCTCCTCCCTTCTACTCCTTCCCTTTTCAGCTACCCCAAATCCTTCCCTGCCAGTCTGGGGGGTAGGCTGCGAATACACTCTATCAGATCCCTGCCTACCTGCTGTCCACTTGCCACCCTCCAACTAGTTTAAATCCACTTTTGTCGCAGTGTACCTTCCCAGTCTTTGCTTTAATAACTCCTTCCTCTCCCCGCTCAGGTGCATCCTATCCCTTGAAAACAGATTGTTATTATCCCAGGAACTGCTCCAGCCAACCACAACCATGTACCCCTTTGTTCGACACTATTCTACCAACCATGCATTCAACTCCCCAATCCTCTCCTTTCTCACAGTGCTTGCGCAGGAGGTACAGGAGCACACCTCAAGAAGGCCACAGACTGCCCAGTCTCCTGCACAACCTTCCCGCTTCCTCAAACCTCTCCCTTGTTACCTCCACCATTTCCCCGCTATGTCATTTGTCTTCACACGTACCACAATGTGCGGTTTCCTCCAACCCCTCCTTGCACACTTTAGGATTGCCTGTCCTGCCTTGTCTGCCTTTAATCCCGGTATGGACTCCACCCATATCCGACTGTGCCTCTCCCCTTTGCTGCCCCATCTGATCCCTTTGAGTATCCCCTGATCCTCTTTATTTATTTATTTATTTATTTATTTTAAAATTGGTAACTGAGAAAGGCACACTGAGCCAAGGCTCTTTTCTAGGTGTGACACTAGGGAAGGCAATGGGAAATACAATAACAGACACACAGTATAAATGATCAGTACAAAGTAAAGTGCAGAGTACAATTTAAAAGGTGTAAGTGTAAATAAAAACTAAACGTAGCTAAGCAAGGTGCAATGAGCAGGTTTGATGTGCAAAAAGTAACACCAGAGCAGGTGGAATGATGGCAGTGCAGATATAGAATAGAAAGGAGTCTGATAGGCTGAGGTAGAACCCAGGCAGAGACACAACACCAGGGATGGCAGGGGCTCTGAGAGGTGAGGGTCAGGGAGAGGTCTGACAGGAGCAGATGGGGGGGGGGGAGTTTTAGCTGCTGCCTAAGGGAGTCGGGGGGTTGGAGAGAGGAGGGGAGCAGGTTCCAGAGGGAACAAGGGAAGGCAATAAGAGAAGGCTGACTGCTAGCAGAGGAGTGAGGGTGGGGAAGGGAGAAGGTGTGAGGATCCCTGGAGTAGAGGGAGTATGAGGTACAGGGATGGGAGAGAGGACTGATGACAGGTAAGATTCACAAACAATACCACCAACAGCTTAATCTGGTTCAATGTCAGTTGGCTTCCATCTGTATCTCCCCTCCCTGGGACAAGGCTGAAAATAGGCAGAATGGCCGAGTCCTCCTTTCCTGTCAACAAAAAAAAAGGGTAAACTAAAGAGGGCAGGGACCCAAATCAGTATATGGAAATGCATGAGGTGCAGTGAGGCTAGCAACTTGATGGGAAAGGGAGGATGGATCGGGAGGAGTAGAGGGAACAGTGGTGAGTTTGAAGGGGGAGTTGGTAGCAAAGTGACAAAAGGCATTACAGAGGGTGTCCAATCTGGAAAGGGAAGAGGAGGTGCCACAGATCACATCCACATAGTCGAAGACTGGGAGCACCATTTTGGTAACAAGCTCCTGGGAGATCTGAGGAGACAAGCAGTCTTTGTTGTGGTACAAGTCACTGAATTTGGGGTGGAGCTTGGTGTGGATAGCATCAATGTGGGCAGAGAAGTCAAGCTTACTATCTAGCCTCACACTGGGACACTTGAAAGATTAAACTGCCTCGAGGGTGGTGCCATCCAGGGTAGAGGAGACAGGGAGGGTGGAGAGAGCCTGGCCAATTTCTGACCAGTGCCAAAGGTCATGGATACTGTTTTTGTAGTGTTGATCTGGAGTTGGCTGGAGCTGAATCAGGCAGAATGTTGTGGAAGTCTTGATGGAGCAAGTCATCCATCACTGCTGATGAGGGGCTGGAGGTGAAGATAACTATGTCATCTGCATACATGTGACTATGTGAGCTGGAACAGGCAGAGGGGAGGTCATTCAGGAAAATGGAGAAGAGGATGGGACCCTGGATGGAACCCTGTAGGATCCCAGCCTAGATAGTGGAGGTGACAGGATGCCTCCTATCTGTATCCACTGTTGAGGTAAGACTGGAACCAATCAACAGAGGAAGCTGAGAAGTCAGCAGAGCACAGCTTGTCCAGGAGGAGTGGATGGGCCACCAAATCAAAGACTTTGGCCAGATCGATGAAAATGGTCACAGCAATGTGCCCCTGATCCATCCCAATGAGGATGGACTCAATAATATGTGACAGGGAGGAGACAGTGGAGGTGCTTCCAGAAACTATACTGGAAAAGGGAGAGGAAACTGGATGAAAAGAGACAGTCAGCAAGCCTAGAGCAGACAAGTTTCTCTTGCAGCTTTGCAAGAGGAGGGAGGATAGAGATAGGATGAAAGTTGCCAGAGGAGGAGGAGTCACCTCTTTATGAAGGGGGAGAACTTTGGCAGTTTTCCAAGACTGAGGAACAGCACAGAGGTAGAATGACAGGTTGAGGATGTAAATAAGAGGGAAGGAGATAGCAGGAGCTGAAATCTGCAGGAGTTTAGGATCCAGGTCATCAGGGCTAGATTTAGACAGGTTGAGGGAGGAATGGGCAAGTAAGGTTTCCTGGGTAGTGACGGGAGGGGGGGTAATGAAAACCCAGGGAGGGGTGGAGTGGGGAGGGAGGATGAAGCAGGAGTTAGAAAACAGGAGTCATGGGAAGGGGAGAGCACAAAGGTGAGTACTGTTAGCAGAGAATTGAGAAATTCAGCAGATGGTTGAGGGGGTGGTGCAAGACTAATGGGTACTGGCTGGTGGAAGAGTGGGGTAGGACGTGGGAGAATAAGGACCTATATGCACCAGACAGGCTGCATTTAAGTAAAGAGGGCACCAGGGTCCTGAAAGATAAATTGGAGGAATATTTATCAACTAAACAATTTAAACTGAAGATGGGGCGGCGATAAAATGTGCTACACTCATAGTCACCAGGAGAGGGGAACCGACAGGCCCCAACCCCCCCAGTAGATCATCAGATGGAAGGGAGGGGAAACAGGAGAGGAAAGGGAGAAGGGACATGGGAGGGTGAGGGATGTAGAGGGATGATGGGGGCAAAGGGTTACGGGGTCACGCTGGAAGGTGGTGTCCTTGAATGCAAGGAGTCTGGCAAACAAGACGTCAAATCTTCAGACACTGATGGTGGAGGGAGAGGTGGACACAGTGGCCATCACAGAGACATGGGCAACCCAGTATCATGACGGGGACCTCATGATCCATGGGTATAGACTGCACCAGAAGGACAGAGAGAAGGGGAGAGGGGGCGGCGTAGCTTTATTCGTAATTGAAGGATCATATGCACCGGGGGGAGGAGGAGGGCAGGACTGAAACCACATGGGTACAGGTTCAGAACACCAAAGGGAGAAAGGTTCAAATGGGGGTAGTGTACAGACCACCGTCATAGGACATGGAGTTGGACAGGGAGCTGGGGGACCAGATCAGAAAGCTAAGTAGTACAAGAAACATTGTCATAACAGGTGACTTCAGCCTGCCTGGAGCTGACTGGAGAACTCCAGCTATCTCCTGTTCCAGGGAACAGGTCCTTCTGGAGGCTTTCCAGGAGTGTTTCCTGGTGCAGGGGGGTCACAGAGCCAGCCAGGGATGGTGCAATACTGGACCTGGCACTGTTGGATGGAGAGCATGTCCAGGAAATAGTGGTGGAGGACCCCCTTGAAGTGTAGCGACCACCACATGGTGTGGTTTTACTTCAATATAGGCAAGGAAACAGCCAAAACTAAGATGAGGGCGGTGGACTTCAGGAGGGCAGACTTTGGTAGGATGGGTGACATCCTAGTAAAGCACCTTGCAAAAATCAGGCTGGAGATGGAGCGGATCAGAAAAGGTCCATCATTAAATTTGATCTGATTGAGGCCACAAACATGTGCACAAAGACCCAGGATAAGAATTCCAGGACCAAGAGTCCAGGCTGGTTTAACAATGAGGTGGCAGTGAAAGTGAGGGAAAAGAGAGCAGCCTTTCAGAAGTACAAATGTACTATGAGAGAGGAGGACAGGGAGGTTTACTCAGGGAAATCCAAAGAGACAGGATGAGTGGTCTAGGCAGCTAAGGCTGCAAGAGAACTAAGGCTAGCGCAGGGGATCAGGGAAGGGGAAAAGGACTTTTTCAGATATATAAAGGAGAGAAGAAGCTGAAAGGATGGGATTGCCAGGATTAAGAGGGAAGGGGGATGGGCAAAAAGTAGTGAGGATCAGGCAGAGGCACTGAACGAGTACTTCAGCTCTGTCTTCACTAGGGAAAAAGATGGCCCTATGCCACAGGTGAAAACAGGGGTTCGAATTGCGGTGATGAAACAAATGGGGAGACCCAAGAGGATAGAGTTTAAAAGAGTCTTAGGGCCCTTCAGATGGACAAGTCAACTGGCCTGGATGGCATGCACCCGAGAGTCCTAAGGGAACTGGCAGAGGTCCTGGCTGGCCCCCCGGTGGATCTGTTTAACACTTCGCTGGAGACAGGGTATGTGCCTCAGGACTGGAGAATGGCACATGTGGTGCCACTCCACAAGATTGGTCCCAGAGATGAACCTGGTAATTACAGACCAATCAGCCTTACCTCCAATGTAGGCAAATTAATGGAGACCATTCTAAAAGAAAGACTGGTGAACTTTCTGGAGGTAAATGGCCTCCAGGACAATAGGCAGCATGGGTTTGTCTTGGGGAGATCCTGCCAGACCCACCTGATAGAATTTTTCAACTGGGTCACAAGGTCGTTGGACAAGGGCCAGACCATGGATGTCCTGTGCCTGGACTTCAGTAAGGCCTTCGACTCCGTGCCACATGGAAGGTTGTTAGGGAGTTAAGGTTGTTCTGGAGGTTGGCCTTAAAACAGGGTGATTTAGCAGCATGGACAGCCTTGGTACATGAATTTCTAAGTGCCCTGTAAGAGAGGAGGTCAGGTGGGGAGAGGAATAGTTTGTAAGAGTCCAATGTGTGATCATGGGACTTACACTGGTCAGTAAGTTCAGTAGTAATCCAGGGTTGGAAGGAGGATTTAACCCTGGACATTCAGGTGTGGGGGGGTGCTTGTTACAGACGAACGAAATTTTAGAGTGGAACAGAGAGAGTGCCACGTCAGTGTCACAGGTGGAGAGGATGGCTGACCAGTCAGTTGTAGCAAGGTCACTCAGGAGAGCATTGATGTTACGTGACCGGTGGGGCCTTGAGCAGATGTGCTTACAGGAGAAGGGAGGATGCCAGACTTTCCTGCAGCAGACCGTCGTGCAATGGTTGCTGAAGGCATATGCCAGAATACCTGCTGCAACACTGCAGTGGGGATTTGATGAGAGAACCCAGTCCAGAAGGGTGTGATTAGGGGACTGGGGATTGAGCCGAGTATGTTCAATAATAAACTGGGAGGGATTAAGTGACTCAGTCCTGAGGGAGGTCGGCTTGGGGGCTGGGGAGAGACAATTAATATGGAAGTCCACAAGGATGAATAGTTCACCTGAGGAAGAGTGTGAGGTGATGGCACAGAGACATTGAGATTTAACCAGATAGGAGAGTGAAATTGGTATTGCATCAAATGAGCAAATGCATTTGAGTGACTCAGTTTGAGCGACAGAAGAATAGTACGTCATTTTAGTGAGTTGTGCTTAATAGTGAATGTGATGTCAGCAAGGGTGACATGGTGGGACAGTATTTACCCTTTATTAGTAATTAGCGGGCTCTCAGAGATGGTCATTAATAGTAACGGGGGTTCGGGGGGTACAGGAGGTGCAGTTCCTGCAGAAAATATAGTGTAGCGTTATATAAGTGTGTTAGATACTGAGCGGTTATTTTTCTTGTTTTCGTAGTGAATGAATGCTGTTCACTGTTTTTGATATTCATTGTATTTGCTCACACTCATTTAAGTTCGCTCATATGGTCGGCGCTGTTTTTATTTTGCTCTTTTGACATAGAACTGTGACATTTAGGTAAAATAAAAAAAACGTAATGAAGATGTGTACAGTGGAAGGAAAGGAAAGCTTGACATGGAGAAACTCATAGGAGGGAACAACCGCCCTGAGAGCAATGGTGCGGGGGGAGCTCTGGTGGGTTTAGAGGGCTACACCACCACCATATTTGCCCCAGTCCTGCTTGAAGAGGTGGAAATCGGGAAGGGGCAGGCTAGAGTCAGGAGTCCTGAAAGAGAGCCAAGATTCAGAGAGTCAGAGGATGTCAGGAGAGCGTTGTGAAACCCAGACATTAAGGAGGTCAAGTCTGGGGAGAAGGCTCCTAGCATTGAGACAAAAGATGCTAAGGCCTTTAGGAAACAGAAACATAGATTTTGACAGCAGAAAAGGACCTTTAGGTCCATTCAGTTTGCCACTTCTCCCTGCCTAGTCTGTCACCACTGACCCTATATGGTCATAGATGTCACTCTCTCTCCCTCCCTCTTTACTCTACCTAATATACCCCTGTGCCTGTCCCACACATGCTTGAAGTTCCCCACAGTCTTTGCCCCACTACCTCCTCTGCCAGGCTGTTCCAGTCATCCACCACCCTTTCCATGAAGAAATATATCCACATATCTCTCTTAAACTTTCCCCTCTTAGCTTCATTGCATGCTCCCTTGTTAATCTAGTGCCTTCCATTCTCTGAAACAGACCTTCCACTTGCAATTTGTTAACTCCTGTGAGATATCTGTAGGTTTCAGTCATGCCCCATCTCAGTCTCCTCTCTTCCAGGGAGTACATGTTGAGTTCCTGGAGCCTTTCCTTGTATGGCTTCTTGTGCAGCCCCCCCACCACCACCACCACCACCACCACCATCACTTTGGTTGCCCTCTTCTGTACCACCTCCACCCTTTCAACGTCCTTCCAGAGGTGGGGCCTCCAGAACAGGACACAGTACTCCAGGTGGGTTTTCGCAAGTGAGTGATACAACAGCAGCACCATCTCCCACCTCCTGATAGAAATCCCTCTCCCAATGCACCCCGGCATCCTGCTAGCTGTTCTCACTGCTTTGTCATATTGCCCAGCTACCTCGAGTTCATCAGATGTGATGACCCCAAGGTATTTTTCTGCTTGGTGACTGTAAGCACCACACTCCCATCTTATACGCAGCTGGGCTGTGCAGCCCTAAATGCATAACCTTGTACTTTTTGGCATTGAAACCCAGCTGCCACCCCCTAGACCAGTCCTCTGGTTTCCTCAGATCCCTTTGCATTCTCTCCACCCCTACCTGTCAACCTTGTTGCAGATTTTTGTATCATCTATAAAGAGACACACCTTACCCTCAAGCTCCTCTGCAATGTTGCTTATGCAGACATTGAAGAGGACCGGTCTCAGTACCCAACCCTGTGGCACCCCACTAGTCACTCTCCTGTCACCTGCGTGGTTATCATTTACCACCACACTTTGCCTCCTATCCCTTAGCCAGTTTTATACCCAGCTTGTCACATTCTACCCCACCCGCAAGCTACTTAGCTTCTTAACTCGTCTCCTGTGTGGTACAGTGCTGAAAGTCTTACTGAAGTCCAGACAGGCCATGTCCACTGCTCTCCCTTGATTCACCTCTGTGGTAACCCCCCAAGAAATCTGTGAGATTAGTTCGACATGACCTCGCCCCGGGAAACCATGCTGCTGGTTGTCCTGCATCCCTTTTATCTCCAGATGCTCCATGAGCCTCTTCTTCAGTAGTGGCTCTGTTAACTTCCCCACCACTGATGTGAGACTGATTGACCTGTAGTTGCTAGCATCCTCCCTAGTGCCGCTTTTGTGCAGAAACCCCTTCAGCCCTCTTTCATTCCTCTGGAACTTCCCCGTCTCCAGTGAGGTGCCAAAAAGTACTGCCAGAGGGGTGGCCAGCACCATGCTCAGTTCCTTTAGGGCCCTTGGATGGATCCCATCCAACCCCATTGCCTTATACTCTTTTAAGGCTTCCAATCCCTTCCAGACCATCTCCACTGAGAATGGACTTGTGTCCACTCCCCCCTCTCCCTGTTGCTTACTGCAGCATGCGGGTCCATCCCCCACCCACCCTCTACTGTGAAGACTGGGCAGAAGTAATTGTTTAGTATTAATGCTTTCCTCTTTATCTTCCTCTGCGCAGTCACCCCTGCCCTCCTGATTCTCGCTATCCTTCCCCTTGTCTTCCTCTTTCTGCCACATGCCTGAAGATCTTTTTCCCTTTTCTGACCCCCTTAGCTATCCTCTCCTCTGTTAGTGCTTTAGTTGACCTCATCCTCTTTCCTGCCTCCCTTTGTTTTGCCAGATATACCTCCCTGTCTTCATCCGTCTAGGTCTCCTTGTACTTTCTAAATGTTGTTTTCTTCTCCTTTACTGACTTTGCCACCTCCTTAGAGAACCATAGTGGCCCTTTCTCCCCTTTTCCTTGCTCACTTCCTTCAAATAGCATGCTGTTGCTTGTGCTATACCCTCCTCAATTTTTCTCCATTGAGCCTCCACTCCTCTCTGCCTTCCCCCACTCTGAGGCATTCTTTGAGGCAGTTTCCCATTTCTTTAAAATCTACTTTCCTGAAGTCCAGGACCTTTGTCTTTGTGTGTTTTTTTTCTTCCTGTCCTAGATCCGTATGCCAAACCACACTATACAGTGATCACTTGTACCCATGGGATTACCCACTGTGACATCAGCTATGCTGTCTCTGTTTTCTCCTCCCCTCTTCAGGGAGACTTTCTGGGGCTGAGCTGCTGTCCCATCTGCAGGCACCTCTCTGGGCTGAGGGTGGAGGTTTCTCTTCTCCAGGTCAAGTTGGCCAGAATTTGGGGGACCTCCTTCTCTGCCCAGAGGCTACCAAGTCCACCCCATTGCCTCAATGGTTGCCAAGGAAGAGGAGTGGCTGGACAATGGTGGGCTCAGGAAGGGTTAGGACAGTGGGGAAGAGACACATCCTTCTTATGGTTCCCCTCCATAACTCCTATGCTGCTGGCAGGGTGGTCCTGTCCCAGAAAGGCACCCACAATGGTAACCAAGGAGGATGTGGGGGTCTTCCATGGTGGAGACCCTATGGGGGGGGGCAGAGGACCCCAGAAGAGGAGGAAGCAACTCCTAGTGGGGGACTTTATCATCAGGGAGGTAGACTTGGGGCCAGGAGGGAAGGGGAGGGAATGGGGGAGATCAAGTGCCTACTTGGCATCACAACTTGGAGAGATGGACAGCGCATCCTAAGGATCGTTGAGGCAGCAGGATGGGAGGGTGAGCTAGACATCATTGTTCACCTGGGGACGAATGACCTGGCAAGTGGTGAGGCTAGGGTAGTCCTGGGGTAGTTCAGAGAGTTGGGGAGGGGTCTTAGACAGGTGGCACACTCTGTAACCTTTTCAGAGGTGTTACCCGTTGAGGGCAAGGGGAGGACAGGGTACTCTGCACCAAGATATTCAATGCACGGCTGAAGGACTGGTGCGGAGCAGAGGGATTTGGTTTCATTGGAGACAGGGGTTCTACCTGGAGGGATGTAGGTCTGTACAGGGGCGATGGCCTGCATCTATCCAGGGAGGGGGGGACCAGGATCCTCAGTGAGAGGTTTAAATATTTCATCAGCAAGCATTTAAAGTAGCCAATGGGGGTGGCAGAAATAAGCTGGGTGAAGCAAAGAATATCCCCCCACAAAATGATACAGATGGCAGAGTGAACCCTAAGGTTGAGAAATCAATAAAGATAACTAAAACCAAAATAGGTAAAAATGCAGAGAAAAGGCAGAATAGGAGTAAGGACAAGAGGGGTATGGAAGAAAGATATGGGGATAGGATGGGAGTTATTAGGAGAGGAGACAATAAAAATTGGAAGGTTATGTACACAAATGCCCGCAGTCTGGGAAACAAAATCCCAGACCTAGTGGCCCTGATGGCTGAGGTGGACCTGGACATTGTCGCTGTTACCGAGACATAGATCACATTTTGCACTAGGAGTAGATCCTCAGCATCATCATTGTAATGTCCTCTCACCTCTGGGCTGGGCACCCCTAGAGTCTAAATTCCAATACACCACCATATGCCTCATGTTTAAGCTGGTCCACCTTTACACCCCCCCCCCCCACTTGGGTGACCTGATCAAATTTAAGCAGTCCCAGAGTACTGTACAGTCTTCAGCCTTCCCCCTACTGATTACTCCCAACCCTCAGTTGGCAATCGGCAGGAGATCCTTTGCCTTTTCGGCCACATCTACCTGGAATTCTGTCCCACAAGCGATTCTTTCCAGCACCTCTCTCACACAATTCAAACACAGTATCTCACATCACCTCCTTGCCCCCTCTCCTTGTACCTGTTTTCGCTGACAGTTTTTCTGCCGATATGGAAACACTCCCATTGTTTGAATTAACCCCAGTTCCTCTATGTATGACTGTTAGTTAGCCCGAACTGCTATCTTCTATGTCTTGCACTTTAATTGACCTGATGTTACTTACACTGTTGTAACACTGTATTTATCCTAATGTTAAATTGAACTTGCACCATTGTTGTATATTCCTGTGTTAGCATTTGCCTTGTAAGCTGTTGTACTTTTACTCCTTTTTAACTTGTATGTATCTGTTGAGTTCTCCTAGGTCGCCCCTGAAAAAGAGACTGTATTGTCTCAGTGGGCCTAATCGGTTACCAAAATTCAATAAATAAATAAAATAAATGAATGACTGGGATATGACAATACCAGGTTACACTCTATTCAGGAGGGACAGGGTGGGTAAAAAGGGAGGAGAAGGAGTGGCTATCTACATCAAGGAAAGTATTAAGGCAACTGAGGTACAGGGAATGCAGACGTAACCCCCCCCCCCAAGTCGGAACTTACCTGAGGGCCCTGATGTGGGCCTGTAGCTGCCTCCCAATAGCTCCTGCAGCCAACGTTTGCTTCTTTGCTCCCCCGGCCTCTCCTGAACTGATTTCAGAGCCATGGAGCAGATTAACAGTTTAGCAGCACCTCCTTGTGCCTATTCCATGCGGCTGGTGAGCCACTTAGTTTCCTTGCTCCCCTGGCCTGATCCTGGACTGCTGCCAGGGCCAGGGAGCACTCCAAACTGTTTTTTGGTGCCTGCATGTGCCTGACATGGTTGTGGCCGATAAGCTGCCAGAGAGTTTGCTTCCCCACCCCCTCGAACTGCTGCATAGTGGGGCAGGGAGCACAGGAAAGGCCACAGATTTTTTTCAGCACCCCAGAGCACCTAGAGCGATGTGGCACAAATGCTGCTGGTGGAAATCACCTCCCCAGCACCATCAGACACCAGTGGGGGCTAGGGGGAACTACAATAAACAAAATAAAACTTTTAGATGGCTTTCCGAACTGATCCAAGCCACCAATGGGTGGGGGAGTACTGGGTACGAAATGGCAGCAAGTTCTATAAGTCCCATAATGCTTTGCGGTGCCAGATGCCATTTTTTGACATAGCTCCTGCTAGGGAGCTCACAGAACAGAGCTCCCAACGAGGCTCCTGCCCCCCAATGTGCCCCCTGGCCCTAGTGACCACCAGATGGGACCAGGGGTGTCCTCTCCCTGCAGCCAGATGCTGCCAACACTTTCTACATTTTATTATATTTGACTGAGTTATGCAAAGACTGTATGGGGCGGCCACATTTCTGGAACCTAAACAGTTTTTCAGAAATCCTCTATACTGCAAGGGATCCGGCGTGCCTTGACCAGGCCACGGACCCCTCAATTTCAGGAACCTAAACAGTTTTTCAGAAATCCTCTATACTGCAAGGGATCCGGCGTGCCTTGATCAGGCCACGGACCCCTCAATTTCTGGAACTTAAACAGTTTTTCAGAAATCCTCTATACTGCAAGGGATCCAGCGTGCCTTGACCAGGCCACGGACCCCTCAATTTCTGGAACCTAAACTGCTGACTTGTCCATTAGCAGATTATATCCTCTCACCACTAGAGGGCTATATCTCTATCTCTATCTAGTACGTAAGCCATGTGGGTTCTCTCTGCCTTTCTCTTGCCTCTCCTCCTTGCCCTGCCCCCCCCCCTCCATGGTCCTAGCCACCCCAACCCCCACACCACCCCCGCCACCCTCTACTCTGGTTTCCACTGCCACTCCAAGGGAACTCTCCACTTCCATTCGAGACTTGTGCTTGGTGCACCATTTGGATATTCCTGGTTACTTAACCCAACCACTGCTCTCAACAGTGTGGCCACCTCTCTACACTGTACCACCTTGCAGTTCATATGGGATACCGCCTGGATCCTTGCAACCTCTACTCCCAGAAACAACAATCAAAACTATCTCTCAAAGAGCTGTGGCTCTGCTCCTTAAAACTCCTACTCCTCCTCTTTCTCATCTCAGGCAGCGTCCATCCCAATCCTGGCCCTAGAAGCTCAGGCCACACACAAACTCCAGGTGCCCTTATCCTTGCAACCATTAATATCTGCAGCCTACTACCAAAGCTGAATGCACTCCAAGCCTTCATATGCCAACACAACTCTGACATCCTTGCAGTGGTGGAAACTTGGCTGACACATAAAGTTCCTGACTCAGCAGTAACAATATAGGACTACAATGTCCACAGGCTGGACTGGATATCCAAAAAAGGCGGTGGTTGCGCAATCTATATCAAAGACTCCCTGTCTTGGCACCCTGTAGCAACTCCATCACTTTCTGCCTCGGCCCAGATTCTGCCAATAAAAATCATCCTAGGTCCCAACCATAAAGCCCTGACTATTGTCCCCATATACATCTCACCCAGGGACCCAAAACATGGCTTCAACGACGTCCTAAACTTTATCAACTCTCATCCTCCTGAAGCTGAACTTATTCTACTAGGGGATTTCAAAATAAACTGGTTAGCATCGAGCGCCAGTGCCTATAAAGACTCCATCTCAGTTGCTAACCTCACGCAAATGGTAAACTCCCCTACTAGGATTAACTACAAGACTGGCACCAGTACCCTCTTGGATGGGGTCCTCACCACTCACCCCACAAGGATTTCTCGTACGACCGTTCTCCCAGACTCTCTCAGTGACCACTCCCCAGTCATGTGTGCATGGTTTAACAAATTCCTTAAGCCCCTTCCCAAAATTATTGCTAGCAGAGTCCTTCCTCGTGGAAAACTTCCACATCTCAAACAATACCTACTTCTACAAGACTGGCTACCCATCTGTGAAGCAACAGATGTTAACTTGGCTCTTGATCACTTCATCTCAATTTTCAACAAAGCCTGCGACCTCTTTGCCCCTGCTAAAAGGCACAAAACAAAATCTCTCTCTAACCCATGGCTCACTGTGGCTCTTCTCTCACAGCTGAAACTAAGGGACCATCTCTGGGCAGTTGCCAGGGCCACTGGCAAACAACTGGACATCCAAAATTACAAACAAGCATGAACTGCCTGCACAAAAGCCATCCGGCTAATGAACTCCACCTATTACAAAGATGCTCTCACCAATACATGGGGAAATGGTCGTGCTTTCTGGGACAATATCAAGGATGTCACAGGGAAGCAGCCAAAAACCTCCCCGGCCATGTTAATGGTTGATGGATCCTCAACCCTCAACCCCAAGGTGATCGCAAACATCTTTAACAAGGCTTTTTCAGACCTTAGTGCTGTTCTACCCCATGACTTTTTCAAAAACAGGGCCTACTCCCCAAATACCTCAGCCCCTCAGTCTAACCATCCCCTCTTCTACTTCAGGGAGGTAAGGCTGAATGACTTCGCCGCTATATTACTGTAGTTATCTCTAAATCTAGATCTAGTAGCGACACCCTGGACCTTAAGCTTCTGTTGCTCACCCTCGATGAGGTAATTCATCCATTAACAAAAATCCTAAACCTTTCTCTCAGCTGTGGAAAATTCCCAGACCTATGGAAAACAGCCACCGTGACACCCATCCATAAAAGTGGGGATAAGACGAATCACTCAAATTATCGCCCTATCGCCATACTGCCCCCACTCTCTAAGGCACTCGAGTGCATCGTGGCTGATCAACTTACCAACCACTTGGATAAATACAATATACCTTGTCCACAACAACATGGCTTCCGGAAAGGTCATAGCACCACCACGGCCCTTCTTGAGTTCACTGGAGCTTTGCACAAATCCCTTGACAACGGCCTTCTCACAGGGGCCGTTTTCGTTGACCTCTCCAAGGCCTTCAGTACAGTACACCATGGACTACTAATTGACCAACTACTGAATGCCGGGCTATCACCTGACTCTTCTCTCTAGTTTAAAAGCTATGAAAACGCGTCGCAGAGAGTAAAATTCATGGACGACTTTCTGACACACCAGCCTGTTCGGCTTCAGGTGTCCCACAGGGATCTGTGATCTGGGCCCCCTTCTTTAGCCTTTTCTTAAACTCCCTCCTTACCACTGCTCTGAGCAGATCATACTATATGCCAATGATGCTGTTGTATTCTCCACTCACAAAGATCCTGCAACTTTTCAACACAACCTTCAACTTGGTTTCAGTTCTGTAGAGACATGGTTTCTTAATCATAAACTGGTCCTCAATGACAAGAAAACCAAATCTATGCTCTTCTGCAGCTCTCATAACCAACACAAGCTACACCACTTGGCTATCTCCACCACCCAGGGGAACAGTCTAGATCAGGTGGGGTCCTTCAAATACTTAGGGATACAGCTTGACCCTAATCTCTCTTGTGGACCTCATGTAGATAATGTAGCTAGAGCAGCTAATACACAGCTTGGTGTCCTCTACAAACACAGACCACACCTCACGCCAGAAGCTTTGAAGGTTGCAGTCCTGAGCTCTGTGATCTCTGTAATAGACTATGGTCTTGTCATTTATGGCTCGGCCACAACCACAACCCTTAGACGCCTCTCAACTGCCTTAAATAAGGCATGTCAGCTTGCTGACCTATAAAGCCCTACATGATCTGGGACCTACCTACCTGAAAGAGCTCCTTTGCCCCTATGGTCCTCCGCCCCTCCGATCCACTGACGAGGATTGCTAGAGATTCCCAGGTACTTTGAAAACATCTGGCGCTAGATCGTTTAGTTTTATGGCACCTACCCTGTGGAATTCTCTACCTCGTCAGGTACGAGATTGCCCGACCATCCTCAGTTTTAAGGGAGCTTTGAAAACCCACATTTTTAATATAGCTTTTAAGAATTTATATTAGTTTTGATTTATTATATTTATTGTTATGTGTATTTGTACAGGCGCTTTGATTTTAAGAAAAGTGCCTTTTAAAAATAAAGTTGAATTGAATTGAATTGAATCACTGGTGCTCACTGTCTCACCCACACATGTGACCTGTACACTCAGACCAGCTGGCTCCAGCTATCAAACCGCATAAAGTTTCTCACCTGCTCGATGGCGAAAAAAATCTACCTTGGCCTTGCACCTTCTGGGGTCTCAACTCTGTTACAACACCGAATTAACAAATGGTGCCTTAGGAGATCCACGCTACAGCTACTGAAAGTCCCCCACTGTCACACTTCACAAGGACAATGCTCTTTTGCTTATCGAGCGCCACTCTGGTTCAAGGGCCTCAGCCCCACCATTTCCTCTGCCCCAACAATTGGTATGTTTAAAACTAGGCTCTGGGACTATCTCACTACCAACAGCTCCTGTGACTGCCCAACTTAACCTTGTTTCTCCACTTCCCTGTCTGCACTAGTGGTCCCCCCTTCTCATTGGATTCTACCCTCACATCTTGGTATACCCAGTGCTGCACTTTTCACCCTCTCCCCCTTCCTACATCCCCCCATGACTCTAGCACTTTTATCTGTTGTCTGTTTTCTCTGACAAATGCCACTGGCTGCCTTGCTTACAATGCTACCCTTGAATTATGTTAATCTGTACTCTGTTTGCAATGTCCACATTGTTGTAATGTCTGTCTTGATGTTCCCCATAATTTGTATTTCTCTGACATGGAACCTTTGTAAAAGAGCCAAGGCTCAAAGGTATTTGCAATCCTAGACTTGATAAATAAATAAATAGAAAAAAAATATTGAATGTGGTCTGCTTGAAGACAGCAAGGAACCCTATTGGTAGCTGCAGTAGTCCAATCAGGGGGTGGAGCTCGAGGCTCCTTTCAGTCAATTGATGTCATGTATTCAAAACTAACATTCTAGGGTTGACAGTTTAACCCTGGGTTTGTCAGTGTGAGCTTCTGAAGAGAAAGCATCTGATTTTGACAGTTTCTTGTGCTGTCTCAGCCTGAAACTTGAAGGTTTGTGTCAAAAGAAACTGAGAACTGTGGAATTTGTGCCAACTGCCTGGTAAATCCTAGAGACAAGGGGATTTACCTCAGCCTGACTGAATTTCCTATAATTTGGCAACCAAGTTAGTATAGACTGCTGTGAGAATTATTTGTTGGTGTTCAGTGAGGTGAAAAACCCACTGCCTCTCTGATCCTGGCACAAAAGACTGTGATTTCTGCCAGGGGACCAGAGCTCTTAGGTCCTGCCTGCCTGCTTAACTGCTGGCCTACTATCATAGGGAATGACCCCCTCTTGCTCTGAAAGGTCCATTTTCTAGTGTTCCTTCTTTTCTTATCTATTCTCAATCTGTTGCGCAACAGCAAATGTTCTATTCCTTATATACCTTTTTGCTTTATGTCTGTCCCTTTGTTGTCGCAGGTTGACCACCTGTGTCTTTAAATAACTTATTTTCTCTTCACGGATTCAGAGACTGAGACTGTCCCCCATCATTCCTCTGTTACTCAAACAAATGAAAAAAAAAAACTCTCAAAATAAATGAATTTGTGTAGATTCTAACTTCCGATATCAGTCTGGATAGTTTAGTCAATAACCCGTAAAGAATTGTGACTTGCGAGTGAAGGTAGATGCGAGTTGGTTTGCCGACTCGGCTTTGCTAAAAACCTCGCTCACTCATTATCAGTAACAGAAGTACTGTAATTTAGAGATAAGGCTGCCTAAACGGATAATTCTAACTTTACATATATGTTATTATGCAGAGAAGAATTACGGCTGATTTTTCATGTTTAGTAGTTTATGTTTCAGCCGTTAGCTCCACAGCCTGTGTACAAGCTAGATACACGGCGAAACACTGTTTCGTGCGCAAAGGGTACAAAAATAAAGCCTGTAAAGAAAAAGGTTGTGGATATTTGTTTTCTGAAAAATTAAAGCAAAACTCGAATAAATAAATTAAGACTCTGTTACCAGTTCTGGGGATAGTCTTGCAGAGTCTGTATGAACACGTATTTAAGCTGTTGTTGTTGTATGAGTTCACGTGTTGCTTAGAATCGCAACCCTCGCCACGTTTTCTCTTCTCCTCATTCTGGAACCCTCTGTACACTGGCCGACCATTAATCCTGGTGTTTTACACTATTGGACAGTGGGAGAAGCTTCTACAAACGACGAGGAGTAAACTAAATGGGTTGAATGCATTCATTATGTGTTTAAATCATAGAAGGATGTTCTTATCCACTGTTGTACTATATGGAATGAAATGTAATGTATTATTAAAGAAAGTTAAAATAAAACTTGGATGATTGTGGGAGGAGCTAAGTCTCATGATTTAGCAACCATATAAAAGTGAAGATCTAGCAGTAAGAAGTCAGTCTGTGCTGGACAGTGGTACCTGTCACATGGTCTAGCTAGTCCTTCTAGCTATTTCTAGAGGGGACTCTAATACTTGGATTGAAGCCTTGTTAACCATTTGTATTCCTTTGGTGTTTATTTTGTTAACGTTTGAGTTATTTATTTTACGTTTAAAAGTAAAAATAAATCTGGGCATTCTGCCTTTATTTAGATTCCACTTCATTGTCAGTGTCTTTCATCCCATGACCTACCACACCTACCTTTTGAGGTGGGTGAAGATAAGTCCCTCTGTAGGGTGAAGAGGATCATCGTCAGCTTCCACACCAATCTAACTGTTCTACCCAACTGCCAGCAAGGGGAGACATCCCCCAACATCTGTACCATCAGTTCTTCTAAAGGTCGCGAGTACTGATGTTTACCCAAACCATTGCTTTTCTTTTTAATTTAGATTTTTATGTGCTTTTTTCCCCTAGTTTTCACCCCAACCTGGGACCCCAGCAGACACGTGCTTGCATGTGTGTGGAGGCGTACACACGCGCCAGGTACTGGCTCGGCCCCTTCCACCCCACCCCTGACAATCGCTGCCACCCTCTCTTGCCTACGCATCCCATTGGACCTACACCCAATGGGATCAGAACTATGGAAAGGGCAGGCATTCGCCCCAAGAGGAGAGGAAAGAGAGGGGGGGATATGACAGAGATTTTCAAATACCTGAAGGATATAAATAAGGTACAAGAGGGTAGCAGCTTCCAAAAAAAAAGATATTAAAGAACAAGTGGCCATGATATGAAGATAGAGGGGGGATAGACTTAGGGTTAACATGAAAATGTATTTTTTCATGGAAAGGGTGGTTGATCCGTGGAACAGCCTCCCAGTAGAGGTTGTAGCAGCAAAAACAGTAGGGGAATTCAAAGAAACAATACCAATAGGAAAGAGAGGGTAAGCCACAGATCATTTAGGATCTATTCTGCAGTATATGAAACAGGTAGGGAAAACAGGCAGACTAGATGGGTCAAGAGGCCCTTATATGCCATCAAATTCTATGTTTCTATGTAAGTACCAGGTCTAGCACTGCCCCACCCTGGTGTGTTCCAAAACCAGTTGCCTGGGAAATGCGCCTTGCACGGAGTCAAGGATGGCCCTGTCTTTTGGTGCAGCTGTAATGAAATGCCTCAATCTATATCCAGCAGATTAAAGTCCCCCATTATCAAAACTTCCCTCTTGCTGGCCATTTTGCTAATGGCTTCCCCTGGAGCTCTGTCTAAATCCTCCCCCTGTTTCGGAGGCCTGTACACTACCCCGTGTGAATAATGGCCCTCGACCCTGTCACCTTTCCTTCTGACCTGTCCTTCCGGAACATAGTGTAGCCCGGGATGGCCACTTGCTGGCTGTGGTTGTCCATGCACCATGATTCTGTTATGACCACCAGATCCAGATCTGCCACTGTAGTGATTGCCTCAAGGTCAAGAATTTAGTTTCCCAGATTCCTTGTGTTGGCACATATGGCTCTCCATTCTCTTCATTCCTCTCTCTTTAACCTGCCTCACTTTCCTGCTTCCCCCTTGCCCCTCTGTTACCCCAGTCCTGCCCTCCCCTGTTATGTTGACTTCCTGCCTTGCCTCCTTCCCTTCTCTTCCAACTGAAGTTTCTCCTCCAGACTTACCTGACCTGCTGCCCTTCTCTTTGCTTCCATCAACCTCCAAGGAATTTCTTCTCCCTGGGTTAACCTTCTCTGCTGCACTAATCTCTGGTGGGGAAATATCTGCCTCCCGCAGCCTTTCTGACCCCTCTTGGCTTGTTTAAATGCTCCTCAAAGTGGCATTTAAACCTTTCATCCAGGACTGCCATTTCCCTCCTGGATGGATGGAGGCCATCTTCCTTGTACAGGCCTAAGCCCTCCTCCCTGCACTATACCTTCAACCACGCATTAAAGGACCTGGTTTGGAGCTCCCTTGCCTTCCCCTGATCCTGCATGGCTTCAAACCTCTCCCTGGATCCCTGAACCTATCCTGCACTATGCCTACAGCTTCTCTTGCCAGATTCTTCATCCCCAGTTGGACAACAATAACCAGCTGCTCCCTTCTTGCCCCCTCCTCCCTAGTGATCTCCAAGATCCACCCTCCAGTCCTCCCTGCCAAAGCACCTGTAATGCACTGTACTACCCTGTCCCTCCCTTCCCCTGCTCCCAGCTCAGTCCTCCTAACTGTGGAGTCTCCCACCAGCAACTACATCCTCCTTGGCTGGGGGACACTCCCACCCTCACTGGGGCCTGCTGCCTTGGGACCCCACTCCTGCCTCAGCAGCCTCCTCTTGGCTCCCCCATCCCAGTAAAATGGTGAAGGAACTGTGCAATGGTATGGTCTGAGAGGTGTTCTCCCTCCTTTCTCCATCCACCCTTCCAGAGCCCACCAAGGTCCAGCCACTCTGCCTCCTTGCCGGCATCCTTTGAAGGAGCAATGACAAACTAGGTGGCTTCTGGGTGAGGCAGATGGTACTAGGGCTGGGTGGACTGTTCTACGGGAGATCCAGACCCACGGATCGAACCCACAATCCACAGTACAGACTTCACCTTAGAAGTCTGGTTCCAGGTCCATGGAGATACTGTTTCCACGATTTTGTTGTCTGTTGCCATGGGGATGCTTTTGGCATGTACAGGCGTCCGGCGACATCAAATCAGGCAACAGAAGGTCAGGTGATGCACTCATGGTATTAACCATGCTGACTGTGCCACATGGCCCAGAAGAGCGAGGATGACCAAAGAAAAGCAGGAGCAGAGCTGCGCTCAGCAGCAGAGAGAACAAAAGCCCCAAAAACCAAAAGAAAAGTTTAAAACCACCACCACCAGAAAGAAAAGAAATCAATTGAGAAGGGGAGGGGAGAAAACAACAACAGAAAGGGAGAGGAAGAGAAACCGATCATTGGGAGTGGGTGAAGGCAGGTTGGGGACTCGAGAAGTTGGGACTGGGGAGGTAGTAGTGGCTGGGGGAGATGCAGAGTATATTGTACTGTGTGACTGACTGTGTTTGAGGGCAGGCTGGCAAAATCTTTGACTTGTGCTATTCCATCCAGATCCAGAGGAGAGAGGAAGAGACTACTGGGGGCCAAAGAGAGATTACAGTTACAGAAAATCCCACATGAAAGTTTTTTTTTCTTTTCTTGGCCTCAGACAGTGCAGCTGTGTGTACTGAGAAAGGGCAGGCTGGCAAAATCTTTGACTTGTGCCATTCCTGATCCAGAGAAGAGAGGGAGAGACTACGGCGGGGTCCCAGAGAAATTTTACAGTTACATAAAATCCCTAATTTTTTTTCCTGGCTTCAGTGCAGCTGTGTGTACAGGGCAAGGGCAGCAGGCTGGCAAAATAAATCTTTGACTTGTGCCATCCAGAGGGGAGAGTGAGAGAGAGAGAGAGACTGCAGGGGTGCCCACGAGAAATGTAACAGTCCCAGAAATCCCAAATAAAAATGTTTTCCTGGCTTCAGTGCGGCTCTGTGTACAGGGCAAGGGCAGCAGGCTGGCAAAATAAATCTTTGACTTCTGCCATCCAGAGGGGTGAGAAGGAGACTGCAGGGGGGGGGGCACAAGAAATGTAATACTCCCAGAAATCCCAAATAATTTTTTTTTCCTGGCTTCAGTGTGGCTGTGTGTATAGGGCAAGGACAGCAGGGTGGCAAAATAAATCTTTGACTTGTGCCATCCAATTATGATAATTTAACATTTATTCATGATTTCATGTGTTAAAAAAATAATACTGTTTGGACCAACAACATACAAGTTGATGCACCTGTGCTGCCGGCTGTGAGTGGTCCAGGGGATAAAATCTGACTTTGTGACTCATAGCAGGCTGTATACACTACAACACAAGTAAAGTACAACTACACACAAGTGTCATCATCATCATCACTCTTTCCCCATTATTCCTCCTTATTATCATTAGTTTTATAGTATATCGCGCTACATTACACATAAGCATTAATGAAACCCAGTGTGGGACTGTGCTGCGTGCAGCTGTGAACCAGATGTGTCTGTATCTCCAATTCAGATTCTGAGGCACACTTAACAGTTGCTGAATTTAGTCATTTAACAGTAACTGTACTGTAGGCATCAGTCAGGTAATTTTGGAAGGAAGTGGTGGTGGACTGCAGTGCTGTCAGTGTGCTGTGTACAGTCATGATAGTAAATTTTTCCCTGGCCTATGGGTGTGGGTAGGAGTCATCAGAAGGACATTATGTTAGTTGGAGGGATCTTAGTTTTTTCACAGGTTAGAATACTAATGATATAGGTATTTGCATCTGTCTGTCTGTCTCTCTCTCTCTTTCTCTCTCTCTCACTCTCTCTGTCTCTCCTAGCACACTCATGTCATGGACCCAAGCTGGATGTGCCACCGTTACAGGCCAGCTGTGAAGGGGCTAGTAGTGAGTGATTACTTTTTCATTTAGCAGTTTTACATTAATTTTTATACAAATAATCCATTAAATTATTTCCTTTGGGCCTTTGTGTCAAATGTGACCGACTTTGGCCACTTTAATGCATTCTTTTGTATTTTTTAAAATTTTTGTCAATAAATCAGAACTAATCAGAACAAATCAGAACTTCACCGTGTTTCAGTTCTTATTTAATAAGGGTCAGAACGTCACTGACTTCTCCCAGCCCTAGATGGTACCCTGTACTCATGCCAGTTTGGCCTGGAGCCTCTGCTCGCAGACCAGAGATGTTCCTGCATATGGGGCAACACCTCAGTCTCCAGAACATGTCTCTGAAGATTGTGATCCGCACCCATTACACTGCACCACTCCCATGCCTGATGATTTGTTTATCCTTCTGAATTTTTTGCTTCCCTGCCTTTCCCTTGCCTGTAGACTTCCCTTATCACTAACCTCCCCCCTTGGCTTCCCTCTGCCTTTCCTCTTCTGAGTTTGTGTTCAAACCCTCACCCTAGACACAGTTTTCCTTCTGTAAGCCCCCCCCCACGAGAGGGCTTATGGCTCACCCTTAGGGGCCCCCCCCCTTGTGCTTAGGGAGTTCTGGTGCACTGGGAGGTGTAATTTCTGCTTGCTGCCACTTGGGGGCAGCAGTGTGGGTGGCTATATATAGTGGGGTCTAGAGAGAGAGATAGTGGAGAGACCAGCGGGCATTGCTGGAGGGCAGTTCAAAGGGGACCCCCCCCCCCTTTCTCTTAGGCAGGTTGGCAGTTTCAGTGGTGGAGCGACGGTTTCCTGGGGGGACTCCAAGGGAGGTGAGCAGAAAGACAGTTTGTGGTCGTTTGGGTCCTGGGTCCCCTTGGGACTGGGTGGTGAGAGCATTCAGGTAGTTTGGAGGGCAGGTAGAGTAGGACTCCGGGGGCGTTGAGCCCAGAATCAGGAAGTGGCGTTATTGAGCCGTCGAGGGCTGTAGAGGTTGTGGCCAGGCCTCTACAAGGGATCAGGGGTTGGTGGCAGCTTCCTCCAGTTCCGTTCCCCAGTGGCACTTTGTCTCATTAAGAAAGATGGGAGTGGGTGGCGGCCTGGACTCGATGGGACCTGTTGTTTCCCGTGTGCTGGGGGCAGGTCCCAGGGCCTATGTGAGGGAGTAGGCTTTTAGGTCAATATAGGCCGTGGCTCATCTCAGGCAACAAGGATTCAAAAGTGAGGGCGCTACTGTGACTGCTGTGAGAGGCTACACTTCAGGGAGAGCTTCGGGAGCCAGTTGAGAGAGAGAGAGAGAGCAAGATAGGAAAAGCGCCAGGGACTAGGCTGGTCCAGGGCAAGGGCTAAATTGAGTAAACTGAGCAGTGTTTTGTGAAGAGGCAGCTGTGAACTAACAAGCTGTGAAACGTTCGCCCCGAGTATGAAATAGCTCGACGGCATCGGAGGAGCACATCACTCCCCTGGTAGAGGTGCTTAAGAAGAAGTGAACATTTGGGAAAGAGCCCAGTTTCTGAGGTGAAGTTCTGTGTAAAGTGAGACAGTAACAAAGTTCTAGGTACTTACCAGTGCCGGTGGTCTAGTGGGAGCTTCATGCTTCTGGGAAAAAGTCAAGTGCAATTTCTGGTTCTGAGTAAAGTGCTTGCTGCTGGTTCTGTTAGACAGAAGAGCTATGCCTAAGAAATGCCCATTGCTTTCTCTCTTATTTGATAGCTCAGTGTGAAAAGTTAACCCCATGGAGCTGTTTACTTAAAGCTTTTAAAGTAACCGAAACCCTGAGCTCTTGTAATCTTTAAAGAGTTCAGGAGAATAAATTTAATTTGTTTTAGGGAGAACCCAAAGTCCAGTTTGATCATTTCTAATGAAGGATTTAAAAGAAATAACAAGTCCTTTAATTTTAAGGGATTTCCATGGTTTCCCTGGGGTCTTGAAGCATTTTGTTTTCCCTGTGTCCTCCTGCTCCGGGACCAGTGGGTGAGAAGCTTGAAGGTGAACTGTTCGATCTGCCTGCTGGTCTGACCTGCTGTGAGATGTGAACACCTTTTGGGACTCAGAGACAGTGGGTGAAGACATCTCAAAGTAAGAAAACCCATTTCAAATATTGCTACTATTCTGAGAAGTGCTGGGTGAGGTTCTGAGTCTGGGGCCCACTTCCCCAGAACATGCTGACCCCTAGACATTGGGAAGGGGGTGCTACAGGTTGTGGGGGCTCATCCAGGATCTCTTTCTCGGCCCCAGGAGATGAAATTGCCCCTTCCAGAGCTTGGAGTAGCTGGTAGGACTGGCAGCCTTAGGCCGAGGCCTTGTGACACAGTTTTAAAAGAGTGGTGGCATGGAGTAGGCCATTCCAGATGGTTAGGCCTCTATTTTTCCTCTAGTCTTTGGTGCTCGCATGTGACTGGTGGGTCATGTGCATGCCTCAGCCTCTCTGATTGGCTGATGGTGTGTGGAGGGGAAAAAAGGACTGCGAGCTTGGTGCCATTTTGTGGAAATGTCTGGAGAGAGTGGCAGCTTGGTTAAAAACTCCTGAGCCTGTGTTTCAGAGGAAGTGAGGCCTTATTTCTAAATAGCTTTGTTCTCCCCTTCGCCGGAGTTAAAGAGCAAAAGGGTTGGAAGGCAATTCGATCAGTTGGAGTTACAAGATGGCTGGCAGAGGATTTAGGCCCGAAGAGATTGCTCCCCCCAGAGGAACCGCAGGCTACGGTTCTTACTTCACTCCTGACCTGGCTATGAAATTCAGGAGGAAGAGGTCAAGCAAATGAGAGATACATTCGATTTGGATATAGGGGAGAAGATGTAATTAGACTGCCTGTGTGTACAATTTGCTCCAGCTCTGTCCCTGGAGGAATATTTGACTGGGACCCACCCGTTTTCCATTGGGGATACTCCACCAGTGCTTTTGGGGGAGGGGGGCCGCCATCCGTATGATCTCAAGGGAGTACCAAGGCCGGGGCCCTTGAAAAGCTTACATTGCAGGACAGAGGAGATGAGGGGGAAAAAGCCAAGAGATCCTTCCCCTGATATGGTTGTAGAGGTAGTGGAAGAGGAGGCAAAAGAGGGGGGTGGTGAGGACCACCAATGACTGCCCAGCTCCTCGTCGCCAGTTGCCCACTATCCCCATGGCAGAGGGAGGGGCAGGGGCCTGTGAATTCCACTGAGTGACTCCCCAGGGCCCAGAGGGTCCCTGCCAGCATTCTTGACTGGCGGCAGCCCACTGGCCCTTTCAGTAAAGTCAGAGTTGCTGCTGTAATGACGCGTCCTGTGATTAAGTTGGGAATGGCTGAAGTGTCCATTGAGAGACAGGAGATACCAGAAGAGACAGAGTTTGATGAGGAGAAGCTGCTCTTTAAAAGATTTCAATTAGCTGATTATGAAGTTCAGCGAGCCATTCCCCAAACTTTTAACTGCCCTGTAATCACCCTGGCAGATAGAACCCCATGTATGCCTGCACGTTCTAAAGCCCTAAGAGTCAGGATGGATGGACTAATGCAAAATGACCCTCTTAATGTTGCCTACCAAAATGGAACATGGCTGGAGCCAGGACTGGCCAGGAGGACCAGTGTAAGGGAGCTACCTGATTGGTCCCAAACAGAAAGGTGAATCAGGAGGAGGATCTACATTGAATATCCTTCTGCAGACTATCCATACAGTATGTGTCTGAAAGAATGTGCGATGTGATCGAGGAAATGTGAGAGGAGTGGGTATACAAGGAACAGCTGCAAAAACTGTGGTCTAAGCCTGGAATTTGTGGTCAACCATCTCATAAGCTATTCCAGAAAGCACATGCCATGTATTACACTGTGCCTTGGTCTGCCTTAACTATATTCAAGAACTTTGCTCTAGTGCATGACTTGGCAGGATGCCGAATGAAATATTATATCATTGCAAAAGACTCATTTGGGGACCTTACAATGAAGCCGGATCCTGATTTCTATTTTCCACAAGGTGGAGGTCCTTCCATTTGAGCCCCAGCAAACTGTGAACTGTGCCAGGAAGACTGCTCACCAGAGCAGGTCCTGATTTGAGACTGCTGGTGTTTCCAGATTACCTCTTAAATTAATGACTTTAGTCATCAAGGACAATAATAATTTTAATGTTGTTTCAAAAGAAAGAGCCAATGACAGTGATTCTAAATTTAAGAGATTTATTTTTATTTAATTGTTTTATAAAGTAAGGCTGGGATATTAATCTCTGCCTTGTGTAAGTGTAAGAGTGCATGCGTGTGTGAGTGACTATCAAAAATTTAATGGTGTTAAAGTTTTGGAGTTTTCCTATCCAATTTGGTGGGTGGTATAAGGGAACCAGGGGAGTTGCAGCTTAATCTACCTCAATATATAAATAAATGTGATGATCAAAAATGTATCCAATGTTCAAAAATGTCTGAAAAGTTTTCCAAATGGCAGTATAAAGTTTTAGGATCTCCTGGAACAGGTAAGGTAGGATTTCTTTTTGGATTTCAGAGAGGTTTAATGGCAGCTGGGGAAGGTTTTACACATTTGGGTCAATTTAGTGGGTACTACCTCCAGCATGCTGTGGAGTGTGCATGCCTGGCTTGTTGGTTGGGGGGGCTGCTTGGCCCTCTGCCTCCATTCCCAGGAGGGAATGGTTTCTTAAGCGGGGGGTAGAGTATAAGCCCCCCGACATGGGAGGGCTTATGGCTCACACTTAGTGACCCCCTCCTTGTGCTTAGGGAGTTCTGGTGCACTGGGGGGTGTATTTTCTGCTTGCTGCCACTTGGGGGCAGCAGTGTGGGTGGCTATATATAGAGGGGTCTAGAGAGAGATGGGGAGAGATTGGCGGACTTTGTTGGAGGGCAGTTCGAAGAGGGTCCCCCCCTTCTCTTAGGCAGGTCAGCAGTTTCAGTAGCGAAGCGCCAAGTTCCTGGGATTGGGGCTCTGAGGGAGGTGAGCAGAAAGGCAGTTTGCAGTCGTTTGGGTCCTGGGTCCCCTTGGGACTGGGTGGTGAAAGCATTCAGGTAGTTTGGAGGGCAGTTAGAGTAGGACGCTGGGGGCATTGGGCCCAGAATCAGGGAGTGGAGCTATTGAGCTGTGGAGGTTGTGACAGGGCCTCTACAGAGGATCAGGGGTTGGTGGCAGCTTCTTCCGGTTCCATTCCCCAGTGGCACTTCGGCTCGGTGAGGAAGATGGGAATGGGTGGTAGCCTGGATTGGATGGGGCCTGTCGTTTCCCATGTGTTGGGGCAGGTCCCGGGGCCTACATGAAGGGGTAGGCCTTTAGGCCAATGTAGGCCGTAGCCCAGCTCGGGCAACAAGGATTCAGAAGTGAGGGAGCCACTGTGACTGCTGTGGGAGGCTCCGCTTCAGGGAGAGCTTCGGGAGCCAGGAGAGAGAGAGAGAGACACACACACACACACACACCCACCCCAGTTCAGGACAAGGGCTAAAGTGAGCAGTGTTTTGTGAAGAGACAGCTGTGGAATTAGCAGGCTGTGAAACCTTTGCCCTGAGTATGAAATAGCTCAGCGGTTCAGAGGAGCACATCAGTCCCCAGGTAGAGGTGCTTAAGCAGAAGAAGTGAACGTTTGGGAAAGAGTTTCTGAGGTGAAGCTCTGTGTAAAGTGAGACAGTAACAAAGTTCTAGGTACTTACCAGTGCCGGTGGTCTAGTGGGAGCTTCATGCCTCTGGGAAAAAGTCAAGTGCAATTTCTGGTCCTGAGTAAAGTGCTTGCTGCTGGTTCTGTTAGACAGAAAAGCTATGCCTAAGAAATACCCATTGCTTTCTCTCTTAGGAGTCAGTATAGCTCAGTGGTTTCGGGCTCTAAGCTGGAAACCTGGAGACCTGGGTTTGAATCCTACAGCCCCCACTTGCATACTGTGTGACCCTGCACAAATCACTTAACTTCCTTGAGCTCCCAGGTTGCACCTGGAAACAAGCTTCGGCTTACTATGCCTTTCCTGGTTAAACAATCCTCCCCCCTTCCCTTATTTGATAGCTTGATGTAAAAAGTTAGCCCCATGGAGCTGTTTACTTAAAACTTTTAAAGTAACCAAAACTCTGAGCTCTTGTAATCTTTAAAGAGTTCAGGAGAATACATTTGATTTGTTTTGTGGAGAAACCAGAGTCCAGTTTAATTATTTCTAATGAAGGATTTAAATGAAATAACAAGTCTTTTAGTTTTTAGGGATTTCTGTGGTTTCCCTGAGGTCTTGAAGCATTTTGTTTTCCCTACACCCTCCTGCTCCGGGACTGGTGGATGAGAAACCTGAAGATTAACTGTTTGATCTGCCTGCTGGGAGATGTGAACACCTTTTGGGGCTCAGAGATGGTGGGTAAAGATGTCTCAAGGTAAGAAAATCCATTTCAAATGTTGCTACTATTTTGAGAAGTGCTGGGTGAGGTTCTGAGTCTAGGGCCCCTCCTCCCCAGAACATGCTGGCCCCTAGACATTGGGAAGGGGGGCTACACTTCAATTCCCTTTTTTTAGTCCCTTGGTAATTTAGGATAGTAGGCTTCCTATACTCACTTTCTCCCCCCTTCCCTAAATAGGGTCTTCCTCTATTCCCACCCTACTGTGTGCTTCGGTTGCCCTTAGCTTGACCATTGTAGGTCTTACCCTCCGTATCATACATCATTGTTTACCCCATTCCACTGACAAGTACACCCTTTTAAACAGGCAGCAACCAGTACACAGGTAGTCTACCTTATCTTACTGCACTGGCAGAGTTCCCTGTGAGCCTGCTGTCACCTGCTGATGCCTACCAATGCATACAATGCCAATCTTACTCCTGTTCCACTCCTTCAGTGATCCACTCCCTCTCTGGGACACGAACGTGGTGGACACCTTAGGAGGGAGCCCTTTGATAGTGGTCTTGTAAGAAGGCTAGAGAAGTCTAAATGCAGAATTTTTAGGGAATTTTGGAGGGAGGAGAAGGGAGGAACCAGGGTTAGTTTCCACATCACCAGATAGGAGAAGGAGCTGAATAAGGAGTAGAAGGATGGAGTGGGATTTACATCCCTTGGATCAGGGAGGAGAGCCGGGGGAGTGGGGAAGGGACAGGCAGGCTTTGTGGAGAAACTGCAGATTCAAGGAGGGGGAGAAGAGGAGACCAGGGTGAATAGGAGGGGGAGGAGCGGAGGTTGGGGGACACAAGGGTGGAGGGGGAAAGAGTGGGTAGAGGGGTGGAAGAGGGAAGAAGAGAATTGGGGAAAGAGTAGGAGAGGGTGAAGGAGAAGGCAGAGGAGGGCAAAGAACATAGTGACCAGAAGGCGAGATGTAATGACCATCAACCAATTATTTATTTATTGAAATGTTTCACCAGTAAGGTACACTGAGCAACACATTGCTCATCTTCTGGTGCGACCTGGGGGGTAGGGGAACATGAGGATAGTTTACTGACTGGTTTGCTGACTACTTGGCAGGCAGATCATAACAAGTTAGGATAGGCAATGCCCTGTCCTCCTACCTCCATGTGAAGTCTGGAATCCCGCACGGCTCCATACTTGGTCCCCTCCTTTTCAGCCTATTCCTCAACACTCATCCAAAAGTTTGCCTAGGTCATTTGTTACTATATGCAGATGACATGGTATTATTTGCCTCCCACTCGGACCCCCAAATTCTCAAGTTCTCCTTACAAAAATCCTTCACTTACAAACAGGGACAGCACTGCAGAGGTCATAGCGGGCAGTCCCCTAGGCACCAGCGATCATTGTACAGTGTGGTTAAACATTAAGAAGGGCACTAAGGCAAGCCACTTGATGACGAGAGTTCTGGACATTAGGATTGCAGATTTCAAAGGAATGGGAGACTGCCTCAGTAACTGCCTAGTAGGTGAGGATTGCCAGGGAGGATTAGAGGAATGGTGGGGAACTATAAGGAAGAGCATAATTAAGGCAACCAGTCTCTGTGTGAAGTAATTGAGCAAAAGCAAAGAAAGTCTGTTGTGGTACTCTAGGAACGTGGCCACGGTAGTGAGGGAAAAAACAGTGGCATTCAGGAGGTACAAAGAAATGCAGAGTTAGGAAGACAAGGAGGTGTTCCAAGTAAAACAGAGGAAAGCGCAGGCCTGCCGGTGCAGGGGTAGCGCTACCGTTCGGAATGCCGCCGACCTGAGTTCGGGAATGGGCTTGGGTTGTTGGAGGGCTGGCCGGGGGAGAGGCTTGAGCATCCTATGGACTGCTTGTCCTCTCCGGAGAGCAGGGGGAGCTTTGGCTCGATGCAGGACCAACCCCTAGTGGTAGCTGGAGGTTCAGCATGCCCAAGCCACACAGAAGGGTGCAGCATGATGGACGCCAGCATAAGCCTTGGTGTCAGTACACGTGATGTCTCCAGGGGGCGTACATCTGAAAAATGCCTCGACCCAGTGCGACACCAACAAGAGGGTTAGGCAGGCCCTCGCCACCAGCAGGAGTGGCTTGGAGTGAGGACCCCGATGAGACTAGAAGGTACAGAACCAGGGGGGTGGCTTAAGGGTCTCAGCTACCCACCCCCCACTCTGTCCCCACCTGGGGGGTAAGCCACGGCTCTGTGGGGGATCCCTCCAAGCTCGCAATGTGGTGGTTGGTCTGGTGACAATGCCAGGGCTCGAGGTGGAGGACAAAATAGAAATTAAAAAAAAAAAACAGAGAAAAGCAGGTAAGGCAGCGATGGGAGTAATGGAGCAGATAGAGGAAAGGTTAACCAAAGGGGTAGCTAAAAAGCATAAGACTTTCTTCAGTTGCATAAGCCAGAAGAGGAGAGCAAAGGGAGGGATAGTGAGGATAAGGAAGATGACAGAGGGAGATTTCACAGAAGAAGATCAAGTAAAAGCAGACATCCTGAACAGGTACTTCTGCTCAGTCTTCACAGTGGAGGGAGGGGAAGACCACCAGGAAGCAGCAGGAACATTGGAATGTGTAGACACAAGTCCATTTTCAGAGGAAAGAGTCCTTGCAGAGAGTTGCAGTTCTGAAACTGGATGAGGCTATGGTACTGGTCAGGTTACACACAAGGGTACTGAAGGAACTCAAGGAGGTGCTTGATGTACCACTGATGGCCTTATTCAACAGCTCACTGGAAACAAGCATGGTTCAAGAGGACGGGATGAGAGAAAAAGTGGGCCTGTTCCCGAAGAGTGACAGCAGGGAGCAGACTAGCAACTATAGTACAGTCAGTCAGCCTCACATCAGTGGTGGGGAAATTAATGGAAACCCTGTTAAAGGAAAGATTAGTAGAGCATCTTGAATCCAATGGGCTACTGTGTGTGGGGTGGTGCATGCCAGACAAATCTGATTGATTTCTTTGACTAGGTGATTAGAGGCTTTTTAAGGGGGGTGGACTCCACCTGATGAAGGAGGGGACCAGTGCACTAGGGCAGAAGTTTGACATCTATATCAGATGTTTAAACTGACTGAGTGGGAGACTGGAACTAGGAGAACCTAACAGATAAGCAAAAGGAAGGGGATCCTAGTTAGTCATCCTCCACGCCTGGGGGCACATAAGAACAAAATGGGTAAAAACATGATTCAAGTCCAAAATGAGGTAGGGGTGGATGAAAAGTAAGTGGGCAGTGGGCACAAAAAGGGTACAACATGAAACACAGAGCACCATATCACACTCACCACTGCACACTCTATGCCATCTTGGGGTGGCCTTCACTCAGTCTTAGATGACATAGGAATGCAGTGCTTTGGACATACAGAGCTATAACCAAAAAACTTCAACAGTGCATTTCTAACTGCTTGCCTGTCTCTCCAGTAAGCTGCTACACACTGAGGAGTCTCTCCTACAGTTCCCTGGTAATCCCAAAGGTCAGGACATGCTCCGGGGCTGCTGCCATAAGCCATGCTCTGCCTGTAATTTGGAACAATATACAAAAAACCCTAAAACTCGTATCTCCCATAAGCATGACCTTATTTAAGGCCTTGATCCAGCGAAAAATTTCTGAATCATGTGATTGTCAACTTTAAGTGCTTTCGTCTCGAACCCTGGTAGCTCTACGTAGAAGGGACCCCCCGTAGCTCCCCACCCCCTCTTCTCCATGTGTCCTCTGGGGTTCCCCACCCTGTCCCTATCCCCGACCACAGTTCTTGCCCCACCTTCCCCTCCTCTTCCTGCCAACCTTGGCCACTCCCTATCTCCATGATTCCTAACCCTCCTTACCCCCTTTCCTTGTCACAAGTGAATAATATGTTTTACTCTCACTAAACTAGTACCATGTATACTCATGTAAATTTTTTATTTATTATTAACTGTATAGTCCAAAAATATGTTGATGAATACTGTTTTTACCCACTGTCATGTATCTGAGTCTTTCCCAACTATGGTATGTATTATGTCTTCTATGCACTGTTTTGTTGACCACCCCAGGTCCACCTTGAAAATGAGCTTGTCCTCAATGGTGTTTTCGCCTGGTAAAATAAAGATGATTGATTGATTGACTGATTGAAACAAGAGAGGCCAGGGAAGAAAACAAGTAAATTTCTGACAAACAAGAAGAAGTGATCAGGGGATAGCTGGAAAGGAGTCTGCCTCAGTGCCGGGAGTCTGGGCAATAAAATCAGCGAGCTCCAGGTAATGATGGCAGACACTGAGATGGACCTTGTAGCCATTGCAGAAACATGGGTAACAGATAAAAATGTTTGGGACCTGACAGTGCTGGGATACTTGCTGCTAAGGAAGGATGGAGGAAAGGGGGGGGGGTGGGGAGCGGCAGACCCCTCTACATCAGGGAGGTCATTGAGGCAAGGGAGGATGGGAATATCAAGGGTAGTATGGAGGTGACCGAGTCTTTGTGGGTTCAGCTCACAGCAGCATCAGGTAAAAAGCTACACTTAAGGGTGTTCTACAGACCACCAGGGCAAGGGGAAGCAGGGGACAGAGAACACAGTGAGGAACTGAAAAAGGAAGCGGCTAATGGAGATGTGGTGGTAGGGGATTTTAACTGACCTGACACAGACTGGGATGTTCCAGCGGCCAGGAGCACTAGAAGCCAGGCTATGCTGAATACTTTTCAGGACTGCCTACTGGTGCAGCTGGCAAGGTAATCCATCAGACAAGGATCCATCCTGGATATGGTGCTCATCAACTCTGAAGTGGTAAAAGTGATAAGAATTGGGAAGTCACTCGCAAGCAGTGACCACAGCTCAGTTTGGTTCAAATTAGCCTTTGGGACCTGAAAAACAAACTAGCTGAACCTCTGGTAGGCCTGTTTAATAGCTCACTTCAGACAGGGGTCATCCTAAGGGACTGGTGGGTGGCAGATGTGGTTCCACCCGAACATCCATATGGAGAAAATGACCCACTCACCTGTAAAGAATTTTTAGTTTTTTATTTAATAAATTCCTTAATAATACACTAATCTATGATCAACGCTCGTAGCTCCCTGGCCACTTCATCAGGATCTATAAATTTTAATGTATATAAAACATTCATTAGTCCCATTCTCAATGACAGTGAAGTGTAAATCCATCACCCCTTTTCCATAATTTACACATAATTAATTTATACATTTAAAATATTCTTATTGTTATTCGACAAGAAATATGTTCTCTAAACTAAGCACTTTAAAGGCATCTCCTCGTAAACTCTATATTTTCAAGGTGTCTCCTCATAATTACAGCAACTTACATCCATATCATAATATTTTACAAAAATTCCCCCCTTGGTGTATCCTGTTTTCTTTTATTCCAACTAACAGTTGATATTATACTATACGGGGTGACAAGGAAGAAGCAGGAAACTACAGATCTGTCAGTCTTACCTCTATCGTGGGGAAGTTGATGGAGTCACTGATCAAAACAGACATTGTGGACTATCTGGAGAGTAATGGTTTCCAGGATAGTAAACAGCACGTCTTTGTGTCAGGGAGATCCTGTCAGACAAACATAATAGTCTTCTTCAACTGGGTGACAAGGGAAATGGATAGAGGCCACGCCATGGATCTACTCTACTCAACTTCAGCAAGGCTTTTGACACTGTGCCTCACAGATGCCTGCTGAGGAAGTTGGAGAATCAGTGGGTGGCTAGGGATATAGTTAGATGAGTAGAAGACTAGCTAAGAGGGAGGCAGCAGTGGGTTGCAGTAAATGGAGTTAAATCAGAGGAGAGGGAGATCACGAGTGGGGTACCACAGTGGTCTGTCCTGGGCCTGGCCCTTTCTAACATATTCATCGGTGGCATTGGAGAAAGGATCCATGGTAGGATAAGTCTCTTCACAGATGACACTAAACTCTGCAGAAGGGTAGATAGCACTGAGGGGATTAGAGAATTATGAAATAACCTACAAAGGCTAGTGAGGTGGTCAAATGTTTGGCAGTTGAAATTCTATGCCAAAAAGTGCAAGGTGGTGCACTTAGGAAACAACAACCCCAGGACAGAGTACTGGATGTGAGGGGTAAAATTTAGTACCACGGTTGAAAAACATGACCTGGGAGTCACCATCAATGACACCCTTTAACAGACTAGCTAATGCAACAAGGCTTGTAGTAAGGCAAACAAGATGCTGGGGTGTATCAGGAGGGGTATTGCTAGTAGAAAGATAGAAGTGACCCCCTCCACAGATCCTTAGTGAGGCCACACCTGGAGTACTGTGCCCAGTTTTGGAGCCCACACCATAGAAAGGACGAGGATAGGCTGGAGGTGGTACAGCATAGGATGATGAAGATGATTCAGGGCCAGCAAGGGACATCCTATGAGGAATACCTTAGGGCATTAAACATTTACTCGCTGGAGACTAGAAGGGAGAGGGGGATACGATAGAAACCTTTAAATTCCTGAAAGGAATAAACAAAGTGAACTACAAGGATTTATTTAACAGGAACACCAGTTCGACAACACGAGGGCATGACTGGAAGCGACAGGAGGACAGTTCAGAAGGGATGTAAGGAAATATTATTTTACTGAAAGGGTGGTGGGATCATGGAACTGCCTACCAGCTGAGGTGGTGGGAGATAAAAACATGGGGGGCTTCAAACAAGCTTGGGACAGAGCGAAAGGAATAGAGCTCACTTGTACTGACAAAACCAGGGAAAGAAACAGGAAGACTAATGGGGAGGGTTAGATACAACATTAGGTCGTGTGGTTGTATAGCAATCCATGGGAAGACCTGATGGACCTTTGTTTTTCTCTGCCATCACTGTCTATGTTTCTATGATTGATTGATTGATGGATTGATTGATTGACTGATTGGCAGAATGATTGATTGATTGATTTGCATGATTTGATGTAAGAGCCGCTGGGCCCCCCAGTCTGCCCATTTTTACTACCTTCATTCTTGCTGCAGACCCTGCTTGATCACTTGATTTGAAAATTGGTTACCAATAAAGGCACAATGAGCTGGGGCTCACTTCCTGCTGTGAACCTAGGGAGGGGGAACAAGGGCTTACAAAGTAACAAAGAAAATGCAGCAAGATACAATAATGAGAAACATAAATAACACGATCATGGAAGCAGGTACAGGAATTAAGTGGGTACAGTATACAAGATACTATATAACCATGCAGCCCTAGGGCAATCCTAATTATATACAGAGGATAGGGAAGGTCAAAACAGTGGAATGTGCAGAAGGTTTGCATGGCAGAATGCAAAGCCTGTTCAGTTTCAATTATGAGGGCTGGGGGAGAGGGACAGGGAATGGTAAGGAACGGGTGACTAGGGGCAGGAGCAGGCAGGGGAAATAAAGTTTAGCAGTGAGGATGTGAGAGAAACATAGAAGCTGACGGCAGAAAAGGACCGCAAGGCCCATCCAGTCTGCCCATTTCTTTTTTCTACCTTATTAATGTGCCATAGTCCTTTTCTCTGTCAATGGCCTATCTATTCATACTCATCTGTATTGCTCCCTTATGCCTATCCCATGCCTGTTTGAAGCCCTGCACTGTATTCATGTCCACCACTTCCTGAGGTAGGCCGTTCCATGCATCCACCACCCTTTCTGTGAAAAAGAACTTCATCACATTACCCCTTAATCAGCCTCCCCTCTAATCTCATGCTGTGTCCTCTTGTCCTGCTATTTTTCTTATGTTGAAACATATTAGACTATTTCACCTTGTCAATACCCTTAAGGTGTTTGAATGTTTCAATCATATCACCTCTCTCCCTCCTTTGCTCTAGGGTATACATATTGAGTTCAGTTAATCTGTCCTCATATGTTTTCTGATGCAGTCCCTGCACCATTTTGGTTGCCCTTCTCTGGACTGCTTCAATTTGGTTAATGTCTTTGTGAAGGTGTGGCCTCCAGTACTGCATGCAGTACTCCAGATGGGGCCTAACCAGTGTCTTGTAAAGAGGGATTATTACCTCCCTCTTCCGACTTGTGATACCCCTACTAATACACCCCAACATCCCTCTAGCCTTACCTACTGTTTTAGAGGTCTGCTTGGATGATTTCAGGTCATCAGTGATGATGACGCCCAAGTCTCTTTCTTCCCTTGTGACTGCCAGCAACTCCTCTCCCAGCCTGTAGGTGGCTTCAGGGTTTCTTTTCCCTATATGCATGATCTTGCACTTCTTTGCATTAAACCCCAGTTGCCACTCTTCCGACCATTTTGCTAGTTTATCCAGATCTCTTCTCATTCTACCCACACCATCTGGATCATCTACTGTGTTGCAGATTTTGGTGGCATCTGCAAACAGACAAACTTTACCCTCCAATCCATCTGCAATGGCACTGATGAAGATATTGAAGAGGACTGGACCCAGGACTGATCCCTGAGGTACCCCACTTGTGACTTGTACCTCTTCTGACTGTATACCGTTTACCACCACCTCTGTTTTCTGCCCTTCAACCAGTTTGCCACCCAGTAGACCAACGTCTGAACCACCCCGAGCCTACCCAGCTTATTAATCAATCTTCTATGGGGAACAGTATCGAAAGCTTTGCTGAAGTTAAGGTAGGCAACATCAACTGCTCCCCCTTGGTCCACCACTCTGGTTACCCAGTCAAAGAAATCTATGAGATTAGTTTGACAGGACCTTCCTTTTGTAAACCCATGCTGTCTTGGATCTTGGGCTCCTATGGATTCCAGGTGTTGCACTATCCTTTCCTTAAGGAGTGTCTCCATAATCTTGCCGACTACTGAGGTATGACTGACTGGTCTGTAGTTCCCTGCCTCCTCCCTGCTACCACTCTTGTGGAGCGGGATCACATGAGCCCTTCCCCATTCTTCTGGGACCTCTCCTGTGCTCAGAGACTCACTAAACAGTTCTGATAATGGCTCTGCTAGTTCAACCCTTAGCTTCTTTAGTGCCCTGGGACGTATGCCATCATGTTTCATTGCCTTGTCCACCCTGAGCTTATCGAGCTCTTGTAGGACCCTTTCTTTTGTGAAGGGACTAGTGCACACCTCCCTCCCTCCTGTGTCCATGGTGTAGAGCTGTGGGCCCTGCCCTACCTTCTCTTCAGTAAATACTGAGCAGAAGTATCTATTTAGGATAGATGCTTTTACATGGTCCTCCTCCTTGCACACCCCCTTATCTCCTTTGATCTTAGCAATACCCCCTCTGGACTTTCTCCTTTCACTAATGCATCTATAGAAAGTCTTGTCACCGTCTTTTACTGTTTGTGCTAGTGTTTCCTCGGTCTGGGCCTTTGCCTGCCTTACTGCCTTCCCTGCTTCCCTTAGGGAAGTTTGGTATGCCTCCCTATCTTCATCCTGCTGCGTTCCCTTATATTTCCTGATAGCCATCCTTTTGGCTCTGACCTTTTCTGCTACTGTGTTTGAGAACCAAAGTGGTTTCCTTCTTCTTTTTCACTTCCTTTTCTCACTAACGCAATGGGATGTTGCTTCAAGTATTGCATCTTTAATGCTTGCCCACTTTGCCTGTACCCCTCACCTGTATTTCTTTTGCCAGGGCTAGCTTAACTCTGTTGGCCATCTTATCAAAGTCAGCTCCTCTGAAGTCCCATATTTTGCCTTGAATGGGATGATTTTGTTCTAGTTGCTGTTGAACCATACCATGTGATGGTCACTGGCCCCAGGTGACCTTCTACCTGGAGATCTATGATCCTTTCCTGTTAGTCAGTACTAGATCTAGGATAGCCCTGTCTCTTGTGGGTTGTTGTACCAGTTGTTTGAGGCCTTCCCCCTGCAGGGAATCCACCACGTGTCTAGTTCTGGCAGATGTCCCTGCTGGTATTGACCAATCTGTATCTGGCATGTTGAAGACTCCCATTATCAGAACCTCCCCTTTAGCTGTCATGTTTTGTATATCTTCTAACAGTAACGTGTCTATGTCCTCCCCCTGGTCTGGAGGCCTGTACACAACCCCAGTTCTTATGGCTGTGCCATTTCCTGTCTCCAGGGTGACCCACAGTTCTTCTGGCTCCTTATATGTATAGGAGGAGGAAGCCAAAGGGAGGTGAGAGGTTTATTCCACATTGCTGGAAGCCAGAACAAGAAGTAAGACTGGCTGGAGGAAGTCCAGACAATTTGTCTCTAAAGCAACAAGGTCTCAGAGTCTCTACCAATTCCAAAGGAACTGTTCCCACTTTTAGTCTGTGTCAACGTTTGATGAAATTATTCCTAGCTGTCTTTTCAAACCCCATCATGAATAAAGGAGTATCATCAGCAGAAAGAGTGAGGTGCTGTTGCCCCTGTATAGATCACTGGTAAGACCCCACCTTGAGTACTGTGTCCAATTCTGGAGACCACATCTCAGGAAGGACATAGACAGAATGGAGGTAGTCCAGAGAACGGAGGGCAACTTAAATGATGCAGGGTCTGCATCAAATGCCCTATGAGGAGAGACTAAAGAACTTCAGTATTTACACCCTAGAAGAGAGGATTGAAAGGGGGATATGATAGAGACTTTTAAATACCTCATGGGGGTAAATGAGGTACAGGAGGGAAGTATGTTTCAAAACAAAAGGTGCTCTAGAACAAGAGGACATGCTATGAAGCTGGAAGGGGGGAGAGTCAAGAGAGATGTGAGGAAATACATCTTCACAGTCCTTTTCACAGAAAGTGTGGTGGATTCCCAGAGCAGCCTTCCAGTGAAGATGGTAGGGTGAAAATTGTGGTGGGGTTCAAAAAAGCTTGAGACAGGCACAAGGGATTTGTAGAGGTAAGGAAGGAAGGAGGAGAAAGAGCTGTAGATCAAGTAGTGTCTGCAGCGAGAATGAAGGTAGTAAAAATGGGCAGACTAAGGGGGCCAAGCAGCTCTTATATGCTGTCAGATTCTAGGTTTCTATGAATGGTAACTCAGTTGGGCCAGGATTCACAAAACTTTGCCGAGTTGATATTCACAAAACCCTGGTTTGCACTTGGGCAAATTGTGGAGGGGTCGAATGCAAATGGGGGACTGCATGTTGGATACTCCAATTACATATCATTTGCTCCATGCAAAGGCCTTTATGGGACCCTTTGCATTAAGCAAATACTACCGACTAGACCTTGCTTTAATTCCCGCAACCCTAGTGTAGAGGTACTGCAGCAGACCCCCACCCACCCACCACAGATCGCCGACCCTAGTGAAAATATAATACTTCCTTGGTGGTAGTGGTCTCCCCCAAACAGTTAATTTCCCTAGTGGTAGTGGTCCCCCCTCCCCACCAATCACAGGTCCGAGTTGAAAAAAGAATATTCCCTGGTGCCAGTGATCCCTCCCACCCATGATCACAAATCGCTGGCCTGAAATGAGCAACACAGTTTCCCTGGTGTCCAGTGGTCCCTCTCCCCACCTGATCACCTGCTCAATATATGTATACCATTTCCCTGGTGTTCAGTGGTTCCACCCCCCACCTGATCCCTCAAATCATGCCCCAAATGGTGTCCAGTGCTCTGTCCCCACACCCATTCCCAGATCCCCTGTAAAATAAATGAAACCCATTCTCTGGCATCTAGCACTCTCCTCCCTATTCCTGATCCCCTGTACATTAACCAACCATCCCTTCCTTGTCGTCTAGTGGACCCCTGTCCCCCCACCCCAGCAGGTAATGCCCCCACACCCTGCTCCCCCCATCCCGAGCCTGAGCCAGTGACTGGCACAGCCCTCCTCTCTCTACCATGGCTGGCCACCAACAGAGCTGTCAATGAGCATGGGAACATGTGTTCATTGACAGTTCAATCAGAGGCCAGCCGTGGTGGAGAGAGGAGGGCTGTGCTGGTCACCAACTCGGGTTCAGGATGGGGAGTGCGGGATGATGGGGCACTACCTGCAGGGGTGGAGGGCAGTGACGCCGCTAGATGCAGGGAAAGGATGGTTCATTGTTGTACAGGGGATTGGGGTTAGGAAGAGGGGTCCACTACCTGTCAGGGAATGGGTTTTATTTAGTTTATGGTGGATTGGGGAATAGAGGGGTAGAGGGACCATTGGACACCAGGAATAGTGTTTGGGACATGGGGCGAGGGATCAGGTGGGAGGGAACCACTGGACAATAGGAAATGGTATCCAGAGTAGCGGGCGGGGTGATTGGGTGGGGACCACTGGACACCAGGGAAATGGTATCCATATATCGGGCGGGTGGACGGGTGGGCTGGGGATCACTGGACACCAGGAAATGGTATCCAAATATCTGGTGGGTGATCAGGTGGGGAGGGACCACTGACACCAGGAAAACTGTATTGTTCATTTTGGGCTGGTGATCAGCAATCACGGGGAGGGGACCACTGACACCAGGGAATATTCTTTTTCAACTCAGTCCTGTGATCGAGGGAGGGGAACCACTGCCACCAGGAAATTCCTTTTGTATCACCAGGAGATCGGTGCTCATGGGGAGACCACTAGCACCAGGGAGACTGGTGACCGAACTGTCACAGGGCTGACTCTGGTGCACAAGATGGGGGGCATGCTACACTCACCACAGCCTATATAAATGGCCCCATAATGGGCATGCAAATGGTCACATAGTGCCTTGCATGTCCAATGGGCTTATTTACATGGCTGCTTTCGTGAACTGGAAATAGCGCACCTGCGTTATTCCTTGCAAAGATATACGCCTGGCTGCATGTTGAGGTGGTGCTAGTGGGGTTAGCACTGACTCCACCTGGCCCTATTCTCAGTCAGATAGCGCAGTTCACTTTCCGACTGAGAATAGCAGCATTTGACACCTGGGCAATCACAAAGCGCAATGCAAACTTTTGCGCTGTAGTTTGCAATTTTTTGTGAATCTAGCCCCTGATGTTTCCTTGTTGTTTTAAGGAGTCACCTTTTATTTATAGTTGCAGATGATTTCCATTGTTAACAGGGATGCAGCTAGGAATTGTGGGTCCCAGAACAAGTCACTTGAAATGAGCCCCTGTCTCCCATACCAGCTAATGCTGGGGGTAATATCAGCTCCTGAGGTGGGCCCCCCCTTGAGCTTGGGGCTCAGGAGAAATTCTTACTTGTCCCCGCATTACTGCTGCCCTGATTGTTAGTACTGGTATTTTGTCAGGAGTTCTGTTTCTTTTTAGCCAGAAGTGTTCTGTCACCATGGTATCTTGCCCCATCAATTATGAGAAACAGAAGTTGCCGGCAGATAAGTTAAGATACAAATCCGTATCCCGAGCATCCTGAGGACATCCAGTTTTCCTGTAGCCTCTATTGCTGCATCCATTGATGTGGACTGTGAAAGGCTTAACAACATCCCTTCCCAATCACTACACACAAAATGAACACTGTGGAATCCCTAACAATGAGGAGATAATTACTCACATTGAGTCTTTTTTATAATCCCCATCTTGTACTGCAAGGTAATTGCAGCTTTTGAAGACCTGTCATTCACACCAGGCCATTTGAAACAGAGGGAAAACTACAGGCGTAGTTTATTTTCTAAAAACTTTGCTTACTGCACTTCTGCTGCAGCAGGGTTCCATGGTCATTTCATTAGTGAGGTCAGGGCCCCTGTGGGCCTCACACATCTGGCTATGTCTCATCCTCCACTGGGGATTAAAAAAAGTGTTCTGATGTCCCTCATATGCTGGATGCAGGGTCGCTGTGTTCCTCTATGTTCCAGAGGGCTGACTTATGCATTTTATGTAAGCCTCCTCCCAAATCTAGGGCTTACCTGTCTGCCTCCTCCAGTACTGGGATGCCTACCTGTGCCCTCTGGTCCCCTGGAATGTAGAGGGGGGACCAGCAGGGCCACAAATTCCAGGATCCCTGGTGGGAGCTGTGCCAGGGTTCCACTTATTTTTATTTTATTTTATTTGGATTTTGGTAACCGGGTAAACCCACTGAGACCAGAGGTCCCTTTTTCAGGAACGACCCGGAATTAGTTACAGAAAAAGACACATATTAGCATTCTTTACAGTAGTTACAATAGTTACACAAATATACACTTGAAAGATCTTTGTGACTGGAGCTGCTCTGTGCACCCGTTCTTGGCCCCCTGAACTGGGACACCAAGACCAGCTATGGAGAGTGCCATCAGGTGCATTTGGAGGTTTCCCTGGCCCATGGAACTGCAGTGGGTTGGGAAATGAACTGAAAACCCCTTCCAGATGAAGAAATGTCCCAGAAAAAAGGGGTCATAATCTCCAACTAGAGGGGGAGCAAGTTTAGGGGCAACATCAGGAAGAACTTCTTTTTGAGATGGTGGTGTACTCCTGGAATGGGGTGCCTAGGGAGGTGGTGGGGGTGAATTCAGTGGGAGGGTTCAAAAGGGCATGGGACAGACACAGAGGGCTGTTGAAGGAGGGGGGAAATCAGGGGCAGGCCTAGGGGTTCTAGGCAAACGGGCAGACTAGGTGGACCTGGAGGTCCTTTTCTGCCAACACTTTCCTATGTTCCTAAATGGGGAAGCCGCAACTGGCACTGTCAGTGCTGCAGTACATCCATGGCAGCATCCTCACAGAACTGTAGCTCAGATAATCAAACCAGGCCATGTGCCTGATCCCACTGTGGATCCTGGTTCCAGGGCTGGCAGTGAAGCTGGAACCCAGTGTCAGCTGCAGTATCAGGTGCACAGGAGATGTGTTTCCCAGCCCCAGGGTAGGCAGTGGGGCCAGGAAGGTAAAATAACTGTGTGCGTGCGCACCAGAAATCAAGGGAGTAGTTCCCGGGCTGCCTCCCACATCAGAGCCCTGACCCAGCAATGGGTTTAGTACCCATTCAATTAAGTACTTCCATGGCCCAGGATAGTCAGCGAGGCCATGAAAGTGAAAAAAACAGCACTGGGGGTTTAATTTACATATATGTGTCCAGCTTTGGTAAGCTGCCAAAGCTGGACACATATATATGTAAATAAAGATAGTACACCCATGTCTCCCACACCTGCAAAGCCTCAAGGGAAATGGGTCAGGAGGTGGCAGAAAATGTGCCTGCAAATTTACATCAATAAGGAGCCAGCTATGGGCTACAGACTGTTTGCCTGGGAACAAGCCTGATCAATCACGCATCAAGTTTCACAAAAGATAAAAGCGGCTGTTCCCAGGAATCAAGGCCAGTTCAGTAAGAATGCTGAGTGAGTGACTGTGTATTGAGGTGTGGGCTGGGGTGCCAGTGTCTGTCCAGGCACTGCAGGCCTGGCAGACCTGAAGAGTCTGAGATCCCAGTGCAAGTGTTAGTGTGAAGAAAATAAACACTTTAAATCAAAACTACATACTGAAGGAAGGTTTGGAACTGGAGTTTTCCTGCCTCCACCAGACTTTCTCCTCTGAGGGACTAGCTCCTGCAGTGTCTACAGTCCAGGAAGGTCTCTGCCTTGCTCCAGGTCTCAAGTCTGAAAAAGAAAGTGTGAGAAAGAGAGAGAGTGAGAGAGAGAGAGAGACATGAAACCTGAGAGAGACCACCAGTGAGCCAGGTGAAACCAGCATACCAGCCAGATTCACCTACCTCCATCCAGCCTGTCCCAGCAACCGACAACACAGGTAACAAACTGTGAGTAAGCACCAGGGTTTGGGCCCTGCAACTGGGGAGAAAGTGTACTGTGCCAGAAATGGAGGGGGAAACTCCTAGGCTGGACTGCACTAGTGTGAGAAGCCCAGGCAGAAGACCTGTGGAGTCCACCTGGCCACACATTCTTTGGTTTACAAATAGGGCCCCCTTTGCCAACCTTTTCAATTTTTGTGTTCTGCCACAGCTGTGTTTAAAGTGTTTTTTACCTGCAGCTTTTTGTAGGGAAGGTCCCCTCAGACTTTTATTCTGTTTATCTGTGTAGTATGTAGGCATGAACAATGATTGGCTCTATTGGATCCTCCTAATTTCATCAGGATTTAAATGTAAACGAAGGTACTTAATAGTATGAAAACCTGCTTGACTCCTTTGCAAAGGTTATGACTCAACTTGTACTGATGTAAGGCATCCTGGAATTTTATGATGTTTTGGTGCTAAAGCCAGCAGTAGTTATACTGTATCGGTCAGTGCTATTGCTGTCCTCTGCAGTCCGTATGTTCTTGTCTTATGCTGGCCATGAAATGTTTTGAAGCATAAAGAGTCCCCTGCTGTTTTCTATAGTTTAAAGTGTATCTGAATTAGAACAAAAAATGCTTTAAGAGAATACAGGTACATCACAAGACACGTAGCAGAACTGAATGAGAGTATAACTTCTGCTGGCCTATGCATGTACACATCAACTCCCATGATACCCTCAATGAATGGGGTCATAACCTTTGCAATGGAGACAAACACATTTTCACACCAGGACAAAACAGAGTGAAATAACCTCATTTATATTTTAATTAGGATGAAATTAGGGGCATGAAAGAGAGGGAATCATTGCTCATGCCTACAAACTACACAGGTATACAGAAAATGGGTTATGGGGATTTTCCTTTAAAGTGCACCACCAATCTCCATCCCACTAGCAGCCTCTGTGTCCCCACTGTGGTACAGATGTCAAGGGATGGTTTCTTTATTTCAGGTTCCAACACTGGGGATTGGGCAGCCCAGTGGAGGGTTCATCTTTATGGGTATGGGAAGCAACTGGGAAGTGGGAGGGATACTTGGTAGAGGATGGGATCTTTTTTAAAATAAGGCATAGGAAGCAAACGGGGAGGTGGGAATGATACTTGGTAGAGGGAGAAATTGTTTAAAAGGGGCACAGGCAGTGACAGGGAGGTGGGAGGGATACTTGGCAGAGGGTGGGATTATAAAAGGGGCAAGCAGGGGTTGAGCAGGGGTTATGTGAGGTGAGTTGCATTGTAGGGGTGAGGACAAGGTGCAGGCTGATAATGATACTAACCAGCTACTTGCTGGGTGGTATCATGCAGATCAAAGCAAAGAGCCATGCAGTGATGGTGGCAGCTCCTTTCTCTGAATGTCACAAAGTTTCCACCCAGCAAGCCCAGAACAGTGTCATGATCAAGCAGGGTGATGATTGGTCTGACGTTGTTGAGCCTCCTGCAGACTGCCCTACATTGTATGGGCAGTGACACGCCTCTCAAATCCACTATCATACCAATACGTTCACTCTGTGCAAGTGCAAACATGAAAAGGGACACTGCTTTTTTTTTTCATTAAATCATTTTTATTGGAAATTTTGAAAGGACACACAAGTACATTGTACACAGTTAATTGATACACATACATTTCATATAGAATGTGGTTACATGAATAAAAATTATGATTAATCTGCAGCATTCGTTTCTACCAGAATTCTTATGAACATGAATGTGTGATTCTGTCAAGAAAGAAAAAATTCAGTCTTCCAATCGGGTACATTAGTATTGTAAAGCTCCCAAAAGTTGGCAATGGTAGGGGAAAAAAACACTGATTGAAGAGAAATAAGAGTATTAAACCTGACCATTCTTTTTCCAGTAATTTTTGCTTTTTATTACTTTCTTTCCAGTATTTTAGTATAATTCATTTTGTTGCCATAATTACAGTCCAGATTATTAGTATCTGTGCTCTGGAAAAAAAGTATTTTAGGAAAGGTTTCCAATATTGTACTAGCAAAATCTTATTTTGAAAGTATATACCCATCTTCTCAAGTACTGTTAGCGCCTTTTCCCGCCACAGCCTGATTAATCATTTCACAGTCCCACAACATGATAAGTATCTGCAAGTGCTTTGCTGCAGTGCCAGCAATTAGAATTAGTGACTATTTTGGCTTTAAAGAATCTGTAAGGGGTAAAGTGAGCTCTGTTGATAATGTTTTACTGAATTGTTTTGCCTCTAGATGCCTTGTAATGAGAAGCTGTACAAAACACTGTGATCCACTGGCTATCAAAAAGTGATGTCTGTGCATCTGTGTTCCATTTCACATTTATTTATTTATTTATTTTAAAACTTTTTTTATCACCCAGACATCGGGCGGGGGTTACACCCCCTCATTGGCTCCTGGACCTGACCTCCCGTCATTCCACCCAGACTGGGTCGCCCATAGCTTGCCCCCTATGGTGGATTTCCCAGAGGGGAGAGACTGAAATCCTTCAGAGGCCCCAGCCAAGGCCTACACCTGGGGTGTCATTTGGGAGGCGGTCCAGGGGCTACACAGTGCTCCATGTCCAGGGTTTTCTCCTTTGTTTCCCCCAGGAGGCACGGATGCACAACATCAGCACAGGTCATGCACACTCCTGCACCTGACCCACAGGTGCCTTCTTTCACTTGCTTGGTGGTCCCGGCTGTTGCACACCCATTATCCACTGGGTGTCTCTGGCATACTAGGAACCTCAACCCTCCCCGAGGAGGGGTTCTATGTGACAATAGTTACCATTGAAATGACACGGACTCGAAAATAGCAACTGCTCATCAGCGAAAACAAAATGATGATGAGCACCATAGCGCCATTAAAAATAGTGACAAAGCTCACTTTCTTTGTGGGGCAATTTAAATTTATTGTTTTAATTGGGGGACTATGCCCCGCACCACCCTAAATTCAAATAACCAACTCCAGGGAGGGGAGGGATGTTCAGGAGGGGAGAAACTAGAGGGGGAATTCAACTTGGGGAGGGGGACACAAATCGGGAGGGGAAGAACTTTGAGGTAGGCAGCCTGTGGGTGGAGGGGGACAAAGTCGGAGGAACGGGAGTTCATAAATAAAAAAAAAGTTAAACAACAACAAAAAAAAAAAAACAACACAAAAACCCATGCTGAACCCAGGTCTGCCAGCTTCAGAGGTGGTGACTGTAGCCACCACGCCAGACGAGCAGCTGCAAAGTGGCTTGCTAGAGAAACCCTATAACATAATGTAGCTGACTCTGGTGCCTCACTATTTACTCTGCCTTGCTATTCTCTTTCTCTGTTCAGTATCACTTACTATTTTGTCATGGTCGCTATTCCCATAGGTGCTCAAATCTGAGTCACTCATATTATAGGACAACCAGAGGAGAACAGCTGTCCATAGGACAATGATCCAACCTCCACAGCTGACCCTCTGATGCACTGTGCTCACTTCCGAACACAAGTCATCAGCGTCACAGGCAGTTGCACTACTGCTGCACCAGTGGGCCAGCTCTTTTCATTTTTTATATATTTTTAAAGATTTGTTGGTCAAAAATGCATACAGTCAAGCAATAACCCTTTTTTCTTCTGTTCCTTTTTTAGTTCTTCCTCCAATATACATATTTTGTTCTAAAGCCCTCGCCTATTGTTTAAAATCTTTTTTCAAAAATACTCACTATCTGTACATATTTATAACAATCAAAAACTGACAAATCATATTTTATTTGAATATTGCACCAACATTTTTATCTTGGTCTATTCATAATGTTATTCCACCTGTGAGTCCTTTTGTTTCTCCTGTATGAAATGTACAGGCTATCCATTCATTTTTATGTTCGCCATGTGTGCAAGCGCAAAGCGAACATATTGCAGTAGAACTGCTTTTTGATGGGTGTGACACTGTTCATCCAATACAGGGCAATGTTTTAGGGCCAGTTCAGTATCACTCCAATCATCAGCCAGGCTTACTGTGACAGAGTTTTAGCTTGGTGGGTGGAGATGGCATGAACTTTAAAAGGAATAGCCTATCCAGTCAAGAATCAGTGATTCCCTTTGATCTGTGTTGCCCAGCAAGCCAAGCTGATCTGTCAAAGTCAGCCTGGCTTGCTGCCTGCTTAATTCTGCTCATGCTCAGACACTGTAAACATTAAGGACACCCTCCAGAGTTCTCTTTTCTCATCCTTCCCCACTGAGCATAGTGCCCAGGCCATCACTGTTAAAAATACACTAGGTCGTTCTTCTAAATCACTCCTAGTCTGCTCAGTCTTACCTCCCCCCCAAGGAATCAAAAGCTTGCCTTCAGTGCAATCCTCAGTTACATCTCCCAGCTACCTAATCACCTTGAAATCATTGCCTTGGGGATTTTAATGTGAACTGGCTGTCTTTCTCTGCTGCCCCATGTAAGGACGCCATAGCTGCTATCGATCTTACCCAGCTGATAACCTTCCCCACGAACCTGGATAAGAAACTGGGACATCTATTCTTATTGATCTTATACTTACGAACTGCCCTAATTGACTCTCCAATGTCACTGTCCTCCCCGATGTACTTAGCGACCACTCCCCAATATCATGCCAGTGCTCCACTAGAGCTAACAACTCCCCCCCAAAGTTATGTATCAATATCACCTAAAAACTGGTATGCTTGTGTAACCTCTAGGTGGCACTATCCCAAGGGCTACTACCCCTGCCTGCTTGGCTACAAACAGGTTAAGGGTCCTGAGTTCTGAAACGGGTGCCTCCACCCAGAGGTCACGGTTGGTAGTGGTCAAACTAGCCTGGGCACAGCCCTCTGGGACACTGTAACCCCCCTCTGTTCCTACTAGTGGCCCACACAATACACAATAAGTACCTTCACAATTAACACTTACCACCAGGGTTGATTTCTCCAGTTCAACCCTGAGGACCCCCTGTAAAACAAAGTTAGGCAGCACAAATGACAAACCGTAATACCTTGAGCACAAACTAGAAACACAGTCTGGTTGAACTGCAGAAAAAAGTAGATCTGATTTATTCAGGGGGTAGTAACACGGGAGGGGCACAATCAGGGTAATTGGTTGGGATAATCTATCATTCACTGTACAGTGTGGGCACTTAAGGTCCCTGAAACAGTTACACTCTCTGGGTACCCAGGGGAATGGGAGGTGGGCTAGCCAGGACCGTTGCCCTGGGTAGGCTGACATTGCAGCTGGTTGGGGCCCTGTGAAGAAAATAAATAACATGCACCACACCCTAATTGTAATCCGGAGCCAGAGGGCTCAGTTCGTGCAAAAGAAAAGAAATAACAAGCAATCAGGTGACACACTTTTGATTTAGCTATGTGTTGCAGGAAGCAACCCTGATGATTACTCACGATACCCAAAAACTGGATGCAGGCTAGATGATGGTAGAGACAGTAGATGATGATTCTGGATTGCCAGGAATAGCAGGGCCCACACGATGCATCGCAGAGTCATTCCTGTTCAGGCATGGAGCCGGGGCTGATCCCCTGGCAGGTCTCTCATCGATGGTTCCTCTCTGTGCAGCAGGGTAGGATGGCAGAGCCCTCGTGGCAGGGCCTAGCCGCATTAGGTATCAGCGGATTCAGTCCGATTAGAGCTGAGTACAGCTTCCAGCTCTCAGCACATTTACATGTAAACTGGGCTTACTTTACCAGGAAAACACTTCTCGATCCCGATTGCAAAGTCACTGCTAACACCCTGGAGCTCTGAGGTAGCTAAAGTTCCTGAAAGGCCGATCGCATTTAACAAGATCTTTGGTCTTCTACAGGTGCAGCCTGGTCCCTTTCCAGTTACTTGCTGGGTTTTTCCAGAATCAGAATTGGTTAGAAACATGCTCTTTCCTTCTCACCCCCTCCACATTACGAGCCGAAATGCAGGCCGTTAATTAGACCCTCACACAATTCTCCTGCTAGAACTATGACACGCTTGCTCGGCTATCACAGGCTGTCTCTCCTCTTCGACTCCCAACTTCAATCTGGCTTCTTTCAGTCCTTCTTGGCTCATCGTGCCCATAACTTGGAGCACAATGAAATAATTTGGAGACATGGTCCGACACAAAGCTCTCCTTTTTCTCTCCCTGCAGGACAGCTGAATGCAGGAAGGCCAGACTTAGCCTTCCCGCCAAGTCCCCATGCTACCCCATGGGGCAGCAGCCCCTCGAGCTGCTCACTCTTCCAGCTCCATCTCAGTTCTGCCCCTGTGCTGCAGGCAACTGGGGAATTTCCCTCTCAGCCAAAAGATTTGGTTGGCTGATTCAGCTGTCAGTCACAACATGCTCCCCCTATAGGTGCAAAAAGGCACCAATAGTCCAAAACTACAAATCCCAGGGTCTTGCTCCACATATCCCCTTCAGTTACAGGCTCCATTTTAGAGTCCCAAGGTACTGATTGGTCCAATTTGGCAGTTCGGGACCAAAATGGTGGAGCTAAACAGAACAGTCCTCACTGCAAATAAAGCAGGTTAGAATAAACTACATTACCACTATTACTCTAAATGATTACAAGCAGTATTACATCTTTCAGCAAGGCTCCATCTGCCCAATTAGCGATAGCAGAAACGGAGCTATTTTCCAGCAGCCCGGCCGGGACTCGGGCATGCCAACACTCAGTCCCCCCTTCAGATTAATTATATCTGCAATCAGGCAGCACTTAAAGAGACAGTACGCAGAGGCTTTACAAGCGCTCTCTAGCATGGGTGTAGGCAGGCATACTCCAAGCACTCCATGGTGTGCAATTTTATTTGGGGGGGGTAGGCTCTGAACTGCTTCCTTTTTCCATGAAAACTAAAAGAAAATACTGAACCTTTCTGTAATTTTATTCATAGGAGTCGAAACTAGAAGGACTGGTCATTAATACTCTTCTTGCTTCCCAAGGACAATACAACTTTACAGGCTCTGGGTTGGTGTGTGTGTGTCTTAGGGAACAATGCATGGCATTTGTATTTACCCATGCATGGCAGCAACCACTGTCATGAGATACAAAAGTATTTATTGTGCCAAATGAGGCGACAAACACGGCCCTGGTGTACATTTGTATGTTGTCTGGCTACAGGGGGTAGAAGTGAGTCCACTTGGTGTGCAGATCTCAAATCACTGGCTACACCCCACTACTTTTAAATGACAATAGCACTGAACACCAGCCAGGTAGCGAGCAGTTGGGCAAGCTCGTGGAAGACTTTTCGGGAACCCCCATTTGTAGGGGGGTTTCACCTGACAAACTTAAAAAACACGTGCACAACTGTGACTGGTCTCCTCTTGACTCTGCACTTAACATTGGTGCAGCTCTCTCCTATTTTATTTGCACCTTCAACCACACCTGTGACCTATTTGCCCCTTTCGCAAAGAGTACTGTTAAAGTGCTGAACTCCCCTTGGATCACCAAGGCCCTCCTGGATGGAATGCACCACCGAGATAACCTCTGGTATAAGGCCCTTGAATCTTGCCACCCCTCTGACAGACAGTTGTATAGGGCTGCTAGGAATCAATGCACCAGGGAGATAAGACAGGCCAAGACTGACTACTACGAAGAAACTTTCACTCCACCTGGGTCTCGGGACGTATGTTCTGGAATAACTTAAAGAAGCTAAATGGGTCTTCCATGTCCCCCCGCCCCCGCTTAATATAAACGGTACCCCTACCCTAGACCCTCAGTGCATTGCTGACTCACTTAACTTCACCTTCTCTGACCTTAGTACTATTCTCCCCTCTAACTTCAGTGATTCTATTTCTTCCCTCCCTCCTACTCCCACTCCTGACATCCCCCCTTCCATTACCAGAACTATTTCTACCCACAAGGCCAAACCTTATCTGTCCAAGGTCCTAGGAAAATCTCGTCATAGTGGTGACTCCTTAGACCTAAAGCTCCTACTTCTGGCTATTGATGCAGTCCTCTCTCCCATTACAATTCTTTTTTTTTTTTTTTTATTTATGCCTCCTTCTCACCCCCTCAGCTCTGGTCTTCCTTCGGGAGCACATGGAGTCATCCCCCTACGGCGCACACCCTACCCGGCCATCCTCCGTCACCCTTGTAGCCTCGGTTATACCCCCCGGGCAGGGACGTGCGGGGCCCCACACAGCAGTATCGGCCGAGGATGCCAGGGGCGGCCGTAGAAATCAGGGGCAAGCTCCTGGTGCTCTGCCTCAGCCGGAGCCGAGAGGCATTTTCCTGTTTTTCTCTGGGGAGTGGCTGGTGCCCTGACGTCAAGGCATATCCGATGTCTGCCACTCCCCCATTCATTCTCTGTCCTCTGCAGTGCCTGCTGTATCTCCTGCCTTCACCAGAGATCAGTAGAGCACCGAATCGGGACCCCTGTCCCTCCCCGGGAGAGGACAGCTGTCATCCAGATGCTCAATTCTCTCCCTCCCCGCCAACCCCCAGCAACCCGGGCTCGCCCCTGAGCCCGGGTCACCAGCATGGCTCGAGGTGTGGCCTCCAGCGCCTCAACCCTCAGTGCTCCCAGGCTGGCTACAAAAATCTTCAATCTCTCCCTCTGCCATGGTCAGTTCCCCTCCCACTGGAAAGCGGTCGTTGTTTCCCCTATCCTAAAAGGTGGCAACCGTACCTTCCCTGGCAACTACTGACCCATTTCCGTCCTGCCGCCTCTCTCCATGGCTCTTGAAAAAATAGTTGCTGACCAGCTCACTGACTATCTCACTAAGCACAACCTACTGTGCCCTGAGCAACACGGCCTCTGGAAGGGCCACAGAACCTCCTCTGCCCTCCTGGAATATACCAATTTCAACCACCAGGCTCTCAATAAAGGACACCTTGTCAGGTCAGTGTACATTGGCCGTCCTCATCAGGTCCCTCCTATTGGTGGGGCTTTCGCTGGTTTATAGATTACCTGCGGAAAAGATCCCAGAAAGTCTGTGTGAATAACACTCTCTCCTCCAGCCTTCCCATGAGGTCAGGGGTTCCTCAAGAATCCATCCTTGGGCCTCTCCTGTTCTGTTTGTTCCTGAACTCCCTCCCTAAGGCCTGCTCTGGAAAACTCCTACTCTATGCAGATGACGCCATTCTCTTCTACAGCCATCCTGATCACACCCATCTCCTGCTTGCCCTTCAAAACGTATTCTCAGAAGCTGAAACCTGGCTCTCCTCCCATAAGCTGGTACTCAACTACAAGAAAACCATTGTCATGTTTTTTTTGCACCACCAGAATAAACAACAGGGTGCCCCCTTGCTAATCCACAACTCTCACAACCTGTACCTGGATCAAATTTGCTCCTTCAAATGCCTTGGAGTCACTCTTGATTCTGCTCTCACCTTCCATGATCACATCCACCAACTCAGCACTGCCATCAACACCAGCATAGGGCTTCTTTATCACATCAGGTGCTGTCTGCCCCCTGACACCCTTCGCCTGGCAGTCACTTCATCAGTCCTCTCCCTTGTGGACTATGGTATCACTGTCTATGAAGCTGCAGACCACACTGCCATTCGTAGGATTAAGGTGTCACTGAACAAAGCTTGGCACCTTGTCGCTGGTTGTGACAGGCGTACACATACTTGTGACCTTTACAGTCTGCCTAAATGGCTGAATTTTGATGGCAGACTAAAATACCAAACCTGTCTAATCACCAAAAAGATCTCAGCAGGCCTTTCCCCTCCCGGTCTCCATACTCTCCTGCAATCATCCCCCTCGCCTACGGCAAGTAGAAGCTCTTCCAAAGCCCCCATGCAAGTTCCCAGCTGTAGGACCACCCTTGGCCAGCATTCCTTCCACTACAAGGCTCCCCTCTGGTTCAACTCTCTACTGGCTGTCATCTCTGCTGAACCTAAACTTGGTACCCTCAAAGCTCTCCTCAGGGAACACATTGTCTCCACCTGCTCTTACGACTGCTTCTAACCTTAAGATTTAATTCCAGCCTGGCCTGGTTCACAGACCAAAATCATGTCCCCCGCCTAGATTTATGGACCATGTTTTAATTTTGCCTGCCTGTTTGACTGATTTATTACACAATTTGTTTATTGACTATGGGTAGTTTCTATCCCGTATAATACTGCTTGTTGTACATGTTCCCTTTTCCTTGTCATTTGCTGTTTCATTGTTTGTACCTCCCTGACGTGGAGCCTTTACAAAAGAGTCTTTGACTCAAAGGTTTGTAATTCTGATTCTTTTAATAAATAAATAAATAATTTGCTAGTCTCAATTCTCTTCTTGGACTCTTTATTGCATAGTCTTAATCATCACTAATTTCACTATTTTTACTGCATTAGTAGAAGTTGCTGTTCTCAGCCGAAACCATCACGTAAATCAGTCCATATATGGAACATCAGTTATCTTGTACTAACAAATACAAGATTCTGGTGCACAGTGAATAAGAGTAATCATCCCACTGAAGCCCCACATGAGCTGAGCAGTCTGTGATGCAGGCATAGCAAGGCAGTTTGCAAAGTTGCAGCTCAACTTAAACTGCAGAATTTATCATAGGTTTGAGAAAACAAGATTTTCCACAGTACAGAGCAGGAACACTTAACATAGTTTTACTAAGTGTCTAATGGTATTACATTTTGTTGCTTGCCAGCCAAGTTGCCTTTGATATCCCATGTGGGACCTCCACAGACCAGCACTGCCTGGTGCTCTGAAGAGTTAGACAGAGTGAGAGATATTACCTTTCAGGCAGGAGTTGAACATTGTCTCTACCTTTGTTCATTAGGTAGGGTCATAAGAAGGCTGTGTTGAAAATCTGGCATAAAATATTAACAAACAACAAAGTTATGAGCCTGCATTTGTAGTGCCCCAGGGAAATTGGGGGCACCACAGAATATAGTGGAATTGGGGGCATCACAGAAAATAGGGGATCCTCAGGGACATGAGGGGTCAGACAGTTATGGGGACCCTACTAGCTTATTGGGAAACCCTTGAAAAGCTTAGGGGACCCCCTGAAGCTCAGAACAGGCCCCTCTCCAGCAGACAGTCCTAGAAGTTTAAATTCATACTTTTAAAAGAAAACCATTTTTTTCCTTCCTTTGTCCTCCCTTCCCCCTGCTCAAGATCGAAACCAGTTGGGCCACATTCCTGTCTCAGCAGGGGAGAAGGAAGCCAGGCTGAGCCCTCTCAGCCAATCTCTGTGGCCAGGGTAGATTCAAATTTGGAGACTTTTTTAAGCCACTGGCCCAGCCTCAGGAGGCTGACCTCTGGACAAGGGAGCCAATGCCCTGGCAGGTAGCCAGGACCGCTCCAGTCTAGAGGAGGCTCTGCACAGGCTGGACACAGGAGGAAGAGTTTGACCAGGGAGGGTGAAGGACGGCTAGGCAATGAATGTCGGCTTCCCTGTTAGGAGGCTGAAGTGAATCCCTGGGCCCCTTCAGTGCAACTCCACTCCAGAAGATCTCCAGTAGCAGTCTCAGTCAGTTTTCTGCAGAAATTTGCCATCTAGTCAGGTCCCCCAGTGCGATGAGTCAGTCTATTTAGCTGGGAAACAGACCCAGTGAACCTTTTATGCAGCAGTATCCAGCAAAAGAGGCCTTATCACTCCTTTGTGGTTGTGCATTCCTCAGGGTGCAGAAATCCTTGTTGAACTCAAGGGGTAAGTAGGCTTGTTGGCCAGCATTTCCTTTAATAATTAGTCATAGCTGGACCTGCTCCTGCCAGAGGAAGGATTGTTTGTTTAGCAATCGTATTGTTGTACTATGTAATTATTGTTTATACTTGCTAAATTGCTTCCATTGTACCCCCCAAGGGTGGAGAAAAGCTGCTTACCTTGTCCAATTGTGTATATATATATAGAGAGAGAGAAATGAGAATCACGAAGGCAGAAGCTAGGAGGGTTTAAACCAAATAATTGTTGGACCAAGATTAAAGGTGTTTGTGAGCTCCTCTCTTGGAGGAATCTCTGCTAGTCTAATTTATTCTGGGCAGTCTGTACTCCAAATAGAGAGACTTGGGCAATGGGCACTCCCTCTCAGCCAAGAGTCAAAGAATTGCTAGGTAAAGCCAGGTCAAAGTACTATTAGTGAGAAGGTGCATTTCATGCTGAATCTCCTATTGTTAGCTGTGAGGGACTGATTCCAGGGGCACAAAGCAGATTATAAAATAATCCTGCTCTCAAGAGTCACAGGGTAATCTGAGCCATAATAGCTTTGAGTTTCTTTTGCTGAAGGGGATGAGGAAAGCTTAGTCCCTTATCCATATTTAGTAGAAGGGTGGGGCAGCACATAGCTGGGACAAAGGGATTTGGGCCTCTGGCCTCCTCAATATTCAGAAGACACCCAGAGCTGATCCATATTAATAAAGGGGTGGGTCATCATACTGTTTCAATTCCCGTGGAGCAAACTGTATTTTCCTTTATCTGCCTGCCCTGCTCTCCTGTGCTTGGACCCACTGCTTGCTGTGTCTGAACTGCTGTATTCAGTCAGACCGTTTTAAGTGGTTGAACTGCTTGCAATGACTGAACTGCTATATTCAATTGAAGAGTTTAAGTAGCTAAACTACCTTATTCCTGGTGTATCATGACTGCACTGCCTTATTTGCTCAATTGTCCTGTGTGACTGCACTGCCCTGAGGGCATTGATTGCTGCAATAGCCTACTGCTATTTCCTCTGAAGACATTTGGGGCCACCCCATCCCAAGTGATAGGGCTCTAGGTCATAAAAGAAGGGGGGGATTGCCTTTCAGGTTTTAAATTTTTTTTCTCTTCCAGGCTCCTGCACACACCTTATCTAGGGTTCCTCCAGTGCCTCTTCTTTGACCCAGGGAGGGTCCCCGGGAAGCCCAGCATCACCTGTACCCATTCCCATTGACGTCCACCAACCCCAAGTCTTTGCCATGACACCCCAGGTTCGAGTTGCCAGTCGTAAGTGGTAGCCAGCTGGTAGCTAGGGCCCACCAAAATGAGTCAGGTTAGGGGCCGCCTCGGCTCTAGTTTGAGGGATTTCAGTCATCTGCCCAACTCGGAGTCACGTTGCCCATTCTCTCGCACAGACATTGTTCCAAGGTGGCAATAGTACCGGTGGCCTATACCAAGGCCTCACCGAGGATTGCCAGACTCTGTGCCTCATCCCCCGAGGTGTCGTAAGTACCAGTGGCCCACGCAAGAGGCCACACCGAGGGTCACCACGCTCTTGATTGTACTGTCCATAAGTGGCTTGTGTTCCAGTGGCTCATCAAGAGGTCACACCGAAAATTGCCGGATTCTGAAGCTGTAGGGGTGAGGCGGTAAGGGTTTCGGGGACCTACCCAGAGGTTGTCCAGTGGATCATCGCACCCAGCATCCTTTTCTTGACTGGATATCACCTGTTCTCCTGCCCAAGGTCACCGCAGCTGACAACTCCAGATAAGGGTTCTCTTCACCTACAGTCAGGTGTCAACACCTATCCTCGGCCAGGCGCTTCCCTTTCAGCGTTGCCTCAGTGACACCATGCTTTACTCTGCTTCTGATTCACTGGGGGACGCCCCAATTTATGGCCTGTATAGGAAGCGCTTCCTTGGGTTCACACCCAGTGGTGGGCTGACCAAAATACTAGAAACCCAAGCTTGGTGCATTGGGTTGCTATGTCCTTAGGACTTGAATCACCTGGACTTTTGTATGACATTGGTAGGGTCAGTTTGTGGTTCCGGTAATCTTGTTCATTCTTTCTTGTGTGTGATAGTGATAGTGAATGCTAAGTCTTTTCTCTGTGCTTCAACTGTGGCCAATAAAGCTTGCATCTTGGCTGTACAGTATGCCTCCAGCCTCTCCTTCCAGATTTATCTGGCATCACCCTAAACTATAGGGGTACGAACCACCACAGCTCGTCCACCACACATTGAAATTTGTGAACACAGGCTCCTAACTTTGGCAATTTTCAATATTCTGACCTCAAATGTTCAGCATAGCCATTTCTTCGTAGCACCTTATGAATATGACAGCTGTCATTTTTCAGATCCTGGCCAAAATGTTTTTTTACATCCCAAAAGGGGATTTCACAGTTGCTGTGCAAAATCACCTTCCGGCTCGGAGCTGAAAATTTTCTCTGCACTTGTTCATGAGGTGGGGTCATAAGAAGGCTATGTTGAAAACTTGGACCACAAATATTAACAAACAAGAAAATTAAACTGCCCAACATCATCACCTCTACTTTGTATTCTTAACTGTTAATAAAATGATTCCTTCACCGAAGCAATTGTCAATGTCTCTTTCACTGATATCAGCACCACATACCCCCATGACACCAATGCAAATGGCAAGCATTCGGCATCGACAAATGCTTGTTACATTTGGAGTGTTACATAGATGATTTGAAAAAAAGAACCTTGGTATTCCATTTTGCTGAGTTAAAGTATTTTGTAATCACCTTACTGGAATTATAAGGAATTTTTTGTTTTTGGTAAAATATTCTGGATTGAAACATATATTATTTATTGAATATGTAAGATTTTGGCTGAATAAAAATGAACACTGCTCCACAAACAACTTAAAATAGAATTTCTTGCTCCTGAATAAAATTAAGATAACAGCCAAGTACCTTATCATGTTGCTGCCCTTTGAACAACTAGGCGGAGCTATGTGGTCATACTAACATGTTGACTGTTTATGTGCCGTTAAGTTAAAATAACATTTGGGTGGATTTTAAATACAAGTCGCCCTCAATTAGAAGCCGTGGGTGAAAAAGAAAAAGTGAAATAGAAGCTGTGGCTACTAATTGATGAAATACTGTATCTGCACCAAAGTAGGCAGCTAGCAGAGAGAGCACTGTAAGGAACAGGCTCCATTATTTTACATCTGGAACTTGACAAATTCTGTTGTTTCAGGATTAAAGACTGACTCTGAATTACTAAATAAAATCTAGATTATACTGCATGAGGTAGATGTTTTTCGAGTTTAAGATATGCTACACACTGATAAATTTACTATTCATTTCTAAAACCCAAATGTTTCTTTACGCGAAAGCATATACAAGTGGCAATATATTAAACAATTTGTGCTAATGAATGGTGCACGTGGCCTACTTAGATTTCCATAAGGCTTTTGACACCATTCCACATAGGAGACTAGTAAGAAAGCTGGGTTGCTTAGGGGTAGGTAACAAGGTAGTAAAATGGGTAAGAAATTGGTTAGGGGATAGGCGACAGAGGGGTAAATGGAGAGGGTGAGCAGTGTGGTACCTCAGGGTCCAGTGCCAGGACCGGTCCTCTTTATAAGTGACACAGCAGAGGAAGGGAAGGTCTGCCTCTTTGCAGATGACACCAAGATCTGTAGCAGGGTGGACACCCGGGGGGAGGGGGTGCAAAAAGGGCGAGCAGAGATCTGAGAAAACTGGAGGAGTGGTCAAGTGTATGGCAGGTTTTAATGCAAAAAAAAAAAGTGCAAAATAATGCACTTGGTACACAGAAACCCAGGACGGATTACAAAATGTTTGGCATATTATTGACAGTGAGCAAGCAAGAAAGAACCTTTTATGTCATTCTAATGAATGACATAAAGGTAGCCAGACAGTGTGACAAGGCAGTCAGGAGGGTTAGTGGGATGCTGGGGTGCATAGGAAGTGGTATCACCAGCAGAAAGAGTGATGTGATGTTGCCCCATATAGATCATTGGTAAGACCCCACTTTGAGTACTGTGTTCAGTTCTGGAGACCACATCTAAGGAAGGACGTGGACAGAGAGTGGAGGCAGTCCAGAGGAGGGCAACTAAAATGGTGTTGGGTCTGCATCAAAAGCCTTATGAGGAAAGGCTAAAAGACCTTAGTGTGTACACCCTGGAGAAGTGGAGGGAGAGGGGGGATATGGTAGAGAGCTTTAAACACTTCATGGGGTTAATAAGGTACAGGAGAGGAGTACATTGTTCAGTCTCTTCTTAAACACCCTTCCCAGCTCCTGCACAGGCAAACTGCTACTATATGCAGACGATGCAGTCCTAGTCGCCTCACACCCCAACCCACTCACTCTCCAGAGCTCCCTGCAACTCTCCTTCAGCCAAGCTGAAAAATGGTTCTTCAACCATCGCTTAGTTCTGAACCTCAAGAAAACAAAATCTATGATCTTTGCACACCGACAAAGTAACTCCAAAAATGCTCTCCTTTGCATCCTTCCCAGTATCCTCCACCCCCTTGAGCAGGTATCTACATACAAATACCTGGGCATCACCTTCGGCTCGGCTTTCTCCTTCCATGCCCATGTCAGTGCTTTGTCCTCTGCCATGAATGCCTGGATTGGACTCCTCTACCGCCACAAAGACTGCCTCCCTGAGTTTGCCCTACGGCTGGCCATCACTTCCTCCATCCTGTCATTGGTTGACTATGGACTCCCTGCCTATGCAGTCGCTGACTCCACTGCCCTCACCAAAATTCAGACCTCTATCAACAAAGCCTGTAGGCTCCTGACTGGTGCCCCAAGCAGAACTCACACGTGCCAACTCTACTCCACTTCTAACATACTCAATCTTGAAGAACGACTGCAATATCACACCTGCATACAGGCTAAAAAGGCCCTACTTGGGCTATGCCCCCCAGGAGTCACTGCACCGCTTCTACGGGCCTCCCACTCGGTCAACACCCATAATGCTACCAAAGCCACCTTCCAGGTGCCTAGAGCTAGGACCTCACTCGCCCAAAGGTCCTTCCATCACAGAGCACCGTCCTGGTATAACTCCTTCCCCGCGCACATCACAAACGCACTCAAAAATTGGCCACTTTACAGCTGCCCTACACAAACACCTCATTAGCACTCGGAGCTGCATATGCCTATTATAGGGCTTCCCGCAAGTGCCTTTCAAACCAACCAGTTCCTATAGTATTACGTATACAACAGCTCTCTCAATTTGCCTGTTCTTCAATCTGTATACCACACACAGTATCCTGTGTGACCCACTGGTACCCCCAATGACCTACTGTTGTGTGCTGTTCTGCAATTACCTATGTTTATTTGGTCTTTGACAATTCTGTTATGTATGCTGCATGTATCTCACTTGTACTGTTCCCCACTGTCCTGTCTCACAAATTGATTGTTTCCCCTCCCTGCGACGAGGTACCTTTGTAAATGAGTCCTTGACTCAAAGGTTGTAAATCCGATATATGAATTAAAATAAAAAATAAATAAATTTTTCAGAACAAAGGGTGCTTTAAAACAAGGGGACATGCTATGAAGTTTTAGGGGTAGATGCAGGAGAAATGTGAGGAATTATTTCTTTAAACAAAGAGTGGTGGATTCCTGGAACAGCCTTCCAACTGAGGTAATGAGGACAAAAGCGATGGTGGGGTTCAAAAATGCCTAACATAGGCACAAGGGAATCATAGGGGTAAGTAAGTAGGGGTTGGGGGGACAGCACCGTAGATCAAGTGGGTCTTGGCAAAAATGAAGGCAGAAAAAAATGGGCAGACCAGGTAGGCCAAATGGCCCTTATCTACCGTCACATTTTATGATTCTATGTAATGGGGGGTGGGGTCAGGTACTGAGGCCTCTGAGACTAAACACATCCACATTTCTTTAAACACTACAGTGCAGTCCTGCCACTTTAAGGGATTGCCATGTTTCGGAAACCCTTTTTCTGGCCCCTCCCCTGCTGCAGCACACTGTGAATATTAATGAGCTAGTATGAATAGTAGGGGCACATACACATTCCAGGGTTGGACCGGAAGAGCACTTTAGTCACTGAGAGCAGCTAGAGATAGGAGAATGGAGCTGAGCACATAGGGAGTTGTTGAGGGAATTTTCTGTGGATAACCATTATTTTCTTGTTCCAAAGACTTCCAAACGCCGAAGAACTGCATCTGTTCACACTTCTGAATAGTGTGGTCTCCTATCGTCAGGAGGTGGTACTGGAAACTAAAACGGAGGATCATGAAGTTGGAGGTAAGAAGTTTGTTTAACATCAACAAAGGCATATCATTAACTGGGCAAAGGGTTAACATGATTTCACATCAAACTGAATTACTCCATATAGAGACAGTGGTATTACAAGGTTGTTGGTTCTTTTTCAAATGTTTTACTATGTTTTTATTTCTGTGTCCTGACTTGACTGACCTCGTATCTTTTTCTGTCTGTATTTTTCTGTTTCTGAGTATTCTGGCTGCATTTGCCATTACCCCCACTAGCCTTAACTGCAGAAAGTAGCCTTTACTTCCACTATGGGCACCCCCTCACCCATACAGTTTTGCATCCTCCAACAGCAGTTTTGTATGACCACCTCCTCCCATACTATAAATTCCATAGTCGTCACTGCACTGTACCTTTTAGACCTGAGTTAACCCTGCCTTGATTTTGTAATCTTGCCTACCCCCCAGTATCATCAATTCAATGTTGTCCCTCAGAACTACCTTTTGAAGATGACTTAATTCTGCACTGATTTTGCAATCTCCCCTCCCCAGTACTATACATTCTGTAATTGTCCCTGCACTCTGACATTTAGATATTATATAATTCTATCATGATTTTGTAATTACTGTCTGGTAGTATACATTCCTTAATTGTCCCTGCACTCTGCTATTTAAAGCTGGTTAGTGTTGCTCAGATGGATCCGGACAAATCCGGATCCACAGGTATCTTCCCTTTTGTGGCAGAATAGTGAATCTGCCAGATACTACCACTGTCTGCCTGTGGATCTGGCCGCCAGCTCCCTGGTCAGATCCCACATTATCTGACAGCCGGATCCAGGGATCTGACGCTGGATCCCTGGATCAGGCATCTGGATCCAGTGCCGGATGACATGGGATCTGACCTCCGTATTCAGCTGGATCCTGGACCAGATCCAACTCGAATAGTGCCGTCATCCGCCGGATCACTAGCGGATCCACAACGGCACTATCCGAGCAACACTAAAGCTGGTATAATTCTATCATGATTCTATAACCACTGCTTGGTTCCATACATTCCTAAACTGTCCTTGCACTCTACCTTTCAGAACTAGGTTAATCTTTCTCTGACTTAGTAATCACTGCCTGGTACCAGGGCAATATTGAAGAGTGACAGACGCATCTGTTTATTTATTTATGTCTTTGGCAACTGGGTAGGTGCGCTGATCCAAGGGACCATTTTCAGGCATGACCCAGGCCATAAACAATGGCACATTTAGCAAAACAGAATGCAGGAGGAGTAACATGTCCGCAATGCAGGCCATTAACAATGAGGTGCAGAGAGTTACAGTTCAGAGGGTATTAACAAAAATGAGAATACAATATGGTACAAAGGGAAGTTGTAGGCTAGTGACAAGTGCATATACATCATCACAGGAACATGGAGAACAATACAACAAGGTGACAAATTACCAGGTAAACCACATAAAGTGCAATTTCAAAAAGGCACTAATAACAAAATCAAGCAGCAACCAGGTGGATATTCAAAATTCAGTGCAACAGTCGACAATAAGCAAAGTGCAGTGGGTAGTCTATAGGGAGGGAGGGAGGGCCAGGTGGGGTGGGGAAAGAAGCTGGAGAGAAAGGGGTGTCGCAAGGTTGGGGACACCCCACAAAAGGTGGGGGGGAGAGGGGTGGATAATCCCAGCTTACACACATGGACAGCGGCATTTGGCTTCCAGTAGTAGCCAATCTTTAAAGTGGCTTTTGAAGGATAAGTAGGAGGAGGATGACTGGAGCGATACAGGGAGCTTGTTCCATAAAGAGGGGGCAGAGACAGAAAAGGCTTTGCTGTCCATGGTGGTGAAGATTCTGAGAACTACCAGTGGGAGGATGGATAATTCACGGAGGCACCTAGTAGCCACTTTTGCCATGAGTAGGGATGAATAGGGGGATAGGGGACTATCTCTGAGTGTAGTATACATTAGGCAGCACAAGGCATAGTCAAAGCGTCCTTGAAGTGGGAGCCAACCAAGTGATTTGTATAAGTCACGATGATGGGTAGAAAAGGGTGCAAGGAGGAGAAAGCGGCAGGTGCTGTTGTAAACTGATGTCAGTGTGGAGTGCAGGGCTGATGACACAGTGGAATACATGGGGGAGCAGTAATCAATAAGGGGTAGAAGGCTGCCATGCGCAATTGCTAGGCGCGCCTCATGGGACAGGAATTGTTTTAGCTGGTAGGCGGCTCCTAATTTCTGGTTAACTCTACACATGGAAACATTAACATGATCACTGAATGTAAGGGAAGGGTCCAGGGTGACACCTAAGTATTTGAAACTAGAGACATTTTCGAGGGGGGAGGGGCAACAGGTGTGAGTACAAGTAGAGAGGACTCTGTTTTGGAAACCTTGGTGAGGAACGGTTTTGAGCCAGATAACATTGTTTTTGTCTTTTTTTTCATTTGCCAGGAGCTTTTTGGAAGTAAACCAATGGTAGGCAGCACCACAATTAAGGGTAAGGACGGAGGAGATGTTTGCAAGTACCTCGACACTATGGTATAGGACAAGGTCATCTGCATAGAGAAGTGCCTCACAGGAGAGACTCTCTGCTGGGAGTGAATTGATAAATATGGAAAACAGTAAATGGCCAAGGATGGAGTCTTGGGGGACCCCGGTAGAGACAGGCAGGGCAGGGGAGGATGAAGCTCCAATGGTAACTGACTACGACCTGCCCTCGAGGTAGCTCCGAAACCATGAGGAAGTCTCCGAGGAGCAGCCGAGGCAGTGGAGAGCAGAGTGTAGGAGAGGGTGGTCGACTAGGTCAAATGCCTTAGTTGGATCCATGAATACAGCACCTGTTGGGTTATCCGAATCCGTGTTTCTGAGGACATGGTCAGTGAAATCAGCTAATGCCGATGTGGTGCTGAGGAGCTTGCAGAAACCATGCTGCTGGGGGCACAGCAGCGAATATTTTCCAAGGTGCTCAGAAAGCTGGGAGTGCACAAATTTCTCTAGTAGCTTGCTCAGGTGGGGGAGGAGGGAGATGGGCCTGTAGTTATTGGTAGAAAGGGGATCACCTGCTTTAAAGATAGGAACAACATTAGCATGCTTCCAGGAATCGGGCATGGTGGACATGGAGCAGGCAAGGTTGAAAAGGAAGGTGAAGGGTTTAATGATTGCAGGACAGATGAGCTTAAGGAAGATGGGGAACAACTCATCACTGCCAGGGCTACCCATGGTAGAGAGGGACTGTTTGGAGGTAGTTTCTGGGCCAATGGCTCTAAAGTAGAAGGGGGGTGGGGGGGTGGCCAACAGGGAGGCAGTCTGCCTGACTACTAGGGCTAGACTGTGACTGGGGGGGGAGCCTACTGAGGTGGACAGAGAGGTTGGTAAATTACTTGTTAAAGCTCTGTGCAGTCTCAGTGGGGTCAGTCAGGGGGCCTGATGAGGAGGCGAGTTGAGGGACTTGGCTGTGAGTCTTCGGATTAAGTAAGGACCCTATCGAGACCCAAAAACACAGTGGATCACCGAGGTTGTTCATTTGTAGGTTGAGGTAGAAGTTGTGTTTTAGTGTTTTGGCTATTTGCTTGCGGGTGTTACATAGGCCCCTGTAAGCATTCCAGAGTTGGGGGAAGGGGGACGCTTTGTAAGCCTTCCACTGGCTGTCCCTCTCTTTTATTAGGGCCAGTAGATTCTTGGCCATCCAATGAGTGTAGCCCCTCCCTGCCCCTATGAGTGGTGGTGGAAAGTGGCAGTCTTGTACCTGAAGAAGGGCATTGGTGAAGAAGCTAACTGCCTATGACACATTGTCAATGAGGTAAAGGGCAGACCAGTTTAATGCTCTTACGTCATCGAGAAACCTGATGGGCTCTGGGCAGTTAAAACTTCTGAAAGAGAGGTATTTGGGAGGAGGGGTTTAATTTTGGTGGCCAGAATGATGTACTGTAAGTAGGGGAGTGGTCACTTATAGAATCTGACAGGATACCCGCCTGAAGGACCATGTCCACCTGATTTGTGGCCACTCAGTCGAGTAGGGAGTGGTTTAGTATACGGGCATTTTCTGGTGGTGGCGGAGATGACTTGCTTGAGGCTGTGGGATTTTAGGAGATTAGCATAGTTGGGCTCCTGGGCACTTAGCCAGTTGAGGTTGAAATCTCCAACTAATATAGTGTCCCTGGCTGAACCTGTTAGCCCTAGACCATCCAGTAGATAACATAAGCCTGGGATCCCTCCGGTAGGGGGGTTGTAGCAGCACTCCAGGTAGATTTTTAGAGGAGCCCAGGATTAGCTCAACAAGGAGCCATTCACTGGGACAGAGGGGACTGGAGCGTCTAACAGTGGTGGCTGATATATGTTCCTTCACATACAGTGCAACACCGCCACCCTTCTTTTTTCCAGCTCTGTCGAGGCAAATGAGGGCATAGCGTGGAAAATGGTAGGAGGTGTCAGAGTTATGTGGTTTCAGCCAGGTTTCAGTGAGTCCTAGTACATGGGGCTTATAAAGGGACATCCAGGCCTCTAGGTCAGGGAACTTTGATGGGAGGCTACAAATGTTTAGATGTGCCACTTTCAAACCAGTTTTCCTTGTCCAGGTGACACTGGTGTGGTCAGTGGGTGTGTTTAAGAGGTCAGGGTTACATTCAATGCCCCTGGCAAGAAGTAGAAGAGAGAGAAGAGGGCGGTACAGAGGGTGCCAGGATGGGGGTTGAGAAGGTGAGGGAATACAGGAAAAGTCCAAACAGGCAACGTTCAGTGTTAGAGAGGAGGGCAAGAAGAGCTGGTCCCAAGGGAGTCAATTCTTATCTAACCATAGGAGAGGGAGGCACAGTAGGCCTGCAGTGGAGATGAGTAAAGGAGGACAGCTGCTGCTGATCGACAGCTACTAGTACAGAGGCACAAAATTCCAATGCAAGCAGCAGGCCAGTCATGGAGGCGGCCAGTAGGGGGAGCAGGAACAGTTGCATCCTAAGTAAGCATTAATCCCCTCTGAAGGTGGCATCTAATGGGGAGTTAATGCATGGCTGGGACCGTTGTGGCCCGATGCCAGAGGCCGAGTGCGTACAACGGTCCAACCATGCATTAATTCCCCATTAGATGCCACCTTCAGAGGGGATTAATGCACTTGTAACATGGTTTTCTTATAGTTGCCTGTGTCACAAATACAGATAATATCATGTCAAGAACTGTATGCAGACACAGTTTTGTTTGTTTTGAAATTTCTTGTGTACTTTTGCAACTGAGAACAACTGTTTATTTACATGCAGGTGCTGCAAAAAAATAAAACCTGCATATTGACAGACGAAGGATTCCTTAACATTCTTTTGACTATATGTTGAAAATCTGCACGGCTATTATTGCAATTGTCTGCTTGGGAGGTCCAGCATGTGCTGGCGTCTTTCTCCTCCGCAACTTAACTACATGACTAATTTGCATACTATGTGTGTAGGTCCTGCCCCTTTATCCGATTTCGCGCCGCCCTTCAATGCTTCCATTCTATTTTATTATGCCTATTGCTTCTGGCCGAATCTTCTGTATGCGTTTTATTCCACGGTATGCTGAGCGCAATAGTAATTATCATTAGCGGTTCTGTGCACCGTGAAAGAACCGTGAATGACTGAAAGTTGCAGGCATTGGTCATTTCCTGGTCATGTACATCTGCATGTATTCTCTTCTCTGCAGACATTTTTATCTCGGTGCTGGTTTCCCTGCTCCGGCCTTTGCCCACCATAACATTTGAGATGTGAGGGACTCATAATCACTGTTTCTCTACCTTAGGACTAGTGTCGCTGCTTTTTGCACTTGGTGACATCCACCACATTTGTTTCCATGTCCTCTGCAGGCACATTTACTTGTGCTGCACCAGCTTGCACAGGTATCGTGGTGTCACTGAGTACTGTGACTGTTTCGCTCGCTGGGATACAGAACATCTACTACATGTTCTGTGTCTCTGCTTTTCGAACACTGCTCTTTTCTCCTCTGTGGCTCATTTCACTAGTACACAAGCAACACGGCATTATCGTCTCATAATGCCGTGTTGCTTTTGTACCACCTGACACCCTTAGACCAATCGTCTTTCTTGCCTGAACTAGTAGTATTTTTGCCATGTTACAATGTGTTATAACAGCTTCTAACCAGCAGTTGTTAAGGCAGTGTTGGCCAAGTGGTGAGGGTTACAAACTGCAATAGTGAGGGGGAAAGGCAGTGCAGGTTCAAAATCCATGTTCTCACTGTTGGTGAAATAATAAGTAATTTTAATACAGCCAAGAGAAAGGTATGGTAATTCCCCTGTGTGATGTCACCAAAAGCTTGTGTAAACTTAATACAGCAAGAATTAGAGTATAGTTCACTGCAAAGGAGCCACTGTATCTGGTTTCCCTTTTTCAGTGTGCTAGGATTGCCTATAGCCAACCAGCAAGAAATCAGATGCCCTCTAGGAGTATCAGCAGGCCTATAATAGAAGCGGCCAGTAGGGGGAGAAGGAACAGCTTCATTTGTTCACGTTATATCAGCTACTCACCAGTAGCGTATGTTGGCAGAGTTGGTCTAGTGGTTAGGGCTCCTGACTGCAGTAGAGAGATGGATGCAGTGTGGGTTTGAGACCCATGGTCCCACTGCTGAGGAAAGTACCACAGTGAGTGTCGGGGTTAGGGGGCGGAGGATTGCAAAGGTGGGGGGAGTATGAGCAGGGAGGAGTTACAAAAGTGGGAAGGCAAGGGAGGTGACTTCTCTGTTACTCCAGGGGCTGGGTGGACTAGACCAAGGGGGAGGTGAGGATTGTGAGGATAGGGGGACAAAAGTGGGCTGATAGGTTCTGGCAGGCATAAAAGCATGACCACCCCCAGGGGGGAAGAACCTAACGGTGCCATTCAACAGTTAGACAGGAGAAGCAGTGGAACAGGTTGGTTATGGGGGGAGCTCCTGGACAACTTGGCTGCCGCCTGAGTGCCAAGCTGCGCTGCTCGACTGTTCTGGGACTGGGGCTGGGGCTGGGAGGTGGAGCTGGAGCTGTTTTCTGCAATGAACTACGGTACTTTGACGCGTATCCGCTGCATCCAGTGCCAGCCCAAAAACAGAAAAGAATTCACTAGTTACCAGAGCATGTTGTATGGGCTCTACATAAAGTTGCAAAATAAATGAATAGTTACCAGAACCTGTTGATAGCAATTTAATATAATAGAAGACACACATTAAACATTTAAAATGGGAACAGGGACGGGGCACTAAAAAATACCCAGAATACTTCTAAACACCATACGGAAATGGGGACGGGGGTGTGCCCAATAAACACTATGGTGCCCATTCCATGCAATTGCTTTGTTTGAGGTCTCTGTGGCTCCTCCCCCCACATCAGTTTATTGGCAAAGACAATTAATCTTTTAAATATTGTGTGCCTGTAACCCAGGCACCACCTCCCAGTGATCCACTACCCCTACCTGCTGCCCAAGATGCTGGTTGAGGGACCTGGGTTCTGGTTTGGCTGATACGGGGGGGGGGGGGATTGTTTAACCAGAAGAGGCACACTAAACCAAAGCTTGATTCCAGGTGCAACCTGGGAGCACAAGGAAGTTAAGTGACTTGCTCAGGGTCACACAGTATGCAAGTGGGGGCTGTGGGATTCAAACCCAGGTCCCCAGGTTTGCAGCTCAGAGCCTTAAACCACTGCACCATACTGCCTCCAACAGGGGCTCTATACCAACAATGATGCTATTTGCACAGTGACTCCACCCAGAGTGACTTTTAAGTAGGTTTAACGATAAGCTAGCACAACCCTCTGGGAAGTTGTACCTACCCACAACCCCACTCAGTGGTCCCACACATGGATTGATATGAAACACTTTACTTGGTATTTAACATTACAATTACTGGTGAGTGCTAAAAATATGCTTATGGTAACCACACTTGCCCACAGGGTCTGGACTTCTGGGATACACCCTGTGCACATGTAAGAAATGATTCTCAGCAATAATAATGCACCTTTTAGTTTTCCACAATGACCCAGCACTTAGTAATGATATGCTCATGGACCAGTGTAACATTCAACAAACAAACTGATTTATTAGGGGAGCTGAACAAGGGGAGGAGATGCAAATCAAAGTTAGATTTAAGGCAGTTCTTACATTTCTGAGAACACATTCAAGTATCACTTTAGCCCCTGGACAGTCCAGTTACTACTCTCTGGGCACCCAGGACTGACTAAGTTGCAGGCCTGAAGTGTTGAAGCTGGTTGGCCAGCATTGCAGCTGGTTGGGGCCCTTAAATAAATAAAAGATTATTACTCTTTTTACCATGGCTGTAGCAACATCAACAAACTTTAACACACAGGAATTTGTAATCCTCAGGCCCGATGGCTGCGAAACAGTCTAAACCACAACGTGAACTTAGAAGGCAATTCAGAATGTCATCCCTAGGTGGTGCTATCCCAAGGGCTACTACCCCTGCCTGCTTGGCTAGTAGCAGGTTAAGGGGCCTGAGTTCTGAAACGGGTGCCTCCACCCAGAGGTCAGTGTTCGTGGTGGTCAAACTAACCTGGGCACAGCCCTCCGGGACACTGTAACTCCCCTCTTTCCCCTCTAGTGGCCTGAACACTGTACAATAATCACTTTCACAATACCCCTGGTACACCACACAAGTACCCACACTGTTTACACTTACCACCAGGGCTGGCTCCTCTGGCTCGACCCTGGGGACCCCCTGTAAAACAAGGTTAAGCACAGCAAATAGCAACAGCACAGTACTTTGAGCACAAACTGGAACCACAGTCAGATTACATGCAGAAAAAGTTAGATCTGATTTATTCAGGGGACTTGAACAAGGGAGGGGCAAAATCAGGTTAATTAGCTTAAAGATTATATCAATCAAGCAGTTATTCATGCACTTTGAGTCCCCGCACACAGTCCACCTCTGGGTACCCAGGTGGAGAAGAGATGGGCTAGACAGGACAGTTGCCCGGGGTTGCAGCTGGTTGGGTCCCTGTGATGGAAAACACAGCATGCACAGCACACAATACTTGTAATCTGGAGCCAGAGAGCTCAGTTCATAAAGGAAACGAAACAACAAGACAATCAGATGACACACTCAGCTTAAGCTTTTGTTGTAGGGAACTACCCTGGTATTTACTCACGATACCCAAGACTGGACACAGGCTGGATGAAAATCGAGACTGCAGGTGGTTGATCTGGAATGCCAGGAGAAGCAGGGCCCACACAAGTCGCAGAGGCGTTGTTCCTGTTCAAGCGTGGAGCAGGGGGCTGATCCCCAGGCAGGTCTCTTGTCGATGGTTTCTCTGTGCAGTGGGTAGTCTGGCTGGGCCAGTTTGGCAAGGCCCAGACCGCATGAAGACAAGTTCAGAAGCAGTCTGTTTTGGGATGGATACAGCTTCCAGCAAGCAGAACATAGTTCACACAGTGGGGAACTAACTCACAACCCACTAGCAGCTCATAGCACATTTACATGTACAGGAATTCTAATGTACCAGGCAAAACGCTCCCCAGGCACATTCGCAAAGTCTCTGCACACACCGGGAGCTTAGGGGTAGCTGGAGCTCCTGACAGGCCGATCGCATTCAGCAAAAATATTCGGTCTTCTTCAGGCTGAGCCTGGCCCACTTCAGTAGCTTGCTTTAGTCACAAACTGGGATTTAGTCCAAAATAATTCTCTTCTCTCCCTCTCAGGAGCAGCACACTGGCATGCAGGCCAAAAACTTAGCCTTTTCAGAGTTCTCCCATGCGAATCCACTCAGGATAGCTGCTCAGAAACACTTCAGCTCCTTCTTTTTCAGCTTCCAGCTTAGTTCTAACTGAAAACTGCAAGCAGCCCGGGACTTTCCCAAGATCCAAAAGATTTGGTTGGCTGATTTGGCTGTCAGTCAAAGCACGAGCTCCCCCTTCAGTTGCAAAAAAGGCGCAAAAAACTCCAAACTAAAGTTCCTACAGATTTTGAATTCAGACAGCTCCTGTAGTCCGGCTACAATTTAGGTCCCATCAGAACTGATTGGTCCAATTTGCAGTCCAGGACCAAGATAGTGGAGACAAACAAAACAGTCCTTGCTACAAAGAAAGCAGGTTAGACAAACTACATTATCATTATCATTCTAAATGGCTTTCAGCAAACAGTCATATCTTTCAACAGAGCTCCATCTCAGATTACTTAAACTGCAATTAGGCAGCTCTTAAAGAGACAGTACACAGAGGCTATACAAGCTCTGGCAATCACATTTAAACTGCTAAAACGCAGGACACCAGCCTGACAGTAAGCATTTAGGCAAGCTCAAGGAAGACTTTTTGGGAACCCCCATTTGTAGGGGGGTTACAAGAAGACAAAGATACTTTTAATTTTATGTTGCAGGGAGAAGCCCTGTTGTTACTCACAGAACCACGACCTTGGGATCTAGGATTGTAGCCAGGCTGTTTCCCTCAACTCAGGATTAGACTTTCTGGTTTGTTAACTGCAGGCTGCAGGTTTTCGTCCTTTTTGGCAAGGACCAGCATACAGGGACCAGGACCGACAAGACGCACTCCTGCTTCATGGTGACTCCCCCAAGGGTGGCCGCAACCCACGGTGAACATTGTTGCAGGAGCTGACTCTCCAATCTGGTCTTCGTGTAGCTTTTGGTTCAAAGGCAGCAACAGTCTTTTAGAAAAGTTGTTTGGCATCACAGGTTCAAATTCTGGCGCAGTCTTAATTAGGCCACACAGCTTACCCACTTGCAATCTGTAATTTCTGGAGTGTAAGCTGGCACAGTTGAGATTCAGGTCAATTGGGCTGGAGACAATTCCAGTAGTCCCAGACTTCAGTTTCAGACAACACTCTTTAAGGCAAATGGATCTCTCACCGAGATACAGCTTAGTGATCTTCAGATACAATGACATACCTCAAGGCAGAAATCGCAGCTCAGCAGATATCATCTTTCCTTTCCTTTTTGGAGACTGGAAGAATTATCTGCAGGTTTGGCAGTCCAAAACAATCCATGCAGGATTAAAGGCTGACAGGGGGTAAACAGGCCTCTCCCGGAATTCTCCAAGCTGAGCACAGAGCCTCCTCTCAGGAAGCTTGAGACAGACTAACTGTTCAAGAGTCTCTTTCAACTGACTGAAAACAGATTCCAGTAATCTGGTTGGCCGCCCTGGCTGTCAGTCACAGTTCTAGCATCCTGATTGGTTAAAATGGGTACCCAGCACATAGTTCACAGTTTCTCCCAGCAGCCATAGTAAAAGGACCCATTAGGACCCCTTGAGTTACAATTGACTCACCAGCAGGGGTCAAAGTGTCAACATAGTCTTTGGCTGAGTAAAATGTAAACAGTCCCAACTTCAGACCCTCCAACTGTACCCTTTTGTGCCAGTACAATACTGCATTTCTTACACTGGTACCGGATCCCGCCTAGTTTGTAGCATGTACCACGCTTTCGGTCGCCTCCTGAAATACTTTTAATTTTTCTCCAAAATCTTTATTCTGTATCTGCTCCGTCAGTTGCCATGAGTGCCAGCACAGTCCAAAGGAAGCATCTGATGGCCCCCATGGTAACCACTTAGTTTGACATGATGTGGTGCTGCCGGCAGAGGGCTCGACGCTTTGTGACCCCCAGAAGCAGTTGAGAGTGCTGCAGCCTTTCCCTTGACACTTGACTTGGTGGGAGTGACAGTGTCTGTCAGGAGATACACCTGATCGGATGAAAGTGTCACTTTTGTCTTGCTCCAGCCTGAGCCGTGAGTGCATTGTGGCAATTTAATTTTACCAGCACAGTCATCGCTGTCTTTTCCAGAAGGGACGTCGGAACCATATCTTCTAGATCCTTCTGTGAGTCTCTGCAGGTTGGGGTGACTGTCAAGTGACCGACCAGTTGGAGAGATGCGGATCATCTCCTGGCCCCTCAGTATCACTGGCAGTGGCAAGTGCTGCACTAAAGAGGCACCCGGCGTATTCAAAACAGTGAGACACAGAGCAGCTCAAGCTGCCTTAAGAGGTATGCAGTCTCAGAACTCTTCCAGGATTTAATTGACAAGTTATGTTACAGTGAGAATTGCTTAATTCACAAAGTTATGTTAAAAGAAAGCTGTCCAAAATGTGGGCTCCTGCCCCTGGACAGCTTACCCTCCAGTTTAGATTTTAACAGCAAGAGCAGCATTTTTCTGTGCCACAACTTGCTGTATTTTAATTTTTAAAACTCCGGAACCCGGAAGTATGGAGAAGGCAGGGGACACATCGCGGTACCTTTTCAGCAAATGGAGCGTCCCCTGCCTCCTCCTTACTGCCGGGTTCCAGAGTTTTAAAAATTAAAATACAGCAAGTTGCGGTGCAGAAAAATGCCGCTCTTGCTGTTAAAATCTAAACCAGACGCTAAGCTGTCTGAGGGCAGAAGCCCACGATTTGGACAGCTTTCCTTTAAAACTCTGCTTCCGGAGGTCATTATGTCTGAGGATTGTCCCATGGCCAATAAACTTAGTTGCTGAAGGGTAACCTAATGTTTTGTTTAGGGCACTGTAACAAGGCATTCAGGGGTTAGAGTGCTGCTGAACCATAACGCTTGGTGCAATGGTGCTGTTTCATGCCACTCAGCTGACTGACCCACATTATGAGGAAAGTCCCTTATTATATTACACCAAGCTGCTTTGTTCCACATCATAGAAAAGTTGCTGAATACTCAGAATTAAAATCAGCCATGTATATAAGATATGCGGGGCCCCTGAAATACTGATGGGCAAAAGTGGGGGCAGTACCCCACCCCCAGAAGTGTACCTACTGTATTTTGATCTGTCAAATGTTGAAGGGTCTGCAACTTCAAAGTTCATTTTAAATCTAACAGTTCAGATTTAGCAGTAAACATCTACAGGATTTAATAGAGCTTCATTAGCACTGCTAAGCGACTGTACTATGGAATTTGTTGAAGTGCTGCCTGGCCGGTTATGAACTTCGTTTCACTCGGACCCGGCCCAGGCTATACACTATACATGAGGGCTGAACCTCTAAAAGGTATAGCACAACGCCACTAATTTGCACGTTAGTGCAGGAACCAGGAATACAGTAATACTTTACATTGGGATTCACTGTTATATCACTGGACTTGACCAGTTTCAAGGGGCAGAACACAGACTGGATCTTTGCCAGACAGAGGGCAATGCAGTACCCAGGGAGATGACCCACGGTAAGCCCACCACTTTGGGGGGGGGGGTTACATGCCATTTAGAAATATTTCATGGCTTAAACTTGCTATTTGCTGCCATATGGCCTTAGTGGAGCCGTAGGCTAGTGGAAAGTCAGGACAGCCATAATACCGTAATTCTTGCAAGCTTTGCACAAAATTGCTAGTGCGTCCAGCACTCTTCAGTATCACTGGTACCGGTACCATATGTTCATTATTGTGCCTGCACTCTTCTTTGGAACTGAAGTAATCCTGCCCTGATTTTGTAATCTGCTCTCCCTCAGTAGCATGCCTTCCTTATTTCTCTCTGCAATCCAGCATTTAGAGCTGATATAATTCTATTATGATTTTGTTATCGGTGCCTGGTTCCATGTATTCCTTACTTGGAGGAAAGGAGTGTCTTGCAAATGAGAAAGAGCAGCAGAATCAGGAGGCATGCAATGAAACTGAGGAGGGGTATTAAGAGGGGTGTGAGGAAATGTTTCTTCACTGAAAGGGTAATAGAAGCCTGAAACAGACGGCCAGCGGAAGCAGTGGAGGCAAAATCACACAAAGGGCTTTAGCCATGCATGGGATAGACAGAGGGGTGCACTAAAAATAGGAAGGAGGGTCACCAAGATCAATTAGGGTCTGCCGAGACAAAGTGGGCAGGGGACATCTGGGCAGGCTGGGTGGCCCAAGGGGTCCTTTTCTGTCAAGAAATTCTGTGTGTCTACAGGTACTTGTATGTTTCTAACTCTTCTTGCACTCTACTCCTTAAAGCTGAGATTATTCTACCCCGATTTTGTAATCCCCTTCGGAACAATACATTCCTTATTTGCCCAGATTTTGTAAACCCCGCCTTCCCCAGGTACCATACATTTCTTAAGTGTTCCTGCCTTCTACCTGTTACAGGTGAGATAAGGGTATGGGTGAAATCTGCACTGCCAGACTGGACCTAAAATAGTTATGACCAGTCTGACTGGACCAGGTGTAAGTTGTGTGGTCTGACTGTTCTGGGTGGACTAATCAGTTTGTTTTTCACTGTTTTGGTCCATCTGTTCTGGCTGGTCCAGATTCCATCTAGCAGACAACAGTTAGTAGGCATAAAATACACACAATATAACACATATAACATAGTACAAATATATATATATATATATATATATATGCAGGCATTCATAGTGCAATCCTCATCAAGGCAGAGGGATATAGAGGTGACATTGTGTGCTAGACAATGCAATACAGTCTACAGTATCTAGTATTTAATACAGTAGATACATCTATACAACATAATTGATGGGAGACTGTGAGACAGGTTGCCAAGTTTTGATGGTAGACATTGTGTGATAACTAGCATTAAATTTAACAGGTACAGGCACCCTTGCTAGTGTGTTAGGCGGAGGGCAGCTCAAGGTTCGAAGATAGCAGTTGCAAGGGCTAGGGGGAGTGAGTGAAGAAAGAAGATGGGATTTAAACAGGTTTATTGAGCCAGTAGATCTTACAGAGGCGGGCAATCCAGTCCATAGTTTGGGGAATCTAAAGGAGAAGCAGGCTTGGCCCAGGCATGTTTTCCTATGGGTAGTACTAGGGAGTTACATTCAGCATCCCTCATGTCATATTTTCAGTCAGTTGGGCGGAGCATGTTCTGTACATGGGGGCAGCAGTCCCAGTAGGGCTTTCTTGCCAGTTGCCAAGGTGCTACAGTGTAATCTCGAGTCTAGGTTCAACCAATCAAGGGTGCTATAAAGTAGGCTGGTGTGGGAGTCCTGCCTTAGGTCTAGCACAACACGGCAGGCTCTGTTTAATAGATTTCTAACCCAATCATCACGCTGTCATTTGTGGCACTGTAGATCATCAGGCCATAGTCAATTATGCTAACAATATTGCACCTGAAAAGAAGTTTCTTTACCTCCGAGAGGAAGCTTTTAATGTGCCTATAAAGCAGCCTGAGCCTGGAGTTGGCAGTCCTGATTAAGGTGTCAACATGTGCTGCATAGGATAGCCTCGAGTCAAGGGTGATCCTGAGGTACTTGAAGGTGTGTGCCTGTTCTATATGGGCTCCCAAGGAAAATGTGATGTTTAATGTGAGGGAAGGAGGGGACTTGCCATGGTAGGCAAAGAGCATAGCTTTGGTTTTCTTAGTGTTCATGACAAATACTGCAGATTGGAAGTAAACCAATCCTGGATGGCCGAGAAGTCAGTCTGTAGTCTCTGCTGAAGCATCACCAGGCATTTGTCATCAGTGGAGGTAATTACAGCATCATCAGTGTATAGAGGGTTTTGTAGACTTACAGGCTGAGGGAAGGTCATTTATAAATAGACAAAATAGAAGAGGGCCCGGGATTGACTCTTAGGGATGCCAACAGTGACGGGCCTCTATTCTAACAGAGTGCCACAGCATGGGAGCGGACGCTGAGTGGAGGATCTAGCATGGTGTGAGGTGAATGTGGTGCAGGAAAGGTTCAGGGGGCTGGGTAGAATCTGGAGTAGAGTGGAAAAACCAGTAGTGTGTCTCAGTGGTACTACCTGTCCTAAGAGCCAGTACTGTAAGAAAGCTGAGGATTGCGAAATTCAGTACATGGCTGGGAAGTTGGTGTGAGGAAAATGGGTACGGGCTGGTGGGAGACTGGGGTAGGACATGGGAACACAGAGACCTATATGCACCAGACAGGCTGCATCTGAGTAATGAGGGCACAAGGGTCCTGAAAGACAACCTGGAGAGGTACTTGATGGATAAGCTACATTTAAACTGACAAAGGGGGGGAGTAGAGGGCACTCAGCACCAGGTGAGGGGGGCCTCCGGGCCTCCCTCCCAGTAGGGAATCTGAAGGAGGGGAGAGGGCAAGGCATAGGGATAGCAGAGATAAGGGGGAAGGAGAGTCAAAAAGGGAATAGGGGAAATGAGGGTCAGGGGTTGAGATGGAAAGTGGTCTCCTTGAATGCTAGGAGACTGGCAAACAAGATAGCAGACCTACAGGCGCTGATGGCAGAAGGGGAGGTGGACATAGCTGCCATCACGGAGACATGGGCAACCCAGTACCATGACTAGGACCTCGAAATCCTAGGGTACCAATTGCATAGGAAGCTAGAGAAAGAGGAAGGGGGGGAGAATTAGCATTGTACATAAGGGATGGGATAATGTGCACCAGGGAGGAGGGGGAGGAGGGAGCAACTGAAGCCCTATGGGTAGTTGTACAGAACACAGCTGGGAGAAAGATTTGGGTGGGGGTGGTGTACAGACCACAATCACAGAGCATAGAGCTGGATAGGGAACTGGGGGAACAGATCAGGAGGGAGAAGGAACACTGTAATACTAGGAGACTTCAATTTGGCTTCACACAGGTTATTACCTCTGTACCCCACAGTCATGGTCACTCATTGGACTTGGTTTTTCTACTGGGTATGGAGACCTCCAACTTGGTGGTGGAACTGTTTGGATGGTCTGATCATCACACTATAAGGTTCAATTTCCAAGCTCCCCCTTATAGGCCTGCCCCTACAGAGATGATCTGGTACCGCCCTTTAAGTGGTTTGACTCCAGATGGCCTGGGGGTGATGCTGGACCTATCGGGTTTTCTGAGTGCAAGCTTGGACCCAGACAATCTGTTACAGGCCTATTAAAAGGCTGTGACTGTGGTTCTGGATTCCATAGCTCCTGTCCACATTTGCCCCCTCACCCCTCGCTGTTGGTCACCCTGGTTTAATGGGACCTTGAGGGAGATGAGGCGAGTGGGTCGAAGGATGGAGCGGAGCTGGCGGAAATTGGGCCTTGATGCTGACAGACAGATTGATGGCCCATTATAGGGATTATCAATCGGCCATCTCCTGCAAGAAGGCAGAGTTCTTGTCCAGGAAGATTGCCACTGCACAGAATCGACCAGCTCAGCTCTTCGAAACTGTTAACAGAATGTGCATTCCAGCCTGCCTACAGTCTCGGAGAGCATTGTCTCAAGATAAGTGTGATGAGTTTGCTAAATTGTTTGTGGATAAGGTTGCTGACATCAGGTCTGAGATCGGCCTAGCTCACTCCAATGGGTGCGGGGGTGGTTGGTGGGAGGTTGCAGACCCTCGGTTTGCCTGGTCCAACTTAGACCAGCTGGTGATCGCCGATATTGTGAGGATCATCCAGAATATGTGGCCGACCTGCTGTAGTTTGGATCCGGGCCCAACCCATCTCCTTGTGGGGTGTGTTGATGTCATTGGCCTGGTTCTGGCTGAGATGGTCTGGTGTTCATTAGAGACGGATGTGTTTCCAGACACCCTGAAGGAGGTGGTGGTGACACCCCTCTTTAAGAAACCCTCTCTCAACCCAGACTGTCTTGCTAACTACAGATCTGTCTCTAACCTTCCCTTTGTGGGTAAGGTTATTGAGAAGGTGGTTGTGCTGCAGCTGGAGGATCATCTTACCATCCATAATGTCTACAAGCCTCTCCAGTCAGGAGTTTGGAAGAGATATAGTACAGAGACAGCCCTTGTTTGGATACTCAGTGATCTCTTGATAGCGAGAGATTGGAAAAGAAACATAGAAACATAGACTTTGACGGCAGATAAGGACCACTTGGCCCACCCAGTCTGACCATTTCCCTACCTATTGGATAAGCTGCAGATTCTAGTTAACCAACAGCCTACTTCCTGCCACCCCCCACTACAATTGCCTTGTGTCTGTCCCATGCATGTTTGAATTCCCCCACTGTTTTAGCCCCCACAAGCTCCTCAGGAAGGCAGTTCCACGCATCCACCACTCTCTCCGTGAAAAAAAAATTTCCTCACATTACCCATGAGCCGTCCCCCCTCTATCTTTAAATTGTGTCCCCTTGTTCTTACACATCTCTTTTTCTGAAAGATGCTACCCTCCTGGACTTTGTTGATTCCCTTGAGGTCCTTGAACGCTTCTATCATGTCCCCCCTGTCCCTCCTTTCATCAAGGGTATACATATTAAGCTCTCTCAGTCTCTCTTCATATGATTTCTGCTGCAGACCCTGCACCATTTTAGTTGCCCTCCTCTGGACTGCTTCCATCCTGTCTATGTCCTTGCGTAGATGAGGTCTCCAAAACTGCACACAGTACTCCAGATGGGGTCTCACCAACTGTCTGTACAGAGGGATAACCACTTCCCTTTTTCTACTTGTGATGTCCCTTCCTATGCATCCCAGTATCCCTCTGGCTCTCCTTACTGACTTCTCACATTACATACCAACCTTTAGATCATTAGTTCTCACACTTTGTGATAGTGAGCCTCCCCCAAGCCATGAAAAAGATTTTGAGCCTCCCTCAGATTTGGAAAAAATCTTGGCCCTCCCCACAGAAAAAAATAAATCCTACTTTGCACAGTACACCAGGAATAAAGTGAAACTAATAAAGCTGACTGAGTATATTCTGTTTTTATTCAATGTATTGCTCCCCACCCCTGACCCGGCACCCCAGGTTCCCACCCCTGACCAGGCACCCCAGGTTATACTTGTCATTCCTTTTTTCTGACTCTTGGGCCCTTGTTACTCTGTTTCCTCTCTATCTGGAACAACTAACCTAGCCACTTCATCTCTCCCCCTCTTACCCTGCAGTTAGGTAACCTCCTGTACTCTTACCTCAGGTCATACCTAAAAACATGCATCAGATCACTGTGCCTTTCCCAGTTACTAATTTACATATAAATACCTACTATAGAAATGAGCCTTGACTCAGTGTGCCTTTCCAAGTCACTAATCTGCATATAAATACCTATTGTAGAAACAAGCCTAGACTCAGCATGCCTCCCCCAGGCATTAATGTACATATAAATACATACTCGTAAACAAGCTTTGGCTCAATGGCAACTTCCTGGTCACAAATTTATGCATAAGTAAAGAATCTGGCCTGCAATTATCCATATTTAATTTGTTTTATCCTTTCACACAAAACAGCCAAAACTTAGAATTTTAAATACTGTACATTCTCAGACCTGACTGAACCTCCCTTGGAACAAACTGGGGCCTCCCTTGGGAGGCTGGCCTCACCATTTGAGAACCACTGCTTTAGATCATCTGATATGACTACCCCCAAGTCCTGTTCCATTTTTGTTGTTGTTAGTACCTCCCCTGCTATTGTGTACTCTTCTCCTGGGTTTGTGTTTCCCAGGTGCATTACTTTGCACTTCTTTGCATTGAATCTAAGTTGCCATATGTCTGACCATTCCTCCAACCTTGCTAAGTTCCTTCTCATCCTTTCTCCCCCCCCCACCTTGTGTATCAACTCTGTTACAGATCTTTGTATCATCTGCAAAGAGGCATACCTTTCCCTCCAGACCCTCTGCAATGTCACCTATAAAGATGTTAAAGAGGACTGGACCCAGTACTGAGCCCTGAGGTACTCCACTAGTAACCCCCCTTTCTTCGGAATGTGTTCCACTCACTGTTACCTTCTGTGTCCTGTTGTGCAGCCTCTGTGACTCTCTGTGTCAGGAAACTCTCCTGGATAGCATCCAGGAGGACCTGTTCCCTGCAACAGGAGGTAGCCGGGGTGCCCCAGTCAACACCAGACAATCAAGCAATCATTTATTTATAAAAAGCGCAGTTCACAAAAGTATCAAAGCACCTGTACAATTAGTAAAAATCAGAGTTAAAATATCAGTAACTATTGAAATACACATCTACTTCCTCTAAAATAATCAATACTCAGAAAAGGCAAGATTGAAAAGGTGCATCTTAAGTGCAGATTTAAAACTCTCCAGGGTCAGGCATTCTCTTATCCGATGAGGTAGAGAGTTTCAAGGGTAGGGTCCTCAAACGCAAATGCTCGGGCTCCCGAGGTCTTCAGACAAACCCTGGGAACCTCAATCAATCCCTTGTTGGCAGAGCAGAGTGGGCGGTAGGGGGAAAGAAAATCTTGCAGATAACACGGCTCCTGTCCGTGTAGAGCCTTATAAGTCAGCAAACCGACCTTGAAGGTGATCTGCCACTGAATAGGCAGCCAGTAAGGGCCATGGAGCACAAGCGTGACAAGGCCTGATTGAGATAAACCAGTCAGCAGTCTGGCTGCCGCATTCTGTACCAGCTGCAAGCGGTGGATATCCTCCCCTGGTAGCCCTAGGTACAGGGAGTTGCAATAATCAAGGCGGGAGGTCACAAAGGCGTGGACCAACGTCGGAAGATCATCAGGGGGAACAAGGATCTTTTGTGCCTGATCAGGATGGAGCTATCTCAACTTTTAACAGCTGTCTCACTGAGATCCAGGACTGGCTGAATGCCAACAGGCTGAGGTTGAACCCCGACAAGACTGAGGTGTTGGTTGTGGACCCGGGTCGTCGGGTAGAGGGGCCTTCGACTGGGCGGCTGTCGGGGCTTTGGCTCGGTGGCAGCCAGCTAGTGACCTCCAATCGTGTGTGAAATCTGGGCGTTATTTTTGATGAGGGGCTGACGCTTAGATCTCAGGTGTCATCCATCGTCAGGACCTCATTTTACCATGTGAGGAATATCACCCGGATTAAGCACCTTGTTCCCCCGATGACCTTCCAACGTTGGTCCACGCCTTTGTGACCTCCCGCCTTGATTATTGCAACTCCCTGTACCTAGGGCTACCAGGGGAGGATATCCACTGCTTGCAGCTGGTACAGAATGTGGCAGCCAGACTGCTGACTGGTTTATCTCAATCAGGCCTTGTCACGCTTGTGCTCCACGGCCCTTACTGGCTGCCTATTCAGTGGCAGATCACCTTCAAGGTCGGTTTGCTGACTTATAAGGCTCTACACGGACAGGAGCCATGTTATCTGCAAGATTTTCTTTCCCACCACCGCCCACTCTGCTCTGCCAACGAGGGATTGATAGAGGTTCCCAGGGTTTGTCTGAAGACCTCGGGAGCCTGAGCATTTGCGTTTGTGGTCCCTACCCTGTGAAACTCTCTACCTCATCGGATAAGAGAATGCCTGACCCTGGAGAGTTTTAAATCTGCACTTAAGATGCACTTTTTCAAACTTGCCTTTTCTTAGTATTGATTATTTTAGAGGAAGTAGATGTGCATTTTAATAGTTATTGATATTTTAACTCTGATTTTTAAAAATTGTACAGGCGCTTTGATACTTTTGTGAACTGCGCTTTTTATAAATAAATGATTGATTGATTGTCTGGTGTTGACTGGGGCACTCCGGCTACCTCCTGTTGCAGGGAACAGGTCCTCCTGGATGCTATCCAGGAGTGTTTCCTGACACAGAAAGTCACAGAGTCAATAAGAGAGGAGGCCATACTAGACCTGGTGCCGTCGGATGGGGAGCATGTCCAGGGAGTTGAAGTGAGGGATCCCCTTGTAGGCAGTGGCCACTGCATGGTGTGGTTTTACATTAACATGAGGAACGGTGCAGCCAAAACAAAAACAAGAGTGGTGGATTTCAGAAAGGCAGACTTCACTAGAATGGGTATCATACTGAAGGAACACCTGGCAAAGCTCAGGCCGCAGATGGATATGAACATAACGAACATATGAAGTTGCCAGCAACAAAAAGGCCCATAGCCTAAGTGTGCAGATCACAGATTACTTCTCCTGCAGCTGCCCCCCCCACTTCCTTCCCATCATCCCCTCTCCTCAGACATTCCCCCTATTGTTTTTGTCTGTACTTATCCTCCCCTGACTCTATCCCATCCCCGCTTAAATCTGTCCACTGTCTTCAGTGCGATCAACTCCTCTGGCAGTGTATTCCACCCAGCCACCACCCTCTCTGTGAAACAGTGCCTCCTCATCTCCCTCCTGAATCTTCCCCCTTCCAGCTTCAGACTGTGCCCTCTCAAGACCCATCCTCCCTTTAAGTGGAACAATCCTCCCGTTCTGACCCTGTTTATGCCTTTCAAGTATTTAAAGGTCTCTATCATGTCCCCCCTCCTTTCTGTCCTCCAGGAAGTACATGTTGAGCTTCCTCACTCTTTCTTCATAGGGTTTCTTCCCTAGCCCCATGATCATCCTTGTTGCCCTGCACTGCACCCCCTCCAGCAATCTTGCATCCTTTTTTAGGTAAGTGCACCAGTACTGCACACAGTACGCCATGTGCGGCCTCACCAGTGATCTGTACAAGGACAGGGTAACTTCCTCTTTTCTTGAGGTGATATCCCTGTCAATGCACCCTAGCATCTGATTGGCTCTAGCTACCGCCCTCCTATACTGTACTGATATCCTCATGTCCCCTGTGACTAGTAATCCTAGATCCTTCTCCTCCTCTGTAGTTGATACCTGCACTCCCCCAAGCCAATAGCTGGTTCTGTGGTTTCTGGCTCCGAGGTGCATGACCTTGTACTTCTTAGCATTAAACCCCAACTGCGACACATCTTACCAGTGCTCAAGTTTAGCCAGATCCTACCTGAGTTCAGGTCCCTTCCTCGCTGTCCACTGTTACACATATCTTGGTGTTATCGGTGAACAGGCTGATCTCACTCTTGACCCCCTCTGCAATGTCTCCAGTAAAGACATTGAATTAAACAGGGCCTAGCACTGAACCCTGTGGTACTCCACTAGTCACGGATCTTGGCTTGGAGGTCTCCCCCCTTACAACTACAAGTCTTAAGGTTCAAATCGCGATACCTCCAAATAGATTCGGTGCAGGAAAATGGTCTGGCATCCCCGCTAAGACACTCAGTTCAAGAACACCTGCACTCATGGACCTTCACAAAAACACTGCAAAGCAGAAATTCATTATTAAAGGGTTTTATTGCCAATGAAAGATGAGTGTACATGGATTTGACCACATACCACTGTGCCCCAGCGCTTCAAGACGAAACTCTTCGTCAGGGGACGCCCCCCTGACACTACTCTTTCATTGGCAATAAAGCCCTTTAATAAAGAATTTCTGCTTTGGAGTGTTTTTGTGAAGGTCCATGAGTGCAAGTGTTCTTGGATTGAGAGCCCCTTACAACTACCCTCTGCTGTCTGTTCTGCAGCCAGCTCCTAACCCACCCCACTAGTTTCCCCCTGCCCCCAGGTTACTCAGCTTGCCCAATAACCTTCTGTGTGGCACCAAGTCAAAAGCTTTGCTGACGTCCAGATACAGGACATCTGCAGCATGGCACTCATCAGCCGCCCTTGTGACCCGATCAAAGAAGTCGATTAAGTTAGTCTGACATGATTTTCCCGAAACAAACCCATGCTAGCTTTCATCCTGGAGTCCATTACTATCCAAGAAGGTCAGCAACCTCTCCTTCAGAATGGTCTCCATTAGCTTTCCTATTATGGAAATCAAGCGTACTGATCTGTAATTGCCCTGTTCATCCCTGGAACTACTCTTGTGAAGGGGTACCATGTGAGGCATCCTCCAGTCCATGGGCACACTCCCTGTCTCCAAGGAAGTGTTAAACAGGTCTGCCAGAGGGCCTGCTAATACTTCTGCCAATTCCTTTAGGACTCTTGGATGTACACCATCAGGTCCCAGTGCACTGTCCACCCACAGGGCTTTAAGGCCTTTTAGAACCATATCCTCTTGGATGACCCCGTCCGTTACCTCTGCCCCCCACCCACCCTCCCTCTTTTCCTTCTGGTATCGGCCCATCTTTTCTTTTATTGAACACCGAGCAGAAGCACTCATTGAGTGTCTCTGTGTGGTCTTTCACTTTTTCTGCCCAGCCCCCTTGATTCTGACAATCTTGTCTCTACACTCCTCTTCTCCTTATGTACCTGTAGAACTCCTTATCCCCATCTCTGATCCCCTGAGCCAATCTCAGCTCCCTTTCTGCTTTGCTGCCCTGACTGCTCTACTCACTTCCCCAGATTTCTTCGCGTACTCCTCCTTGTCCTCTCCTTACCCAGAATTCTTGTACCTGTTGAAGACCACCCTTTTCTCCCTCACTTTCTTCCACCACTTCCCTGCTGAGCCATATAGGTTTTTTAGACCTGGACTGCTTACTCTGTGACTTGGGATGGTGTTTGTGGCCTACGTCAGACTCTTCTTTATGATAGACCATTTCCGTTCAACATCCTTCCCTGGTCAAATTTAAGCAAGATGCCCCCCTAGGATGCTGCCCATCCTGACAAAATCTGCCTTCCTGAAGTCTACCACTCTCATCCAGGTCCTAGCTGACTCTCTACCTGTGTAGAGGAAGAACCACACTGAGCGGGGATCAATTCCTGCTAGTGGGTCTTGTATGACCATACCTTGGACTTGGTCCCCATTTGCTAACACAATATCTAATATGTTACCCTCCCTGGTGGGCTCTGACACCCCCTGCATTAGGTAGCTGTCTTGGATAGCCTCTAGCGGAACTTTTTCTCTGGCATTTGTGGTAGTCATGGTCTGTCAGTCAATCCCAGGTAGGTTGAAGTTGCCCACTATGACTGTGCTCCCTCTGCTGCTGACCTTCCTGATTTGCTCCCCCCAACTCCCAGATGTGGAGCAGAAATGGGCCATCATCAAGAAGGGGTTAATAGAGGCCCTCTCACCTGCACAAAGATTTGTAAAGAGAACTCCAGGTGTTGAAGAGCTACCTGGTATAGCAGAAGAGTAGCTGAGAAGGTGAAAGCAAAGTGGGAGGCCTTCCTGAATACAAGCATACCTTGAGGGAGTAGGACAGAGAGGTTTACGCAGATAAATCTTGGGAAGCAGGGAGAGAGGTCCAGGCAGCCAATACGGAGAAAGAACTAAGACTGGCACAAGGAATTAAGGAAGGGGAGAAGAATTTTTTCCAATACATTAGGGAGAAAAGACGCAGAAGGGATGAGATTGTCAGAATAAAGAGGGACGGAGGATGGGCATAAAAGGGGGAAGATCAAGCGGAGGCTTTAAATGAATACTTTTGCTCTGTCTTCACTAAGGAAGTGGAAGGGCCGATACCACAGTGGAGGAATGGTGGGAGCCCGGGGGTGGATTATTAAGGTGAGATTAGGGTAGATAGGGTCTTAAGGGGGCTAAGTGAACAGTGGGTGGACAAAGCACCGGGACCACATGGTTTATACCCGAGGGTCCTGAGGGAGTTGGCGGGGGTACTAGCAGCCCTGCTGATGGACCTGTTTAACACCTCACTGGAGGAGGGGTGTGTCCCACAGGACTGGAGAACAGCTCACGTGGTTCCACTCCACAAGAGCAGTCCCAGAGATGAGCCAGGTAACTACAGGCCAGTTAGCCTGACCTCCATAGTGGAGAAGATAATCGAAACCATTCTAAAGGAAAGGTTGGTGTCCTTCCTTGAGGAAAATGGTCTCCAGGATGACAGGCAGCATGAGTTTGTCAGTAGGAGATCTTGTCAAACCAACATGGTTGACTTCTTCGACTGGGTTACAAGGTCACTGGACAGGGGGCAGGTGGTGGACGTCCTGTCCCGGCGTTCGATTCAGTGCCATGTGGCAGGTTAATCAGCAAGCTGAGGGACCTAGTAATTGGGGACAAACTGCTGGAGTGGGTCAAGAACTGGCTGCAGGATAAGAATCAGAGAGTGGTGGGAGGGAACTATCTAAACCTGGACCTGTAACCAGCAGGGTCCCACAGGGCTCCGTACTTGGACCTGTGCTGTTCAACATCTTTATTGGAGACATAGCAGAGGGAGTCAAAAGTAAGATCTGCCTCTTTGCGGAGGATACCAAGCTCTGTGGGAGGGTGAACATAGTGGTGGGGAGACAGAAATTAAGGAGGATCTAGCTAGGCTGGAGAAATGGTCGAACATCTGGTAGTTGGGTTTCAATGCCAAGAAATGCAAGGTCATGCACCTGGGTGCCAGGAACCCAGGGGCCAGCTACTGGCTGGGAGGAGTACAGTTGGCAGTCTTGAGGAGGAAAAGGACCTTTAAGTGATGGCCAGAGGTGACATGAAACACTTGGCACAGTGCCGCAAAGACAGCAGTCAAAGCAAATAAAATGCTAGGCTGCACTGCCAGGGGAATAACCTCTAGGAGGGAGGAAATTATTCTGCCACTGTACAGGTCACTGGTGAGGCCGCACCTGGCATACTGTGTGCAGTTCTGGTGCCCGTATCTGAAGAAGGATATCAAGCTGCTGGAGGGGGTCCAGAGGTGGGTGACCAGGATAATCCAGGGTATGGGGACAAAACATATGAGGAGAGGCTGAGAGCTCAACATGTACTCCCTGGAGGATAGGAGAGAGAGGGGAGGACATGACAGAGACCTTCAAGTACCTTAAGGGAATAAACAGGATAAGATCAGAGGGCATCTTTAACTTAAGGAAGGAGGGTACAACAAAGGGGCACAGCCCGAAACTAGTGGGGGGTAGATTTAAGAAGGAAATGAGAAGGCACTTTTTCACTGAAAGGGTGGTGTCGAGGTGGAACGAGTTGCCAGAGGAGGTGGTTGCAGTAAATACAGTTTGCTAGTTTCGTGGGGGGAGGGGGGGAATAGGGTGAAGAAGAACATTTGTGTGGGAGGAGGTGTTCCTGGGATGAGGAAGGGGTTGGGTACTAGGGGAGGGATATTCGGCTCCATGGGGAGTAGGAATGGGGGTGCAGTTCCAGGGAACTAAGTAGAGCTGCACACTTGAGCAGACTTGATAGACCATTGTGGCCTGTTTCTGCTGGCAAATTCGTATGTTCGTATTTTACAGGTTGAGTTCGATCTGACAGATAGCTTGTAAACCATTGTGTGGCATGACTGACAAGGTTGAAGACCTTGGTGAGGTCAATGAAAATGGATCCCGCAAGATCACCTCTGTCCATGGCACGGTAAAGTAAATCTGTGCATTCTAACAAAGCAGTTGTGGTACTGTGTTTTTTTTCTGAAGCCGTGTTGCTCCTTGGTCAGGAGATTGTACTGGTCCAGGTATTGTGTAAGTTGGTCATTTACCACCCTTTCAAGGTAGGGAAAATGGGCAGACTAGGTTGGCCAAGTGGTACTTATCTGCCGTCAAATTCTATGTTTCTAAGTTTTGGAGGGGGATAGGATTGAGATTAGGTGGTAGTTTGAGGGAAGGCCTTGGTTACCCCCTTTGAATACAGGGGTTACATGCGCCACTTTGCTGAGCTTTGGTACTTGTCCAGTGGAGAGGGATAAATTAAAGATGAGTTGGAGGGGGTGATTAACCTCTCTTAGAACTAGTTTAAGGAGTTTCATATCTATGTTGTCTGGGCCTATCCTTGTTGTGATTTTGGTTTTGGCAAGGTAGGTGTACACCTCAAACCAGGTTAATCTATTAAGATGGAATCTGGGTCTGTGAGGGAGGTCAGGTATTCCATCAGCTCCCACTGGGTGGCTGTTCAGTGCTGGAATATAGGCCAAGAGATCACTAAAAGTTTTGTTAAAGGAGTTTGTAATGTTTTTTTCTCCCTCAGTAGTGGTGACTCTATTGTGATAGAGTGGGTAAGAGATTACCTTGCATTCTCAAGGATACCATTGATCCACTCCGTAGTTGCTTAGGCTATGTGAGGGCCATTTGCCTGTTTTTGAGATAATTAGCCTTGGCAGCTCTGGTTTGAGTTTTGATAGTGTTTCTTTATATCTTTAGAGACAGAGGTCTGAAGACCATATTCCTCAAACTGGACCCAGGCTCTATCACGCTGTCTGGTTAAGGGCTTAAGAGTAGGAGTAAACCACGCTTGAGAGATGCCTTTGTTGACGAGGGTCTTGTATGGGGCAACAATGTCACAGACTTTGTTGAACTGGTGTGCGAAGTACTCCAGCACAGCACTGATGTCTCGTGTCTGTGACAGGAAGGACCAGTCGACCTGGCACAGGAGGGCGCGGAACTGGGGAAGTCTGTGACTGCAGAACACTCCGGTGGTGGAAGGCTGCACAGGGAGTGCTCTCACTGACCATTTGAACCTGACTGGGGAGTGATCACTTTGGAAGTCAGGTAGAACATTTGTGGAGACGATCCTGTCAGGGTGGCTGAATAGTACTCAGTCCAGCAAGGTAGCGGTGCCCGTTTTGGAGTTAATCCTGGTAGGAGAGGAGATCAAAATGGGCCAATTTACAGTAAAATCTTTGCAGTTCTGGTGAAGTCAAAGTTCCTAGGGTCCACAGAAACTTTACAAAGATTCACAAAGGTGAATTGTTTTTCCTGTTATATACTGTAGGTGTAATAGTCCGGCAAATCTGAATGCCTGGACTGTGTACTCTGCTGGAGTTTTGAATGAGGGTGCTAATTGTCAGTCCGTCATGGAGAGATACATTTATTTATTTATTTTATTTATTTAATTGTTTGGACAAAACCTTTGAGCAGAAGCTCTTTTGCAAAGGTTCCATGTCAAGTACATAGCATATGCAGTACAACAGAAGGGGAATTGCCACCTCTGCGGTTTACGCTTCATGGGAAGGAGTGTACACAGTAAGAATAACTCAGAGAACATTTAAACAAACAGTGCAATGGTAATGCAAACAGAGAGACAGAATGTAGAATGTAAGTACAGAATAACAAGTAACCAGCTACTGAAGCTACTGCCAAAAACCTTAAACAGAGTACGACTATGAGCTTACAGGGGAACACAGAGACAAGGACCTCAGCAGCCCATAGTACAGGCTTTGTCCCGGTAACTGGGATGGGGACTGAAAATAGCTGACTTGGGGGGGGTGGCTATAAGTGGGGGGAGTCAGCTAGTACCAGGCATGTCCTCCAGTAGGACAGCAAGTGCTAAAACAGAGCAGAGTGCATGCCTGTAGAGAAGAGATCCAAACCAGGCCCACCTAATTTAGTGTGGAGTACTGGTGAGGAAACTCTGCCCACTGCTAAGGCCAACTATGACAGTTACAATGTGGGGCAGGTGAGGGAGGGGTCTGGGGTATCAACACTCACATATATTAGGAGATGGGTAGGGAGGGACTGATAGTACACCATCCATCTGCAACAACAGGCCCAGGTACCATTTCAACTCCGACTTAAATGCGGGGAGGCTGTCAACAAATAATAGGTGGGCAGGGATCTCCTTTATTCACAAGGAAGCCCTGTAGGCAAAGGACTTCTGTCCAAGAGATGTTTTTCTAAATGGGACAGCCAACAAGCCCCGACTCTGGCCCCTGGTCTGGTATCCTGAAGAATGGGTATGGAGCAATTCACTGCGACACGGAGGAGCTTTGCTGATTAGTGATTTCTTGCCTAACAGGCATGTCTGGAATTTAATCCTATTGGCGAGCGTGAGCCAGTTGGGTTGCTCATAAAGGGAGCTGGAGTTGGTGAGTCAGTCAGCTCCAAGAGTCAGCCTACAGGCCTTATTAAGGGCTGTGACCACACATTTGAGCACAGTGTCTGAGGCCGCTCCGTACACTACAAGGCCGTAGTCTATAACAGGATGGAGGAGGAAACAGAGAGTTGCAGGGCAGCAGGTGTGAGATAATGCCTATGTCTATAGAGGACTCCCAGCTTAGTGTGAACTGCCTTTATGACCAGGTCAATATGCCACACAAAGGAGAGGGTGTCATCAATGATGACCCCAAGGTACTTCAATGATTGAACCTGCTGTAGGGTGTCACCCAGTTCATTGGTGATAGGCAAGGCCAGGATGGATTTCTTTAGCTGACAACTGGATAACAGCATTGTCTTCATCTTTTTGTAATTAAGTAACAGTTACAGAGAGCTGAACCAGTCCTCCAGGCGATGGAAGGAGCACTCTAGCTTATCCTACAGAAGCTGCAACCGGGCACTACTACTAAGGATAATTGTATCATCAGTGTAAAGGATGACTTTGCTATTGCAAGCTTCAGAGAGATGGTTCGTAAACAGACTGAAAAGGAGAGGGCCCAAAATGGACCCTTGTGGGACCCCAAGCTTAATTTCCCTAGAGGAAGAAATTGCTGTCCCGATTTTTATGCTCTGGACTCTGCTGGATAGATAGTCCTTAAACCAGAGGATAGCTTTGGGGGCAAGACCCATATCAAGAAGCTGATCCAGAAGATGCCCCCAATTTATCTCATACACCCGGTCCTCCACATCCTGCCCATACCTCTCTCGGTCAAAAATAAAGCATCTCGTCTCCATACATCTCCTCCTGTCTGGGGACATAGAGGTAAACCCTGGTCCAAACCACTCAATTCCCCATTCCCCTTTCTTCTTTCCCAAAGGCCTCCGCATCTTACACCCAAACACCTGCAGCCTTTATCCAGAATCTCTACTACAACCTATTGCATTAACACAGCGCCTGACATCCTGGTCATCTCTGAAACCTGGCCTAAAACCCCATCACTCGGGCGAAGTCTCCATACCAGGATACACTATAATCAGGCATGACCGGCCAGGCAAAAAGCGCGGAGGTGGCACGGCAATGAATATCGCAAACAGTCACCATTTCTCTATAGTGGAAATCCCTACAACCCCCGCAAGCATAAACTCTGTACTCATCAAACTATCTCTCCGCTGTTCATCCCCGGTCTACGTGGCAGGCTCATACTGCCCCTACCCCCCATGGACATCCTCTCCCACCCAAGCTCCCTTCGATACCTAACAAGATGGAGTGGAAAGGATGAGAAGGGACTTGGCAAGGTTGGAGGAATTGTCAAATGTATGGCAGCTCAGATTCAATGCAAAGAAGTGCAAGGTAATGCACATGGGAAACAAAAACCAAGGGGAAGCGTACACAATGGGGAGTGAGATACTGACAACAGTAAAAATAGAAAGGGACCTGGGGGTAATTATATCAGATGACCTAAAGGTGGGCAAGCAATGTGAGAAGGCAGTAAGGAAGGCTGGGGAATACTGGGATGCATAGGAAGAGGTATCACTCAGTAGAAAACAGGAAGTTGTTATCCCTCTGTACAGACAGTTGGTGAGACCCCATCTGGAGTATCATGTGCAGTTCTGAGGACCCCATCTCCAAGAATACATAGACAGAGTGGAGGCTGTCCAGAGGAGGGCAACTCAAAATGGTGCAGGGTCTGCACCAGAAGACACACAATAAGAAAGACTAAAGGAGCTTAATATGTATACTCTAAGGAAAGAAGGGAGAGAGGGACATGATAGAAACTTCAAGTACCTCAAGGAATTAACAAAGTCCAAGAGGGTAGCATCTTCCAGAAAAAAGAGATGCAAGAACAAGGGGGCAATTTGAAGATAGAGGGGGATGGCTCAGGGTAATGTGGAGGAAGTATTTTTCACTGAGAGGGTTGTGGATGCATGGAACAGCCTCCCTGAGGAGGTCGTGGAGTCAAGAACAGTGGGGGACTTCAAGAATGCATGGGACAGGCATAAGGCAGTCCTAGTGGTGGGTAAGAGGAAGTGAGCTGTTGGTTAACTAGGATCTGCAGCGTATCTGTTACGTAGGAAAATGGGCAGACTAGGTGGGCCAAGCGGTCCTTATCTGCCGTCAAATTCTATGTTTCTATGTTAGCTGGCGGGGGTGAGCTACACGCCACCCGCGATTTTAACACAAACTGGCTAGGCACAGATAAAGCCCATCTGAAGGCCAAAATAAAGGCTCTGAACCTAACACAACTCATTACGGATCCTACAAGACTAAACCACAAGACACTGAACCATTCTCTACTAGTAGTAGTAGTAGTAGTAAATCATTTTTTATTCACAATGAATAAAAGGATACATTCAATTGAGCGAAGCTCATTTTCAATGAAGTTCCAGGTCACAGTTAATTTAAAGTAAATTTCAACATCTAATCATAAAAACCACATGTAATTGACAGCTACGCAGTACACCAAATGAAACCAACAAACATCCAAGAAAAATCACTACTAAACTGGGCTCTCACCTCTCACCCCCACAGGATCCAAAGAGCAGGCATATTACCCGATTCTATAAGTGATCATCACATGATCTTCCTGATTAGGAAGGTGCATAGCCCCCCAGCCCCCTCTCCAAAAACATTGCGCACCAGGTCCTACAACTCACTCATCTTAGCATCTCTCTTATCAGACTTAGGACACGAAAACTGGTCCTTCATACCCGAGTCCCCCTCCATTGATGCAGCTTTTGCAGGTTTCAAAACCTGCTTCCTAAAAATCTGGGACAGACATGCCCCCCCTACGGACAAAAAGAGTTAGAGGGACGCATCTCCCCTGGATCTCAGCCGACATAATCAGGAATTGCCACACCAGAGACCGTGTCTGGAAAAATTATAAGAGAACAGGCACACAGGAAACCCTCTCCACATATAGAAAACTCTGCAATGCATGCACAAACTCCATCAGGCAAGCAAAGAAGACATACTTTCTGTCGGCATTTAGTAAGAACATAAACCACCTGACTGATTTCTGGAAATCACTTAAATCCCCGCTCTCCCCCCCCCACTACTCCCCCATCTCCTACACTATCCGAACAGGGCTCCCTCATCTCTGACCCCATCTGTGTAGCGGAAGCCTTTAATACACATTTCTCCAGTTGCGCTGCCAAACTCCTATCCTCCCACCCGAATCCACTCCCCCTGGTCCCCCCACAGCTCATGCCCCCAAAACCTGCCCCCGCAGCCCTGCCTTTCTCTTTCTGCCCAGTAACCCCTGCCGAAATACTACGCTCACTAAGGGCCCTAACCCCAAACAAAGGCAAGTGCCCTACATCCTTGGACGCAAAGATGCTCTTCCTATCTGCCCCAGCCATAGCTGCCCCTCTCACTGCCCTTTTTAACCTCTCTTTCTCTCTGGGAAAGCTACCCACGGCCTGGAAGATGGCCACAGTCATACCCCTGCCAAAAGGTGGAAACCCCTCCTCCCCAGAAAACTACAGACCCATCTCCCTGCTCCCAATCCTGGCCAAAATACAGGAATGGCTAGTCATGTCCCAGCTCACCCCTTATCTGGAAGCCTCCTCCTTTTTCACTTCGTTGCAATCAGGATTCCGTAAATCCCACTCCACCACCACCTCCCTGCTACGTGTCACTGGTGATATTCTTACTGGGATGGACAAAGGTCACGTCACCTTGGCCATTTACATAGATTTAGCCAAGGCTTTTGATACTGTCTCTCATTCTCTACTTCTCTCAAAACTCTCCAACGCAGGGCTTTCTGAGCCGGCCATTGGTTGGTTCCATGACTATCTAGCGGACAGGAAGCAAACAGTCAGACTGGCCTCTCACACTTCAAACCCCCTGCCAGTCACTACCGGTGTCCCACAAGGATCGGTCCTAGGCCCTCTACTTTTTTCCATTTTTCTAAATGACCTCCCATCAGCATGTACCCACTCATCCATCCAAATGTATGCAAACGACACTGTCCTGTATGCCTCCAGCCCTACCACACAAAGCGTAGCAACCCTACTTCAGGAGGATTTCTATGTCATACAGTGCTGGTTGAGGACAAACCAGCTATTCCTAAACCCAAAAAAAACAGTATCACAAACATTAGGATCACAACAAAGACTTTCCCGCCAAACCCCCTGCCCCCCTTTCAAAATCTCGGATGGGACCCCCCTGGCCAATTGTACTTCCTTCAGATATCTAGGCATCTGGCTAGATCAGCATCTAGATTTCACCTCTCATATCACCACTACAAGAGACTACTCCCCAAGCTAGGTGCTCTATTCCACAACAAAAAATGCCTCCCTACACAAACTAGGCTCGCCATTGTCCAAAAAATGATTCTCCCTGTTTTTGACTATGGTGACATAGTCTACTCCATTGCCCCCACATCCGCTCTGGCCAACCTAGATACCATGTTCCACTCTTTCTGCCGGTTCATTCTAGATTGTCCACAATCCACTCACCATTGCCACCTATACAGCTCTGCTACCTTGCCGTCACTCCATGATCATAGGCAAATAAACTGCGTTAGGTTCGCTGCCAAATTCTGGTCCTACTCCTTCCCCCCCATCTGGCCGCTACCCTCTCCAAACAATCCCCTCCTGCATACTCCCTCAGGAATACAGATCCCAGATTGCTGCACGTCCCATTCATGCGTACTTCCAAAGGCCAGGCCGCCTTTAGTTTCCGGATCCCGCAGACTTGGAATGCTCTGCTGTCCTCCATAAGACATGCACAGAACGCATACCAACACAACCCTCTACTTAGAGCTCATTTCTCTTCCAGCTGCTCCTGTTATAACTAATTGCCCTAATTATTCCTGATTGCCTACTGTAAAAGTATATGTAACGTATTGACTCTGTCACTCTGTACAATGTATTTAAACCCCTGTCTGTTTCTCTAAACAAATATGAACATACGAAATTTGCCAGCAGATAAAGGCCTAGAGGTCTATCAAGTCTGCTTGAATGTGCAGCTAGCACCCCTTATTCTGCAGCTGCCCCTCCGTTCCACCCTTCCCCTTCATTAACCCTCCCCCTTGTCCTGTCCCATCCTCGTTTGAAGCAGTCCACTGTTCTACTGCATACCACTTCAGCAGGTAACGATTCCACCCAGCCACCACCTCTCTGTAAAAGTGTCTCCTCATCTCCCTCCTGAACCTTCCTCGCTCCTGTCTCATATCATGGCCCCTGGTGGCCTTCCCCTCCCTTACTTTGAACAGCCCCTCTGTACCCATCTTGTTTATTCCTTTCATGTATTTAAAGGTTTCAATCATGTCACCCCTGTCTCTCCTCCAGTGAGTACATGTTCAACTCCTTCAACCTCCTCTCATATGATAAGTCCCCCAGCCCCTTGATCATCTTTGTCGCTCTGTGCTGCACCCCTTCCAGTAACTTAATGCCCTTCTTCAGATACGGATGCCAGTACTGCACGCAGTACTCCAGGTGTGGTCTAACTAATGACCTATACAGTGGCAGAATCACCTCCTCCCTCCTCGAGGATATACCCCTTGCAATACAACCCAGCATTTTGTTGGCCTTTGCAGCTGCCTTCCTACATTGCACTGAGTTGTTCATTGACCCTGTAATGAGCACACTCAGATCCTTCTCCTCCTCCTCTGTCTGGGCTAGCTGCACTCCCCCTAGGTGGTAACTCCTCCTTGGGTTCTTCATCCCAAAATACAGCACCTTGCACTTTTTGGCATTAAAGCCCAGTTGCCAGGTGTCTGACCAGGTTTCAAGCTTTGCCAGATCATCCTGCAACGCCTGCCATCCCCCTAGGTCATCCACCACCACGCCTCCCTTGGTATCATCAGCAAACAGACTGATTTTGCTCTTGATGTCCCATGATATGTCTGCAATGAATATCCCAAACAACACTGGTCCCAACACCGAGCCCTGTGGAACACCGCTCATCACTACCCTTGGGTGTGAGAGCTCCCCACCCACCACCACCCTCTTTTGCCTTCCCTGCAGCCAGTTTCCTACCCATCTCACCAGCTTTGCACCTGCCCCTGTGCCTACTAACTTCCTTCCCAGCCTTCCACGTGGCACTGAGTCGAATGCCTTACTGAAGTCCAGATACAGGACATCTACTGCATGGCCCCTGTCCAGTTGCCTAGTTACCCAGTCATAGAACTCGACCAGGTTGGTTTGGCAGGATCTGCCACGTATGAAGCCATACTGTCTGCTGTCCAGTAGTCCTTTGGCCTCTAGAAGGGCCACCAGCCTCTCCTTCAGGATAGTCTCCATTAGCTTACCCACGATGGATGTGAGGCTCACTGGTCTGTAGTTTCCCGGTTCATCCTTGTGGCCACTCTTGTGGAGGGGCACCATATGAGCCATCCTTCAGTCCTGAGGTACACACCCTGAATGTAGTGAGGCATTAAATAGGTCTGCCAAAGGTCCTGCAAGGACCTCTGCCACCTCCTTCAGTACCCTGGGGTGGATGCCATCTGGGCCTGGCGCCTTGTCCACCCTCAGTGCCTTCAAACCCTCTCGAACTCTGCTCTGCATGATTTCCCCATCTGTCACCACTTTCCACCCTGCTTCTGCCATTTCTTCCGCCTTGGGTGTCACCTCTTCTCTTTAGTAAATACTGGAGCAGAAGTACTCATTTAGTGCTTCCGCCTATCGCACCCTGCTTCCACCCAGCCCCTCCTTCCTAATCCTTACTATGTGGTCCTTACAGCCCTTTTCTCCTGATGTACTTAAAGAAGTCCTTTCCCCTTCTAATGCCCTGTGCCAGCCTGAGTTCTGTAGATGCTTTGGCCCTCACTGCCCTTGTCACCTCCTTCTATTCAGTCAAGTACTCCTCCCTGTCCTCCCCCTCCCTGTTTTCTTGTACTTCCTAAAGGCAGCTCTTTTCCTCCTTACCTTTTCCATGACCTTCTTGCTCAACCAGATTGGTTTCTTAGCCCTAGCCTTCTTGCTCTGGGCTTTGCAGCAGGTTTTGGTTGCCTCCACTATCCCCAGCTTTATGAGCTCTCACCTCTGGTTAGTGTCCATACTAGATTAAATTCTGGCCAGGTACCCTTTTACCACTTCCCCCATCCTCCCAAAGTCGGCCCTCCTGAAGTCCAGCACTATTGTGCCAGATTCCACTCCTTCCTTGCCCATATCCAATGTGAGCCATACTGAGTGGTGGTCACTCCCTGACAGCGGTTCCTCCACTGTAAGTTCTCTCACAAAGTCCCCATTTGCCAGCACAAGGTCAAGGGTATTTCCTAACCTGGTTGGTTCACTGACTGATTTGCAGCAGGAAGCTGTCCTGGAAGGCATCCAGCAGTACCTGCTCCCTTCTGTTCCTGGTTGTTGGGGTGCTCCAGTCCACTCCTGGCATGTTGAAGTCCCCCACAGTCACCGCACTACCCTTCTCACAGGTCCTCCTGATCTGTCCTGCTAGTTCCCTGTCTAACTCCTCCGTCTGAGATGGTGGCCTGTACACCACTCCCATTCTAAGAATCCTATTCTTGGAATCCTGGATTTGCATCCAAAGTGACTCCGTACTACCCTCCACCCCTTCCTCCCTTACACACTTCAGTCCTTCCTTCACATACAGTGCCACCCGCCTCCTTTCCCAATCACCCTGTCCCTACAAAATAACCTGTACCCTGGTACAGACAGGTCCCAGTCATTGTATTGGGTGGCCCATGTTTCCGTGATGGCTGCAATGTCCACCTCTCCCTCTGCCATGAGAACCTGTAACTCTGCAGTTTTCCTCCCAAGGCTCCTAGCATTAAGGGTAACCACCTTCCACCCTTCCCCCTCCCATCCTGCCCTCCTTTCCTAGCATCACCAACAGTACTTGCCATTTGTCCTTTGTCACTGTTATGGGGGGTAAGCTCATATGGATTCCCAACCTGTGGTCTCTGCATATCTCTTCCCCAACTGCCACCCCCCACTCCTAGTTTAAATTCCCAACTTCCTCTATGTACTCCTCCATCCTCTGTTTCAACACTTTCTTTCCCTCCTCACTCAAATGTAGTCTGTCCTTGGCATAGAGACTACTGTCCTCCCAGGTCCCTCCCCACCCCCAACAGCCCATACCATTTAGCACAACACCAGGTTCTTAGCCATCCGTTAAATTCCTCTATTCTCAGCTTTCTTGTTGTATGTATGAAATGTATGAAGGAAAGCCTTGACTTCCCATAAATGTTTTTATTGTTTATATCCATGTATTGTAATCTATGGTTCCCGGCCCTGTGTCGATCTGAATCGAGCCCAGGCCCAGCATGCTTTCTCCCGTAAATCTCGTAAAATAATAAATAAGATGGGGTGGTTGACACTGTCAAAGGCTTTAGTGAGATCTATGAAAATAGATCCCACTGAATTACCACCATCCAAGGCCTTGTGGACGAAGTCCGTGAATTTGACTAGGGCTGTCGCAGTGCTGTGGCACTTATGGAAGCCGTGCTGCTGTGGACACTGGAGACCGTACTTCAAGAGGTACTCAGATAACTTGTCGGCCACAATCCTCTCAAGTGCCTTAGAGAGGAGGGAGAGGATTGAGATCGGTCTGTAGTTGGCTAAGGTGTTCTGCTCTTTATACTTTCAAAATGTTTTATTAGTAAAAGCAGCATGCACAGCAAGTTGTAGTGTTCACGACAGCTGTTCCTGACAGTGAGGGAGGCTGCACTTTTAAAAAAACAAGAAGTGGCAGGGTAAGTCACTTTACTGTCCATGGCAATGACGAGTGGGGACGGGGAGCAGTTCATGGTGTGCCATGGGGATGCAACGGTGTAGGCACAGCGTCGTGTTTACAATGCACCAGTATGTGAACCCATCTAAACAGGGATCCTCCTGTGCTGCCAAGGAGCCTCCTGCAACTCTTCCCTTGCAGTTTATACTGCATGATCTGCACCAATGCAGTGCATCTGCACCTCGCAATTGCACAGATCAGGTGGTGTAAACCAGCATTTATACTGCCTGATCTGCAGTGATGCAACACATCTGCACCTCGTAATGGTGAAGATCAGGTGGTATAAACAATCATTTATACTTCCTGATCTGTACCGATGCAGCATATCTGCACCTCGCAATGGTGCAGATCAGGTGGAGTAAACAGACATTTATAGTGCCTAATCTGCACCGATACAACACATCTGCACCTCGCAATGGTGCAGATCAGGTTGTGGGGCAATTTTTTGGGGGGTAGGAAGAAATAGGCTGTTGGTTAAATAAGATCTGCAGCTTATCCAGTAGGTAGTGAAATGGGCAGACTAGGTGGGCCAAGTGGTCCTTATCTGCTGTCAAAGTCTATGTTTATACTGCCTGATCTGCACCGATGCAGCACATCTGTACCTCACAATGGTGCAGATCAGGTGGTGTAAACAGGCCTGTAATCTCTCTGTCCCCCGTTTTAATGTACCTGCTTGGGACACCAATGCTGTGCTTTTATTATACTCTATCTTTTCTATAAAATATTTAAGCTGATGTGGTAGGTATGAGGGAACTGGAAATGCATGTGTTTTCCCTTTGTTGTCTCAAGCTTGATTGCTTTCAGCTAGAAGGGCTTTTGTTTGACCAGTCCTGTGTTTTCACACAGGGAAAGCAGACTGAATGCAGACAGCTGAGCTCTTTTGATCTAAAAGACTCTATGTCTTGGGTATCAACAAACAGCTGAACAGTCATCCCACTGGTGCAGTGGTAGCGCTACCACTTGTGACACTGATGACCCAGGTTCGGAAATGAAGGGCCGACTTGGGGAAGGGGGGATCCAGCATCTGAAGGACTGCTCTAAGGTGAGTCTCAGGGTTCAGAGAAAATGGAGGTATACTAGCAGAGTGGGCTCCTATATTGTGAGTGGGTTTCAAAGGGGAACCGTAGGAAGGGATACACCAGCAGTTAGTTCTTGTGGAGTATAGGAAGCAGCTTTTGGTCTTGGGTCACAGTTTACCCTTTTCTGAACACTTAGGAGTCAGCCATACAAAAAGGCAGCTGACTAACAATTTTTACTGGCCTAATATCTTTAAAAATGTGGCAAACAACTGCCGGACATGTCCGCAGTGCCAAAGGGTGGGAATGGTTGTGAACAAGGCTAAGCAGCTTTGAGTCCTCTGCCTATAACAGAAGAGCCATATTGGTGACTTGCTGTGGACATTGTGGGGCTACTCAGCATCCCAAATCACACAGGCAAAAGGTACATTTTGATGGGCGTGAATTATGCCGCAGTGTACCCAGAGGCAGTGTCCTTGTCCTCCACTGAGGTGGAAAAAGTCACCGATGACCTGCTTGGGATATTCAGCTGGGTGGGTTTCCCCCAGGAGATTCTGTTGGACCCCGCCCTAATGGCTAGTCTTTAGGAGGAGTGTGGGGTGCAACTGCTCAGGGCCTCCCTTTACCACCCCTAGGCTAACAGTCTGGCTGAGTAGTTTAATGCATTGCTTAAGTCTATGTTAAGGGCATTTGTTGATTTGCATGCAAGACCGTGGGAAAAATACTTACCCCATCTCTTATTTGCGTATAGAGAAGTTCCCCAGGAGTCCACAGGGTTCTCACCCCTCAAGCCCCTCCTGAAGTGGGGCTAGAACACAACAGCATGGTGTCCGTGGTTCAGTACATGGGGCACGCCCTTCTCTAGAGCCAGAAGGTTGTGGGTTCTACCCCATATCAGGATGTAACATTATAGTGCAGTAACCCCACACATAATTGTTCTTGAATCTCATGACGAATTGACAAGGATTGTTTCTTGCATGAAGAAATTTGTCTTGCAAGGAAAATGTAACAATCCATACACATTCCTTGCATTAATTCTTATATAAAAACTTGCATGTACAGTAGCTTGCATGTATAATACCATTATACATTACAGCATGTTGTAAATATAATGTTCTTGCCTTTTATCCAGTAAGAGAGTGATCCCCCTTGTACATTGTGAATCCTACCCTCTTTCCTCTTGCTGTTTCTCTTATTTACCTGGTATACTAGATTGGATTTTTTTTTTTCAGAACTGCGTAGGACAAGCTTTGGTGATCTATAGCAGACTCACTTTGCTGATTTCCCTCTTTCAGCCCCTCAGTTTTTTGTGGCTAATTTCTCCCATTTTTACAAAATCCGCTTCTCTAAAATCCAAGGCCCTGGTCTTTGACATGGGGTGTTGGTAGTGCAATACTGAAGCACACCGAGTTGTGATCATTTGTCCCCAGGGGCTCTTTTACTCCGACCTCTCTTACTGTGTTCTGATTTGACAGTACCAAGTTGAGGTTGACTGTACCTCTGGTTGGTTCCTTCACCCATTTTACAAGGCAGCAATCCTACATTGAATCTATACAAGTGCAACCCCTAGATGGCGCTATCCCAGGGGCTACTACCCTTGCCTGATTTGCCACTAACAGGTTGAGGGGCCTGGATCCAATGGCGGGTGCCTCCACCCAAAGGTCAGGGTTTGCAATAGTTAAACTAACTTGGTCACAGCCCTCTGGGACACTGCAACCCCCCTTTCTTCCCACTAGTGGCCCACACAATATATCAGAATTACTCTCACAGTATACACTTACCCCAGGTCTGGTTCCGCACTGGGACCTCCTGTGAAATGAGATACAGTGCAACAATCACAGTACAGTACTTTAACATAGACAAATACCTCAGGAGTATAACTTTGCTGAAACAAGCAGCTCTGATTTATTTAGGGGATATAACAAGGACAGGGGAAATCAGGTTAATTAGCTTATCACTCTAATAATCTATTTATGGCTCTGTGCACAGGCCTATCCCTATCAGTTACTGTCCCTGGGTACCCAAGCCCTAGTGGCTAGTCCAAACAGTGGCAGCTGGTAGGGCCCTTTCACACAGAGAAAAGGAATTAAACAGTCAGCAGTACAGTAATTCCATTTGGATTTAATGTGGCAATTCAACAGGGAGCGACCCTGAATTAGTACTCACGACCTCCAAATAAGATAGGGTCCTTCAATGTCAGCAGGGCTCACTTGAGGTACACAAACCTCTTCACACATCCCTATAAAAGAAAGCACTATACCAGGCAGGCTGCATCTGTATCCCATCGCAATTACTGCACAATACCCGGAGAACACACAGCAGATTCTAGTTCCTGACAGACCGAAAGTAATTTTCAGCAATTCTTCCAGTCTTCTACAGGGTGAGCCTGTTTTCTACTCTTCAGAGATCCTTTGATTCTTTTCACAGGACGGATTCAGTCCTAACAAGCTGCAGACCGAACTCTGGGCCTTACACGCTTTTTGACTAAAACTGCACACTGAAAAGCACAGGGCTCCTTCCTTCTTCACTGCCAAAGCTCAACTGAAACTCCAACCGACAAAACCGGCACTTCCTTTGAGTTCCTCCCAGTTCTTGACTGGATTGGCTGTCACTCACGATAGACTGCTGCTGTTGGTCCAAAAGGCACTGAAGTCTAAACTACATCTCCCAGAGTCACTGCCCATACAATCCTCTTGTGGCTGGCTCAGATTATGAGTCCAAGTTCTGATTCGTCTAAGGCACCATTTTAGAGCTAGCTTACCCCACACTGATTGGTCCAGTTCAGCAGTTCAAAACTAGAATGGGGAACTAGCAGACACAGTTCTGACTGCAAAGAAAGCAGGTTAGACAAACTGTATTTCATTATTACTCTAAATAATTTCTGGCAAACAGTTACATCTTTCAGATAGGTTCCCTTTGCACTCCTAGTGACTGCAAAATGAAGTGAATTGGCAGCAGCTCGAGTGGTACTCAGAGAAGCACACAGTCCCCCCATACAAACTAATTATGTCTGCAAGCAGACAGCTCTTAAAGAGACAGTACCAGAGGCTCTAAAAACACTCACTGATAAATGGCTTAAATGCCAAACACCATTCAGGCTTGGAGCATTCAAGCAAGCTCCTGGAAGTCTTTTGGGAACCCCCATTTGCAGGGGGGTTACACAAGCTTGACTCCTGGCACTCCATCCCCCAACTTTTCCCAGTCTACATCTAGTAGGTTTAGAACATTCATATCAGAATCATGCTACCCCTAGTGGTTGCCCTTCTGATTTGGACCGATTGTGCCCTGTCCCCTCTTCAAGCTGGTTTGGTAGTCTATAGGCAACCGCCACTCTGATGTTCTTTCCTCCTTTAACTACCAGCTCAACCTATATTTTTCTACCCCCACTCCCCCCAGAGTCTTATTTTCTATTGCTTTTATGTGGTCTCAGTCTATGATGCAACCACACTGCTATTCTCTGCCCTTTTCTATGTTCTTACTAAATAGGCATATCTCAGGATAGTGAGGTCCTAGTCATGGCTTTCATGTCACCCATGTTTACATGATAACAACCGTGCCCACCTGGGCCTCTATCACCATAGCCTGGATGTCCCCCATTTCATTTCCAAAGCTCCTGGCATTCAAACAGACAGCCATTCACTGACTAGATCGACCACCTCTGACTCGACTGGCTCCACATGCCCTGTTCCTCTAGTCCCTATCCCAGATGTGCGTCTCTCCTTGTCCGCCCTAAATTACCGTCTCTGCTCTGTCCATCTTCACTTGTGGAAGGAGTGCCAGCAAGTCCTCCTAGTTTTTTTTAGACAGCAAATCATAACCTTAGCCATCCCCTTCCTTTTGGAAAGTTGAACATTTCTCCATGTGTGCTGTGAAATCAACAACAATTAAACACGTCTCATGTCCTTTCAGGTTCCAGAAGCCTTTGACGATGTCGCTGTTGCTTTTTCTGAAGAGGAGTGGAAGATGCTAAACAAACAGGAGAAGGAGCTTCACAGGGAAGTGATGGTGCAGAATTATGAAACCATGGTTTCAGTAGGTAAGAATAGACACAATCTCTGAGGTGGGATTTATGAGATGGGGATGGTCTGACTCATAATTACTTCCAGTCTAATAGCATGTCAGTGGTGGGGGGTGGGATGAATGGACTGGCTTAGAGGCTCTACTATAACATTCTTGGTACTTTTCAAAAACTGAAGCAGGAAAGTTCATTTAGCTTACCCTTCCACCCCCATTTTGTTATATTCTGTGTTGTCAGAGGAGGGAAGGACTTAATAGTCTCTATGCCAAGGACGGACTACACTTGAGTGAGGAGGGAAAAGAAAGTGTTGAAACAGAGGATGGAGGAGTACATAGAGGAAGTTGGGAATTTAAACTAGGAGTGGGGGTGGCAAGTGGGCAAGAGACATGCAGAGACCACAGGTTGGGAAACCATATGAGCTTACCCCCCATAACAGTGACAAAGGACAAATGGCAAGTACTGTTGGTGATGCTAGGAAAGGAGGGCAGGATGGGAGGGGGGGCAGGAAGGTGGTTACCCTTAATGCTAGGAGCCTTGGGAGGAAAACTGCAGAGTTACAGGTGCTCATTGCAGAGGGAGAGGTGGATATTGCAGCCATCACAGAAACATGGGCCACCCAATACAATGACTGGGACCTGTCTGTACCAGGGAACATGTTATTTCGTAGGGACAGGATGATTGGGAAAGGAGGGGGGTGGCACTATATGTGAAGGAATGACTGAAGTGTGTAAGGGAGGAAGGGGAGGAGGGTAGTACGTAGACACTTTGGATGCAAATCCAGGATTCCAAGAATAGGATTCTCAGAATGGGAGTAGTGTACAGGCCGCCCTCTCAGACGGAGGAGTTAAACAGGGAACTAGTGGGACAGATCAGGAGGACCTGTGAGAAGGGTAGTGTGGTGATTGTGGGGGACTTCAACATGCCAGGAGTGGACTGGAGTACCCCAACAACCAGGAACAGAAACGAGCAGGTACTGCTGTATGCCTTCCAGGATAGCTAGATAAAGACTACTACTCCTCATGTCCATCCTCACATCTGAGGCCTCTTCCTCCCTGACTAATGAACCCTCTGGTACCTCTACTACTTCCTGTCTCCCACCCAAACTCACCCCCCTTTTTCCTGTCCCTCTCACTTACTCTCCTGCCACCACCTTTCCTCCTCCTAGCCTCCTTGGCACCTAATGATCACCTTCCCTGGAAGTTTCTCAACCTCAAATTGTCTACCGCTGAACCTGTTATAGCTTGTTTTTCTATGAAACTTAAAAACGCTACTGCCTTAAACTGTTAATAGCAAATTTATGATGTAACTTTCCTTCTGGTTTTACCTGTAATGTGTATCGTGCTTTGTTAAATGTTCTTTGTGAAGTGGAACCTTTGTAAAAGAGCCCTGGCTCAAAGGTATTAATTCCTAGACTAATAAACTAAACTAAACTAAACTAGCTTCCTGCTGCAAAATGGTCAGTGAACCAACCAGGCTAGGGAATACCCTTGACCTTGTGCTGGCAAATGGGGAGTTTGTGAGAGAACTTACAGTGGAAGAACTGCTGTCAGGGAGTGACTACCACTCAGTATGGCTCACATTGGATATGGGCAAGGAAGGAGTGGAATCTGGCACAAGAGTACTGGACTTCAGGAGGGCCGACTTTGGGAGGATGGGGGAAGGGTAAAAGGGTACCTGGCCAGAATTCAACCTAGTATGGGCACTAACCAGAGGTGGGAGCTCATAAAGCTGGGGATAGTGGAGGCAACCAAAACCTGCTGCAAGGCCGAGAGCAAGAAGGTTAGGGCTAAGAAACTGAGTTGGTTGAGCAAGGAGGTCATGGAAAAGGTAAGGAGGAAAAGAGCTGCCTTTAGGAGGTACAAGAAAACAGGGAGGGGGGGAGGACAGGGAAGAGTACCTGACGGAATCGGAGGAGGTGACACGGGCAGTAAGGGGAGCCAAGGCATCTACGGAGCTCAGGCTGGCACAAGGCATTAAGAAGGGGGAGAAGGACTTCTTTAGGTACATCAGGGAGAAAAGAAGCTGTAAGGACCACATAGTAAGGATTAGGAAGGAGGGGAGTTTGGTGGAAGCAGGGTGCGATAAGGCAGAAACGCTAAATGATTACTTCTGCTCAGTATTTACTAAAGAGAAGAGGGTTTGATACCCAAGGGGGGCGGAATGGTAGAAAAGGGGTGACAGATGTGGAAATCATGGAATGCAGCGTTCGGGAGGGTTTGAAGGCACTGAGGGTGGACAAGGCGCCAGGCCCAGATGGCATCCACCCCAGGGTACTGAAGAAACTGGCAGAGGTCCTTGCCCGACCTTTGGCAGACCTATTTAATACCTCACTACACTCAGAGTGTGTACCTCAGGACTGGAGGATGGATCATGTGGTGCCTCTCCACAAGAGTGGCCCCAAGGATGAACCGGGGAACTACAGACTGGTGAGCCTCACATCCGTCGTGGGTAGGCTGATGGAGACTAACTTGAAAGAGAGGCTGGTGGCCCTCCTAGAGGCCAAAGGACTACAGGACAGCAGACAGCATGGCTTCATACGTGGCAGATACTGCCAAACCAACCTGGTGGATTTCTATGACTGGGTAAATAGGCAACTGGACAGGGGCCATAGAGTGGATGTCCTGTATCTGGCCTTCAGTAAGGCATTCAACTCGGTGCCACATGGGAGGCTGGGAAGTAAGTTAGAAGGCACTGGGGTGGGTGCAAAGCTGGTGAGATGGGTAGGGAATTGGCTTCAGGGAAGGCAACAGAGGGGGGTGGTGGTGGGTGGGGAGCTTTCACACCCAATGGTAGTGACGAGCGGTGTTCCACAGGGCTCAGTGTTGGGACTAGTGTTGTTTGGGATATTCATTGCAGACATATCATTGGACATCAAGAGCAAGATCAGCCTGTTTGCTGATGATACCAAGATGGGAGCAGTGGTGGACGACCTAGGGGGATGGCAGGGGTTGCAGGATGATCTGGCAAAGCTTGAAATACCTGGTCAGACACCTGTCAACTGGGGTTTAATGCCAAAAAGTGCAAGGTGCTGCATTTTGGAGTGAAAAACCCAAGGAGGAGTTACCAGCTGGGGGGAGTGCAGCTAACCCAGACAGAGGAGGAGAAGGATCTGGGGGTGCTCATTACCGGGTCAATGAACAACTCAGCACAATATAGGAAGGCAGCTGCAAAAGCCAACAAAATGCTGGGTTGCATTGCAAAGGGTATATCCTCAAGGAGGGAGGAGGTGATTCTGCCAATGTATGGGTCATTAGTTAGACTGCACCTGCAGTACTGTATGCAGTACTGGTGCCTGTATCTGAAGAGGGACATTGAGTTACTGAAGGGGGCGCAGCGCAGGGCGACAAAGATGATCAAGGGGATGGGGGACTTATCATATGAGAGGAGGCTGAGGGAGTTGAACATGTACTCGCTGGAGGAGAGGAGGGATGGGGGGACATGATTGAAGCCTTTAAGCACATGAAAGGAATAAACAAGACAGGTACAGAGGGGCTGTTCAAAGTAAAGGAGGGGAGGGACAACAGGGGCCATGATATGAGACTGGAGGGAGGAAGATTCAAGAGGGAGATGAGGAGACACTTTTTTACAGAGAGGGTGGTGGCTGGGTGGAATGCATTACCTGCAGAAGTGGTATCCAGTAGAACAGTGGACTGCTTCAAAAGGGGATGAGACAGGACAAGGGGAAGGGTCAATGGAAGGGAAGGGTGGAAGGGAAGGGCAGCTGCAGAATAAGGGGTGCTAGCTGCACATTCGAGCAGACTTGATAGACCTCTAGGCCTTTATCTGCTGGCAAATTTCGTATGTTCGTATAGAAACTTAGAAACATCAAAACTGACACCAGGAGGTCAATCTGTCTATCCACTCTGCCCTTATCCCTGATTGACCTATGAAACCAACACCCATGGGGGTCACTTTTCTTCTCCCTCCTCTTCAGTCCCCTCTGCAAGTTTCTCCCAACTAAACCCATGTGTCTGTCCCACCTATACTTGAACCTGACCAGTGATTTTGCACAGACCACCTCATTGGGCAATCTGTTTCATCTGTCCTCCACCCTCTCCATAAAAAGTATTTCCTGACTTCCTTCTTAAACATGCCCCGTACCAATTTCTTAGTGTTACCTCCACTGTTTGTGTTTACACTAAAGGGGAGCCGTGCACTGCTATCCACTTTGGTTATGCATTTTTGACTTGAATGTTTATATTTTACCCTCCTCCCCCAGTTTCTAGCGAGCACATCTTACAATGTTTCCAGTGTTTCAGCAACCCCATATCAAATTCGTGATTTTTTGCCCAGTACATGATGGCCATCTAAACATTTAAAATCCACAACAAAAAAAATTGGTTGCCATACATGTTCTTAAGTTATGTAACAAGACTTGATCCCTTTTATTGAAAAAATCCATAAAATGTCAGATTTATTTTATATCGTTATTACATCATTGTTTTAAGTGCCAACCTGAGTGTGGAAAAAAAGTGATACAAGGGGAGATGCCAATGCAGCCTAATTTTTCTTTGTTTTTATTGCAGAGGCTTGAACGTTTATGTTATACCCACCTTCTCTCGTTTCTAACAAGTACATCTTAGGGATGCTCCCTGGTGTTTCAGCATTTATTTCTCTGAAAAATAATTTAACAGGCTTGGGGAGAATTGAAAATGGCATCCTCCTGTTGTTGCCCCAGGCTTGAGGGCATTCAGCTAGAATGGGCTTTTGTTTGAGCATGCCTGTCTTCTCACAATAGGGAAGCAGGCTGGGTGTGGATAGCTGAGCTCTTGTGATCTAAAAAGACTGTATTTAGGATACCAATAAATGACTGAGACTGTTTATTCTAAAAGAGGCTATTTGTTTACTATACACAAAGGTCTGGGCCAGCCCAGTAAGCACAGAGAAAACCGTGGGTATGGGAATATGTGAGTATGCAGAGAACAAGGAATGAATGTATAAACAAAGAGAGACTTTACAGTACATAAATACAGAGAGACCTTACAGTACGTACAGTACAAAAAAACACTAATATTGATCTAAACCCTAACATAGCTTTCAACTTGTGTCTTGCCTCCTCCCTCCCCGCCCTCTCCCATCGCACTCTGAATTTCCCTTAAACCTTACCTCTCAACCTCCCCCACCTCCTCATGGCCCTTAAATTTCAATATTGCCCCTACTAGCCTCTCTCTCTCTCTCTCCCCTCTTCTCTTCTCCTCTCCCTCTCTGTTCTCTCCTCCCTCCTCTCTCTTCTCTCCCTCCCTCCCTCCCTCTCTCTCTCTCCCTCTCTCATGCACACTCCATCTCTCCTCACTCTCTCTCTCCTCACTCCTCTTGCTTTTGCTCGCACTCTACCTTCCCTCTCCTTCCTCCCTGCCACAAACACACAGCTCTATATCACCAATATTCCTCCCCTCTCACATACCCCTCCTCCCTTTCTCCTGAACTATGCAAGTTTCTCCTATTTCTGTGTCCTCACCCCAAACTTACTCTGTTCCTTTCTCACTCCATGGTGCGCTTATTGCCTTACAAATCTCTCCAAGCTTATTATCTACATTAAATGGATCTCAATCGCTTCATTAATTATTTCTCATTTGTTTTCTAGACAAAGCTTCTGGCTGCTTACCCATTGTTACATATCTGTAAAATCCTTACCTGCTATGTAACCTGAATGTTCATCTTAAAATACTGTAATGTTCTACCTGTTACTAATGTTACTTGTTTTTTGTCATAATTTGTCCTGCTTGTCCATGATATGGAACCTTTGTAAAAGAGCCTTGTTGGCTCAAAGGTGTAATCCGAAATCTAAATAAATATAAAATAAATTAAAAACTTACCACATGGGTTTCATAAACAGAACATTTCAAACCAGAAGTGTAGCCAGGAATTTTAAACTTGTACTTGGCAGTTGATGGAAATGTTGCCCCCCAAATAAATACAAACCAAAAGATGTGCTGCCCTCCCACACAAACACTGCCCCACTGCACACTTCAGTCAACAATATGTAGTAAGTCAGTGATCCCAATAGATTCACAACATTTTATTTTATCTAACACACACACACTACCAGACAGAAATTGGCTAGATTTTAGTTACAGTGTGGCATAAGCCTCTGTACCACATCAAGGTAGCCAGCACTACAGAGGTCCAAAGGAAAAAAAAACGCATGGGGTCTGACTCACGACATGCATCCCCCACCAGACCTCCACTATCTGTTCTCATTCACACGTTCACTTGAGTATTTGCTAGCCGCTGTGTAATCCCCCAGGCACAAGAATGGAGAAGGCAGCTATATTATTTTACTCCATCCCTGTGTTTGTTGCCCTGGCCTGAGGCTCATGTTGCCCCTGGATTTTCCAGATTTTACTGTACTCAGCAAAGAACATGGAGTATGCCTGCCAACACCTATGTTTCACGTGTAGGATCAATTCTCAAAACATCATACAGCAGTTGAGAATGGCACACAGTTTGTTGCAGGAAAGACATCTGAGACCCAACAGTCTAATCCCATTAGAGAAGAGAATCTTCAGCCTATGCACTGTCTGATATAGGACCACAGGCTTCTATAAGTCTGTAGGCCCATCCTATACCATTTAATGTGAACCTTCCCTACTCAGTAGATAAAATGGTATGCAGTGATCCACCCATTTAATCTGGGACTTTTCCAGACAGCCACAAACAAAAAACTGGGGCAGTGGAGCTTACAGTCACCAAGCAAGAAAGAGACCTGCGGGTCATCATATCTGATGATCTCAGGGTAGCTGGGCAGTGTGACAGAGCAGTGGGAAAGGCTAGCAGGATGCTGGAGTGCATTGGGAGAGGGATTTCTAGTGGGAGGAAGGTGGTGGTGCTGCCGTTGTATTATTCACTGGTGAAGACCTACCTGAAGTACTGTGTCCAGTTCTGCAGGGCTCACCACCGCAATGACATTGAAAGTGGCACAGAGGAGGGCCACCAAAATGGTGAGGGCATACATGTCCTCCCTGGAAGAGAGGCGAGTTAGAAGGGACATGATTGAAACCTACAAGTACCTCACAGGAATGAACAAGATGCAAGTAGAGGGTCTATTTCAGAGAAAGGAAGGCACTAGAACAAGGGAGCATGCAATGAGGAGGAAATTTAAGAGAGATGTGTGGAAATACTTCTTCTTGGAAACAGCGGTGGATGGTTGGAACAACCTGCGAGAGGAAGTAGTGGGAACAAAGACTGTGGGGAGTTTCAAGTGTGCATGGGCATACTAGGATAGGCACATGGGCATACTAGGTAAAGGAATGGGGCAGGGAGTGACACGTTTGACCAACAAGGGTCAGTGGTGATGGACTAGGCAAGGACAAGGGGCAGACTGGATGGGCCTATGGTCCTTTTCTTCTAACAAACCCTGTGTTTCTACGTTTCTAAAGACCAGTTCAGTATGAGACACACTATCTCCCCAGCCCCAGCTATGACAGCTCTGTGACCATTTTACAGTCTAACAAAAGTTAAATCAGAGGGCGGGGAAGGGCCAGGCAAGCAGCTTTGTTTTATCCAGAGGAAGATATGATTTCAACAGGGGGTTGTGGTTTGTTTGGGAGGGATGGCTACTCAGCTAGCAGGCAAGGGTGGCTTTTTTTCTTACTATTTTGTGTGTTTAAAGGGTTTTAACAGTACCAAACAGAAACACTCTAAAAGAAGGTTTTTGGCTTTCTTTGTTTCTAGGAGAAGTGAGGTCACTGTGGACTGATGACTAACTGGAGAGGAGGGAAAGGTCAGGCAATCAGGTAGAAGTTTAGGATAGGTACAAGAAACCCCAAAGTATGAGTGGCATGAAACAGAAGGATGGCATCTGACATAGGGGCACATGAAGGGTAGCCACAGGGCAGACTGCAAGTCCACAGGGGATGCTGCTGCATTGTAAAGCTCAGAAGAGGGGATGTAGGGCAAGCTGTAGTAGGAGAAGACAGTAAAGTATAAGCAGGAAAAATGGTGCAAGTACTACATCTATCTGCAGTAGGGTTGCAGAGACAGAAAGGAGGGAAGACACTATACCCTGTCTGGACTAGCCACAAAGTAGCCCAAAGGCAGGAAGGAGGGGAGACACTACACCCTAGCTTGGGTAGCCTGCAGAGGTAGGTAGGAAGGAAGGGTGGAACTACACCCTAGATGGGGTAGGCATGTGGAGGCAGAGAGAAGGGGAAACGTGATACCTTATCTGTGTAAGCTCACAGGGGATGGACATTACTGATTTTTTAGATTCCCTAGAAAACAGCACAGGAAGGGCTAGAACAGAACAGTGTTCTGGCAGGAAACAGGAAGGGTTGTGAGCTGCAGGGGCTGTGGGGCAATGGTGTTCCTAAGCACACTCTCGGAAGCTGGGAGCTGCATCTTGTGCAGGAGGCTAGAGTGCATGATGGCCGGAGTTCAGATGTACAGGGCAGAATTAGAGAAGTTAATAGAAAGGCAGAGGAAAGGGACTGGTAGGACAATGGAGGAGGCAATGATCCCAGGACTGTGGACTCCTCTACCATGGAAGGAGAGAAGGCTAAAGGCTAAAGGCTGGATGATAGTTGGAAGGGGAGGAAGGGCTCAGTGGGTGAGTACAGGTATCATGCCCACCATTGGTATTCCAGTGAAAAATATTTACCACATCCTGAGCTGTTCAGAGGATGATGATATTGAGGTTCCAATAGCTTAGGAGGTAAAGTTAGGGAAATGATCACCTGGTGAAATCAGGAAGGCATAGTGGTTGTCCAGTGGTTGATCAAGGAAAGGACACTGAAAAAAGGGACAAAACAAAGAGGGGAACCCAACTGGGCAGCAACTGGGCAGAGCCTGATCCAAGGGGGTAGCAAGAGAGAGAAGGGAGTAGCAGGAGAGAGAGAGAGAGAGAGCTGGAGCAACTTAACCATGCCATGGAGGTGCAAAGAGGGAGTGGAATGAGGATGGGCCTCGCATTTAATTTATTAATTTATTTAAAAATTGGTAACCAGGAATGGCACACTGAGCCAAGACTTTTTCCAGGTGTGACCCAGTGGAAAGGGAAGGGGAGTTTAGAAAAAAGGCAAGGGGTCAATATGTCACATGGCAGAATGCCATGTGGCACAATTGCATTGTGCGATTCCCGGATATCTTTTTTTCTGTGGGAGGCTCTGCCCACCACACTTCCCATTACAGGGGTCTGCACCCCTGGACCCCCCCCACTAAAGATTCTAACACCGGGGGGGTCCAACTCAGAGAGCGCACAGGTCCAGGATTCGCCATAATGCCGTATGTTATTAAGCGTACAACATTATGACCTGGTATGCAGAAAAATATAAGATTGGAAACATAGAAGGTGATGGCAGAAGAAGACTGTAAACTCTATCAAGTCTGCCCTTGACTTATTACTAACCCCCTACTTGCCCTTGCATGTGAGGGCTTCCTTGTGTCTGTCCCTCACTGCCTTGAATTCCCCCACTGTTCCCGCTCCCACCACCCCAGGGGCAGGCTAGTTCATGCATCCACCACTCTCTCTGTGAAGAATAACTTCCTTGTATTGGTGTTGAACCTCCTTCCCTTTAGCCTCATATCACGCCCCCTAGTTCTACTGTTCTTCTTTAAGTGGAAGAGGTCCTGTGTTTGTACTTTATTCATGCCCTTTGGGTATTTGAAGGTTTCTACCATGTCTCCCCACTCTCTTCTTTGCTCAAGGGAGTACATTTAATTTTCCTAATATTTCCTCGTAAGAATTTTTGCATCCCCTGAACCATTTTTGTTGCCTTTTGTTGTACCGTTTCCAAAAGGTCAATGTCCTTTTTGAGGTGTGGCCTCCAAAACTGGACACAGAATTCCAGTTGTGGCCTGACCAGGGCTCTATATAGCAGCATGACTACCTCTCTTCTCCTACTTGTGATTCCCCTTCCTATACATCCCAGCATGCTAGAGGCCTTTAGCACCACCTTTTAACATTGTTTCCCCTTTTTTAAGTCTTCTGAAATCATGATTCCCAGATCATGCTCTTGGTTTGAGGTAGTTAGTCTTACCCCTCCCAAGTCATATGCCGTCTTTGGTTTTCCTCTTCCTATGTGCATGACTTTACACTTTTTTGCATTAAATATCAGGTGCCATGCTCCATTTTAGGAGGGCTGACTTTGCCAAAATGGGTGAGTGCCTAAGGAATGCACTAGCCAATGGGCAGGAAGGAGGGGTAGAAGAACAATGGGGAATAATAAAAACTGCCATCACAGAGGTAACAAGCCTTTGTGTAAAGCAAATAAAACGAAACGAGGTAAGAAACCACTATGGTTCTCAAAGGAAGTGGCAGTGAAGGTTCAAGAGAAAAAAAGATCAGAAGTACAAGGAATCACAGAAGGAACAGGACAGAGAACTGTATCAGTTAAAGCAAAAGGAAGCTGGAAAGGCAGTCAGAACAGCAAAGGCCCAAACCGAGGAAAGATAGCCAACTCAGTTAAGAAGGGGATAACACCTTTTATAGGTACATCAGGGAGCAAAGGAAGACCAAGGAGGATAGTGAGGCTTAATAAAGGGGAGGGAGGGTGGGCAGAGGGTGACTGTGAAAAGGCAGAGATACTAAACAAATATTTTTGCTCAGTATTTACAAAGGAAGAGGGGGAGGTACCTAAAACAAACAGTAGAAACACTCTGGATACAGAAGTTGATACCAGCCCATTTACAGAAGAAAGAGTTCTGAAAGAGCTCTTAAAACTCAAGGTGGACAAAGCAATGGGGCCTGATGGGATTCATCCCAGAATTCTAAAAGAACTAAGGATAGAACTAGTGACACCACTGACTACCCTCTTTAACAAATCATGGGAGGATGGGGTGGTACCTGAGGACTGGAGGAGGGCAGATGTGATTCCCCTTCACAAAAGTGGGAGCAAGGCAGAAGCAGGAAACTACAGACCTGTTAGTTTAACCTCAGTGGTAGGGAAAATGATGGAATCACTTGAAGGAAAGAATTGTTGCATATCTAGAGGCCAGAGGGCACAGGACCCAAGGCAGCATGGATTCACAGCGGAAAGGTCATGCCAGACAAATCTGATAGATTTCTTGACTGGGTGACCAAAGTAGTAGATCAGGGAGGGGCTGTGGACATGGCCTACCTAGACTTTAGCAAGGCATTTGACACAGTCCCACACAAAAGATTAATATACAAGTTAGCCAGCCTGGGAGTGGGTCCCAAGATGACAGCCTGGGCAAAGAATTGGCTGGAGAATAGGACACAGAGAGTAATAGTAAATGGAGTCCACCTGAAAAAAGGGGTTAGCAGTGGGCACCACAGGGTTCAGTATTAGATCTGGTCCTCTCAATGTCTTTATGTTTACATTGCAGAGGACTGAAAGAAAAGTATGTCTCTTTGCAGATGACACAAAGATCTGCAACAGAGTTGATGCACAAGGTGGGGTGGAAAGGATGAGAAGGGACTTGGCAAGGTTAGAGGAATGGTCAAATGTATGGCAGCTTAGATTCAATGCTAAGAAGTGCAAGGTAATGCACCTGGGAAACAAAAACCCAGGGGAAGAGTACACAATGGGGGGTGAGATACTAACAACAACAAAAATGGAAAGGGACCTGGGGGTAGTCATATCAGATGACCTAATGGTGGGCAAGCAATGTGAGAGGGCAGCAAGGAGGGCAGGGGGGATACTGTGATGCATAGGGAGAGACATCACCAGCAGAAAACAAGAAGTTATTATCCCTCTGTACAGACAGCTGGTGAGACCACATCTGGAGTACTGCGTGCAGTTCTGGAGACCCAATCTCCGCAAAGACATAGACAGGATGGAAGCTGTCCAGAGGAGGGCAACTAAAGTGGTGCAGGGTCTGCACCAGAAGACATAATGAAGTGAGACTTAAGGAGCTTAATATGTATAGCCTCGGAGGAAAGGAGGAGAGGGGACATGATAGAAACTTTCAAGTACCTCAAGGGAATCAACAAAGTCAAGAGGGTAGCATCTTTCAAAAAGAGGTGTGCAAGAACAAGGGGCACAATTTGAAGATAGAAGGGGGCGGCTCAGAGGTAATTTAAGGAAGTATTTTTCACAAAGAGGGTTGTGGATGCATGGAACAGCCTTCCAGAGGAGGTTGTGGAGTCAAAAACAGTGGTGGAATTCAAGCATGCATGGGACAGTCATAAGGCAATTCTAGGGGAAGGGGGTAGGAAGAAGTAGGCTGCTGGTTAACTAGGATCTGCAGCTTATCCATCAGGTAGGGAAATGGGCAGACTGGGTGGGCCAAGCGGTCATTATCTGCCACCAAATTGTATGTTTCTATGTTTCTCCAGACCATTCCTCGAGATTTTTAAGGTCTGATTTCATCTTGCGTACTCTGGCTATGGAGTCCACCCTGTTACAGATCTTGGTGTCATCAGCGAATAGACACACCTTCCCCTCAAGCTCATCCGCGATGTCAGCTATGAAGATATTAAAGGGTAGAGACTCCAGTGCTGAACCCTGAGGGACACCGCTGGTTACCTTTCCTTCTGACAATACTACGCCATTTACCTGGACCCTCTGTGTTCTGCCTTGTAGCCAGCTTTGTACCCATTTTACCACCTCCTTACCAACCCCTGTGTAGTCTAGCTTCTTTGCCAGCCTTCTATATAGAACTGAGTTGAAGGCCTTGCTGAAGTCCAGGGAGACCACATCTACCACTCCGCCATTGTGCACAGCCTCGGTAACCCAGTCAAAAAATTTGACCAGATTAGTTTTACATGACATTTCTGATGTGAAACCGTGCTATTTAGGGTCCAGCTGCCTGCTTGCTTCGAGGAACGCTACTATTCTTTCTTTGAGTGGTGACTCCATCATTTTACCCATTACAGATCAGAATGCAGTTACTTGGTGGGTGGGTGGATGGGTGGAGTCAGACAGGAATGGTGGATGCTTGTGTCTATCAAAACAAGGAGTCTAGGGAACAAGATGGATGACCTCCAGGCCATGATGATGAAGGGCCAAGTGGACTTGGTGGCGGTCCAAGATCTGGGTGACCCCCAATCATAATTGGGATCTCTCTGCTCTGGGATTCTCCCCCTACAGGAAGGACAGAGAAAGGAGCAGGGGCAGGAATAGTGCTGTGAAGGGATAACTGCCACAAGGGAGGACATTGGGATATGGGACACTTAGTCAGTATGGGTGCAGATCCAAAGAGGGAGGAAACTAAAAGTGGCAGTGGTGTAACGGCCACCTAATCAGGATGAAACCTCAGAATGGGAGTTGGGGAAGTGATCAAGAATGTTTCAGAAAAGGGGAGGTGGTGACAGTAAGTGACTTCAATCTGCCCAATGTAGATTGGAGCATTCCACAGTCCAGTGGCTGTAGGAGCAAAATGCTCCTAGATGCAGTCCAAGATGGATTCTTAACCTGGGGGCAAAGCAACTGACATGGGATTGTGTCATCTCAGACTTAGTGCTGACAAACTGTGAACATGGCAGAGTCGAGTCCCTGGGAAGCAGTGATCACCAGTCAATATGATTCCATACAGATATGAAAGGGAGGTTCTGAACACAAAAACACAAGTTCTTGACTTCAGAAGGTCTGTTTTCAATAAAATTGTGGTTAAACTGGGAGAGCATCTGTCGAATCTCAGGGCAGAAAAGGAAGTGGATAAAAGATAGTCCTTGATTTGTGAGGTGTCTAGGCAGTCACTGCAAGCTGTCTAAAACAGAAGGGAAATGAAGCATAAACACAGGAAACCAGTTTGCGTTAAGGAAAAAGTTGGCAGAGCAGTGACAGAAAAAAGGACTTCGTACAAGAACTATCAGAAATCCCAAAGAGAACAAGACAGGGTCAATTACATGGAAAATGTAAAAACAGCTAGTAGAGTGGCATATGCCAATCGCCTGTCAACACCAGCACCGCGAACGACGCTACAGAGACAACATTGGCAGGTCACTGTACTGTCGCTGCGGGACCTGGCACTGCTTTCTGGGGGTCTTGCGCCCCCTCCCAGAATCAACTCCAACTCAGCGTTGATTAGTTAAAGTATGGGAGATGCAGGGGGCAGAGCCCCCTGCATGAGGGGTTTGGGGGGCAAGAAAAAGAAGTCTACAGTGAACTGTTCCCAGCCGACCACAATTGCAGTTGACATGGAGCTGTCGCTGTAATATCAGTTGACAACAAAGTTGCAAACCACATCGAAGGGCCATTGAGTGATATGGCAGGCCATATCAGAGACGCAGCTAAGGATATCAGAAGAGGTTAAGGAGCAAGACAAGACCTTTTCTTGTTACATCAGGGGAAAAAAAGGTCAATGAAAGAGGGTGCTATGAAGCTGAAAGAGGGCATGTATGGGTGGAAGACAACAGAGAAAAAAACAAAGGCACTAAATGAATACTCCTGCTCTGTATTTATGAAGGTGAAGGATGGACCAGTTCTGCAGGGGAAATTGGGGATATGAGGGGAAAGAGAGGGAGGATGAGGGAGTAAGTGGTCATGGGAGACAGGGTCCTCAAGAAGCTCAAGGCCCCTCAAGGTGGGAAAATCACCCAGGCCAGATGGCATGCACCACAGGGTACTGAGCAAGATGGCAGCAGTTCTTGAACCCCCTGACCAGTCTGCTCAACTGCTTGCTGCATACAGGAGTTGGTGCTATGAGAGTGGAAGACCATTAATGTAGTGCCACTGCCCAAGAGCAGGGAAAGGGACAAAGCAGGAAACTACACTCCACTTTATACAAGATCAGAGGAGCCAGAGACTGCAAACATTTAACAAGATTTATTCAGCAACTTTGAAAATAAAAGAAAAAGAACTTTTCAGCTTTAAAAAAGGAAGAGGTATGGCTAAAGTGTGTATAGGGAGAATTAGGGATGATCCGGACCTCCTCCTTGCAGTACACATGCTGTACCAGGACTACAGTAAGGCTTCTGACTCTGTCCTCTCTGGGGTGTTGAGCAAAACTTTGAGAACCTGGGCAAGGGTAAAAAAAATGACCAAATGGGTGGCAAAGTGCTGCACGGAGGACCCAAAGGGTGGGGGTGGGGAGCTGTCAGGGTTAATGGAGGTCACAAGCAATGTTCTATAGGGTCAGTGCTTGGACCAGTCTATTCAGTATGTTCATAAATGAAATTGGGGACAGCATTAAAGGCGCAATCTGTATTTTTGCAGATGACACCAAGCTCTGTGGGAGGGTGGACATGGAAGAGGACATCAGGGATCTGAAAGAATACCAGGCAAAGTTACAGAGGTGATCTGATGTATGACATCTGGAGTTCAATGCAAAAAAAGTAAGGTCATGTACATAAGATGCAAGAACCCAAGGCCCAAATACAGATTAAAGCGTATGAAGGTTACAGTGTTGAAAGAAGAGAAGGACCTAGGAATAGTTATCACAAGTAACCTAAAACCATCTTTGCAATGCAAAAAAACAGTGGCTAGGGTGAACAGGATGCTGTGTTGCATAACTAGAGGATTTGCCAGCAGAAGGAAAAGTTGTCATATTGCACTTATACATATCTGTGGTGCACTCACACCTGGAGAACTGTGTGCAGAACTGGAATCCCTACCTAAAAAGGACATACACCAACTGGAAGCACAACAGAGGAGGGCTAAGAGGATGATCCAGGGTCTACATGGTCGATCCTATGAGAAGAGACTAGAGAACCTAAACATGTACTCACTAGAGGAGAGAAGGAAGTCAGGGGACATGCTTGAGACAAGGGCATAGCCACTGATATGCCTGGCATGCCAAGGCGCAGCAGACCAACGGGGTGGTGGTAGCAGGAGCTGCTGGTGTGTCTCCAAATCTCCTTTGTTTTTTTTCTCCGTGGGCTTTCCCGCGATTCAAACTTAGCTAAGTTTTGGGGAGGGGTTCTAGCTGCCTGGCAAAGTAAACTTCTTTATTTAGTAGCCCAGCCCCAGCCATTTGGACCTGATTGAGAAGTATATTGCTGCCATCTCAATCAGGTCCACGTGCAAGAAAAGGAGGTGTGGCGTGACGTGGCTTGCTAGTAGTAGGGGGCGGGCTCTTTAAATGGCCCAGGTCAGAGTAGTTATTTCTGTTAACTTCCAGACCAGTTCTGAATTTGAACTTGTGGATTCTGTGAAGAGAGCACGATGGAGAGTGAGAGCATGAACCTGCCTGCTGCCCATGAAGACTCAACTCGAGAACTGCCTTGCTGGCGCTGTTGCCTGGAAGTTGGAGAAGGTGAAAGGACAACTGCAGTGCTGCTGATTATTGCATCGCTGAATTCAATGGGCGAGCCACAGCTGAAATCGCATTCCCAAGACCAAAATAGCTGCTGCTATACAAGTGAGCTGGCTGGGGTGGTAGCCTCTGGCAATGAATGGAATAAGGAGCCACAAAGGAGCTGCTGCAGTCTAGGCTAGGAGGTCTTGGGAGCTTTGCCGCACTGCCGACTGACAGACAGGAGAAGTCCGAGCCAAGGAACCAGGGAAGTGAGATCTGAGTTTGGAGCTAGAGTGCCAGAGAACAGAGCTGCCACCAACCAACCAGCACCATGCCTCCACTCTCTCTGGATCCCATCAGTCTCTGCCAGTGCCATTCATGCCACTGATGCATTGCTGTGATTTTGGTAACTGCGTCAGTCTATCTTTCACCCAGGAGCATCTTTGAAGGAGATATCACACAGCTCACAACAAAGGTACTTTTATGGGGTTAATGTTCATCAGAATGATGTGGGGGTTACTGGGGTGGGGGAGGTAGAGAACAGAATCAGTCCAAGCCCAGCCTAATGGATGTTTTAATTTTAAGTAAAAAAATTAAGGTATGGTAAGCCTTGGGCAAGGGCTCCATAAGTAATGCATATGCATTGTAACTGAATGGGAAGAGGAGTAGCAAACAGCAGTGGAAGTAAGTACAGTAATAGGAAAGGCTGGATCTTCTCCCCCCTCCTTGTTGGTATTGGGACTGACAGACAAGCAGAAACTTGTCATTTAACCTACTACCCGAGGAGGTATGATAATTGGGTAGGCAGGAAAATTTGAGAAAATTGGGAAGAGCAGGAGGGCATGGTCTGATACATTTATCTGTGAAACACCCCAATGCAAACTGGTGACTTGTTAAGGAAAATAGCCATCCAAGTTTACTGTAATGCTCACAGTGATGGAAGGATGATTCAAGGACAGGATTAGGGTAAATATACAACTTGTACCATTTAGCCAGAAGGGACTTAGCATTGTGGGTAAAAGGAATAAACCCATATAGTTTTTTAGGGTGGGGAAGAGAACACCTTTTGGTAAAGGCCTTAAGATGTACTTCGCTCTGTATGCCATGCCAAGGTTCACCCTGGCTGCCTTAAAGGCATTCCATTATGAAGGGAAAAGTCAGGTGAGGATCAATGCGCCTCCTAGATGCTTAAAGAATGTGCCCCATTAAATGGAGATCAAGCAGAGCATAATATAGACATGGGTTCAGTGTTGAATCTATTTTTGGCAGGAGACCTTTTTTCAGTTTGGATGGACCAATCTGTTCCATGTAAGCCAGGGTGGTATTTTAGGATTGAATCATCAGAAAGATCTGCAATGCTTCAAATGCATCGGCGTAGACCACACTAAGAACAATGTAAGAGGAGGAGGAAATACACCCAATAAACTGGCACAATGTGAGCAAAAATGGATTTACATCATGAGAGTCTTACATCCTACTGGTGTCAATGACTGTTTGAATATCACAGTGTTCTTATAATCTGTTTGATGCTTCATTAGGACATTAGACTATACTGCATTTTTAGTGATGTTTAGCTCTTTTACCCTTTCTACTTCCTCTGCTATAAAACACCCACCCCCAACTACATCCCCCCTCCGCAACCTTTGCTCCTCTCCATATGCAGTTGCACTTTATCCTTGAACACAAGCTGTGAATAATAATGATTAACTAATGGTTTCTGTGTTCTGTAATTTATTGTTTTGTGTGTATATATATATATATATATATATATATATATATATATATATTCATGATTGCTTGTTTATGACTAAGCTGTACCTGCACTGATGTGTGCAGGATTGTTGTTTTAAATCACCTTTTTTATAGATATGTTGAACACACTATGGATTGTAATTAAAATGCATATTTTGCACTGGTTCTTTAAATTTGGTGAAATAAAAGGCAGCATGGGTAGCACACAGGCCACACACCCTAAGAAAGGGTCGCAAGTAAGACCCAAAGCACTGGGGATCCTGTAGCCGTGGGCTCCATGCTTTAGCTGCATTTGCTTGTGTTGACTTTTATTTATTTTTTTTGGTTTCAGTACACCAGAGGCTCTTCCCTTTGTGTGTTTGTGGTATTTTATGAGTCTGCATTAGGGAACATGGGGGAAAGAGAACATTTTTTAACCAGGAGTAGCACGCTAAGCCAAAGCTTGTTTCCAGATGTGACCTGGGAACACAAGGAAGTTAAGTGACTTGCTCAGGATCACACAGTATGCACTTAGGCGGCTGTGGTGGGAGATTCAAACCCAGGTCTCCAGATCTGCAGCTCAGAGCCTTAACCCACTGTACATTATGTTAAGCAAGCAATAACACATGACGAGGTGTGGATTATCTCCTGATAAGAGCAGGCCCAGGTGCATTTTTAGGCACGAGGTGCTTGTGCCGAGTGCCTTATGCACCTTGGCGTGCTCTTATCAGGAGATAACCCACACCTCGGAGTGTGTTATTGCACTTATAAAATGGGTGTCCAAGTATTTAAAAAGGAAAAAAGAAGAAATAAAGTTAGAAATATAAAATTGGGGCTTCAGAGGGTTAAATATTGAAAAAATAGTCCTACTATTAAAAGTGGTGTTTATTGGCATCAGAGGGTTTCCTAACTATTTCTGAGATAGTAGAAAAAAAGGAGATAGTGTATGTAAGGTCCTCCTCACTGCAAAAGGTGTAAACATTTAACTTACTTATTGGTTTATCTATGTACGAATAGTGACTTAAGTGACTGCCCATTTAGTTTGTGTTACAGCGAGGAGTAGCGAGCCCTGTAGCGAGTGTTTGAGACTTCGGGTGCAATTTGATTGTGAGATCTTAGATGCAGAAAACATTTTTTTTTCTTTTACTTTTGCCTATTTTTGATTGTTCGTTCGAGTCCCGCTTCAGTGTCGGTTCAGTAGCATCCAGTGTGTCCCTATGTGGTCGCAGTAAAGAGGCATTGGGAATGTAGAGACTGGAGATCGGTCTCAGGTTTCTGTGGTAAAGTACAGGTCACGTTTTTTATTTTAAAGCCTTGAGTGCTTTATATTTGAGGAGGCAAGAATGAAAGGGATCAGGAAATGAAACTGGAAGCATGAACTAAAAGTCATCTATACGAGTGCTTCCCATTTCAGCGGTGAGCGCTTCCTGTTTCAGCGGTCGTGTGTGACTGATGCATTTAGATGAATGTGAGAGAAAATAAAAAAAAAACATTTTTAGTTTTGTGTGAGGAGTTTGAATGCAGTAATTTTTAGTGTGAAGGAATACAAGGAGCATTAATGGTATTGCGTTTGGGAGAGCGGGGGGGGGCGGCTCATAGAATATAGCAGGAAGCGTTACTAGCTTAGGTTTTTTTGTTTATAGTGGCCAGAGGTCAGTGATATGCCCCTCTTATGGGGCTGTAGGGAGAAGATAAGTGCCGGTTACATGCTGATAAGGACACAGCTCTGGAGGGCCATTAACCAATCAGATTTATGTATTTTAAAAGCCCATTTTATAAGAATTAATATGAATAATACTTTGAGTTCACAAGATGTACTAGGTCATCTCTGCATACAGTGTGGGGCTGCAGGAGGTTGTGGGCTGAGCGAGCTTGTTTATGAAAAGGGAGAGAAGGATGGGATGCAGTGTAGAAACTTGTGCTTTGGTTTTGAGAAACCAGGCTCGATAGGAACCACATAAGACAGGGTTCCATAAGATTTTGTAACTTGTTGCCCGTATAAAAATAGTCTGCAAACCATAAAGATGTGGCTAGTGGTGTGCTGGTATACAACACAGAGAAAATAACGCTTGAGTTGGGTGAGGGTGAGAACAGGTCATGGAGAGCAGAGTAGGGAGGGGTAGCTCACCCTAACAAGGGGGAGGGAGTAGCAGTGAGTCCACTTGGTGTGCCGATCTGAAATCTCTGGCTACACCCCTGGCTTGAGACCTTTAAAACCTCAAAGGTATCAACTAGGTGGAGCTTGGGGCTATCTGTAGATTCAGTGAGAATAAGAACACTAGGGGCACAGCCACGTACTGGTGGGTGGGAGGTTCAGAAAGGAGGTCAGGAGGCCCTCCATCACACAGAGGTTTGTGGCAGGTTGGAATGAGCGTCCAGAGGGGGTAGTCAATCAGAAAACAGTTGGGGATTTAAAAGAGGTGGGACAGAGTAAAGGAAGGGGAGGGGAGGGGTACCGGGGAGGAGGGGTGGAGCATTATAGAAATCTAAGTTCATGGGCTCCACAATGAACAGGCCAGATAGACCATATGGCTTTTTTCTCCTGGCACATTAGGATGTTTGTATGCTCATCAAAGTATCCTGTTTTGCTAGTGCTTGCAGGATATTGACATGCAGAAACAATATTTCTGGACTCCAGAACAGAACATCTATATAGGTGCATCTGAGGGGCAGAATATGTTACATTAACAAAAGAAAAAACAGGGCATGCAGGTGAAACCCCCTAGGTGGCACTATCCCAAGGGCTGCTACCCCTGCGTGCTTGGCTAGGAGCAGGTTAAGGGGCCTGAGTTCTGAAACGGGTGCCTCCACTCGGAGGTCAGGGTTGGTAGTGGTCAAGCTAACCTGGGCACAGCCCTCCAGGACACTATAACCCCCCTCTTTCCTTACTAGTGGTCAGAACAATACACAATAATCACTTTCACAATACCCCTGATACACCACACAAGTACCCACACTGTCTGCACTTACCACCAGGGCTTTCCTCTGGCTCAACCCTGGGAACCCCCTGCAAAACAAGGTTATACACAGCAAATAACAGCAGTACAGTACTCTTGCACAAACTGGAACCACAGTCAGGGTAAATGCAAAAAGAGTTAGATCTGATTTATTTAAGGAACTTGTACAAGGGAGGGGCATAATCAGATTAATTTGCTTAAAGGCTGTATTAATCAAACAGTTATGCATGCACTGCAGGGTCCATAAACAGTCACACACTCTGGGTACCCAGGTGAAGAAGAGGTGGGCTAGCCAGGATTGTTGCCTGGGTTAGGCCGGCGTCGCAGCTGGTTGGGGCCCTGTGATAGAAGAAAACAACATGTACCACACACACTAATTGTAATCCGGAGCTGGAGGGCTCAGTTCATGAAAGAAAAGAAACAACAAGACAATCAGATGACACACTTAGATTAAGCTGTTGTTGTGGGAGCTACCCTGAGGGTTACTCATGATACCCAAGACTGGACACAGGCCGGATGGAAATTGAGACTGCAGGTGGTTGATCTGGAGTGCAAGAGAAGCACCACCCACACGATTCGCCGAGGCATCATTCCTGTTCAAGCGTGGAGCAGGAGGCTGATCCCTAGGCAGGTCTCTCATCGATGGCTTTCTCTGTGCAGTGGGGTAGTCTGGAAGGGCCAGTGTGGCAAGGCCCAGGCCGTATGGAGATCAATGCAGATTCAGTCCGGGCGAGCTGGATACAGCTTCCAGCAAGCAGAACACAATTCACACAGCGGGGAACCAAATCACGACCCACTATAAACACACAGCACATTTACATGTAAGGGATTCTACTATACCAGGCAAACTGCTATCCGGACACAGTCACAAAGTCTCTGCACACACCGAGAGTTTAGAGGTAGCTGGAAATCCTGACAGGCTGATGCATTCAGCAAATCTTCGGTTTTCTTCAGGTTGATCTTGGTCACAACTCAGTGGCTTACTTCATTCTCACAGACTCGGATTCAGTCCGAACTGATTCTCTTCTCCCTCTCAGGGGCAGCAGGCAGGTATGCAGGCCAAAACTCAGGCCTTTCCACAGGGACTGTCTCGAGCTGTTGCTTCTTCAGCACCCAACTTAGATCTGACTCAACTGCCAGCAAGCCTGGGAATTTCCCCAAGATCCAAAAGGTTCGGTTGGCTGATTCTTCTGTCAGTCACAACAGAAGCTCCCTCTTCAGGTGCAAAAAGGCGCCAAAAGCCCAAAACTACAATTCCTACAGATTCTGACTCCAGATAGCTCCTGTAGTCTGGCTTCATTTTAGGTCCCACCAGAACTGATTGGTCCAATTTACAGTCCAGGACCAAGATAGTGGAGATAAACAAAACAGTCCTTGCTGCAAAGAAGGCAGGTTAGACAAACTACATTATCATTATCACTCTAAATGATTTTCAGCAAATAGTTACATCTTTCCACAGAGCTCCCTCGCAGATTACTTATTACTGCAATCCAGGCAGCTCTTAAAGAGACAGTACACAGAGGCTATACAGGCACTCTCTGGCAATCACATTTAAACTGCTAAAATGCAGGACATCAGCCTGTCAGTGAGCATTTAGGCAAGCTCAAGGAAGACTTTTTGGGAACCCCCATTTGTAGGGGGGTTACACAGGAATATGCAACTATGGATAGAACAGGGAATGCAGGAATGTGTAAGTATGGAGAGAACAGGGCACGCAGGAATATGTATATAGCTCCCCCACCAATTTGGGGCTTACCCTAAGTGTCTCCTAGGGCTCCAGCAATGCCCACTGCCAGGCGGATGTCCATTGGAAACAATAAATCCATGGTTATTTGGTGACCCTATTGATCTGCATGAGAGTGCCATGATGTGCCTCTGTGCCTGTCCCTTTAAGTGACACTGCCAGTGTATTATGGATGGTCTGGGATAAGGGTCTGAGTGCTTCAGAGCTTGCGCCCAGCCAGGCATCACCCCGATTTGCGAGGGAGCCCTAACTGGTATTGTAAATGTTTACTTCTAATTTGTTGTTGTATTTAAATTAGAGTGCTCATTTTAACCTGCCTTCTTGCAGCTTATGCATCCAAATGGGAGCAACCATGTTTGGTCCAGGACTTCCAGGAATTGGACCAATTGGGACACAGGGGACCTCGAGGGGTCCTTAATTCAGGTGCCTTGTGGGAGAAACTGTGAACTCTAAGGTTTGGTGCCTAAAGGAATCAATGGGAACACAAGATTGTGACTGACAGCTCCCCGACCAATTGGAATGCAAGAAAAATGGACTAATCCGAAAACTGATTTCAAAAAGTGAACAGTATGTCCTGAGTCTCTGTGGAGCAAGGAGCCCTGTTCAAGTTTGCAGGGTTTTATCCTAGTCAATAAACATAAAATCTGCAGCACTCATGGTCTCAAAGTAAATGAACAGCTGCAGTCAAAGGTTAGATGCAAGCAGTTTATTCTGTAGAGGCTTCTGTTTCCCTGAGTGTCTCAGCCCTACAATCAGGCCTTCGGTATAGGGTGAATAAACAGATTTACAGGTGCTACCTTTATTCAGATAGCTTAACGTGTTACACACATAATGTCATATTACTTAAAGTGTTCATTTATCCAAAAAGATTTATTTATATAGATTCATAGACGTGTGTCGGCAGAAAAGAACTTTTCTAGTCCATCAAGTCTGCCCATTCCCCCCCTCTACTTGTCCCCCCCTCCAAGATTCCCCCCTCCTCCCCTTGACAATCCCTTTTGTTTGTCATAGGCCTTCTTGAAACCATCCACTGTGCTGGCCCTCACCAGCTCCTCCAGCAGTCCATTCCAGGGCTCAACCACTCTCTCCGTGAGGTATTACGTCCTAACGTTTTCTCTAAACCTTCCCCCCTCAAATCTCAATCCATGCCCCCTTGTACTTGTATCTGCCTTCCCTGCAAATAAGCTCTCCCCCACTTTATTGATCCCCTTCACATACTTGAATGTTTCAATCATGTCCTCTTTCTCCCTTCTTGTCGCCAGAGGATACAAATTCAGCTCTTTCAGCCTCTCCTCATATGTCTTCCCACTTAGCCCATGCATCATTTTAGTGGCCCTTCTCTGCACCCTTTCCTTGCCCCCAATGTCTTTTCATGGATGGGGCCTCCAGATGTTTGTAAACTGATTTGGTGGCTGTAAGTGGGGCTCATTTTGTGGATGTTTCACTGTGTAACAGGCTGTGCTGGTAGAGGCCTATTTCTTCTGATTTAAAACCTATTTGGTGGGATTTGCTTGGAGATGGTTATTTGAATTGGAGACCTATATCTGTTAATTTCAAGCCTATTTTGATGTGTTGTTAGTGAAGCTGATTAAATTGGAGACCTGTTTCCTTTGGCAGCAAACATATTTTGGGGCTTTGACTTGAATTTTTGATTCCTTGTGCTGACTCCATTAGCTGTAAGGTTAGTTCATAGTGGGGAGGGGTGTTAATGGTCTGGCCAGGTCTCACTCCAGCCAATTGACTGGAGGCAGAGCTGAATCAGGTTGAGGTGTTAGCTGCTTTGTCTTCTCAGAAAGAACTGGAAGGGGACAGGATCAGTTGTGTTCCAGGACAGTAGCTGCTGCTGTTGTTGTTTCACAGGGTTCTTGTGGATTTTACTTGGTAGGTTAGTTCTTTTCTTTCTTACTTCTAAGGGGCTAGCAGGGTATTGTTTTGGGGGCTGCTGGATGTTAGTAAACTGATTTGGTGGCTGTAAGTGGGGCTTATTTTGTGGATGTTTCACTGTGTAACAGGCTGCGCTGGTAGAGGCCTATTTCTTCTGATTTAAAACCTATTTGGTGGGATTTGCTTGGGCCTGGTTCTTTGGCTGCTGGGCTTGAGGGAGACACGGGCTGATACATACTCTCTAGGAGTCAGGTGTCTGCCCAGGACCCGCCCAAGTCTGCACAAATTTATGGGGAACACCTGCCCTGCAATTGGAGGAAAAGGCTGCAGGTGCAGCTCATGTAGTTCTAGCCACGGGGTTGGATTTAAAGGCTGGAGAGAGGAGCTTAGGAGTTGTTCATTTCCTTTTAAGTTTAATGTGTTGTACTGCACCTAGTAACAGGGTTACTGGTTGTACAGTGAGACTGTCTCTAAGATTACCGGGTGACCTGATTGGGCGGTAAGGGTATCTTGGACTAGGGAACCTGGTGGCTCACCAAAGAAACCTATTTGGAAGGGATGGAACCACACATCATTAGGGCTGGCATCTTTGGGAGGGTGGTTGGGTGCACAGGGTGTGGAGCAGCCATGATACTGGACTGGGCTTGGAAGTTTGGTGGTTGCCCAGTGTGCTGCCAGCTAGCACAGCAGGGAGGAGGTTGGGGATTAGGAGAAAGCTGGGGAAGGGGGTGGTATGGTTGGGGAAGGTGGCTGAGAATCTCCCACAGGGTTGCACAAGCACTGGGGGTGGAGGAATAGGAAAGGAGTGCAGGAGAATACTCAGGGGTCACATAGGGACCCTGGCAGAGGGTCCAAAGGACACTACCAAGGAAGCAGGCAGGTAACTGGGACCCTCACAAAGGGGACGGAGGGACAACATTCTCAGGGAAGTAGGCAGATGGCCAGGGCTGGACAGAAGGAAGCAAGGCGGGGAGGTGGATCAGACCTTACACTCAGTAACCGCTTCAATTCTCTTCTTCTGCTCAAGGATGAGGGGGGTGATGTAGCCACGACAGAGGTGGTTAGAGACGGAAAGGGAGTGGGAGGCAGGAGGCAGGGGCCAGATAGCAGGAAGAACAGGGGGGGACCTGGGATGCAGGAGAATGGGGGAGCAGTGAATCAGAGCAGGAGGGGCAGGGGGAAGAGGGAGGAAAGCGCAAGGAGAAGGACCAGTTGGGAGGAAAGGTAAAGGAGAAGGACCAGAAGTACAAGGAGGATTCAGCAAAGGGAGCTGAGGGTTTAGGCCAGGGGAGCACGATGAGCAAGGAGGAACTAAATGGAGACAGGAAGGAAGGGAGGATGAGCCAGGCTAGTTTAGCAGATGGGGAGAAGGACCAGTTGCGAGGCAGTGAGGGAATTCGCAAGGTACAGAAGGATACTCGGGAGGAGGAGGCATAGGATTGGAGGGAGGGGTGGCCATGGTAAATAAGGAGGGGTGGATGTGGCACCCAGATAGAGGAGGAACAAGGAGCCAGCTGGGTGGAGGGGCCTGTAGAAAGGATGAGGGACATGGAAGGGGGATGGAGAAAAGGAGTGGTCAGAGTGCTCCTGCTGGGGATTCTATGATCAGGGGTATCAAATGGGATAGGGAGGGAGAAGCCTGGCTAGTTAGAACAAGATGCTTCCCTGGACTAACAGTGCACAGGGCTAAGCACGAGGCATATCAGCTGGCAAAGGATTGTGGGGGTTCCCCAGACATACTGGTCCACCTGGGTACAAATGACATTGAGGGAAATAGCGAGCTAGAGATACAGGCAAGATTCAGGGAGCTCGCCAGGGTCTGTTATACTAACATACTAACATACTAAAATGCCAGCAGAATAGGCCTAACGGTCTTTCATGTCTGCTCGTTTGGTCAGCCCCCACCCTGGGTGCTGACCTTGCTGTCCCCCTCACCTTCTCTGGCTTCTCCCTTCCCAGTTCCGGATATTCTTGCTGCATTGATTTTGCTTCCAGAACCCTTCCCTGTACCTGTCCCACCCCTCTTGAACCCCTCCACTGTCTCTGCCTCCACCAGCCCCTAGGCAGTGCATTCCATGCTCCACCACCCTCTCAATGAAGTAGCACCTCCTCCTTTCTCCCTGAATCTTCCCCTCCAGCTTCCACCCATGCCCTCTAGTGCCCTTCCTCCTTCCTTCAAAGCACCCTGACTGTTCCTCCCCTATTTATCCTCTTCATGTACCTGAAGACCTCTATCATGTCCCCGGTCCTTCTCTCTTCCAATGTGTACATATTTAGCTCTTGAGCCTCTCCTCCTAGGTCCTGTCCCCAAGCCCCAAATCATTTTGGTTGCCCTCCTCTGGACCCTCTCCAGGAGGTTAATGTCCCTCTTTAAGTGTGGCCTCCAAAACTGCATGCAGTACTCAAGGTGCTGGCCTCACCAAACAGTTATACAGAGGAGTATCACTTCCTCCTTCTGGAGGTGATCCCCTAGCGATGCATCCCAGCATCCTGTTGGCCTTGGCTGCTGCCCTCCTACAAGTCTCAGAGTTGTTCATCTTGACATCCACCACCACCCCAGGTCCCTCTCAGCCATCGAGACTTGTAGCATTCCCCCAGGGTGTACACTTGGCCTGGGTTTCTGGCCCCAGGTGAGTACCTGCATTTCCTTGCATTGAACCTCAGCTTCCACTTTCTAGACCATCTTTCCAGAGCCTCCAGGTCCCCTGTGGAGCCACCTCCCTCCTCCCTATCCACCACACGCCCCCAGTTTTGAGTCATCTGCAAAGAGACTCATCTCACTCCTGATTTCCTCTCCTTATGTCAGATCATGTAGGCGTTGAACAGAAGGGCCCAAGGACTGATCCTGTGGGACCCCACTAATGACCCTCCTTGGGGATGAGACTATCCCACCAACTACGACCCTCTGGGTCCGGTCCTGGAGCCAATTGCCTATCCATCTGATCATCTGGTTCCCCACCCCCATTTCTCCCAGCTTATCCAACAGGCCCACCTGAGGAACAGAGTCAAATGCCTTGCTGAAGTCTAGAAAGAGGACATCCACTGGTCTACCCAGGTCCAAGGCACTTGTCACCCAGTCATAGAACTCCACCAGGTTTGTCTGACACAATTTCCCTGGGATGAATCCATGCTGTCTATCATCCAGGCACCCTGACTTATCCAGGTCCCCACCTAGCCTCTCCTTGACAATGCCCTCCATCACCTTGCCCACCACCGATGTCAGGCTGACAGGCCTGTAGTTCCCTGCCACCTCCTTGATCCCCCACTTGTGGATAGGGCGTATATGCGCCACTTTCTCAACCCTTGGGCACCATCCTGTCCTCAGAGAGATGGTGAAAAGCTCTGCCAGGGGTTTCGCTGGACATCTGCAAATTCCTTCCGCACTCTGGGATGTAATTTATCCGGCCCCGGTGCTTTCTCCATCTTAAGGGAGCTGAGGGCTTCCCTCACTCTCTCTGCTGTGATTTCCACTTCCGGTACCTCTTCTCCCTGCTTAGCCCTCCCCCACCTGCCAGTGATGCCTCCCCCTCTCCCCAGACCTGCCGATCGGTAAGGGTCCCCCCCTCCTCAGTATCTCTGTCTCCTCCCATGTATGATGCAGCACCCCATTTCCCTGGTGAAAACTGGAGCGAAGTACTCATTTAGTACCTCAGCCTGCTCCCCGGGTCTTGTGCCCATCTCTCCCTGATTTAATCCTGCTAATCTGCCCCTTCACCCTTCGTCTTTCCCCAATGTATCTAAAGAACCCCTTGTTCCCTCTCCTAATTTCCCTGGCCAGGTTCTGCTCCTTCCTTGCCTTAGCCGCCCTCACCACTCTAGTGGCCCTTCTAGCCATCAGCTCGTGCTCCTCGATCCCTTTCACTCCTTGAGCACTTGAATTGCTTATAGGCTGCTTTCTTTCCCGCACCACCTCCTGGACCTCCCTGGTCCACCAACAGGGTTTTTGGGCCCTACCCGCATTTAAGTCTTACTCTTGCACAGGTGCTGGTAGCATCCTGCACCCCTCCCTGATGATTTCCCACCTACTATCAGCGTCCATGTCGGCCCAATCCCCATCCAAATGCTCTAAGGATCCTTCCCATTTCCTTAAAATCTGCCCCACAAATCGGTTACTTCCGTCTTTGTGCAGCCTTCTACCCCTCTAGTTCCAGAGCAGAACCAGACCGTGGCATGGTCACCTCCCGCCAATGGGTCCCTTACCTCCAGGCCCCAATCTGGTCACTGTCTGCCAGGACCACATCCAGTACCCGTGCCTCCTGGTCGGTTCCCTCACCTGCTGAGTTAGGAACACGTCTTGAAAGACATCCAACAACCTCTGTTCCCTGGTCACAGAGGATGTCATAACTCTCAGTCTGTTCTGGCATGTTTAAGTCCTCCAACACCACCACCGTTCCTCTGCCCAGTCTGCAGTGTCTCCCTAACATCTGCCACCAGACTGTCCTCCAGCTCCTCCTGGGGCAGGGGGTCTATACACCACTCCTATTTTACTCTCTTGCCCCTTGTTATCAAGGTGACCCAAATCACCTCCACGGTTCCCTCTGCCTCCTCTACTCCGCTATGCCAATGCAGTTTTGACTATCATTGCTACCCCTCCTCCCTTCCCTCCCCTGTCCTTCCTGAACATAGTGTAACCCTCCAGGTTCAGGTCCCAGTCATGTCTTGCAGTGGCCCAAGTCTCAGTGACCGCTGCCACATCCACTGCTCCCTCAGTTAGCATCGCTGGAGCTCAGGCATTTTATTTGCCCAAGCTCCTGGCATTTAACAGGACTACCTTCCCCACCCTTTCCTATAGTTCCATTTCCTGCTACCGTGTTCCCATGGGGAGTTCTGTTTTCCCTGGTCTGCACTTTGCCAGTTGGCCTTTTCCTACAATCCTCCTGGTCCCCAGGGGTGGAGACAAATCCCTCCTTTATCGGCACCCTTGACAGCCTTTTCTCCCATCCACCCCCTTCACAAGTTTAAACCCCACTTTTACCAATGAACCCTCTATTTTCAACCTAAGGATTCCTCCCTCCAAATTGAGATGCAGTCTATCTCTAGCATACAGCTCCTTATCCTCCCAGGTCTCCCCCAATCCCCATCAACCCATACCCTCTGGCCTCACACCACTCCCTGAGCCACTGGTTTATCTCCCTAATTTTCCCTTTGGTCCCCCACTAGCCCTTGGCACTGGCAGGATTTCTGAGGAAGGAAGCTGTGCATCCTATGACAGACCCTGGCGAGCTCCTGAATCTTGCCTGTATCTCTAGCTCGCTATTTCCCTCAATGTCATTTGTACCCAGGTGGACCAGTATGTCTGGGGAACCCCCACAATCCTTTGCCAGCTGATATACCTCGTGCTTAGCCCTGTGCACTGTTAGTCCAGGGAAGCATCTTGTTCTAACTGGCCAGGCTTCTCCCTCCCTATCCCATTTGATACCCCTGATCATAGAATCCCCCAAAGGAGCACTCTGATCGCTCCTTTTCCTCCATTTCCCCCCCTTCCATGTCCCTCATCCTTTCTACCGGCCCCTCCACCCAGCTGGCTCCTTGTTCCTGCCCCTATCTGGGTGCCACATGCCACCCCTCCTTATTTACCATGGCCACCCCCTCCCCTCCAATCCTATGCCTCTCCTCCTCCTGAGTATCCTTCTGTACCTTGCTAACTCCCCCCTTACTGCTCAACTGGTCCTTCTCCCCATCTGCTAAACTAGCCTGGCTCATCCTTCCTTCCTTCCTGTCTCCATTTAGTTCCTCCTTGCTCGTCGTGCTCCCCTGGCCTAAACCCTCAGCTCCCTTTACTGAATCCTCCTTGTACTTTTGGTCCTTCTCCTTTACCTTTCCTCCCAACTGGTCCTTCTCCTTGCGCTTTCCTCCTCTTCCCCTGCCCCTCCTGCTCTGATTCACTGCTCCCCCATTCTCCTGCATTCCAGGTCCCCCGTTCTTCCTGCTATCTGGCCCTGCCTCCTGCCTCCACTCCCCTCCTTTCCGTCTCCTAACCACCTCTGTCGTGGCTACATCACCCCCCTCATCCTTGAGCAGAAGAAGAGAATTGAAGGCGGTTACTGAGTGTAGTTCCTGATCCACCTCCCGCCTTGCTTCCTTCTGTCCAGCCCTGGCCATCTGCCTACTTCCCTGAGAATGTTGTCCCTCCGTCCCCCCTTTGTGAGGGTCCCCAGTTACCCGCCTGCTTCCTTGGTAGTGTCCTTTTGGACCCCCTCTGCCAGGGTCCCTATGTGACCCCTGAGTATTCTCCTGCACTCCTTTCCCTATGCCCCCACCCCAGTGCTTGGTGCAACCCTGTGGGAGATTCACCCCCTTCCCCAACCATACCACCCCCCTTCCCCCAGCTTTCTCCTAATCCCCGCAACCTCTTCCCTAAGCTGTGCTAGCTGGTAGCACACTGGGCAACCACCGAACTTCCAAGCCCAGTCCAGTATCATGGCTGCTCCACACCCTGTGCACCCCACCACCCTCCCAAAGATGCCATGACATAGGATGCACAGTTTCCTTCTCAGAAATCCTGCCAGTGCCAAGGGCTAGAGGGGAACACAAAAGGAAAATTAGGGAGATAAACCAGTGGCTCAGGGAGTGGTGTGAGGCCAGAGGGTATGGGTTGATGGGGATGGGGGAGACCTGGGAGGATAAGAGCTGTATGCTAGAGATAGACTACATCTCAATTTGGAGGGGAGGGGAATCCTTAAGTTGAAAATAGAGGGTTCATTGGTGAAAAGTGGGGTTTAAACTTGTGAAGGGGTGGGATGGGAAAAAAGGCTGTCAAGGGGGTGCCGATAAAGAAGGGACTCTGTCTCCACCCCGGGACCAGGAGGATTGCAGGAAAAGGTCAACTGGCAAAGTACAGACCAGGGGAAAACAGAATCCCCATGGGAACACGAGCAGGGAAATGGAACTATAGGAAAGGGTGAAGGTAGTCCTGCTAAATGCCAGGAGCTTGGGCAATAAAATGCCTGAGCTCCAGGCGATGCTAACTGAGGAGCAGTGGATGTGGCAGCGGTCACTGAGACTTGGGCCACTGCAAAACATGACTGGGACCTGAACCTGGAGGGTTACACTATGTTCAGGAAGGACAGGGGGGAGGGAAGGGGAGGAGGGGTAGCAATGATAGTCAAAAACTGCATTGGCATAGGGGGAGTAGAGGAGGCGGAGGGAACCGTGGAGGCGATTTGGGTCACCTTGATAACAAGGGGGGGCAAGAGAGTAAAAATAGGAGTGGTGTATAGACCCCCTGCCCTGGCGGTGGAGCTGGAGGACAGTCTGGTGGCAGATGTTAGGAGACACTGCAGACTGGGCAGAGGAACGGTGGCGGTGTTGGGGGACTTAAACATGCCAGGAACAGACTGGGAGACTATGACATCCTCTGTGACCAGGGAACAGAGGTTGTTGGATGTCTTTCAAGGCGCGTTCCTAACTCAGCAGGTGAGGGAACCGACCAGGAGGCACGGGTACTGGATGTTGTCCTGGCAGACAGTGACCAGATTGGGAGCCTGGAGGTAAGGGACCCATTGCGGGGAGTGACCATGCAGCGGTCTGGTTCTGCCTGGACCTAGGAGGTAGAAGGCTGCACAAAGACGGAAGTAACCGACCAGGCGGATTTTATGAATGGGAAGGCTCCTGAAGAGCACTTGGATGGGATTGGGTCAGACATGGACGCTGATAGTAGGTGGGAAATCATCAGGAGAGGGGTGCAGGATGCTACCAGCACCTGTGCAAGAGTAAGGCAATGCGGTGGGCCCAAAAACCCTGTTGGTGGACCAGGAGGTCCAGGAGGTGGTGGGGGAAAGAAAGCAGCCTATAAGCAATTCAAGTGCTCAAGGGATGAAAGGATCGAGAAGGAGTCAGAGCTGATGGCTAGAAGGCCATAGAGTGGTGAGGGTGGCTAAGGCAAGGAAGGAGCAGAACCTGGCCAGGAAATTGGGAGAGGGAAGAGGTTGCTTTAGATACATTGGGGAAAGACGAAGGGTGAAGGGCAGATTAGCAGGATTAAATCAGGGAGAGATGGGCACAAGACCCGGGGAGCAGGCTGAGGTACCAAATGAGTACTTCACCTCAGTTTTCACCAGAGAAATGGGGTGCTGCATCATACATGGAGGAGACAGAGATACTGAGGAGGGGCGACCCCGATCAGCAGGTCTGGGGAGAGGGAGGCATCACTTGCAGGTGGGGAGGAGGCTAAGCAGGAGAAGAGGTACTGGAAGTGGAAATCACAGTAGAGAGAGAGAAGCCTCAGCTCCCTTAAGATGGAGAAAGCACCGGGCCAGATAAATTACATCCCAGAGTGCTGAAGGAACTTGCAAGATGTCTGGCGAAACCCTGGCAGGCTTTTCACCATCTCTTTGAGGACAGGGTGGGTGCCCCAAGACTGGAAGGGTGGCGCATATAGTGCCTATCCACAGGGGGATCAAGGGAGGTGGCAGGGAACTACAGGCCTGTCAGCCTGACATCGGTGGTGGGCAAGGTGATGGAGGCATTGTTAAGGAGAGGCTGGGGGACCTGGATAAGTCAGGGTGCCTGGACGATAGACAGCATGGATTCATCCGGGAATCGTGTCAGACAAACCTGGTGGAGTTCTATGACTGGGTGACAAGTGCCTTGGACCTGGGTAGACCAGTGGATGTCCTCTTTCTAGACTTCAGCAAGGCATTTGACTCTGTTCCTCAGGTGGGCCTGTTGGATAAGCTGGGAGAAATGGGGGTGGGGAACCAGATGATCAGATGGATAGGCAATTGGCTCCAGGACCGGACCCAGAGGGTCGTAGTTGGTGGGATAGTCTCATCCCCAAGGAGGGTCATTAGTGGGGTCCCACAGGGATCAGTCCTTAGGCCCCTTCTGTTCAACGCCTATGTATCTGACATAAGGACAGGAATCAGGAGTGAGATGAGTCTCTTTGCAGATGACTCGAAACTGGGGGCGGTGGTGGATAGGGAGGAGGGGAGGGTGGCCCTACAGGGGGACCTGGAGGCTCTGGAAAGATGGTCTAGAAAGTGGAAGCTGAGGTTCAATGCAGGGAAATGCAAGGTACTCCACCTGGGGGCCAGAAACCCAGGCCAAGTGTACACCCTGGGGGAATGCTACAAGTCTCGATGGCTGAGAGGGACCTGGGGGTGGTGGTGGATGTCAAGATGAACAACTCTGAGACTTGTAGGAGGGCAGCAGCCAAGGCCAACAGGATGCTAGGATGCATCGCTGAGGATCACCTCCAGAAGGAGGAAGTGATACTCCCTCTGTATAACTGCTTGGTGAGGCCGCACCTTGAGTACTGCATGCAATTTTGGAGGCCACACTTAAAGAGAGACATTAACCTCCTGGAGAGGGTCCAGAGGAGGGCAACCAAAATGATTTGGGGCTTGGGGGACAGGGCCTATGAGGAGAGGCTCGAAGAGCTAAATATGTACACATTGGAAGAGAGAAGGGACCGGGGGGACATGATAGAGGTCTTCAGGTACATGAAGAGGGTAAATAGGGGACGAACAGTCAGGGTGCTTCGAAGGAGGGAGGAAGGGGCCACTAGAGGGCATGGGTGGAAGCTGGAGGGGGGAAGATTCAGGGGAGCAAGGAGGAGGTGCTACTTCACTGAGAGGGTGGTAGAACCATGGCATGCACTGCCTAGGGGGCTGGTGGAGGCAGAGACAGTGGAGGGGTTCAAGAGGGGGTGGGACAGGTACAGGGGAAGGGTTCTGGAAGCAAAATCCAATGCAGCAAGAATATCCGGAACTGGGAAGGGAGAAGCCAGAGAAGGCGAGGGGGACAGCAAGGTCAGCACCCAGGGTGGGGGCTGACCAAACGAGCAGACACGAAAGACCATTAGGCCTATTCTGCTGGCATTTTAGTATGTTAGTAACTGTAACCCGTACTCCAGGTCTGGCCTAACCATGGATCTGTAGAGTGGCATCAGCACCACCCTCCTTCTGCTGGTTATCCTCCTCCCTATGCACGCCAGCATCCTGTTAGCTCTGCCCATTGCCTTGCAGCACTGAGTCCCCAACCTAAGGTCATCAGTGATTATACTTCCTAGATCCTTCTCCTGCCTGGTTGCAGCCAATTTTCCCCACCCCCACAGTGTGTATGTGGTATTTGGATTCCTCCTTTCCAAGTACATCACCATGCATTTCCTGGCATTGAACTTTAGCTGCCATGTTTCTGATAATTCTTCCAGCAATTTTAGATCCTTCTTCATTGCCTCCACCCCCCCCCCCAGGTGTTCATCCTGTTGCTGAGTTTTGTATAGTCTGCAAAAAGGCAGACCTTCCCCTGAAGCCCCTCAGCTATGCCACTGACATTGATGTTAAACAGAATGGGCCCCAACACAGACCCTTGGGGGACCCCGCTCATAACTCTTGTCTCCCCAGAGTGCACCCCATTGACCACCAACCTTTGGCTTCTACCTGTAAGCCAGCTCTCCACCCATATTGTTTTTTTCTGCCCCACCCCCGGACTCTCCAACTTATTGACCAGTCTTTTGTGGGGCACTGTGTTGAAAGCCTTCCCGAAGTCCACGTAGGCCACATCCACTGCCCCACCCTGATCAACCACCCTTGTCACCTCATCAAAGAATTTGATCAGGTTTGTCTAACATGACTGACCCTGAGTGAAGCCATGCTGCTGAATGTCTTGCAGCCCCTCCTCTTCCAAATAGCTAACCATCCTTTGTTTCAATATTGTCTTCATTACTTTACCCACCACCGATGTGAGACTGATCAGATGATAATTGCCCACCTCCTCCCTGCTGACACTTTTATGAAGTGGCACCATGTCTGCCTTCTTCCAGTCCTCCAGTACCCACCCTGTGTCCAGGGACAAGTTAAATAGCCCCACTAATGGTTCCACCAGTACCCCCCCTTAATTCCCTGAGCACCCTAGGGTGTAGGCCATCCGGGCCCATGGCCTTGTTCACCCTCAGCTTACCTAATTCCTCCCTTACCTCTTCCACACTAATTGGGCTTGGATCCACCCCCTCCCCCTTTTCCCGTTTCACTCAGCGCTGGTCTCTTTCCTTCCCCTTCTGTTGCAAAATCTGAGCTGAAGTATCCATTCAGCACCTCAGCTTTCTCGAAATCCCCTTCCACCTGCAGTCCCCCCTCCCCCTTAATCCTTACTATCCCCTGCCTTACCTTCCTCCTTGCTCCTATATACGGAAAAAACATCTTGTCCCCCCATTTGGCTTGCCTAGCAATTCTCTCCTCTGTTTCTGCTTTAGCCTTCCTAATCCTCTGCCCTGCCACCCTCAGCTTCTCTTTGTAAGTTTCCCTATCCTCCTTCCCCTGCATCCTCTTATATTCCCTGAAAGCCCTTTTCTTCTTCCCTATTGCCTCCCTCACTTTCCTGTTGAACTACAGCAACCTCCTCCTTCTTTTGTTCTTCCTCACCCGCCTTACATATTCCTCTGTTGCTTTAAGGAGCTCCCCTTGACCTTTTTCCAAAGTTCCTCCCCCTCTCTCCATCCCTCCCACCCTCCCACTTCCTCCAAGAATATCTCCCTCATCCTGGGAAAATCTGCCTACCTGATGTCTGGACCTACATGGTGGTTTGACTAGCCATATACCTGCTCTGACCTTGAAACCCACTGTACTGTGGTTACTGTCTCCCAGTCTTGCCCCACCCCCCACTCCCTCCACGCTATCTCCATTGGTTAGGACCACATCAAGTATGTTTCCCTCCCTTGTGGGCTCCCTGACCAGCTGTTGCAGGAAGGCACCCTGTAGTGACCCTAGAATCTTCCCACTCTTAGCTGACCTTGCCGATGGAATATCCTAGTCTATATCTGGGAGATTTAGGTCCCCCACCAGCAGAATCTCCCCTTTCCAAACCATTCTTTGAACCTCCCACAGCATCTGCATGTCCGTTTCTTCGTTCTGTGTAGGGGATCTGTATACCACCCCTAGTCTTAATGCTGCCCCAGCTTTCCTCTTCAGCATGACCCATATGCTTTCCACTTCTCCCTGCTCTTCCATTCCTTCTGTGACCTTGATTCCCTCCCTGTTGTATAGCGCTACTCCTCACCTCCCGCTTCCTACCGATCCTATCCCTCCTGAGTAATCTGTACTCCGGGACCCCCACTTCCCAGCTATAGTGCTCTGACCACCAGGTCTCAGTTACAGCTAAAATATCTAATCTCGCCCCCTCCATTAATACTTCTAAATCTACCATCTTATTATCCAGGCTTCTGGTGTTTGTGGAAAGCCCCTTCCTCCAGTTTCCCTCCCCATCCCCCTACCCCAAGCATGTTTTTGCTTAACATTCCTTCAGTGCCCTGGGGGGGGGATCGAATGCCCCCCAACACTCCTGTCCATTGGCACGTCATTTGGTGAGTCCATATATATGATCATTGACTACCATACTAAACAGTACTCTGTGTAATAAAATCGTATAGAGAAAGGTTTGTTTGTGAAAGTCATTTAGGTAAAAAATGTTGCTCTAACAATCAGATATGGGGGGGATGGATTTGGGGAAACACACATGTAATTACAACAAAAGGAGTGTGTGAGGATATTGAGGGGAGGAGAGGGATGGAAAACATAACTGCTGAGCTCTTATCGCAGTTTATTGTGTACGACTTGATACAAAGTGCCACATGTAAAGCTATTTAGGAAATAAAGACCACAGCATTTAAATTAAGTTCGTTTTTCTTTTCTCATAATGGGTTCTCACTTGCCAAATTGGTATAACTCTGAAAGATCCCCTTGTGGAGGAAGTTTCCTATGACCTGTGAACTTCATGACCTAGAAAAGAAAAAAAGACATGTATGATTAGTTTGTTTCAACTTAAGAATATTTAAACACTTTTATAGTAACAAAGTATTTTTTTCTTTAATATAGTTATTCTATTAATTAATAACATACAAAAACTATTTGAGACAAAAACAGAAAGGACAACAGGTGAGTATTCATTGCTCACCGAGCAGTTACTAATTTATTGCATTTATCAGAGGCAACTAAAGATGTAACATGTCCATTGGTCTTTTATGTAAGGACTAAAATCCACCTCTTCATTGAACCCCTAGTGGTTGGACTGTGTTTAAAGACACTATTCATCTTGTTTCCTTTTGATTAAGGAAAGCAGAAGCCTCTAAAGAATAAGTTGCTTGCATCTAACCTTTGACTACAGCTGTTCATTTACTTTGAGACCAGGAGTGCTACAAATGTTGTGTTTATTGACTGTGTCTTAGGGATGTGCCGTCCCATTTGGTGAGCGCCCAGGAAGAAACCTGTGCTGCACCTGTATTTTCACTAGGGGGTTTTGTCCTAGGAAAGGCCTAGTTTCCTCTGGTGTGTGTCTGTGGTCCCAAATTCGGGAATCTGTCGCCAGAGGCTGCCTTCTGCAGGTTAAAAGGTTTTCTCAGCAGAGTGGCTGTAATTGCGTATTGGCCTGAAGCCGAACTGAGAAGTGGATGAGTGGATGCTGTTTCCATTTAATGTGCTGAATGTTAGAGGTGGACCAAAGCATACTAACCAGGGACACCTGTTTGCCAATGGGAGCCAGTTGCCTTGTTTAGCCAAGTTGTCAGCCAGCTGGAGGCTTTCACCAGCCAAAAGAACTGAACTTTACCAGAAGTGTTTACAGTATCTGGCCTTGGGCTCATGCCAAACCCGGGCTCAAGCCAAGCCATCTATTCCTGCACCAGTTACAGTTTTCTCAGCAAGAGACCAGCCTGGGGATTCATCCCCTGAGCAGCAAGGTATTGCAGGTTACAGCCACATGGAGGGAAAGGCTGTGAAGCGGAGGTGCATTATGTCTGCCTAACCTCCCCATACTTTTCAGTGCTCTGCAACAGGTCTTCATTTCTCCAGGCCATCTTCTACCTACTGGTGCTGCGAGTAACCTCATGGTAGCTCCCCTCAACAAACTCTTGAATTATTCTGTGGTACCATCTGATTTCAATCAATATGTTTTACAGGGTTTCAGTGGACCAGACAAACCAGCCGAGGATACAGTTAGTCAAGGTCTTTGTTTGTGCATGTTTAATCATCTTTTATTTCCATCAAGGGCCCTAACAACAGTTGCAACCCCAGGCACCATTCTGGCTAACCAGCATCACACTCTGGATACCCAGCAGTTGCAAGACTGTACTTAAGGAATGAAAGAAACTGCATGCAAAATATCCTGGCTAATACCAGCTTAGCAATTATTTATCCAGATTTGCACCCATCCCTTGTTCACATCCCGTCAATAAATCAAATCTGTTGTTTCACTGTTAAGCAGACTCAGGAGCAAATTATTGTCTGGTTAAACTTCACTGTGACTTGGGTAAAAGCATTTGCAAGTGTATGCTTGCATGTGATATCGCTTTACAGGGGGCTCCAGGGCATTTGCCAGAAGATCAGACCCCGGTGGTAAGTGCAAGGAGTGTGAGCATATTATTAATGTTCATTGCTAATTGTGTGTTCCCTGCTGAAAAGGACTGTATCCTTTGTGAAGGTACTTGATCACTAGGTGGGCTGGTGGGTGGTTATAGCTTCCCAGAGGGCTATAACAGGTTGGATAGACACCCCCACATACCTTACTCTGGGTGGAGGCACCAATTCATTGTGTTTACTGAGGTTAGAGGAACCCCAGTAATTGTTAATTTGGAACCCAGGCCCCTCAACCTGTTATTAGGGAGACAGACAGGAGTAGTAGCCCTTGGAATAGTGCCGCCTAGGGGTTACATGTAAATATGGAGAGAGCAAGGGGTGCAGGACTAATGTAAGTATGGAGAGAATGGAAGTGCAGTAATATATAACATAGAGAATAAAGTATGGGGTAGTGTGTGGCAGAGTTTACACCCCGAGGTTAGATGCTCCTGCTTGAGGCCCGAAGCTTCGAGGGGTTTATGTTAGCATTTAATCCCGAGGGTGTCTGTAAACTTCAAGTTTAAACACACTCCCCCATACTTCATTTTATATAATTGCTGGGTTTCCCTTTTTCACCTCAGCAATTATACAAAATAAAGACCTTCCAGTGCAGCTGTGTTTGGATTAGAGTTACTCCGGTACCGAAATGGGAATAGGTATCTTTTAAAAATGGCTTTTTTTTTTAACAGGTTTCTGAAGTTTTTACTATATATTGGGGGAAAATTAAAAGAAAAAACTTGCAAATCGAGTTCTTCTGGCCGGGCTGGAGTGTGACAAGGCCAAGCGGTGAGCAGGCGGGAACAGTCGCGCTGCTCCGTGGGCATGTGCACAGCGAGGGAAACAGTGTGTGGTGTTTGCCGTTATAAACACTCCTTTATAATGGCAAATTATGCCACGGTTTCCCTATGGGAAAAAGGGGAAGTTAGTTGTTATTATAGAAATTAGTAATCTGGCTTCACAGGTGGCTGATCTTTATCCATAGCTGTGAAATAGAATACTGTTGTGGTTATGGTGGTTGGCAAAGAGGCAAGGATGGTGGTTAGGAGGGCAGTGGCAGACACACAGCTGCAGATTACTAAGGGTGTAAAAGGTGGGGAAAATAATTACCTAGATACAGTTGCAGTGGAAAAAGGAAAAACTGGGCATTGTTGGATTAGCAGAGGGGGGAGGGTAGTTACAGATGATGAGCAGAATATATTAAACAATTGCTTCTGCTCAGTATTCACGGTAGAGGACAATGGACCGCAACCAAAGAGTGCTATATCAAGGCTGCCACATGGGGGGTTTAGGAAATGGTTAGGGTACAGATAATGATAAGGCAGGTAAAGAAGGTACTGGAAGCCCTCAGGGTAGATAAGTCTTCGGGCCCAGATGGCCTGCATCTCATGGATACTTAGGGAGTAGGCCATAGAACTGGCGGTACACTTAGCCTGACTATTTAATGACTCATTGAAGTCAGGCATGGTTCCAGCAAATTGGAGATCTGCCAGCATAGTGCAACTCTGCGAGGTGGGTATGGAGGAACTGGACAACTACATGCCTGTCAGTCTTACCTCCACTGTAGATAAGCTAATTGAGTCCATAGTCAAAGAAAGCTTGGTGTTCTACTTGGAGGATGGTGGACTGCAGAACAGCAAGCAGCCTGGGTTTGTGCATCAGGGAAGTTATGCTACACCAACCTGATACTGTTTTTTGACTGGATCACTAAGGTGGTAGACAAAGGACAGGTGGTAGGTTGCTCTACTTTGACTTCGGGAAGACCTTTGATTTGGCACCATACAGGAAGCTGCTGTAAAAGTTGGAAGACTTGGGGAGTATAGCAAGGTTTAGTCAGGTGGGTAGGAAATTGGTTTGAGAGGTAGTGAATGGGGGCAAGTGGCTGGATAGGGAGGTCACAAGCTGGGTCTGCATGGATCAGTCCTGAGACCTGTCCTATTCAGTATGTTCATTGGTGATATAGGGTAAGATATCTGGGCAAGTTGTCTTTCTTTGCTGATGACACTGAGCTCTGCATCAGGGTAGATCATGTGGAAGAGCTGCAGAAGCTCCAGATGGCCTAGAGAAGCTGTAGAAATGGTCTAAGATTTGGCAGTTGAGATTTAATGCCAAGAAGTGCAAGGTAATGCACTTAGGGAGACGGAACCCATATATTGAATACTGTACAAGAGGGGTTAGGCTGACCTCTTCAACAAAGCAGAGGGATCTGGGGGTCATCACCAGTGACTCCCTCAAATAAATGAGTCACCAGTGCCCAGTGGCATGGAAGGCTGAGGCATCACACCTTACCTCCTACCACACCAGTGACCCGTGTTCACGAGCGGATGCGGGTCACTGGGGGTTGGCTGGGGGGGTAGGGAGAGGATCAAGTGTCTGGAGGATTGCTGTCCTCTCCTGAGGAGAATGGTTTGGCAATCTCACCGCATGACTTCCCCCAGGTGGAGGCTTGAGGTTAGGATGAGTCAGGGACACTAAAGGGAGAGTGCTGCAGGCCTGCATAATGTGCGTATGTCTCCACATACTCACATTGACATGTCACGCCCCAGCAACAGGAAGGGAAGGGAGAAAATGGAGGAAAAACCTCCTGGGTAGCAGGATGATTGATCGACCCTATGCAGGCATTGCACTGGTGACCGGGCACAACCACAGTCCTCGGGCTGAGGATGATAGTGCAAGGAAGCCCCAGAGGAGCAGGGTAACTGGGTTCTGGGGGCGGTGCAAAAGGGGGCCACCAGGGAAAGTAGGGGATGAAATACAATATAAAAATACACCAATAAATGTGTCACTTTAACAAAGCATACAGCAAGGCATCAAGTATGCTGGGGTGTATAGGGAGGAGTTTTCATAATAGAAGTGAGGTGATACTGCCCCTATACAGATACCTGGTGAAGACTTATCTGGAATGCTGTGGTCAGTTCTGGAGTCTGCACCTGAGGAAGGACATAGACAGTCAGGACCTGAGGAAGGACACAGACAGTCAGGAGCTGGTGCATAGGTGAGTCAGCAAGACGATCTTGGGCCAGTAAGTCAGATCCTGTTAGGAGTGGCTGGTGGCCCTAAATATGTACTTACTGGAGGCCAGGCAGGAGAGGGGACCATAATAGATAAATACACGTTTCAGAGGGGTATACACAGGGTGAACAGCAAGGATCTGTTTGTAAGGAATAGAAAAGCAGCCACAAGGGGGCATGACTGGAGGATATGGGAGCAAGTTCAACAGAGACGTGAGGAAGTTTCACTTCACGGAAAGTGTGGTGAAACCATAGTTGAGGCAGTGGGGTGACCTACCATAAATGGTTTTAAACATGGCTGTGACAGGGCGGGAGGATTCATGGTTCCTGGGTGGGCAACATTGGACTAAGGGTTGAGGCAGCGGAGGAAGAGGTAGGCAGTACAACAATGCAGTAGCTTGGTAGGGTGAGGAAGTATAGTATGGGCAGATGTGATGCATCCTTGGTCTCCTTGCTGTCAGATTCTTTGTTTCTATGATATGGACCATCATCCATGAATTTACATTTACTAGCAACAGTATGGAAAATGCATTTTTTTCTTGGAAGTGTTTTGCAACATTTATCTACCTCTGATCATAAAAAACATTCATATTGTCTTCTGTTTTTGATGTACAGGCTACAACATCCCAATGGAGCAATTGTTAGTGCTGTTTCAGAGGGATGAGGAACTCCCATTTGGTGATGTGAATGGAGAAAAGACTGCACAACAGAAGGATCATCTTGAAGTCACTCCCACCAGTAAGTACAATAGACGGCTAGATAATATGCTTATATGGAAACATAGAAACAGAATTTGTTGGCAGAAAATGACTGCAACTTTGAATTGAGCCCCGAACAGGCCAACCGTGTGCCTCATAGGCACGGTTTTGGTGCCTGGGAATTCCACGCCACCCCTGATGCCTCCTCCTGCCACTGTTCAACTCCTGAAAGCCGGAATTGAGCCCAGAACGGGCCAGCCGTGTGCCTTGTAGGCACGGTTTTGGTGCCCGGGAATTCCATGCCACCCCTGACGCCTCCTCCTGCTGCTGTTCGACTCCTGAAAGCCGGGTAAGGACATCCTCTGGGCTGGGGAAGCTGTGATCGGCTGCTATTGGCCGACTGCGCTCTGAGCCAAACACTGATTGGCCTCCAGTTCCAGACCCTGCCTACTGATTGGTGATTCTGAAATTGTTGCTTTGCTGGGCTCGGCGCCCGTTCACTTGCACTGCTCAGTGCCAAAATTTTACAACAGGACATTGCTGCCTGAATCTCTTTCTTGTTTAAACTATGCTCTGTTGTGTTTTTCCAGTAACCTCAGAGTTTACTTTAAATGTTTCTGCATTTATTTGAGCTACAGTAGCTGCCAAAACTGATATACTGCACTAGTATTTCCATTAGCCACAGTGTTATATTTTTTCTTTTTAAAGGTTTCTGCTTATATTTGAACTAACTACCGAAACAGGTTTACTGCTCTAGTATTTTCCAGTAGCCACAGCTGTTGTAATGAAATGTTTCTGCTTTTAGCTTAGCTGCCATATCCGATTTACAGCTCTAGCACTGTTTAGCCTGCTTGTTACCCCCTCCCTGAATGTACTGATAGCCTGCTCTTAACTCTTCTCCTGAATTGCCCTGTTTAAGCCTGCTACTCTAACTCTCCTCCTGTAACTGCTCTTGGCTTTCCCTTTATACAGGCTCTGTGCAGTGATCTCTGCTGCATTTCTTGCCTGAATTCAGTGTCTGCTTTACATTCTGCCATGCTATATCTGACTCTGTCTCTCGCTCCCACTCTTTTGCCCTGCCTACCTGCTTTGGTCTATCCCCTATCTCCAAAATCTACCCTCATTGTTTAAATTTTTCCTTTCTTTCTCAGCTCTCCTCTCGCTCCCTCGCTCGCTCCCTGTTAATTTTTCCCAGCCCATACTGTCTTTCCATGCTGGCGCCAGAGCAATTGTTGATGCCGATCGTTTCTGGCTGCTACCCCCGCCCCCCACATTTACAATTTTACAACTACATCTTTAATCTCTTTCTGCTTCCCCATCTTGCTGTCATCCCTGGTGTTTTTCCCCCACCCCTAGAAATCGAACCCACATCACTGCCTTTTGTTTTCCTCATGTTAAGTTGCCTACTCACCCCAGTCTTTTTTCTCCCCTCCTAACTCCAGAATTGAGCCCCGAACGGGCCAGCTGTGTGCCTCGTAGGTACGGTTTTGGTGCCCGGGAATTCCACGCCACCCCTGACGCCTCCTCCTGCCACTGTTCGACTCCCAAAAGCCAGGTAAGGACATCCTCTGGGCTGGGGAAGCTGTGATCGGCTGCTATTGGCCGACCGCGCTCTGAGCCGAACACTGATTGGCCTCCGGTTCCAGACCCTGCCTACTGATTGGTGATTCTGAAATTGTTGCTTTGCTGGGCTCGGCGCCCATTCACTGGCACTGCTCAGTGCCGATATTTTACGCCCGCCCCCCTCCAACCTTTAAATAGTCTCTTCGCCCCGCTTCCTGCTCCCAGGACCCTCCTCTGATCTTGCCTCCCTTCCTGTTCCCCAGCTATACCACTCCCTCTCCTCTTGCATTTTTCCTGCTAGTTTCTCTGTTCGTAATAAGCCGGCTTACAAACCCCCTGCACTCTCTAGTTTTCTCCGATTTTTTTCCTGCTCTGCACCCTGCCACCTTAAAAATTCACATCCCGGTTTTTCCTTCTCTGATATGCCTCTCTACAGCCACCTTTTCCTGTCTCTTCTAGACCTCTCCTTCTTTCTTCCTCTATGCCATCTTCCAAATTCCTCCTACCCCTCTCCATCCTACACTCCGACCATTCACGCCCATTACCACTTGTTTGGTACCATGGCAAATTCCCCCTACCCTCACCTGTGGCACCCTCCTGCAAAGGACTGGCAGCTAATGACAAATCACGCCAATGGAATGTGGGCAAATCGTCCTCTGCTTCTAACCATTACCATACACTGGGACCCTAGACGCCTGCGCTGTATTACACCAGACAAGCAGCAGAGGTGTTTTTCCACATACTATGAATTACGACAGATGACTCTTAAACTCCTGCTCCTCCTCCTCCTCCTGATGTCAGGAAATGTCCATCCAAATCCTGGCCCTGTTTCCTCCAGTTCAGCTAATCCTGCCAAAATGGAGGAGGGTCTCACCATCGCCACCCTAAATATCTGCAGTCTCCTCCCAAAACTGGCCTCCCTTCAAATCTTTGCCAGCCAACACAACCCCGATATCCTAGCCATTGTTGAAACCTGGCTGACACTAACACTCCCGACCATGCCATCTCTCTACAAGGCTACAATATATTCAGACTGGATAGGATTACAAAAAGGGGAGGGGGTTGTGCAGTTTACATAAAGGACAACCTCACCAGTCACCCTGTCAGTTATACCACCACAGACACCTCAGTGCAGTTCCTTCCTGTCAAACTACTCCTTGGTGCCCAAAGCAAAGTCCTCACCATTGCTGCTGTCTATATCCCACCTAAAGACCCTGGGTCCGGCCTCCAGACTGTCCTCGAATTCATAAGATCACAACCTCCTGACACCGAGCTCCTTCTCCTTGGTGATTTTAATATCAATTGGCTCGCACCTGACGTAGGGTCCCACAAGGATGCTATCCTAGCAGCAAACCTAACGCAGATGGTTAGCTCCCCTACCAGGAAAAACTACAAATCTGGGACTAGTACCCTCATAGACTGGATCTTTACCAGCCACCCAGCCCGCATAAATAATGCAGTTGTTCTCCCGGACTCTCTCAGTGACCACTCCCCTGTAATCTGTACCTGGACCAATAAGTTCCGAAAGCCGCCTCCAAAAACCATCTCAAGCAGAGTACTACCTTATGGCAACCTTACTCATCTCAAGGCCTGTCTCAGGCAGCAAGACTGGTCCCTAATATACAATACTCAAGATGTTGAAACAGCCCTTGATTACTTTATCACTACTTTCAACACTGCCTGCAACACCTACGCACCAGTAAAAAAGCGCAAAATCAAAGCGCTCTCAAATCCCTGGCTCACGGCACAGCTATTGGCACAACTCAAAGGTAGGGACCACCTCTGGGCTATTGCCAGAGCCACAGGTTCCTTGATGGACATTCAAAAGTATAAACAGGCTTGCAACCACTGTACTAAACAAATCCGATTGATGAAGAGCTCCTACTACAAGAATGCCCTCTCCAACTCCTGAAGCGACGGGAAATCCTTCTGGGACAACATTAGAAATATCACGGGTAAGCAGTCCAAGTCCTCACCTACAATAATGACTGTGGGTGGAACCACTACCCTAGACCCAATGGTCATGGCAAATGAGTCATCTTAAGCAAATTGGTATGAAAAAAGGTTTTCAGTGGAGAATAAAATTCAGTTATTGAGGCCACTGATATAATGTACCCTGCTCAGGAGTTCCATAACACAGCTTTCTTGACACTAAAGACACTGGGCCCCATTTTCAAAGGGGATGCACAGTGCAACCCAGGTTGCAATGCACAAACCTGAATATGCACCAGCTGTCGTGGGCGTACCCATATTCCCAACAATGTCTATGCAAAAGAGGGGTCTCCCATGCATATGCCATACAGCACAATATTGAAACATTTTAGAAGTGAAAAACAGCCCCCAGCAGCAGCACAGATTTACACTTCTGAAAACCTGCCCTAAACTATGCACAGACCTGTCTGCCCACTGTTAAAGGCAGGGAACCCTGGTGCTTTAGCGGTCCCTCCCTAGTCCTGATCACTGTGATAAAACTGAAAAGCCCCTCCCAATCCCTATATCCTTGGTAGTCTAGTGGTCCCCCACAGCCCAGATCACTGTCGGAATAATAAAAACTCCCTCACAATCCCCATATCCCAAGTAGGCTAGTGGTTCCCCCAGCCCCAATCACTGTCAGAATGATAAACCCCGTTCCCTGTATCACTGGTAGTCTTCAAAGGGCATGTACGGTATACCAGGGATATGGGTATGTGGGGATTATTATTCTGATGGTGACTGGGGCTGGAGGGTAACCACTAGACTACTGGGGATATGGGGATCAGGGGTGTTTTTGATTATTTCCACAGTGATTGAGGCTACCACTAGACTACTGGGGATACGGGGATCGGGGGGTGTATTATTCTGACAGTGATCTGGGCCAGGGAGTGGGGACCACTAGACTACCAGGGACACTGAGTTGGATATGTGTTTTGACAAGGATCGGGGCTGGGAGGGACTGTCCCAGTGCACTCCATCACAGCGCAGGCATGTAGATGAGCCCATAATGGGCATGAAAAATGGCCCCATTGCACCGTGCATGCCGAATGGGCTCATCTGCATGTCTGGGCTAAATATCACCTACTGGGGCCATGACACATGCCAGAGTGTGCCGCACAGTACCCCATGGGCAGTCATTAGTCCTGCACCCTCGTTGGGCTGCGTAGAACATGGTGACCCCCTGCTGTGCACTGCACAACCAGGATCCAATATTCAAACAGCTTGCGAGGTCTGTTCAGATTGCACAATCTGTTTGAATATGGCACCAGAGTTTGCCAGCCCAAGTTTTATGTTTGGTGCACTGTTTTGCACGTGCAGCTGGCCAGCTCTGAATATGGGGCCCCCTGTCTCCTACTGTTTTCATTCTAACTTTTGGAACTGAAAAAAAAGTGATGATTTCCAGAAAGACGAACATGAGGAGGACCATAGTGTAAATATACAAAACTCCTTTATTTATGTATTTATTTATTTACTTACATACTTATTTATTTATACTTTATCATCTCCTCTGATTGGTCCTCCTTCAGATGAGCACTCAGCCAGATCACCCCAACCTCCACCGGGACTTACCGCCAGCCTTCTTCCCCCAGGGCTACCCAGTCCTGCTGGGGTCTGCAGGGTTTCCCCAACCCCCGCTGTGATCTGGATCCAGTTTGGGCTAGCATGTCCAGCTAGTCGGGTGCAGGGAGTGTTTGGTACCATCATGCCAGTGTCCTTCCCGTATTTCTAGTGCCCAATGGGGCGTGTTGTATAATAACATCAGGACGCACACCATGCACTCCCACATGACATATATCAATGTCTGCCATGTCCTTTCAATGTTTGGGCCCAGGTTGCCTTTCTGCTATTCTTCACCAGAGCCATGCAAGCACCTGGCTTTGCCAACATTCACCCCTGGAGGACAGCAGTCCTACATGTGCTCAATCCTCCTCCCCCGGCCAGCCTTCTGATACCCCAAGTTTGTTTCTGAACCTGGGTTGTTGGCATTGTAAGCAATAACGCTACTGCCATGCTGACAGGCCATCTAAAACTCCATTAAATAGTTAGGGCAGTTTCATGTATGCATTTTTTGTGTCAGTGAGACAATTTTAAAATTATCGCAATGCTCTACAGGAAGCCAGTGTCATCTGACATAGTTGAGCTGTGATCAAACTTTTTTCCCCAGTTATGTAAGCAGTAAGACATGACAGAGAGCGCATTGAACAGATACTACCGCATGCCCAGGAGCATAGGGAGGCATAAGACCAAAGGCCGAGTGCCTTCAGCCCCTGGAAAACCAGAAAAATTGCCATACTCTGATCTACTAAACACCAAGGAGAGCATCAGCCATGTTGCTTCATCCAAAATGAGATATACATATTCCACGCTAGAGGCTGAGTAACATACTTACAATTTTTTGTCACGTTTCTAAGATTCTTGTGACATAGAATGCATTTTCAGAATGTGACGGTGAGGCACAATTTTGGAATGTTGCAGTGATGCACAATTTTGGAATGTGGCAGTGACACGGTTTCAAAATGTGGTGACACAATTTCAGAATGTGGTGGTGACACAATTTTGGAATGTGTCAGTAATGCACAATTTTGGAATGTGGCAGTTATGCACAATTTCAGAATGTAGTGGTGACACACAGTTTCGGAATGTGATGGTGACATACAGTTACGGAATGTGGTGGTGATGCACAGTTTCAGAATGTGGCAATGATGTAGAATTTTAGAATGGCATGCGCAGTGGTTTAAGGCTCTGAACTGCAAATCTGGTGACATCCAGCAGACCAGACCTGGGTTTGAATCCCACAGCTTCTACTTGCATACTGTGTGACCCTGAGCAAGTCACTTAACTTCCCTGTGCTCCCAGGTCGCAACTGTAAAAAAGCTTTCAGCTTAGTGTGCTACTCCTGGTTAAACAACTAAATAAATAAAATAAGGCACAATTTCGGAATATGGTGGTGATGCACAGTTTAGGAATGTGTCAGTGGAACATGACAATGAAGCACAGTTTTGGAATGTCGCAGTGATGCACAGTTTTGGAATGTTGCAGTGATGCACAGTTTCGGAAGGTGTCAGTGACAAACAATTCTGGAATGTGGCAATGATGCACAATTTTGGAACGTAGCAGTAATGCACAATTTTGGAGTGCGGCGATGATGTGCAATTTCTGAATGTGGTAATAAAACATAACTTTGGAATGTGATGAGGATATGCAATTTTTGAGTGTGGCTGGGATGCATAATTTTAGAATGTGGTTGGGGAACACAATGCCAGACTGTGGTGGGGATTTGATGCACAATTTTGAAATAGCGTGAGTGCATACAATTTTGGAATATGGCCACAATAAGCTACAATTTCAGAAGAAAATGGTGTGTCCTGTCACATTCCTGCTACGTACATCCAAACTATATTCCAAAACTGCCAGTCCCTGCCAAATTCCTTGATGTGTGTTCCTTTCGCATCCCGTGATCGAGTGTCCCACCACATTTCAAGATGGTGCATCCCTGCCACATTTCGAGACTGCATGTCCCCCCCCCCCCGCCAACATTTTAAAATTGTGTAACACCTTGATATTCTATACCTTGATTCAGCGCTGCATTCCAAAACCACATCCTGACATGTTCTAAAGTGCAGTACCATGCACTTGAACATTCTGGAAATACAAGCACTGCAGCCAACCCTATATTAGATTTTTTTTTTTTTTTTTTTTTTTAAGATTACTTCACCTACAGTTTATACTTTGGAGAAATAGGTTTTATAAGATTGCTGACATAGAAGACTAGACTGTGAGTTCTAGTTGTGACATCATCAGTGACCCTTCACTGAAACTGGCTTTTTTTGAACAGGGAGTGAAATTAGGGTTACAAAATAGCTCATAACTTTAAAATGGAGTAGCGTAGAAACCTGATTTTTGATATGAGATTTATTTGGGAAATGCTGATTCTAACTCTGCAATATAGAACTTTTTTTCAGACTGCCTCTTTAATTTGAGAGGGGCCCTTCCCCAAAACCAGGTTTTCATTTGCCCTCTGCCGCCACCTTGTGCCTTTTGTCAGGTTCATTCCTCAGGACCCCCAGTCCCATCTGCCACTCCCCCCCTGCCCCCCATCCTGCTGTCTTGTCCAGTGAGGATCTACATGGGGCAGGACCTGAGAGTGCCAAGGAGTCTTCGTACATGGCTACTGGGGGGACATAGTGTTTTTCCCAGGTTTCTCCCCCTACACTCCAGGGCAATGGGAGACATGGTCATGCATGCACGTGGAGGTGCACATGCATGCTGGAACCAGCAGCCCTGCTCCACCCACCTGGCCTAATCCCATCCCCCCATTTGCCTGATATTACCACTGAGTCTCCACTCGGCGGCAGCCAAGGGCTGTAAAGACTTACCACCCCAGTCTGGGAGAGGAGAGCTGCCTAAGAGGCTACTCGATCCTCTCTTAGCCCTGACCCCCAGTGGCCCAAGCTCATTCCTGAACTGAAGTTGCTGGCGTGGGAGAGGTAAGATGCTTTAAGTGCCTTAGCCCTCTGCACCACTTGGCCGTCCCCAGAACCAGGTTTTCACTGGTTGGTGACTAATGTAGCTCAAAGAGGGTTTTAATGTATGTTGTTACCAGCTTCCAGAATTCTTGTGTGATCCTGTAACCCACAAAATATTGAAGTGGGTACCTCTTTCATTATTCCTTCTACAACAAGTGTCTCCCCCGGCTGGGGCATAGTGTACAGTTCTTGTGGGTGATAGTAAAAAAATCTAACTGTGCTTTCCCCACTGAATTCTCCCCAGCTGTTAGAGGTTTATGTGAGATGCATGCCCTCCAAGATCTTGGTCCAGGCATGTGTGATGATAGCTAATCCTCTTTTCTCTGCCCAGGCATGAGTTATCGTGGAGTTCCATTCCCATTCTTTGTCTTCATGCCCTGTTCTCTCCCCACACCCTTTTTGCCAACTGTTTCCCCCTCTGGTCCCTATGATTCCTCCCTTATTGAATCCCTTCTATGACCTTTTCTTGAACTCTACCTCCTTTACAATCCCTCTTTCCCTTTCCTTTGTACTCTCTACTCTTCTCTCCTTCCTTGTTTCTGCCACCAGGTCAACTTGAAGGTGGCCTAGTTGCCCCCTTCTCCCAGAGACACTTGGTGAAATGACCCATTCTGTCCCCTTTTCAGTTTAAATTTAGGTACTTACTCATATTATCTCCAGTTTTTTTCTGTGAGTACCCTGGATCCTCTCCGCTTAGATGCAGCCAATCTGGTGTGTAGAGGGCTTTACTGTTACAGGTTCCCTCCCAGTTCCTTATGCATGCCAAGCCCTCCTCCTTCAACAGTCCTTCAGCCATTGTTAGTCTTCTGTTCTTTACTTCCTTGCTGTGCTAGCTCTCAGCACTGGTACCTGTAGTACTTCCAAGAAGGCTGCTAACCAAGCCATCTTCCTGCAACTCTGCCACACTGCCCTAAACCTCCCCATCACTGTATCTAGCTCACATCCCACCAGGTCACTAGTACCTGGGTGTACTATTACATGAGGTTTCCTTCTAACCCCTGAGTGAGTGAGCCTATCATCAGGGACACCCGATCTGCTGTCATTCCCATCATACACACCACCCTCCTACTTTGGTGAGGTTCCCCCTTCTACTCCCATCTCACCCCATTCACAATTCAGTCTCCCAGTATCACAACCCTGCTGTCTCTTCTCCTCTCCTCTCCCCCTCACTGACACTCTTGTTTTCTGTGTTTCCCTCCTTCCTTTCCATTCCTCTCCATGTGGTCCCCCTGTTCTCTCCATCTGCTCACCTGTTCTCTTCTGCCTTTCATCCTCCCTACCCTTCTCAGTTACCCCACCAGTTGTCCCCTTCCTAGTTGTACTCTGTCCTCTCCTTCTCCTTCCCCTTCCCCTTCCCTTCTCAGTTGCCACTCTGTTTGTCCCCTCCCTACTTACACTCAGTCCTTCCATTTTTTTCTGCTTCCCCTTCTCTTCTGCTCCCTTTGTGGCACTTCTACCCACTGCAGCCTCCCCTGCCACTGCCTCTCCCACCCTCTCCACTCTTGTTATCTCTTCTGATCCCCTCCATGTGCAGACCCCCTGCCCCTTCACCTGCTTCCCTCCTTGGTCATCCCTACCATGCCAGTAGTTGAAACATATTACAGTCTGATACTTTGGTTGGGGCATCCACTCCCCCTGACTAATCCCCCCTCTTCTTCTCACACTATTACAATGCCCATTACTAGTCTTCCTCTCCCTCCTCGGTAGAGGGACCCAATGCATTTGGGCCTCCAACCCCTTTCCTTCCAATACAGCTTATGTCCCCCCACTCAGTCCACTTACTCATTCTTCCTCCCAACCGGTCTGTCCTGCTCTCCCTCCCAGTCACTAGTGTTCCCATTTCCCACTTTAGCATCCGTCCTTCCTCTGTCAAGTAACTTAAACTCCTGCACATTGGGCACCCCCTCCCTCCTACACTGCCCACAGGAATACTGCTGCCCCACTTCCTCTACAGCATACCACCCTGCCTCTACTCCCCTGATATCCATACATTGTACCTCCCTCCTATCATTTCTTGGTCTAACCCTTGCTATGCTTATTGGCAGGTTTGTGCTGTCCACCTTCCCTTTCCTATGTAGTCCTGTGAACTCCCTTCCTTCTCTTTCACTTTATTAGGGAGCTGTTCATTTTATCTTGTGCTCTTTATCCTCCATGGAGAGCCAGTACATAATACAGTGTAGAGTGTAAGCAATGGGTGGCAACACTGACCTGGCACATGCAGCATGAACAGTGAGCATTCCTGACAAACTGTTTCAGCTTAGCTGGATGTAGTCTGCTGGTTCCTGAAGGGCCTCTTGTATGAGTTGTATGTGACCTTGTAAACTTGTTCCCGTTTTGGACCTCAGCCCTGTCCTTGAATCACTGACAAAAGCCGCTTTTGAGCCTATGTCTTTCTGCGACTTGAAGTATTTGACTTGAAAGTCTTCATTCAATGTGGCTATTACTTCAACAAGAAAAGTATTTGAACTATAGGCTTTGGTTTGTGAATCACTTTTTCTGATGTTTTCCAGAGATCAGTTCACTTTGAATGCACACCCTATATTCATTCTGAACATGGTGTCCAATTTCACATTGAATCAGTTCTTCCCTTCCCCTGTGATCTTCCTTCCCTGGCTGGTGCTCCAGTGACTCTGACTCCTTCACAAACCCAGGTCATCTGCATCCCACACAGTAATGCCACTGGTGTGTGGGAAGACTTGCAAAATAGCTGCTGTTTTGTGTCAGTGCAGGCACAGAATGCAGCCATGCTGATAGTATCACTGATACACTTCTATGTCAGTGCAGGCACAGCATGGAGCCACGCTCATAGTATCACTGATGTAGTTCTGTGTCAGTGCATGCATGGCATGGAGCCACGCTCATAATATCACTGATGTAGTTATGTGTCAGTGCACGCATGGCATGGAGCCACGCTCATAATATCACTGATGCAGTTCTGTGTCAATGCAAGTACAGCATGGAGCCACACTTATAAGATCACTAATCAAGTTTTGTGTCAATGCAAGCAGAGCATAGAACCTCACTCATAATATCACTGATGCAGTTCTGTGTCTCTGCATGCATGGCATGGAGCCATGCTCGTAATATCACTGATGCAGTTCTGTGTCAGTGCAGGCACAGCATGGAGCCGCACTCATACTATCATGATGCAGTTCTGTGTCAGTGTGGGCACAGCATGGAGCCACGCTCATAATATCATGATGCAGTTCTGTGTCAGTGCATGCACAGCATGGAGCCATGATCATACTATCACTGATTCAGTTCTAGGTTGGTGCAGGTAAAGCATGGAGCCATGCTCATGATATCACCAATGCAGTTCTGTGTCGGTGCAGGCACAGCATGGAGCCACGCTCATATCATCACTGATTGAGTTTTGTGCCAGTGCAAGCACAGCATGGAGCCACACTCATAATATCACTGATGCAGTTCTGTGTCAGTGCAGGCACAGCATGGAGCCATGCTCATAATATCACTGATGCAGTTCTGTGTCAGTGCAGGCTCAGCATGTAACCATGCAAGTAATATTACTGATGCAGTTTTGTGTTAGTGTAGGCACAGCATGAAGCCACGATCATAATATCACAGATGCAGGTCTGTGTCGGTACAGACACAGCATTGAGCCATGCTCATAATATTACTAATGCAGTTCTGTGTTGGTGCAGGCACAGCATGGGGACACACTCATAATGTCACTCATTCAGTTCTGTGTCAGTGCAGGCACAGCATGGAGCCATGCTGGTAATATCAATGATTCAGTTCTGTGTCAGTGCAGGCACAGCAAGGAGCCACTCTCATAACATCAATGATGCAGTTCTGTGCCAGTGCAGGCACAGCATGGAGCCATGCAAGTAATATCACTGATTCAGTTCTCTGTTGGTACAGGAGCAGCAAGGAGCCATGCTCATAATATCACTGATGCAGTGCTGTGTCAGTGCAAGCACAGCATGGAGCCGCGCTCATAATATCACTGATGCAGTGCTGTGTCGGTGCAGGCACAGCAAGGAGCCATGCTCAAAATATCACTGATGCATTTCTGTGCCACTGCAGGTGCATCATGAAGTCATGCTCATAATATCACTGGTATAGTTCTGTGTTGGTGAATGCACAGCATGGAGCCATAGAAACATAGAAACTTAGACTTTGATGGCAGATAAGGTCCGCTTGGCCCACCTAGTCTGCCCATTTCCCTACCTACAGGATAAGCTGCAGATCCTAGTTAACCAACAGCCTATTTCTTCCAACCCCCTCCCCCACAAGAATTGCTTTATGTCTGTCCCATGCATTCTTATGCTTATAGCCCGTGTATGCCTATGGTTGATTGTACATCTGCTGACTTCTTCAATTGTAAAATAATGCTGTTTTTTTTTTATTTCAACCTTGTACTGTACTGTATATACTTTTTCTTCCTTGTATATGATTGCTTTTTGTATACCTGCTTCTGTACTGTACTTTGATGTATTCATGACCAAGTTCACCTTGCAAATGAGCCTTGCTCAATGGTGCCCACCTGGATAAATAAAGATTTTGATTGATTGATTCTTGAATTCTCCCACAGTTTTAGACCTCACAACCTCCTCAGGAAGGCTGTTCCATGCGTCCACCACCCTCTCTGTGAAAAAATGCTTCCTCACATTGCCCCTAAGCCGACCCCCCTCTATCTTCAAATTGTGTCCCCTTGTTCTTGCACATCTCTTTTTCTGAAAGATGCTACCTTCTTGGACTTTCTTGATTCCACTGAGAGACTTAAAAGTTTCTATCATGTCCCCCCCCTCCCGCCTTTCCTCAAGGGTATACATATTAAGCTCCTTTAGTCTATCCTCGTATGGCTTCTCTTGCAGACCCTGCACCATTTTAGTTGCCCTCCTCTGGACTGCCTTTATTCTGTCTATGTCCTTGTGGAGATGGGGTCTTCAGAACTGGACACAGTACGCCAGATGAGGTCTCGCCAACTGTCTGCACAGAGGGATAATAACTTCTTGTTTTCCGCTGGTGCTGCCTCTCCCTATACATCCCAGTATCCCCCCAGCCCTCCCTACTGCCTTCTCACATTGCTTGCTAACCTTAAGGTCATCTGATATGATTATCCCCAGGTCCCTTTCCATTTTTATTGTTGTTACTACCTCCCCACCACATTGTGTAATCTTCCCCTGGGTTTTTGTTTCCCAGGTGCATTATTTTGCACTTCTTTGCATTGAATCCTAGCTGCCATACTTCTGACCATTCCTCCAACCTTGCCAAGTCCCTTCTTATCCTTTCCACACCTCCTTGTGTATCAACCCTGTTGAAGATCTTTGTATCATCTGCAAAGAGGCATGCTTTTCCTTCCAGTCCCTCTGCAATGTCACTTATAAAGACATTAAAAAGGACTGGACCCAGTACTGAACCCTGCAGTACCCCACTAGTAACCCCTGTTTCTTCAGAATGGACTCCATTTACAATTACCTTCTGTGTCCTGTTGTCCAGCCAATGTTTACCAGGCTACCACTCTGGGACCCACTCCCAGGCTGGTTAATTTGATTATTAATCTTTTGTGTGGGACTGTGTCAAATGCCTTGCTAAAGTCTAGGTAGGCCATGTCCACTGCCCCTCTCTGGTCTACTACTTTGGTCACCCAGTCAAAGAAATCAATTAGATTTATCTGACATGATCTTCCCGCTATGAACCCATGCTGCCTTGGGTCCTGTGCCCCACTGGCCTCTAGGTACTCAACAGTTCTTTCCTTCAGAAGTGATTCCATCACTTTCCCTACCACAGAGGTCAAACTGACAGGTGTGTAGTTTCCTGCCTCTGTCTTGCTCCCACTTTTGTAAGGGGGAATCACATCTGCCTTTTTCCAGTCCTCGGGTACCACACCATCCTCCCATGATTTGTTAAAAAGGGTAGTCAGTGGTATCACTAGTTCTCCCCTTAATTCTTTTAGAATTCTAGGGTGAATTCCGTCAGGCCCCATTGCTTTGTTCACCTTCAGTTTTAGATCATTCAGAACCCTTTCTTCTGTGAAAGGACTGGGATCGACCCCCCCCCCATCCAGAGTGCTTCTGTTAGTTGGATTGGACACCACCCTCTCCTCCTCTTTTGTGAATACTGAGCAGAAGCATTCATTCAGTATCCCTGCTTTTTCACTGTCCCTCTCTGCCCACCCGCCGTCCTTTCTATTCGGCCTCACTATCCCTCCCTTTGTCTTTCTACACTCCCTGATGTACCTATAAAAGATTTTATCACCCTTCTTAACCAAGTTGGCCATCTTTTCCTCAGTTTGGGCCTTTGCTATTCTGACTTCCCTCCCTGCTTCCTTCTGCCTTAACTTGTACAGTTCTCTGTCCTGCTCCTTCTGTGTTTCCTTATACTTCCTAAATGCTATCTTTTTCTCCTTAACCTTCCCTGCCACCTCTTTTGAAAACCATAGTGACTTTTTCTTTCATTTTGATTTGTTTATTTGCTTCACACAAAAGGTTTGTTGCCTCTGTGATGGCAGTTTTGATGTTTCCCATTGTCGCTCCACCCCTCCTTCTAGCCTGTTTGCTAGTGCTTTTCTAAGCCTTCTCCCATCTTGCCAAATTCAGCCCTCCTGAAGTCCAGTACCCTCACTTTTGTATGGCTTGACTCTGTAGCTGAGTTTATCATGAACCACACTGTTTGGTGGTCACTTGTTCTCAGATGGCTATCCACTTCTAGATCTGAGATCCTCTCACTGTCCCCATTTGAGAGTATGAGGTCTAAGATTGCTCTCTCATGAGTGGGTTCCAAAACTAGCTGTCTGAGGCACGTCATACCTGTAGAGCATCGAGAATGGCCCTGCTCTTGGATGTGGCTGCAACAAAGGTGCTTCAGTTAACATCTGGCATATTCAGGTCCCCCATCAACAGTATCTCCCCTTTCTCTGCCATCCTAAGGATGCCTTCTATCATATCCTTGTCTATTCCCTCTCCCTGAGATGGGGGTCTGTATACAACCCCTGTGCGGATTGTGGTGCCATTTCCAGTCTGTAAGGTGACCCACAGTGCCTCCTCTCCTCCCTGTTTACTCTTTTGTTCCATTGCTTTTGTCTTACATAGAGAGCTACTCCTCCCCATCTTCTACCCGCCCTGTCTCTCCTGTAGCCACACTCATAATATCACTGATGCAGTCCTGTGTCAGTGCTGGCATAGCAAGGAGCCATTCTCAAAATATCACTGATGCATTTCTGTGCCAGTGCAGGCACACAATGTAGTCACACTCATAGTATCACTGATACAGTTCTGTGTTGGTGAATGCACAGCATGGAGCCACGCTCATAATATCACTGGTGCAGTTCTGTGTCAGTGAATGCATGGCATGGAGCCATGCTCATAATATCACTGATGCAGTCCTGTGTTGGTGCAAGCACAGCATGGAGCCATGCTCATAATATCACTGATGCAGTGCTGTGTCAGTGCAGGCACAGCGTGGAACTACGCTCATAATATCACTGATGCAGTGTTGTGTCGGTGCAGACACAGCATAAAGCCATGCTCATAATTGCACTCATGCAGTTCTGTGTCAGTGCAGGCACATTATGGACCCAAGCTCATAATATCACTGATGCAGTTCTGTGTTGGTACAGGCACAGCATGGAGCCATGCTCATAATATCATGATGCAGTTCTGCGTCAGTGCAGACACAGCATGGAGCCATGCAAGTAATATCACTGATGCAGTTCTGTGTCAGTGCAGGCACAGCATGGAGCCATGCAAGTAATATGACTGATTCAGTGCTGTGTCAGTGCAGGCGCAGCAAGGAGCCATGCTCATAATATGACTGCTGCAGTTCTGTGTCAGTGCAGGCACAGCCTGGAGCCACGCTCATTACATCACTGATACAGTTATGCATTCGTGAATGAACAGCATGGAGCCATGCTCATAATATCACTAATGTAGTCCTGTGTTGGTGCAGGCACAGCATGGAACAATGCTCATAATATCAGTGATGTAGTTCTGTGTCGGTGCAGGCACAGCAAGGAGCCATGCTCATAATATGACTGATGCAGTTCTGTGCCAGTGCAGGCAGAGCATGGAGCCACGCTCCTAATATCACTGATGCACTTATGTGTTGGTGCAGGCACAGCATGGAGCCATGCTGATAATATCACTGATGCAGTTCTGTGTCAGTGCAGGCACAGCATGGAGCCACTCTCATAATATCAGTGATGCAGGTCTTTGTCAGTGCAGGCATAGCATGGAACCGTGCTCATAATATCATTGATGCAGTTCTGTGTCAGTTCAGGCACAGCATGGAGCCACTCTCATAACATCAATGATGCAGTTCTGTGTTGGTGCAGGCACAGCGTGGAACCATGCAAGTAATATCACTGATGCAGTTCTGTGTCAGCGCAGGCACAGCATGGAGCCATGCAAGTAATATCACTGATGCAGTTCTGTGCCAGTGCAGGCACAGCATGGAGCCACACTCATAATATCACTGATGCACTTATGTGTTGGTGCAGGCACAGCATGGAGCCATGCTGATAATATCACTGATGCAGTTCTGTGTCAGTGCAGACTCAGCATGGAACCATGCAAGTAATATTACTGATGCAGTTTTGTGTCAGTGTAGACACAGCATGAAGCCACGCTCATAACATCAATGATGCAGTTCTGTGTTGGTGCAGGCACAGCCTGGAGCCATGCTCATAATATGAATGCTGCAGTTCTGTGTCGGTGCAGCCACAGCATGGAACCATATGAGTAATATCACCGATTCTGTTCTGTGTCATGCAGGCAGAGCATGGAGCCGCACTCATAATATCACTGATGCAGTTCTGTGTCAGTGCAGGCACAGCCTGGAGCCATGCTCATAATATGAATGCTGCAGTTCTGTGTCAGTGTAGGCACAGCATGGAACCGTGCTCATAATGTCACTGATGCAGCTCTGTGTCAGTGCAGGCACAGCATGGAGCCATGCTCATAATATCGCTGATGCAGTTCTGTGTCAGTGTAGGCACAGCATGGAACCGTGCTCATAATATCACTGATGCAGTTCTGTGTCAGTTCAGGCACAGCATGGAGCCACGCTCATAATATCGCTGATACAGTTCTGTGTCAGTGTAGGCACAGCATGGAACCGTGCTCATAATATCACTGATGCAGTTCTGTGTCAGTTCAGACACAGCATGGAGCCACGCTCATAATATCACTGGTGGAGTGCTGTGTCAGTGCAAGCACAGCATTAAGCCACACTCATAATATCAGTGATGCAATTCTGTGTCAGTGCAGGCCAAACATGAAACCACACTCATAATATCACTGATGTAGTTCTGTGGTGGTGCAGGCAGAACATGGAGCAATGCCCTTAATATCACTGATGCAGTGCTGTGTCAGTGCAGGCGCAGCATAAAGTCACACTCATAATATCACTGACGCAGTTCTGTGCCAGTGCAGGCACAGCATGGAGCCATGCAAGTAATATCACTGGTGCAGTTCTATGTCAGTGCATGCATGGCATGGGGCCACACTCGTAATATCACTGATGCAGCTTTGTGTCAGTGCAGGCACAGCATGGAGCCACGCTCATAATATCACTGATGCAGTTCTGTGTCAGTGCATGCATGGCATGGAGCCACACTCATTATATCGCTGATTCAGTTCTATGTCAGTGCACGCACAGCATGAAGCCACGCTCATAATATCACCGATTCAGTTCTGTGTCAGTGCAGACACAGCAAGGAGCCACTCTCATAATATCACCGATTCAGTTCTGTGTCAGTGCAGACACAGCATGAAGCCACGCTCATAATATCACCAATTCAGTTCTGTGTCATTGCAGACACAGCAAGAAGCCACTCTCATAATATCACTGATGCAGTTCTGTGTCAGCGCAGGCATAGTATAGAGCCATGCACATATCACTGATGCAGTTCTGTGTCAGCACAGGCATAGTATAGAGCCACGCTCATATCACTAATGCAGTTCTGTGTCAGTGCCGTCACAGCATGGAGCCATGCTGACAGTATCACTGATTCAGTTCTGTGTCAGTGCATGCACGGCATGGAGCCGCACTCATAATATCATTGAAGCAGTTCTGTGTCAATGCAGGCACAGCATGGAGCTATGTGTAACCCCTAGGTGGCGCTATCCCAAGGGCTACTACCCCTGCCTGCTTGGCTAGTAGCAGGTTAAGGGGCCTGAGTTCTGAAACGGGTACCTCCACCAGGAGGTCAGGATTGGTTGTGGTCAAGCTAACCTGAGCACAGCCCTCCGGGACACTGTAACCCCCCCTCTTTGCCCTCTAGTGGCCTAAACACTGTACAATAATCACTTTCACAATACCCCTGGTACACCACACAAGTATCCATACTGTTTTCACTTACCACCAGGGCTGGTTCCTCTGGCTTGACCCTGGGGACCCCCTGTAAAACAAGGTTAAGCACAGCAAAGAGCAACAGTACAGTACTTTGAGCACAAACTGGAACCACAGTCAGATTACATGCAGAAAAAGTTAGATCTGATTTATTCAGGGATTTGAACAAGGGAGGGCAAAATCAGGTTAATTAGCTTAAAGGTTATATCAATCAAGCAGTTATGCATGTGCTTTGAGTCCCCCCACACAGTCCACCTATGGGTACCCAGGTAGAGAAGGGATGGACTAGCCAGGACAGTTGCCCAGAGTTGCAGCTGGTTGGGGCCCTGCGATGGAAAACACAACATGCACAGTATACAATATTTGTAATCCGGAGCTGGAGGGCTCAGTTCATGAAAGAAAAGAAACAACAAGACAATCAGATGACACACTTAGATTAAGCTGTTGTTGTAGGGAGCTACCCCGGTATTTACTCACGATACCCAAGACTGGATACAGGCTGGACAAAAATCGAGACTGCAGGTGGTTGATCTGGAATGCCAGGGCAAGCAGGGCCCACAAAAGTTGCAGAGGTGTCATTCCTGTTTAAACATGGAGCAGGGGGCTGATCCCAAGGCAGGTCTCTCGTCGATGGCTTCTCTGTGCAGTGGGTAGTCTGGCTGGGCCAGTCTGGCAAAGCCCAGACCACATGGAGACAAGTTCGGAAGCAGTCTGTTTTGGGTTGGATATAGCTTCCAGCAAGCAGAACACAGTTCACACAGTGGGGAACTAACTCACAACCCACCAGCAGCTCATAGCATATTTACATGTACGGGAATTCTACTGTACCAGGCAAAGCGTTCTCCGGGCACAATTGTGAAGTCTCTGCACACAGCGGGAGCTTAGGGGTAGCTGGAACTCCTGACAGGCTGATCGCATTCAGCAAAAATATTCGATCTTCTTCAGGTTGAGCCTGGCCCACTTCAGTAGCTTACTTTAGTCACACAAACTTGGATTTAGTCCAAAATAATTCTCTTCTCTCCCTCTCAGGAGCAGCAGGCAGACATGGAGGCTAAACTCTGTTTTTTCATTGTTCTCCCATGCGAATCCACTCAGGATTGCTCTCAGAATCACTTCAGCTCCTTCTTGCTCAGCTTCCAGCTTAGTTCTAACTGAAAACTGCAAGCAGCCCGGGACTTCCCCAAGATCCAAAAGCTTTGGTTGGCTGATTTGGCTGTCAGTCAAAGCAAGAGCTCCCCCTTCAGTTGCAAAAAAGGCGCAAAAACTCAAACACAGTTCCTATAGATTTTGAATTCAGACAGCTCCTGTAGTCCAGCTACATTTTAGGTCCGACCAGAACTGATTAGTCCAATTTGCAGTCCAGGACCAAGATAGTAGAGACAAACAAAACAGTCCTTGCTACAAAGAAAGCAGGTTAGACAAACTACATTATCATTATCATTCTAAATGGTTTTCGGCAAATAGCTACATCTTTCAACAGAGCTCCATCTCAGATTACTTAAGCTGCAATTAGGCAGCTCTTAAAGAGACAGTACACAGAGGCTATACAAGCTCTGGTAATCACATTTAAACTGCTAAAATGCAGGACACCAGCCTGGCAGTGAGCATTTAGGCAAGCTCATGGAAGACTTTTTGGGAACCCCCATTTGTAGGTGGGGTTACATATGTTCATGTCTTATATGCTCTCTGTAATAGCTGAAGTTATGAGGAGACAAAATCATGGAGGAGATGCCTTCACAGAGTAAGAAAGAAGGAAATATTGACCACAAATGCTGCAAAAGTACCTTTTATTGCAAGTGTAAGCTGGAGATGCAGGTCAAAGCCCAGGGCTTTGCATGACTAAGAGATTCTTCTTTAGTGGCCTTTATTTTACTGTGCTTTGTCTGCCTACTGCCTGCAGTTAAAATTTTTTTACTATTTTTTGTATTTGGGGGGGATTAACTGTAGTTTAATGTTTACTTTGTCAAGGCACTGCCACCTGCATTTTAAACAAGTGAAGCTATTTATTACTTTGGGAGAGAAAACTGCTACAGTTGTATTTGACTCTGTGCCTGCTTACTGCCTACATTTCACATAATTAAGCTATTTGTTTGTTACTTCCGGGGAATAACTGCTGTTGTATTTAACTCTATGTATGGCTAATGCCTGCATTTTAAACATGTCAATTTCCTTTCTACTTGTGAGGTAGCTGCAGTTGTATTTTGCACTGACTGATGACTGCCTGCATTATAAAAATGTGATTTTGTTTTGTAGTTGGAAGTGGTAAGGTAAGGAGCAAAGCTGAGTGCTGTGACATGGACAGCCAGTTCTGAGTGCTGTCTGATCATTTTTTTGTAAATATAAAAATGGATTATGGACTGTCTGTCCTGATAGATGCTGAAACAGCATGTAAAACTGACACATCAGAACCCCGCAGGGATAAGTTCAAAGGACAGGAGGTAGCTTAAAATGCAGATATCTGAGGTGCAATTATCTTGTTAGTTTGCTTTGAGGGAGATCCTTTGATGTGCACTAGGTGTCCTGAGAAAAGTGACACAGGCCAGTCTTATGGGTATCCTCCCAGGAAGCCAGCTCATTTCATCAAAGAGATCTTTGATGTCTGGGGATACCAGGTCCCAGACTAAATTAAGGAGTCCAATATACATTTGCTTTGAATATACAGTGACTTACATCAAAGAGACTTTTGAGGTCTCGGTGAAGCAGAGCACAGACCAGTTTGGACCAGTCGCAGGAAGAGAGATGATTCATTTGGTCTATTACTTTTTTAAATATCTTAATAGGACATCCTGTGTTATAAAATTGTAATACACCAAAAGGCGGAGTTAGGTGACCTCAGAGAGAAGACCGGCTCAAGACTGCTTTAAATATACGGAGCAGACCTTACATAGGAGACATTCATTTACCATTTTCTGACTGAGAGAAGAGAGACCACAAAGCACTGAAAGATTAAGAAATAAGGACCTTAGACAAGACTAGTCTGAGTGTATGTAGGAATTTGCACTTTTAAACCTGTTTGTTTTAAGGCTGTATGTGCTGGGATATTTTGTTCTGTATTTTACTGTTTTCCTATTTAATCTATTTTAAAGTAAAAATATACATTTTAAAAACAGAAACTGCCTGGTGTGCCTTGAAACTTCTTTTTATATAAGTGGAGCTTAGAATGGTTATAGTTAACACTGTGCATGTGCTTATTGTGATACCAGACTGGGAAACAGATAAAAGTTCTCTAAGGTGTTGCATAGAGTTCTAAGGGTTCATTTTGAAATACCAAGTTAGGTGCCCATAGGCAAAGATATCTGGCCCCCCGAAGACAGAATTATCTGAGCCTGATAATTGGGTACACTAACAAGAGGTTATTAGTTTGAATCCCTCCAGAACTTGGGACTAAGATAACTTGAACCCACAAAACAGACAAGAGGTTTACCTTGTTCTGTTAAAATGTTCACAATTCTACGCTCAGAGGTTGGCACTTTGGGAGTAGAGGGCCTGACCTGCTGAGTGGGTTTGTGACAGATTGGTTGGCAGCGGTGGCATAAAAAGTTTGGTGATATAAGCTTTATTGTTCAGTGTGCCAGCTTGAGACTATTGAGCTCACTTTGAAAAAAAGAAAGGCAGTGTTTTATTTTAAAAAGGAAACAGAACTATATCCCTTGGCTTACAGTCAAGTTCCTACCCGTTTTATTTTTTTTTTAAGTGTCAGTTAGATTAGCAGTAGTCAGGAAAGATGGCTTCCAACTACAGCAGGCACACTGTAGAATACTTAAAGTAGTTGTGCGGGGACAGAGGAGTCCCATTTGAGGTAACAGCCCAAAAGCAGACCCTCATAGAGGCCCTGATGGTAGCAGATACCCAGAGCAGCGAGTCACCGACCGTGACTGAAAAGGACCAAACCTCGAGTATGGCAGGGCTAGCGGCCAGTGCAGAGTCTAGATCCGATGAGGATGACAGCAGGGCCACTGTCAGTGAAGGGCCACAGCAGCAGGGGAAGGTCACCAGTATCCTGAATCCAGAGGTACTCAGGCTGCAAATTGAGTTCGCAGGATGGAGCTGGAGTTCCAGACAGAGAGGGACTGTGAACAAAGGGAGGCAGAGGAGAAGAGAACCTCTGAGAGAACCAAGAGGCAGAGTGAGAACGCTGAGAGGCAGAGAGAGAACAGCGAGAGGCAGAGCGGGAACAGCGGGAGGCAGAGTGACAACAGAGGAAGGCAGACCGTGAGGAGCATGAGCACCAGCAAGCTGCAGAGGAGAAGAGAGAGGAGCGCCAGTGGCAACACGAACTGGAGAAGCTACGACATCAACCAGCGGCACCAGGGCAGGTAAGTGGCTTGGGTTTAACTGGGACTGCAGGACTGGGTTACAAACTGAACTCCAAATTAATAGCCGAGTTTAAGGAGAGGGAGGACATGGATGCCTTTTTAAATTCTTTTGAAAAAGTTTGTATTCAGGCTAAAATTCCTAAAGAGTCCTGGAGCTTCCAGCTATCCCCGCTATTTACCGGGAAAGCTCAGGATGCATTGGGTCAAATGGACATTGAGGACAGCAATGATTACAGCACTGTTAAAAAAGTTTGAATTAACTGTTGAATCATACAGAGCCAAATTCCGTAAGCTCAGGAGAAGCCCTGACATGAGCTATGAGGAGCTAGCCATGAAACAACAACAGTTTTTAAAACATTGGTGGGAAGGAATTAAGGCAAACTCTGTTGATAAAATTGAAAATGTGATTTTATTAGAACAGTTTTAATGGGCATGCCCAGCAGAACTAAAAACCTGGCTAGAGGACCGAGATCAAAAAAACAGTGCAAGAGGCTGCTGAACTCTCGGACGGCTATGCCAAGAGCAGACCTGCTCTGAGAGTGAATGGGGTGGGTGTGGCAGCACAGAAAGAGAAAAGTGTGCCTTCAGGGCAGCTAAAACCCTCACTGCCTCCACCGAAACCATTTAGCCCCAGGTTTCAGAGAAAAGATTTCTCTGAGAGAAGAACCGAATGTTGGTTGTGTAAGGAAACTGGGCATATTGCCAGACAGTGTCCCAAAAAAGGCGAGCCATAATACATAAGCAGGTGCTAGAAAAGAAGTGGGTTGTTTGTGTGTCCCTGGAAGCATGCCAGTGAACATGAGGGAACACATGCACCCAGTCATGGTGAATGGTGTACAGACGCAGGGGTTAAGGGACCCAGGAGCATCCCTGACATTGGTAAAAGGGGATCTGGTACAGCCTGGTCAGCTTATACCCAATAAATATGTAACTGTACAGGACTTTGTTGGCAGGGAGAAAACATTGCCCCTCGCTAGTGTTCTCCTAGACTGGGGTGAAACAGGGGGAACTGTGCAACAGGTGGCTGTAGCCAAAACATTAGCAGTGGCTGTGATCCTGGGTAACAATCTCCAGCATGGGATAGTATATGCAGTTACCCATAGCCAAGTGGCAAGGGAAAATTGTAGCTCCCTGAACCCCACAGAAACCAGTGTGGAAACCACTGAGAGGCTGGTTCCCCAGTCTGTGTCTCCAGATGGGGAGACTGATAAAAAGGGGGTAAAAATTTCCCCAGTAGCAAGTAACCACACAGCTACAGAGGGTTACTCCGGAGAGGGAGGGGTGAACCCTGGTCAGATGGTTGGGATTGACAGTGATCCTGAGTGCCCTGACGCTAGTGCTAGGGACCCTAGTTTAGCGACTGACGGGGACCTGTCCCATGCCTTGGGACTGTGTGAGGGGTTTGCAGCTGCTCAGAGGAGTGACCCTAGTTTAGAGAAGCTGAGGGCTTGGGCAGACTCGGAGGGCACACAGGGAGGTGATGGCAGACATAAGGTTTATTGGGAAAATGAATTTATGTATACACAGGCAGTACCGACAGAGGGAGGTATGCTAGGCAGGCAGCTTGTCATTCCCCAGGGGTATCGTGAGCAGTTGCTCAAAATTGCACATGATATTCCCTTGTCTGGTCATCTGGGAATTGCACGCACTATGCAGCGGTTGGCCCAGAATTTCTACTGGCTTAACTTCACCCAGCAGGTGAAGGAGTATTGCAGGTCTTGTCACTGGTGCCAAGAAATAGGGAAGGCAGGCAAGAAAACCCAAGCCACCCTGATTCCATTGCCTATAGTGGAGGAGCCATTCCAGAGGGTGGGAATGGATATTGTGGGGCCTTTAAATACCCCCAGCTCCTCAGGGAAGAAATTCATCCTGACTGTAGTGGATTATGCCACCCGGTACCCAGAGGCAGTCACCCTATCCTCTCTGAGGACAGACAAAGTGGCAGATGCCTTACTTGGGATTTTCTCCCATGTTGGGTTTCTGCAGGAGGCAATCACTGATCAAGGGGGTTCCTTCATGTCGGACCTGATGAAATGTTTATGGGAGAAGTGTGGGGTGGTGCAGAGATGCACGACACCGTATCACCCACAAGCCAATGGGCTTGTGGAACGATTCGATGGTACCCTAAAGTCAATGCTCCGGGCATTTGCTGAACAGCATGGGAGGGACTGGGAGAAATACCTTCCCCACCTGTTGTTTGCATACAGGGAGGTGCCCCAAGAGTCAACAGGATTTTCCCCATTCAAACTCTTATATGGACGCTGGGTACGTGGGCCCCTAGACTTGATCCGGGAGGACTGGGAAGGCAAGCACGCCACCCAGGGAACTCCCATTGTGGATTACATCCTAAGGTTTAGGGAAAGGTTAAAGGAGCTTATGGGGACTGCCCAGAGCAACCTGGCAGCTGCCCAACAAAACCAAAAAGTGTGGTACGACCGCAGAGCTCGCTCGTACATGGTGGGTCAGGAAGTCATGGTCCTTATTCCAGTCCAGAAAGACAAGCTGCAGGCTGAGTGGGCAGGACCGTACAAAGTGGTTAGGAAGGTAAATAACGTGAACTACATTGTGGAGTTACCTGACTGTAGACAGACAGAAAGGATGTACCATGTCAACATGATGAAGCCATATGCCAATAGGGCTGACATGGTGTTTGCAGTGTGTAGTCATGGGAAGGGGATGGATGAAGGAGACCCCCTTCTGGACTTGCTGGAAGAAAGTAAGTGGGAGTCCTCTGTGGAGGCAGTAAAATTGTCTCCCCAGCTGATCCTGGGCCAGATCCAGAAAGTAAGGGAGGTTTTAGCAGACTTTGCCCCCTTGTTTAGCACCAAGCCTGGACTAACCCCCTTAGCGACACACAATGTGGAGACAGGGACACAGACACCCATACGGCGGACAGCATATCGTGTGTCAGAGGCTGTCCAAAAGGACATTAGGAGGGAAGTGGAGAAGATGCTGGATTTAGGGGTAATCCAGAGATCCCACAGTCCCTGGGCCTCACCCGTAGTCCTTGTACCCAAGCTAGATGACTCGACTTGTTTCTGTGTAGACTATTGTGGATTGAATGCAGTCACAAAGTCAGACACCCACCCGATGCCCTGGACAGACGAACTCCTGGACAAGTTGGGAGGGGTGACCTACCATATGACCATTGACCTGCCAAAGTGGTATTGGCAGGTAGAGTTGACAGACACAGCTAGGGAGAGTTCGGCCTTCATCACTCTGATATGCTTATTTGAGTTTAAAATAATGCCTTTTGGAATAAAGAACGCCTCGGCCACTTTCCAAAGGTTGGTGAACCAGGTGTTAAATGGTGCTAAGGAGTACGCCGTGGTGTACCTGGATGACATTGCCATCTTTAGTACCAGCTGGAAGGAACACCTATCCCACCTTAGGGAAGTGCTGGACAGGATACAGAGGGCTGGGCTCACTGTCAAAGCCGAGAAGTGTGAGGTGGCCATGGGAGAAGTGGCATACCTTGGGCATGTGGCAGGCCGGGGACAGCTCCGTCCTAACCAAATAAAAATAGAGGTAATCCAGGCATGGCCCAGACCAGAAACTCAGAAGCAGGTCAGGAGTTTTCTCGGGACAGCAGGGTACTATAGAAAATTTGTACCCAGTTACAGTGCCCTGGCTGCTCCCCTATCTGACCTGACAAAGAAAAGGATGCCCAAGAAAATTACCTGGGACCCAGCCTGTGAGAAAGCCTTTTCCAAGCTAAAGGAGGCACTGTGCCGTGCTCCTGTGTTGACAAGTCCTGACTATAGTAAAACCTTAATAGTTCAGACTGATGACTCAGACGTGGGTATTGGGGCAGTACTAAGTCAGACATCCAGCCAGGGGAGGGATTACCCAATAGCCTACCTGAGTAAAAAGTTACTTCCCAGGGAGCAGGCATACTCCACGATAGAAAAGGAGTGTCTGGCCATAGTGTGGGCCCTAAATAAATTGGAGCCATACTTGTATATGCAGTATTTTGTGGTGCAGGCTGACCACAACCCCCTGGTTTGGCTGGTGCAGATGGGGAAAAACAATGGTCAATTGCTAAGATGGAGTCTTGCTTTGCAAGGATATGATATGACCATTCTACATAGGACTGGAAAACAAAATCAGAACTCAGACGGGCTGTCCAGGGTCTACAAGGAGTGAACTGATTTGGGAAGCTCATCCCATGCAGGGGATACAGCCCCCAAATTCAGTCTAGGTGGGGAGGATTGTGACATGGACAGCCAGTTCTGAGTGCTGTATGATCATTCTTTGTAAATATAAAAATGGGTTATGGACTGTCTGTCATGACATATGCTGAAACAGCACGTGAAACTAACACATCAAAAAACCCCAGGGATAAGTTCAAAGGACAGGAGGTAGCTTAAACTGCAGATATCTGAGGTGCAATTATTTTGTTAGTTCGCTTTGAGGGAGATCCTTTGATGTGCACTAGGTGTCCTGAGGAAAGGGACACAGGCCAGTGTTATGGGTATCCTCCCAGGAAGCCAGCTCATTTCATCAAAGAGACCTTTGATGTCTGGGGATACCAGGTCCCAGACTAAATTAAGGAGTCCAATATACATTTGCTTTGAATATACAGTGACTTACATCAGAGACTTTTGAGGTCTTGGTGAAGCAGAGCACAGACCAGTTTGGACCAGTCACAGGAAGAGAGACGATTCATTTGGTCATCTATTATTTTTTTAAATATCTTAATAGGACATCCTGTGTTATAAAATGTAAATTGTAATACACCAAAAGGCGGAGTTAGGTGACCTCAGAGAGAAGACCGGCTCAAGACTGCTTTAAATATACTGAGCAGACCTTACAGAGGAGACATTCATTTTCCATTTTTTGACTGAGAGAAGACAGACCATGAAGCACTGAAAGATTAAGAAGTAAGGACCTTAGACAAGCCTAGTCTGAGTGTATGTAGGAATTTGCACTTTTAAACCTATTTGTTTTAAGGCTGTATGTGTTGGGATATTTTATTCTGTATTTTACTGTTTTCCTATTTTATCTATTTTAAAGTAAAGATATATATTTTAAAAACAAAAACTGCCTGGTGTGCCTTGAAACTTCTTTTTATATAAGTGGAGCTTACAATGGTTATAGTTGACACTGTGCATGTGCTTATTGTGATACCAAACTGAGAAATAGATAAAAGTTCTCTAAGGTCTTGCATAGAGTGAGTTCTAAGGGTTCATTTTGAAATACCTGGTTAGGTGCCTGTAGGCAAAGATATCTGGCCCCCTGAAGACAGAGTTATCTGAGCCTGATAATTGGGTACGCTAACAAGAGGTTATCAGTTTGAATCCCTCCAGAACTTGGGACTAAGGTGATTTGAACCCACAAAACAGACAAGAGGGTTACCTTGTTCTGTTAAACTGTTCACAATTCTACACTCAGAAGTTGGCACTTTGGGAGTAGAGGGCTGACCTGCTGAGTGGGGTTGTGACAAGCGCAAGCTAGAGGTGCAGGAACATCCAAGAACTTCGCATGACTAACAGGCACTTCTTTAGAAGTATTTTGTTACTCTCCCTATCTACTGCCTGTGTTTTAAAAGTGTAAACTTGTTTGTACTTTTTTTAAGGGGGGGTCACAGCAGTTGTATTTAACTCTGTGTCAGGCTGCTGCTGCCTTTTCAAAATGTAAACCTGCTTGTTACTTGAGAAGTAGGTGCAGTTGTATTTTACTGTGTCAAGCTTTGGCAACTGTCTGCATTTTGAACGTGTCCATTTACATTTTTCTCTGGGGGGACTGACATGTGGTTCTGTTTGATTTAAACAATTATCTTTTGTCCTAAGTGGGTACTTTAGCATAACACTTCTGCTTTATTTTGCACCTGTTAAATACACCTCATGTGACCAGAGTCTGAATGATCAGACCCATTCAATAAATATTATCAATAAAAACAAGAAAATGAAATGTTGCAGAATGAATATTTTAATCCAAAGTATAATTAACTGGAAATGTTTTAAGACACATTCCTGAGGCTAAATCTTGACACACTTGATGTAGCTCAAAGCATGATTAAGGAAAGACATCTGAGATATTTGTTTCCTCCTCGTAAGAAAATACTAATTAAATATCTATTTTTAGTCAGCAGGAACGTTGACTGCAATGAGACTTGGAGCCAGCAATCACTGAGTGGGAAATACCAGCTGTGTCACACAACAGAGAAGCAACATCAGTATCCTCAGTGTGAGAAGAGTTTCCATGACCTTCATTTTGTTGTTGTACAACAACAGATCCATAAAGGAGTGAAGCAATATAACTGTAGTGAATATCAGCTGAGTTTAAGGAACCTTAATGCAGTTAAATATACTGGCAAGAGTTATACAGAGCAGCATCAAATTTTAACACCACAAATACACGTGGGGGAGAAACCATATAAATGTGCTGAATGCAACAAGAGTTATGGCTATAAACAGTACTTAAAAATCCATCAACGACTTCACACGGGAGAGAGACCATATAAATGTACTCAATGTGACCAATGTTTTATAAGAAAGCATAGCCTTATAACACATCAGCAAAGTCACACAGGGCAGAGACTATATAAATGTGCTGAATGTGGCAAGAGTTTTACAGATAAGGGAAGTCTTATAATACATCAGCGAATTCACACGGGGGAGAGACCATATAAATGTGCTCAATGTAACAAGAGTTTTATATCAAACGGAAACCTCAAATCACATCTGCAAGTTCACACAGGGGAGAGGCCACATAAATGTGGTGAGTGTGGCAAGAGTTTTACATCACAAACTAACCTCAAAACACATCTGCGAATTCACTCTGGGGAGAGACCGTATAATTGCTCTGAGTGTGACAAGAGTTTTTCTGCACTGAGTAACCTCAAAACACATCTGCTAATTCACACAGGGAAGAGACCACATAAATGTAGTGAGTGTGACAAAAGCTTTGCAAGGCATCGTTCCCTCGTAATACATCAACGAATTCACACTGGGGAGAGACCATATAAATGTGTTGAATGTGACAAGAGTTTTACAGAGCAGAGAAGCCTCATAATACATCAGCGAATTCACACGGGGGAGAGACCATATAAATGTGCTGAATGTAAAAAGAGTTTTTCGCAGAAGAGTACTCTCACAACACACCAACGAATTCACACAGGGGAGAGACCATATAAATGTGGTGAGTGTGTCAAGGGTTTTACAGAACATAGTACCCTTAAAGCACATCAACAAATTCACACAGTCGAGAGACTGTATAAATGTACTGAATGTACCAAGAGTTTTGGCCAGAAGAGATATTTAAAAAAGCATCAGCGAGTTCACATGGGCGAGAGATTTAGCGACACCCCAGGATCCAAACTTAGTCAAAGTTCTGCATCATGAAAATGATCAGCCCAAGACTACTTCCATTAAAAAATTAGGGAAGACCCTCCAGGGAGAAGATGACATTCCACCAGTAAACATGGAACAACCAACAGAATTTGCAAAACAGAAAAATGTTTTTAAAGCGAGACAGAGACTAACAGGGAAGGAAAAACAACTGGAGAGATCATACTTACACTACAAATACATGGATCTGTGCAGCAAAACCATGATGACCAAAAACTGACACATAAGTTGCTAGAAAGAGGAGAATTCTAGCCACAAGAGGAGAGGTTGATAATAGCTACCCAAGACAGTGGGCTACACACAAGGTGGTTCAACAACTGCATATGAACAATAGGGAAATGGACAAGTGCAGGTTCTGTTTTACAGAGTTAGAAACCATCTCCTGTCTAGTGGGAGGATGTGAGGTACTCATGTCAGAAGTCCTGTACACTGAAAGACACAGTAATGTTGCCAGACTAATTCACCAGAAACCTTGCAAACACTGTAATACACAGCAGAAAAACACTGGAGTCACAAAGCCCAAAAGGATCACAGAGAATAAAGAAGCAATAATCACATGGGACCACTCAATACTAACTGTAAATCAAGTATATACCAGAAACCAGATACTGTATTACAATCAAGAAAAAGAGCAATGATATTGTCGTTCATATAACTGAAGTATCTGTCCCAAGTGACTATGGTGTTTAACGCATGGAGAAATTCAAGATCAGCAAATACCAGGACAGTCAAACAGACTCAAATGAAATGTGAAACAAAAGCACAGAAGTACTGTAGTACCAGATGTCCTTGGAGCTACAGGACTAATTAAAACGACATTTCAGGCACACCTGAATATACTTCTAATTTCTGTCACACCATATGGACTACAGAAGGAAGGAAGGAAGGAAGGCATCCAAGGAATGCTCATGTATTAAGATCACTTTTTACAAATATTAAAGATTAATACAGTACTGATTTGTTAAGCATGGCCTGGCTTAAGAATGGCTTCCATTCTTGTTATGGGAATAGAAAACTGAACTTCGGAGACACTACCCAGGAGACAGAGAGAGACCATATAAATGTCCTCTGGATGAGACATTAAATCGAGTTCCCTTCTACCCATGTCTGGTCACTGTTCAGGTGGAAGTAAAAGATTCCATAGCACTTATTGATGAAGAGTAGGGAAATTTTTATGGATTAAAAAAATATTATACAGACTTCGACAAAACAAACTTAATACACATGTCACATATTCTTCTGAAAGTAAAATAATATCCAACAACCATAGCTACTTCTGATATCTTATCTCTCTATGTCACTTGTTGCTATTCAGTCCTGCCCATGGATTATTAACAACTGAAACAAAATGGCTTCAACTCAAGAAATTTCAAGGAAAAGCCAGCCCTGTGGCATGAAGGGCTGAGACACTGGACACCTTATCTCCTGCCATGCTGGTGACCCGTGTTCAGGAGCAAACACGGGTTGTCAGGGTTTGGCTGGGAAGGGAGAGGATCGAGCATCCAGAGGACTGCTCTCCTCTCCTCTCCTGGGGTGGGTGGTGCATCACTCCTTCTGAACAACTGCCACCAGGTGAAGGTCTGGTGGTAGTGCAGGATAGAGAGAAACCAGGAAGAGTGGGTGCTGCAGGACAGCAGCGTGCATGCACCTCTACATGTGCACACTGACATAAGCGTAGCAAGGGGCAAAGGAGAAAAGTGGAAAACAGAGCTAGCAGGCTCCATGAAGCCCTGGCTGCACATTCCCCACTCTGGTGTCCCCCGCACAATCTGGATTGTGTTCTGGGGAAGGGGAGAGGATGGCCCTATCCTCACTGGCCCTGCCACAGGGGGAGAATCCATGAGGGAATCTGCCCCAGGAGTAGGCTGGGTTGGGGGGGTGCACCGGGAAGAACTGAGCCCTCTGAGAGAGAGGACCAGAGCCCGCCTGCTAGCTCTGTGGGGAGAAATACAATAGTAAAGAAAAAAAAGAAATTTCAAGGAAATATGGCCCAATCCTCTAATCATATCCTCACAAGATGGGGAAAGGGACAAGAAGAAAATATAGGAGACTAGCATTAACTCTTGGTAATGCATGTTACATATTCCCACTTTGTTTTTGACTTTTTTTGAGACAGACACTTGCCTTCATTATTATATATAATTTGCAATTTTCAGTCAAGCAAATTAATCACAGACACTTGGTACATCCCTACTGGGTCAATATGTTGCACACGCTTCATCGCGCATGACAAAACCGAGCAACAGGAACAGTGCGGTAGGGAAGAGCGAAAGGGTGCAAAACTGCGAAAGGGTGTATGCGCGGTAGTGTACCCTCTCACTCTTCTCAGGCAGAGGATAAGACCTCTGCTGGGACAGGGGGCTGGTGAGTAGCTGCTGTGGCTCGACGGGATGAGCCACATGCAGCTAGGGAGGGAGGCAGGCAAAGCATTTGGGACTGGGTTTCAATTCCCGGTCCCAGGCACATGAATTTAACTGCTAACCCCTTCCCCGGAGTTACTTATTTTAGTTGGGGGTTTGGGGGTGCAGCCCCCTGTAACGGGGAGTGCGGGGGTGGAGCCCCCCACAAAACAAAGACATATGCCACTGGCAATATATTGCGCTGCATTGGCAGCGTGGTATATTGCTGTGGCAAATGTCTTGTGACATTATGACCCTCTGCTAGTTCATCACTTGCTGAAATAATAATTTACACAGGGCACACCGTAGGATAATGTGCATGTAAATGTTAGCCTGAGGGTACTTGCATCATATGTCTTCGATGAGAAAAAAAGTGTCACTATGTTATTCTTGTATATTAGAGTTGCCCATCCAGGGTACTTTCGTTTGACTGCCATAACTGAACAAAATTCTTTTGCAAAAGGACAATCTAAAAAACTGGTGTTGCATAGATCCTATCATCGGGTGACACTCTTCTCTTGGGCACATTCTTTCTGCTATACTCTTGTGCTCCAGTCTGCCATGGCAGCTTAGCCATGCTACGTCCCACATTCTGTGAAGTGCCCATTTGTTATACAAATAATGTTCTAATCTCTTTATGTTTTATTGGTTGATACCTTTATATTATACTGATACTGCTTTTTTTAATCTTGTATAATGTTATATATTTTAATTCTGGAAGCTATTGTCAGTTGTGAAACCTGTATTTTGCATTTTCTTATTTTTTCTAATAAAGGAAATATAAAACATGGTACCTACGCATTTCTCTTTAAATTTGTGATACTGTCTTGCCACTTAGTCAGCATTGTGGATTTCCAACTTTGCATCCAAGGATACCAAAATCTATTATCCCCCTTTAAAAATGGTAGTGCATTCCAAGGTATAAAGATACTATATAGGAAAGATATAGGGTTTAACAAGTTCAACCCTCCTTGTTTTACTGAAAAATATTTTACATTCCTTTAAACTGGATTCAGCCTGCTCCCCCATATGATTTGGAATACGTGACTAGAAAAATCCTCATGTCCATATTGCTAGGTGGTACACATACTACACTCATCTACATCCAAATTAGTAGTAAGAATGTTTTTATCAAGGCCACTTTTTTCTCTTTGGTTTGTTGCCATGTTTTTCACATTTTAATATTCTCATTTGTATTTAATTTGTCCTCCCAAATTTTGTCTGGCTAGCTCACCTTGTCCACATGTAATTCCCAGCATGACTATAGGAGCGTTTTACATTGGAATTCCCTTTGTGTTACTTATCTGTTCAGTATTTGCATTTAATAGAAATCCTCTGATTTTCACTATGTTGTTTGAACATGCCCTGGCTTAAGAATGGGTTCCATTCTTGTCAAGGTAATAGAAAACCATGAACATTGGCAGCTCTCTTGAGAGACCATTTAAATATCCTTTGGATGAGACAATAAACCGAGGTCCCTTCTGCCCATCTCTGGTCACTGTCCAGGCAGAAGCAAAAGATCCCATGGCACTTATCGATGAAAAGTAGGGAATTTCATTCAAAGCAAAACACAAAAAACATATAGACCATACAATCATACATATGTACACATTTACATGATATTATTTGCATACAGAAAAAAACAGCATGGAGCTATGCCTCAGGACAAAAAATACAAATAAGGGCTAAAGAACAGATACGGATAAAACAGTTAACGTTATCAACCAAAATATGTATTACATACTCCTTCTATGCTCAGGAGACAGAAAAGCAACAAAACAAATAGAAAAGGAAAAAAATACAATTGAGGCCATAGTATGTAACTGTCCCATTTTATACATCTCATCTAGGGAAGATCCAATGCAAATGTTTCCATACATTTGCCACAGATTTGCAGGCAACCCCTTCCAATTCTGCTTATATGCACCCACCAGTGCGGATCTAACCTGTTGTTTCATTTCAACTATCGCACCTGTTTCTGGTATCGTACAAATTGTCAGCACATCTGCAAAGTAAGAAAATAATTTGTGTATTGTGAACCATATACCCAGTATACCCAGGTAATATTTTTGCCAGTCACTACAAATACAATGAAAAAACAGTTCCTCATAACTTTAGTCACTAAAAAAAAAAAAGGTTCTTGCAAAAAGAACTTGCCCAAACCCAAAACATTTGAATAAAGGGATGAAGGATAAATAACTGTTCCTATGTTTCAAGTACCTGTGTACAGCCTTCCCTAAGATAAAAATGCTCCTCATTGCTCCTGTGTTTGCTATTATTTTTTTACAGGCAACCTCTCATGCATAGATAACCAAAGTGTGTCCCACAACCCAACCTCATGAGTGTATCAGTCGAGGAGACTGAGTCATTTGAGCGTACCGTGGTAGCAGGTATAGGCTGTAGGATCGCCCTCATCTACTGTCCACCCGGAGATGAGAAGCGCTTCCTTCAGGAAGTGGCGGACTTCGTCGTTGACATGGCATTTGAGTCACCCAGACTGATGGTTCTGGGCAACTTCAATGCCTGGGTTGACGATGAATTCTTGCAGTTTGGACAACACTTCCTCCAGCTGATGTCATCTCTGGGCCTCACACAGATAGTTACCACTGCTACCCATAAACATGGTCACTCCCTTGACTTAGATTTCTCCTGGGGATCGAGGCCTGTGATCTAGGGGTCGAACCAGTTGGATGGTCTGATCACTACACTGTGGGGTTTAATTTTAGTGGCCCCCTTCATAGGCCTACCCCCGTGGAGATGGTCAGGTATCGCCCTTCACGAGATGTTAGCTCTGAAGACCTGGCAGCGGTACTTGACCTATTGACCCTTCCAGTGGCAAACAGTGACCCAGAAGCCCTTGTGGTAGCCTATAATATTGCTATTTTGGTGGCCCTGGATGTTGTTGCTCTTGTCCATGTTTGCCCTCTCTCTCTTCACCCTCAGTCCCCATGGTTTGATGGGACCTTGAGGGAGATGCGGTGACTAGGATGAAGGTTAGAGCATTGCTGGTGGAGATCCTTCCTTATTGCCAACCACCTTAGATTGATGGAGCATTATCAAGCCTATCAATCTGCAATCACCCGTAAGAAGGCAGAGTTCCTGCCTGGGGAGATTGTGGCTGCTCAGAACCGACCAGCTCAGCTCTTTTGCACTGTAGACAGACTGTGCAACCCAGGCTGCCTACAGGTTTGAAAGGCCTTTTTGCAAATAGAGTGCGATGAACTTGCTCGATTCTTTGCAACTAAGGTGGCCGACATTAGGGCGGCACTCCAATCAGCACACTCTAAGGGCATTGCTCTGGATCAGCGTGTGGCTGCTGGACCTCAGCTTTCCTGGAGTACCTTCGACTGACCTAAGTTCATGGATATCATGCGGATTGTCCAGGGTGTGCACCCTACGTAATGTAGTTTGGATTCTGGACCTACTTCCCTGATTTTGGGTTGTATTGATTCCATCGGTCCAGTTCTAGCACAAATAATCTGGTGCTCCTTGAAAACAGGAGAGTTTCCTAGCTCCCTGAAGGAGGCGGTGGTAACACCCCTCTTGAAGAAAGCTTCTTTGGACCCCAACTGCCATGCAAACTACAAACCAATCTCTAACCTCCCCTTTTTATGGAAAGTGATTGAGAAGGTAGTGGCCGTACAGCTGGAGAACCATTTGACCATCCATGATATCTATGAACCCCTCCAATCCAGTTTTTGAAAGAGGCATAGTACTGAGACAATACTGGTTCAGGTGCTCAATGATCTCCTGATGGCTAGGGACCGGAAGAACTGTTCCATCTTGGTTCTTCTAGATTTCTCATCAGCTTTTGACACTGTGGACCATGGAGTTCTACTCGAGCACCTGAATTTCATCTGTGGACTTTCAGGTGTAGTTCTCAGGTGGTTTACACCTTACCGCACTGGAAGAATGCAGAAAGTGGTTTCTGGGGTTTATTTTTTGGACCCAGTTTCCCTGTTTTGTGAGGTTCCTAAGGGCTCGGTGTTGTCCCCCATGTTGTTCGCAGTGTACATGCTGCCCCTCAGAGACATTGTAAGAAGGTATGGGCTGAAGTCTCACTGCTATGCTGATGATACCCAACTCTACCTTTCTTTTGCACCTGACCAGGATGGAGCTCTCTCAGTCTTTAATAACTGCCTCAAAGAAATCCAGGAGTGGATGGACTCGAGTTGGCTGAAGTTGAACTTGGAAAATACAGAGGTGCTGGTTGTGGATCCGGTGCACCAGATAGGGGGGCCAGGGGTTGGTTCACCCTCCAGGCTCTTGCTTGGGGGTGTTCGACTCCCGACCTCTGAACAGGTGTGTAACCTGGAGGTAATTTTTGATGAAAGGCTGACTCTGCATTCGCAGGTGTCTGCCATCATCAAGTCCTCATTTTATCATCTGAGGAATATCTCCAGGATTAGGCACCTTGTTCCGTCCAGCGATCTTCCTATGCTGGTCCATGCCTTTGTGTCCTCGCGCTTGGACAATTGCAATTCCCTTTACCTAGGGCTTCCTGGGGTGGAAATCTGGTGCAGAATGCAATGGCCTGACTTTTGACTAGTACCTCTCGGTCCAGTCTTATTTCACCGGCTCTGCATAGACTGCACGGGCTGCCAGTTCAGTGGTGGATCACCTTTAAAGTAGGTCTTCTGACTTTTAAAGCCCTGCATGGACTTGGTCAGGACTACCTGAAAGAGCTCCTAGTCCCTTACTGCCCTGGGTGATCATTTCGCTTAGCTGACGAGGGGTTGCTGGAGATTCCGATGGTGTGTCTGAAATCTTCTGGGGCCTGTGCATTCGTGTATGCGGCCCCTACCTTCTGGAATTCTCTGCCCATCAGTTACGGGATTGCGTGACCGTGGAGGGATTTAAAAAGGCCCTGAAAACATATTTATGGACTCAAGCCTTTGGTGACTGATTTTATTTGCCTAACTGTAACAGCTGTTTTATATATTTTAAGATCTGAATTGTTTGACTTTTTTTAATTCTGTGAGGCACCTTGGGTTTTGGAAAAAAAATAATTCTTCCTGGTACCCTCTTTTCTGTCACTATGTTAACAAGCATTTGTCAATGCCGAATGTTTGCTTGCTGGCATTGGCACTGTTAGTGTAGAAGTTACAGAGCTGCGTAATAGGAATGGCAGTGAAGTATTGAACTGAAACCAACCCCATCATCACCCTACAGATAGTGACAGGCATTGGGGTGTGCCTTTGGGTCATCAGGCATAACGGCCACACCATTTCACCACACTCTACTGTGCAGACACCGACAAGTGTCACGGTGTGCCTTGGGGTCTTTGGCCCTTATGCGCACCCCATTCCATCAGGAAATATTGTGAGATGGGTGTGGTATAGGAGAATGGGGTGAACTTTGGAGCCGAAGAGTCCAAGGCACACCTCGATGCCTCTCAATGGCTGCAGGGTGTGGGTGGGGGTGGAATGGTATGAGCATTGCAGGTGACAATCCCAAGTCAAAGCCCTGATGCCTGTCATTCTCTACAGAGTGGGGTGTTATGGTTGGAAACTCTAATGCCTCAGGCATTCATTGGTATTTTCACTCCAAATTTTCAACATGGGTTTTTTGTGACCCCCACCTCGTGAACAGTGGCAATATCAGTTTGTTAGCTGAAAGCTGATTTTGCACAGCGACTATGGCATTTGTCACCACAGGTGCAAAAACACATTCTGAACAGGATGTGAAAATGACAGCTGTTATTCATGGGGAGGTAAAAATGGCAATATTGAAAATCTGCAGTGAAAATATTAAAAAAACTGGTGAAGTCACGAGCAAGCGTAGAAACTGTGCAACGTGCACCCGTAATGTAATTAGTTTGGGAATTGTTTACAGCAGATTGTCAACACAGGCATTTTGGGACCTCCGGTCATGAACAGTGTCACTGTGACTTTCTTTATCTGTCCCGAACAATGATTTCCCACAGCGACCATGCATTTCTGTGCTGAAAGTGTGAAAACACATTTCAGCCATGTTGTGAAAAACGACAGCTGCACTGTTCATAAGGAAGTGTGGAACAATGCCACTGGTGAAAATCTGGACTGAAAATATTACAAATTCATGAACTTACGAGGGTGCATGGAAACTGCGCAATGCTCACTCGTAACACAGTCATTTTTAGGAATTTTTTCACCAAATTTTCAAAATGGCCATTTTAAGACCTCTGCTCATGAACAGTGTCACTGTGATTTTCTTAATGTGTCCCATACATTGATTTCGCACACCGACTGCGCCATTGTGCGCTACATGGGTGGAAACATGTTTTGGGCAAGATGTGAAAAATGACAGCTGTACTGCTCATAAGGAGGTGTGGTAAAATGGCAGTGTTGAAAATCTGGAGTGAAAATATTGAAAATTTGCAAACTTATGAGCGTGCGTACGATCAGCACAACAAACGCTCGTAAAACAGTCAATTTTTTTTTACCAAATTTTTAACATAGCCATTTCAACACTTCTGCTCATGAACAGTGTGACTGTGATTTTCTTAATGTGTCCCATACATTGAGTACGCACACGGACTGCGCCACTGTGCGCTACATGCGCGGAAACACATTTTGGGTGAGATGTAAAAAATGACAGCTGCACTACTCATAAGGGAGTGTGGTCAAATAGCAATGTTGAAAATCCAGAGTGAAAATCTTGAAAATTCGTGAACCTACAAGCGTGCGTAGGAACAGCGTAATGCATGCTCGTAAAACAGTCGTTTTAAGGAATTTTTTCACCAAATTTTCAACATAGGCTTTTTGAGAGCCCACCTTATGAATACTGGCACTGTCATTTTGTTAATTGGTCCCAAAAGATGATTTCATGCAGTGACTGTGAAATCACCCTTGAGCCCAATTAACACCATGACAGTGACAGAATTCATGAGAGGGATCCCAAACCCCATGTTGAAAATATGGTGCCAATATTCCAAAAAAATGCCTGAGATATGCAGCAAAGTTCAAAAATCCCTATTCATTACATTATACAGCTTACCGGCATTTCCTCAGTTCGCGGTCGGCTTTGAAGAGTGCAGGCGTGTTCCCGAGTCCACGAAGATCGTCGCCCAAGCTCTGGAGGTAAGTATGGGGTGAGGGGGTATGGGGAGGCAGGGTGCACAGTGGGTGGGCGGGTGGGAGGGGTAAAGACAGCAGCAAGGGAAGGTATTTTTCTTTCAGGTTTTTTTTTATTTGGACTATGCGGGATGTTTGCCACACTGGGGTGGGCTCCCAGCATGGCAGCTGGAAGGCTGTTGGGGGGGCAGTGGAGCCGATGGGGGATTGCGCACCCCTGTCAGCCATTGGACCATTGCCACTCTGGGGTGGGCTCCCAGCATGGCACCCGATAGTCTGGGGGGGACAGTATAACTGATGGGGGATCGGGAACCCCGTTGGCCATACAGACTGTGGGGGGGAACAGTAGAGCTGGTGGAGGATTGGGCACCCCCATCAGCCATACAGTGTGTGCGTGGGGGAGGTAGGAGCGCATGAGCATGCAATGTGCATGCGCGCGTGTATGCGTGGGGAGGAGGAGCACTGCTCACTCAAGCGGTGCTCTCCCTTTCAACTGTACGGCACTGCATTTTGGATCACTGCACTATGTTTCTTGCACATGCGTGCAAGCAAACATAAAATTAAGAGGCTGAATTGAAACTGAAGTTTGAAGTGGAGAAAAGTGCGGTTGAGACTGAGTGGAAAAGAAAGCTACTACTTAAAGGCACCAGTATCGACTGACATCAGCACTGGCTAACAGCTCCCTGGCAGTACGGCACACGAGTAGATCAGAGACGCCAGTTGGATTGGTGGATACAGCAGGAGAGTTTTGAGTTGCACCGAAAGACAAGATACTCTGTTTTCACTTTTATTTACTAAGACACATTTACTAAGTCATTGAAAAGACATGCAATACCATTTTAAGCATTTTAAACATTTTAAGATAGCCTATTTTACCTATTTCTAGCTGCTTGTTCTGTCTATATATTTGTCTGCACTTCTGTTGTTCCTGTATTGTTCCTCTCCTGAGATGGAGAATCATTTTTTGTTTTGCAGTTGGCTTTGCATCTGAATATTTGAGCAGGAAATTAAATTTTATTAAGCAATAAAGTGAAAATAAAGTAAAAAATAAAGTATAAAATAAGTAGATTAGTTTTAAAATTTCATTCCTGCCATATGCAAATTAGATCATATGGTCTCAGGGTATATAGCGCATGCTCATCCTCCCTCTAACTGCTGCATTTTAGAATTCAGTCTTCAGTATTCAGGCATGCGGTTGGATGGTGATAGAGAAGTGCAATTCACCACCTAGTTTTAAATTCTGCTATTATTATCGGTCTCCATAGAAGCAGTCTGCCGATGATTTTCTTGCTCTTTATGGTCTGTACCATCTCCTCTATTTTGTACTGCTATAGTTTTTCTCAGTCTTTTCAGCAGTTTGCTTATGCTAGTAAAACCTAGCATTTAATCACCTAATTTAGCGCCCTTTTTTTGATGCGTTCTCTGTTGCTCACTGTTCAGTGTCCTATGTCCCGAGGTCTAATCTTCTAATGCTGTAATGTCCAGGGATCTTGTATAATAGAACACAAAGGAGAGAGCTGAAATCTGTGGGAGGACATCTAGCTACGATAATGTTTAATTTACATCGCTTCAGAAGTGAGTAAATCTTACCGATGATACTGATATTAGTACTGTAGAATATTATAGAAAATTTTAGGGTAACTTATTGTGACACATTGACTTGACTGTGGTACAGAAGAATTGTAGCTAAACTTCTCTAGCAAGATTTCAATTGTTTGGATAACTTGATAATTGATGATAATTAGTGAAAAGGACTGATAGGAATTGTGAGCTGTTGTGTTTTGTTATTGTATTATTGTATTACTATGATTTTATTTTATTAATTTAAAATCTTAATATTATAGTGTTCGAGGACAGAGGGATAAAACAAACTAAAAGGTCATATGTGCTAATTTGGGGGCAACATTTACATAAGACCAAAGAAATATTAAAGAAAGAAAAGCTTGGAAAACTCTGGACTGGGTCAAGGGACCTAAGGGACCTGACTTGCCCATATCGTTTTGATTAGTCTGAGAAAGAATAGAACAATCAACTATTGGACTATTATTGCTTTGATTTTCTTCTACTCTACTATTTCATCATTTATGAACCGAATTAGTTTAGATTCTCTGATTGGGAAAAATCGTTAAGAGTTGTAGTAACATGCTATGTTGAAACTGACCAAGTTTCTGATCAATTTGGTTTGGTTCAGCTTCTTCTATCAGGAATTAGTATATATATATATATATAATATATATATTATATATATATATATATATAATATATACAGACATTCAAATATTTAGTATGAATTTGGTTGCTCAATGAATGTGGCTGATCAATGGTTGTTCATTAGAAACAATTGCTGAATGTTGATTGCTGATTAATATTGATTGTATCTGGAATTAGATAATACTATCACCATTAAGTGATTTTAAGTGGCAGGAGTTCCTGGTATGGTTGGAATCTAGAACTTAGAATATAGACTTTATCCTTTTGCACTATGTTCTTAAAATTTAACTTCTGATATTCTTAGCATATCTTTTTAACTGTTGTCTTACGACATATTTTAGATATACTCATACTTAGATATACTTATTTATTTGAGTATATCAGATGGTTTAGCAAAGTATATTTCAATTTAATCCTGTTTGGTAAAATAAGAGGAGTTAATTCAATTCCAATTTAACCCAACTCAAACCAATAATATTAATTTTATAACAATTTAAAAAGCTTGTTATTGTCCCTGGATAATTATAGTATCAGCTTCCAACTTTTAGCTTCCAGAAAAGACTTGCAAGCATTTAGAAGGTAGAAGTAAGATGGTAAATACAAGATATGGGTTGGTTTGTCTACAGAAAATGGCAAATCCAGATTTAAAAAAAAACAGAGAAAAGAGGATACAGCTTATGAAGTCACAGGAGAATAAAAAAGAAACCCAGGGGAAGAGCCTAAGGTATCTAAGCAAAGAAAAATTACACAGTTTTTTTCCTAGTAGAATGGAAATGCCTATTACTGTCTCAACCCCAATAGATAAAAATATAAAAGAAATAGTTAAAAAAAGTAGCTCCTCAAAGGTTATGATTAAACACACTGATGAAACCAAAGAGGACAAGGAAGCTCTGAATTTAATAAATTCTGACTCAGAGAGCGTAATTTGCATTGATGAGTTTGAGCTTCCCAATAGTTATAGCTGGGAGGCCTCAGAAGTGACTACAAGTTATTTTCAGGAATTAGTAGTTGCCATTAATGAATCTTATCAAGATAGCACTCTATCTGATTCATTAAATCTAGAGGGGGAGACAACACCTGATTATACTGAAGAACTCCCTTGGGAAGAGAAGTACTCACAGACTTTAGGAGAAGGGGGAAATGAATAATTATGAACTAAATAGTAAAATGACAGTATATGAGAGTTCATTACAGAGAGACAGTGTGACCCAAGTGTTACAAGATCTGAATTTTACTATACAGGGATTGAAACAATTGGCTAGTGAACAAAAACTATTAAAAAATCATGAAGTAGAAAATACCCCGATACTCTTCTCACCTGCAGAGGATATAAGAAACTCTGACTTGAATTCTGATATTGAACCCTTTTCAGATGGAGAGCTAGATAAGTTAGAAGGGGGCTATAAAAAGAACCAAAAAGAGTATATTATGAGGAGATGGAATTTTGTTGAAACATCCTCTCTTTCCAAACAAATTTTAGATACAATTCATGACCCATATCAAGCTAATGTAATTATACTGGAGAATTTATGGGTCTTGAAGGATGATTTAGCAGCTTTAAGAACAGATGCATTTCATAACCAGGTACTTCTAAATGACCTTAAAAATATGCATAAGGAAAATACAAAGCTGAAAGCAGAAAACAAGGATGTAGAAATGGAGGAAATAAAAGTTATGAATAAAACAATTCAAGTGAATCTTCCCCTGCCGTTTATAAAAGAGAATGGTGAGAAGCAAGAACAAAAGCAAAAGTTTGAGTTGAGCAAAGCCACAATGGTATTAAAAAAGGGAAAAAAGGAGTTGCAAGAAAAAAGGAAGAGCTATAGGGCTAATCATGAAAGGAAGCTAGTACTTACAGTCGATAAAGGAGTAAAGTCTAAGGAAGGCGGAATTATAGAACAACAAATGAAACAGTGTGAGGATCTAAAGCCTAAAGGTCTCAGGCTTACAGAAGTAAAAGATAGTGTGAGTGATGTTATGTGTAATGCCATAAGGGGGAAGACCGAGGGTGTAAGTCCAGAAATGGATAAAGACAAATGACTTGCCAATAACACTTGAGGATATAGAAATACCTAGAGCCGGAGGAAATTGTAAAGGGGAATATCTAATAGAAATGTATGGACTAGAGGTATTATATGAGGAAACCCAAATTAAATTATCAAACTGGGTAAACCAATTGTTACATTTACCTAGTCAAGGTTTTGGTGAATACCACATTATGAGACCTATTACCCAAATTTGTTCAAACTGTGTCTTACTTTATTGTGAATTCCAGTTATTGGCAAATACGGTATGGGCGGAAGAAGGAGACTTAAGAAATACAGGAATACATATTTGACCACCATACTGGGTTCCAGTAATGGATTTAAATGTGGAGAAAGATGCTGGGGACAATAGTCAAATGGACAAGGATACAGACAGGAAAAATCAAGTCCTAAAAGTGATCTTGGACTATGAAAATTTAAAAACAGCCAAATGGGAGAATAAAATACTAACCCTTTTTGGATGGGAGAAAGACACTGTTCAACCAATAGCAAAATTAAAAGCTGAAGTGGGTACATTCCTATTCTGTGTTTTAAATTTGAACATTACTAAAAATGTAATTGAAAGAATTAGGACATATCCAAATTCTTCACAGATAGATATTATGTTAAGGTCATCCAAGACAGCAGATCTTGTATTGAAAAATGCATCACTTTTAGACACACATGACATTTGTTTAATAGATTTTAGAATGGCGGAAAGGAAATATGGAAATGAATATGACAGAAAAAAAAAAGTAAATTCAAAAAAGGAAGAAACAAATATACATCCAAATTGACAAATACTGGTAACAGTATAAAAAACGATGTGAAAAAGGATGAATTATCTATCCTATCATGGAATGTAGAGGGATTGAGTTCTAAACTCGTTGATCTTGAGTTTAATAATTTTTTTATCCACAATGGATATCTTAGCTTTACAAGAAACCTGGGTACTAGATGATACTCCTCCAGTTCTCCCAGATTATATAGGCTATTGTGTCCCTGCCATTAAATGAAAGATAAATGATACAGCCAGTGCAGGTCTTATAATTCATGTAAAGATAGCACATTTTGTTGTACATCAAATAGATGAGATGAAGGAAATACAGATCTTAAATCTAAAAGTAAAGGGGATGGAATTAGTATTGATTAATGCATACTTTCCCCCAGGTAATAAATTAGAGATGAATAACATTTGGGTTACATTTAAAGAAACAGTTTATAACTGAACAGAAGCATTTGAAAATACACTTATTATATTTCTTGGAGATTATAATGTTCATATTGGAAGCTTATACACAAACAATATTCAGGGGATGAATATAATTAACCAAAAAATAAAGTATGAAAGAAAATCAAAGGATAAAGTGATAACACATTGAGGGAAATTATTATATCAGATAATGGAGGAGAATCACTTTAGCCTGTTAAATGGGAGAATAGAAGGTGATCCAGATGGAGAATTTACTTATTCAGGTGTAAAAGGATCCTCGGTGATAGACTTAGTCTGGGTTAATTTAGAGGCTGCAAAAAAAATCTAAAAATCTTGCTGTTTTAGGTGGCCCAGAATCGCTACATATGCCAATTTTTATAAGTTTGGAACATGATGGCGTATCAGGTGGGTTAACTCATAGTGAACAACCCCAGATAGAAATTAACTCGAGGTGCATAAAATGGGATGGTTTATTAATAAATAGATTTGACAAAATAATATATGCAGATTACTTGGCTGATCTGAAATTAAAAATAATAAACACCCAAGAAAACAATGTTAAGCTGGAAGTATGGAAATACATGATGTTTTATTTAGCCCCTTTCTTCTCTAAGAATTGAGTGGAGAAGAAGAATAAGGCTACATGGTTTAATAAATATTGTAAGTTAGCCAAGAAAGACCTTAACAAACTAGTATGTATCTGTAGGAAAAAAACTGAATACAACTAAGAAGAAGGCCTTAAATAAAGGAGGATCCAATTATAAACTGTTATTGGAAACCGAAAAGAAAAAACATAATAGAAAATTATGGGAAAATTTGAGAAATACGATTATTAAGAAAGATGTCATACAATTCTGGCTATTAGTTTCACAGGGGTTTGGTCAATATACTAATAAAGTTACAGCTACAATTACTCCAAATAAATGGGAAGAACACTTTACTAAATTATATTTTTCTTTAAATGAAATAGATGGCAGAAACATAGTCTACCGCCAGCCAATTATTGAACCTCAACCTTTTTTTATTTCCAAAGAGGAAATTATAGAAGCTATTGGGAAAAGTTCCCTAAATAAAGCCCCAGGACCAGATAAGATTCTTTCAGATATGCTTAGAACATTTAGTGATTGGTGGCTCCCTATTTTGCATCATTTATATAATATGGGCTGCCAGTACAACATATATCCTGAATCTTGGGCAGGAAGTATTATTTGTCCAATTTTTAAAAAAGGTGATGTCAACAACCCGGTAATGTATAGACCAATCAGTTTATTAGATTCATCACAGAAAATTTTGACAAGAATAATATTGAGATGTTTACAGATGTGAGTAGAGGAAAATAATTTGTTAACAGAAGTACAAAATGGCTTTAGAAAGGGATGCTCAACACTTCAGCATTGCTATGTCCTGAAGCACCTTCTTTGGAAATATGTGACTATTAAAAAGACAAAGTTACAGTATATTGCTGTTTTGTAGATCTTCGTTCAGCTTTCGACTTAATAAGTCGAACTTTACTATGGGAGAAGTTACAATCATACAGTATTGATCCAACCCTGTTGAAAATAATTAGGGGACTACATCAGAATACATGACTGAAGGTGAGATATGATCAGGCAGGAAATTTAACAACTAAAATTAAGACAAATCCAGGAGTGAGGCAAGGTTGTTTACTTGCCCCTCTCTTATTTAATCTTTATATTAACTCGATATTATTAGCTTTGGATAATCCAGAATTTCATGCACCAGCCATATCAGATAAGAAGATATCCTGTCTCGCTTATGTGGACAATATAGTTTTAATATCAACAACAAAACTTGGTCTGCAACGTAAATTGAATCATTTTTTGGAACTTTGCAAAACTGATAAACTTCACATCAATAGGGAAAAAACTAATTTGGTGGTCTTTGGACTAAAGAGCAAGCATAAACCATTTATTTTTTTGGACGGGGATAAAGTAAGTTCAATGAGCAATTATGAATACCTTGGAGTTATCTTTGCTCAAAGTTGTCGATGGAACCAGCATATAGATAAACAAATAATCTAAAGTAACAACAAAGGCCTTTAAAAGATTCAGTATTAATCATGGACAAGCCTCAGTGGAAGGTTTATTAAGAACCTTGACTACAAAGATTAAGACTTCTGCACTGTATGCATCTGAAATATGGGCAGAAGCAAATATTAATACTTTAGAAGTTACTATAAATCAAATGTATAGATATCTTCTGAGGATTCCAGAATCAGTGCCTTCGGAAATCTTGAGATATGAGTTGAGGCAGAAATCCTTTAGAATACAGGTCATGAAAAGAAGATTAATATTCATTTTAGGATTATTTCTTCTTCCAACATATCGACTTAAATACATGTGTTTGGAAGAGGAGTTAGAATATAACCATAGAGGATTTATGTCACCACTCATCTCTGCAGTAAAAAAGTCACTTTTTTCAATAGGTTTGGGTCAATTACCATATGAAATATATTTAATTCCCTTTGATCAGATTAAGTCACAAGTCAAATCGAGATTATGGAGTATTGAACAAGCAAAAGATCATACCAGGTTACCAGAATAATGCATTTGGTAAATTTTAGATGGTATAAAATTATGAAAACATCAAGTGGATTAGAAAAATACTTAATCATCTCAGATTGGAATGAAAGGAGAGTTATAACAAGATTTCCAAATGGAACTATATTCTGCATATTATATAATGCTAAGACAAAGAAGAAATGGGATTAAAACTTCATATTGGGTATGTAATAACATAGTTGAAGATGATTTAAAACACATTGTGTTACATTGCCCTCAATATAATAACCAGAGGAAATACTGGTTGGGCTCTGTCCTGGCAACCCTCGGTCTTCCCCCTAATATGCTCCTTATACATTTGTTTAGCTCCAAAGATATCACAATATTAAAAAGCTTAAGTCACTTTTTATTATTTATTAAGATATGAGGGAAAAACTGATCAGAATTGATTATATGGACAAGATATTAACTAGAAATAAGTGTCATTTGTGTATGTCTTGGGAAATTATGTCTATGATATGTATCAAATAATGTATATTTGATTTTAATGATTTTACTATTGCAATGACATTTGTCGAACAATAAAACTTTTCTACCTACCTACCTGCCTGTGCTGGCTGAGGCTCAAACCTGAACCCCAGCTTGCCTTCTTGGGTTTAGTCCGTGTATGTAGGATGGCCTTTTGACCTCACCACAACCTTCGGGAGCAACCACCCCATTCAGAAATTTTGCTTGAATGGGGAGGTCTAACTGGGTGTGCATGTTAGCATGCACTTGGCTGCATGTTCAGTTTAAACCACACTACCTCAATCATGGTCTAGTCTATTTGTCTGATTTAAATTACCTTATCCTAAACCTTTATAGTTATTTTTCTTTTAACATTCTTGTACCACTTATATATACCAATAGTCACAATTAAGCTTTACCCCTGTACTGTAAATCAACAACTTTATAAGTAAAAATATTTAACCGAAATGAAATACCAGGAAATGCCATATTGTCTTAATTCTTTACTTAAAACTGGTATGCAAAATTAACATCATTTGGATCAACAGTACAAGCAAACAATGTATCTTTAACTTGTAGATACAATCATACAAAAAAGTAAAAATAAAATAATATAAAATGCAAGTATCATCCTTCCCTGCTCATTATCAGAGATAATAGCAATTCAAAATGCACGGTGCCATACCTTGATGTCTCATGTGAAAGTCCTAGGCAGAAGGACATGATGTTACAGCTCCTTCCTCTCTTCTGCTATCCTTTAGCTTAAACGGGGGTCTAAATTTACATGTTTGGATGGAAGGGTAGAAATGTACCTTGTGATACAATTTTGCAAAATTATGCAAGTGGCAACTTGTGATTCACTTTTACAAAATTATGCAAGGTAGCAACAAAAATATCTTAGTTTAAAAATTCTCTTTGCTACAGAGGAAACTGTGGTTTAGCCTTCAAGCACGAAGCCTTCTTGAAATGTGTTCTTTTTTACTTCTTCAAATAAAATCTCCATTCTACAGCTAGTTTTAAAACAAGACACTTTCTTTAAACTGTAAAATGTTAATGTTACAACTAAATATGCAAATAAGCTATAATCATTCTTGTTTTAAATGTATCTTTAAACTATTTTACAGTAAGACACACTCAATTTATTGGCCAAACAGAATTATGCTTGGCAATAAGGTTGTATTTAATTTAATTCAGGAAAAGCAGAAGTAAAGCATGTTTCAATTGTCATTATTTAATTTAGATGAGTCAATAAGTCAGATCTATTTGTTGATTTGTCTCTGGGAAATATTCACAGGGTTCTTGCTCCATCATGTCCTCTAGTTCTAGGAAAAGCTACTTCTTTGGAATATTTGGATCAGGCAGTCCAAATAGAGACTCAAGGGGGTTGCAGACTCTGCACTTCCTGTACCTTATTAAAGCCCATGAGGTATTTAAAGGTTTCTCTCATATCTCCCCTCTCCCTCCTCTGTTCCAGGGTGTATACAGAGATTAAAGAGGACTGGTCACAGTTAGTTGGGCTACATCCACCCTCCTTCAGTCCTCCAAATCACTCCTGTTTCCAGTGAGATGTTAAACAGAACTGTCAGAAGAAGGACTTTTGTTCGAACTGCCTGCATTGAAAAGTCATCCTTTACTAATTTTATTTCATTTTATTGTTACTAATAATAATAAAGTGCTACTTGTAAATGTTATGAATTCTCCTGGACTGCCTATGCTTCATGATGTTTGCCTCTATAAAAGGGGCCTGTGCCACCTTTGGACGATCTTCATTTGGGTGAAATGATTTTTAGTTATCATTTGAATTTGATACCAGCTGGCCCACCATGCCTCTGGGGATGTGGTTATCCCTAATTCAGAGCTCCACTGCTTGGCCACTGGGGCTGTGGGCTCTGGGAGTTCTTACATCAGTAATCTATACACCTGTCTGGGTTTAACATTTGGCCCATGTCTGCTGAACGCGAGTCTGAACATCCTGTTGAGTACAACAGTATTTTGAGAGCAGAAGCTGGGCCCCATTATTGTGCTCAGCTAATGCTACAATTGGAGGTATCTCTAATGATGCTGTCTGAGGAGGGAGTATTTGCTGTGTCATTGTCCATACAACTTCCAACACTCCCACTGCAAAATTTAAGATGTTCCTGAGGGTGTGGATACCAGGTTGCACCCAGTCTCTCCACCATATAAACAGGTTACTCACCTGTAACAATAGTTCTAGGAGTGGTATATGGTGTACATCTACACTTATGGCAGTATTTCTTACCCCTTTAAATCTTGCCGGAAGGTCTTCATGCTGGCACCTCCCACCCATCTGGGTGGTGACTCCCTTGGCACCACCCCGTGATGTCAGATCTTACCCGCTGGAAGCAAGAATCCGTGTGCCACTTGCCAGGGGAGGTCGGGTGGGTTATTGTGGATGTACACCATATACCACTCCTAGAACTACTGTTACAAGTGAGTAACCTGTTTTTCTAGGGAAGTGAATATGGTGTACAGATCCACACTTCTGGCAGACTCCTAGCAGTTCTCCAGGAGGAGGGGGTACAGCGTACAACCCCTATTTAGGGAAGAGAGATTGGAGAACCGAGGACCTAAAACCAGCACCCTGGCATGACTCAAGGTCGATGTGTGGTAATGGGAGATGAAGGTGTGTGCTGACTTCCAGGTAGCAGCACTGCAGATTTCCTGGATAGGGATATCCCTGGAAGCAGCCACCAAGGCAGTGGTATAATAGGTGGAATGAGTCCTTAGCCCTGCAGGAGGCTTCCTACCTGCCAACCTATAGCTGAGGTTGATGCAGGAAACAAACAATCCATCTACCAATCATCTGCTTAGCTGCCGGTCTGCCAGGTGCAGCTTGCTGGCAAACCTCTCCCCGAACTCCAGCCATGAGCTCCTTATAAAAGGCAAGTGCTCACCACAGGTCCAAAATATGGAGCCTGTGCTCAGCCTCCGAGGTGTAACTGATGAAGAACACTGGGAGATGCATCACCTGGTTAAGGTGAAACTCAGACATAACCTTCAGGAGGGACTTCGAGTTGGGGCAAAGGACAACATTGTCCTTGTGGAAGACCAAATAAGGAGACAGCACTGACAGCACCTTGAGCTTACTGATCCTTCTGGCAGATGTTATAGCCACCAAGTAGGTGGTCTTCCATGACAGGTGAGACATGTCACACCTGTGCATCCACTCCAGTGGCTTACCCATGAGCTCTGCCAACACCAGCCACAAGTCCCAAGGTGACCACCTTCTCCTGTGCCACTGACAGCATACTAGCCTATGCCCGGTATGCAGAGATGGCTGCCAGGTGCACCTTAAGGGTCATTAACGGAAGGCCCGACAGAGAGAGGGACCAAATGTAGTTGAGAATGCTGGCCCCAGACAAGATAAAGCGTCAAGCCCCTTGCCCTGGCACCAAATGGAGAACCTCTTCCATTTGAAGGCACAGAATTTTCGGATCAACTCCTTCTGAGAAGCCTCAACCATGGTGAGAACATCTTCAGAGAGACCCAAAGCCTGGAATTCTGGCCACTCGGGAACCAGGCTGCCAGGTGCAGGGCTGAAGGTCTGGATGAAATACCTTCCCCAGTTTGCAAGAGAGCAGGTCCGGGCATAGAGGAAGACGCCATGGGAGTCTGCAGCTGAGGCTGAGGAGACTGGGGTACCAAAACTGGTGGGGCCAGTCCAGAGCCACCAAGATCATCCATGCCTTGTCCCTCCTGGCCTTGAGCAGCATCTTGTGGACTGATGGAAATGGAAGGAAGGCATACATGAGGCCTGGGATTCAGGGCCTCGAGAAGGCATCTCCCTGCAGCATTCCCTGTTGAGGGGGGTGGGCACAATACAGCCTCAGCTTTGTGTGCTCCCTGGAGGCAAACAGGTCCACCAGAGGGGTTCCCCACCGGGAGAACAGACTGTGCACTACCTCCTGATGGAGAGACCACTTGTGAGATGCCTTGCCCATCTGGTTGAGGGTGTCCAACAGCTGGTTGGATATGCCGGCCACATGGTCGGATGGCCAGGAGATCGGCGTTCAGGCTGAGCACGAGGGTCCAGATGTGGAGAGCTTTCCTGCACAGAGGAAGGGAGTGCGACCCACTCTGTCTGTTGAGGAAGTAGGTAGTACATGGTTGTCCTGTTATCCATCTGGACCTGAATGACCTGACTCTGAATGTGTGGAGCAAAGGCTGTGAGCACCAGCCGAACTGCCTGAAGCTCCAGCGGGTTGATATGGGATAGAGACTCCTCGGGGATCTGGAGTCCATGGACTCTGCTCCCACAGGTGGGCACTTCAGCCCATCAAGGAGGCATCGGTCGTGATGGTAACCATCAGCTCCAGGTGGACAAATGAGATTCCTTCCTGCAGTTGTCCCAGGACTAACCACCACTGGAGGGTGTCCCACATTAGCTGGGTCACAGTGACCAGCTGGTTGAAGTGGCCCTTGCGCTGAGACCATTGACAGTCGAGCTCCCACTGCACAGAGCACATTCTCCACCAGGCCTAACGGACCATGCTGGTGCATGCCGTCATGAATTGCAGGAGGTGCAGAAATTCCTGAGCAGGGTGCACCTGCCCAACCCAAAATGATCGGGCAAAGGAGGAGAGAACCGCTGCCTGGTCCACTGGGAGCCGAGCCCTGGCTCTGCAAGAGTCGAGCTCTGCCCCAATGAAATGTATCTCTTGTGAAGGTACGAGCTCTGACTGGTCCTCGCTCACCAGGAGGCCAAGGGACAAGCAGGTCTGGAGGGCCAAGTCCTTGGACCATTCCACCTCCTCTCTGGAGGGACCTGCTATCAGCTAGTCATCCAAGTAAGGATATATCTGGACCCCACATCTCAGGTAAGCTGCCACCACTGCAATGCACTTGATGAAGGCCCTAGGAGCCGAGGAGAGGTCGAAGGGCATGGCCTGAAACTCATAGAGATTCCCCTCCACATGGAACCCCTGGAGCCAGCAGTAGAACAGACAGATGGGAACGTGGAATCTTAATGCGTCCCGAAGATCCGGAGAGCAGAACCACATGTTCTATTCCAGGGGTAGAATGATCTGAGACAGAGTGACCATCCTGAAGGTGCACAACTGAAGAAATTTGTTCAGGTCATGCAGATCTAAGATGGGGCACCAGCCCCATCTGTTTTGGGACCGGGAAGAACCTGGAGACAAATCCCAGGCTTACAGGAGGGTCCGGGACTTGGGCCACTACCTCCTTCCAGAGGTGCTGGGCAATGTTCTCCCGAAGGGCTGACAACATGTCTACAGATACCATGTCCTCCCATGGGGCATGGGCTTGGCAAGGCAGGTAAGCCTCACACTCTAGAGGCAGACCCTGGCTGACCACTTCGAGGACCCACCTGTCTGTGGTGACAGCAGACCAGGTGAAAAGGAAGTGGTGGAGTCAGTCCTCCATGGGAGGACCCAGGGGAGACAGGACGGGCATGGGGAAGGTGCTCCCCATCCTGTCACTGGGCAGGGTTGGAGGAGGAGGAGGGACTGGCAGAGGAAGCAATGGGACCTCGATCACCCAGTTTGTGGATGACCAAAGCAACTGACTTTGGCTGAGGGCGCCAAGCCTGTGCCTGCTGCTGAGCTGGAGGCTGGGATGGCTTGGCTGCAGGGGCAGAGAGGGGCCAAAAGGGTTTCTTCCTCTGAAGCTTGGAGTCCTTGGGATCCCTCTGGGCAGAGGTGACAGAGTCCAGAGTGGCATTGAACTTCTCAGTTCGAGTGAGGTGGCCTTCCACCCCTGGGCTGAACAGGTCAGTGCCCAAGAAGGGGACATCCGCCAACTTGTTCTGGGTATCTGCTGTAAAGGTAGAAATCTGCAGCCAAGCCCTGCAGAGCATGGCCACCACAGCAGTCACAGACCGAGCATAGGAATCGCTGATATCCATGGCCATCTGGAGCTGCTATTTTGCCACTTCTTCGACCTGGTCCCAGACTTGCTTGACCATGGCCAACAGTGCAGGACAGGAGGCAGAGTGGGGCAAAGAATTGCCTCGGTGACCAGGAAGGCAACCCCTGGAGAATTCCCTCAGTTGAGAATTTCAATCAAGGGATACTTGGCCTGCTTTTGGACAGGCTCCATCTGGATCCTGATTGATTCCAAAATCAAATGGTGCAAGCCCCTGAAGGAAGTGGTACTGTGCTCCGTAGACAAATCTTCCCCCAGTTTGGTGTCCAATGGAAGGGAAAGCAGGGAGGAGTCCTCAGACTCTGAAGATTAACCAAAAGGTGGTCAACCGCACGAGTCCCTGCTGACCCTGCAGGGTCTATCAGGAGTCATGGTGACCAACAACTGATGAGGAAGCCTGGGAGTGGTACGGGCATTCTTAGCAGGGGGACCATCCTTCAGCTGCTTAGCAGGCGCTCCACCTGAATAGGTGGAGAGGCCAGAATAGGCTGAGCCAGAGCAGGCTGGGGCCTTGATGGCAGGAGCCATGGAAGAGCCGGGAGACTGGGAACGCAGATGTTGGCGAAGGATGCTCAACACCAGACTACAGGATTGCGACGTCGACCTTCGGATAATCCAACAGCAAGAAAGTGAAGGAACCGGTAAAAGCGAGGATCCTCCAAGTTAACAGGATCCCAAAGGTTAGTGACCAGATCAGCATGCTGGTCCAACCCACCCAGAGAGGTAACAGGTAGGACCGGAGTCCTAGAAAGTGAGATATCCACTTCTTACTATGACAGCATGTCGACTGGCTCGAGAAAAATCTTGACAGGTTGGCAGATAGGCATCTTGACTGACTGGCCTGACAGGGAGACCATGGAGCCAGCCAGTAGCCTGGACCAAAGGATCGACCGTAGTCAAAACCTCCAGGGAAGTGTGGGAGTCCGAGGCCCAAGAGCACTTGTGATCCCACGATCATCAAAGAGACATTTTCTTAGTCTGGTGGTGGATGCATGGAATGGCCTACCTCAGGAAGTGGTGGATATGAATACAGTGCAGGGCTTCAGACAGGCATGGGATAGGCATAAGGGAGCAATACAGATGAGTATGAATAGATAGGCCATTGACAGAGTAAAGGCCTATGGCACATTCATAGGCTAGAAAAAATGGGCAGATTGGATGAGCCTTGCGAGGAAAGAATTGTTGAGTATCTAGAGGCCAGAGGGGCTCAGGACCCAAGGCAGCATGGATTCACAGCGGAAAGGTCATGCCAGACAAATCTGGTAGATTTCTTTGACTGGGTGACCAAAGTAGTAGATCAAGGAGGGGCTGTGGACATGGCCTACCTAGACTTTAGCAAGGCATTTGACACAGTCCCACACAAAAGATTAATATACAAGTTAGCCAGCCTGGGAGTGGGTCCCAAGATGACAGCCTGGTAAAGAATTGGCTGGAGAATAGGACACAGAGAGTAATAGTAAATGGAGTCCACTTGAAGAAAGGGGTTACTAGTGGGTACCGCAGGGTTCAGTATTAGGACTGGTCCTCTTCAATGTCTTTATAAGCGACATTGCAGAGGGACTGGAAGGAAAAGTATGTCTCTTTGCAGATGACACAAAGATCTGCAACAGAGTTGATGCACAAGGTAGGATGGAAAGGATGAGAAGGGACTTGGCAAGGTTAGAGGAATAGTCAAATGTATGGCAGCTTAGATTCAAGGCTAAGAAGTGCAAGGTAATGCACCTGGGAAACAAAAACCCAGGGGAAGAGTACACAATGGGGGGTGAGATACTAACAACAACAAAATGGAAAGGGACCTGGGGTAGTCATATCAGATGACCTAAAGGTGGGCAAGCAATGTGAGAGGGCAGCAAGGAGGGCTGGGGGGATACTGGGATGCATAGGGAGAGGCATCACCAGTAGAAAACAGGAAGTTATTATCCCTCTGTACAGACAGTTGGTGAGACCCCATCTGGAGTACTGTGTGCAGTTCTGGAGACCCAATCTCCACAAAGACATAGACAAGATGGAAGCTGTCCAGAGGAGGGCAACTAAAATGGTGCAGGGTCTGCACCGGAAGACATATGAAGAGAGACTTAAGGAGCTGAATATGTATACCCTCGAGGAAAGGAGGGAGAGGGGGGACATGATAGAAACTTTCAAGTACCTCAAGGGAATCAACAGAGTCCAAGAGGGTAGCATCTTTCAAAAAAAGAGGTGTGCAAGAACAAGGGGGCACAATTTGAAGATAGAAGGGGCGGCTCAGAGGTAATTTAAGGAAGTATTTTTTCACAGAGAGGGTTGTGGATGCATGGAACGGCCTTCAGGAGGAGGTTGTGGAGTCAAAAACAGTGGTGGAATTCAAGCATGCATGGGACAGTCATAAGGCAATTCTAGGGGGTGGGGGTAGGAAGAAGCAGGCTGCTGGTTAACTAGGATCTGCAGCTTATCCATTAGGTAGGGAAATGAGCAGACTGGGTGGGCCAAGCGGTCCTTATCTGCCGTCAAAATCTATGTTTCTATGTTTCTTATCTGCCATCAACTTCTGTGTTTCTATGTTTCACTTTTTTAGAATATTTTGAGGATTTCATGCCCTTAGAGGGACCCTGCCCAAGGGTGAGAAGGGACTGGCACAAATCCCTAAATGCCCCTGTGAAGGTGGTGCTAAATAAAGAAAGCAGCACAAAAGCCAATGCCAAGGAGTCATGCTTCGTGGCATGATCTGCTGCCTCTTCAAAAGCCACTAGTTGTTCTGCAGACCCTGGAGCCATGGAGACCGCCTGACAGGCATCTTTCAATCAAATGTGAGGGTCCTGTTCATCTGGTCACCCTAGAAGAAGTCAAGCGTACCGGTCCTCCAGAGTACTGGGATGCAAGTTGCGACATAGGCCACATGCCTGGGGATTGTGACCGTGGCCTAGGCAGTAGACATACAAGGTGTGCGGCTCCATCCAGGATATCTTCTGTCTGCAATTGCATTTTTTTGAAACTGGGTGCTGACTTTGAGTTGTCCATGATGAGAGTTTCGAATGAATTTAAAAATTGCTTGAAAATTTTAGTCGAATTTGAAGTTTTGAAAGCAAAAAGCCTACTCAATGCAGTGTGGTAAGGAGGGAACCTTCTTCTTCCAGCGGAAAGGAAGATCTGACATCATGGGGTGGTGCAGAGGGAGTTACCACCCAGGTGGGTGGGAGGAGCCAGCTTGAAGAGCTTCTGGCAAGATTTAAAGGGAAAGGAATACTGTCAGAAGTGTGGATCTGTACACCATATCAACGTCTCTAGAACTCTTCCTTTTCTTTGCAAAGCCAGTGATTATGCCATCGGGGGAAGTCTAAGGAGTGGCCTGGTGCCCATCTGAGAGCCTTGGTAGCACATGTTTGTTTCATGATCTGTATTGTTGAGTGATTTTTCAGGTGAGGTGGGACCATGCCAAACTGTATTGCTGTGGTAGTAGGGATCTTTAGCAGCTCCTCTTTGTAGTTTGCCCACTTAGGAGTCTCTTTATTATATTTGGGTGGGCTGATTGAGCCAGAAGCTGTGCGCCCCTACGATGGGAGAAGTCTGGGTGCAAGAAGCCACCTCTAAAATAGTCTTGTGCCAGTTTATTTAGACAGAGCCTGTTGGGGCCCTTGCCCCACAGGAAGGAAAGCATATTTTTATGAATAATCTTTATCAAGTTAGGGGTGAAGGGGAATTGGCAAGTTGTCCAGTATTTACTGTAATCTTGGCACTGCCATCATCTTGTATGCATGCACCATCTCCCAGTATCAAAAGTGGAGTACTGTCCACCTGTCTAGGACTCCATCTACCATTTGCAGTATGCTGCCAAGAATGAGCTTCCCTATTTTGATAAGGTCCCAGGTAAACTCTGCACCTAGGTATTTTACTTGCTTCGATGCAATTCTGAAATCCCAAGGCACCCCAACCAGGTTGTGTGGGCAGTTGCTAGATGGAAGGATGAGGGACGTGGCCACATTTAGGGCTCTATGCACTAATGTGGGCTGGGTATGTGCAAGAGGCGTTTAGCCAGCTTGAGCAGCTCTGCACCTGCAGACAGGTGCACAGTTACTAGCATTCGCTGGCCACTTGTCCATGGCCCTGTCCCCAGCATGCTGGATCTTGGGGGGCAGATTAGTGCAAAGTAGAGGACATAGACAGGCATCCAGTGGAATGCCTGACCTGGTCCTGCAGTAGATCCCCTGCACTGCATGGGGCAGGGGATTGTAGGATAGTGCGGGTCCTGCTTTTTGAAAATGTTGGGCAAGTGCCCTAATGGCTGCCCCCAGCCCTCCCTGCCTAACTGGAGGGCTGAGGCAGCATGGGTGAGGGAGGGTCCCACAGCCAACAGAGATCCACAATTGGGGGTGCAACACATACAGCTGTGTCCCTGCCAGTGTATCCTTGCACCCCCCCCTTGCCCAGCACTTCATGCCTTTGTGCTTGGTGCAGAGTGTGGGCATGCCCTGACACTCCTCTAGGACAATCCGCACATGTAGCCACACAATTGTCTGTGGGAATCTGGTGCAGAATAGACACGTATCCCTTCTGTGCATGTGTGCAGGCATACCAGGGACCCCAGTGCATGGGAATGGCATGTAGGGGTGCCTACGCGCCATGGATCTGCGACGCATAGGCATAGTGCATAGAACCCTTAGTTTGTAATCTGATCAGGTCTAGCATAGCAGGCTCTGATTTCACTGGCTGCATCAGTCAGCATATTGTCTCCATAGGCTAATATCTTGTGCTCATGACCACTGTGATGCCATGAATCATTAAGGTGACGTGTACGGCTTGCAGAAGGGGTTCTAAGGCTAGGGTAAAGAGGAAGGGGGGCAAACTTGCCTCATTCCCCACTCCAATGGGAATGCTGGGGAAATTGTACTGTTTGTGAGGACAGAGGCGGATGCTTCTTGGCATAAGGTCTTAACCCACCACTGGCATGCTTCTGCAAACCCGAATGCTCTTGGGGTGTGAAAGAAGTAACCCAATTCCACCAGGTTAAATGCCTTTTCTGCATCAAAGAACAAAATGATTACCAGGGGATGGGGTTGTGAATCCTTTGAGAGGGGGTTGATTAGTCACCTGGTGCTGTCCACTCCTTTATGGCCTGGGACAAAGTAGACTTGGCCTCTGTCAATTAGCCGGGTAAGAACATGTCTATCCCTAGTGGCAAGGACCTTAGCTAGAGCCTTACAATCTGCTGATATCTGGGAGATTGGTTGGTAGCTCCCACCCAAGGGTCCTTCCATGGTTTAGGAATTTGAGAGAGCTGAGCCACTCTCACAGAGCGGGAAAGGGTGTCAGATGACAGGCCTCTGTTAGCCTGGCTGCAAGGGCAGCTAGTAGTTCTTGTTGAAAGGTGACATAAAACTCTATAGGCAAGCAGGCTCCACCGAGGCTTCCCCCACTAGCATACTGGACAAGGCCGCAGCTAGCTCCTTGAAGGATATGCTCCTATCTAGGGCTTCTCTCTGGGGTTGTGACAGTGTGGAGAGAGAGAGAGTGTGAGAGAGGAGTTTTAAAGGGAGTGTGAATGAGGTAACCCCATTCATGTGCCTGCATGGAAATCCATGCCTAGAATAAGGCTGTTGTACTGCGGTAGTGATATATGTTGTGCTGCAGTACCCAAGTGACACAGAAGGAGCGGACTCAACTCAGGGAAGTGGTCTTTCTTTTTGGAACTTGCTGTGTTGAAGGGAATATTTTGAAATACAAAAAACCCCCCAATAAATATCTGTGTTGGGGATCACTGTTGCCGGGGGTTTGAGGAGGAGGGAGGACGCCAACAGAGGGAGTGAGAGGGAGAGACTAAAGCCAGATGCCAGAGACCATGTAATAAGAGGCTGCCTACAGGGAGGCTGCAGACCAGAATTTAAAAGGGAACCATTGTAGTCCATCCTCTGTGTGGATCCGCTACCCAGTGGCACAGAAAGAGCGGATTCAATTCAGGAAAGTGTTCTTTCTTTTTGGAACTTGCTGTGTGGGGGGAATGTTGTGAAATACAAAAAAAAAAAAAAACAATAAATATCTGTGTTGGGATCACTGTTGTCTGTAGTTCGGGGAGGAGGGAGGATGCCAACAGAGGAAGTGAGAGGGAGGGACTAAGGCAAGACTCTGGAGATCACGTGGCGAGAGGCGGCCTATAGGGAGGCTGCAGACCGGAATTTAAAAAGGACCCATTGTTGTAGTCTGTTCTCTGTGTGGACCTGCTGCTGAGCAGCACAGAAGGAATGGACTCAACTCAGGGAATTGTTCTTTCTTTTTGGAACTTGCGGTGTGGAGGGAATGATTTGAAATAAAACAAAAAAAAACAATAAATATCTGTGCTGGGGATCACTGTTGCTGGGGGTTCAGGGAGGAGGGAGAACGCTGACAGAGGGAGGGAGAGGGATGGACTAAGGCCAGATGCCGGAGACCACATGGTGAGAGGTGGTCTATAGGGAGGCTGCAGACCAGAATTTAAAAGGGCGCCATTGTTGTAGTCTGTTCTTCTGTGTGGACCCGCCACTGAGTGGCACAGAAGGAGCGGACTCAACTCAGGGAAGTGTTCTTTCTTTTTGGAACTTGCTGTGTGGGGGGAATGTTTTCAAATACCAAAAAAAAAAAATCTGTGTTGGGGATCACTGTTGCCAGGGGATTGGGGAGGAAAGAAGACACCGACAGAGGGAGGGAGGGAGGGAGAGGGAGGAACTAAGGCCAGATGCCGGAGACCATGCAGTGAGAGTTGGCCTATAGGGAGGCTGCATACTGGAATTTAAAAGGGTGCCATTGCTGTAGTCTGTCCTCTGCGTGAACATGCCACCGAGTGGCACAAAAGGAACGGACTCAATTCAGGGAAGTGTTTTTTTCTTTTTGGAACTTGCTGTGTGGGGGGAATGATTTGAAATACAAAAAACCCCAATAAATATCTGTGTTGGGAATCACTGTTGCCGGGGTTTGGGGAGGAGGTCGACAGAGGAAGGGAGAGGGGAGGGACCAAGGCCAGATGCTGGCAACTACGTGGTGAGAGGTGGCCTACAGGGAGGCTGCAGACCAGTTATATTACCCTGGAGGCCAAGTCACCCTTTGCATGAGCAACCCCAAAGCATGAATGCCACGAAGCAGGAGTGTGGGGTCTGACTAGGTGGCATCTGTAGGGCATCCGCAGTGAGGACTGCAGGCCGCAGGCCATGCTGGGCAGGGTATTGAAGGGGAGGAGGTTTCAGGAGACAGGTGCATAGTCAGTATATCCTGAGGGAGGAGGCTACATATACTACGCTTTAGGAGGTGACCATATCTTAAACAAGGGATGCAGGGTAACACAGCTAGAACCTGCACTCATATTGAGCTAGTAGTAGGAGTGGTGAACTGGGCAGGATGAACTAAACAGGTACGATGGAGGGACCCAGGAATTGGAGCAGGCAGCAGTCATGGGGAGGGGCATGGAGGTGGAGGATGTTTGGTAGCAGCACTTCAAGAGGGGATGCAGGGAGGGTGGTAAGCTGCAATGGTTGTGGGGCAGCCATCTTCTTGGGGATTGTATGGAGAGCAGGGGTTGTATGGTGTGTTAGACAGCTTGGACAACTTATGGAGGAGGTTGAGGCTGAGAATGGAGCCAGGATGAGGGGTGGTGGGGTTGGGGGAGAATCTGAGGCCAAGGGACCAGAGAGCTCCCTGGTCATTGGAGCGGCAAATAGAGGGGAAATCAAAGAGGAAGGCTAAAGGGGACAAATTCAGCAGCCATTCAAGAGCCACTGGGATCTGACTCAGATAAGTGGAGGGAGGTTAAGAATGGGGAGAACGGGAACAGTGACAGAGCATGGAATGAAGTCACAGGGTGGAGCAGCAGGGGAAGCATGGGACAAGGGGCAGGAGTCTAGGAACAGGTTCTCAGTGCTGACTAGCCTGGAGGATGGTGGAGGGGAGTCGCAGGGAAGGTGAGGGAAAAGGGTCGTAGTAGCAACAAGGGGGCTAGCAGAGTGGCAGGAAGTAAGGTTGGTGTGCTGGATGGTAGCATTGGCTGGTGGGGTGTAAAAGCAGGAGGAGGGGTAGCACATTCAAATGGGGTGAGAAGGAACAAGCGGGCAAGGGTGGGAGGTATGGAGTTAGCCTGGCAGGAGTAGTATGGGTGGGGAAGGGGCTGAAGGAAGGGGTAAAGTAGGGATCAAGTGAGGCAATGAGGGTGCAGGCATGGAAATAGGTGAGGGGGATCGGGACTGTGAGCAGATAAATGGGAAGTACCTAGGAGGAGAGCAGAAAAAAGGAGGGAGGGTCATCATTCTCGGGGACTTGATACTGAAGGTTGTAAGACGGAGTGGCAAGACCACCAGGAAAAGCCACATATGGGTGGAATGTATGCCGGGCATAATGGCAGGAAGAATGGGGCAGTTTATTACTAGGTGTGTGGAGAGGGTTGGGGAGAAACCTCACATTGTGGTGTACCTGGGCACAAATGACCTGGAGGGGAGTAGGGTTGAAGAGGTGCAGGAGAGGTTCAGAGAAGTGGGAAGGTTATGCAATAAAGAGGGACATTCAGTTGCTTTCTCTGAGATTCTTCCAGTACCTAGAGCAAGCACAGCCAGAAATCAAAGAATTGCAGAGTTCAATAAATGGCTGGGGGAATGATGCAAGACCATGGGATACAGTCTGGTGTGTGTGGGGTAGGACGTGGGAGAACAAGGAGCTGTATGCACCGGGTAGGCTGCACTTGAGTAAGGAGGGCTCAAAAGTCCTAAAACAAAAGCTGGGGGAGTACATAGCAGCCAGTTAATTTAAACTAAGTAAGGGGGAATGAAGGGTTGGGCAACAACCAGTGCCACCAGGTGAAGAAGTCTGTTAGGCCTCCACCCCTTACTAGTCAGGAGGGAAAGGACGGGAGTTCAAAAAGGGGAGGCAACAGAGGAGAGGGGAAGGGCAAGGAGGGGTAGGGGTCATGCTGAAGGGTGGTTTCCTTGAATGCAAGGAGCCTGGGAAACAAGGCAGTAGTGTTGCAGGCACTGATGGGCGGAAAGGGAGGTGGACATAGCCGCCATCACTGAGACATGGGCGCCCCCCCAATACAGAACTAGTGGGACCTAGTGATCCTTGGGTACAAACTGTACCATAGGGACAGAGAATAAGGGAAGTGGGGGGTGGCTATTTATGTAAGGGAAGGGATATTGTGCAACAGGGAGGATGGGGATGAGGGCAGGGCAGAAGCTCTATGGGTGCGGCTCCAGAACTCAAAAGGGAAGAAGGTTAGATTGGGGGTGGTGTACAGGCCACCCTCCCAAAATGAGGAGAATGACAGGGAGTTGGGGGGGGCAAATAAGGAGGCTTAGTGGTAAGGGCAATACCATGATAGTAGGGTATTTCACTCTGCCAGGGGTAGATTGGAGCACCTCAGCTACCTTGAGTACCAGGGAACAGGTCCTCCTAGAAGCCTTCTAGGATGGCTGACGCAGAGGGTAATGGAGCCAACCAGGGAGGTAAACACTCTGGACCTTGTGCTGACAGACGGTGAGCACGTCCAGGACATTGGGGTGGAATATTCCCTGGCAGGAAGCAACCACCACACAATGTGATTCTTCCTCAATCTAGGTAAGGGGGTGGCCAGAACCAAGACAAAGGTAGTGGAGTTCAAAAAAGCAGACTTTGGCAGGATTGGAGGCATACTGAAGGGGCACCTCAACATCTGCCCAGACATGGATGCCGACCAGAAATGGGCCATCATCAAACTATGTCTGGCAGAGGCCACTAACTGATGTGCAAAGATCCAAAGAAAGAAGGCCAGAACCAAAAAAACAAGCTGGTTCAGCAGGGAGGTAGTAGACAGGGTGAGGGGAAAAAAAGTACTGCCTTTAGAAGTTATAAGAGATCCAAGCAAGAGAAGGACAGGGAAGAGTATGTGAGAAAATCCAGAGAGGTGAGTACAGCAGTCAGGGCAGCCAAGGCTTAAAGGGAGGTAAGGCTAGCACAGGGGGCCAGAGAAGGGGAAAAGGATTTCTTCAAGTACATAAGGGAGAGAAGCTGTAAAGATGGAAGGGGGCAGAGCACGTAGAAGCACTCAATGAGTACCTCTGTTCGGTATTTATCAGGGAGAGGGATGGGCCTATGCCCCAGGAAAAGGTGGGGGGGCACCGGGGGGGGAGTGGGGGTAATGGATGGGGAGATACCAGTGAGCAGGGAGTTGGAGGGCCTTAGGTCCTTGCAGGTGGATAATGGTGTGCATCCAAGGGTCCTGAAGAGTTGATGGAGGTCCTGGTGGGACCTCTGGCAGACTTGTTCAACACCTACCTGGGGACTAGGTGCGTGCCTCAGGACTGGAGGATGGCACATCTGGTGCCCCTCCATAACTGTGGGCCCAAGGACTAACCAGGTAACTACAGACTGGTCAGCCTTACCTTCATTGTAGGGAAGCTAATGGAGACCATCCTTAAAGAAAGGCCGGTGATCTTTCTGGAGGAGAATGGTCTCTAGGATGACAGGTAACATGGGTTTGTCTCAGGCAGATCCTGCCAGACAAACCTGGTTGACTTTTTTGATTGGGTGACAAGGACACTAGATAGGGGCCATGTGGTGGATGTATTGTACCTGGACTTCAGCAAGGCCTTTGACTTGGTGTCACATGGAAGGCTGACTAGTAAGCTGAGAAACCTGGGAGCAAAGGAGAAACTTGTTGGTTGGATTAGGAGCTGGCTGTAGGACAGGCAGCAGAGGGTAGTTGTAGGGGGAGAACTCTTGACTTCTAGAGCTGTAATCAGTGGGGTCCCACAAGGCTCAGTGCTAAGACCGGTGCTATTTAACATCTTTATTGCCGACATATCGGATGGGACTAAGAGTAAGATCAACCTTTTTGCAGACAACACAAAGATCTGTGCATAGGCAGATAGTGTGGTGGGGGGCAGGTTCTCCAAGAGGATTTGGCAAGACTTGAACGCTGGTCAGACACATGTCAGCTGAGGTTCAATGCTAAGAAGTGCAAAGTCATGCACTTGGGAGCCAGAAACCCTGGGAATTGCTACTGGCTGGGGGGAGTGCAGTTAAAGGACTGTGAGCAGTTCTGGTACCCCTATTTAAAGAAGGATGCCAGCCTACTGGAGGGGGTCCAGTGCAGGGCAACAAAGATGATCCTTGGAATGGGGAACAAACCATATTAGGAAATACTGAGGGATTTCAGCACACGTTCCCTAGAGGATAGAAGGGAGAGAGGAAATATGATTGAGACCTTCAAATACTTAAAAGGGCATGAATAGGGTTAGTACTAAGGGCATGTTTAAATTAAAGGGGGGCACAGTCTGAAACTGGAGAGTGGTTCAGCAGGGAAATGAGGAGGCACTATTTCATGGAAAGGGTGGTGGCAAAGTGGAACGCACTGCCAGAGGAGGTGATATCATTGAAATCTGTGGGCAGTTTTAAGAGGGGGTGGGACAGGGTAAAGGTAAGGTCAAAACCGAGGGGAAGCCGGGAGGTGGGTGTCGGCAGAAGGGGACAATAAATCTGATGGATGGGCATGGGGTGGGGGCAGCTGCAGTTTATTAGACTGGGAGATGCATACTCGAGTGTACTCAATAGACCGTATAGCCTGCGTCTGCTGGCATTTCCGTATGAACAGATGCCACTACTGCAGCATGACAACTTAGAATGCTGCTGCACAGCTGATTTCCTCTAGCAAATCAAGCTGGAGGCTGTTTTTCTTAAAACTTGAACTTACAGAAACAACTGCAGTCCCTAGCTGCATGTTGAATCAGTAACTGGAGCCTGCCACCAACTCTCAAGGTCCTCCCCCCCACACTTCACTGAAAGGAAGCAAAGTGTCTGAAATGGGCATGGATGCCCATACACTATAAAAAATAATGTATGGGCATCCATACAGAGACAGGCCGGTGTCATCATCTCGAGTTTTCTACAGCAACCAGGGAACCTCTTGAGCTTTGCTCATGAGGTGTCTGGTTGCTATTGAATCCTCTCAGTGCAGAGACAGGCTTGTGTATGGCTGCTCATATATTATCCTCTATTGCCTTTCTCCTTGCCAGCTGCAAACTGCTTTCCCCACTTAATGGGGCTATAGAGAGAAACTAACAAGACTGGGGGGGGGGGTTACAGTAGATGGAGGAACACAGAGCTGTGCTTGAAAATTAAACACAGGTTTTGTATGATTCGGTTTAAATGTGGCACTCAATACTTTGGGTGTTGTATTATATGGAATTTCCAAAAGCCTGTGAACACACATATGTATTCCCCCCAAAAAATTTTCAAATATATATTGAAGTAAACACTTCTGGCTTCAGCCTCTGGGTTTGATCCACATATAGGGGATCAGTACATGTAAGTCACCACACCTGCAGATTTGGTCACATATGGCCAAATCCCCAGCCCATGGGCACTCCAATCCATGTAGGCAGAGGTTACCTGGGGAAGGGGATGGGGTAGACTGGATACCAGGCATCAAGTCAGATGTGTAGGTCAGTGTCTCTATTGAGTCCCTCCCCTCGTAAACAGGGAACTGTGGGATGCAGCAGTCCTTCAAGGCACCCGTCTCTGCTGTAAATACCTTGTTGACAACAGGTAGTAGTGTGGGCATGAGACGCTGGGGAAGGAGGATTTAAGGTAGCTCTTCTTGCTGGTATAAAGTCGTGTGCCCCCATAATCAGTGTCCTTGGGGCAGGAAAGAAAAAGAGGGAAAAAGTCTGGTCTATAGGATGATGCTCATCACACTAGCCCTGCACAGCCTCTGGTTGCCTCTACTCACCTGTGCTTTGGACTTTCAAGACCCACCATGAGGAGGATGGTGGGGGCAAGTCACTGAGTTGGAGGGAGTGCTGTAGGTATGGGGTGAAAGTCAAAGGCAGATAGGGTAACACCAGTGAGGTAGGAGTAGCAGCTGGCACAAGTCCACCAGCCAAATCCTGTACAGTTTTTTTTTTTTTTTTTACTGGGCTAGCAAACGTTTCCCTTCATTCAGGTTCATACTAAGGTAGGTAAGGAGCCAGAAGGCAAGTTGCCCATAATGGCTCATATGTATACTCAAGTAAGGTAATAACTCGGTCTTCCACCTGATAGAATGCATTTATTCAGCCTTTTTTTTTCTGTTTGGTTTTTGTCTTACTAACCACATCAACAGGTAGTTGATTCCAGGGGTTAACTATTCTAAGGGTAAAAAAAAAAAACACTTCCTTTTCAGTGTATTAAAGGACTTCCCCAAAATTTGTAACGGGTGACTTCTGGTGGCTCTAACAACAGGTTTGCATTCCATCCCCATTTCAGCCATTAGATAAGGGTCACTCATGATATCAAACATAAAAAGCAAGCGGCCCCTTAATCTTCTAGTCTCCAGGGGCATTAGATTTAAATATTCCAGATGATCCACATAGGGTCTATCTTTTAGACTATATATATGCATTTTGTATCTTCTTCGTGTTTTATCAAGCTACTTACAGTCAGATTTTTTTTTTTAAAGGACACCATAATTGTGATGCATATTCAAGGTGAGGTCTGGCATAAGCCCTAAACAAAGGCATCAGGACTTTGGCATCGGTTGATGTAATGTGTCTTTTTACAGATCACATAACTTTATTGGTTTCAGCAATTGTAGCATTAAAGGGGTACTGTTAGCTTTGCCCCTTCGTTTTTGAGAAAATCTAATCAGTGTGCCTCTTGGCACACACCGATCATATCTGCACCGTAGAATGCCCCCATCGGTATAAAAAGTAGTTGTACCTGTTTTTATGATTTTTAGTAAAATCTCTTATTCAGTCAGGCGAACCCACCACGGAGCGTCTCCATCTTCAAGAGCAGCACCTTGGACAACAAGCGCTGATCGCGAGGTGTAGATTTTCCCACAGTGACTGAAAAGATGATCAGTGGATAAAGCCGTAATCCTAGGCCTTTCGTTGGTGCCTACTAGTTAAAACCGAGCACCGAGGGGCTGCAATGTATATTTTTAATAAGGGGCTGAAATCCCGTGCATGCGAGGGTTTGCTCCCGATTAAACTATACATTGCGATCCGGTGCTCGGTCATCGAGGCACCACAAAGACTCGGGATTGCAGCATCTCCACTGATCATCTTTCAGTCAGCATGGGAAAAACTCACACCTCGCGAGCGTCCTATCGAGGTGCGTTCTGAAGATGGAGACGCCTGGGCAGGTTACTTGAGCTCGCCCAACTGAATAAGTGTTTTGCCAAAATCATAACAGGTACAAATATTTCTTTATACCCCATGGGGGTATTCTACAGTGCAGATATGATCAGTGTGTGCCAAGAGGCGCACTGATTAGATTTTCTCAAAAATGAAGGGGCAAAGCTGACAGTGTCCCTTTAAGCTGCTGAGAACAAACTAAATAATTCGTTATATGGACTCCCAAGTCTTTTTCATTAGTGGTAGTGCCCAAAATCTGACTATATAGTCTATAAGATGTTGGTTATGTTTACCGAGGTGCATAACCTCGGTTATGCTGGTTCCATGTCATGACAGCGATCGCTGTTACAGCGAGTGTACATTGCCAAAAATCAAAATGGTGATGTACACTCCCCAGTGAACCCGACAACAGCAATGGGAAAACAAAAATGTATCCCTTCACCCCCCCCTCCCCGCACTCCCCTAAATTAGGATTCTCAACTCCGGGGGGTGGGGGGTGTGCATGTCGGGGAGGGGGAGAAACTCGGACAGAAAAACAATTAAGTGCCGCACATGCATAAAAAAAATAGAATCCCTACCCAGCCCTGAACCTCCCTCACTGCAACCCACCACCCTCACCACCACACCAGAATGGCAGCTACAAACTACAGCCACATACCTTCTCCTGCCTGAACCCTCCCCTTCCGTTCCTTCACCCTCCTACCATTTCACTGTTTTTTTCCCCATACCTCTGTGCTATAACCGTGCCTTGCTAACGTTTCAGGGTAGCTCACATCTCAGGCATTGAAATTGAGTCACTCAATTTCAGTCGTCATCATAACGTGCTACCGGTTATGGTTAGGCTTACTGAGGTACATAACCTTGCACTTGTCGGTATTCAACTTCATACCCCACGTTTGGACCCAAATAGAGATTTTGCCAAGGTCTTTTTGAATATCTTGGGCTTGTTGTAAATTATCACAAGGGCCTCCAGTTTTAACATCATCAGCATATTTTACTGACCAACTGGTCATATCTGAAATAAAGATTTGCAAGAGTGAGGGGGCCCAAAACAGCCCTGTGGCACTCTGTTAGTAACCCCGTTCCATCCTAGATACATAACCATTTATTATCACTCTCTTCTTCCTGTTAACCATTCACATATCCATTGCACAAAGTAGTTATTTATATTTCATTTCCCGAGTTTTTTTATTAAAGCCCAATGTGACACTAAATCAAAAGCTTTGCTGAAATAAAGGTACACCACATCGCATGGCCCTTTTTTGTCCAGCATGCTACTAATCTTTTCATAAAAGCATATCAAATTTGTAACACTACCACATCCTTGCCTAAAACTGTGTTCAGTGTCTAAACTATTAATAGCAGTGGAAATAACATCCTTATACAAAGCTTTCCAAAACTTTGCACACAGTAGAGGTAAGGCTGATAGGCCTATCATTACCCAGTCTTGTTTAGATCCTTTCTTGAGAATAAGTGCTACATAAGCCAGTTTCCAGTCCATAGGCACAAAACCTTTTTCAATACAGTACACAAATACTAGCTTCAGGGGATATGCCAGGCAGTCAGACATGAGGTAAAGCACATGTCCAGAGATCCCATCAGGCCCAGGTGTTGTTTTACCTCTTGTTTAAGTGACTTTGTTTTTATTCGTTTCAAAGCAAAAGTAATTTTAGTATGGTTAGTGAAATCAAAGCATGGCATGAATTGATTGTTCTGGACAAAATACTTCACAAAAGTTATTTAATAAGTCTGCCATTTCTATGTAATCATGTATAAGATCACCATTATGCCCTGCTAGCATGTATTTGAGGCAGGAATATTTTAATAAATACATAAGTGAGTCTAGTGGAATTACCACAGGGCTAGTTGATTCTCCCAGTCACTTGCTGTGCTGGTTAGAAGTGTTGCAAAAGTTATATAGATACATAGAAATTGTCGGTAGATGAGGACCACTAGGCCCATCTAGTCTGCCCGTAAGCCCTAAACTTGTATGCAGTCACTAACCCTAAGTGATCAATGGCTTTTTATCACTCCCTTAACTTCAACCCATGAAGTATGCACACAGTACAGGTTCAAAAGCAAAAGATTCAGGCAAGTGGTTGTTCTGTCAAAGAGCTGAAAACTGTTGAGTGAGATCCGGCAATGGACCAAGAAGGTGCCTCCATGTAGTTGGCAGACCGGGCAATTAGTGGTCTGGACCTAGGAAGGGGAGTTCATCTGGATGCCATGTAATGCTTAGGATATGGGACGTGGGGAGCAATGGACTACATATGAAGGTCACAGGAGCACCAGAAATATTATCTGAATACCAGTCCAGAAGCGATTCTCAAGAAATCAGATCAGTGAAAACTTACAGCAGCACTACCTGTCCCTGAAAAGTCCCTGTATAGCACAGTTCTATACAGCTTCATAATGCCATAGTAAATATTGTGGAATGGATGCTTTTTAATGTTCTTCACTATCCAAATTCCCATGTACCGATAGAAACATAGAAAAAGACGGCAGAAGGAGACCAAGGGTCCATCTAGTCTGCTCATGTAATATGTTTTTGATTTGCCTATCCCAAGCAGAAGAAAAAGAGTGGGGGACAGTATATTTAAAATGCTGTGGAGAGTGGGGAACAGTATATTTTAAATAGGAGGAGGGTGGGCTGGACCCCTTAAAATAGGAATACTTGTCCCCTTAAAATGGGTGGGGTGGACTCCCTAAAATGGAGATACAGCTTTTTTTTTTTTAAGCTGTAGGAGGGCATGCCTCTAAACCTTTCTTCACTGAAACGTGGAATGCTCTTGCAATGTACTTGAATATACGGACTCTTGATGCAGGCAGGCAACCCTAGTCATCTCTTGTTTTACAGCTGCTTGTTCACTCCATTCCCAGCTGCTAGATAATGAAAGATTGTTAGTGACAGCAGTACGATCAGCCATGGTTGAATACAATTCTGTGATTACCACTGTGGATCAGGATCTGACCAGGCTAGGCTGGCAATGTTTTATCACACTGGTCAGCAATCACAGTAAACAGGTTTACCGTTTCCAGGCATGGTTGAATGTGGTACTATGATCAAATCCTTGCCTGGGCTATTATTGAGAATATGGAGGAGAGTGAGTGAGTGAGTGAAAGCTGGTCAGTCTGTGACTGAGTGGGATTTTCATTGACTGAGTGGGTTGGTCAGTGACTGAGTTGATCAGTGAGTTTTTTTTTTTTTCCAAACAATAGTTTACTGAAATTTTTTGCAACCAAAACACAGATTTATTATAAGTGGTCTGTTTTACAGTAGCTAGAACTCTTTGTATGACTACCAGTAGCTGATATGAGTTATGAAAGTACAGCATTTGCTGTGTCTTGGCTCATTTATAATATAAAGATTATAGATAAACTGTGACAAACGTGAAATTCATATCTATTTACATTACAGCCCATGTTGCTCGTTATCCTGCGTTTTTAAAGTTGCTTGAATAATAAGAAACATTTCCAATGAAAAAGGCGCAAGGTCCCATCTAACAGTGGCTTCATCAGTCCTGAGGGTGAACGCTTTAGTTGTAACATACCATCCTGCTGTAAGTCAACTAGTGTTTTGAGAGTCTAGACAGATTTCAAACTGCCCCCATATTTTATCAAAATTGTGCATATTCCCTTGTGTTCTGCACACCAATCTTTCTATATTCATGTATTCCTTCATATTATTTAACGAGACTACATGTGTAGGGGCACTGGCCAATTTCCACTGGGAAAGAACACTCAATTTCGCCATGCCCATAGCACTGTGTGCTAGCTTTCTCTGCCCAGCAGTGAGCTCCTTTGGGACGTTCCAGTCTCCCAATAATACTTGCCTGGGACAGAGCTCTATTCTAATATTAAGGGCGTTTGACAGTGTTTGCTCTGCCTCTTCCCAGTACTGTCTCAGTTCTGCATATTAAAACATCATATGGGCTATTTCCGCATTATCTATTTGCCATCATGTACATCAGAGAATTTTTGCAATCTGGCTGGAGTGTGGTAGGCTGGCTGTAGTGTGAAACTGTGTATGAGTTTCAACTGTGGGCTATCTAGCCCTCTTTGGCCAGATCCTCCCAGTCTTCCTCAGTTATCTCTGATCCAGTGTTTACCCCCAATTTTATTCTGTTGTGATCCTCTCTAGCTTGTACTGATGATCTCATGCTGAGACAGAACTTTGTAACCAGTCCACTAGTGTTCTCTGCTGAGTGTAAGGCTCAAGCTATCTCTGAGGGGTCTTGTAATGCAAATGTAGGACCTAGCCTGCCTAACAGAAAATGCCTAATTTAAGGATATTTAAACTTGTGTGTAGGTGGCAGTCCATACTGCTGACAAAGCGTGTCAATGGCCATTAATTTTCCATCATTGTACAAGTGCCCCAAGACACATATTCCCTGCTGCTCCCAGATCATATATCTTTGGTCTTTAAGGAACCTCAGAAACAGCACACTTCACCACAATGGTGTAAGTGTAGTGAGCTGTACATCGACATGCAACACCCTGTGGGCTTCATGCCAGAATCTGGGTAGTTGCTTAATAATTGGGTTCCCTTTGGCATGTTCAACATTCCGTATAAAAGAGCTATAAAGAAGGTCTGCAAACTTCAATGCATCCATCCAGGCCTGGTTCAATTGTATACCTGTGCGAGGACAACAGGGCTGATACCAAGCCCTCACTCCAGCTAGCTGCACTGCCCAACAATAATGAAGGAGGTGGGCGTGCCTCTAGTCCTCCCCTGCTCAGTTTCTGTGTTAGCTGCTCATACTTAATTTTGGGTGCTTTCTTATTCCATGTCAATGATGCTGTGCATGCTCTTAACTCCTTAAGAAATGTACTAAACACATGTATGGGTAACACCTGAAAGAGGTACAGGAATCTAGGCATAACAGACATTTTCAGGACATTAGATCTGCCCAGTGTGGAAAGAGGTAAAGTGCTGCATTTCTCACACAGACTCTTGACTGTATTTAGAATGGGCAGCTAGCTTTATACATAACAGTAATCTTTCATCTAATATTTACCCCCAGATATTTAAACCCACATGGAGCCCACTGTAAAATCACTTCTAATTTAAGGCATTGATGGTCGCAGTCACACAAAGGCATTACTACTGATTTAGTAAGGTTAACCTTATAAGCTGTTACTTTTCCAAAGTTGGTCAATGTGGCGATAAGGTACGAGAGTGACTGCTCTGGATTCGTCATGCAGACCAAAAGGTCATCGGTGTAGATTGAGACCTTAGCCATAACTTTCCACAGCCTCACCCCTGCTATGCCATCATGGTCTCTAATGGCTTGGGCTAGCAGTTCAAGGACTAAATCAAACAGGGGTGAAAAAGGGCACCCCCTGGTCCCCCTTCCAAGTTTAAATTGCCCCAATACCTATGCATATCTCTGTATGGCCATTGCTGGGTGCAAATAAATGGCCTGATTCTATTTTAAGTAGTTCTCCCCAAAGCCAATTTGGCCGACTGTGGTCCAGAGGTGGTCCCACTCAATCTGATTGAAAGCTTTCTCTGCATTGAGAGAGACCACCACAGGACAATCATCTGTTTGCCTTTGCCCTTGGGCAAGAACCTGCATTAGAGTCTGAAGACTGGACTGTGGTCCCCTTCCCTTCATAAAGCCCGCCTGATCAGTGTGTACCAACCCTGGCAACATCTTTTCCAGCCTGGATGCTAAAATTTTAGCAAAGATCTCAAAATATGTGTTCAGCAGAGAAACTGGTCAATATGAGGAAACTGATTCTTTAGGTTTGCCCAGTTTAGGGAGCACAGTAATTCTGGCTTCTGAAAAAGTGAGTTACTGCTACTGGGTTGGTCAGTGAATGAGTAAGTTGCAGACACTGAGTGTAGACTTTACCTGCAATTTTATGCCACACAATTAAAAACACTGGTGGCTGACACTGTTGGATTATACAAGAACAGAGTTCAAATAATTGCAGTGTCTTTTTTTTGCATTACAGTGTAAGAACGTTAGCTATCCTGTGCATGAAAGGTCCATGTGTGAGACATAACCATATACTAAATGTGTTTGTAGATCACGTGTGAAAAAGAGTTCTTAGGCTGTGCAGGTATATTATGTGTAAGAGACAGGGTTTGCTGGACCCCAAGTAGTGCTTGACATAGAATATGATGAGAAGCAATGGATGTATTGGGGTGAGGGAAGGACATACCACATACATAGATACATAGACAGTGTCGGCAGATAAGGGCCTATGGCCCACCCAGTCTGCCCATTTAAGTTTGTAAGCTCAGTTTATGTTTATGACACTATTGTGTGCTTGGCATAGGATGGGGCAACGAAGGAATACCACTGCACACTAGAGCCTGCTTGGCATAGGACAGGGAGAGTAAGGGGTGCCACTACATACCTGGACATCCTTGGCATGGGTCAGAGTAAGGAAGATGCCACTGGATACCTGGAAGGGTCTGGTATGGGGAAAGGTAGGGGGTGCTACTAGACACCAAGAAGGGCTAAGAATGGAATGGGTGAGGGAAGGGAGCCACTGGACACCAGGGAGCACATACCATAGAAGGCGGTGCCTACTAGGGACTGCTCAACACTGGATGAGATGAATGAGGGGGTGTCACTGGGCACCAAGGATATCACAGAAAGGGACATGGTGATGGGGTGCCACTGGATACCAGGGAGTACTTGGTGCAGGATGGGAAGAGGGGAAAGAGTGCCATTGGAAATCATGGAATGCTTGGCATAGTACACGGAGAGCAAAGGCAGTGGCACGGGATACCAGGGACTATTTGGCTCAGAAGGGGGGGTAATGGAGGGGGCTTTCACCAGACATTAATGTGTGCTTGTCATGGAACAAGGTGAAGGAAGAGTCCTTGACCCCAGGAAATTCTTAGCAGAGGACAGGAAGAGGGGGGATCATGCTACTGCACACCTAGGAGTGGTTGATATAGGAAGGAGCTGTAGTAGGTGGATACCAGTGGGCACCAGAAATTGCTTGGCATGGCATTGGAATGGAGGAGGGTGTTCCACTGGACACCAGGGAATGATTGGCTTTGGACAGGAACAGATTAGCTCTGGATACTATGGAGTCCTTGGTAAGTAGGGAGTCCTAGGCAACAGATGGGGTAAGGGAGAAGAATGCCAAGAGACACCAGGAAATGCTTGGCGCAGGATACATTCTTCTGCAGTAACAGTTCAGATCAGCAGCTGCGGTACCCGTCAACTCTGATGTTTAATCCTTCACTTTTTTTGCATTCCTATTTATTTTAGTTGTGTTATGATTTTTTTTTTGCATTATTAGCTTTACTTTTTTTTGTTGCCATTCTTTTTTTTAGTTCTGCTGTGCTTTTTTGTTTGCATTTACTTTTTGGTTCTGCTATGCTGTTTATGTTCATTTTATTATCCCCTATGCTTTACTGTTTGCATTCACATTTTAGTTGTGCTGTGCTTTTTTGTTTGTATTCAGTTGTGCTATATTCCATTTTGTAGTTGCACTTTACATTTGTTTTTGATTTGTTACTTTATTTTTGTGACATCACAGTTTACATGTGGGTTTGCTGCTTTTCTTGTTTGCATTTTATTTTCTGGTTGTTCCTTTACTTATTTGATTGCAAATTAAATTTTTTGGCTGTGTTTTGCAAATCAGGGCCACCATACTTCTGATACGAGTACCTTACATGCTGATGCTAGATGGGAGACAGTTTCTAACACTATAAAGTGAAACCCACATGTGTCCATTTTCCTGTTTTTACCATGCAGTTGGTGAACTACTTTATGTATAGTCCATTGTCTTGAGCTGCCAGTTTCAACCTGTCCACTTTTGACTTCAATTCTCCTCTATTTAACCACTTATGGGTCAGTTCTTGGTCAACATGGGGTTACTGCAGCAGATCCATGTATTTCTACTGTAGTTATGGACTCTCCAGTTGTCTTTCCTTCATTGTTCATCTTTTTCTTTAAAGGCTTTCTTCTATATTTTACATATTCCATTGCCAAATGTTCCATGTTTACTGGTGGAATTTCATTCAGAGTTGCTCCTCCCCTGAGGACTTTCCCCAATTTTGCAACAGAAGTAGCCTCGGGCTTGTTGTTTTCAAGATGCAGAACTTGTACTATTTTGGGGTCCTGGGATGTCACTAAATCTCTTGTCCATGTGAACCTGCTGATGCCGTATCAGATCACTCTTCTGGACAAAACTCTTGTTACATTTAGCACATGTATATGGTCCTTCCCCCGTGTGAATTCACTGATGTCTTAGGAGTGTACACTTCTTGACAAAACTCTGGCTACATTCTGCACATTTAAATGGTCTTTCTCTCATGTGAATTTGCTTATGTGCTATGAGGCTACTCTGTGCTGCAAAACATTTTTCACATTCAGTATATTTATGTGGTTTCTCCCGGGGTTAGTGTCTCCAAATGTTTAGGGATTTCTAATACTGTGGCAAGAATGGACCCCATTCTTTAGCCAGGGCATATTCAAAACTCAAGAAATTAGTACTGTATTAATCTTTGATGTTTGCTGAGAGCGCTCTTCTCAGCACACACAACGTCCCCAAAATGTGAATTTGCTGATGTTTCATGAGGTTGTTCTGTGATATAAAATTCTTGCCACATTCACCACATGTATATGGTCTCTCCCCTGTATGAATTTGCAGATGTGTTTTTAAATAACTATGTGTCGTAAAACTCTTGTTACAGTCAGCACATACAGTATATGTGGTCTCTCCCCCATGTGAATTTGCAAATGTGTCTTCAGTTTAAACTTCTTGATAAAACTCTTGTTATATTCAGTACATCTATATGGTCTCTCTCCCGTGCGAATTCGCTGATGTGCTATGAGGCTACTCTGTGATGCAAAATTCTTCATACAGTCAGTATATTTATATGGTTTCTCCCCCGTGTGAATTCACTAATGACTCATCAGAATACTATATGATGTAAAACATTTGCCACATTCACATTTATATGGTCTCTCTCAGGGTTAGTGTCTCCAAATGTTTAGGGATTTCGGATACCATGACAAGAATGGACCCCATTCCTTAGCCAGGGCATATTCAAAACTCAAGAAATTAGTACTGTATTAATCTTTGATGTTTGCTGAGAGCACTCTTCTCAGCTCTCTCTCGGGGTTAGTGTCTCCAAATGTTTAGGGATTTCTAATACCGTGGCAAGAATGGACCCCATTCTTTAGCCAGGGCATATTCAAAACTCAAGAAATTAGTACTGTATTAATCTTTGATGTTTGCTGAGAGCACTCTTCTCAGCACACGCAACGTCCCCAAAATGGCTTCCTTTTGAAGTTCATAAGGTGTCACAAGTATTGGTAGCATATTTAAATGTGCCTGAAAGTTCTTTTTGATTAGTCCCACTGCTCCAAGAACTACTGGAACAATTTGTGTGTCCTTATTCCACATCAGTTTGGTTTCTGACTGCATATCTTGGTATTTCATGATTTTGTGTCTCTCTGTACGTAGCACACTGTAGTCACTAGGGGTGGCTATTTCAATCAGTAACGCTACCTTTGTTCTCTTTTCTTGTATTACAATATCGGATTTTCTTGCTTCCACTTTCTTGGCTGTTGGTATTGGGTGATCCCATGTGATCATTACTTCTTCATTCTCTGTGATTCTTTGTGGTTCATGCTTCCAGTGTCTCTGCTACCTGTATGTTATAGTGTTTGCACAGTTTCCAGTGGATCAATCTTGCTACATTGTTGTGTCTTTCAGTATACAGGCCTTCTGCCATGAGTACTTCACATCCAGCCACGAGATGCGCAACTGTTTCTAATTCTGCACTACAGAACCTTCACTTGTCTGTTTCTCCTGTTTTTTTCTATGGATTTTGTGAACCATCTTGTGCGTAGCCCACTATCTTGAGCTGCCATTATTAGTCTCTCATCTCGTGGCCTAAATTCACCGCTTTTTAACCACTCATGGGTCAGGGCTTGATCGACCTGTGGTTGCTCCAGTAGCTCCCTGTATTTTCCACTATAATTATGGACTTTCCAATTGTTTTTTCTTTTCTGTTGGTCTTTATCCTTATACTCCTTTTTCTGATTCTTTGCATTTTCTGTTGCTGACAATTCCTTATCTACTTGTGGATTGACATCAATCTCTGCTACCCTTCTGAAGGCTTCTCTAATTTGATGAGTGAAGTCATTTTAGCTTATTTTCTTCATGATGCAAGACCTTGACTATATTTGGATCCAAGGTTGTCAGTAAGTATGTATGTAGCCCCACTATTGTGGATCTATATGTTAATCAATCTCAATGAGGCCCATGCTCCCTCTGCCCTTGGGATGTATAATCTTGGCATGCACTGATTTTTGTATATTAGTTGGTGAGCATGAAACATTTTTCTTGTTTTTGTATCTAGCTGGTTCAACACTTTCTGTGGCCAGTCTATCACACCAAAGCTGTATGATATCACTGGAAGGGCGAGTTGATTTATAGCTTGCACTTTATTTCTTGTTGTCAAAGCAGTTTTCAAAATTAGCTTTAACCTTCTAAAATATTCCTTGCTTACCTTTACTCTCATTTGTTCATGTTGTGCTCTTGCTCCTTCATCTATTCCCAGGTATTTATACACTCCCTGTGTGAATTTGCTGATGTGTTATGAGGCTGCTCAGTACTGCAAAATTCTTGTCACATTCAGAACATTTATATGGTCTCTCTCTCGGGGGTTAGTGTTTCTAAATGTTTAGGGATTTCTGATACCGTGACAAGAATGGACCCCATTCTTTAGCCAGGGCATGTTTGAAACTCAAGAAATTAGTACTGTATTAGTCTCTGATGTTTGCTGAGCGCACTCTTTTCAGCACATGCAACATCCCCAAGATGGCTTCCTTTTGAAGTTCATAAGGTGTCACAAGTATTGGTAGCATATTTAAGTGTGCCTGAAAGTTCTTTTTGATTAGTCCAGTTGCTCCAAGCACTACTGCAACAATTTGTGTGTCCTTATTCCACATCAGTTTGGTTTCTGATTGCACAGCTTGGTATTTCATGATTTTGTGTCTCTCTGTACGCATATCACAGTAGTCACTAGGGGTGGCTATTTCAATCAACAATGCTCCCTTTGTTCTCCTTTCTTGTATTACAATATCGGGTTTTCTAGCTTCCACTTTCTTGGCTGTTGGTATTGGATGATCCTATGTGATCATTACTTCTTCATTCTCTGTGATTCTTTGTGGTTCATGTTTCCAGTGTCTCTCTGCTACCTGTATGTTATTGTGTTTGCATAGTTTCTAGTGGATCAATCTTGCTACATTGTTGTGTCTTTCGGTATACAGGCCTTCTGCCACGAGTATTTTGCATCCAGCCAAGAGATGTGCAACTGTTTCTAATTCTGTACTAAAAAATCTGCACTTGTCTGTTTCTCCTGTTTTTTCTATGGATTTTGTGAACCATCTTGTACGTAGTCCACTATCTTGGGCTGCCATTATCAATCTCTCATCTCGTGACCTAAATTCACCTCTCCAGAGTAAATTCATTGATGTTTTATCAGATCACCCTTCCAAATAAAATTCTTATTACATTCAGTACATTTATATGGTCTCTCCCCTGTGTGAATTTGCTGGTGTTTTATAAGGCTATCCCGCAGTGCAAAACTCTTGTCACACTGAGCACATATATATGATCTCTTCCCCTTGTACATTTGTTGTGTTGTAGTTTTATGTTGTTCTTTACGTTTTGTGGCAGTACATTTAACTACATTTAGTGTCCTTAAATGCCTCTGATATTCAGTACATTTATACTGCCTCACTCCTTCCTAAATCTGCTGGCTTACAGAGATGACAGGACAGTTACAGAAACTCTCCCGATACTGAGAATACTGATGCAGGTTCTCTGGCGTGTGACTCAGCTGGTACTTCCCAAGCAGTGATTGTTGGTTCCAAATCTCACTATACTCAATGTTCCTGCTGATAAAAAATAGATATTTTAAATTAATACTTTTTACAACAAGAAAACAAATGCCTCATATGTTTTTCCTTAATCTTTCAGAGAGCTACAGTGAAGCCAGCCAGGATGCAACACAGTGCCTCGATTTGTTGCATGACATAAGGGATTTCATGCCTTTGAAACTGATTCGTTTACTGCAGTAACTGTAGTGCAGTATATGCTGCAGTATCATGTTGCATCCTGGCCATCTCCACTGCACATCAACTTTGACATGACTTAAGCACAGGAATGAGGTTTTTAAAACATTGCCATTTAAAAATACTTTGGATAAAAAAAATTTTCTGCAACATTTCAATTTCTTGTTTTTATTGATAATATTTTTTAGAATGTGTCTGACCAAGTCTGGCTCCTCACTTGTCAGCTCCTGGTCACCTCTGGTGTACTATAGGGTAAAACAAATGGCAGGAGGGGTATGCTACCAAAAACTGCTGTTAGAACAGTTCTGCTGTTAAAATCTGGAATATAAACTTGGATAAAAGGAGCGCTAAAAATCTCCACTAGTTTAAAGTGCAATATAAATGTTACTTAACAACTGAATCTCACTGCTGCTGTTTTTAGCTTCTTGATGTAACACTGCATATTTTGTAAATTTATGTCATGAACTAAGACTATGATTTTATATGGAGTATCTATTTTACTTTATTGGTTCTTGGATGAAAGTCGTCTATTTGTTATGTCTTTGTACTTATGTGCCCGGGTCAAGCCTATAAAAGGGCCATTTAGCACAGAGCTTCTGTAACCCGGTTAACAAAATAAATAAAAAAAAAATTGAGAAAAAAAAAACAGCGACCAAACCGAACAAAAGATTATTATGTAAATCAAAACAGATCCACACTACAACAGCCCCAAGAGAATGATATAAATTCCCATTTTCAAACTGCGGGAAATTGCCAGAGTCACATGCAAAATACAACTGCAGCTATGCCCCCCCCCCCCAGTAAACAAACAAAAACAATTTACAATTTTAAAAGGCAGGCAGTAGAATGACAGAGTCAAAGCCCCTAAAGAAGCATATCTTAGTCACAGGAAGTCCTGGGGGTTTGTACCTCCAACTTGTACATGCCTTTGCTCTTTATATTCAATATAAGGTGCTTTATCAGAATTTTAAGCACAAATTAATAGGCGAAAAAATATATAACAAAAAAAAGTACATTTTTTACACAGAGAATAATATCAGTTTGACACACCTTATCACAACAGATAGTTGCAAGTAAAAACCTAACTACTTTAAAACAAAGCTTAGACCACTATATGGGAAATAAAAAATCTGATTTCCACCCATAACAGTCCTGGGTGGCGAATTCATCAAAAGGCCTACTGCCTACTGAATTCATATCTTACTATGAAACTATTAAACCTCCTTCTTTCTCTCTGTAAGGGACTCTACTATATGGTTTTGTCTGTTTATATACCTTCAGCTATTAAGCAAGCATTTGTCAACGCCAAATGTTGATTGCGTTGGTGTGTTGACCATGCTGACTGGCCCTCTGTCAGTCGCTCAGTCTGTTTCGTCCGGTGCTGCAGGCTGCTGTTTTGTACTGGGCTCCTACATGCGTTGGCACCTTGTTATGGCCACTAAGAGTTCTGCAGCTGTCCCAACAGAAGTCCACTGAGGTGGGTCACTTGCCCTCTCACTCGTGCATTCTGTTTCTTTTGGTGCTGCAGGCTGCCCTTTTGTACTGGGCTCCTGCCTCTGTTGGGGGCTTTTTCTGCCTAACAAAGAAATCTGCAGCAGTCCTGACACAGGTCTGTTGAGCCTGATGACTCCCCCTCTCTCACTCACTCATTCCATTTCTACCAGCGCTGCAGGGTGGCCTTTTGTACTGGGCTCCTGCCTGCATTGGCACCTTTTCCTGCCAACAAAGAAATCCACAGCAATCACGACAGAGCTCTGTTAAGGTCGCTCATTCCCCCTATGTCAATCACTCTTTCTGTCTGTCCTGGCGCTGTAGGTTGCCCTTTTGTACTGGGCTCCTGCCTCTGTTGGCACCTTTATCTGCCCACAAAGACATCTGCAGCAGTCCCGACAAAGCTCCGTTTAGCTCGCTCACGCAGTCCTCTTCTCTCACTCACTCATTCCGTTTCTGCCGGCACTGCAGGCTGCCCTTTTTCATTGGACTCCTGCCTGTGTTGCTGCCTTCTTCTGCCCACAAAGAAATTTGCAGCACTTACAATACAGCTCTGTTGAGCTCACTCACTGCCCCTCTGTCACTCACTCACTCATTCTGGTTTCCCCGCCAGTGCAGGCTGCACATTTGTACTGGGCCCCTGCATGCACTGGCACCTTTGTCTACCCACAAACAAATCTGCAGCTGTCCTGACAGAGCTCTGTTGAGGTTGCTCAGTCTCCCTGTCTCACACGCTCATTCTGTTTGTCCTGGCTCTGCAAGCGCCCTTTTGTATGGGACTCCTGCCTGCATTGGCGTCTTTTTCTGCCCACAAAGAAATCTGCAGCAGTCCTGACAGAGCTCCGTTGAGCTCAATCAGTCCCCCTGTTTCAGTCGCTCGTACTGTTTCTCCCACTGCTGCAGGCTGGCCTTTTGTACTGGGCCCCTGCCTGCATTGATGCCTTCTTCTGCCCACAAGGAAATCCACAGCAGTCCTGAAACAGCTCTGGTGAATTCGCTGACTCCCCCTCCATCACTCGCTGTCTGCTCTGTTTCTCCCAGTGCTGCAGGCTGCCCTTTGTACTGGGCTCTTATGTTGCACCTTTCTCTGCCCACAAACAAATCCACAGCTGTCCCGACAGAGCTGTGTTGAGTGCTGTCTCCCTCTCTCACATACTCATTCTGTTTGTCCTGGCTGCAAGCGGCCCTTTTGTACGGGACTCCTGCCTGCATTGGTGCCTTTTCCTGTGCACAAAGAAATCCGCAGCAGTCCTGATGAAGCTCCGGTGAGCTCACTCAGTCCCCGTGTCTCATTGGCTCATACTGTTTCTCCCAGCGCTGCAGGCTGGCCTTTTGTGCTGGGCCCCTGCCTGCACTGATGCCTTTTTCTGCCGACAAAGAAATCCACAGCAATCCTGAAAGAACTCCGGTGAGTTCACTCACTGCCCCTCCCTCACTCGCTCTCTCGTTCTGTTTCTCCCAGCGCTGCAGGCTGCCCTTTTGTACTGGGCTCTTGCGTTGGGCCCTTTCTCTGCCCACAAACAAATCCATAGCAGTCCCGACAGAGCTCAGTTGAGTGCGGTCACTCCCCCCTCTCACTCGTTCGATCTTAATGTGTCCCACACAGTGATTTCCCACAGCGACCATGCTATTCTGTGGCAGGAGTGCAAAAACACATTGTAGCCATGATGTGAAACATGGCAGCTGTACTGTTCATAAGGAGGTGTGGAAAAATGCCACTGTTGAAAATGTGGGGTGAAAATATCACAATATTGCAAAGTTACAAGGGTGTGTGGAAACAGGTCAATGCACGCTTGTAACACAGTCATGTCATGGAGTTTCATCACCGATTTTCAGCATAGGCATTTTAGGACCTCTGCTCATGAACAGTGCCACTGTCATTTTCTTAATCTGTCCCGATCAGTGATTTCCCACAGCGACTGCGTTATTCTGCGCCGGAACTGTGAAAACACATTTCAGTCAGGATGTGGAAAATGACAGCTGTGCTGCTCATAAGGAGGTGTGGAAAAAGTCCACTGGTGAAAATGTGGTGTGACAATATGACAAATCTGCGAAGTTACAAGGGTGCGTGGAAAGTGTGCAATGCACACTTGTAACACAGTCATTCGATGGGGTATTATCACCAAATTTTCAACATAGGCATTTTAGGACCTCTGCTCATGAACAGTATCACTCTCATTTTCTTCATCTGTCCTGGACAGTGATTTCCCACAGCGGCCGCTCTATTCTGCGCCGGAAGTGCGAAAACACATTTTGGTCAGAATGGGAAAAATGACAGCTTTACTGTTCATAAGTAGGTGTGGGAAAATGGCAATGTTGGCAATCTGGAGTGAAAATATTTTAAATTTGCGAACTTACGAGCGTGCGTGCAAACTGCGCAACGCACGCTCGTACCACAGTCATTTTATGGAGTATCATTACCAAATTTTCAACATAGCCATTTCAGGACCTCTACTCATGAACAGTGTCACTGTCATTTTTTTAATCTGTCCCAAACACTGATTTCCCACAGCAACTGTGCTATTCTGCGCCGGAAGTGTGAAAACACAGTTCCGCCAGGATGTGAACAATGACAGCTGTACTGTTCACAAGGAGGTGTGACAAATGCCAATGTTGCAAATCTGGCATGAAAATATTGCAAATTCACGAAGTTATGAGCGTGCATAGCAACTGCGCAGCGCACGTTCGTAAAACAGTCATTTTTTGGATTTTTTCCACCAAATTTGCAACATAGGCTTTTTGAGAGCCCACCTCATGAACACTGGCACTGTCGTTTCATTAACCGGTCCTGAAAGGTGATTCCGCGCAGTGACCGCGAAATCACCTTTCCGGCCCGATTAACACCATGACCGTTCAAGAATTCATGAGGAGGGTCCCAAAAACCCCATGTTCAAAATTTGGTGAAAAAATTCCCAAAAATGCCCGAGATATGCAGTAAAGTTGAAAACCCCCTACCTATTACATTATACAGCTTACAGGCATTTCGTCAGTTCGCGGTCGGCTTTGAAGAGTGCAGACGTGTTCCCGGTCCACCGAAGATCGTCACGCCGAACTCATCAGGTAAGTATGGGGTGAGGGGGGGTGTGGGAAGGCAGGGCGTGCAGTGGGTGGGTGCGGGTGGGAGGCAGGGCGAGCCGAGGGACGGTTTCTGCTTTCAGGGACAAAAAAAAAACGGATGTCGCGAGACCGTTTCCACTTTGCAGGGCCTCTGGCACACTGGGGTGGGCTCCCAGTGTGCCACCAGTGGCTCTCATTTGGGGCAGCAGTGGCTGGACGGGATTGAGGCACCCCATCGGCGAGGCGGGGCATCGTTATGCCGATGGGGATTGGGCACCTCGGCAGGAACAAAAAGGGGTGGGGGTGACAGAATGCTGATGGGAGTGGGCTCCCCGTGAGCAACAAAACAAACGGCGGGGCCTACATACCGGTTAGGCTGCTCGGCAGGAACAAAACCGGGGCACAGAATGCCGACGGGATTTTGGCCCCCGTCAGCAACTAAACATGGTGGGGGGATGGGTATATTCTTTGTGAACACGGCGGCAAGCCACCGCCATGTTCACAAACAATCTCAGGGCTTTACATCCCGCCCTGCAATGACGGGTCGCTCCCTCATTGCAGGGGATGACTGACGCTGCAATGACGAGGCGGCCCCTGATTGCAGCGGCTGGTTTTTTGGAAAGTTGTGGCACGCTGGCTGAACTAGTGTCAGCAGCAGCGTGCCACGGCACTGGGGGAATCGGGTCAAGCCTCTGCAGGCTGAGGGGGCACTGGCCACAACAGTGCCGCGCCTCCACAGCCTGCTTCTGTACAAACCTGTCGCAACATGTTTCTTGCGCATGCACGCAATCAACATAAAAAGGGCATTTGTGATATTTTGATTGCAGTTCCATGCTGTGCCTGCATGGACAAAGAACTGCAGCATGACGTGCCTACACTGACACATATGGGCACAGAACTGCAGCATGCTGTGCCTGCACAGACACACATGGACACAGAACTGCATTATACTATCACTGCACTGACACAGTACTGCAGCATGCTGTGCCAGCATGGACACACAACTGAAGCAAGCAGTGCCTACAAATGTTGTCCCTGCACTGACATAGAACTGTAGCATGCTGTGCCTGCACTGACACAGAACTGCAGCAGGCTGTCTACACAGACACAGAACTACAACATGCTGTGCCTGCACGGACACAGAACTGCAGCATGCTGTGCCTCCACTGACACAAAACTGCAGCATGCTATGCCTGCATGGATACAGAACTGTAGCATGCTGTGCCTGCACTGACACTGAACTGCAGTATGCTGTTCCAGCAGACACAGAACTGCAGCATGCTGCGCCCGATAAAGCACAAATGTTGAGCACTCACCACCTTAATAATGTGGGATATCAGGCCAAAATTAAATTTAAAATTACATGTTTTATTGAAGACCACTCCGACAGTGCCTGCCTGATGTGTTTTGGATCATTCCAATTCTTTAGCACATAAATAAAGAATCAGAATCCTACATTATTAAGGTAGTGAATGTTTGACTTTTATGCTTTGTCAGTGATCGCAGTTTGACCTGTAGCACCACCAACCCTGCACGGGACTTTTGTGACGTGTGTCTAAAGCATGCTGTGCCTGCATGGACTCAGAACTGCTGCATGTTGTGCCTGCAGACACACAAAACTGCAGCATGCTATTACCTGTACTGATACAGAAGTGAAGCATCTGTGCCTGCAATGATACAGAACTGCAGCCTGCTGTGCTTGCAATGACAGAACTGAAGCATGCTGTCCCTGCACAGATGCAGAACTGCAGAATGCTATGCCTGCATGGACACAGAACTGCAACATGCTGTGCCTGCATGGACACAGAACTGCAACATGCTGTGCCTGCACTGACACAGAACTGCAGCATGCTGTTACAGCAAAAAATACCGAACTGCAGCATGCTGTGTCTGCACGGATATAGAATTACTGCATGCTGTGCCTGCACAGACACAAAACTGCAGCATGCTATAACTGTACTGACACAAACATGAAGCATCTGTGCCTGCAATGACCTAGAACAGCAGCATGCTGTGCCTGCACAGAGAACTGCAGCATGCTGTGCCTGTCCTGACACAGAACTGCAGCATGCTGTGCCTGCACTGACACAGAACAGCAGCATCCTGTACCTGTACTGACACAGAACTGTAGCATGCTGTACCTGCACTGACAAACAACTGAAGCATGCTGCACCTGCACTGGCATAGAACTGCAACATGCTGTGCCTGCACTGACACAGAACTGCAGCATGTTGTGCCTGTGCTGACACAGAACTGCAGCATGCTGTGCCTGCCCTGACACAGAACTGCAACATGCTGTGCCTGCACTGACACAGAACTGCAGCATGATATTACAGTGAAAAATACAGAACTGCAGCATGCTGTGTCTGCATGGATACAGACTTGCTGCATGCTGTGCCTGCACAGACACAAAACTGCAGCATGTTATAACTGTACTGACACAAACATGAAGTATCTGTGCCTGCAATGACCCAGAGCAGCAGCATGCTGTGCCTGCACAGAGAACTGCAGCATGCTGTGCCTGTCCTGACATAGAACTGCAGCATTCTGTGCCTGCACTGACACAGAACAGCAGCATCCTGTGCCTGCACCGACACAGAACTGCAGCATGCTGTACCTGCACTGACACATAACTGTAGCATGCTGCACCTGCACTGGCATAGAACTGCAATGTGTTGTGCCTGCACTGACACAGAACTGCAGCATGCTGTGCCTGCACTGACACAGAACTGCAGTATGATATTACAGCAAAAAATACAGAACTGCAGCATGCTGTGTCTGCATGGATACAGAATTGCTGCATGCTGTGCCAGCACAGACACAAAACTGCAGCATGCTGTACCTGTACCTTCATGAATGTGAAGCATGTGTGCCTGCAATGACCCAGAACAGCAACATGCTGTACCTGCGCTGACAGAAAACTGCAGCATGCTGTGCCTGTGCTGACATACACCTGCAACATGCTGTGCCTGCCCCAACATAGAACTGCAACATGCTGTGCCTGCACTGACACAGAACTTCAGCATGCTTTGCCTGCACTGACACAACACTGCAGTATGCTGTGCCTGCACGGACACAGCACTGTGGCATGCTGTGCCTGCATGGACACAGCACTGCAGCATGCTGTGCCTGCATGGACACAGCACTGCAGCATGCTGTGCCTGCATGGACACAACACTGCAAGATGCTGTGCCTGCATGGACACAGCACTACGACATGCTGTGCCTGCACTGACAAAGCACTGCAACATGCTGTGCCTGCATGGACACAGCACTGCAAGATGCTGTGCCTGCACGGACACTGCACTGCAACATGATGTGCTTGCACTGACAAAGAACTGGAGCATGCTGTGCCTGCAATGACACTGAACTGCAGCATACTGTGCCTATACTGACACCGAACTACAGCCTGCTGTGTTTGCAGTGACACAGAACTGCAGCACACTTTGCCTGCACTGATGCAGAACTGCAGCATGCTGTGCCTGCTCACAGGCCTCTAGCATGCAGCGTCTCTGCTGCTTTTCCACCACGTGGGTGACCACAGGTGATGGTGCAGTTGGATCTGATGTGCAGCAGAGGGGAGACACTGATGAGCTGCGATATGTGCAGACGTGTGTGTGCATGCGCGGATGCCCGCAGGATGCTTTCTTACTCATGGAGGGAATGCTCCCAGTCTTCATGGCTTTACCACCAGATGGGTGACTATAGGTGATGGTGCAGCTGGATTTGGTATGCAGGGGAGGGAAGCCACTGACAAGCTGCTACATGTGCATTCATATATGCAAATTTGGCCCAGTACATCCCACAGGATGTTCTCTTCCTTGGGGAGAGAGTGTTCACAGTCTCCACTGCTTTACGACCACCTGGGTGACCACAGGTGATGGTGCAGTTAGAGCTGATGTGCGGGAGGGGAAGGCAGCGAAGACACTGAAGAGCTATGATGTGTACATGCATATGTGAAAATATGCCCCTATACCTCCCACAGGATGCTTTCCTCCTTGGGGAGTGAATGTATGCAGTCTGCGCTGCTTTACCACCACCTGGGTCACCAAAGGTGACATATAACTGGAGCTGTTGTGCAGGGGAAGGAAGATGCTGACCAACTGCGATGTGTGTGCACATGCCTCTGTACATCCCTCAGGATGCTCTCCTCCTCAGGGAGTGAATGTTTGCAGTCTCCACTGCTTTACCACCACCTGGGTGACCACAGAAGATGGTGCAGTTACCTGGTATGCAAGGAAGGAAAGATGTCAATGAGCTCCAATGCGTGCAAACATGTCCTTGGTCAGTGTCCTGATGGTGGGAAACATCAGAAAGCAGACCCTTCCCAGATGCCACAGTATAGTGTCTGTGGTTCTTGTCATCCAAATAAGCTGCTGGAGTATGTTCCCCCCCAGTGGCCCCTCCCTGGTGGTGAACCAGGGAGGACAAGATGGTGAGGAAAGCTGGCTGTAGTGATTATAATATGCAAAAAATGACAAACCACAAGCGCAAATGCTTCATGATACTCTGCCCCTTCTTCAGGGTGACTGGGCTGGGCATAGAGGAAGAAATGAAACTGGGCCAGCAGAGGTGCAGTGGTGGGAAAGTACATCTTATTAGAAGGAACTGCAGCTATCTCCTCATCCCCACCAACCCCGTTATCCCCCAATCAAGGTTCACAGCTGGATTTTGTAACCGTAAGAGAAATGCGAGCCAACAGTATCATGACTTGGAAAGGTCTGTAATGTATGGGAAGCCCTTATTATGCACTGAAATCACACTTTTTACAGTGTTATTGTGGTACCGTTGTGACGTCAAGAGGTTGTTAACACTTCCTTTTTTTTTTTTTTTTTTTGGAACTTTATTCTCTATCGCCGGACCACCAGACTCTCTCTCCGGTGTGGATGCTCGACTTACCCATCTCCCGCCCGCCTGCAGGCTCAGTCCCTCAGTCCTACCTGTCAGGTGGGGTTGCTCCACTCCATCGTCCTGGTGCCCGTTCCCCTGGGTAAGCCCCCCGGGGCGGGGCCACCAACCTCCTCAAGCATCCTTTTCTTTAAGTCTGTGCGGGCATCTCGGAAGTGGAGGAGCCACGACGGTAGCCGATGCACTCAGCTCGGGTGTGGGGGGAAGTCCCTGATCCCCATCATCGCCTACTGGTGGCCGGGGTTTTCCACATTATGACTGCCCCAGAGGCACGGCGTACAATGCTTCCTGCATGGCACCACACTCTCCTGCCACTGGAAGCTACCAATGCCCCTGCCTCTCTTACGTTCCACTGTGCCAGCACTACCACCAGCTGCTGCTAGTGGCCAATGCTGCACCGGGACCCCCAAGAGCCCACCCCCAAGGGAAGAGAGTGTGACGCTTGGACAGCTGGTTCTGATCACTGTATCATTTTTTGTAAAATAAAAATGGGTTATGGACTGTCTGTCATGAGAGATGCTGAGAAATCTGGTGCTCTTGGAGAGACCTCGCTCCCCCCTCCAAGTTTCAGCTGAAAGATGAAAGCCATGAGAAAATGCAGAAACAGCATGTGAGATCACACACACACACACACACGCGCACACACACAGGTTTTAGATACACTGTGTGACGTGGAAGGCCAGAAGCTAATTACAGGCTGGAAGAGGCTTGAGTTGAGCATATCCATTTTATGACGTTTCAAGAGGAGGAAACCAGGTTTCGTAAACTGGTGTGAAATCATAAATGCTGATGTCTGTGTGAGAGGGGAAACTGCAAGAGATCAAAGAAATGTCATTTGAAGGACATGAGTCATGCTGAGGACTGCAGAATTTAATACTTGGAAAAGACATCCTGTTTTTATATAGATATATTTTTTATACTGTATATATTCTGACAGGGAGGAGCTAGGTGACCTCAAGCAAAATGGGTGGGGAAAACCAGCTTTTAAACATTAATTCTGTTTTCCTGCAGGACACTTCTATCTAGACTCTGACAAAGAAAAATCTTTGGAGCACTTTAAGCAGGTATTTAGCAAGACCAATCTAATTACTGTAGTAGGAACTGCATTGTTTAAAACCTTGTTCTTTTATAAGATTTGTATGTCTTATGATATAATAGTTCTATATTGTATGTTTTACATATTTTTATCTATTTTAGTAAAACTCTTTTTAGAGCTTACTTGGTCTGTCTTTGATTTTCTTTCATTTGAAAGAAAAGTACATATGGTTATAGCTGACACTAGGCATAAGCTTAAATGGTGATACCAAACTGGAAAGAGAAGCGTTTTAAATCTAAGGTCTTTATTAAAGTTTTTAAGGGTTCATTTCTGTACACCTGGTTAGGTGCCCATAGGCAAAGATATCTGGCCCCCCGAAGACAGAATGATCTGAGCCTGTACATTGGGTACGCTAGTAAGAGGTTCACAGTTTGAATCCCTCCAAGACTGGAGACCAAAAGTTGATCCAAACTCACAAAACAGACACAAGGGTTACCTTGTTCTGTTAAACTGTTCACAAGACTGCGCTCGGAGGTTGGCACTTTGGGAGTAGAGGGCTGACCTGCTGAGTGGGTTTGTGACAGAGAGCAGTCCAATGGATACTCAATCCTCTCCCATCCCTGCCAACCCCCTATGGCACAGGCTCACTCCCGAACCTGGGTAGCTGGCGTGACACGAGGTGTGGCATCCATCTTCTCAACCCTCAGTGCCACCAGGCCTTGTTAACCCCTCTTGACTATGTCACAATGATACCATGACAACAGGAAAGGATCTGCGCATGTGTGGCTTTGAACTAGCAGCACACAACAAACGGCAGTGGTAGTGAGTGCTGGCCCTAAGGGACAGCGGTGCTATTTGGGGAAAATTTAAAGTAAGGACACATTTTGGCACTCGCCCAGGGCATATATAGAAAAAAGTCCAAATAAAGAGTCCAAACAGCTATTTGGTCCGGTGAGTTTCTTTCTTCATTTATTGAGCCACATAACAGCAAACTGACCCTCCTGAGTCAGGGTAAACATCAAATAATCTAATGTTTCAACTCAAAAGAGTCTTTGTCAAAGATACTGCCCCCTTTGGGTGAACTGTTTAAATAGTGCACTGGTATGTCACACGTCAGAACAACTAATTAAATATTATTAAAATGCTAGTATGTTAAATAACATGTCTAATAAGCATAAATACCATATAAATACATACCCAGTTAAAACATTAGATCATTTGGCGTGTCCCCAACCCAGAAGGGTCAGTTTGCTGTTATTTGGCTCCATAAATGAAGAAAGAAAGTCACTGAACTCAATAGCTTTTTTACAACTGAGTAATAAACAGTTCTATTCACTAGTAAGTCATGACACTACACAGAAAGTAAAAAAGCAGGTGGATGAATTTTTAGGATGGGCACAATATGAAGGTCTTATAAATGAAAAAAAAAAAAGATTATTTGACCGCTGAATACCCACTTAGAGCCCAGTTCTATCTCCTCCCAAAAATTCATAAAGCCCTTACAAATCCTCTGGTTAGGCCTATTACATCAGGCACTGGCACAGTCACAGAGCCACTTGTGAAATTTGTAGATGACAATCTGAAGGACTTGGTCCCTAAATTAGACTCACAAGTTCTAGACACAGGTGATGTGTTAAGGAAACATGATGGGGGTAAAACTGGAAAGAGACTCCTTACTGGTTACACTAGATATTGAGTCATTATACTTGAATATCCCTCATGATGGAGGCCTACAAGCTTTTGAGGTACTATTTGAGAAAAGAAAATAAGAGGAAAGTAGACCAGACACAGAGCTCTTGTTAGATATGACTAGAATTGTTTTAGAAAACATTTTTTCATTTTGGAAACAAATTCTATAATCAACAAAAGGGAACAGTGATGGGTGCAAGTCTAGCACCAAACTATGTAAACTTGTACCTCGGATATTGGGAGGAAACGTTTATATGGAATAGACATACAAACCTATTTTTTGAGAAAATTCAACTGTGGAAATGCTTTATTGATGATTTATTATTTATTTAGCGTTTGTTGATCGGGTAAGTGCACTAGACAAATCCTGTCTATTTTCAGGCACGACCCGGGGGAGTGGGATACAGATGAATGGCAACTGACCTTGAACCAGATTAAGCTGTTGGTGGTATTTTTAGTGAATGAGGGAAATTTGGCCAGGATACCAGGGAAGTTTTCCTACTCTTTTTGATAAGTGCCATGGGATCTTTAACATCTACCTGAAGTACCACCAGTCCAGGTAGATGGGACCTCGGTTTAACGTCTCATCCGAAAGATGGTATGATGTTCTCATGGTGTGGCGAGGGGACACTAATGAATTAGAAACATTCATTCAGTATCTTCATGACTCAAATTCTAATCTTAGATTTACATGTAGCTATAGCACAGAAGAGATTTTTTTTGGGGATCTGAAGATGTTAGCAAAAAAAGATGGCACAGTAGCCACTACTTTATTTAGAAAGCTCACTGACAATAATATTGTTTTACTTGCAAGTAGCTGTCACCCTTGCCACACCACTGAGAACATCCCAAAGAGTTAGTTCTACTGAGTAAAAAGAAACTGCAGTGAACCTGAAAACTTGCAGGTAGAACTAACTGCTCTTGAAAACAGATTTAAAAAAAGAGGGTATGCTGAAACTACAATATACAAAGCGAAAGCAGCTAATGCAGAGGTAGATAGAGGTACCCTATTACAGAGGAGGAGGAAGTCTTTTCCTATTACATCAGAAATTAAATATCAAATCAACTTTGTAAGTACTTATAAATATAAGGTCATGGAGAATAAGGGACCTGATTTATAAAAATTGGTTTGTTCTAGGTGCTGATTATAAGTTAAAAGAAACTGCAAAGACACCACCACGGATGTGTTACCAGAGGGCTAAGAACCTTAAAGACGTATTGGTACACTCAGCATATCATGGCACAAAAGAAAACCACAGAAATTGGATGCCACCTCTCTAGAAAAGATGTAGAAAATGAGCATGAGAATATATAAGGGCGGTCAGAAATGGTAATCTGGAATATACATGGGCAGAGCATGTGCTAAATCTAACAAATCCAGATGAGCATGTGATCAAATTTATTGGTATAGAACAGGTCCAACTGGGACAGAGAGGAGGTGATAGAGAGGGTGTATTAAGTAGGAGAGAACAATATTGGATATACACCCTGGGTGCAAATAAGGGTAAGGGTGTCAATGAACATACAGAGATAAAACCCTTTTTGAAAGATAAATACTGTGTTCTATGTATCCTCCACTTTCTCCTCTAGGTTTAAACCACAGCAAAATGGAGTTTTTCCATGTTCTGACTCTTATGCTTTAAAACTACCTCTAATAGACTGGCCTGGAGGTGCTGAGGGTTGAGACGCTAAACGCCACACTTCGCGCCACGCCGGCGACCCGGGTATGGGAATGACTTTGGGTCGCCAGGGTGCCAGTTGGGGGGGGGGCGCTGGAGTGGAATTTCCCCTACAGGGGTGGACACCCACTCCTCCGTAGTCCCGCACCCATCTGGTGGCAGTCCGATAGGTGTGCAGGCGGCAATATTGGCGACACAAGTCTGGGGTGGGGTGGAAGGGGTCACCAGATCCTGGCGTGCACGCACGCATATGTATGCCGTGACCCCTGGAAGGGGAGAAAAATTGGAAAAACGAAAAAATTGTAAATAAAAAAAAAAAACTACCTCTAATATGCTCCTTTACACATACTGTAAGTACAATGTCTAATGAACCCAATTCAAGTGGTCTAGATTGGACTTGAGGTAATACTTTTTTACCCTTAATGCCCCCCCCCAAAAAAAATCCCTCCTTTATTCCCGACTATAGTATAGCCATCAATTCATGATATGATAGTATGGAGTTTGAAAGCTCATTACCCTGTTGCCTACAAATTTCACTCTTCTACAACTTATAACTTCCCCTATATAGCATGCTTATATCTCTACATTATTTGTAACTTGTTTCTGATACCAACCACTGTGATAACTGCATTATGTTTTCTGTACTCTTTTTAAATCTAACACTAAAACTAGTACCATGATAGATACATGATGAATAATATATATTTAAAATAAATTACTTCATTTAGTGTCCAGATTTAAAGGAGAGAGCTTTTAAATACGTCTTCATTGTGTGTATGTTTTTGGTGTATTTACATACTTTTTTTCTATAGCAATGTTTATGCACTTAGTACCTTGTTATAGCATGTATAGATTATTTATGGGTATGTATTTATATGGTAGTTACTCTTATTTGACATGTTATTTAGCATACTAGCACTTTAATAGTATTTAATTAGTTGTTCTGACATGTGACATACCAGCGCACTATTTAAACAGTTCGCCCAAAGAGGGCAGGATCTTTGCCGAAGACTCTTGAGTTGAAACAATAGATCATTTAGTGTTTCCCCTGACCCAGGAGGTCAGTTTGCTGTTGTTTGGCTCAATAAATGAAGGAAGAAAGTCACTGGACCCAGTAGCTGTTTGGACTCTTCATTTGGACTTTTTTCTATATATGACCTGGGTGAGTGCCATGACTGTTTTAAACTTGCGTAATTGTAGTGTCACACAGCACCCCAGGTCCCCTTGCTGTGGCTCTTCTGTTCACTTGTAAGGACACATTTTCTTTAACTTGTTTCCCATACACTATAAAAGCTAATGTATGGGCTTTAATTAATAACCATGCTAAAATCACTTCTCGTGGTTACCATGACAGCTGTAAATCCCTTGAGCTTCACTCTTGAGGTTTACAATGTTGTCATGGTAACCTCTTGCAACGATTACAGTGTGGTTATTAATCAAAGCCCATACATTATCCTCTATGTTACTTATCAGTAACAACAGACCTTTGAGAGACTCTCCAAAGAGCTATAATACATTGGACTGTAAGCCATCAGAGCTTTAGGATCTCACAGACAGCTTTTGCATGATGGGGCAGCCCCTGTCGAAGTGCCTCCACGCACACTGTTGGCGACCATCAGTGCCTATATTATGTATTCAGCCCCCAGCTACTGTATATCTTTGATCAGAAGCCACCCTCTATTACACTGGTGGCAATAAGGGAGAGGGGGACATGATAGAGACCTTCAAAGTTCATGAAAAGGTTCAACAGAGTGAACACAGCAAGTCTTATTTAAAATTAGAAACACATATATGGCCAGGGTCCATGTGCTCAATCTTGGAGTGGGGTTGGGGAGTGGGGCGGAAGGTTCAAAAGGGATATTCGGAAGTATTACTTCTCAGAAAGGGTGAAAGATGAATGAACTAATCTCTTCACAAGGTTGTGGAGCCAGAGATAATACTGGGATTCAAAAGAAATAGGGATGCATATAAAAGAGTTATACCAAGGAAGCTGAGGGACAGGAAGTGGAGGGGTAATGGAGACTAAAGTGTCTCTAAATAGGGAATCTAGGGACAGACCAGATAGTCTGTTCAGGTCTTTCTGCTTTGCGTTTCTCTGATATGATCAGTGAGCACCATATATATGGTCTACTGTGTGTAACAGACACCCTTTCCCAAACTACCCAATGCCATCTAGATCTAGTAATGACCTGACCTCCCTTCCACACGAGCTGCACAATACAGACTGATCTCCAATTACTACATCCTTTGATGCTGCACATTACTTACTGATTTCTAATTACTACATTGTTTGTTGCTGCACAATACAGACTGATTTCCAATCACTACAACCTCCGATGCTGCACATTATAGACTGATTTCCAATCTCTACATTCTCTGATGCTGCACATTACAGACTGATCTCCAATCACTACATCCTCTTGAGCTGCACATTACAAACTGATCTCCAATCACTTCCTCCGATGCTACACAGTACAGACTGATCTCCAATCTCTACATCCTCTGATGCTGCACAACACAGAATGATCTCCAATCAGTATACCCTCCGATGCTACACATTACAGACAGAACTCCAACCACTACATCTTCTGATACTGCATAGTGCAGCCTGATCTCCAATCTCTACAACCTCAGATGCTGCAGAATACCTAGTGATCTCCAATCACTACATCCTCTGATGCTGCACAATACAGCCTGATCTCTAATCACTACATCCTCGAATGCTGCATGTGACAGACTGATCTTCAATCACTACACTCTCCACTGCTGCACATTACAGACTGATTTGCAATCACTACATCCTCTGATGCTGCACATAACAGATTGATCTCCAAACACTATATCCTCTGCAGCTGCACATTACAGACTGAACTCCAACCACTACATCTTCTGATACTGCATAGTACAGACTGATCTCCAATCACTACAACCTCTGGTGCTGCAGAATACACAGTGATCTCAAATCACTACATCCTCTGATGCTGCTCAATACAGACTGATCTCCAGTCACTATGTCCTCCAATGCTGCATGTGACAGACTGATCTTCAATCACTACACTCTCCAGTGCTGCACATCACAGACTGATCTCCAATCACTACATCCCCCAATGCTGCACAATACAGACTGATATCTAATACCTACATCCTCTGATGCTACACATTAAAGACTGATCTCCAATCACTATATCCTCTGGATCTGCACATTGCAAACTGATCTCCAATCACTACATCCTCTGATGGTGCACAATACAGACTGATCTCCAATCCCTACATTCTCTGATGCTGCACACTAGTGACTAATCTCCAATCACTATGTCCTCTGCAGCTGCACATTGCAAACTGATCTCCAATCACTACATCCTCTGATACTGCATAGTACAGACTGATCTCCAATCACTACAACCTCTGATGCTGCAGAATACACAGTGATCTCAAATCACTACATCCTCTGATGCTACACAATACAGACCGATCTCCAGTCACTAAGTCCTCCAATGCTGCATGTGACAGACTGATCTTCAATCACTACACGCTCCAACGCTGCACATTACAGACTGATCTCCAATCACTACATCCTCCGATGCTGCACAATACAGACTGATATCTAATACCTACATCCTCTGATGCTACACATTACAGACTGATCTCCAATCACTACATCCTCTGATGCTGCACAATACAGACTAATCATCAATCACTACGTCCTCTAATGCTGCACAATACAGACTGATCTCCAATCACTACGTCCTCCACTGCTGCATATTACAGACTGATCTTCAAATCACTACACTCTCCAATGATGCACAATACAAACTGATCTCCAATCATTACATCCTCCGATGCTGCACAATACAGACTTATCTCCAATCACAACATCTTTTGATGCTGCACAATACAGACTGATTTCCAATCCCTACATCCTCTGGTGCTGTACATTATGGACTGTTCTCCAATCACTTTATCCTCTGATGCTGCACAACACAGACTGATCTCCAATCACTACATCCTCCAGTGCTGCACATTATAGACTGATCTTCAATCACTACACTCTTCAATGCTGCACATTACAGACTGATCACCAATCACTACATCCTCCAATGCTGCACAATACAGACTAATCTGTAATACCTACATCCTCTGATGCTGCACATTACAGACTGATCTCCAATCACTATATCCTCTGGAGCTGCACAATACAGACTAATCGCCAATCACTACGTCCTCTGATGCTGCACAATACAGACTTATTGCCAATCACTACATCCTCTGATGCTGCACAACACAGACTGATCTCCAATTACTATGTCCTCTGATGCTGCACGATACAGACCGATCGCCAATCACTATGTCCTGTGATGCTGCACAATACAGACTGATCTCCAATCACTACATCCTCTGATGCTGCACAGTACAGACTGATATCTAATACCTACATCCTCTGATGCTACACATTACAGATTGATCTCCAATCTCTATATCCTCTGGAGCTGCACATTACAAACTGATCTCCAATCCCTACATCCTCTGATGCTGCACATTATAGATTAATCTCCAATCACTATATCCTCTGCAGCTGCACACTGAAAACTGATCTCCAATCACTACATCCTCTGATACTGCATAGTACTGACTGGTCTCCAATCACTACAACCTCTGATACTGCAGAATACCTAGTGATCTTCAATCACTACATTCTCTGATGCTGCATAATACAGACTGATGTCCAATCATGACTTCCTGTGATGCAGCACATTACAGACTACTATCTCCAATCACTACATCATCTGATGCCACACAGTGCAGACTGATCTCCAATCAGAAACACTTTTCTTCATGATATATACCAGCAACTTGAGTTTATATGTTACGAATACAAAGCTGCATTTCTATGCTGACAACACAGTACTTTATGCCTCAGGACCTCATATATCTTCAGCGCATTCGGATTTACAAGTAGCATATAACATATTACAAACAAACCTCTTCCGATCAAAACTGTTACTCAGTGCCAACAAAACTAAGGCAATGTGGCTTACCAATTCTAGAACAAAACATAGCCCCAATCATCAGTATGTTGCTTGGAGAAAACCTTGAAGTAGTGACAAAATACAAATATCTAGGAGTATGGATCAATGCAAGTTATCCTTTGTGGAACACATAGATGCAATTTGCAAAAAGCTGCAAATCAGATTGGGATTCTACTATAGAAATCGGCACTGTTTTCCCAGAAATGTCAGAACACGACTTGTACAAGCAACATCTGCACCAATAATAAACTATGCGGACATTATCTATAGTTGCTGAACTGTAAACTGTCTAAACAAAATTGACCTACTTTATCACAGGGCACTAAGATTCGCTACGAACTTACCAACATTAACTCACCACTGTGACCTGTATGCAACAGTTGGATGGACCTCATAAGCCAAAAGGAGATTACAAAATCTCTACATATGGACTTACAAGGTACTTTCCAAAGACTTACCAGGATACATCTTGGAGCTCTACAAAAGGACCTCCTGCTCCTATATGTTAAGGAAGAGCAATATCCTTCTTCTGGATACACCTCTGTACTCGACGCACTTCGGAAAATCTGCCATTAGCAACATCGTGCTAGCTGCCTAGAATAAGCTACAGAGCACACTCAAACTAAGCTCCTTTGTTGGGAGAAAGTACTTTAAATCCCTAATCGACCGTGTTAGTCCAGATGTACGTACAAGCAAATAGGGTGTGCTGCTCCAGAAATCAAATATGATGGCCATATATTTTGTGTCATTTAGCAGGGCTCTATAGTATAATAACATGGTTTGCTGTTTGGCCAGGCCCCCTAGTGCAACACCAAATGCCTATGGTAGTGATTCTTTTATGTACTTTTTCTCTGTACATTAAATGCTAACTGGGGGATCAATCTCAGTATCTGTATTATTTCACTGTATTATATTTTCTGTGCTGTTTCTGTTCATTGTATTTTGTGCATTTTGACTGTCCTACCCAGGACTTCCTTGTAAGTGAGCTTGCTCAATGGAGCTTTTTCCTAGTAAAATAAATAAACTGAGTTGAATACTGACTGATCTCCCATCACTATATCCTCTGATGCTGCACATTACAGACTGATCTCCTGTCCCTTCATCCTCTGATGCTGTACAACCCAGAATATCTCCAATCACTACATCTTCTAATGCTGCACAATACACACTGATCCGCAATCACTACATCCTCTGATGCTGCAATTTGCAAACTGATCTACAGTCGCTACGTCTTCTGATGCTGCATGATACAGACTGATCTCCAATCACTACATTATCTGATGCTGCACAATACAGACTGATCTCCAATCCCCACCTCCTCTGATGATGCACAACACAGACTGATCTCCAATCACTACATCCTCCGATGCTGCACATTACAGACATCTCCAATCATTACATCCTCTGATGCTGCACAATACAGACTGAGTTTTAGTCACTACATCCTCTGTTGTTGATGCCTCAGTTAACTTACAGTACATACCAAATTCTCTGCAGTCTGGGTTGTCCAATCCCTTCCTCAGAGTGTTTATATGAAAGGCTCCAATCTATGTTGTTGCCGTGAAGCAAAATAGCCACCATGCTAGGTGGCTGTCTGAGGTGGTTCCATGAGTGTGAGCACTTTGTTTGAAGGGAGAATCCCTTTATTGTGAGTAGCTTACTTGCAATAAGTTATTCCATAGTCCATAATTTGTTTTAATTTCTACTGTTTTAATTTTTAACTTTTACAATGGTTTTAGTTAGTTGGGTAGTGGTAGGTGCTTCAGGGGTAGTTGGGGCTTTGAGTGAGGTAGATTAGGAGTTAGCTGTTTTTAATTTGTATATAGCCTCCTGTAGTGCAGTGGTGCCAGACACTAGAAGTTTCTCACCAGATTCAGTTGCGCTCGATGTGCAGCCAGGAGTGCTTATCTTGTGGAGTCCCTATCCCACGGGGGTTTCTGGAGCCTGGAGCAGGAAGAACCAGCCTGGTCATAAGGACTGAACTTCCCCTTCTGTTCTGCAGCTGTGAGTTTAATATCAGGCACAGAGAAAGAGAAGCCACTGCTTACTAATACTCATACAGGTGTAGTGGCTGTTGCTGTTTTTTTGTTTTTCTTGCTTAACTGTTTTTACCCCTCCGTCCTGGTCAGCCCACATTCGTGCCATCCTCTTGACCCCATCCCATGAACCACAGGTTGTACCTTCTCCCTTCTTCCCCCATGGCTTGCCCTCCATGGCAGAGTGGCGGGGAGTCCCTAATCCGCCTAGACAGGATCAAGTTTGGGGAGGTGCCTGCTATCGAGAATGGAGCCTGCAGAAGACGGCAGTCATCCGATTGCCCGGGACCATTTCATGTTTTCTGCCCTTGAGCCGGGGAGGAACGTGTGTGCAATGCCAACAATGGCCGACCTGCGCATGCTTCCACATATAACATGCCGGTCAGCTGCTCTGCCTCCGCCCCATATTGTGCGGGACCCAGCGTGCCAACACCCAGCCACTGCTAGGTGTCAGGAAGAGTGCTGGACTCTGTTTCCCACCCTCCCCGGGAGAAGAGACCTGTCCTCCAGACGCTCGATCCTCTCCCTCCCCAGTCGACCCCCAGCAACCTGCTCACACCTCAAACACAGGTCACCGGTGTGACAAGAGATAAGGCATGATACCTCAGCTCTCCACGCCACTGAGCTGGCCCACCGCTGTTTTTTTAGCAGACTCTCTCACCTGTTTGGTGGGTTGTTGCTATGATCGCTGCAGCCCTGGGACCTCTTCAAGAGCTGTTGCTGGGGCAGTATGGTTGGGAACTGTGTTTACTGGTACTGGAAACCACACTGTACCTCTTTCTCCAAAATGAACTCTTTTATCTTGTAACTGTTAATTTTGAAATGCCTGTGGGTGGTGAGAGAACCCTCGGGCTTTGAGTCATCTGTGCATGTGGTTTGCTTTGGTCCTTGAATTTATGTGGTATCTTTGGGCAATAGTGAGAGTATTGCCCTGGTTTTCTACCTTTACTTGGCTCCAGCTTTTTACCCTCTGTTGTACTTTATTGGTTTTTGGACCAAACTGAACTGCTTTCATTTGAACACCACTGGGTTGTACTTCAGGCCATGCTGGTGAGAGCAGAGTCTGGGCATGTTTCCATCAGCTTGCCATCAAACGTATTTGGTTTGCTGTTGGCATCTTCCACACTACAGGAATTTGGGATTCTACTATTTTTGTTAATTGCCCCACTTTCTGTTATTAGCTTTTAGTGGATGATAGGAAGTGTGAGGGTGGGTGATAAGGTACTGGTGTTAGGGGTGTAAATTCAGTAGTTGGATGTGTTGGTAGGGCGGGAGGATATTGAGAGAGGGTTGATTATTTTAGCCGATTTTAGGAGGGTATTGGAAGATGTGCTGTTTGCATCAGCCCCCTGTGGTTCAGTTATTCCCCATTCTAGCTCAAGGATCTGTGTCCCTTTGATCCCACCCCTACCAGCTGCAGTGTGTCGACAGTGTAGGAAGAAAGGAAGGAATTGCGAGGAAGGGCAGAAGGCGAGCATGTGGATCAGGGAGGACTGAAGAAGCGGTGCGTGCCAGGGTGATGCAGATCAGGAGATGCCATGGGGTTAGATGGGGATTAGAGAGGGGTCAGTCTTGTCTGATCCCCATTTCCAGAGATCATGCCAGACCACGTGGGTAGGTAGGTGAAGGGCCTGCTGACTCTTGCTGTCCACTGTGGGTAGTGTTATGTATTGCTAGATCGATGAGGAATAAGACCGCAATTATGGTGGCTCTTATTTCTTCTGTCCCTCTTGCTTGCATTACCATGATCTGGCTGGGGTATGACTCTGGCCGAGATCTGGAGGAGTCAGTCCCAGCTGACTTCTCGGTTGTGCACTCCCCAAAGGAGGCCCTGGGGGAGGTGGGGGCATCTGTTTTAGATCTGAATGAACCAAGTGGCACACCACGTGGGGGATGCTGGATTGTTTGAGTGTCTGGCCATGCATTGTGATCCTGATGCAGTTTGCAGAATCATGCTTGTGTACCAGCTTCCAGGATGTGAGGGAGAGTTCCTGCAGGAAACTGCGTTCTTCGTTGTCATCGACCTTGTTTTGGAATCTCCCAAGTGGCTTATCTTGGGAGATTACAATGCCTGAGTGGATGACGAAGGCTCACAATTTGGTAAAGATTTCCTCCAGAGTATGGAAGCTCTGGGCCTAGCACAGGTGATTACCACCATGACCCACTTACATGGTCATGCCACAAACCAGATATTCTCCCTGGGGCGCAGGGTTAATAGACGCGAGATTGATCCTGTCAGTTGGTCAGATCATTGTGTGATCAGGTTCTGTTTTAGGGCCCCTCCTTGTAATTCATCCCCTGTAGAGCTGGTCCAGTACCGACCTTTGAGAGGGCCGGGACCTGAAGGACTGTGGTTGGTTCTGGACACCTCGGAAATGCCGGCAGCATGCGCAGGGGGTGTGAAAGCTGCAGCAGCTGCCTGCAATAGGGTTGACACTGGGGCCTTCAGCCACCTAGCAATGGTCTGTGTACATCCCCTAATGTTGCACTTCAGCTTGCCATGGTTTGACAGTGAGCTGAAAGTGTTAAAAATCAGGGGTCAGAGGCTGGAGCATTATTGGAGGAGGTTCGAGGCTTGTGAGGACAAATTTGTTCTGATTTCTCATTATGAAGAATATCCGAAGGCAATCACTCGGAAAAAGGCAGATTTTCTGTCAGGAAAGATTACCACAAGGAGGAACTGATTGACTGAGCTCTTTTGGACTGTAGACATGCTTCTTCATCCTGCCTGCAGCCCATAAGAGCAGTTACACCCGCGAAATGTGAGGAGTTTGCTCAGGTTGTCTCAGATAGGGTGTCCTCTATCAGTGCCGAGATTACCCTCTTGCCTTGTGAACCCAGCAGTGGACAGCCTGGGTCATGAACACATTCAGTGGACTTGGGGGGAATTTCAGTCAGTGATGGTGGAGGAGATCTGCCAGGTGGTCTTGGAGCTGCGGCCAACATTTTGTAGTCTGGACCCAGGCCCGACACGACTTCTAGCGAGTTGTGCCAGGCATCTGGCCCAATGTTCACTGAGATTGTCCGGTGTTCTTTGTCTTCTGAAAAAACATCTCTGGACCCGGATGCCTTGGTGAACCACCATCCAGTTTCTAGCCTTCATAGATTGTTACAGAGCAAAGCAGATGTTAGTCCATATAGGTCGCCGTATGATTAATAAGTAGCCCCTATTGTTTTTGCGAGCGTGATAATCGTCTAGCTTATGCTTGAACGCTTCCATATTTCCACTACCTACTACTTCTATTGGGAGTGAGTTCCATTCTGTCACCACTATCTGATTATATCCACTAGACCTTCTGTTAGTGTGACATGTTTCTCCTTGTGGCTGAAGGGGGTGTGATTTGGTGCTATACTGCTGGTAATAAATCTCCAGGTCCAAACAATGCCACAAGTCACTGTTTGTCAGTGGTTGGAGCAAAAGACACATATCCCCCCTAAATCTTCAATATTCCAGAGTGAATAGTCCAAGACTGTCTAGCCTTACTTGATATTCTGAGCCCCTGAGATCTTTTACCATCCTCGTGGCTCTACTCTGCACCCTCTCCAGGTTTTTGATCTCTGTTTTAGTGCCGGGGCCCAGAACTGGGCGCAATACTCAAGGTGAGGTCTAACCAAAGAGGTGTATAATGGTACAATTAGCCCCCTTGCTGTGCTTTTTATGTGCCTCAAGACTTTGTTCAGTACCCTATTTGCTTTCTGAATCACATGGCTACAATGGTCCCTAAAGCTTAAATAATTGGAAACTATAATACCTAGATCCCTTTCTCTGTTTGCCTCACTGAGTTGTCTTCCTATCAGTACATAATTGGCTTGTATATTTTCCTTTCTTAAGTGCATGACAGTACACTTATCAACATTAACCTGAAGCCTGTGCTCCTCTGCCCATTTACACTAACTATTTAGGGCCTGCTGTAGGTTATTTATAGCCTCTTGACTATCGATCCTTGTGCCAATATGTGTGTCATCCGCAAATTTTGACACCCATATCCCTTCATTACACTTCACTGAGGATATGTATAAATTGAAAACACAAGGGCCCAATACAGATCCCTGGGGACTCCACAAGTTACCTCAGCCCAACTTCAGGCAATCCCTCTTAGCCTCACCCTCTACTGCCAGTTTGTCAGCCAGGAGGTGACCCATTTAGTTCTTGCACCTGGAATATTCATATCTATTAAGTCATCATGTGATATCTTATTGAAAGCTTTGGTGAAATCCAGGAACACTACATCTACAGATTCCCCTCTTTCTAATGCTTTGCTGACCTTCCCATAAAATTCCCATAAATTAGTTTGGCAGGAATGCTCCTTCGTGAATTCATGCTGGGGCTTGTCCCTCGTGCCCATAATATCAATATAGTTATCTAAATATTCCTTTATTATCCTCTTACCTTTCTAGGAAAGGTTACTGAGAAAGTTACTGTGCTGCAGCTTGAGGAACACCTGCCATTATTTGACATCTCGAGCCTCTCCAGTCTGGTTTTAGAGCCAGGCACAACAAGAAGACAGCACTAGTCAGGACGCATAATGACCTGCACAGGGTGAGGGATAAAGGAGAATGGTAGATTCTCATCCTCCTTGATCTCTCTTCTGCATACAATACTTTGTACCATGGTTTACTTCTGAACCAACTCAGTGAGTACGCTGGACTCACTGGCACTGTTATTCACCGGCTTGAGTCCTACCTCCAAGACAGAACCCAGAGGGTGGTGTTAGGAAGTTAGCTGCCCCAACGGTGAAGAATCTGGGAGTCATTCTGAATGAAGGCCTGACAGTAGAGGCCCAGGTGTCTGCAGTAGTCCAGAATGACTTTTTCCATCTTCGGAATGTCAGACAGATCAATCCCACCTGAGGACCTGGTCACACTGATTCATGCGTTTATGACCTCCAGGTTAGACTACTGTAACACTCTGTACCTTGAGGTTAGTGGGGGTACACTGAGGTGCCTGCAGCTGCTGCAGAACGCAGTTGCTTGGGTACTTCTGGGACTTCCTAGATCATGCAATATTTCTCCAGCACTGCGAGATCTGCACTGGCTGCTGTTAAAGTGGCATATCTCATTTAAAATTTAAGATTTGCTGCCAGTGAAGTGGCATATCTCATTTAAGTTAGGTTTGTTAACCTACAAAGCCCTACATGGACTGGGCCCAGACTACCTGGCTGAGCTCCTGCATCTGCACATTCCTGTCCACCCACTTTGATTGACCTGGAGGGCCTCTTGGTGGTTCCTAGGACTAGGCTGAAGACTTCAGAGGATTGGGCATTCAAGGTAGAGGGTCTGACCCTTTGAGGCTCTTAATACTTACTTGTTCCAACAAGCTTTTGGGGATTTTCCATAACACCTTTTCTCAGCACATCATAAATTATCAGTTAGTCCTATTATTTTGTCTTAGATGAAATCCATGTAGTTATTGATTGTTATTTATTTGGGTTTGATGTGGTTGTTTGTTGGTAATATATTGCGTTTTACTGTAATGGCGCCCTGGGCATCCAGGGAATTGTTGGTATTATATTGTGTTTTACTGTAATGGTGCCCTGGGCCTCCAGGGAAGGGTGCCATAAATAAATAATGACTAATACTATTACTACGTTGGGTCTCAAGTGCTTGTTGACTGCCTCAAAACTTGAAATGCTGCTTGATGCCTCCATAAGGCTTTCCATTCTCGGTAGGTCTAATTCAGGTAAAGATGGCTTCACAATGCCTGAACAAAAACTACTCGACTAACCTTGTGGTCCCAAATGTAGCTAAAACAAAGACAGTCACTTTTGTTTTATAAGTTACAATTTACTATAAATTTGGCTGCTCACAATATAACTGGAAAAAAAACATTTGATCATAGTGCAACTACTGTCAGACTTTATTGACTTCCTGTAGAGCAACTTATTCATTTTAAAATTCTCTCACTGACATATAAATGTTTACATGACACTGGTCCTCACTATTTAAAGGAGTTATTCTTTATTTATGTTCCTCTCATGCTCTTCTTTCTGAAAATCCTTTTCAGTTCCAAAAAATGATAATGAAAACAGTAGGATAAAGTTCCTTTAGGGTTAAGACACCTATATTCAGGATCTCATGAGCAGAGTATATGACATCTGCTAACTTAGTTCACAAATTGTATACTGGTATTAGACTACGCTATATAAATACGTACATGTTGATTTGGTGTGTCTTTTGGTGTAGACTTTTACTGTGTTGTAACACATACAGTGCCTTGAGCATTTTTATAGAAAATAAACTGATGGATCGATTTACTATGAACTTTGCAAAACTGTACTGTTGTTTCCTAGATTCCTCTTATGCTGAACTCCATTTTCATTTTCCCTCATCTTGACTACAGTAATTTCCTCCTATGTTTACTTCCCAAGTCCCTCTTATCAGAATGACAGAATGCTTTTAACACTAACACTCAACTGCTCACCCACTACTGGAATTATGACCACAGTTTACCAGCTCTCAATCCAATCCCATATCCACTATAATGCTGAAATATTTATTTTTAAAATACTCCATAGCTGTACTCCATCCAAGCTTTTAACATCATCACTGCCTACTTGTAATGCCAAACTCTTTGCTGTTCCAACTCGACATGTTCTCTTTTTCTTGCTAACTCCCTCTCAACCATAGTTCGGAAAATCCCACACGGGACGACATGGCACTTTTTATGTTTGCTTGCGCGCATGTGCAAGAAACATTATGTGGCAGCTTAGGAAAGAAGCGGGTTGTGGAAGTGCGGCAGTGTGGTGGCCAATGCCAGCACTGCATTTGTGGGCGTGGCGGTGTGCACCCAATGCAGGCCCAGTGTCCTGATGACACTGGTTCTGCAGAAGTGCCACCAACTTGAAACGATTTGGCTGCTGCAATGAGGTGCCACCTCGTCACTGCTGCGTCAGCAAAATGAGGGAGTGACCCGTCATTGCAGGTGGTACCTTGCCTGGTGTAACAGTGCCAGGAACACGGCGGCTCTATGCGGCCGCCTCAGAGCCGACGGAGGAGTGCCCAATCCCCCTGTCAGCATGCCCCTGACCCCCTTCATTTGCTGACGGGGAGCCTAGTCCCCGTTGGCATAATGTCCCCACCCCCAAGTTTCTGTTGTGTGCTGAAGGGGTGCCCAATCCCCCTCGGCATCATGCGCTCCCCCAACAGTCTTTCTTTGCCAATGGGCGGACCAATCCACGTCGACTTCAGACCCCCCTTCTCAGTTCAATTTGCTGATGGGGGAGCCCACTCCCCGTCAGCATAATGTCCCCACCCCATGATTTCTGCTGTGTGCTGAGGGGTTGCCCAATCCCCCTTGGGATCATGCCCCCACCCGTTTCTGTGCCAACAGGGGGGCCACTCCCCATTGGCTTTGGTCCCCCTCACCACAAATGCAGGTGGTACACTGGGAGCTCACCCCAGTGTGCTGAACAACACCTGCGAAAGAAGAAAACTGACCTGCGTAGTCTTTTTTTTTTTAATCTGTAAAACAAGAAAACAGTCCCTCACAGTCTCTCCTGGCCCCCCAACCCGCGCCCACCCTCTGTGTACCCTGACTCCCCACACCCCCCCGTCACCCCATACTTCCCTCCAGAGCCTGGTGCGATGATCTTCGGTGGACTGGGAACACATATGCACTCTTCACAGCTGACCGCAAACTGAAGAAATGCCAGTAAGCTGTATAATGGCATAAATAGGGTTTTTTTCAACTTTGGTGCATATCTCGGGAATTTTGGCACATTTTCAAAATGGGGTTACTGGGACCCCTCCTCATGAATTCAGTCACTGTCATGGCATTATTCGATCCCGAAAGGTGATTTTGCGGTTACTGCGCGGAATCACCTTTTGGGACTGATTAACGAAACGACAGTGCCACTGTTCATTAGGTGGGCTCTCAAAAAGCCTATGTTGCAAATTTGGTAAAAAAATCCAAAAAATGACTGTTTTACGAGCGTGCGTTGTGCAGTTTCCATGCACGTGCGAAACTTCGTGAATTTGTAATATTTTCACTCCCGATTTTCAACATTGGCATTTTTCCACACCTCCAGCTGTCATTTGACATATCCTGGATGAAATGTGTTTTTGCACTTCCGGTGCAGAATAGCACGGTCACTGTGGGAAATCAGTTTTAGGGACAGATTAAGAAAATAGCAGTGACACTGTTCATGAGCAGAGGTCCTAAAATGCCTATGTTGAAAATTTGGTGATGAAAGTCCATAAAATGACTGTGTTACAAGCATGCATTGCGCTGTTTCCACGCACCATTGTAACTTCACAAATCTGCAATATTTTCATGCCACATTTTCAACACTGGCATTTTTTCACACCTCCTTATGAACAGTACAGCTGTCATTTTTCACATCCTGGTCGTAATGTGTTTTCGCACTTCTGGCACAGAATAGCGTGGTTGCAGTGGGAAATCAGTGTTTGGGACAGACTAACAACAAGCGAGTGAGAGAGGGGGGACGAGTGAGCTCAACGGAGCTCTGTTGGGACTGCTGCGAATTTCTTTGCAGGCAGAAAAAGGCGCCAATGCAGGCAGGAGCCCAGTACAAAATGGCAGCCTGCAGCGCTGGGAAAAACAGAATGTGCGAGTGAGAGAAGGGGAGTGAGTGAGCTTTACGGAACTCTGTCGGGGCTTCTGAAGATTTCTTTCTGGGCAGAAAAAGGCGCCAACGCAAGCAGGAGCTCAGTACAAAAGAGCAGCCTGCAGCGCCAGGAGAAACAGAATGAGCACGTGAGAGAGGGGGAGCGAGCGAGCTCACTGGAGTTCTGTCGGGACTGCTACGGATTTCTTTGTGGGCAGAAAAAGGCGCTAACGCAGGCAGGAGCCCAGTACAAAAGAGCAGCCTGCAGCGCCAGGAGAAACAGAACAAGTGAGTAAGAGAAGGGGAGTGAGCGAGCTCAACGGAACTCTGTTGGGACTGCTGTGGATTTCTTTGTGGGCAGAAAAAGGCACCAACGCAGGCAGGAGCCCAGTACAAAAGGGAATCCTGCAGTGCCGGGAGAAACAGAATGAGTGAGTGAGAGAGGGGGAGTGAGCGAGCTCAATGGAGCTCTGTCGGGACTACTGCAGACTTCTTTGTGGGTAGAAAAAGCGCCAATGCAGGCAGACAGAAGCCCAATACAAAAGGGCAGCCCTCAGTGGCGGGAGAAACAGAATGAGCGAGTGAGAGAGGGGGAGTGAGCAAGCTCAACGGAGCTCTGTCGGGACTTTAGAGTTGCCCATTAGGATTCCTGTAAAAATACATATTTATTTGTTCTGTTTATTTCTCTAACTGAGTTGAGTAATACTTGAAGTGCAATATGATTTCTAACTGGGCTAAGTGAAACTATGAGGGCTGAGAACAAAAAGTATGGTAGCTGAGGGGTGAAAAATGGACACGGAGGCTTTAGGATTGCTACAGTAATACAGTATGCAATGGATGAGATTTGAGACTAAATTAACCCGGTCGGCAAGGGGGCAGTAGGGGGACTGGTGTTGGGGGAAACAGGAATTTGAGTTAATAGGGCCCTAACAGTTGTAGTAGGGTATAGAAACTGGGAGTAACAGCTCGTATCATAAGATGGGGGCCAAAATGGGGCAGGTGCCACGTGTCAATAGGGCGGGCATCTTTGGAAGAGTGGTGGGGTGTAAACGGTGTGGGTCTGTCATGATCCTGGACTGGGCTTGGAGGATGGGGGGGTGTATGTTCTGTAGACAATAGGCTAGTTTGAGGGAGGAACTGTGGAGGTTAGGGAGGAGTCTACGTCGCAAGGCAGATGAGTATGGTAGGCATCTTGGCTGGGGGGGAATAGGGGATGGCAGAAGAACAACTAGGGACTGAAACTGACCCCAGTATCAGAAACACTAGCAGAAAAGAGAGGAGAAGGGAGGCAGTGCCAGAGGTGAGGGAGAGGCCTCCTGATGGGGGAGGAAGAGACCACGAGGAGTACCAGGGGGGAAAGAGCAGATGGCTGCAGGTAGGGAGGGACCGGGGGGCACGGAGGGGAACAAGTTGGAGGGGGGAACTGATGGGGGAAGAGATGTAGGAGGGGTATTGACTAGAATAGATTCGAGCCTCTGCTATGGGAGAGAACAGGGAGCAGGAACATACTGAAGGGGGGAGGACAAGCGGGGCATGAGAGGGATGGCAACAGGTAGGGGAAGAGATAACAAGGACGAAAGGGTAGAAGGGGGCTAGTAAGGCAGGAAGGAGGTGACTGGAGGATAGAAGGCTATGGGAAGGGGAAGGATGGGAGGAGCATCACTATCGGGGTCGAAGGGAATGAGGGCTCTAAATTGACAACAACGGTGATAGGAGAGGGGTTGGAAATTAGCAGGGGAGGTCAACATGGGAAGCCCAGTAGGAAGCAGACAGGCTGGGAAGGGGTTCAAGGGGGATGGGAGGAATAAGGCAGAGAAAAGGGGTGAGGCAGAAGTAGGGGGTGCAGATACAGAGGACGCAGCTGGCAGGAGTCAGGGGCAGGCAAGAACGAATACTGGGGTGGTGGAAGGGGCATTAGAAGGGAAAGGGAGTAAGGGACGGGGGGGTACATGTGCTGGGGGCTTCTATACTGAAAGGGGTGAGATGTGGCAGAAGGGGGAAGGCACAGCCATATTTGGGTTGAAGCTATCTCTGGGTTGACTGCAGGAGGGGCAGGCACTGCTCAAATGTGCAGCAAGGGGGAGGAAGAAACCTCATTTACTGTTGCATGTGGTTACAAACAACTTGGCTGGAGAGACTGTGGAAGTAGTGAGGGGGAGGTTCTAGGAGTTGGGCAGGCAGTGTGAGAGCGTGGGGGAGTTGATGCCATTCTCAGAGGGACTCCCAGTACTATGTGCAAGCATGGGGAGGAAGGGTAGGATCGAGGACTTCAACGAGTGGCTGAGGGATTGGTGCTGCACCAAAAATTATGGGTTTAGTTTAGTTTAGTTTAGTTTATTGTTCTAGGAATTACTACCTTTGAGCCAGAGGCTCTTTTACAAAGGTTCCACGTCAATTAGGTACAGTAAAAAAAAAGGTTACATAGACAACACAACAATTTGTGCTGTGTCAAGAGCGAGAAAACATATACAAATACATATCAAATCATTTGTGGAAAAGGACATGATATATCAATAATCACATTATTATAAGAAAGAGGTCATGCCAGATTAGGAGAAACAAATAGGGAAAAAGTCCAGAACAGAGAGGGTAAGTGAAAGGTGTAGGGAGCAGACAACAGCAGGAGAAAAGGTTTCCCAAACATGTCTTTGTCAAATAACGGAACAGGTTGGGTAGTGAGAAAATAGGAGACTGTACAGGAGTGTGGCTAACTGGGGTAGGGTCTCGGGGAATAGTGACTTGTACATGGTGGACAGGCTACACTTGAGCAGGGAGAGGATGGGAGTAATAAAGGTGGGATTAGAGAGGGGTGTATCTCTACTAAGGTGGATTTAAACTAGTGGGGAGGGGTGGCCAAAAGACTGAGGTTGGTAGAAAGGTCCAGACAGGGGAGCCTAATGAGCTCACCCCCCCCCCACATATAGGTAAAGGTAGAGACGTGGTAACCCTGGGAGGGGGCGGGCAGAGTGGTCTCAGTGTAATACAGAAGGCACACAACCCGATAAGAATAACGAGGAGAAAGGGTGCAGACTACCCGGAGGAGGGACACCGGCCAAGGAGAAGAGTGAGGAGAAGGACAGGTACGGGTGGAAGGTGGTCTCGCTCAATGCAAGAAGCCTGGAGAACAAAACTGCAGACCTTCAGGCGCTCCTTTTAGAGGGGAAGGTGGACACTGCTGCAGTGGCAGAGACTTGGGCCACAGAGTACCATGACTGGGACTCGGCAATCCCAGGATACAGTATATACAGCAAGGACCGGGGGGGCGGAGTTGCACTCTGTGCGGGGGAGGGGATCAAATGCATAATGGACGAGGGAGAAGAGGAGAGGAGAGGACAGAGGCACTTTGGGTGCAACTCCTGGACTCCAAGGGCAGAAAGCTGAGGCTGGGAGTGGTGTACAGACCACCAGCATAATCCGGGGAACTGGATGGGGAGTCGGCAGAGCAGATAAGGAGGGTCTGAAGAAAGGGGAATGTGGTGATAGTGGGGGATTTTAACCTACCAGGGGCTGACTGGAGCACCCCGGCCACTAGCAGTACCAGGGAGCAGGTGCTCGTTGATGCATTCCAGGACAGCCTTCTGATGCAATTGGTAAGTGGGCCTACAAGGCTTGGTAGCACTCTGGACCTAGTACTGGCAAATGGGGAGGCAGTGAGGGAGGTAAGGGTGGAGGACCCACTAGCAGGTAGTGACCACCAAACAGTGTTGCTCATTCTTGCACTGGGCAGGGAGACAGGAGGCACAGGCACTAAGGTGGTGGACTTTAGTAGGGTGGACTTTGGGAGGATGGGAGCAATACTGTGAAGGAGACTCCAGGATATAAGGCTGGGGATGGATGCAGAACAAAAGTGGGGAGTCATAAAGACTGGGCTAACAGAGGCCACAGTAGTCTGCAGTAGGGCCAGGAGTAAGAAGAGCAGAGTCAAGAAACCATGCTGGCTGAACAAAGAAGTGCTGCAAAGGGTGAGGGCATAGAGGGCTGCATATTGGAAGTACAGGAGAACAGGGAATGGAGAGGATAAGGAGGCTTATGGGAGTTTGTCAAGGAAGGTGGCCAGGAGGGTGAAAAAAGCCAAGGCCTCCAGGGAATTAAGGTTAGCACAGGGCATAAAGGGAGGAGAAAAGGACTTTTTAAGGTATGTCAGGGAAAAGAGGAATTGCAAGGTACATATTGTGAGGATAAAGTGGGGAGCGGATTGGGTGGAAAAAGGGGGAGGAGCAAGTGGAAATTCTAAATGAGTACTTCTGCTCCATTTGTCCTACCAGCATGGGCGGGGGGGGAAGGTGATGGACAAAGTGATCACAGGGACTAGGGTGCTAGAGAGGCTGAGGGCAGTAACGGTGGACAAGGCACCAGGTCCCGATGACATCCACCCCAGGGTGCTGAGGGAGATGGCGGAGCTGTTGGCTGAGCCACTGGCAGATCTGTTCAACGCCTCCCTGGAAATGGGGTGTGCACCCCAGGACTGGAGGGTGGCCCATGTGGTGCCCATACACAAGAGTGGGCCTAGGGAGGAGCCAGAAATTTATTGGACAGTCAGTCTCATGTTCATAGTGGGTAAGCTTATGGAGGCGATACTGAAACAGAGGCTGGTGGCATTCCTAGAGAGTAATGACCTCCAATATGGGCGGCAACACGGGTTCGTCTTAGGGAGGTATTGTCAAACCAGCCTAACAGAGTATTATGACTGGGTGACAAGGGAGGTGGACTGGGGCCATGCGGTACATGTCCTGTACTTAGACTTCAGTAAGGCCTTTGATACAGTGTCTCATGGGAGACTGGGGGGAAGGTGATGGCAGTGGGGGTGGGGAAAAAAGCTGACTAAATGGATAGAGACCTGGTTTCAGGGAAGGGTGCAGAGGGTGGTGGTGGTGGGGGAGCTCTCGGCACCCAGAGTAGTGACAAGCGGGGTGCTGCAGGGGTTAGTGCTGGGCCCAGTGCTATTTGGGCTCTTTATGTCTGATATAGCACAAGGAGAGGGGAGCCGGGTTAGTCTGTTCACAGATGATTCCAAATTGGGGGCAGTGGTGGACAAACAGGACGGATGGAAAAAACTGCAGGGGGATGTAACCAAAGTAGAGACATGGTTGGTGGAGTGGCAGCTAGGATTCAACCCAAACAAGTGTAAGGTGATGCACTTCAGGCCTAAGAACCAGAAGAGGGACTATTGTTGGGGGGGTGAGGTTGGGGATCTCAGAGGAGAAGGACCTAGGGGTGTTGGCAACTGGGAATATGAACAACTCATCCCAATGTAAGAGAGCAGCAGTGAAGGCAAACAGGATGCTGGGGTGCATCGCAAGGGAGTTCTCACCCAGACACAGGGATGTGATCCTATCTCTCTACAGATCATTGTTCAGACTGCACCTGGAATACTGTGTGCAATACTGGAGGCCATACCAGAGGCGAGATATAAAGTTACTGGAGGGGTGCAAAGAAGGGCAACAAAAATGTTAAAGGGGATGGAAGGGAAGGAATATGAAGTTAGGCTGAACGAGCTAAACATGTACACACTGGCAGAGAGGAGGGATGGGGGGATACAATTCAATCGTTTAAATACCTGAGGGGGTAAATAAACCTAGCACCGAGGGGGTGTTTAAACTGAGGAGTGGAAGAGAGACGTGGGTGGCATGGACTAAGGTTGGAAGGGGGACATTTCAAGAGGGAAATGAGGAGGCACTACTTCACTGAGAGGGTGGTGTCCAGTTGGAATGCACTGCCAGAGGTGGTGGTAACATGTAGGACAGTCAATAGCTTTAAGAAGGACTGGGATAAAGCAAGAGGAAGAGTCAGGGGGGCAGGGGCTGGGACAAGCGGGGGAGGAACTGAGGGGGAGAAGGCTCGGGCAGCTGCAATCTAGATTGCAAGCTAAACACATTGGCAGATTTAGATAGACTGATTGGTCTGTTCTGCTGGCAGATTCATATGTTCGTATGCATGTTCATATGTAAAATCACAGTGACTCTGTTCGTGAGCAGAAGTCCTAAAATGCCTATGTTGAAAATTTGGTGACAAACGTCCATAAAATAACTGTGTTACAAGCGTGCGTTGTGCAGTTTCCACGTACCCTCGTAACATCACAAATTTGTAGTACTTTCACTCCAGATTACCAACATTGGCATTTTTTCAGACCTCCTTATGAACAGTACAGCTGTCATTTTTTACATCCTGCCCGAAATTTGCGTCTACACATCTGGCGCAGAATAGCGCGGTTGCTGTGGGAAATCAATGTTTGGGACAGATTAAGAAAATCATACTGACAGTGTTCATGAGCAGAGGTCACAGAATGCCTGTGTTGAACATTTGGTGAAATAATTCCACTAAAAGACAGTGTTACGCACATGCGTTGCACAGTTTCCACGTATGCTTGGAATTTCTAGTATTTTTAATATTTTCACTACCGATTTTCAACATTGCCTTCTCTTCACACCTCCCTATGAATGGTGCAGCTGTCATTCTTCACATCCTGCCCGATCTGTGTTTTCGTACATCTGGCTCACAATGGCATGGTCGCTGTGAGAACTCAAAGTTCGGGACCCATTGACAAACTCACAGTGCTACAGTTCATGAGAAGAGGTCCCAAATGCTTTCATGAAGTGGGAGTCACAAAAAGGCCATGTTGAAAATTTTTAGCGCAAATACCAACAAACACCCAGGGCATTAGGGTTTTTTTTTTTTTGCATGATATGTTTATACCGCCTACCCCATGCTTACTGGCCCCCACTCCTTCAGGCTCCACAAGTTCACCCCCGACCCCACTGACCTTTTAGCCAGCCCTCCTCAGGTCCTCAGATTGCAGCCGATCCCCGGGATATCCCGGCGTATCCCTATCACCAGGTGGGTCCCCCTCCTCCAAGGGGGAAGGGCACCAGGGCGGAAGGGAAGACCCCAGCACACTCTACATTAGGGCCCAGGGATGCTGCTGAGGAACAGGAGGCCCTGGACAGGCACTGGAGGTGCTCGGGGAACGGGGAGCCGTCATCTAGGCGGCCAGCGAGCAGTTTTCAGGTTTTCTGCGGGGAGAGCGTGCAGGCGCGTCGGCATACGCCGACGTCCGCTCCTCCCCCAGTTAACTCGGGCCATACACCCTGCGATGCTCCCAGCCTCCGCTAGGATACAGCAGGCACCGGACCTATCCCCCACCCTCCTCCCAGAGAAGTAGAGCTGTCGTGGGACGCTCAATCCTTCTCTCCCCGCCTGGCCCTCCAGTGACCCAGGCCCGTTCCCGAACCCGGGTCGCTGGCGTCGCAAGCGGAAATCCAACCGCTGTGCCGGTGGGCCAGCTAGGGTTTCTAATCATAATGTCCCACCCTGTACAGACTGACAGGCATCAGGGGTGTGCCTCTGGATTGCTGACTGTAATGTTTATGCCATTCCACACCCCACCCTGCAGCCAGTGACAGGCATCGAGATGCGCCTTGGACTCTTCGGCCCCAGAATTCACCCAATTCTCCTATATTGCACCCATTTCAGCGTATGTCCTTATGGAGTGGGGTGACTGTAAAGCCAAACACCCCAAGGCACACCTCAACACTTGTCAGTGTCTGCAGGATAGAGTGAGGTGAGATGGCATGAATGTTATGGGTGACAACCCAAACACATACCCCAATGCCTGTCTGTCTCTGCAGGCTGGAGGTGGGGTTGGTGTGAAGTTCAATACTTCACTGCCATTCCTACTCTGCATCTGTCTAACTCCTGCATTTCCAATGCTAATACAAGTGAGCAAACATTCGGCATTGACAAATGCTTGTTATTTATAGCTTTAAATACCTGTGTGTTACCCCTTGACTCCCCCCCCGATCTTCTCTGAATATACTGCACTCACCGTCAAGTGCACTTAGGTGGTCTTATATGCAAGTTGGTGAGAGACAGAGAGCTTTCTCTTCTTACCAACATTCTAAGGCCAAAATTATGCAACTCTAGCCTCAGGTCCTCATCTCACCTGCTCCTTGAGATGCCTCTGGTTGCAACTTGTATGGGTCAAAAGGCCTTCTTGTTGCAGCCACAGCTCCCTAGAATGGCCTGCCTAACCCTCTATGCTTCCTGTTGTCAAACTCTAATTTCAAATAGCTCTACAGAAGCACCATTCTGGACAACTTTTCCTGTAAATGCTTCCTCTTGACCACAGCATTTTGGCACTGTATCGTTCCCCCTGCATTTTAAATTGCAGTTTATATATTTTGTTTCCTGCATTTTGCCTTGTTCCTTCTGCTTATTGTCTGTGTAACATGCCACTTTGTATGACTGACTGTATTTTTTTTAACTATGTTTATGGCTTATGCCTTGTATGTACTATAATCCTATTGTACTGTTGTGTGATAACTTCACGGCTCAGGTTGTGCCTGAAAATTGTCCCTGGGAGTAGTGCACCTGTCCAGTGAACAAATGAATAAATAAAAAAAGCACCCTATCTCTGAGGATTAGGGTCCTGTAAATCAATAATTACAATTAAAATAAACACATTATCTGAAATCATATAAACACTTTAAATTGATAAATAACAAATACTTAAAGAGAAACCCCAATTAAAAACACTCTGGATATGCCAAAGTAAATAAGTAGGTTTTTGACGAGGCCTTAATGGCTGCCACTATGCAGGCTTGGAGTACACTCCCAGTCAGTAAATTTCAGAGTAATGGAACTGCCACACCAAATGCTTTGTCTCCAGATCATTTAAAGAGGGAACGGGGGACCACAAGCAGGTCCACATCTGAGCAGCGAAGTTTACGAGTTGGGTAGTAAACGGCCAGAAGATCTTTAAGGTAGGGGAGAATCCCAATAGTGTAGGGCATTGAATGTTATCAAGCAAATCTTGAAGGTGATGCGCCACTGCACAGGCAGCCAGTGCACAGCATGCAAAACAGGTGTGATATCTTCACTCTGAGAAGTTCCAGATATCAGCCAGGCTGCAGCATTCCAGACCAGCTGCAGGTGTTGCATGGAACCCTCAGATAACCATAAGAATACAGCGTTATAGTAGTCTAACCTAGAGGTGACAAAGGCATGGACCATCGTCACCAGAATAACTGGTGTCAAATGTGGTTTAAAGAGGGCAATGTTACAAACTACCGACCCCCACCCTGTCATTGCTGACCCAGGTCAAACTGGTTTGACAATCATAAGCTTCCTCTTCCCAGGGCTGAGACACAGCCAGTTGGATGCCATCTAATTGTTGATCTATGAAAGGCATCGTCCTAACACAGAGGCTGCTTGTCTCCCATCGAGAGTGCAAGACAAGTAGAGTTGAGTATCATTTGCATAATAGCGAGATTCAACACCAAGCTGTTTAATTATCACACTCATGTACATGGATAACAACATGGGACAAGGATCAAGCCTTTACAAAACACCACAGGAAAGTGCAGCCCCTCCAGAGGTGAAATTTCCTACAGCAATCATTGCATTCTCCAAATTATGTAAGACTCAAACCAGCAAAAAACAGTACCACAGAATCTCACATAATTCCTCAGGTGTTCCAATAGCACCACATGGCTGACCGTGTCAAATGCCGACGAGAGATCCAAGAGAACCAAGATGAAATATAGCCCTACATCCCTTGCCATGAGGAGATCATTTGTAACCCTGATGAGTGCAATCTCCATACTGTGATAGGGCTTAGATCCTGACTGGAGAGGCTCACAGATGTCATACTGTTCAAGGCAAGCCATGAGCAGCACCACCACTACCTTCTTGATAAACTTCCCCAAAAAGGGAAGGTTCGAGATTGACCTTTAATTCACAAGATTGCTCAAGTCCAAAGATGGTTTCTTCAGCAGAGGCTTAACCATCATCCTTTTCAGAACAGCAGGAAAAACTCCCTCCCTCCCTCAAGGAGGACCCAACAATCTTACAGATAACTGGCCCCAAGGAATCCTGAAAACTCAAAAGCAGCCAAGAATGCCCCAGGGTCCAGCATTCAGCAGGTGGGGCACAGAACCAAGATCATCTGGAGCAAATCCTCTCAAAAACCATCTGGAACTGAGCCCAGGCTGGCAGGTCCCCAATGCCCCTTGCTGGTTGACTACTACCGGTCCGTGACAGACTGCTTGAGGAAATACCTTTCTGAATAGTGGACATATTAGCACATTATCTCGCCATCTACTGCACTTGTTGGTGGGACGGATTTCAAGATAATTCTTCTGCTGTGCAGTCTCTTCACACTTCACATCACCAAAAGGAAGTTCCTCATCCCTCTTAAACAGCAGTAACAACTGCTCCATTGGGATGCTGTAGTCTGTACACTGCAAAACAGAAACAGGATAATAAAAATGTTATTCATGATCAAAGCATGATAAAGGTAACACGGATCCTCTCAACAATATCTGCATTGTACAGTACCTACTGTTGCTAACAATTGACAATCAGTGACTGATCGCCCATAATCTTAATACAGTAGTATTCTATTACAAAATGACATACTGTATAAAGATTAACCACCTCTGAAGCCAAATTACTCATTTTTATACTTACACATTCCTGTATCCCCAATCTCTCTATACTTGCATATTACTGCACCATTGTTCTCTCCATCTGTACATATTGCTGCACCCCCATTCTCTTCACATTTACGTATTCCTGCACCTATTCTCTCCATATTTACCCTGCAGCCCCTGTTCTCTCATTGCTTGCATATTCATGCCATTTTCAACCCATATTTATGTACTCCTGCACCTCCTTTTCTCTCCATACTTGCATATTCAAGCATGCCCGGTTTCTTCTTATTTATTGTAATGCATTCTGCTCCTCCAATGTACATAAATTTATTTCTGTAATGGAGACCTAAAATACTGGTTTGCGCATGTTAACGTCCTGGAAGCATAGCAAAATTGGATGTGTTTGTTAAACAGATGTTAAAATGGACACAGGGCTGTCATAACTAGGGCTAGGGAGCTAGCTCGTCTCATGCTGAACAGGTCTTTAACAGGGAACAGTCAGTACTGCCCCTCAGATGCACATAATTACTCTTTCCGTGCTTCTGAGTGTTAAAATCCTGCATGCAATAGCAAATCAGACTACTTTTGTTGAGCAGGCTGTGAAATGGTCACATGACTGGTATAACTGGGGATGGGGATCACTCCTTTCATGCTGAACTGGTCTTTAAAGGTCAGGGGCTAGATTCACAAAGCACAGTGCAAAAGTTTGCATTGTGCTTTGCGACTGTCCAGGTGTCAAAGGTTGCTACTCACAGTCGGATAACGCACCTGCGCTATCAGACTGCGGATAGGGTCAGGACGAGTCAGCGCTAACCCCATTACTGCTATCACTAAACCCACTAGTGTCATCCCAACACACATCCTGGAGAATGGCTCCACAATTAATACTGCAGGTGTGCTATTTGGAATTCACAAAAGTAGCCATGTAAATCAGCCCATTGGGCATGCAAGCATGCTCACCATGGGCCCATTTACATGTGCCGCACCGGAGTTTGGCATCCCCCCATCACTGCCCCAGAGGCAGCTCTGTGTCACTGGTGTATAATTCCCCCCCCCAACTGATCACCGGCCCAACTGTAAATGTAGAGCAGTCTCTGGTGCTAGCGGTCCCACACCCGCCCGTTTACTTCAAAATAAGTTTCCCTGGTGCCGGTGTTCCTCCCACCTGCAACAGCTGGCCTGATTACATCAAAATATGTTTCCCTGGTGCCAGTGATTTCCCCCTTCCCAGTGATCACTAGCCTGATTACATCAAAATAAGTTTCTCTGGTGCCAGTGCCCCCCTCACCCCCCGCGATCGCCAAACTGATGTGGGAAGACATCCTTCCCTGGTGTCCAGTGGTCCCTCCCCCAAGCCGCACCCATGCCTGATCCATATGTAATATTCCCTGGTGTCCAGTGGTCCCTCCCCTTTTCCAAAGTCATGCAAGTCTCCTCCATAACACAGCCCTGGCCCTGTTCCAGTACATCAATGTTCACCCTCCTGCCAGTCCCTCATTGGTGGTTAGTGCCCCCCCGATCCCCTGTATAGTAAATATAAACCACATCCCTGGTGGCCAGTGGGCCCCCCCAATCCTCGATCTGCCCGTATATAGATATATACTTCCCCGGTATCAATTAGACCCCCCTCCCCCACCCTGATCTGGTGTATGTTCACAAATATAGTTCATTCACTGGTGTCCAGTGGACCCCCTACCCCGGCAGGTAGTGCCCCACCACCCTGCTCCCCCATCCCTTCCCTGAGCTGGTAACTGGCACAGTTCTTGGCTCTCCACCACAGCCGCTGCCAACTCAGCTTTCAGTGAGCGAATGCTGCATATAGCACATGCTCACTGACAGCTCAATCAGTGGCTGGTCCTGGTGGAGTGGAGGACTGTGCCAGTCGCCAGCTCAGGGAAAGAGAGAGTGAGGGTGGCAGCGCATACTACGAAGGATGAGGCCGGTGGACACCAGGGCACAAACTATTTGTGAGCATATGGAGATCGGGGTTGGGGATAGGTCAAACTAGACACTCAGAAAGTATACATCTATATAAGGCAAACCACGAGAGGCACTGGCAACCAGCAACCTGGGTTATGTTATTACACAGGATTGGGAGGGGCCACTATCCACCAATGAGGAGATGGCCGGAGGGAAAACACTGATGTATGGGAATGGGTTGGGGCTGTTTTTTTTGGGGGAGGCTTATGGCATAGGACGAGGGAGGGACCACTGACACCAGGGAGACCATTATGTAACGTCAAGGAGGGATCGGTGGCGGAGGAACCCTGGACACCAGAGAATACTTCTATAAATGTTGGGCATGGGTGCAGGGGGGCAACCACTGCACCAGGGAAGGATGTCTTTCCACATTGGTTTAGTGATCAGAGATCTGGGGGGGACTGGCACCAGAGAAACTTATTTGATGGGGAATTGGGATGCAGTGCGAGGGGTGGGGAGGGGTCCCACTGGCACCAGGGAAACAATGTAATTGGGCCAGCAAGTGGGGACACTAGTGTCAGGGAAACTTATTTTGTTGTAATCGGGCCAGTGATCGTTGGGGGGGGGGGGCACCACTGTAGTACCTCCACCAACCACTAGGGCTGCACGGGATAAGGCAAGGTCTTGGTCAGTGGTATTTTCTCCATGCAAGGGGACCATGCAAAAAGCCCTTGCATGGAACAAATGCTCTGCGAATCAGACTGCAACGATATTCAGGTCCTCTCCCCCTCATTTGCATTGCGCCCTCTCCACACACTCCCCCAGTGCAAACCCGGTCTGAGCAAGGAAACCAGGCTTCTGTGAATACCAACTTGGCACAAAACCTGGTTTGCACCGAGGCAAAGTTTTATGAATCCTGGCACAGATGGGTTAATAGTTAAACAGCTAGAGACGAAAAACATGCATGTGGACTAGGAGATGTAAATAAGACAAGGCAAAGCCGTTTAAATACGAATAGCTGCAGTCTAATGAAATGAGAAGCTAAATAGTTTTGAGAGACATGTTGTTAACATGAAGGTCAACCAACGTTATGCTTGGATAATCTGGAGAAGTCCCCTATGGGGAGGAGCATCACAGTATAGCACTTTAGGTGAAATTCTTTTTTGAGGTTTTAGACTGAACAAACATACAGTACATAACACTGAAGCACATCACAGCTCATAAAAACAGTCTGTGCTAAGCATGACGGGCATGCGTGTCCATATGCAGAGTTGGACTGGCCTGGCTGGATAGTTGGAAATTTCCAGATAGCCCCCCTGCACCTCGGGCGCTGAACAAATTTATGTGCTCCACCACAATCCTGTGTTCAAGCTAGCAACTGTACATGAATAGGGGCAGTTCAGGAAGAAAACAAAGAAAACCGCCAAAAAACAAAAGTGTCTAATCGCTCACTGACGTGTGCCAACACCACAGTCATCTCGCCCAGTGGTAACAAAATGTGGGCGGGGGGGCAGCTGGTGGAGGTGGTGGTAGTTATGCTCTGCTCTAATCTTACTGGGTGTCATGCTTTGTATTCCACCTTACTGTTGACTGATTTCACTGGCATTTTGGCAGAGCAGGTTTATGTGGCAGCTGGAGTCTTATAGCAGGTGCTCTTTAAGCTTGCTGATGCTCCCATTTTATGGACAGCAAGAAGTTCAAGTAAGTCGCTACGCTAAAGAAATTTCCTGCATGCTAATCGTGGAAGTAGCATTTTTAATGCTGACAACACAAATAAGCAGTACTCCGATGGGAAATATAATCAAAAAACAAATGTTGAACTGCAAAACACTCACAGTTCATTAAGCAGAGCTCCACGAAGTACTGTGGCACTAAACCTCCTGATGAAGAGTCACGTGGAGATCTCAAGCGCCGGGGTTTAGTGTCACGGTACCTCATGGAGCTCTGCTTAATAAACTGTGGGTTTCTTTGCAGTTTAACATACATTTTTTGATTATTTTTCCCATTGGAGTGCTGTTTATTTGTGCTGTCCCTGAGTGGCCTTATGGCTATTACCCTCATAAAAGGGCCTGAGTGCATGGAGTTTGTGTACTTTCTGCATTTTTAATGCTGCATCCTGTAAGTGATCTCTCAGCTGTCTGTGCAACGGTGCGTGCCTGTGACCCACTAGATGGATTCCCGATTCCAGTTCAGCTGAAACCAAATTCCGATTGTGCATGTCTCCTCGTGACCTGAACGCCCTCTCCATGACATGACTAGTGCAATGGCTACCAATCCTCCCAGACTGGACGAACCACACTGTGATCATCATGATGACCCCCTTCCAACCCCCAACCTACTATCAGAAGGAGAAGGGTGGTGTTGGGCTAGAGTCTTGGGGAAGAAGTACTCAGGATAAGAACTGGAGTGGAACTCAGAATACATGGTCACACTTGGAGCCAAAAGCCAGGGAGAGGTCAGTGATCCAAAGATAGGTATTGTCGAAAACAGAACCAAAAGCAGCAGTGATTTAGTGTACTAAGCTAACAAACAGAGTAGGGGCTAAGAAAAATAGAGTTTAATTACACTTAGTTGTACTTTATTAGATGCATGCACTCTCAGTGATCTGCTGCATTTACAGAATGGGAACTACTGTATGTTTGTGCTGTGCCCTGACCTGTTCACTGCTCCAGTGATATTGAAGGCAAACTGTAGTCTCAGCTCCCCAAGCTCAAGTCCCAGTTCACCTCACTCCTCATGAACTTACGCTGTCCCTTTTGCTTTTGAGTTCCTGTTTGGAGCTATGTTGCTGCTACTGCTGCGCTGCCCTTTTAAGTTTACCCACAGCTTAAAAAATGTTAATTATTTAAAAAAGGAATGCAGCTCTGTTTCGACCGCTGACTGTGCTGCCTAGTTGGGCTGCTGCAGCTCCAGAATCTCAATTGTCGGATGACTAGTTTAAAATCCACAAATACAGGAGTCTTTTTTCACCCCCTTCTCACTCTCAGAAATTGCCGTTGGGAACAGCAAGATAGGACAGGGGGAGAGGCAGGCATTTGTGCAGGCCTTCCCCACCCACCAACAGGCTGAGCTGTGCTGGTGGATAGGGGAGGAATTTGTGCTCAGTCAAATGCATCAATAAATGGACCCACAGGAAAACAGGGGATCCTATTACAAACCAAACCTACATCTGATGTGAGCCACACAACACGAACGGTGAGGGGTGCTGCAGCTAAAGAGAGGTCTCACTGCCAGGACATCGGAGCACACAAACCACAGGTCGCTACGCACTCTAGGAGTTAGGAAAAAAGCCAGTCATGTACCAGATTTTGGGCCAGCCCGGTGGCGCTGAGGGTTGAGGCGCTGGACACCACACCTCGTGCCACGCCGGTGACCCGGGTTCAGGATCAGACTTGGGAAGTTGGGTGTTGGCAGGGGAGGGAGAGGACTGAGTGTCTGGAGGATTGCTCTCCTCTCTCGGCATGGGTAGCAGGACTTGCCTCGCTCCACAGTGGCCTCTGGTGGAGACCAGGGGCGATGCAGCAGAGAGTGCTGGCAGACGTCAGCACTATACGTGGGCAGACGTTATTGCACGTTCACGCTCCAGGGGAACCTAAGGAGAAAAAGCCCGGCTACTGGGGAGGCAACGACGGGGCTCAGGTACTCAAGCCCCCACGCCCAATGCCGGCCCTAGCTCAACATGACCCTCCCTGCTTCCTGCTCCTCCCGTAGGTCAGGGCAGGGGGGGGCCTAGCACTCAGTTCCTCGATCGAGGTCAGGGTTCAGGTGGGTGGCACAGGCAAGAGCAAGTGGGTCCCCATCCGAGAGAAGCCCTGGTATCCAGTGACCGGGAGCAAAAAAAATTGTAAAAAAAAAATAAAAAATAATATATATATTATATATATACATATACACACACACACACACCAGATTTTGTAGTTTCGTGTCTGTGATTTACTTAAATCCACTAAGAGACATCTTCAAATAAACAGGCACAGTCCCATCTAATATTTGAAGGGCCAAGTACCCATGGTGAATAACCACTCAGTCACCTCAAACAAGTGGTAGCCGACTGGTTGTCAACTGTGGGTAATTAGCCCTTCGAATATTAGCTGGGACTGTGCCTGTTAATTTAAAGAGGTCTTTTTGTGGATTTAAGTAAACTGCAGGTACGGAACAATAAAATCTGGTACATGACTGGCTTTTTTCCTAACACTTAAGAGTGCATAGTGATCTGTGGTTTGCTGGTTACAAACCATCCTGCCTCCTTAAAAAGAAAGTGTAAAACTGTATATAAACATGTTAAACAAACTGGTCCCATTTTCCTTTGTCCTGCTAAATAAAACAACACAAGCCCTTCTTCCAATAAAGTTTAAAACAGGTGTGTACATATATACAGTTTACACTGTTACAAACTATTTGTTTGCGTACCCAAGGCCAGGTAGGCCCAGGCCACATGGTTCACAACCTTGCTGCTGTATCTGGGAGGTGCTACAGCACTGCAGGCTGGTCTGCCCAAACTTGCTCTTTATATACCAAACTGTATGCAACAGGCATGGAATGGTATACACCACCTAATTAGGTTATTTTCAATTTCCCTTTTTTTATTGTTTCTTACCTATGTGTGTAGAAAAACACAGATGATTGGAGTGTGAATTACAAGTTTACTTCATTTGCATTAGGCCAAAGACAGAGCGGTTTACCAAAAACCTGAGGTATGCATTACTTCCTTATTAGAAAATGAGGTAAATAATTTAACAAATCTCATTGGCTGGCAGGGGTACATTAACTTACAGTGAGAGCCCTGTAAGTAAAAATTACCTGCCCTGCCAGCCTGGTAACTAATATCCTAGGGTCAGCACTGCTTCCTAACTGTCCCAAACCGATTAATTCAAATTAAAATTACCGCCATTTTGTTGCCTAGCTTAGCGAGAGAAACTCTCCCCACAAAGCTCGTTCACTGCCAGCTGTGCCACTTGTCCTCTAAACTGGAACCAATAAAAAGCTACCAGCAAACCAGATGTCACCTAACAAAATTGGTTCTTCTTCCAAAAACTGTAGCGTACATCCACGATGCTGACCCACCTCGCATACACGGAAGCACTAACGCTTACCCGCCTCGCAAACACGGAAGCAGCGATGCCGAGCCAACTTGTAAACATGGAAGTGCTACACATGAATGAGCTAAAGGTAACAGCCCCGCTGTTCAACAAAATAAAACTTTACTTTGCTCCTGTACCACATCATAGCTCTCATAAGTAAATCCTAACTTTACGATACACAATCATGTAACATTGCGTGCCACAACAGCAAGTCTTGAGGAGTCTAGCTCTCTGGTGGCTAAACACAGGAGATGACACAGGACAGAAACAGAGGGACTACTTTACAACAGTAACAGTTAACCTAATGTTTACTCCATTTTTTAATGTTTTCTTCTATTTTTTTTTTTAAATCCCACATAAAAGTACCACAGGGTGCCCATTTTCTAAGCGCAATAATACCTTCCAGAGTGGGTGGTATGGGCAATAACGGACCTTCCAGGGTCTATAAGGCCCCCGCCTGCGGTGTTGGGCCTCATTACACCCCTGGGCGGTCCGGTATTGCCCAATACCACCCATCCTGTCGGGTATTATTGCTTGCTGAATTCATGCCCTGTAGTGGGTTAATTCACTGTACAATGGGTAACTAGTTTGTTATTTTAATATGATGGCTGCTACTAGGGCTTACAATTGGGGAAGGGGGAGACAGACTGTGGTATTCTCACATTTTAAAACCCAATCTCACAATTTTGGGAACACCTGAGGGGGAATCTCCCTTTACAACAATAGATAATTTTTTTTTCTTTTCTCCCAACTATTGAATTATTGTCCTCCTTAAATTTTGGTAACCCCCTACTTTTAAGACTCTGGGGAAAAATCCCCCAGCACTCAAGAGTGAATTTTAAGCTCTGTGTTGCTGCAGTTCAACAGCCTGTAGATCAAAGTTAAGGCACGGCCAAGAGTTTTGTCATTTGGCTAAAATGGAATGGGCCAAAATGTTACAGGGTTTAAGACTGCAATGAGCCATTACTACTAACCATTTCCTGAAAGTGTGAATCCTTCTCCCTTTACATCCGGATATCTTATAAGCACAGTGTTATGAAAGGGTATAGGGGAAGCGTAGGGGACACAGAACTGAAGGTGCCTTAGTGGGAATTGAGCTTAACCATTGATTAATAGATCAAAGTCTCCAAAATTAAGTATCATTATTCCTCTAATACCAGTAAAGGAATTGCTTTCATAATGAATAAATGTTCTTATTGTATGGCTGAATATACAGTGTGCAAAAGCTACAGTTTGTACACTTGTGCATGTTCTATCACTATGTCGGTGCTAGGGCCCCCAAAACCCAGTTACCAGACAGGCCCCTTGCTCCCCAATCTGACCCTGTCCATATGCAGGCACAGGATATAGAAACATGTTACATGACATTATGTGGCACTGCAGGTGGAGAGAATAAACCCCGCCTAGCAGGAATCAAAATACAAATCAGATAAACTGCTCAGATGTACACAACATGAGAAAATGATCGATTTATGAGCCTGCTATTAGTCTTTAGCTGGATATGCAGGGTATCCACTCTCTACCGTCACTTATAAACTTAGCCAAGTGCAACACAGGGAAGTAATGAGCAAATAAAGGAATAATGCCCAACAGGGCGGGTGTTATGCTGGCATAACATCCCACCTTGGGTGGTTGGGCCCGAGGACACCGGCCGAGGGCGTCCAACACCCAAGAAGGGAAGTTATCCCAGCATAACACCCACCCTGGAGGGCATTATTCCTATTATACAATGGCTCATGGTTTTATACAGAAAAAAATTATTTTAAAGAATGTTTTTTAGTGTTTAAAAATATTTTTTTTAAGAGAAGATGCAAACAATCAGCAAGTGGAAAAAGGAAATAGCTATGGCATCATCATCTAGTTGATCAGCAGCGATATTATGCCAGGATAACATCCCTGCTGTGATGGCCAACTGACCAATCAGAAGGCAGGATTCTTTCTTGCCATTGTGTAACCCCCCTGCAAATTGGGGTTCCCAAAAGACTTCCAGGAGCTTGCTTGAATGCTCCAAGCCTGAATGGTGTTTGGCGTTTAAGCCATTTACCTGTGAGTGTTTTTAGAGCCTCTGGTACTGTCTCTTTAAGAGCTGTCTGCTTGCAGACATAATTAGCTTGTATGGGGGGACTGTGTGTTTCTCTGCTTGAGTACCACTCGAGTTGCTGCCAATTCACTCCATTTTTGCAGTCACTAGGAGTGCAAAGGGAGCCTATCTGAAAGATGTAACTGTTTGCCAGAAATCATTTAGAGTAATAATGAAAATACAGTTTGTCTAACCTGCTTTCTTTGCAGTCAGAACTGTGTTTGCCTAGTTCCCATTCTAGTTTTGAACTGCTGAACTGCACCAATCAGTGTGGGTTAAGGTAGCTCTAAAATGGTGCCTTGGACGAATCAGAACTTGGACTCGTAATCTGAGCCAGCCACAAGAGGATTGTATGGGCAGTGACTCTGGGAGATGTAGTTTGGACTGGCGCCTTTTGGACCAACAGGGCAGTCTATTGTGAGTGACAGCCAATCCAGCCAAGAACTGGGAGGAACTCAAAGGAAGTGCCCGGTTTTGTCTGCTGGAGTTTCAGTTGAGCTCTGGCAGTGAAGAGGAAGGAACCCTGTGCTTTTGGTGTGCAGTTTTAGTCGGGAAACGTGTGTAAGGCCCCGAGTTCCAGTCTGCAGCTTGTGTAACTGCTTGTTAGGACTGAATCCGTCCTGTGAAGAGAATCAAAGGATATCTGAAGAGTAGAAACCAGGCTCACCCTGTAGAAGACTGGAGAAATTGCTGAATTGTGCTCGGTCTGTCAGGAACTGAATCTGCTGTGTGTTCTCCCGGGTATTGTGCAGTAATTGCGATCGGGATAGAGAAGCAGCCTGCCTGGTATAGTACTTTCTTTTTACCATATAAATGTGTGAGGAGGCTTGTGTAGCTCAAGTGAATCCTGCTGCCATTAAAGGACTTTTGCCTGTTACTGTTTACCATATAAATGTGTGAGGAGGCTTGTGTAGCTCAAGTGAATCCTGCTGCCATTAAAGGACTTTTGCCTGTTACTATTTACCATATAAATGTGTGAGGAGGCTTGTGTAGCTCAAGTGAATCCTGCTGCCATTAAAGGACTTTTGCCTGTTGCAGTTTGTCATATAAATGTGTGAGGAGTCTCGTGGAGCTCAAGAGTAGCCCTGCTGGCGTTGAAGGACCCTATCTTGTTTGGAGGTCGTGAGTACTAATTCAGGGTCGCTCCCTGTTGAATTGCCACATTGAATCCAAATGGAATTACTGTACTGCTGACTGTTTAACTAATTTTCTTTTCTCTGTGTGAAAGGGCCCTACCAGCTGCCACGGGTTGGACTAGCCACTAGGGCTTGGGTACCCAGGGACAGTAACTGGTGAGGATAGGCCTGTGCACACAGCCATAGGTAGATGAGTAAAGTGATAAGCTAATTAACCCGATTTCCCCTGTCCTTGTTATATCCCTAAATAAATCAGAGCTGCTTGTTTCAGCAAAGTTATACTGCCTGAAGTATTCGCTCTATGTTAAAGTATTGTACTGTGATTGTTGCACTGTATCTTCTTATTTTACAGGGGTCCCAGTGCCTGAACCAGTCCTGGGGTAAGTGTATACTGTGAAGGTAATTCTGATATACTGTGTGGGCCACTAGTGGAAGAAAGAGGGTTGCAGTGTCCCAGAGGGCTGTGACCAAGTTAGTTTAACTATATTGCAAACCCTGACCTCTGGGTGAGGCGCCGCCATCGGATCCAGGCCCCTCAACCTGTTCATGGCAAATCAGGCAGGGTAGTAGCCCTGGATAGTGCCATCTAGGAGTTACATCTTGGAGGCTCACCGCTGGGATTGTGTGTCCTCTAGTGGCCATATTTACAAACCACTGTTAAAAAAAAAATAAATGGGTACCCGACAGATGTGGCTGTGCACTGGCTGGTGGAGTGTGTACTGGGAGGAGATCGACCCCAAAATGCTATGCTTATCCTGGACATCCCCTGGGTATCATCTACGGACACTGTACAGGAGTACTTTCCAAGGTGGAAGGTTTACAAAACCCTGTGGTGGTGGGTCGGCATGCTAATCTGCTCACCCACACTTTGCTGGCCTAGTAGAGTTTAAGGATCCTAGATAGCTCCAAAGTGCCACAGACCATTACCCAGAGAGCCCTCACTGCTTGGAGAGTGATAACTAAGGACAGTAAAGACCCGGGAGGAATGAGCCCCACCATTATCTGAAACTTTTGAGGAGAAATTTGCTAAATGTTTGCTGGGGGAAGGAAAACTGTGGAGGACTTGAAGAAACTATTCTTGCCACCTGGGGTGATCCTCCCCAACACCCTCCACCAGCTCCAGTACCCGTAATAGTGGCTGAACCAATACAGACTCCTATTTCTGCACCTGCCATTAGTCCGACTCTTACGAAGGTTGAGGATCTTCTGTGGCACCTCCCCACCCCCAAGGGAGGATGACTGGGAAGACCTGGATAGACTATGTTGCCCCCAAGTGCTAGAATGGCAATGCTCGGAAGCCAGCGAAGAGGTTAGTGAGAGCCTCCGAGGTCCTGCCCTGGCTACCATCCATGCTAAGCGGGCCAGTAACCCTGAGCGACTGCACAGGCCTATCTTGAGGCCTTGGAGAATGTGTAGGGCCCAGATTCTGATGAGGACCTATGGTGGAGAGTAAAATGCACAACAGTACCAAGGAGTTGTTGTCTGTGTATGTATCTCGGCTGGAAAAATTGTTGCAAAATGCCTCAGAAAGGGTAGTTTGACAGCGATTGAACTGGACTGAACCAGGCTGGACAGGATCTTAAGTCTGCCCCTTCTCAGAACTGCTGTTGCTTCAGTTACGCCTAACCCGATGAGACTGGAATCCCACCCTCCTATGATGAGTTAATGAGAGAAATTCGAGGAGTTGAGAAAAGGCGACCTGGGAGGGACCTGCACTAATAGCTGCGGCTAGGACCCGAGTGACTGAGGTGACCCATCAAAGTGAAGTTCAGGGGCAGAGGTTGGCAGTCAATGAGTGCTCTGACAAGGAAAAGATATGCCACAATGGGGCGAACTGTTGAGAGAGATCCGAGAATTCAAAAACAGTCCCTTTATGAAGGCCGCCTGCAAGTCAGGCCCTGACCTATATCCGACTGCATCTGCTATGGGGTGGTGTACCCACCATGTATCTCCTGCTGATACTTGGCTCCAAACTCGATTCCTTGACAATGGAAGTGGAGAAACAGATGCCTCCAAATGCTTATCATGCCACAGACAGAGATGGCACCAAGGTTTCAGTTAGTAATACCCCGCCCTGGCTCCCAGTGTGGCGCTCGGCCAGCTCAAACCAGAAAGTATGTTTTGCTATAATTCTGGGAAGATGGGCACATGAAAAGGGAATGCCGGTCCCAAAAGACACTGACAAAGTTGCATATAGGCTACAAGGAGAGCTTGGAGAACAAATCAATGGTTAAGAGGTGCAGAAATGATCCCAGTGAGGGCACCAAAATGCTAACTCACGTCCTTTTGTGGCAAGGTCAGTTGCCCAGGCCCCACTACCGCCTCTCCAGGCTGGTCCAGAATAGTGGGTCCCTCCATGGAGACCACTGTAAAGGTGAATGGAGTGTCTACAAGAGCTGTATTAGACAGTGGCTCCCAAGTGACAATTATGTTCCAGGATTGGTATCAGAAGCATTTGACAGACGTACCCTTACAACCAGTAGAAGGACTGCATCTATGGGGGTTAAGTGAGAAGGCCTACCCCTATTCTGGGTATATCCGAATTTGGCTATCTTTCCCCACCTCCATGGCTGGAGTGGCCGAACAAGTAGAGACCCTAGCCTTAGTGTGTCCCCCCACTGGACTGTATGATGGTGTCCCTTTGTTGATTGGAACAAATGCTCATATGTTAGGAAGGCTGGCACAGTTGTGTTATGAAAACAGGGTCAAAGACTGATGAGGCTTTAAGAGTTCCGCTTTAATTAAGAAGGCCTATGAGGCACAGAGAGATGCTGAAAATAGACCAGAGGAACCGGTCGAATTGTATGGAAGAAGGATCCTGAGTCTCTGATCCTGGCGCCAAATGCCCAGTGTACCTTACAGGGAGAGGTCCGTATCAGAAGGATGTTAAGAATAAAATATTAATGTTGGATGCACCAGGCGATGGAAAATTGCCAGAGGGACTGCTGGTCAGGCCTGAGTATTTTGCCAGCTAGAGCCCATGCTTATGCCAGAAGGGTAATGGTCAAGTTCATAATGTGTCTGAAAGAGACATTCAAGTAAATAGAGGTTGCATCCTGGCTAATGTGCATTGTGCAGACACTGCAGTGCTACCAAGCAAGAGTTCGAGGAAGAATGACAGAAGTAAGCCTGACTTGTTTGATTTCAGCGACTCCCCGTTGCCAGCTGAATGGAAAGTGAGGATCAGTGAGAAGCTTGCCCAGAGAGACCAGGTGTTTTCTTTAAAGGAATGGGACGTAGGATGCATGCAAGGAGCTGAGCACAATATCCAGCTGCATGACGAAAGACCATTTCGTGAGAGGTCTCGACGCCAGGCACCTGCTGACATAGATGATGTGAAACGGCATCTGCAAGAGATATTAGCTGCTGGTGTAATACAAGAATCCAGAAGCCCTTATGCTTCCCCCATTGTGGTAGTGAGGAAAAAGAATGGGACAGTAAGGATGTGCGTGGATTATCGCACCTTAAACCGCGGACTATCCTGATCAGTACACAATACCCGCATTCAGGATACTTTGGACTGCCTAAGCGAGAGCAAGTGGTTCTCTGTGTTGGATCTCCGCAGTGGGTACTACCAGATCGATGGCCCAAAGGACCGTGAGAAGACAGCCTTTATCTGTCCGCTTGGCTACTGAATTCATGAGGATGTTTCAAGGTTTCAGGTGCCCCAGCCATTTTCAATGATTGATGGAGCGTACAGTGGGGACATGAACTTACTAGAGTGCCTGGTATACCTAGATGATGTTATCGTGTTGCAGCTCACTGGAGGAACATGAGAGCAGATTATTTAAGGTATTGGACCGACTGGAGGACTTTGGCCTTAAACTGTCCATTGATAAGTGTCAATTCTTTCAAACATCAGTAAGTATGTGGGACACATAGTATCCACCGAGGAATAGAGACCGACCAAGTAAAAGTTGAAGCCTTGACCACCTGGCCACAGCCCAAAATCTAAAAGAACTGCAAAGATTCCTGGGATTCTGTGTTATTATAGCGTTTCATCAAGGACTATTCAAGTGATCCGCTCTTTACTTAACCTTACTCAAGGGTATCCCCCAACCCACAAAAAATACCAAAAGTCAGCATCCCTCAAGACTGAAAGAGTGTATTTTCGTCCAGTGAAGTATTTGGGCCGCTGAACTCCTGATTGTGAGACTGCCTTTTCATGAGATCATATATCAACTTACCCATGCTCCAGTGCTGGCCTATGCCGATCCAAGAAAACCTTCGTCCTGCACACTGATGCTAGCTTGCAAGGGTTGGGGGCTGTGTTGAACTCAAAACGAGAATGGCCTGAGACCAGTGGCCTTTGCCAGTAGAAGCCTGACCCCATCCGAAAAGAACTATCCTGTACATAAGTTAGAGTTCCTAGCTTTGAAGTGGGCTATTGTTAACCAATTCCATGAGTACTTGTATGGGGCTAAAATACTAGTAAAAACTGACAATAATCCTTTGACCTATGTGCAGACCTCAGCTAAGTTGGATGCCACTGGCCATAGGTGGCTTTCTGCATTATCTACATACGACTATGCTCTCGAATACCGAGCAGGTCTGAACCACATAGATGCTGATGCTCTCTCGGAGGCCTGTTCCCCAGAATGATTGGGTCAGATTGGCAGAACCTGACATTGGGCACTCTGCCGGAAGTTTGACAGGGAGGAACAAATGTCCACGGGACGAGTGGACTGCATGGTGATTGGCTTGGGACCCTCTGAGAATTGCATACCTGCTGCTTATTGCCACTTTTCTGCAATAGACATTGGTGCACTGCCTCAGCTGGACAATGACAGTATTCGCGGGCTCAGTGCGCTGATCCCATGATCAAATCAGCTTTAGAAGCCCTCTGCAGGAAAAGATGTGTCCAAATTTCCTCCACTGATTTGAGAACTGCACTGTTATACAAGAAGGTCCTAAGTTGAAACTGATCAATAAACTGTTATACAGAGAAACAGTAGATAGAGGGGACAAGTAGACAAACAACAACTAGTGCTGCCCACTGCCTTTCGAGACTCAGTATTGAGGTCCTTGCACAACCACATAGGGCACCTTGGTATAGACAGAACACTTGACTTGGTGAGATCCAGATTCTATTGGCCTAAGATGGGGGCTGATGTGGAGCAACACATTCGAACTTGTAGTCGCTGCTTACAGAGAAAGCTTTGTCCCGAGGGCTGCCCCTTGTTAACATCACCACCAGTGCACCCATGGAGGTGGTCTGTATTGATTTTCTGAGTTTGGAGTCAGATCAAAGAAATATCAGTAATGTGCTGGTGGTCACTGACCATTTCACGAGATATGCCCAAACTTTCCCCACAAAGACCAGAAAGCATCTACTGTGGCCAAAGTACTTGTAGAAAACTTTTTGTTCACTATGGGGCTCCACAAAGAATCCATTCTGATCAAGGGAGAGACTTTGAGAGTCGTCTGATCAAAGAGATGCTTTCTCTGTGGGGAGTCACGAAGTCCAGCACCCTCCTTACCTCCCCAGGGGACCCACAGCCTGAACATTTCAACTGCACTTTGCTAGATATGCTGGGCACCCTGCACCCAAAGGACAAGCCTAGATGGAGCCAACAAATTAGCACCCTGGTACATGCTTATCATGACACCAAGTGATGCCACTGGGTTCTCCCCTACCGCCTGATGTTTGGAAGAAAGCTCGACTACCAGTAGATGTGTTTTGGGGTCTCTCTTGATGGGGTTCAAGCTGACAACTATTTACAGTATGTGCAAAGTTAAAGGCCCAGCTAACTCATGCATACCAACTGGCTCAAACCATGGCTGCCAAAGAAATCTGGCCAACAAAGAAAGGTATGATAAAAGGTGAAAGCACAGGAACTCCAGGAGGGAGATCAGGTATTGCTAAGAAATCTGGGACTGCATAGCAAACACAAGATTGCTGACAGATGGCACCATCTCCCTCACATTGTAGTGGGCAAACTAGATGATCTGCCAGTGTACAAAGTAAGGCCTGAGAATAATTCAAAAGATGTAAAACAATGCATAGAAATCATTTACTGCCCATTGGACAAATCTTGATTGAGTCTGAGCCCCAGAAGATGCCCCTCTGGACCAGTGACTAGAGCTGCTGCTAAGAAAAGATCAAGAAAGTCTGCACCTACAGAAGCAGAGTTAAAGTGTTCCCCTCCACAAGTCCCAGTTGAGCATGACTGTCAGTCCATATCAGAAGAAAGTGAGAGTGACTTTGAATACTATCCTTCTTACGAACTGAGTCAATTGTTTCAGGGCAATCCCCTAGTCAATACTGGAGACGAAGCTGAGCCTTCTGGACTGTCTAAGCCCCCAGCTTCGTCCCTGGAGCCAATGCTCCCAGAAAGTGAAGTGCAAAGCATCAGATCAGATGAAATGGAATCATTGTGCATGGTTGAACTGTTTGAGCTTTCCAGGGAGGAAAATGATGGATTGGGGCAGACTGGTGATACACCAGAACAAGAAAAGTATTTTGAGTGCCCTGACAGTCCACTGCCAGTGTCTGAAACTCTCCATGCGAGCCAAATGTTGTGGACTCAGAAACTGTAACTCCTGGAGCTGAAAGTGCCCCAAGTTCTAGCCTCTCTACCCCCATGGAGACTCCCCTGACAAGTAAGGACAATGCTGAAAATGAGGCTCAGAGTGTAGAGACTGTAACAGTTCCCCCTAGAAAGACTGGTCGAGCTGTAAAACCTGTGGTGCATCTCAGTTATGATTCCCTTGGGAGGCCTGTGGACTTGCCTCTCAATGTTGTCCATAAAGGAGTGTATGTGTCCCCGAGCTCATTGCCCAAACTGAGCGTCAGTGCTAACTCCAAGTTACTTGTGTTGCCCTCTAAGTATGGTGCCCTTGCCCCGTCCAGCCCAAAGGTAACTGATAGGAAGGGCCCCTCTCTTCAGGTTTCATGTACAAGAGGTAATAACTTGAGTTATGGTACAATGTGTTGTAATACTGTGTAAAGGGTGACGTGCTGCAATGTTTCAGAAATGTGTTCTTGGTAAATGATATATTGACTGATGATTACATGTGTGAGCCTAATGCAAATGTATATGGTTGCAGTTGAAACTTATGGAGAATTGCCTTGGCGACTCAAGCTTTCCCAAACCAGGAAGGTGTAACCCCTGCAAATGGGGTTCCCAAAAAGACTTCAGGAGCTTGCTTGAATGCTCAAGCCTGAATGGTGTTTGGGTTTAAGCCATTTATCTGTGAGTGTTTTAGAGCCTCTGCTACTGTCTCTTTAAGAGCTGTCTGCTTGCAGACATAATTAATTGTATGGGGGACTGTGTGTTTCTCTGCTTGAGTACCACTCGAGCACGCTGCCAATTCACTCCATTTTGCAGTCACTAGAAGTGCAAAGGAGCCTATCTGAAAGATGTAACTGTTTGCCAGAAATCATTTAGAGTAATAATGAAAATACAGTTTGTCTAACCTGCTTTCTTTGCAGTCAGAACTGTTTGCCTAGTTCCCCATTCTAGTTTTGAACTGCTGAACTGGACCAATCAGTGTGGGTTAAGGTAGCTCTAAAATGGTGCCTTGGACAGATCAGAACTTGGACTCGTAATCTGAGCCAGCCACAAGAGGATTGTATGGGCAGTGACTCTGGGAGATGTAGTTTGGACTTGGCCTTTTGGACCAACAGGGGCAGTCTATTGTAGTGACAGCCAATCCAGCCAAGAACTGGGAGGAACTCAAAGGAAGTGCCGGTTTTGTCTGCTGGAGTTTCAGTTGAGCTCTGGCAGTGAAGAGGAAGGAGCCCTGTGCTTTTCAGTGTGCAGTTTTAGTCGGAAGCGTGTGTAAGGCCCCAAGTTCCGGTCTGCAGCTTGTGTAACTGCTTGTTAGGACTGAATCCGTCCTGTGAAGAGAATCAAAGGATATCTGAAGAGTAGAAACCAGGCTCACCCTGTAGAAGACTAGAAATTGCTGAATTGTGCCGGTCTGTCAGGAACTGAATCTGCTGTGTGTTCTCCCGGGTATTGTGCAGTAATTGCGATCGGGATAGAGAAGCAGCCTGCCTGGTATAGCACTTTCTTTTTACCATATAAATGTGTGAGGAGGCTTGTGTAGCTCAAGTGAATCCTGCTGCCATTAAAGGACTTTTGCCTGTTTCTGTTTACCATATAAATGTGTGAGGAGGCTTGTGTAGCTCAAGTGAATCCTGCTGCCATTAAAGGACTTTTGCCTGTTACTGTTTACCATATAAATGTGTGAGGAGGCTTGTGTAGCTCAAGTGAATCCTGCTGCCATTAAAGGACTTTTGCCTGTTGCAGTTTGTCATATAAATGTGTGAGGAGTCTCGTGGAGCTCAAGAGTAGCCCTGCTGGCGTTGAAGGACCCTATCTTGTTTGGAGGTCGTGAGTACTAATTCAGGGTCGCTCCTGTTGAATTGCCACATTGAATCCAAATGGAATTACTGTACTGCTGACTGTTTTAACTAATTTTCTTTTCTCTGTGTGAAAGGGCCCTACCAGCTGCCACGGTTTGGACTAGCCACTGAGGCTTGGGTACCCTGGGACAGTAACTGGTAGGGACAGGCCTGTGCACAGAGCCATAGGTAGATGAGTAAAGTGATAAGCTAATTAACCTGATTTCCCCCGTCCTTGTTATATCCCCCTAAATAAATCAGAGCTGCATGTTTCAGCAAAGTTATACTGCCTGAGGTATTTGTCTATGTTAAAGTATTGTACTGTGATTGTTGCACTGTATCTTCTTATTTTACAGGGGGTCCCAGTGCCTGAACCAGTCCTGGGAGTAAGTGTATACTGTGAAGGTAATTCTGATATACTGTGTGGGCCACTAGTGGGAAGAAAGGGGGGTTGCAGTGTCCCAGAGGGCTGTGACCAAGTTAGTTTAACTATTGCAAACCCTGACCTCTGGGTGGAGGCACCCGCCATCGGATCCAGGCCCCTCAACCTGTTTGTGGCAAATCAGGCTGGGGTAGTAGCCCCTGGGATAGCGCCATCTAGAGGTTACAATTGTATAATAATATTTATTTATCAGGCGCCCAATCCCGGAGGCTCTGGGCGCTGTTCAGTAAAACAGATCTAACAGTTTAAACAGGGTGGTAAAACATTTGGCGTTATATAAGCAATTTAAAAGATAAATAAAATTCAGAATCCTATTAAATTAAAAAGCATTATCAGGGAAAGTTAGGCTTAAAAGATGAGTCTTTAGGCCCCTCCTGAACGCCTCCACTGATGGGGTCTCACTAAAAGATCTTGGCAGCGAGTTCCAGAGGACTGGGCCAGCCACCCCTAATTAATGATCACCCAAGGTTTTCAGCCTGGTCCTCAGAACCGCTAGGAAGCCCTTGGTGGAGGAACAAAGGGAGCAGGCCGGGACAACAGGAGTAAGGAGGTCTAACAGGTAACCAGGGCCCGATCCATATAGGGCTTTATAGGTGAGCAAGCCCACCTTGGAGAGAATCCTCCACCTGACAGGCAGCCAGTGCAGATCCCGCAGGACCAAGGTCACATGACAGGGCCTTGATACCCCTGTCAGCAACCTAGCCGCTGCATGCTGCACCTGGAGGAGGTTCCCTCCACTGACCCTTAGGTAAAGAGCATTATGGTAGTCGAGTCTGGATGTTACAAAGGCATGCACCAGTGGAATTAGGGGGTTAATCCAGGTGATGTTCCTCAGATGGTAAAAAACACTTTTGATGACTGCCGACACCCGAGTTTCAAATGTCAGCTTGTCGTCAAGGACAACGCTCAGATTTCGCACCCTACAGGATGCCATCAATGGGACCGACCCCAGGACTAAACCTGCTGCCATCTCGGAGGCATCTCCATCACGCCCGTGACCCGGCTCGACCACCAGTACCTCCCGTCTTGTCTGGGTTAGGTCTCCGCCAGTTAGAGTTCATCATATCCTGGATCTCGGCCAGACATTTATTCAGTACTTCAATGACACCATTTGTCACTGGTGCAAAAGACATATACAGCTGAGTATCATCGCATAACAGTGAAAACCCAGACTGTACTGTCTGATGAGCCTCCCCAGGGGCAGCATGCATAACGCGAACAACACTGGTGAAAGGATCAAGCCTTGAGGAACTCCACAAATCGGGGGCATTGGGGAGGAGGAAAAATTCCCCATCACTATCCTCTGCCTCCTGACCGAAAGAAAGGACACAAACTAGTTGATGACAGTACCAGTGAGTCCACAAAACTCTCTAAGGTGATCCAACAGCACGGTGTGGTCCACGGTATCAAATGCTGATGATACATCAAGTAGGATAAGAAATGACTGCTCCCCTTGATCTCTTGCCCTGAGGAGGTCATTATGCACCCAGACTAGTACTGTCTCTGTGCTGTGCCTGGACCTAAACCTGGACTGGAATGGCTCATAGATATCAAAGGTCTCTAGGTGTTCCTTGAGCTGCAGAGCTACAGTCTTCTCAACAACCTTCCCAAGGAATGGGAGGTTGGAGATTGGTCTATAATTCACCAGGACATCAGGGCTGAGAGATATTTTTTTTCAGAAGGGGCCTTACCAACGCCTCCTTCAAGACATCATGTTAAACCCCCTCTGAAAGCGAGCACCTGATTATCCCGGTGAATACTGGACCAATAACCTCGATGCCGCCCACTAGCAGAAACATTGGGCCATGGGCCAGTTCACAATATGTGGGCCGCAGCTTCAAAATCACCCTCGAGACCTCAGCCACCTCCATTGGCTGAAACTCTGCCCAGACAATGGGAGCGCCCCCAGCTCCATCCAGATCCCACCCTGCGGGACTGACGCACTGGCGAGATCACGGACTGAACAGAGGATACCCTGTCAGAGAAGAACAGAGCAAACTCTTCACAACGTGCTACTGAAAAAGTGCTACTGAAAAAGCTCTTTTTGGCTGTAGACAGACAGGATGAAGAAGTCTGTCAATAGTCCGAAAGAGCTGAGCTGGTCTGTTCTTCCCGGCAGCAATCTCCCTGGATAGGAACTCTGCCTTCTTATGGTTGATTGCCCTTTGATAATCAACATAGTGATTCCTCAAAGCCAGTCTATCCTCCTCTAACCAAATCCTATGCCAGTAATGCTCCAACCTCTGATCCACTGCCTTCATCATCTCGAGATCCCCATCATACCATGGGGTCTCGGGCGAGAAGACCTGGGTTGTATACGGACCGGTGTGATGGCATTGAGTGCCCCGAAGACAGCCCTATTATAGGCTACCACTGAGTCACCCAAGTCAGCCACACAAACAGCAGTAACACTGGAAAAATCCACTACCGCCATCAGTCCCTCTGCAGACAATCCCCTTAACGGGCGCTAGCTAATTATATCAACAGAGGAGGGACCAGAATTTCACGGTACAGTGATCAGACCAAATGATCGGATCAATCCTGAGGTCAGTGACCTCGAGGCCCAGTAAGAATATCAAGTCCAAGTTGCTGCCGTGATGGTGGGTCACAGAGGCAACTGTCTGTGCAAGACCCAGTGATGTCATCAGCTGGAGGAGGTCAGAAGCAAGTTGCGAGGATTCATCGTCGAACCAGGCATTGAAGTCCTCAGAATAAGCCATCTGGGTGACTCCAATACCCTGTCGGTGATGAAGTCTGCAATCTTCCAAAGAAATCCCTCGCACGACCCTGGAGGGCGGTAAACTAGAAGAATTCTGCAACCTGCACCTGGACCTCCACGCACTGCCACACGTTCAAACGACGAGGTAGAATCCACCAGCTGCACAGAGAAATTCAAACTGGATCTAAAACAGATGGCTACACCCCATCCCTGCAATCCCCTTCCAGGCAGTGTACCACACAGCACCCGTCAGGGACCGATGCCTCCAAAACTGGACTTTAATCATCCCCCAACCAGGTCTCTGTGATGCACGCCAGGTTGACCGAAGATATCAAGTCTTCCATAATTGTGGTCTTGTTTCTCATCGACCTGGTGTTGCATAACACTGCGCGGAGGGGATCAGTGGAGGCTGTAGGCCCTCTAGCTGCCTGCCTAAGCGGTCTGGTGGGAACCCTAGGAACGGAGACCAAACACATCAGGCCTCTCTCAAGGCTCCGTTTCTTCCCAGGGCATCTCCTGCTCCTTACCACTCCAATCTCCCTCACCTCTGTGGAGTCCCTGGCAGCTGGCACCCAAACGGTCTGGTGGGAACCCTAGGAACGGAGACCAAACACGTCAGGCCTCTCTCAAGGCTCCGTTTCTTCTCAGGGCGTCTCCTGCTCCTTATCACCCCAATCCCCCTCACCTCCATTGAGTCCCTGGCAGCTGGTGCCCCGTCACACACCCCCATTCACCCTGCAAATACCCACCTCCCTGCAACACCTAATAGTGACAGCAGGGAGGGGGAAGATCACAAATGGGGCAGAGGTCCTGCAGCAGGGCTGCCGGGTAGCTAATTTGGAGGGGCTCAAGACTCCTACACATGCCTAAAATAACCAAGTCAACAAAATAAACAAATAACAGTACTAAGATAATTAAGAAACAAGAAGCAGTTCAACAATGTAAACTATAAAAAAACCTAACTAATCACTCAGTCACCATCCATACAATGAATGCAATCACATTTAACTACACAGTCACCACCAAATCTGTCATACACTATCTAACCTCCTCCCACTCACAAACTTCCCAAAATTAACCAAAGTAACTAAAAATGATAACTGAATAAATAATTAAAGGAGAATCCTTGAACTGTTTAAGTCCAGAAAAATATTCCCAGGAGAAACTTCAAAAAGCAAGTCTGAGAGAAAGAAGAGCCATCTGAGGAACCCTCTGACAGTGCTCACACCACTGCCAATGAAAGGGATGCAATTTTTTGTTCAGGTTTTTACAGTTCTCCCACAACTGTAAGTTATAATTCAGACTGAAACAGATATCTATGTGGGTGGTCCTCTCACTACCACTCACTGTACTGCCAGTTCTTACTGATAAGTCCAGGGGCTAGAGAGAGGGGTCGGAAGGATCACAACCCAATTCAAGTTGCATCCTGCATCTGTCCTGGAGGGGAATCCAAGCTCTCAATGATAAGTTTAAATGCTACAAGCATTTAAACTAGCCAAGAGGAGCGGCAGGCCAGCAAGGAGGGTACCCAACTGTCCACCTCCCACAGCTAGCAGTGGAACCAATGAACAGGAGGAGTGGATATCTCTACAAAGCAGTGTGCAAAAGATGGAGATGAGCACCCAAAACGGTGGATAGGCAGAAAGGGGGCAACACTCAACAGAAGGGCAGGGAGAACCAGGGATAAAGGACAACTAGGGAGGGGGCTGGCGTAGAACAGCTAAACAGTCCAGGGAGTTCAAATCATGGAAGGCCATGTGTACCAATGCCAGGAGCCCTAGCAACAAGAAGGAGGATCTGGAGGCTGCCATGGTGCAGGCGGACCTGGACATTGTGGCCATCACAGAGACCTGGTGTAATGATAACCACGACTGGGAGATGGCCATACCCGGCTACAACATATTCAGAATAGGCAGGGCAGGCAGGAAGGGAGGAGGAGGAGTGGCACGTTATGTGAAAGGTAGCATAAAGCCCACAGAGATCCAGGAGGAACAAAATGGGGGAGAGATACTGTGGGTTAAGCTGGAAAGGAAAATGGGATCAGCCATCTGCATGGGGTGGTCTACAGACCATCAGCCCAGGAGGAAGAAACATATAGGGAGCCGATGCTAGCCATCTAAATGATGGCAGACAAGGGTGAGGTGGTGCTGGTTGGAGACTTCAATATTCCTGACATGGACTGGAGCATCCCAACAGCAGCATCAACTAGGAGCAGATTTATCCTGGACTCCCTTCAAGGTGCCTTCCTCAAGCAACTGGTCATGGAACCAACTCGGCAGAAAGCAATACTGGACCTCGTGTTCACAAACAGGGACAATGTGATGGTAGCAGTGGGAGAGCACCTGGGGAACAGTGACTACTGGTCGCTGTGGTTTGAAATCACAGAAGAAGCAGAACCAAACCGCACAAAAACACGCATCCTGGATTTTAGGCGGGCAGACTTTGGGAAAATGGGGAGATACGTGAAAGAGGCATTAATGGGAATAGGGTGGGAATCAGGGGTTGAGGAACAGTGGGTAATATTTAAAACAGGGATTACAAGAGCAACAGAATTATGCATTAAGCAGGTTAGCAAGGGGAAAAGGAAGAGGATGCCATTATGGTTTTCCAAGGAGGTAGAAGAGAAAGTGAAAGCCAAAAAGATTGCATTCAGGCAATACAAAAAGACACAGGCAGAAGGGGATAGGGAGAAGTACCAGGAGAAGCAAAAGGAGGCAGGGAGTTCAGTAAGGGAAGCCAAAGCTTAGACAGAAGAGCGCATCGCAAAATCAGTGAGTAGAAGGGACAAAACCTTTTATAGCTACATAAGTGAAAAAAGAAAGGCAAAGGTAAGGATAGTGAGACTGAAGGGAGAGAATGGGGGCCGCGTGGAGGATGACAACAGTAAAGCTGACATAATGAACAGGTATTTCTGCTGTCTTTACTGAGGAAGAGGAGGGTAATGGGCCTGAAGGGAGTACAAGGGGTGGGAATGGCGCAGAAATAGACACAAGTCCCTTTACATGGGAAAGGTTCCTGAAGGAACTGGAAGTAATATGAGTTGATAAAGCAATGGGGCTAGATGGGGTGCACCCCAGGGTCCTTAAAGAACTAAGAGAGGTGGTGGCTGAACCTCTGGCTATCCTGTTTAGCCGATCACTGGAAACAGGAGAGGTACCCAAAGACTGGAGGACAGCAGATGTAGTCCCCTTATACAAAAGCGGGAACAAAGAGGAAGCAGGGAACTGCAGACCAGTCAGCCTCACCTCGGTAGTGGGGAAGATCATGGAAGCACTACTGAAGGAGAGATTGGTGGAACATCTGGTTGCCAATGGACTACAGGACCCAAGGCAACATGGTTTCACTGGAGGGGGGGGGCCATGTCAGACCAATCTCAATGAATTTTTCGACTGGGTGACAAGGGAGGTGGATCAGGGGAGGGCAGTGGACATGGCCTATCTGGACTTCAGCAAGGCCTCTGACACTGTGCCACACAGAAGGCTACTAAACAAACTGGGGAATATGGGAGTGGGCAGGACAGTAGTGCAGTGGGTAGGTAACTGGCTGGGTGGCAGGACACAGAGGGTGGTGGTAAATGGCTGTCACTCCACAGAGGGAAGACTGACCAGTGGGGTACCACAGGGATCAGTGCTGGGACAGATCCTATACAACGTCTTCATCAGTGACACTGCGCAGGACCTAGAAGGCAGAATTTCCCTGTTCGCTGATGACATGAAGCTCTGTAACAGAGTGGACATGCCAGAGGGTGTAGACAGAATGAGGAGGATCCTGCAGAAGCTTGAAGAATGGTCAAGGTTTGGCATTGAAATTTAATGCAAAGTGCAAGATAATGCATATGGGGCACAAAACCAGGAACATCATATCAGTGGGGGGTAAGGATATAGCATGCACCAAGCAGGAAAGGGACCTTGGGGTTATCATCTCTGATGACCTCAAGGTAGGGAAACAAGGCAGCAGGTAAAGCAAATAGGATGCTGGGATGCATAGGCAGGGGCATCACCAGCAGGAAAAGGGAGGTCATAATTCTACTATACAAGACACTAGTGAGGCCCCACCTAGAGTACAGTGTACAGTTCTGGAGACCTCACCTACATAAGGACATAGACAGGGTATAGAAGGTTCAGAGGAGGGCAATAAAGATGGTGCATGGATTGCATCACAAGTCCCATGAGGACAGACTGAAGGACCTGAATATGTACTCCCTAGAGGAGAGGAGGGAGAGAAGGGATGTGATAGAGACATACAAGTACCTTAAAGGGAGGGACACGGTGCAGGAATACACTATTTTCCAGCAAAAAAGATGTTCCAGGACTAGAGGGCATAGGATGAAGTTGGAGGGAGGGTGATTCAGAGGAAACGTGAGGAAGAATTTTTTCACAGAACGGGTGGTGGACAAGTGGAACACCCTGCCACATAAAGTGGTGGGGGCTGAAACAATCATAGGATTTAACAATGCATGGGATAGACATAAGGGAATTCTGGAGGTCAGGGGTAAGGGGCAACAGACTTCTAGAAAAACATAAAGTGAACTTACAAGCTCAAACGGATAGACTGGGTAGGCCACAGGCCCTTATCTGCCAACAGTGTCTATGTATCTATGTAAGTTGACAAGGCTGACCAGTAGCCCCATTCAGGCGACAAAAATATGGAGAAATTCCACAAGAGCTGGCAGCTATCCAAAGACTGATGCTGACTCTGAGCCCAACACCTGGTGTAGTCATCAGGCCCCAAGTCAACTTCGCAGATTCACCATCTGCCGATCGACTGACCGCCATCTTCGGGTCTGGGATTCAGTAGCTTGCAGTCTAATCCACACTCATCTTCTGGTGGAAAAAAAAAAAAAAAAAAACAGTCTGACAATATCCCCTCAATTGGATAACAGGATCGAAACTCTCCATTTCCACAGGACCAGTTCCAATGGTCCCGGATGTCAATTTCACCCCACCACACACATTCTCTATTAGTGTTCTTCAACTACTCCTTACCAGAGTACACCTGGTGACAAACTGGAACCCCTTCAGTCAGTCTCAAACAGCCTCTTCTCGGACCAGCAGATGGAAAGCAATGAAACGGCGTTTGGAAACACCAAAACAGGAGCAACCAGTGCCGCGGTTGTATAACCAGTTCTCCTGGGCTTCCAGACTCAAGGAACTCAAGGTACACTTATTCTGACTACAAACAAAAATGACTAGCTCCTAAATCTACACTCACTTTTTTCCCGTCTATGCTAACCCACCCTAGCTAAACAGACTGACTACTTACTTTAGCTGTTTGTTAAAATAACACATTTCGTCGTAAAACATTCAACGAAGCAGACTAAAGATACTTTAGGATTCTCCTTAAAAAAAATCTCCAAAGTTAGCAGAATGGAGAAACCTTGTGGGTAAACCTATGCTAACATTACAGAGCACAGTGCACAGACAGACAGCAGCTCAGCCCAGCAGCCATCTTGTTCCCTCATAGCCTATCAGATACAAGGCACTTGCACACGTAGATGACCTGCTCCTGGCTATCTCAGATCTGTAAGGAACAGCTTCCAGCATTTCTCGTAGCTGGAGAGGGTTCCCACTGCCAGATGAGACAGGCGTTCAGAATCAGCCACACACCAAAAAGGAACCAGAGTGCAGTTGGAGGTGGTTACTGAAATTAGTCAACACTGCTAAGGCTAACCTACTAGCTTTCAGTTAACAGCATCTTCAGCCCAAACAGTTGTTTACAAAATGTTTTACTGTTCAAGCTTCAGTGTGATTCCATCTACTGAGAAAGTGCCAAGTACAAAAAAATCCAAAGACACATTGGCTATAAAAGCAATGCAAGTCATCAGATGGAATCATACTGAAGCTTGGACAATAAAACTTTTTGTAAGCAATTGTTTGGCTGAAGTTGATTCTGCATGAGCATTTTATGGGCTCAAGCCCCCAAGGGGTGAGCTTCTGTTGCATTACAGCTTCCATCCAGTATGGGCTCTAAGGTGAGATTGAGATCCCCACCTATGATGATGGGAACTGATAGGGTCATGAGCTGAACCAGCTTCTGTGCCATGCCATGGAAAAACTCTGGTTGGTCCTAATTAAGGGAGAAGATATTTGCCAGAAGGATAGGGCCTGTTGGTGTGTCCATGACAGCCACTAACCAGTGCCCTGTGGGTCTCTCTCTATGGTGCATGTGATTCACCGGAGGGATTTATGATAGAATGGAGACCCCAATTTTTTGGACTGGGGCAGAGGCATGAAGTTCTAGACCAACCCATTCTCTCTGTAATTTGGCAGCCTCTGAAGATAGCAGTTTTTTTTTTCTGCTGCAGGAAGGCAATACCGGAATGTAATTTCTTAAGATGTGCCAGTCTTTGCTTCATTTTAATTTGGGAGTTGAGCCCTCGCAAGTTCCGCATGTGGCAAACTATATCAGCCATTATACTGGAGGTGTGAAAACAGTATCTGAGACTGATATAGTGTCACAGGTGGGAATAAGCAAGGGATGCCAACCGTACACACCATTAGATCTCTGTGAATATTAGTCCACAATAGGCCTGGCACAGAGGGGAGATGGTACCTATGGGGTTATTGGACAACACAAGAGCACGGACTCATTTCTTAAAGAGTGAGAACATCCCAGTATAAACCTAATAACTAAAACTATCAAACACTGAACATCAGAATTAAAAACAAAGAATTGTGTAAAGACTGGGTGTAAACAGTACAGGCAATGAGACGGACCAAGAGCCGCACAGCACCTCTGAAGGACATGGAAGGAATTCTGGTCTAAGCCAGTGTGCTCTCAAGTCAAATGGTGTAGGAACAACACACACAAATACACCCACCCCACCACCAGACCCCAGACATTAACACAGAACAGTGAAAGATAAAACAGTGATAAACCATATAGTACCCTGAACAGCTGAGGTGTGATCTAAGCACATCATGGATACGAGACAGAAAATGAGGAGCATGTGGGGCTATGCAGTGACACAGGGGATTTCAGAGGATAGAGAATGACCAGCCAATATGGTGCGCCCTACATCAGAGCCCCCCAAGATAGCAGCAGTAGTGAAGGCAATTGTCCCTAGCTTGACGTACTAAGCCTTCTCAAATGCTGTCCAATAGAGGGTGTGGGTCCAATTCCTCCATTCTGTCTCAGCAGTTGCCAATAAGGTTGGGCTCTGTCTAGGGTGGGGTTGGGGGGGCAGATACTATAAAATCATGGCCCCTGTCCCAGCTGCTCAACATGCTACTGGAGAACTGTGTTTGAATCCCATAGCCTGTGTGACCATGAGCAAGTCACTTAACATCCCTGTGCTCCCAGGACACAGGTTTCGGTTTGGTGCGTATTTCCTGGCAAAAACATTGTAAGAAAAAAAAATCTCGGGGGGATATACCCAGCACATAGCCCCCATCAGGTTGGTGATAGGGCTCAAGAGAATCCAGCAAGTACCCAGTGTGTTGCAGAGTGGAGGTGGACCACAGCTGCTGTCTTTTAGTCGGAGGTAAAGAAAAGACCGACTGGCCTCACATATCACAGATAAATGACAATTCTCAAATGCACCCTCCTGCTCTAGGTTGTTAGTGGGCAGAGTACATGTAAAACAGCTAACTAACGGCTCCAAAGGATCATCGTTTGCAAACCACAGCGAGCCAAGGGGGTAAAGAACATGAGTTGTATTTCCTGAGGCTTGCACCACTCCAACAAGAGCTACTCTGCTCCAGATAAAGAGATCTTACACCAAGGAAATTGAGTTCGAGCTGTGAATTTCAATCTGGTATGATCAAAAAAGTGTAAAGTTTAGCCAAACATTGACTGTGTATTTGTGATCAGCAAGAGTCAGGCAAGCAGCCCTCGTGGCAGGAGAGCTGCATGAGAGGTTTTTCAGTGTGGTGGAAAAGGGCGAGGAGGTGATCAGCAGTTTGTGCAGCCCAGCAAGGCCTGCTGTCCCAGCAAGAGGACCACCACCCCCCCGCCTCCCTGTCACCAACCCCCAAGCCCCAAACCACCAACCAGTCCAAGCTGCAGATATAAATTTACCCACAGACTGTAGGGCACTTCAGCCTCCAGCTGTGAGTTGAGAAGAAGGTGCTGCTGCAGTAGCTTGGTGACTCTGGCTGGGAAAGCTGTCATCGATGCTTGATGATCCCGACAGAAGGAGGGGAGCAGATGCAGCAACAAATACCGCCCATGATTTCACTTCAGGTGGCTCTGGAGATGGCAACACTTAGATCAGCGCCTGAGGAGTTGACAGGGTGCATGTTGGTGGTAGCTCACATTCCTGTCAGTTGGACTGACAGGCTGGGGTGGATGAAATGAACCTGAGTGGAGTAAATTTGTTGTTCACCAGAAGCATCTTTTTTATTACTCTTTTTCTTTGCTGTCTGATCAGCCCCCTTCTACCAGTCCCCACAGCTTTTAAACCATCTGAAGGGCCCTTCAAGTTCTTGCCCCTGATAGGACTGCGAGACTGGAGCTATGTAGGGCCTGTTCTTGTTAAGCTCTTCGCTGGCTGTCATGACCTCGGAGGGTCTATGGTGGCTGGTACCATGGATTGAAGGTATTAGGCCAGAGTGCTTGCTCCTTCCTAGGATCAGTTGGGGGAGCAGTGTCCATCTCATCAGCCTCTGGTGGGAGGCTTGTCAGGCTTCTTGGCTGCCTCAGTCAGCCAGAAAGTCCACCACAGCATCCAGATTGGCAAAGTGAGGGGAACACCACTGTGTACTATTTGTATGGTAGAGTGGTACTGCACTGTGAAGAGAAGGACAATTTTAAATAGGATGTGGCACACATCAGTGTAGGCCCTCCTCCTTATTTAGTCTTTCAAAAAGTATTGCGATACATGCACAGTGTGGCCCTGCCACTCCAGTGCCCCATGGGATACATGAACAGTGTGGCACTGCCACTCCAGTACCCCATGGGATACATGAACAGTGTGGCACTGCCACTCCAGTGCCCCATGGGATACATGAACAGTGTGGCACTGCCACTCCAGTGCCCCATGGGATACATGAACAGTGTGGCACTGCCACTCCAGTGCCCCATGGGATACATGAACAGTGTGGCACTGCCACTCCAGTGCCCCATGGGATACATGTACAGTGTGGCCCTGCCACTCCAGTGCCCCTTGGGATAAATATACGTGTGGCCCTGTCACTCGAGCACCCTTGCTGTATATGTAAAGTGTGGCCCTGCCATTTCAGTGCCTGTGGTATACATGTACCATGTGGCCTGCGACTTCAATGCTCTTGGTATGCATGTACAGTGTGGCAAGACCAGACAAAGACCACTCCACTGCAAAGCGTGTCAGGTATAAAACCACAGCACTGAAAAGGCAAACACCAGCACTACTACATGGAGAGAAAGGCTTTATTTAATAATGCCAATGTAAACAACCATCCACACAGACTCAACTCACTACATGATCTCCCTGTACAGTGTGGACTTGCCAGTTTGGTGTCCTTGGAATACATGTACAGTGTGGCCCCATCTTCTGGTGTCCTTGGTGTACATGTACAGTGTGACCCTGCCACTCTAGCGCCCCTGAGATACATGTACGCTGTGGCTCTGCCACTCTAGTGCCCTTGGTGTACATGTACAGTGTGGCCCTGCTACTCTAGGCCCCATGGTATACATGTACAGTGTGGCCGTGCCACTCTAATGCCCATGGTATATGTGTACAGTGTGGCCCTGCCACTCCAGTTATAACTTCTAGTATTTACACACACCACCCCACATTGCACAGTGTGTTGTAGCTATAATACCAGGTAGATGCAGACAGTAATCACCAGTAGGTTCTTTGCCTCTCTTCCCACCCACAACCACTAAGTTGGGTTCATATAGGAACCTTTAGAATTACCTCCACAATCAAATAGCTGCAGGACCTGTGTGGGAGACAGAGGGGCTACACTGGACTGACCCAGGAGACCACAAGAATGTGAGACTCAGACAACTCTGAAGCATGACTCTGACACAGTTTCAAAGTGAAAATTAAGTTTAACTTTACTGGACTGTTCTCCAACGTACAGACCCATTTTGCATGAAAGAAAACAATAGCTTTTAGCAATTGTAACACATTCTTTCTGCACAAACACAGCATTAAACAAATTAATTAAGCAATACCTTTCTATAATGCATGGTAAAACGTTGTTATAGGTAGCAATCCACCTTTTTATAACAACGTTTTACCATCGATGTTACATCACCATGTTGTTAACCCATCAATGGTACGTCACATCAGTGAGTTAACAACTGGAAAGTCTGCACATGCCCACTACAGAAATCTACCACCTTCCTGTAAATGGCCGCAGTGGTGAGCATGACCTGAAATTAGCAGCGGTGATGGATCTAACAGCAGTTGTAAGGTTCCTGCTGTATTTTTTTAATTAGTTATGTGAACCATACACTATAAAATATGATGTATGGTTCGCTATCAGCAACCAGCTGGTTTAACCATCTTGAGGCTGCCATGGCTGCATAAATCTCTCTAGCTTCACTCTCAAGGTTTTACAAGGTCGCCATGGCAACCTCTCTATTTGTTAACGAAATGGTTACTGATAGCAACCCATACATTATCCTCTATATATTCCCACAGGTCTATACCTAAAAATCCCTAGAGACTGAAGGCTATATCCACGACCTACCAGCTTTTCAGTTACTTAAAAACCTTACCCAGCACTAGGCCATGCCTCAGACCTCAGCTGCTGCATATTCAAATTTGCTTTCCTTAAGGGCATGCAGTGGCTACTAGACCTATACCCACCTCACTTGGCCCACTCACCCCTTTTTACCAGATACCCTTTCCTGGTACCTAACATAATAACTTTAACTTTAAAATACTTAAAACACTCTAGTCACTTAAACTCTACACATTCACATTAACAGTTATTTTGCATCACATAGCATTTACTCAAGAGCATTGAAAGTACACTTTTCCACCACAGTCTTAGAAATCAGTCTTTTCAGTAGTTGGACTGTAGTCATTGAAGCTAGAAGGATTCCAAATTCAAAATGCAGAAGAGTGTCCCTATTGAACTAGTCCCAAGATGACAAATAAGTTATTATACAATAGAGTAAATTAAATGAGCCAAATCCTGCATCCCGATTGGTTGGCTGGCACCTTTTCAGCATGGTAAAATCCTCCAGTGTACCCACTGGAAAAGGTGCCAGCCACCACTCTGCCACATAAAAACCTATCCCGGGGGAGGCGCTAGAGAGACAAACTTGCAGCAGGACGCTTTTCAGAAGAGCGCTACACAACAGCATAGAAAAATAGATAATTTTCATTATTACGATCGAATAAGCCAGTAAAAATTGACAGATTTGAATCCCTGACGCTTTAAGCTTCAAACTGATACCAATTTCGACATGGGGAAGACTAAAACTACAGGAGCAGATCCTTCTAAAACCACTGCGCATAAACAGGAACAGGCCCAAGAAGCAGCAAGCCATGAGGCAGCTCCTGAACCAGAGAACCCACTAGCCCCCCCATGGCAAAAAATCGTAGCAACTGTACAATCAATGGACACTAAAATGGAACGCACCTTGGCAAAACTAGAAATGCATGAGGTGGCTATTAAAGAACTCATTGGCACAGTCGCTGAGGTAGACAAACGATCCATCTCCATGCAAGCAGCAGTATCTACACTCACCAAAGAGAACACTCAGTTAAGAGGCCGTTTGGAGGCCTTGGAGAATGAAGCTCAGATGGGAAATCTATGCCTAATTGGGGTGCCTGAAGGCGCGGAAGGTGCTAATTTACTAGACTTTCTGAAATGTTGGATGCAGGAATCAATCCCAGTTCCAGAGGACTTTGACTGGAACGTACCTCGGAGGGCCTATAGACTCAACCCAAGGGTAAGACCCAACAGCTCAGATCCCGTACTGTACTGGTATGGACATCAGGAATGGAGATAAGGAACCAACTGTTAGCGGCTGCTAGATTGGTGTACCTGAGCACAATTGCTGACCAAGATATAAAAATATTTCCAGACCTCTCATTCCAAACCAGGGCTAGAAGAAAGCAGTTTGATGGAGTTCGGCAAAGGCTTTGAGCACTAGGTGTAGTGCAATGCTTTTTGCTTCTGGCACGCCTTCAGATTCTCCACGGGGGAAACAGCTGGCAATTTAATGATCCCAAAGAAACTAGGTGCTGGATGGAAAGAACGGAAAGGGAATTTGAAGCTAAAGCTGCTGTAAGTTTGGAAGAAGACATGTCTGACAAAGAATGAAGAGACGAACATAATTAAGACACTGTTCAAAATAGTAAAGGTTAGAGCTTTTGTACAGGGCTAAACATATGGTTGTCTCAACCTTGTTATTAAAAGGGAGATAGGTTTCTTTTCAGGATACTCTTATTGTAGTCAGCCCTTAATATCCCCTTGTCTCAATGCTGTAGAAATTCCTCTAGCTTTGTTGATGATGGTGCTACCATTTTTGGTGAACCCAAATACATGTTTTGAGGAATTTAAGTTTCTATATGTATTGTTAAAGGAAGAGGGAGGGAGAGGATTTATTTATTTATTTAGCTTTTGTTAACCAGGTAAGTACACTAGACAAACACATGCCTATTTTCAGGTACGACCCGGGACAGTACCGAAAATCAAAGAACATACAGAGTACACTTTGAAGCAAGTAGGGCAGATACACGTATGTCAGGAGAAGCATAACATACATAGTAAGATATCTCAGGTCACGACAGTAATCATAGTCAATATGCTAAGGTACAGAGTCAGTGACTTTAAAAGTTCTTAAATGCTGTTGTGAATTATACTAGAAGCTTTTCTAGGACGTTGTCATGCCCTCAGATTTGAATGGGTTTCTTTCTAAATCCTATAATGTTTAAGTGGAGTGGTTCTAATAGTGCTCTGTGCAGAGCACATACTGAAATGTACTATTTTTCCTGTTCAATTTATACAGTTTCAAATGGGTAAATAGCAATCCACAGGTATTGTGGCAGATAACTTCCTGTTGCTACTGGATAACCTGAACTTTCCTAAGCTTCTGAGTTGGCTGGCACTCAAGGACCTTTATTATGGATAATAGATTGGAATACCCCGATTTTCGTTCTGTAACAGAATGCAAAGGACGAAAAGTGTATATCAAATGTTACGGTATATCAGGTTACTGATTGCCTTGTATGAGGTGTTTTATGTATTTTTTTTTTTTTTTACTAAATCAATAAACATAAAGTACAAAAAAAAACAAAAAACTATCCCTTGAATCACTCTTGACTGTCAGCCATACCTCTCAACCTTTTTCCCCCAAATGTGGAACACTGCCTGTTAAAATGTGGAACAAATGGGCAAAATGTGGAACACTTAATCAAATCTTTACCTAAGAAGCTCAAAACACTGTTAAAATGTTGCATTTATGTTCAGAAAGTTTGTTATTAATTGAATAATATATATTTTTGCATCATTTACTATGGATTTTTGCTATAAAATGTTGACTTTGAATGTGGAACAAGTCCTCACAATGTGGAACAGGAAGCTTTTGTGAAGTAAAATGAGGGAACGTTCCTCGTAATGTGGTACAGTTGAGAGGTATGCTGTCAGCAGCCCAAGAGTGGCAAGCACTGCGACTGACAGCGAGCCGTTGCTACAAAAACCACCATATTCCGTCCCCGCTAAACAACGACGATCAGCCCTGCCCAAACAACTGGGGAAAAAAAAATCTTCACACAACACTTGCCTATCTCCTTCTAGTAATTTTTTTGTTTTAGACTAACTTCCACCTCAAAACATTGCCAACTCCCTCGCTGCTTCATGACATCTCCCTCTCGTACCCTTCTCCACTCACCTGTCGCTTGCTCGGTCTCCAACAAATCCACCCCTGCTCAGATACATTTTCTCTGCAGTCCCATTCTTCATCTTTAAATGACAGCAGTAAACAAACAAACAAAAAAAATTCCAAAACATAAATCCAACCCCTCCGGCCATATCCACATTGTAAACTTGAACCCGGAAGCATTCCGACCACAACCCATCATGGCTCGCTCGACTATGACTTTTTTCCCGTAACACTGTTTTACAGCTCAGCATCTCACCACTCCACACAGTGCAACTGTAACCAGGTACTAGTTTTTCTAGCACAGTAACAAATGTCAAAAAATAAAACAAAAACACCAAAAAAAGGCAATGTTATTTTATTTTTATTGTATCTCAAAAACCAAAAAGACCCATTGCGTAACAGCAATACACCCCTCCAGGGAGTGGGAACATGGGTGGATTTACCACTTCTGGTGTGGTTAAGTCACTCGGCTATGCCTTGTGACTGAACCACACCACACGTGGTAAAGCCACCCATGTACTCACTCCCTGTCGTGGTATATTGCTTAACTATACCACTTCCCTTTACAGCTGAAGAAATAGTGCCCTGGACTTCCTGGAGTCGGCAGCAGATCTGGTGTCGATGGTATGATCCTTGGCGAGGACCCGAATACTAGAAGCAGCTGCAATTCTTCCTGGCTGAAGCCACTTTATGGAAAAACAGGTACTTGAAGCAGCAGGCTAATCTACACTGACCCTACTCTCATGTACTGCCCTACTATCCCTAACACTGGGATGCAGGTGAGCTCCTATGGTCTATTCACTTAACTGAGGGCTAGTCCCCCAGGCCCTATCAAACTGGTAGGCCTCTGTAAGCTGGACTCCCTCTGGACAGGTCTGGTCCATTCCAGTCACTCTCCCTGCTCAAACTACCTGAAACTGAGCTGTGCAGCTCCTTTTATAACTTTTCAACATTCTATTTCTCAAACTCCTGGTCACTGAATGGACGAAACCCTGCTCCAACCCTCAGCACCAATCAAATTGAATTTCAGCTTGGAATTCTGCAGCAGCATAAGCCACTATGGAATGCTAATTTTTGAATTCCAACTGCCTTCTAAAAATTCTGAGGCTGCTTTACTCTGTCAGCCTGCGGTCAATGTAATTAATACATAACATTTAGCATAAATAAATAATTGTAACAAAATTTAAAGCAGCAGTGCAATGAACTCTCTTTTTTTTTTTACTCTTGTAACAGACATGTTATAACTGGTCTAAGTTTAAGAATGAACTTTCATTCTTAGTAACTTTTTTTTCAGGTTTGGTCCACCTCTTGAGCAGCACATACCTTCGCCAGGGTTGCCATTTGCAAACAGAGTGTATCATGGTGATTTTTGCAAGTCAACATGATCCTTACAATGCACTTCTGTTTGCCCATAGTTCAACACAGTGTTTATTTATGTCCTTGTTCCTACCCAGGGGAAGAGTACACAATGGGGGGTGAGATAATAACAACAACAAAAATGGAAAGGGACCTGGGGGTAGTCATATCAGATGACCTAAAGGTGGGCAAGCAATGTGAGAGGGCAGCAAGGAGGGCTGGGGGGATACTGGGATGCATAGGGAGAGGCATCACCAGCAGAAAACAGGAAGTTATTATCCCTCTGTACAGACAGTTGGTGAGACCCCATCTGGAGTACTGCGTGCAGTTCTGGAGACCCAATCTCCACAAGGATATAGACAGGATGGAGGCTGTCCAGAGGAGGGCAACTAAAATGGTGCAGGGCCTGCACCGGAAGACATATGAAGAGAGACTTAAGGAGCTGAATATGTATAGCCTCGAGGAAAGGAGAGAGAGGGGGGACATGATAGAAACTTTCAAGTATCTCAAGGGAATCAACAAAGTCCAAGAGGGTAGCATCTTTCAAAAAAAGAGGTGTGCAAGAACAAGGGGCACAATGTGAAGATAGAAGAGGCTCAGAGGTAATTTAAGGAAGTATTTTTTCACAGAGAGGGTTATGGATGCATGGAATGGCCTTCCGGAGGAGGTTGTGGAGTCAAAAACAGTGGTGGAATTCAAGCATGCATGGGACAGTCATAAGGCAATTCTAGGGGGTGGGGGTAGGAAGAAGTAGGCTGCTGGTTAACTAGGATCTGCAGCTTATCCAATAGGTAGGGAAATGGGCAGACTGGGTGGGCCAAGCGGTCCTTATCTGCCGTTAAAATCTATGTTCCATGCGCGTTCATGAACATTGCTGACTCTGATCATTGTACAAATGTCAGTTGAGGTGACACAGTTGAGCACCACTACTTGTAAAAGCCTACGTGTTTTCTGAAATCGCTATTAATCTGCTAATAAGCACAAAATGTCTGATTGATGGCTTCTGTTACTTTTTAAGTGCTTCATTAGTTTTGGTGGGTTTCTTCTCGACTCCCTCCTCGCATCCCGTCTCTCTCTCTCTCTCACACACACACACACACAGATATGTTTTTTTTCCCAGTGTTGAATCAGTGCTTCCTTGCTATAGCTAATACCACTATAGAAAGAAATTCAGGCATCACCAATAGTTCACCTGGGTAATGACATAAGTCATCAGTTTACAAAAGCAGGCACAAAGAGTCCACAGACTGCAAGTGGAACTACAGTACTAGCCAAATGTTTCTTCATTTTAATACAAAAACTAATTGACAGACAGAACAATTCAGAAATATCAACGCACCCAGTGTCGAGGTAAACGATTGTTTTGAATTACACATTCGGGGATATGGGCAACAAATTGTTTGGCTGAATGCGGCCCCCTAAGCAGTCTACACACTGAACTGGAATACTTGGTGAAATACTGTCATCCTCTTCCTTCAAGAGGGAAACTTTTACTCAATCTTGGAAAAAACAAGCTATGAGAGTGCTGTTACATACATTTTAAAATCGGACCCAAAATCCCGGGCATGCGCAAGCCTGGCATTCTCTTGCGCATGCATGGGATCTTTGCTCAAGACTAACATGCGCGACATTTCTGGTCCGATTTTAAAATGTATGTAACAGCACTCTCTGTGCTCGTTTTTTTTCAAAAAAGACGGCAAGAAGGACTTCGAATACGAGACTCTAAAAGAGTAACTGTTTTTTTAAATGTGCACGTCAAAAGTGGCACTTTGGGACTGCGCGTCCTGGAAGACTAGTGTTCTTGGTGTTAGTATACTTCTGGTGGGCGGGTGATTTAAATGCGGACCGCTTGATAAGCTACTTTTGCAATAAATAGAAAAACAGGTAAAGGTTATTACTTTTGAGATGTACAAGAGTATTCTACAGTCAGTGTGGGACACAAGTGTGCCAAGAGGCAAACTGCTGGGATGGGCTAGAAAACTTTGAGGCAAAGCTGACAGTGTTCCTTTAAGCATTTTCACTTTTCCCATTTGAAAGCTCCCTTTCATAGCTTTCTCCAGTGTAGTTTTCTAAGAAATTGGATTATGAGATCCTGGAGTCGCTAAGGCTCAAAGTTTTCTCACTGTGTACAAAAAAACAGCTTGCTGTGTGACTTTTCCACTAACAAGACTAAATTACCACAGGAAAGAAGCCATTTCCCATTTAAAGGACTGCTTTCTTTAGCGCCCAGACAATTTAAATATTCATTTTTGTGTTAAACTCCTCCCTGGTGCTGTCCCATGGGCTTATGTAACACCTCCTGCCCGAAAGCACACACCCTCTTCTTCCTCCTCCACCCTGCCTGCAGCATGGATTCTGGGCTTCTGCTACCCTACCTTTCCAGGTTAGTGATCCCTCTTTCTTAAACTTTTATACAAATAAAACTATTTTCCCTTGTAGAGCACAACTTTCTCTACAACACTGCTAAGTTTGGTGCAATTCTGGCTTAATATGGTTTGGCAGTGTGCTTCAGAAGAAAAGGTTGCACATTTACTGCATTTTACATAATGTTAACTTATTTCCAGCACTGGAGAGTTTCAAACTGCTCCGTTTTGCAGTCTATGATGTTTTGTGGCACATACTGTCTCTGCTTGTGTTTACTGAACCTTTAGCTAGCCCCCTGTGGCACCGATTTATTCATTTACTCAAGTTTTTATTTCTTCAAGTTTTATTAGTTTAGCTGTTCTCCAATGATCAGCCTTCCCAGCCACCCGAACACTGCACCTGGACTGCGCTTGTGGGTACCCATCCCCACTCACACTTATGTGCCCCTTTGTTTTATTAAATGAATGGTAGCCAGTCCCTAAAATTATTACCTGGTGCTTGCCGTCTGCCAACTACTTTGATTAGCTAGGAAAAATATCTGGTCTCCCGCCAGCAAGAGGTGTGTTCTACCGTGTCCGCCTCTCGAATGCTTTCTGCTTCAGCAGGCTCTTAGCCAGCTCCACAACAGAAGTTGCAGTTTCGCTCAGCCGCTGCTCCGCTGTTCCAAGGGGTTTCCCCTTAGCGTACTAACGCTACGTTATGGAGCCATAGCTTGACTCTCCTAACTTTTCACTCACTTTTGGCACCTCGGCACCACACAGCTGCCGCTCCGCATTTAAAACTCTGCAGCAGAAAGAAGAAATTAACTTCATACTTACTGTAATTTCCTTTTCTGTTAGCTCCATCATTGTCAATGGGTAATCATAATAACTGGGTATAGTGCACCCCCATCGGGGAAATGGCACAGCCCAGGCTTTAGAATGTTGGGCATATGAAGATTCCATGCAGCAACTCCCCAGTCACTACTGACCTGGCAGTGCCACAATAACTACAGATTTGCATATATAATAACCAATCACCTACATACACATTCTTGAACACTGTAAAAAAATACTGTCTTACCTTCCTAGCAGGCATCGAGGAAGGAACTGTTCACCATGGACCCATGGTTTGGATTATTCGGTCCTTCTTGCAGGGAAGACAATCAAACAGCAAACAGGATTTGTACCAGTCAAAGATCTGTTAAACTGAAGCTAACATACAGTGAGGCATATCTTCTTTTTTCTTTCTTAAACACTGAGTGCAGTGAAAACTACCTGCGACAGGAAAACACCTTAAGAAAGAATAACGAAACTGGTTAACCTGCAGTCACAGACTAATTGGCAAACTTTAGTCTTTAAAATATATCAGTACAGCGCAGCAGAATAGAGACAGATCCAAAAGTAAGGAATTTTTACAAAACTGGATCTTTCTGGGTGGGCCCCATTGACAATGCTGGAGCTAACAGAAAAGGAAATTACAGTAAGTATGAAGTTCATTTGGTCTTCCTGTAGCACTCTGTCAATGGGTAATCACAACAACTGGGTTCTAAGAAGCAGTACCCACAAAAATAAAATGGTAGGGGGGAGAATATTATCCCATACGCTAGAAAAATCAGAAATTACTTGCGAACTGCTGCCTGCAACACTCTGCGACCAAAAGCTGCATCAGCAGAACTCTGAACATCTAATTCGTAATGCTTTATGAAATGTGAACTGAAGACCAAGTAGCTGCCTGGCATAGCTCTAAAACTAAAACTGAGGCTTCGCCTCTCTCCACCTAGGAAGTTGCCATCGCTCTGGTGGAGTGAGCTTTGATGAGAGCCAGAGGCCTCTTCTTTCCTGCAACATAGGCCTTAGCAACACAGGCCTGCACCCACCTAGCTAGGGTGGCCTTAGAGGCTTTTTGATCCTGCTTGGCTGCTCCAAAAAGAACAAATAGACTGACTTTCGAAACTCAGCTGTTTGTTTAAGGTAGGTCCGAACTGCCAATTGCAAATCCAGCTTGTGCAATTCCTTCTCCTTGGGAGTGAGAAGGTTACAGACAAAAGGATGGAAGGCATATTTCCTGGTTCACACAGATGGCCATGGGATGAAAGACAGACCTGTCCTGAGTACCACTCTGTCTTTATACATAATAAGGTATGGCTCCTTCTGAAACAAGGCCTGGAGTTCACCCACTCTCCTGGCTGAACACATGGCCACTAAGAAGCAGACCTTGTAGGACAACACATCCCATGGTAAAGATGATAGTGGCTCAAAAGGCTCTATACAGAGAGCATTTAAAACCAAAATTAAGATCCCACAGAGGAACCGGGGATCGAAACACTGGTTGGCTCCTTTCAGCTGCGTGCAAGAACAAATAACCTCTCTGTTAGTTCCTAGAGAGAACCCTAAGGAAGCTCAGAGAGTGGAAACCTGGCTTCTCAGCGTGCTCAATGCCAGCCCCTTTTCCACATCTTTCTGAAGTCCAAAATCTGTGGAATTGAGGCTCTGGAAGGCTTAAACTTCTTCCCTGTGGCCCCAGATGAAAATATGGTCCAGACTAGGGCGTAAGCTGCAGATGTAGAGGTTTTCCTGGCAGCCATCAAGGTTTCAACTACTTTCGCAGAGAAACCTAGTTTGAGGAGCCTCCTCCTTTCAGGGGCCAGGCTGCGAGCTGCACTGCGCCTGGGTTTGGGTGGAGAATGGAACCCTGCAACAGAAGGTCTTTTCATACCAGAAGGTGAAAAGGTACTTGTTGAGCTAGGTTCACTAGATCAGAGAACCACAGTCTTCTTGGGCATTCCAGAGCTATTAGAAGAAAGCTTCAGATGTGGCAGAGAAAGGGGATAAGGTGTGTAGGGGATCTCCTCTCCAGGATAAGGTTGCACTCCTTCCAGGAATTGCAGGGAGGACTAGGTATACCAGCCATGCACCAGTACAGGTATTTTCAAATCAGGAATTACTGCAAGCAACTGGGGAGAAGTCAGAGTGATCCTACTCCAATCTCTGAAGTTGAAAGGGAAGTGCTGGGGGCGGCTAAACAGGAAAAGGGGCTAATGGGCAGAGCGGTTAGGTTGGGCAGGCATGTATTCTCGGGAGGGTCCCAGAAGGTAAGGAGGTGGTGGGAGTGCGACTTAGGAATGGAACTGGGGATTTTAACTGGGAGTCACTGCTATGCTCACATATGGGATTACTTGTTTGTAATAAATATAAAGAAGTCAATATAAATTCCTGCACAGGGTAGATTACCCACCCAGTATGGTCCATAGGTTCTCCCCCGAGGTATCCCCTTCATGCAGCAAGGGTGAGTTAGAGCTAGGAACATACATTCATTATTATTGGAAATGCCCCAAATTGAACCAATACTGGAAGGGAATAAGGCAGGAGATATCTGAAATGCTGGGCTATCCTGTGGAACTCTCTTCGAGGTCACTATTAATGGGGATAGAAGGGGAGGAGAATGGGGAGTGGATATTATACCCCAGATGAGTAAGGGTACTACTTGTAGTGGCAAGGCAGGGAATCCAAAATCTGTGGATTACTAGTGCTGCACCCACAACAGCACAATGGAAAGACCTGGTTATCAAGGCTCTGGCAGTAGACAGACTCACATACATCCTAAGGGGACAGGAGGACAGACTTTTGGAGGCTTGGAGTGGGTTTCTGAATAGGCTGTCCCCAGGGGAGGCCCTGCTCATTCGGGATGGAGTGACGCTATAAGCTAAATTTAACCTGGATTCCTGCCCATGGATCAGGGGGAACCCCTGCGTAGGTCATGAGACACACTAACAGGATACAATTGTTGAGGTATAAGCAGATTTAGGAGGAGGGGAGCAATTCTCTGGATAGTAGACAAGAGCCAGGAGACTATTGGTTCAGATCTGAGACATGTGGTAGAATAGATTATTGTTCTTTGTGCTTTCTTTTTTTGGTTTTTGGGAAAGTATTTTTCTTTCCTACTGTTTTACTAGCCAATAGTAGTTATGGATACTGTCTTAAAACTGACAGCTCAAAAATGGCCGTGGAAGGACTGAACAATATCGGTGGTCAATAAAATGTCGGAGGACTGTATAGCTTCACTATTGCAACACCTATACATAGTAGGACTCTTTTACTTATACAATCCAGACATTCTGTGTAGGTGTCAATGTGTATTATCTAAATATTTTGAATTAAAAAGTGGCCATACTATCAATTGCTTATTTGTCTGTAACGATACATATATGGATATAGAGATCTGTCAATAAAAATATTATGAAAAAAAAAAAAAGAAGGACGTTTCCTCTTGAGTGTCTTATTTTTTGTAAGACCTTCTGAAGAAGATGCAGTGGAGGAAAAGCATACGCTCTGCGGAAAGACCACACATGAGTCAAGAGTATCCACTGTCTCTGCCTGTGGACACCGAAAACAACTGAAGAACCTGTGGATCTGAGCACTGTGGCTGGATGAGACAAGACCTATCTGCAGCTGACAGAACCAATTGCTCAGGAGTTCGAACACTTCCAGATTCAACTGCCACTCTCCAGGGTGAACATTCTCGTGACTTAGCCAGTCTGCCTAAACATTTAACTCCCCTACCAGGTGTACTGCCAACAGAGAGAGAGAGAGAAGATTCTCCTCTGCCCAGCTCAGGAGTTCAGAGGCCTCCCAAAGCATCTCTCTGCTTTTTGTGCCTCCTTGGTTGTTTATGTGCACCACTGTGACAACACTGTTTGACCGCACCTTTACTGCATTGTTTTTTGGTACGGTCTGAAACAGAAGTAGACCTAAGTGAACCGCCTGCATCTCCAGGACATTTATGTGGAGATGCTGTTCCTTTACTGACCACATGCCCCTGAATGGGAAGTTGGTCAAACACTGTCCCCCACCCGTACAGACTGGCATCTGTTGTGAGAATTACCTCTGGGGGGAGTTCCAGCGGAACCCCCTTGCTGAGATTCTGCATATTCACCCACCAACTCAAGGAGTGACAAAGCTGAGGGGTGAGGGAAATCCTGGCCTGATAATCCTCCGATGATGGGTCCCAGGCCATCAGCAGCCCTGTCTGAAGGGGCCACATATAAAAAAAAGAGCCCATGGGACTGAGTCTATCACTGCCGCCATGAGGCTGCAAATTCGCAGCAGACTGTGGGCAGAGGCAGATGACTGAGTCCTTAGTCACTAGACCTCTGACACTAAGGTCTCTTTCCGGGAGGCAGACAGAAAACCCTCCCTAGTTTCGTGTTGCAGACTGCCCCCAGATGTTCTAAGGTCTGAGATGACTCGAGAGAGAGCTCTTCTCCCTGTTCACTATCCAGCCATGTGAGTCCTGAGTACCGACCTCCTTGCTAGAGGCAACGTTGGTGCCCGAATAAGCAGTTCATCCAGATTAGGGTAGACAGGATGCCCTTCCTGTCACAACTGAGCCACCAGAACCATCAACACCTTCGAGAAAACTTGAGGGGCTGTTGCAAGGCCAAATGGAAACAACTTGTACTGAAAATATTGGCCCAGTATCGAGAACCTGAGGTACATCTGGTGGGACTGATGGATGGGGATGTGAAGGTAAGCATCCATCAGATCTATTGAGGCTAAGAAGTCCCCCGGCTGGATGACCTGGGTTATCGACCTCAGAGACTACATCTTGAACATTTTGTGGCGGGCAAACTTGTTCAGATGCTTCAGATCCAGAAAGGGTCTGAAACCCCTGGACTTCTTGGGAACTATGAAATAGATGGAATAGAACCCCTGATCTTGCTTGTTTGGGGGGGACCATCACAATGGCCCCTATTTGGATGATGTGGGTAAGAATGTCTGACACCACCTGGCATTCTGCCACTTGCTCTGAAACTGGGGACAGTAGTAAGTGCCCCCTTGAGAGAACCATTAAGAATTCTATGGCATAGCTCAAGTGAAGGATTTCCAGAACCCAGGCGTCTGATGTTGACTGGACCCATCTTGAAAAGAACTCCTGAAGTCTTCCACCAAGGAAGGAGGGGGGGCAGTTATGGGCCCATGTACCTTAATTGTGAGGCACCAGGCTTTTGTTGCTGGTCCTCTTCCATAGCACCTGGCAAAGGCTCCTCTATTTCTCTGGTTACCAAAGTTCCTAAAGGGATGAAACCCACCTCATGACTGCCTGCACCGGCCATCATCTTGACCCCTTTGGGGTGCCGTGGTCTTATGCTGTTGTTTAGACACTGGAAGGTGGCCCTTCTTGCCCTGAATATCCTTCAAGATAGAATCCAGGCCAGAACCAAACAATAAACCACCCTCAAAAGGAAGGTTAAACAGTTTCACTTTTGAAGCTCGATCATCGGACCAATGTCTGAGCCACACATCCCTCGTGGATGATGCAACGTGGTAGGCCAAACAGGCTGACATGCATAGTTCTCCACTGTAGAGTCACCAAGAAAGGTGGAGGCCAAGGCCACCAACTGCAAAATGCTCGCACCTTCCAAATCAGGTGGAACAAAGCTGGCCAGAGTAGCGACCCAGATAGTTAAGGATCTGGCAACAATAAAGGAAGCAAAAGATGTATGAAGGTTCATGCCATTAGAGGCAAAAGCCCTCCTGTACGCAGTATCCACCTGCATGTCATGAGAATCCGCTAGGGCCAGAGCACCTTCAATAGGAATGGTAGTGTTTTATTGAATTATAAACTACCTTGCCTGCCAGAGGAGGAGCTTCCCACCAGTGAGCCCTTTTCCGTAAAAAGGAAAATTCCAGGAGAGGTCACGTGATGGCATCCTGAACAGTTGCACCCGCTACATCTCCCGCTCTTCCGCCTAATTTTACACTTTCTCTTCGTTAATTTCGGCTTCATTTCATTACCTGAGAGCAGTCCTGTTGACACACATCTTTGACGGTAGCAGCTGTGCAAAAATAGTCATGAATGGAGGCAGAAATGCATAACTCGCTCCCATGCAATACCCTGCCGTCAACCTCGATGAGAGATAACTACGCCAAGCGGGCCAAGGCATAGGCTTCCGGCACAACTAGCCACGCAACTCCCCAGGCTGCTCTAACTGAAGACAAATTCGTAGGGGGCCTGGTGCCTCTGAAGGCAATCCTGGATAGCCTGTTCCAATGATTCCAAAATATGGAATCCACCATGGAGCAACTCACTTAAAGAACTGAGGACAATGAAGCCAGAATATCTTCTCTGGATGATTGAAGGACACGTACTGAACTGGATTTATTGGTCTTAAGACACAGAGTTAAGCAAGTAGAAGAAAAGTTAGAGGATTTGGAAGGCTGCTCCCGCCGGAACAACCTGGTGATTTTGAGGCTACCAGAAAAAGAAGAGGGCTCTGAAATAATCGTGTTTATTCAGAAACTCTGTACAAAAATAGCTGGCCCTTTTCCAAATGGCACCACATAAATAATAGAGCAGGCCCATAGACCACTCCGACCAGTTCCTCTCTCGGGCTCCCCCCAAGGCCTCTGATCTTTCGGCTGTTAAACGTCAGAGACAAACAGCATATTTTGGACAAGCTGAGAGAAACCAAGGAAATTCTTTGGCAAGACAAGAACATCTGCATCACACAGGACCTTCCATTTTCTGTTCGGCAGAAGACGACCGTGCTACACCCAATAGTATCCAAGAAAATTGCAGCTGGCATTAAAGTTTCGTTTCTTTTTTTTGAACTGTATTTTTGCTCCCCTACCTACTCCACTGAACTATCTCCGACGACCTCCTTGGCCACGGTCTCTACCTCCTCGTGTGACCTGACCACTTCTCCGCTCCTCTCCAGCACCGGGCATCCCCCGGGTCTGCCCTCCAGGGAAGGGTCGGCCCCACCCAGGGCGCTCTTCTTATAGTGTTGGGCACCAGGCCGGAGAGGGGGAGTTTAGCGGAGAGAGGCAAATCCGACTCCAGGAGTGTGGACCTGTGGGTAGGAGGTGCCATCGCCTATCAGTGGGAGGAGGGGGTGTTTCTTAGTATGTGAACCCCTGTGGAGCCCGGCTGTCATGGCAACGTGCTGCTGCGGCTCCACCCCCAGGCAGATGCCACATCACTACTGTCGGCTACCCCCAGCCACCATCAGAGGTCGCTCCCTGAGCGAGCGTTTACCCCAGCCCTTCCTGGGAAGAGAGAGCAGTCCTCCGGATGCTCAATCTCTTCCCTCCCCTGCCGACCCCCCTGATGACCTGGGCTCATTCCTGAACCTGTGTCTCTGGCGTGGTGTGAGGTGTAGCGTCCAGCGCCTCAACCCTCAGCACCACTGGGCCAGCTGGCATTAAATTTAAAGTAAAATATCCAACGACCCTTCAAAGTGCTCAAAGGAGATCGGTGGCACTCATTTGAAACAGCAGACCAGGCCTTAGAAAACCTCAAGAATTTCTATCCAAACCTGTTTAAGTGAAATGAGCTTCAGTACAGACTTTCTGCTTCATATTTACACAGTATTTAGTGTGAGAAAGCTGGACTTCAGAAGTTACTATTACCTGAGCTTATCTGCTTGTTCGAAGAACTTTTTGTTATGATGGACAACTCCAGTATTTTGCGAAGGCACCAAGACTGAACCCAGTGCCCAGCTAAGTTGACTTCTGAGTTATCTATAACTAATCAAAACGGGGGGATAGAAAACCTAGGTGGTAATGGTTTCTGAACACTTGTTCATTTCCCCCACCGCGCCTTAATGGCTCCATCTGGTGGCCCAAGTTAGCATTTAGTCAAATGTTTCTTGCTTTATTATTTGACATACGCAGTTTCTGGCTGTGCTTACGTTCCTTTTTATTGATCTTCGAGATTAATTTTCTTTGCCTTTATAGATTCTATGGCACTTTGACCAGAATGTTTGTAAGCCATGCAATAGACATAAAGCTTTTCCAATCTTTTTCTTTTTTGAGGGACTCGTGAATCAATAATATGGTTTCTTTTTTTTTTTTTTCTCACTGTACGGCAACAGAGCCTATAATACGTTTTAAGAAGATAAGGAAATTTAAGGCATGGGTTAACTTTGCTGTTTCCTCCCCTTTTTCTTTTTCTCTTGTGGCTCGAATGTCCTACACCTCAGGTCTCATTTCTTCCTTGCATTTTGCCATGGCACCCAGTCAATCTACGTGGTCCTTTCCATCACTTGGTGCCGCCACATTTTATTGTACGGGTGCCTGGGGAGTGATCCTTGAGTTCGAACTGAATACTCCTTTTGACAGTGAAGGGGAGGGTTATACTGTTATGTTCTTTGTACTGTTATGTGAGAGGGCGGAGGGACGGGGGGATGTATATGGTGGGTGAAGTACTGGCATCATGGTTCAGACACTATTGAAGGTTCAGTCGTTATGACTGGGTGTTGTAATACCACAGTTTTGGTTTTGGGGACCAGGACAGAAGGGTGGGGTGGGAGGGGTATGGGATGTCAGTGGCATTATTTTGTGTAATAGTTTGCAGTCTATTAACAACGTCTGTATTGTCTGGGCTATTGATCCATGTAAATGACAATTAAGTATGTGACTTGGAATATAAAAGGTGCCCGCTCTAGGATAAAGAGATATCAAATTATACTGCATCTACAAATGTTATAATGCGAAATGGCATTTCTACAGGAGACCTATCTCCTCTCTGAGGAAGGTCTTCTCTTCCGCAGACAGGCAGTTGGCCAGGTTTTTGCAGCCGGTTGCTCAAGAGCACAAAGGGGTGTAATGATACTAATCTTTAGAGGTACTAAGATCCAAGAGATACAAAAAGTGGAAGACCCTGGGGGCCGATTAATATTAATCCGGGGGACCCTTGATCATGTAGAGGTACTTCTGGGGTGTGTTTATGGCCCCAACACCGATTCACCTGAATTTTTCTCCGATTTACTGACCATACTGACCCCTTTTCTCCACTTGCCCATCATTTTAGCCACAGATTGGAACCTAACCCTATCCCTAGAACTGGATAGGTCTGAACGTAGAATGGCAGGGCTTTCTCCAGCTCGGCGGTCTCTTCATGAGATGATCAACATGGGGGGCCTCTGTGATCCCTGGAGGGTCTTTCATTCCTTGGATAGGATGTATACTTACTATTCCCCGGTGCATACATTTTTCTTCCGTCTGGATTATTTTTTAATTAGTAGCTCCCTTTTACCAAAATTTGTGTGTGGGGGGGGGAGCAACCCCTAGGGTGTCATCAGATCACTCGCCCACTTGGATACAAGGCAGTCTTTCCTTTACCCTTCGTAAAGACAAAATATGGAAGCTTAACAATCAACTCTTCCAAGAAGATTATGTTTTAACTGGGATTAGGGACGTCATTACCCATTTCAAGGCCCACAACCAAGGCTCCATACCTGATGCAGATAAACTCTGGTGCTCTCTTAAATGCTCATTTGAATTGCCTCCAAAAAGAAGGAAAAACAGGAGGCCTCTCTCAGTCTCCTTCTAGACCAGATCCATGTCTTGGAGACCCGCCCCCTCTTGCAATTTATTAGAGGAAGATCAAGAATTGCTGGTGACACTAAGAGACCGATATGCAGAGAGTCTCAGGGAACGAGTTGAATATGCTATGCTTAAAACACATGCCGGGCCGGGCTGGCCCGTCAGCGCAGCAGTTGGATTTCTGTCTGCGACGGCGGCGACCTGGGTTCGGGAATGGACCCGGGTCACTGGAGGGCCGGCCGGGGGAGAAGGATGGAACGTCCAGTGACAGCTCGCCTTCTCCAGGGGGAGGGTGGGGATGCAGTCCTGTGCCTGCTGGCCCCTGGCGGAGGCCGGGACGCAGCAGGACATCAGGTCACAGATGACTGGGAGTGGCAGATGTCAGCGTACGTGCCTAGACATATGTGGCACGCCACTCCCTGGGGAGAAAAGTGGAAAATGGCACCCTGGCCGATCGGGTGACGGCCTTCCCGGACCCTCCTTGCTGAGCTCCCTGACCTCTGTCTACCACCTCAGCAGCACCCAGGATCGTTGGTACAGCTGAAAGGCATATCCCCTGTGAAGGTAAGGGATCCTCCGATGAAGAGATAGATTGGAGTTACCTGGGCTGACTGTAGTGTGGGGCCGTGGGGTCGGGAGCAGCCGGATGAGCAGGTCCATGAGAGACCTGAAAGAGGGATCAGCCTGGGTGCGTGGGGTGCATTTAAAAAAAAAAGGAAAAAACACATGCCACCTATGTGGATCAGGGTGAGAAGGCCGGGCACCTTCTTGCTCTCTGCTTAAAGACTCAGGAGGCCTCCTGGCTTATTTTATCTATTATATCCCAGACTGACAATTCACTTAAAACATCCCCTCAGGATATAGTACGTGAGTTTGTAATATACTACTGCCACTTGTATTGTCCTCTAGCCTCTTCTCCCTCCTTCACAGACACCCAGGCCTACCTTTCCACTATTCATCTCCCATGTCTAACCCAGGAGCAACAAAATTTCCTAGATGACCCTATATCCCCGCAGGAAATTTTAGACACTATTCGGTCTCTCCCATCTGATAAATCCCCAGGTCCTGATGGGTTTTCTTCCAATTTCTACAAAAATTTTGCCCCTGAATTAGTCCCAATACTTCACCAGCTATTCTCCTAGTTTTGTGAAACAGGCATCTCTGATTTCTCCCTTTTGGAAGCACTGATTGTGGTCCTTCCTAAACCAGGAAAACCTCCAAATAGAGTTTCTAATTACCACCCGATTTCCCATATGAACTATGATATCAAAAGTTTTGCTAAAATTCTGGCCAAAAGAATTCAACAAGTATGGGAAGGCCTGATTGGACCTGAACAGGTAGGCTTTATGAAAGACTGATGTTCAGCGGACTACCTCAGGAAATTATCTCACATTTTCTCCGCCTCCAGGGGGAGCAATGTCCCTATGGCATTGGTCTCCCTGGATGTGGAAAAAGCTTTCAATAGGGTTAACTGGGCTTTCTTATTTTTGGCTCTTGAAAAATGTGGCTTCCCAAAGTCCTTCATAAGCTGGATACAAATTCTATACTCCCCCCCTCGCCGCAAGAATATACTGTAATTGCATACTCTCTGAGACTTTTGAGCTATTCGCTGGCACCCGTCAAGGATGCCCACTGTCCCCTCTCTTATTTAATATTTACCTAGAACCTTTGTTATATTTTCTCAGAAAGTCCCCACGTATAACAGGGATTTCTGTTTGTTCGTTCGACCTTAGACTCTGCATATGCGGATGATATCCTGCTACATCTTTCTAATCCTGCCAACTCAATCCCTGCCGCCCTGCAAATTATCCGTGAGTATGGTAGATTCTCTAATTACAAACTTAATGTGGATAAAACTACGATAATGCCTTTAAACCACATGGTAGTAGCAACGGACTACACCCACCTTGGTTTAGGATATATTTCCAAGCTCAAATATTTGGGTGTCGTCCTCTCACAAACCACAAGCTCCATGATTAAACTTACTCTAGATGATTTAATTAATAACATTTGTCTAGTCTTGCACAGATGGGCTTCCCTTCCTTTCTCCCTTCAAGGCAGAATCAGTATCATTAAAATGAATATCCTCCCCAGGCTGTTCTATCCTTTGAACATGCTGAGTGTCTCACTTCCCTTTAAATGGTTTAAAAAGGTACACAGCCTTATTACCTCCTTCTTATGGAAAGATAAACCCCCATGTAGGGCCTATACCCAGTTAGGGGCTTCCAAGCAGATGGGAGGACTTAAGCTGCCCAATTTTCTTATTTACTATTTTGCCAGTCATATCGCCAAATATTTCAAGTGGTCCAATCCAGTTAATGTCTCAGTGACCACTTCATATGTTCCCTTGTGGCTCCAAATGGAGACAGCTCTGATTCATCAAAATGGCCTAAATCTGGATAGTTTATACTTCATTTCCCCATAGCAGCTCCCAACCACTACGGAATTCGGTTATATTTACGTCAGTTAAGATCCACGCACAGTTATGCAGAACACTTCGTTACAATAATAAGAGAGACACCACCCAACCGATATGTTCTAACTTGAATTTTAGGCTGGGAGGTCAGATGTTGAATCCCAGAGATGTACCCTCTTTGGAAGGGGAGAGTGTGCAACCTCCTTTTGGAGGGACATATCCTCAACAGTCAGGAGTTACTGGTGGTCCTGGGTGTACCCGCTGCCCTAATCTTTAAAATCTACTAACTTCGACACATGTTGGTCCACTGGTTTGGCTCGCCAACCTGGTCCATTAATTAAGGGAAGCTCCTTCAAATGCTCCAGACTCAACCCTGGCAACCCCACTCAGTTTCCCGGACAGCCTCTACTATATATTCCAAAATCTTCCCTGAGGCCTCGGGCCACTCTACATACTGGTCTTTCCTATTTCCTGATTCCAGTTTTGACTGGCACCATATTTGGGCCAATCTACACTGTTTTATTACCAATGATAAACTACATCTCACTCAGCTTTACAATTTGCACAATATATATATTTTACTCTTGTTCGCCTAGCAAAAATGGGGTTAATCCCCTCCCTGCTGTGCACCAGGTGTGGACAGGAAGATGGGACCCTTTTGCATGTGATGTGGGATTGCCCCAAGGTTTCCTCTCTTTGGGTGAAGATAAAGCAAAAGATGGATCCTCTCCTTGGTCTGGAAGATTACTTCACCCTGGAGATCTGCCTCATTGAGGATTACTCCAAAATTCCAGTTGAGGAGAGAAAATATTGGCTAGCCATAATTTCACTCTCGGTGAAAAAAGTTATTCACTGCCACTGGAAGGATCAATCAGAAATCTCCTACTCTGAATGGCTTACTGAATTATTACTTAATCTATGGCTTGAAAAGATGACCGCCAGCCTTCACAGCTGCCTGCAGGGTTACGATAGGAAGTGGGTAAACAATATGCTTTATGCTCGACCCTCCCGTCCCACGAATAGGTCACCAGATTCTAATTCTCTTGGGAATAAGGAGCATGACTCACAGGAGCATGAGTAGATTAAAGGATTTGCCCCTGGCAGCAGTGCCCTCATAGGCTCCCTCAACCTACATCGCACAGGGTTAGGGGCATTTATGTGTTTTCAGTCATACTGCACATCTTCACCCCTTTGTGCTCTCCATTTTTGATTTTTTTTTTTTTTACTTTTGTTGTCAGCATTTTCCGATGTATCTTTGTCCTTTAATCAGATATTTATTCCGAACGGACTGTCTTTTTTATATGTATATAATATGCCTCTGTGGGGGGATGGGGAAGGGTTAAGGATTTTTAAGAAGTGTCTTGTAAGTGCATATGTTATGATGTCTGTTTATATTTTTTGTTTGTTCATTATGGGGGTTTGCATTTACTGTATACTCTTAAAAGATCAATATATTAAATTAAAAAAAAATAAATAAAAAGGGAAATTCCATGTTTTTTGCTTGGGAAGATTTTTTTCTCTGATCCACACCTGCCCATTCTTGCTCAATAATTTGGTCACAGTGAATAAAACCCCGGGAAACATTTTGGAGTAGAGGAGGATGCAGACAGAATTGGATTGACATCCACTGTCTCCACGGACTGCTCCTCCTTAAGCTGTAAGGATCTACAAGTCTCAGCTATCAAAAAGGACAAGGACTTAATTGTCAGACAGTGGGGGAGTTGGAATCCTTGACTTGGTTTCCATCCACTCCCCATTCTCTTGCTCCTCGGAGGGGACGCCCCCTCAATCAGAGAGCAATTTTTTAAGGTCAGGAGCTTCCCCAAGATCCCCGGAATCTTCATCTTGGCCTTCTAAGGGGTCAGGGTCTACCTGCACATCTGATTCTGCAGCTTTCTCCTGCGGCGGCACACCTGGACATGCCTGGATGCCTCCCCCACTGACCTGAGGGGCCCAGTTTGGGGTCGGGTGTATCTGCTGGGATGTCTTTCAGAACTTCGGGGCTCAAAAGCTCACAGAAGAGCAATAAAAATGATTTTCACAATTCTGCTTTGCCACTGCGAACAGACTGATTAGGTGCCCCCCCCCCAGCTGAGAGGACCAGCTGGGGGAACCATGAGAGAAATATTATGCTGAGCAACATATTGAGGTCAATAGGAACCCATGGGGGAGGGCCTCATCATCTTTTTGCAGGTCTTACATGGTTTCATGATTAATGGTCTCCGATAAGCTGTGGTGCCAATAACTGAAGTTACCACAGAGAAGCCCCAGATTAAACTATATAAAAACAATAATTATTAGCCCTGTAGCTTGCTGGGTTAAAAATTCACTAAAAGAGCTGTGAAACTGTATTAGCATGCCAAAAAGTACTGGAATGGGCATGCACACTCTCCAACGGGTGTGCGCAGAGCATTAGCACGCTAGCGCGGATGTGCGTGCACTTGTAAGCATGCTAACAGAATAGCACAATGTATTTAATAGGGATCATGCTGCGCAAAAGGTTTTAGCTCTGTGCAAGTACACGCACCATAGGCACACGCGTTAGACAGCGCCGGGAAGCCTGCCTGAATAAGGAGTGCGCGCCAAGCCTTAATGGTGGCCATGCAAATGGAAAATGGGAGTCTGTGGTGGAATATCACCAAAACACAATTAAAAAGTACCCAAATCACACAATATCTGTAAAACACTGTTGAGTACAAAATCCGAGGCTTGGGAGAGGGGTGGGAAAAAGGAAACCAATGCCAGTGCCGAAGGACACCCCCCCCCCCGAGACCCTACACTCTCAGCAAATAAAGTTGTACCTACCTGTGACACCTTTTTTTTTTTTTAAATAATATGGAGACCATTAAAACACCCTAGCAAGGCAGAAGTTGCTCCCAGTCCACACAAAGAATGAGAAAAAAGGCAAGTTATTCAATTTGAAAGCCACAGGTTAACAGGCATAATTTTAATTTAAGGGTGCTTCCTGAAACAGGCAGCTCCAACCTGCTATGCAGAACTGCAGCCCCAAAAGAAGCCTTGAAATCTTGAAACTTGAAATTCTTGAGAGAAGATAAAAGTAGCTCTGTTCCCTTCTTTTTTTTTTTAATCTGTTTATGCCCCCTTTCATCCACCACTCCTTCAGGCGGCCAAGTCCATGTCCTCTGCCGTTCCCCCAATCTGCTGTCCATCTGCCCAGCTGTCTGCGTGTCCCAGCATATCCCTTCGCTGAGGGGGGCCCCCCTTCCCATAGAGAGGCATCCAGAAGAGGAGAGAAGATCGAGGTGCCCCTTGGCACCCCCTCACATCCTGGACAGGCAACATGGGCAGAATTGGGGGATTCCCGGCTCGCAGCCAGGAAGATGGGCCGCGTCCATCTGGTAAGGGTGGCCATTTTCATTTTTCTTAGTTCTCTGCCCCTGTGGAGGCATGCCAGTGCCGTCCTGAACCCGCGCGACCGGCGTGAGGTCACCCACACCGCAAAGCGCCGCGCGCCATCTGGCTACAAGGAGCCGCCAAAGGGCGGTGCCTCCATGACCCTCCCTCCCAGGGAGGAGAGCATCCAAAGGACGCTCTTGAGCCCTCCCTGCCAACCTCCGCTCCTGACATCCCGGGCTCAGGCACGAACCCGGGTCGCCAGTATGCCAGGCGATCGCCTGGCGCCATGTAGCTGGCATATCTGTCCCCTTCTAATGGCACAGCTAAACTGGGGATTTGCTGCTGCATAGAATCTTCATATGTCAAACATTCTAAAGCTTGGACTGTACCATTCCCCTGGTAGGGGGTGCATTATACCCAGTTGTTATGATTACCCATTGACAATGTGGAGCACTATTGAATAAACATTTATTTCTAACAAGGGTACACGCTATTCTTTATATAAAAAACACATTTTGCTGCTTTTATACCCAGACTGGCCCTAAATACCACAAGACCACCAGTGCTATCCCACTAGCCAGGGCAACCCATTTACTAGACCTTGGCTACCAGATGCTGCACCCACTCTTTCAGCTACGAAAGGTGACAGGCACCTAGCAATACAACGTCAGCATCTATGTGTGTATGTGTAAGGGGTGCAGACAAACCTTCTGTTCTCCTTCCCTTTAGATTACTTGCTACAGCACTAATAATATGCTCACAGTTTTTTTCTTGTTTGCTTCTCATGGTCTACCCTTCTTCCCGGCAGATCCCCAGCTCCAAACCTCCCACCAGGTGACCTCCTAGACAAAAGGTACCCAGTTTAGCTTATCTTGGGATACATTTGCTGTGTGGCCCTGCCACTCCAGTGCTATTGGGATACATGTACAGTGTGGCCCTGCCACTCCAGTGCCTTTAGTGTACAAGTACAGTGTGGCCCTGCCACTCCAGTGCCCTTGGGGTACATGTACAGTGTGGCCCTGCCATTCCAGTGCCCCTGGGGTGCATGTAAAGTGTGGCCCTGCCACTCCAGTGCCTTGGCATACATGTATAGTGTAACCCTGCCACTCCAGTGCCCTTGTTGGGATACATGTACAGAGTGACCCTGCTACTCCAGTGCCCTTGGTGTACATGCACAGTGTGGCCCTGGCCACTCCAGTGCCCTTGGTGTACATGTACAGTGTGGCCCTGCCACTCCAGTGCCCTTGGGGTACATGTGCAGTGTGGCCCTGCCACTCCAGTGCCCTTCGAATACAGGTACACCACTGCAGTGCCCTTTGAATACAGGTACACTGTGACCCTGCCACTCCAGTGCCCCTGTTGGGATACATGTACAGAGTGGCCCTGCCACTCCAGTGCACTTGGGATACATGTACAGCGTGGCCCTGCCACTCCAGTGCCCTTGGTATACAGGTACAGTACGACTCTGCCACTCCAGTGCCCTTGGTATACAGGTACAGTAGGACCCTACCACTCCAATGCCCTTGGTATACAGGCACAGTATAACCCTGCCACTCCGGTGCCCTTGGTATACAGGTACAGAATGACACTGCCACTCCAGTGCCGTTGGTAAACAGGTACAGTATGACCCTGCCACTCTGGTTCCCTTGGTATACAGGTACAGAATGACCCTGCCACTGCAGTACCCTTGGTGCACAGGTACAGTGTGACCCTGCCACTCCGGTGCCCGTGGTGCACAGGTACAGTGTGACCCTGCCACTGCAGTGCCCTTGGTATACATGTATAGCTTGACCCTGCCAGTCCAATGCCCTTAGTATACATGTACAGTGTGGCACTGATGCTCTAGTGACCTTGGTGTACATGTACAGTGTGACCCTGCCACTCCGGTGCCCTTGGTGCACAGGTACAGCGTGACCCTGGCAGTCCAGTGCCCTTAGTATACATGTACAGTGTGGAACTGATTCTCTAGTGACCTTGGTGTACATGTACAGTGTGGCCCTGCCACTCCTGCGCCCCTAATTCCTGGGTCATCTCAGTATGGTCTCCTTGGTGGGAAATTGCAGGAATCCTGCTAGGATGGGACGTGGTTACTCAGCTTGCTTGAGTGGTGGGACGAGAGACCCGTGGGCCCTCTTAGTGTTAAATGTCTGGTCCCCTTTTAATCTGAACACCACTGGCAATTCATGCTGCAGGAAGGTGACAGTTTCATTCAGTTCCGTGTATTCTAGAAAATCTATGAAACGGCCCGGTGGCGCAGAGGGTTGAGGTGATGGACGCCACACCTCATGGCACGCCGGCGACCCGGGGTTTGGGAATGAGCTTGGGTCGTCAGAGGTCGGCACCGAAGAGCTGGATGGAGCTGCCGGCAGGCAACTCTCCTCTCCGGGGGTGGTGGGGCGGCATCCCTCTGCTAACTGCTGCCCCCTGGTGGAGGGCAGGGCATAGCACAGGCTGTATGGTACCAGGCATTAGGCCAATGGTGTGGGCGGAAGCGGGTCGTTACCGGGGCTGCAAGGCCTCCACGCGAATGCGTCCTTCTCCTGGGGCCCTTGGAAGAAAACAAGAGGAGAAAATACCAGCGGCAGGATGACGACTGACTCCCCGCAGGCGCTGCTCCCGTGCCGGGTGATGGGGCTGGGGGAGTTGGTAGGATGGGAGCCATCTGGGGGTGCAGAAATAAGAGTTTTTAAAAAAAAAAAAAAAAGGAAAATCTATGAATCGTAGGTTATTCCTGGGGGCTGCTGTTTTCCAGGTAATCGATGTCCTGCAGTGTATGTATAAGGTGACTCTGTTCCCTCATTGTAGCTTGAAGATCTTGGAGCTTCAGATCTCGGCTGTTCACGTGGCACTTTGAGGAGAGGAGGCAGCTGTGAATTTCATTAAGTGTCTGAGAAGTAGTGACTGTTGTAACTTTAACCTCTCCTACCTCCTTTAACAGCCTACTAAACATTGCTTTCTTAGAGGCAATATCCAACAGCTGCTGTCTACTCACAGCCATCCTATTGTGCTCTCTGAGCTGTCAGGCTACACAGATACCTTAGGAAACAACCGGATCCAGAAAGAGAACAGCAGGTCCAATCTGAAAAAGTCTTGTGGTGTTCAGTCGGTGCTACTGGGTACCCAACAATGAGTGAGTTATAGGGTGGAAAGGGGAGTTGCAGATAAAAAGGTATAGACTGGTATTCCGGATCCTAGGAGCCTGGTCTCAGACTTCTTTCCTGCAACAAACTGTGTACCATTCTCAACTGCTGTATGACATCTTGAGAAGTCATCCTGTGTGTGGTGTGCTCTGTTTAAGTAACCTGTGTGGTACATTGTAAGCTATGTTAGGGTTTAGTTCAATTTAGTGTTTTATGCATGCATGCTCTCTCTGTATTTAAATACTACAATACCACCTGTTCTGTTAATACTTACCTATTCCTGCACTTCCGTTCCTCTCTGTACTTACCTATTCCTGCATTTCCTTTCCTCTCTGTACCTACCTATTCCTGCACTTCCTTTCCTCTCTGCACTCACCTATTCCCACATGTCCTTTCCTCTCCGTACTTCCCTATTCCTGCACTTCCTTTTCTCTCGGTACTTACCTATTCCCGCACTTCCTTTCCTCTCCGTACTTACCCATTCCTGCACTTCCTTTTCTCTCTGTAATTACCCATTCCTGCACTTCCTTTTCTCTCCATACTTACCTATTCCTGCACTTTCTCTTTAACTTACCTAGTCCTGCACTTTCTCTCCGTACTTACCTATTCCCTCACTTCCTTTCCTCTCCGAACTTTCCTATTCTTGCACTTCCTTCTCTCCATATTTAGCAGCTATTCCTGCACTTCCTTCTCTCTCCATACTTACCTATTCCTGCACTTCCTTTCCTCTCTGTACTTTCCTATTTCTGCACTTCCTTTTCTCTCCATACTTACCTATTCCTGCACTTCCTTTCCTCTCTGTACTTTCCTATTTCTGCACTTCCTTTTCTCTCCATACTTATCTATTCCTGCACTTCCTTTCCTCTCTGTACTTTCCTATTTCTGCACTTCCTTTTCTCTCCATACTTACCTATTCCTGCACTTCCTTTCCTCTCTGTACTTTCCTATTCCTGCACTTCCTTTTCTCTCCATACTTACCTATTCCTGCACTTTCTCTCAGTACTTACCTATTCCTGCAGTTCCTTTTCTCTCCATACTTACCTATTCCTGTACTTCTTGCTGTCTCCATATTTACATATTCCTCTACTTCCTTTTCCCTCTCTACACTTATCTGTTCACATACCCCTATGAATGCAGGAGACAGAACTGGGGTGTCTGAAAGCTCTGTCAACTGATGCAAATATACAAATGCAGCAACAGTGGCCTTATAAAAAAGCACTTTGGGGTGCTGATGAGAATATAGCAGGCAAAACATGTTTTCCTTGAACTCTGTCTGCTCCAGGACTTTGTCTAGAATATCTGTTATTTTTTATTTTTCAACTGACCAGTGAACAACATGATGGCTGAACATGAGATGAATGAATACCTGACCAATCAGTCTTCCAAACCACTGAGGGGAGCCAAAAAAAAAAAAAAAGAAAAACACTAAGAAAGCAGCGGTTGTTGTACAGTCTGCAGGCCTCAGCCTGAGCATGCTCTCAGCAGCAGAGATGGCTGTGCTAGGTCATACAGTCAGAAAGCAAATGCTGGAAGTGCTAAATCTAAAACTCACTGAACTAGCAAAACAATGCTCAGAGTAGGAGGAAAGGCTCACAGAAGTTGAACGGCGGGTCTCTGCTGTAGAAGACATACTTAACCTGGTGATGGAAAGCATTGCGGCCTGAGAAAGAGTTAGTAAACCCCTGAGAGCAACCTGACTACCAGAACTATAACTGCCACAGAAACTTGCAGCAGCGAGGGCTCCGCGGGGGTAAGGAGGGTGTGAGTACCAATAAATTCCATGCTGAAGCTGCTTAGTAAGGTTGTGAAGGGTGGCCGCCTGAAGATCGAGAAGGCACATAGAGCCCTTGCATCAAAACCACCACTGGAGGAACCACCAAGACAGATCTTTCATTATGCCATTTCAGAGCCTGGCAGCATATAGAAAGTGCAAAGAGCTGCAATTTAAAGGCAGCAGGCCTTTCCTGCAACAGGACTTTTTGCAGTGGCACCAGGAGTGGGTTGCCCAGTACTGGACACCCTCAGAGCCAAAAAGCTGAAGTTCATTTTTTCCTACCCAGCAGTGGTCCATATGAAGCATATTACTCATACAGTTTGGGAGTGGAGAAGGTTCAAAGAGTCCTTACTGAATATGAGAGTAAGAATGGGTGAGATGAGACTTGGCTAAAACTAGTTTCTATAATATGTGTTGGACGTGGTTGCTGCACTTCTTCCCTTCCCCTTGGGACCCATCAATCCTCTTAGCTGCACCGGCGCTACTGAAGGGACTCTATTAGCAAGAAGTGGACTTTATTTGCTGTGGTGATTCTGAAGAGAAGAACCTATGGCACACCTAGACTTTTATCTCCCCTACAGGACACTGTGTTGGGAGTCTCCAGCCATGTTTCACTTGACAGGGCCAGGGCTGAGCCACGAGGCAGGAGTGCAGTGAAAGACAAGATGGCATGCAGTGCTCACTGTGGGATTACTGAATGAAAAGGGACTGTGTTTTTGGAGTTAGACCTGTTCCAGCTATTAAGAAGAACTGACTATCACTGTCTGTAACTCAGGTACTAGGTCTGGGGGCATGTATGTTGAGGGTGCAGCCTCCCTCTTGAGTTTGCTCTGCTTGGGAAATGGACCAGCTTGGGGGGGCAATGACTGTCCTTCATAAATGTGATGGGGTGTGCACTGCAGAGCTCTGCTAAACTGAAACGAGGCTTTGCTTCGACACTGCATGTTCTCTTACATTACTAGGCTATGGAGGGAGTGCGGGGGTTGGGGGATGAGATGGCAACCACGACTGATTGAGCCATTATGCTCGCTGCTAAAGCAGGCCTTCCCTGCACAACCCCCTAGTTGGGTAGCAGGATTGTGGGCAGTGCTGATGATGGCTCCTACTTACTTGACTTTACTGCTAAGGAGTTATGTCAGTTTTAGATAAGGTAACTTTAGGGGATTGTATAATTGGACAGGTATTTTTATGTTCATAAGATATGTGCTGAAGAGGAAGGAGGAGATGGGGGGGGGGGAGGCCACGCAGAGCGTGAAAGTGGATGTTCATCCCCGACGGCTAGCTGGACTATGGCCAGGAGATGAACTACAGTGTATACTGATGGCCTGTGTCATGGTATATTTTTATGTACCCCTAACTGTTTTGGGGACTGTTTTCTGTTACGTATTTAAGCGTTAAATCATAAGAGTTCTGATGGAAAATACAAGTCTACTGGGTCTACCTAGGAAAACACCTCAAACTCTTGGGAGAGGAAGGGAACCTGCATTGATGAGTGGCTTGCAGACCAAGGGGGCTGTGGCCTAAGTCAACAATTTATGGTTCTGGTATGGGTACTGATCTAGTAGTAGTAAAACTTTTATTCATTTCAAAACATGAATTGGATATCTCAGCTGAGACAAGCTAATTTCCAGTGAGGTCCAGGTAAGGCAAGGTTCCAGTTACTTTCACACATATTAACAGGGGTCTGTGATCTGCAAGTTACCTCTTGAAATGTACATTGATTTTCCTTTCCCATTAAGTGGGCAAAGGTTTTAGTTGCATAGAAATATAAAGGAATGCAAGGAGCAATACTGCTAGAGAGACTTCGGCCCCAAAATGAACATCATAAATTGGTGGGAGGATGGGTGGGTGACTGTTTTGCAGCCTCCTATTTCTCCCCCAAGCAGAGGGTGGCGATCTTGGTAAATAGGGCTCTCCCTTTAAAGGTGGACAAGCTGCTGACTAACCACTGTGAAGGGAGATATGTCTTCCTGCAAAGGGAGCGCCATGGCAAACAAATCTCCTTTGGAACTGTGTATGCCCCAGGAGTATTTGACCCTGAATTCTGTCTGCTGAGGTTGGACATCCTGCACCAGGAACAGATCATGAACCTGACTTTGGGAGGGGAGTTTAAATGTGTTATGAAACCATCCTGGGAACACTCTGAGGTGGCTGCATGCCATGACGACCCGGTTGTGCATAGGAAGAAGGGGGTGAAGGACTTCGATCTTGTGGACATATGGTATATGGCAAACTCTAAGGTGAAAGAATGCACCTTTTTTAATTCAAGGTACTTCACTGAGTTCATCATAAAAACACACAGAGAACATTGCAAACAATGTAAGAAAAACAGGACATATTACCATGTCCCCACCCCTGCCTGCCAGACGCATAATTATTACACCAAGCAGGTTAAGTAAGTATGAATCATCTTATGCACAGACAGTGGTAGCAAGCAGCACACAGTTAGACTACCCTGTCACAATATATGAAGGTGGAATAAAAGCAATGATCATAGTATTTAAAAATGTGTTACAAATCTGTGGTAAACTTAACCCAGCTGCGTAAGAACATATAATTTTCCCCAGTTTCTCCCAAAGGTACCCAGTTTATTTCTCATTCTGGCGATTGGGATTTTTCAGCCTTTAAAGCAAACAAAAGCTCAGTATGCCATTCTGCATAGTTCAGAATTTCCTGGTCTAGCCAGTGTCTCAGAAGCATATTCTTAGCACAGTCTGAAATTATGGCAATATGATTTTTTTTTTGGTGCTCCAATTAGTTTGTGTTCAAAGTCTCCGATAATACACATCTCTGGTGCAGGGTGGGACAACTCAGGTAGCCAGGTGGCAAACAGTCACTAGAATAATTGGTCTGGTCACCAGCAGCCAACTGGCTACCTGGCCAGGAAGTGATTTTTAAGCCCTTAAAATGATGGCTGCTAAAAATACTGATTCGGTTACCAGATTTCCAGGGTACTGGCAAAACTGACCACCAGCTCACATCCTGATTTGTCCCACCCTGCTCTGGTGTGAATGCTTGATCCAAGCCAAGTAAGGGATCAAGCTCACGTTGGCTAGCCTCCCACTGGAGCTTCAACTTGAGGATATGCAACAGTGCATCAGTGGTGTCTTAGCATCTGGAGCAAGTATTGGAATTCAGTTTGTTAATTAACAAACAACGTGGAGTACAGCACACACTGCAGAATAATCAACTGCATGAACCTACAGCTATCAAATCTAGTGTGCTTGTACAGCCTTTCTAAATTACCTGCCAGTTATAGTCCCCATCCTGTTTGGGAAGTGTATTCTGCCAATATATATCAGTGCCATCAACTTTGTCAGGAGAAAGGTCCCTCGACCTCCTTGGTGAGCTGAGCCTTGGCCTTAGCCCACCAGGATGCCAAGATTTCCTTCAGATCCACCGGCGGCTGCAGAGAGGGTGGCAGAGGAGGAGGAGGAGGAGGGGAGGTCGGATTTGGGTAGGGTGGGTACCCGTAATAAAAGTATCCATAGCCCGATGGCGGGAAGCCCGGCATCTGGTACTATGGCGCAGGGTAAATGGCATTAGGTACTGCAGCATTGGATACTGAGGAGCTGGGTACTGCGGCACCAAGTATTGAGGTGTCGGGTAGCCTGGCGCCAGGGGCTCTGGTGGAGCAGAGGGTCCTGGCAAAGGCCCTGCTGGCAGACCGGATGGAGGCGGCGTCGGTCCTGCGGGTGGCGGGCCTGGCATAGGGAGACTGCCGAACCGGTCAGACGGTCCTGATGGAGGAACAGGTCTTCCATCAGGCAAAGCGATGCCGGAGGGTGTCATCTGGTTGGCCAGCGTCGGGCCCAGCGTTCAGGGGTCCGGCGTCAGAGGTGAAACCCCTGACGGCAGCGTCCCAAGGTTGTTGGTCTCAACCGGGGAAGGAGGGTTGAAATCCCCAGGTGTGACCCGAGGGGACGAGGGAACCTCAGTAGGCAACAGGGTTATCCTTTGCAGAGAGCCTGGGGCATCAGGCGTGATGATAGGGTCTGACGCAGGCAGGCTGACCGGACGATCATCGGAGGAGCCGGCGGCCGTCTTGTCAGCAGTGTCCGGGCGGACGTCGGAGGAGTCGACGTCCAACTTATCGGACTCCCTGTCTGAGGAAGGCCATGAAGGAGTGGCGGCCTTGTCGGAAGCAGGGTGGGCTGGGAGAACACCCAAGGAGGTGAGCGGCTTAGCAGCCCTGTCCGGGTGGGTGTCGGTGGGACCAACGTCCAACTTACTGGACCCATTCGGACTGGAAGGCCGCAGTGGAGGAGCGGCCTTGACAGGAGTGGAGGCCTCCTTTGACCCAGAGGCTCCCGAAGGGCCCGAGCACGACGGGAGGGGTGACGCCTTCTTGGTAACCACCAAGATGGCCGTCAAGCGATTTCCCCTGGAGGGGATGATACCTGTAAGGCCTCAACGCTGCTGTGGGAGACAAATCATCGCTCCCGGTGCTTCTCCTTCTCACGCTTCTTTTTGTGGCCTTTGGGGGAGGTTGACGCCTACCTAAGTTTCTTCAACTCCTTCTCCATGGATGCCATTTTCTTGTTGTGGAGATGGGCATCCAGGGACTGCTGCCTTCGCTTGCGGGTAGCACAGCTGAATTTCTGGCAGTGCTGGCACTTCTCCACAGGGTGGTCTGGGCCTAGATAGAGGCACAGGGAGTGGTCATCCTTGTGTGGAAGCTAGCAACCACACGAGTCGCACTTGTTTTTATGCAATTTGGAGGGTGTCGGGGACAACATACACAGCAAATGGTATGAGAGAAAACAAAAAATTCAAGAAAAAGGTTGAAAAAGTTGAAAACTTTACAACCGACAAAGGTACTGACGAGCACAGCTCTACCGTGAGGAACTTTCACAAGCCAAATGGCGGGAAAGAATTGTGGGGGGGCTGCCCCTTTATACTAATGTTGTCTGACGCCGGTCACATGACGTGGGGGCGGTCCCCCCGGCAGAGACTGCTAGCTAGAAGTTTTCCGTGGGGTCCAGATGCCTGGTGGCTTAGTCCTATCTGTGAATACTTACTGCAACAGCCCTCTTAAAGCAAGATCCAACATTTCACACTCTTTTTGGGTGCTTTTTCAAGATCTTGCTTTGTTCACAATAAAGCCAAATATTTATGGAAAGACAGAGTCTGGAGATATTTGTGTGACTCAGAGGGCTGAGTCCTTGTTTTTTCAATTTTATATTGGGACTTGCAAGCATCACCCTTGTTGCTTTGCTGCATCATCCTAATGTGCTGCAGGACCTGGTAGCGCTTCTGTTTGGACTGCGTCCCCTTAATATTCCATGTGATATAGCGATATGGAGTACTCATTAAGCCTGGTAAGAATGTTTTCCCTGCTTAGTATTGTCACAACCCTGCAAACATGTTGCATAGATGATACCCAACATGTTAGAAATGCTCCCAGCTCTCCCAAAGCTGCTTCCTCTTGCCCCCTCACACACATATATAATAGTCCATAATACATATATAACAGTCTATAACCAAGAATCTGAGAACTAGCAGCAATAAACAGATAAACACTCTGGTGCTACAACACAAAAACTCACAGTACTCTGGATATTACCTCCACTCCGATAAGGGCAAACCCTTTTTCTTTTCCCCATAGATGAGGGTTCCGGCCTAGTGGTAGCCGGTCAAGCCCTGCACTGAAAACCTTGAGTGGAACAGAAACATCCACTAGTTTGGGGTCTGAAGCAACCAAGAAAATTAAGGTGGAGGGGCAGATGTAACCACAGTGGCATGCTGGGTTAGGGCCATAATCCACTGGTTAGGATGGTGGGCTTAAAGGTATTCACAGATGGTTTCGGTGGTTAGCATACAAGACCAGTAAGAAGTTACCCCATTGCATGCGTATGCTTCCCACACCAACTCCACTGTGGCTCCCCCCCTTTTCGTGGTATTAAAGAAGCCATAATAACTGTTTCATTAGTCATGAAACACAACGTGCAAGAACGATCAGAGCTACATGATAACTACATAACATTCTCAATTAGTATACTGCCTTTTATTAAACAGTTTTGTGACACACAACAGGACTAAGTTTGAAAGTTCTCCACATGACGGGTGTAGCAAAAATGGCAGCGTTCTGCCAGAATGACTGTGCTCACTTCTGTGGGCTGCCCACTGCACAACTGAGAGGGAACAGAGTGCCACAGCTCAGTGAGGAAATGGATGAGGCAGTGTCATCCAGGTATTTCCATGGACTGCTGGCGACTGACTGGTGTTAGTAAAGCCATGCCTTAGATGATACCGTGGCATGTATAACCACCTTGCTCCTGCTGCGAGACACGTAGAAAAAATCCTCAAACACAGGCTATGGCCATATCTGAACTTAAAAGGTCATAGAGTAAATGGTACACAGCGTCTCCTCACCTCCCTTTGGTAAGCTTTAGGCCCTGAACAGTTAAAAGGAAGGACTTGCTCTGCCACTTAGGGTGGAGCAGGTCTACCTGTCAGTTAATCAGCAAAGCATCCACTTAAAGGAGACAGGAAATGATTTTTACATAGTTAACTTATCTTCCATCTTCCTTTCCATGCCAGTTATGTATTCTGATATGCTTTGATGATTTTTTGATAATCTAATAATATAGTTTTTGGATGCCCTCAGATCTACACAGAGTTCCACTCTCCTCATCAGCTACTGCCCTTGATTTTCATTTCTCTAAGACATTCTATAACAACATCACAGACTCCCATTCCAGGCCATTCATCTGAATGGTGTTATTGATGTCACAGAATGTTCAGGCAGTATGAAAACAGACAGCAGCAACTGCTGAACAGAGAGGGATCCAGGGTAGTTACAAAAGCAACAAAATTAGATCATCAATTTAACAAAAAAGGTCAAAAGCATATCAGAATACTGGGTAGGCTATAAAAGAATGACTGGAGGGCATCTAGAGGTGTAAAAACTGTTTACTATCACCTTGAATGGCAGCTAAGTCCAAGTTTGAGGGAAAGCGAAAAAAGACAGGTTGTTTCTCACCAAGATCTCATGATAGAATTTTTGGCTGATGCCTGCTGAAGATTCAGTGTCACTGGCTAGTAGGTCAGTCAGGACTCCAGGAATGAGACCTCCTCTTTGAGGCAGTGCTTCAAAACAGGCCAGGGAATATGGTGGGAAGCTCTGTGATGGCCTCCTTCAGAGAGCTGTACCGTTTTACTCCGGTGTTAGTGGTCACAAGAAGCTTTGCCAGGTAATTCATCCTGAAATGCATTCCTGCAGCATTCAATTTATTTAATACCTGGGTACTCATTTTACAGTACACGAGTATGAGGACTGAGGTCATTGAAAATAATGATTCGTTTATCCCCTAGTTTGATTGTGTCCCTTTCTCTGCCCTTGAGCTGGACGTATATTTTGTCCAGAAAATGTAATAGCTGGAACATTGTTAGTCAAGGGCGGTCATTTAGGTCAGGCACAGCTCTCAAGATGTGACACACTTGTTTGATGATATAGCATGAGCCATGGGGGGAACCCAGCAATGTATACACAAAGCTGCTTCAGTATGTCCTGATCTTTAGTTTTTCAGGTACCCCCACCACGACCGAGCTGTTGCACCTGCTGTGCTCCTCTTGGTTTTCTATGCGGGCTTCTTGTTTGGTGATCTTGTGCTGCATGGCCGCTAGTTCAGGCTTGTCTCTCGACCGCAGATCATCCAGTGAACTTAAGTGGGCTTCTGTGTGTCCAACCCCTGTAGAAAGGTCCTGCAGTGCAGACTTAGAATATTTGAAGTTGCCTGAAAGTCAACAGTATCCCCTCCTTGACTGCCCCCAATTCCTTCAAAAATCTGTCTAGGGTCTCTCCTTCCTTTCCTATAACTGCAAGGGAAACAGGTGAATTGCTGAGTTTGTGCCTTTTGGACGCTTCCGATTGCTCCAGCAGTGGAGGCGGCATTGCCATGAGGTTTGCACGTCCTGTTAGCTAGGTGGTATCAGGTGACTGTCTCAAGAATACATCTTCCACTCCAACCCCCACAAGACATGGTCTAAGCTGGATTACATGTGTGTCCCAGGGCTTCTGTGGTATGGTGAGAGATGTTTCACATATCTCGATTTATATAGTATATCAGACCATGCCATGGCTGTGGTGCACATGGTGATAGGGGCAGAGAAAAGAGGACCTGCAGGGTGAGGCTTCCCACATACCTGTATCTATTGGCTAATGAAGAATTTCGGCAATTCCTGGTGAATCAATGGGTCTTATGACTACCAGTGCTGTGTTGGCCCCTCTAACTCAGCGTTATGGGAGGCTGGGAAGGCATAAATGCCGGGATGATAACTGGTTTTGTGGCTAGTCTGAAATGGAAGAAGAAAGAAAGGAAGCAGGAGCCAGAAAACAAAAAATTTGTCAGTCGATAAGGCCCACTTGGCCCACCCAGTCTGCCCATTTTTCCCTACTTACAGCGTCACCATAGACCCTACTTGATCTCTGGCTCCCCCTTTCCTTTCCACTAAAACACCCTTCTGTCTATCCCATGAATTCTTGAACCCCACCACCTTCACTGCAGACTATTCGGGCGTCCACCACTTTTTCTGCGAAGAAGTACTTCCTTGCATCTGTCATGAATTTACCCCCTCCAGCTTCACTGCATGTCCCCTTGTCCTCGAGCATCTTTTTTTCTGAAAAGTGCATTTATTTGATTTTGGTGACCAGGAAAGGCACACTGAGCCTAGGCTTATTTCCAGCTATGACCTGGGGGACAGAAATAGGGGATACAAAATACATAGCACAAGCTGGCCTGGTGGGGCTGAAGGTTGAGGCGCTGGACACCACACCTTGCACCATGCTGGCGACCCAGGTTTGGAAGTGAGTTTGGGCTGCCAGGAGTCGGCCGGGAAGGAGGGGATTGAGTGTCTGGCGGACTGCTCTCCTCTCCTGGGGAGGGTGTGCTTGTGCCTCCATGGCATTAGCAACTCCCAGTGGAGGCAGGGGGTGCTACCGCCAGAGGTCATGTCGGGAAGGGGTGGAGGTGACAGTGGACATCCACAAGATGGGTCCGGGAGTGCGCTAGTCTCTCGCTGGACATCACTGTACGCCCATGCCTCCGGGTGGGTCATGCTCACGTCACGAAAAAAGGAAACACCTCACGTTCAGGGAGGAGAATGACGAGCCACTGCCCCATGCCCAGCATCTGATCCTACCTTCCCAAGTCCCTGATATTCTCCGGTCCTCACCCTGTCTGCAATACAACTAGATTCAAGGAGCACTATGTAGTGGAGGTGGCCCCACCCTTGGGGTTGCAAGCCAGGGGCTGGTTGCAGGTAAGGTGTGGGGTGCCGTGCACTGGGGCCTACATGTGAAGATCTCAGGCCCAAGGGGAGCTAATGGGTGACATTTGAGGAAGGTCCCAGAGTGTGACGACCAGAGGGGAAAAGAGTGGGAAAAAAAATACATAGCACAAACACAGTTCACAGTTCCACTGAAGTGCAATCCGAGAAAACAAGTTAATACAGGAGTAAGTGCTAAATGAGCAGTCAAGGTAGAAGCAACTAAATAAGGCATTTTGACCACTCCTATACTGGGGCGGGAGGCAAATGCAAGGGGAACAGTCAGGTAGAGGTAAACCAGGAGCAGGGGGAGGGAAGGAGTTTCCGCTGATACCTCAGGGAGCTATGAGACACAGTGAAGCGGAGGGAAGAGTGGAGTTGGTTCCACAGTGATGTAGATGATAGGAAAAGGCTGATTACCCACAGAGGAGCAGGGCTGAGGAATGGTGCACGTGCGAGGATCCCTGAAGTGCAGTGAGGGGCAGGCAGAGGGGATGAGGGAGAGTAGAGATGTGAGGTAAGTGAGATGGGTCCCAAACCAGTATTTGGATATGAATGAGGCACAGTAGATCTGGCAGTGTGAGGGTAGCGGGAGAATGACTAAGGAGGAATACAGTGAGCAATAATGAGTACGAGAGGGAAAGTTGGTAACAAAGCTGTGGAAGGAGTTGTAGAGGGTGTCCAGTCTGGCCAGGGAGGTTGAGGGAGAGGTACCATAGACTACGTCTGCAATGTCAAAGACTGGGGGCACCATTCTGGCAACAAGCTGATGGTGGGCCTGAGGAGACAGGCAGCCTTTATTACCGTACAAGGCACTGAGTTTAGCGCAGAGGTTGGCATGGATGGCATCATGGTGGGCCGAGAAGTCACGTCTGCTGTCTAGCTATACGCCAAGGTATCTGAAGGATTGAACCACTTCCAGAGGGGCGCTATCCAAGGTGAAGAAGACAGGTAGAGTGGAGAGTCTGGCCAATTTCTAGCTGGCAATCTCAAAAAATAAGTGGGTGGGGGTTGCTTTAAATTCACTTTCAAGAAGAAAGCACAGTTCACTGCTGAACATTTACTTCTGTATACTTTATTTACTGCACCCCGGCGTTTCGCTTGCACCACTGAGTTTTTTCAAGGGGATTTTACTTCCATGACTGTTACAAAAAAGGTAAATCAAAAAGCATAGTACTTAAAAATATAAGTTTCACTGCGAAATAGTATACAAGGCAAAACCTGTTACCATATATTAGTGTAATAGCGTCACCGTTCTTCAATTAATGTATTATTAATTGACTCCTTAAAAATCTAGAAACAAAAACAAAACTTGCAGTAACATTGCTTAGCACCAAATGTCTGAAAAACCTTTTCAGAATTGCAAATATGAATTACATTAGTGCCACCACCACCATTCAGTGCATACAATATTTCTAATGCAATGTGCCTAAAACCCCATTACTCAGAGGGAGCCCATACCTGTCTGCATTTTATTTCAAAACTTAATACGCTGTAGTTTTAGTCACTTCTCAACTGGACATGTAGTCCTACCAATATAAAACACATCAGTGTCAATGTAAAAGATTTTAATTAAAGATCAACTCTGTAATTTGGTAAAACATTTGTAAAATCTATTTTAGAGTCAGCGTTTACTTTGTGGTTCTGTTTATATGATGTATATATAAGTAATGGCGTCCATGCAGAAGAACGCTGAACATTCCTCCTACCCTCTTGAGCCCACTGACCGCCCCGCCCGGCAGAGTGACATAACTCGTCACATCCCCATTCTCATGCCTTGTTTAGGACACAAGTTCAGTAGCTAGGCAACTGACAACAATCACAGCCCAGCAGCCATGATCGGGAGGACTGTCAGTGGGCTCAAATGCACTGAATGGTGTGAATGAGCCATATTTGGATCCAAAGACTTAATTGTGAAACTTTAAACTGTGTAACATTTCAGTTTTTTATCAAACTATTATCATAAAATACACAAATATGAGCCTTCATGTGAGAACTGAAGCATCAGATTAGGGCCGCCTGTTCATGGCTAGGACAGCTCTATCATGTGCTACGGCACATAATATTACAATGAGAATTCCAGCACCAGCATTTTGGTCATAGGGCTCAGGGCCCCAGGGGTTATGTTAAACCACATGGTGCTGTGACCACTTGTCCCCAGGAGGGCCTTGGCCACACTTCCTTAATAAAATCAAGGTTCGAGTACCAGGTCTAGAATGGATGCATCTCTGCTGTGTTCCTTGGCATGCTGTACTAGGAAGCAGTCCTGAAAGGTGTCCACCAGTACCTGGCTCTGTGCACTCCTTGCCTAGTATATGTTCCAGTCCATGTCTCACAGGTTTAGGTCTACAGCCAGGACCACCTTCTCCAGCTTGACAGCCTTCCTAATTTCCCCTTTCAACAACCAGTCTCCTGTCTAAGTCTGGTCTTGGGGCTGTAACACAGCACTGGGCAGAGTTGTGGAATGGCGTTATCTCCCAGCACGTCTGTTCCATTTTCTCTCTGCCAGGACTACAAAGCATGGTGCACACACTACAAGCCCCAGAAGGCATTGCACCACAGCTCCACCTAGCTGAGTGCTTGATTAAGAACAGGTGCAGGAGAGTGACTGCCTCCATAAAAGAGAAGGCTCAAACAATTGCTCTCTCTCGGTACCTGATTAGGAAACAGGCGTGGAGGGTGGCTGGTGAGCATTTGTAGCAAGAAGGAAAGAAAGAAAGAAAGAGAATTTTGAATCAACTGACTTCCCGGCTTTGACCTTTTGTTTGGCGTGTGACTACGAATTGGATCTTGACTTTGGACTGGCTGAAAACCAGACACTGGTAAATGACTTTCGTTTGAAACAAAGACCAAGAGACTCTTTTCTGATTTTGTTTGTTTGCCCCAGGAAATAGCTTAGCTATCTGGGCTACAGACAGGGAACTGAAAACTCACTGTGTAGGTAGCACTCAACAAAGAGCTAGGTATTATTTTCTTTTATTTGTTTTCATCCTGCGTTGTTTTGAATGTACCTCTCTCAGTATTTTTACTACTAAACATATAGTTATAGTGCTCTGTGACCCTAAATATCCTGTGCCATGGTGCAAAGTGTGCTCATATCCCCGCCTACAAGATCCCAGTGCAACACAACCTCCCTTACTGTGTTACAGTGGTGGAGAATGCGGGCAAGGTTGTGTGGATAACAACATAACTAACACACTGAAACAGCCATGGAGAACCTACTGCAGCAGCTTCTGCAAGCAAACCTGGCCCAGCAAGCCGCAAACCAACAGGCGGAGACCAACAGACTGCTGCTGGAAGAGCAACGGAGGAGACAGCAAATGTTGAACTTGGAGCTACAGCGGCTTGCCGCAGAGGTGGCAAAAGGGAAGGAAGCCCGACCAGCAGGTGTGTCTTCCATGGTAGCTGGACATTTCCTGCAGAAGATGACAGCCAGTGATGATGTGGAAGCCTATCTGAAAACGTTTGAAAGGACTGCAAACAGAGAAGAATGGCCTCAAAGCAAGTGGGCTGGCATTCTGGCCCCCTTCCTTAGTGGTGATACACAGAAAGCGTACTATGACCTTGAACCAGAGAACGCTGATGACTATGACAAGTTGAAAAAGGAAATCCTTGCGCGCCTAGGAGTAACAACAGCATGAGAGCTCAGCGATTCCACTCATGGACATTTCAACCAGAGAAAGCTCCCCGCTCACAGATGTTTGATCTGATCCACTTAGCCCGAAAATGACAGCAACCTGAAATCCTGACGTCTACTGCAGTGGTGGAAAGTGTGGTGCTGGATCACTTCACCAGAGGGCTGGCCTATGATTTGAAAAAAAAAACCATCAGTCAAGGCAACCCTAGCACAGCAGAGGGCCCGGTAGACCTTGTGGAAAGGTATCACGCTACGGCTGAGCTCTTAAAAGACTACCAGACCTGAAAGGATCAATTCTGACAAGAGAACCCACCGGGAGCAAGACAAGAGAGCCATCTACCGCACAACACAGCCAGAAGGGAGAGAAGGAGCCAGGGGACCAGATGACTACAGCACCAGCAGAGGGTGCCAGAACTTATTTGAAGCAAGAAGGGGAGTGATGGACCGAGATACCAGAACCTGTTTCACATATGGAGAACTAGGACACATTTCTTGGAAATGTCCTAAGAAAGATGAGCCAATGCAAGTAGAAGCAACCCTGTCCAAACAGCGTAATGTCATCACTGCCCTCCTGGGGAATCATAGTCAACCTCCTTGCATCAGTCCAGTCCAAATCCAGAACCAGGAAGTGGACGCATTGTTGGACTCTGGCAGTATGGTGACACTAGTCAGCCCCTCTTTAGCACCCATCAGCCAAGTGAGTGACAACAACCCCATTTTCATCACATGCATCCATGGGGACACCAAGACATATCCCACAGCACACCTTGAAATGAAAACAAAGGAAGGTGTGTTTACTGGAACAGTGGGATTGGTGAAGCAGTTGCCTTTCCCTGTGTTGTTAGGACGAGACTGTCCATTCTTCCAAAGACTTTGGAAACGAGAAAAAGACAAAGACAATGAGGAAGACAAGGGGGAAGACAAAGACAATGAGGACGACAAAGTGTATATAGTGTCCGACAAACCTGAAAGAAAAAAAAAATACGTCAATACCAATGGTACAAGTCTTTGTGGGAGAAGACAATGATGAGGAAGACGGAGGAGCAGATGTCACAGAAGACACCCCAGAGGACTTAGAAGGGGGCAATTTCTTCACATCAGCATGCACACAGTACAGAGGAAGATTTGGGACAGCACAACTGGAAGATCCCACATTCCAGAGGAAATGTGAAAGTGGTGGATGGGAGGCCCTTCAACCCTGACCAGCCCCTCCCCTACCCACACTTTGCTATGAAAAACAACTTGCTGTATCAAGTACACAAAACAGTCGACATACTGACAGAGCAGCTGCTCGTGCCCCAGCCCTTTCGGTGCACTGTAATACATTTGGCTCATAGCCACCTCTTGGGAGGACACCTGGGAATGGATAAAACAAAAGAAAGACTGCTAAATCATTTCTTTTGGCCAGGGGTCCACGCTGAGGTGGAACAATATTGTCGCTCCTGTCCAGAGTGCCAGCAGACAGCTCCACAACCCTCTTTCCGAAATCCATTAGTTCCTCTGCCAATCATCGAAACACCCTTTGAGTGGATTGCCATGGACCTGGTAGGACCCTTGGTGAAGTCTGCGAAAGGATTTCAGTATATCCTGGTGGTAGTAGACTATGTTACCAGATACCCTGAAGCCATTGCCCTTCGGAACACGACAACCAAGAGCATCGCCTGAGAACTAGTGCAGATGTTTTCCCGAGTCGGGATACCCAAGGAAATCCTTACTGACCACAGGAACACCCTTCGTGTCCAGAATAATGAAGGATTTGTGCCAGCTCCTCCAAATCAAACAGCTGCGTACGCCCGTGTATCATCCGCAGACAGGTGGGCTCATTGAAAGATTCAATAAAACATTAAAGAGTATGATTAAAAAAACCATGGAGACAGATGGACGGAACTGGGATCAGTTGCTGCCATATCTAATGTTTGCCATCCATGAAGTGCCCCAAGCATCCACAGGATTTTCCCCATTTGAACTGCTGTATGCCCACCACCCACGAGGTCTCCTTGACATAACAAAGGAGACATGGGTGCACCAACCCTGCCCCCACCAAACCATCATTGAACACATGGAAGGGATGAGACAGCGCATTAATGCCATAATGCCTATCATGAAGGAACATGTGCAGAAGGCCTAAGAAGCTCAAAGTAGAGCCTACAACCGTCCCGTAGCACCCAGAGAGTTTCAGCCCGGTGACAGAGTGTTGGTACTTGTCCCCACCTCCGAGTGCAAGTTCCTGGCCACCTGGAGAGGACCCTACGAGGTACTTGAAAAAAATAAACCAAGTCAATTACAAGGTAAAACAACCAGGTAGATGAAAGCCTGAACAAATATATCACATCAATTTGTTGAAAAAATGGGTGGACCGTGATGTCTTCTGGAGTAAAACAAACCCCTGTCCAGATGAGAAAAACCCCAGAGACGCAGTGACGGTTGGAGACCTGACACCCAGTCAGAAACAAGACATCTTCAAAATCCTTGACAGAAATAAAGATGTGTTCTCTGATCTGCCCGGCAACAGTCGACTCGTCACACACGACATTGTGACCCCTCCAGGGAAACGGGTACACCTCAAGCCATATCATGTACCAGAAGCACGCCGAATTGTGATAAAGGAAGAGGTTAAAAAGATGTTAGATCTGGGAGTAATTGAAGAATCTCACAGTGCCTGGTCTAGCCCCATAGTGCTTGTCCCAAAACCCGATGGATCAATCAGGTTCTGCAATGATTTCAGAAAAACTGAATGAGATTTCAGCTTTTGATGCATACCCAATGCCGCGAGTAGATGAACTCATCGAAAGACTGGGAACAGCCCGCTTCATCAGCACTCTTGACCTGACGAAAGGCTACTGGCAAGTCCCCTTGACAAAAGCTGCCAGAGAGAAGACTGCGCTTACACCCGATGGCTTGTATCAATATACAATGCTTCCTTTGGTTTACATGGAGCCGCAGCCACATTTCAACGCCTGATGGACCGCGGTGCGACACCCACCAGGAGTATGCTGCTGCTTATTTATACAATGTCATTATTCACAGTCACACCTGGGACAGCCACTTGAAGAAACTGCAAGCTGTGACGCAGTCCTCCGAGAAGCAGGGCTCACAGCCAACCCAAAAAATGTACCTTAGGGGTGAGTGAAGCACAGTACTTGGGTTATACAATAGGAAGAGGCCTTATAAAGCCACAAGAAAAAAAAGTTGCCGCCATTCAAGATTGGCCACAACCGGTCAATAAAAAACAAGTAAGGGCATTTTTGGGACTCACAGGCTATTACAGAAGGTTTATTCAAAACTTTGCTACTATAGCAGCCCCTTTAGTGACCTCACGCTAACAGCCAACCTAACATGCTGAAATGGACTCTGAAGTGGACAAAGCTTTCTGTTGCTTGAAACTGGCACTGTGTGCCTCTCCTGTCCTGAATTCCCCTGACTTCTCCAAACCCATGATCGTACAAACTGATGCATCTGACACGGGTCTGGGTGCAGTCCTGTCACAGGACGTTAATGGTGAAGAACACCCGATCATATACTTGAGCTGCAAGCTATTGCCACGTGAAGGTTACTTTGCCACGCTGGAGAAGGAATGCCTGGCGATCAAATGGGCACTTGAGTCTCTGAAGTATTACCTGCTGGGCCGTAAGTTTCTTCTTGTTACTGATCACGCTCCCCTGATGTGGATGAGACAGGCTAAGGAAAAGAATGCTCGTGTTACCCGATGGTTTCTGAGTTTACAGCCCTTTGATTTTCAGATTGTTCACCGTGCTGGTGCCAAGCATGGGAATGCAGATGCTCTTTCCCGGATCCACTCCTTCTTTTCTGCTGCCGCTCAGCCCGAGGGGGCTGAGCTGAGGGGGGAGGTATGTAGCACAGCACTGGGCAGAGTTGTGGAAGGGCGTTATCTCCTAGCATGTCTGTTCCATTTTTTCTCTGCCAGAACTACAAAGCATGGTGCACACACTACAAGCCCCAGAAGGCATTGCACCACAGCTCCACCTAGCTGAATGTTTGATTAAGAACAAGTGCAGGAGAGTGACTGCCTGCATAAAAGAGAAAGCTCAAACAATTGCTCTCTCTTAGTACCTGATTAGGAAACAGGTGTGGAGGGTGGCTGGTGAGCATTTGTAGCAAGAAAGAAAGAGAATTTTGAATCAACTGACTTCCCGGCTTTGACCTTTTGTTTGGCGTGCAACTACGAATTGGATCTTGACTTTGGACTGGCTGAAAACCCGACACTGGTAAATGACTTTCGTTTGAAACAAAGACCAAGAGACTCTTTTCTGATTTTGTTTGTTTGCCCCAGGAAATAGCTTAGCTATCTGGGCTATAGACAGGGAACTGAAAACTCACTGTGTAGGTAGCACTCAGCAAAGAGCCAGGTATTATTTTCTTTTGTTTGTTTGCATCCTGCGTTGTTTTGAATGTACCTCTCTCAGTATTTTTACTACTAAACATATACTGTAGTCATAGTGCTGTGTGACCCTGAATATCCTGTGTCGTGGTGCAAAGTGTGCTCATATCCCCGCCTACAAGATCCCAGTGCAACACAACCCCCCTTACTGTGTTATAGGGCCTATAACCACCCCAAACTTAATATTTGTCCCCACTCCATCACTACCAGCTATATCCACAGCAATTCCACTCCCTTTACCCCGATCACATTCTCCTCCATCCCATTATATTGTCTCTCAAGTACAATGTAACTCCCTTCCCGATTTCTCTATCATTCTGGAAGAAAGCATAGCTTAAGATTTAAGGGTCCCAATCATGATTAGCTGTGTAACCCAACATTTCTGTTGGAGCTATGATGTCTACTGAGGCCTCTGTAGCCAATGCCTTGAGGTTTCCTATTTTGTTTTCAAAGTTCCTGGCATTTACACTGCTCCCTCTCCATGTTTCCCTTGCTTCTGTCTCTGCCTTGACCTCTCTGCATCTGTTCCCCATCTCCTTTGTTTTCTCCTTAATACTATTCCCAGTTTGGCTCGACCAACTGGTTTGTGGGAAATGCTAGCTAGACCTACTACACTTGCCACCATGACATGGGGTCCTCTAACTTTAGCCTCCCCTGATACTACAAATATAGAAGTTTTACAGGTAGAAGACTTGGAATCCATCAAATCTGCCATGTTCTACCTATACCCTCTGTAGCCTACCACTGAATCTTAGTACGAGCCCCAGATGTATGTTCTGACCTACTGGCAGCACTGCCATGCTCCTCACCCCAGAACCCATAGTCACTGTGCCCCTGTACCTGTTCCAACCCACCTTAAACCCCTGAACAGTCTTGACTCTTACCAATGCACTTGGCAGTCTACTTCAGTTGTCCACCACCCTTTCTATGAGGTTGTACTGAATATTGTTGATTAGAAGCCACTCTCTAATAGAAGCCACCCTTGATTATAAACCACATGTAAAAAAGCAAAGTTGTAATAGAAGCTTCCCTCTATTAAAAGCCACGGCATGTAATTGAATACAGTGAAAACAGTCTCTGGAATTTTTAAGGTTGAGCTCTGACCATCGATGTTGCCGAAATACTAGGGGAAAGAAAACATTTAAAATGGCTTAACTTCTATACAGTACACAATTTATGGTACATTATCCTTTTAGATTAGTAAAATGTCTTGTGCTATCTGTGCTCCGTACTCAGAATGCCGAATGCCAAATGCCACTTCACAACTGCCACGTGCTTTTCCTACTTCATTACCACCATGCCACATATACCAAAACACAACCAAGACCCTGCTATGTTCTCTAATAGGGTGCACACATACTGTATACAAATGAATACTGAACTTTTAGGCATAAGGAGGCTTGTGGAACATATGTGCCCCAGACGCGGTATACCAACATTGAACCAACCACCGCGTGGTTTCCCCACTCCATGACCATCATACTGGTTACAACAAATACATAGTGTACAGAATGCAAGGGAATAGAAAGGAATACTGGTATTAGTGGGGACTGAGGTTCAATGCAGGAAAATGCAGGGTCCTGCACCTGGGCGCCAGAAACCCAGGCCAGGCATCTACCTGGGGGGGGGGGGAATGCTACAAGTCTCGATGGCTGAGAGGGACCTGGGGACGGTGGTGGATGTCAAGATGCACAACTCTGAGACTTGTAGGAGAGCAGTGGCCAAAGCCAACAGGATGGTGGGTTTGCATCTGAAGGGGCAGGGCTTCAGATAAGATTTTTTGGGATGAGTATTGTACTCCTCATTTTGAAAATACAGTTGTTTTGTTTCTCATTACAGTACTGTTTACATTTTTTTGATATTATCTTACTCTATTTCGGCCAGTTGTCAATTGTTTGTATTGCACTAAATTCCACTGTGTTATCTCTTCCTTGTGCTGCATCACATTGTACAGTTTGTGTATTTTTTGTTCTCACTTGTATTCTCCTGGGTCGTGCCTGAAAATAAGCATCTCTATGTCTAGTGCACTCACCCGTTTACCAAAAGCAAATAAATAAATAAATAAAGTGAGGTGAGTAAAACCAAATTCAGATGTGTACAAATGTTTGGACGGAGTGGAGTGAGGAGTACATTTTTTAGAACAATGTTTTTTCTAGATAAGAACTGATCAAGTGCCAACAATATTCCAGATAATGTTGGCAGTTAGGAGTACTTTATTCACCAGTTTTAAAATATAGTGAGTAAAATAAAACTGGGATGGGTACAAGTGCTGTAAATCTGGAAAAAAATGCTCCTTTTGAATCACCAATTATGTTATGAAGCACTATTCCTTGGCATGTGGAGTATTTACAAATTCTGGGTGTGTACTGGTACTCATTAAAAAAAAAAAAAATTCTGAAGAGAATTTCCTAAAACGAGGTGAGTAAAATAGATCAGTACTCCCCTTATCTGTAGCCCTGGCTAGGGGGATTACCTCCAGAAGGAGGGAAGTGATACTGCCTCTCTATACCGGCTTGGTTAGGCCGCACCTCGAGTACTGTGTGCAGTTTTGGAGGCCACACTTGAAAAGAGACATTACACTCCTGGAAAGGGTTCAGAGGAGGGCACTAAAATGATCTCAGGCCTAGGGGAAAGGACCTATGCGGAGAGGCTCGAGGAACTCAATATGTATACATTGGAGGAGAGAAGGAACAGGGAGACATGATAGAAATCTTCCAAGTACATGAAGGGATAAATAGCGGATGCTTAGTCTGGGTGTTCCAAAAGGAGGAGGAGGAGGGGGCAACTAGAAGGCATGGGTGGAAGCTGGGGGGGGGGCTCAGGGGGGAAAGGAGGTGGTGCTACTTCACTAACAGGGTGATGAAACCATGGAATGCGCTGCCCAGAGGACTAGTGGAGGCGGGGACTGTGGAGGGGTTCAAGAGGGTTTGGGACCGGTATAGGGGAAAGGTTGCACTGGCAGAGACCAATACAAGGGGAACATCCTGGGTTGGAAATGGAGAATCCGAGGGGGTGGGGGGACTGTAGGGTCAGCTCCAAGGTTGGGGGCTGACTAAACGAGCAGACATGAAAGACTGTTAGGCCTACTCTACTTTCTTGTTAGTATTTAAACTAATATCCTTTTCTCTCTATCTTGTGGAGTCAGGAACAGTGGGGGAATTCAAGAATGCATGGGACAGGCATAGGCATTTCTAGTGGGGGGCAGGAGGAAGTGAGCTGTTGATTAACTAGAATCTGCAGCTTATCCATCAGGTAGGGAAATGGGCAGACTAGGTGGGCCAAGCGGTCCTAATCTGCCATCAAATTCTATGTTTCTATCTGTGTTTGCAAGAACAGTTGTCCATGCTTGATATATTGGTACCCAGTATTGGGAAATTCAGCAACTGTGGCATAAAAAAAGCTACCATAAGTTTGAATCTCAAAACAAATGGAGACAACAGCTTCATTAAATGCAGTTAGTGTAGAATTAAATGTAGAATAGAAGGTATAGCTTTTACTTGACGTTAGAATACTAGAGTGCATCTGTACTACCAGCTTTTCTAGTATTAGAAGACGGCTTTTCAATCCAGTTTTGATAGAAGCCGCCCTCCAGTACCAGCTGCTCTCGAAGAGAAGCCATGCCTGAAAACAGCTGTTTGCTAACAGAAGCTGAGGCTTCTACTCGAACATATATGGCATTTTCTTAAGCACCTTTTAAATGTATCCCCCCAAGCTTGAACTCGTGGTCCCAGGTGCTTGAGCCTGCCCTGATTCCGAACAGTGTTGCCCAGTCCCCCTTCTAGCTGACCCCTAGTTTAAACGTCTAGTTTAAAATATCTAGTAAAGAAGGCACCACATTTCTGCCCTTGAGCATCGGTCCCTTTTCAGTGGGATAAAGGCTGTCCCTTCTAAAGAGCCTCCTATACCAGAAATGTCCCCAGTCCCCTACACATCTGAACCCCTCCTCTCTGCACCACTCCCTCAGCTATGAGTTGAACTGGTCTATATTCAGAAACCTCTTGTTCCACATGTGCAACACCAGCAGGACATCTGCAAAGGCCACTGACACTGCTATGGCCCTCAGCTTGCCTCCAAACCTACAGAAACAAGCCTTCACATCCTCCACTACATGTCTGATCAGATAATTGGTCCACAAGTGGATAATCACATCTGGCTATGGCTCCTCCCCCATGTGCCCAAGTACCCCCATTGTCCTAGTGGTATCCCTCTGTGCTGTAGATAGATACCAATGACGAACTACATGCAAACACAATAGTCAGAATACAGCAATTAGTTATATACCATTATAACACAGTGAAAAAAAACTGAGCAATTTGATTGGCTGTGAGAGAAGTACAGGAGTATAATTATGAAAGCATAATTACACTCCGGTGCTTCTTTCATAGCCAAAAGCCTAAGCACAAGCAACAGCAGAAAATCCATACACTGCACTCTACTTCCGAACCTGACAGTAGCTGTTAACGCTGGAAAGAAAATGTAGGAAATGACTGAATACTTCGTCTATTCACAGTTAGCAGCTCCAGTCAGCAACTTAGCAAACCCTCCTGCTGTGAGTGCCACTGCAGAAATAGCCGAGATCACGCCTGACAACGAAATCCAGCATCCGAAGAGCAGCACAACTGTGCAGAACTGTACCTTCACTAGTGATGTTGTCTTCCACTTTTATTGCCTCCGTTTCACAGTGTAAGGGCTTGGTTGTACTCTTCAGTAAGTCCCTACCTACTTGTAGTGGCTCTGTTGAGCTTCGTTTATAGGGACTATTTAATCATAAATGACTTCTGCTTCTTTTCAGCTCTAAATTTGTTGTTTTCAACTTGTTTGTTGACCAGAATGACTTGTTTTTTTCTCACTGTGTTATATGTGCCATAGACACTTCGAGATGTAAAAATATAGCTCATAATTGCATAGCTCTTGGGTGTTTAACGGCACCCACGAGCCGTGCAATTATGAAAGTATATTTACACACCCTGACGTGTCTTATTGCATACTTAGTGAACAAGTCTGAAAGTCTGATAACCCATGGAAAAATATCATTTGAATGAGGCGCTGTGCTTACTTGCAGGTATCAGCAGTTAGCAAATATAAATACCTAAACTATACATAAAATAAATTATAGCAGCAGTCAGTGGCTATACATCTCTAAACTATACATACATTACATCAAGGCAACAGCCATTTCATTATATCTTAAGACAGAAACTGATGTCACCAAGATGTAAGCTATATGTTGTAAAGCCCCTCGGTGACCCCCGTTTCTATCTCAAGATTCCATGAAATAGCTGCCATCTTGATTTTATTTATGAACAGTTTAGACATTGATACATACGGACTGCTAACACCTATATGTAAGCCCATTATCACTCGTGGAAAATATATTCGGGGGTTTCAGAATGTAAGGGACTCAACGTACTTGCTTACATCTTTAACTAAATGAATCACCATATCTGTATAGTTTTAAAACCATAAATGGGGCTTAACATCTTCTATCTCCTGGGAAGTCTTAACACCCTTCAACAACACAGAGTGCCACAAAATGGAAGTGAAGGGGTATGATCAACATACTGCTTCAGTTTTCCAAAAGGTACAGGAATGTTACAGCACAGCCCCTAAGCCCATCCATTCATTCTCTCCCCGACATGACTTCATGCTTGAAGTTTTAAAGTACACCCATCCCCCTCAGAACACAGATACCACCTCTGACACGGGGTCTATCCTTACCTACTGAAACCATGGTTTCATAATTCTGCACCATCACTTCCCTGTGAAGCTTCTTCTCCTGTTTGCCTAACATCTTCCACTCCTCTTCAGAAAAAGCAACAGCAACATCTGCAAAAGTTTCTAGCACCTAAAAGGACATGAGACGTGTTTAACTGATCTTGATTTCACCGTACACAATGAGAAATCCACAACTTTTTAACAAGAAGGGGACAGGTAAGATTACAATGTGTAGCCTAAAGTACAATGATGAATGAATTCTCCCTTTCACCCTTGTGGATGATGGCTAGATGACAGCTCAGTGAACCGAGGGGTGAGCTAGCAGGCGAGATGACTGCTGCTTATGCTTTTGTCAGTTCATAACACAAATACAAAACAAGCCGTGACTTGCCAGTATAGGACTTTTTCAATTTTATTTATGTAACAAACCCCTTTTTATGGAAGGAGGAAGTCATTGTTACCATATGCGGTCAGCACATGAATGGTACCCTGACATCATCCACTATAGGTGAAGCTGATATGGGAAGAACTACAGGGAAGTATATAGCGAGGGTACTCTCAACAAGGTGCCAGCATTCTTGAGGTTCTGTGTTCTTGCAGCTAGGAGTTGGTGCTCTTGAGGGAGAAGCAGCTAGGTGACGAAACTGGTAGGGAGTGGACAATCCAGGTTTCCTTGCTAGATAAGTACCTTAGGGGTGCAGGTGAGGGATGAGCTGGGATACCTGATGTATGGATGCTGGCTGAGAGGTGGCCAGGCAACACTAGCAAGGTGATGGGGTGTCAGGAGTACTGTTACATGCTCAGTAGGGGTGCATGTGTGCCATGCTGAGCAAGTGGCTGGCTACAGGACTCAGATCAGGGGCACAGGAGTCCCACAAGGTATGCTCCTACCTGAAACCATGGGTGTCAGTCACTCCTGAAGCCACAGAGTGGCCCAAGGTCATTGACACATTGACTGACAGTGCCTGTGATGGTATCTAACAGGCATTCTTTACTGACCCCATTAGAACTGTCTGTGGCTTGCTAACCCCACCATCCTCTGATCAGGAAACAGTTGCAGAGAGGGGGCAGAGCTCAAGTGGAAGGCAGTGCAGCATTTCAAAAACTGCTAGTGTATAACAGAGCAGTCTCCAAGGGTTGGTCACCTAGATAACTGCAAACACACTTTCCAAGCAAGCGGGGTTTCCCTGGGAGAAAGGACTTGCTGACAGCACCTGTGGTGGTATCTAATTGCCACGCTTTCTGAACCCACTGTAACTGTCTGTGGCTGGTTAACCCACCATCCTCCAATTGAAAGACAGCTGCAGAGAGGGGGTGGAGTTCAAGTGGAAGGCAGCACAGCATTTCAAAAGCTGCTAGTGTGTGAGAGTGGTCTCCAAGGGCTGGTTGCCTAGACAACTGCAAACATCCCTTTTAAGCAAGGGGGTTTCCCTGGGAGAAAGGATTTGCTGACAGCGCCTGTGGTGGGATCTAAGAGGCATGCTTTACTGGCCACATTGGAACAGTTTCTGGCTGGCTAACCACCATCCTCCAATCGAGAAACAGCTGCAGAGAGGGGAGAGAGATAGTGCAGACCAACTGGGGCGTGGCAGGGAATTCCACCTGCTCAGTGGGTTTAATGTGCAGTATACAAGGAAACACTTGTAATGTGTCCCACATGTTTGTGTCCCAGCAGTGAGTGGAACAGCGAAGGAGTGGAACAGGTGAAAGATTTGTATCTTAGGCATTGGCAGACATCAGCAGGAGAAGTGGGGAAGAAAAATTACTTACCACAGTAATGTAGTCTCTTCTAAAGGAGTCTTAATATATTCTGACATATGCAGTAAGACCTTCATGTTCTGCAGCCCTGGAGAAGAAAGAGTTAAAGCCTACATTCTGAGTAGGCACGTGTTCGGTTTCAAATCACTGTCCCCTGGTACATTCTATTCAACTATCAGATTCTTACGAGTAACCCCAGAAAGCTATAAAAGATTTGAAAAACCATAGCAAATGTTGTAGCATTTAAATGGAAACTTTACCTAAAAACCTACCACCCCAACATGGGCTAAAGACTCAAGTCACAGATGCCCATTCAGAGAAAAACCCAAACTTCCAAGTAACATAACAACTATACCAGCTGGAGTGCAGACACCCCAGGTCCTGGCAGGGTGGGAGGTCAGAATACATTAGGACTCCTTTAGAAGAAGCAACATTACTGTGGTAAGTATTTTTTTTTCAGACAACAAGATGTTCTAATGTATTCTGACATATGCAGACTACCTAGCCGTTCCCTTGCAGGAGGGCACAGAACCTACTTAGGAAAGAGGCTCTGCAGTACTGCTGTTCTAAATCTGGCATCACTTCTTGCCTGTACATCCAGGATGTAATGCTTGGTAAATGTGTGTACAGTTTTCCAGGTAGCTGCATTACAGATTTCTGTCAAGGGAATGTCTCTTGCAGCTGATATAGTGGCAGCTGTGCCCCTGGTAGAGTGAGCCCTGAGGCCTACAGTGGGATTCTTCCCTAGTTTCTGATAGCAAAACAGAGTGCAAGACACTATCCATCTTTCAATGGTCCTTTTAGTGGCAGGCTTACCCCTGTCCACTTCTCCATTGGTAAGGAACAACTGGCTATTGTCACCCCTATGGCCTCTGGTCAGATCCAGATAATAGCTGATAGCACTCTTTACATCTAGGCTATGCAGCCTACGTTCTCTTGAACTAGAATGTTCAGTGAAAAAAGACAGGCAAGTTTATAGACTGGTTAAGGTGAAACTCTGAGCCCACTTTAGGGAGGAGCCTTCTATTTGTTCTGAGAATCACTTTATCATTATGAAAGGAGATATAGTTTGGTTCCACAGATAAGGCCTGTAGTTCACTGATACATCTTGCTGAAATGATGGCTACTAAAAACACAGTTTCCCATGTCATAAACTTTAACTCTGCTGAGAACATTGGTTCAAAGTGGGGGGGGGGGTTGCATCAACTGTGCTATGCATATATTTAGATCCCATGAAGGGGTAAGCTCCCTATGAGGGGGGTGTAAATGTAGTAGCCCCTTAAAAAATTGCTTAAATATAGGGTCAGAGGCCACAGAAGAAGTTTACCTGCTGACAAGTAAGCAGAAACTGCTGCCAAGTACACCCTCAGAGTAGAGGGCTTAAGGCCTAAGGAATACAAATGAGCTAAATAATCCAATAAGAGTGGAATGCCCAGCTCTTGTGGTTCCACACTTGACTGAGTGCACCATAAGGTGACTCTTCCATTTGGAAGAGTATGTTTTCCTAGTGTTTGGTTTTATGACAACCTGTAGGATATCCAGAACCGAGGCAGAGAGTTGCAGTCCAGCATACTCTAACTCTGCAAGAGCCAAGCCTTCAGTTTGAGGGCCCCCAAGTTGGGGTACATGATTCTCCCCTGGGAAGAGGTCAACAGGTCGTACCTCCTGGGGAGGCAAATCGGGCTGGCCAATGCCAATGTCACCAGTATCGAGTACCAAGGCTGCCTGGCCCAGTCTGGGGCTATCAGGATCATCAGTGCTGACTGGGCCCTGCGTTTGGTCAGTACCTTGAGAAGCAAAGAAATGGAAGGAAAGCATACAGGAATTTCCCTGACCAGTCCTGAAGAAGTGCATCCACTGGGATTGTGACCAGGACTGGAGGCCTGCAGCAATACTGAGGCAGCCGGTGATTGTCTGGGGCTGCAAAGAGATCTATCGCTGGAGTGCCACACAGCTCAAAAATGTCCTTGAGAACCGAGTGATTCAGTGATTGCTTGTGGTGGTTCTGGTTGATCCTGCTGAGAGAACCCGCCAGAATATTGTCCTTCCCCGGAAGGTGCATTGTTGACAGAGTTACCTCCAGGGAATAAGCCAGATTCCAGATCTTCATAGCTTCTGTACATAACAGTGTGGATCTTGTTCCACCCTGTTTGTTTATGTAAAACATGGTTGTGGTGTTGTCTGTCCTGACCTGCAACACCTTCCCCTGAATCATGGAAGAGAAGGACCAGAGAGCCAGCAAGACTGCTCTGAGTTCCAACAAATTTATGTGCAGAAGAGATTCCTGAAGGGACCATGTGCCTTGAGCTGTATACTCCCCCAGATGTGCACCCCACCCCAAGAGGGATGCATCTGTGATGAGCACTACCATGGGTTTTTCCTGAAGAAATGGGACACCCACCCTGAGGTTGTCCTTTTCCTGCCACCAATGCAGAGTTTGAAGAAATGTGGAAGTTGCTGGAAGCAGTTTGGACAAGGAATCTCTCCTCTGGGACCAAAAGGACTTCAGACGGAACTGAATGTCTCTCATCTGAAACCTTGCTCCTGGTACCACTACTGTGGAAGCTGCCGTGTGTCCCAGCAACCGCAGAAAGTACCTGGCTGGCTTTGGGGAGTGGAGCTTGAAAGAGTCCACTAACTGTACTATGCTGTCCATCCTGTCTGGCGGAAGTCTTGCTCTTCCCAAAGTTGTGTCCAGTTCCGCTCCTATAAACTGCAGGAGCTGGACTGGCTTCAGAACTGACCTTTTTGTATTTATTAAGAAGCCCAATGATCGAAGAGTAGTCTGAGTGACTATCAGGGCTTCTACCACCTGCTGTTGAGACTGGCCTACCAACAGCCAGTCGTCCAGGTAGGGGAAAACTGAAATTCCTAAACACCCTAGGTGTGCCACCACCACTGCCAGGCATTTTGTAAACACCCTGGGAGCTGAAGGTAGGCCAAAGGGGAGGGACCTGAATTGGTAGTGATCAGAAAGCAGTCTGAATCTTAGGTATTTTCTGTGTGACTGCTCGATGGGAATGTGGAAATAAGCATCCTTGAGGTCTATGGATGCTAACCAGTCTCCTTGCCTGAGAGTGGGCAATATCATAGCCAAGGTGACCATCTTGAATTTTGGCTTTGCTAGGTGTTTGTTCAGGAATCTTAAATGCAGAATGGGTTGCCAAGCTCCATTTTTCTTCAAGGTCAGGAAGTACCGTGAATACAACCCTTTTCCTCTTTGGGCCAGAGGGACAGGTTCCACTGCCCTGTCCTGAAGGAGGCTTGTAACGTCTGCTTCCAGTAGGGAGATTTCTGCTGGACAGGCAGGCTCGAACAGCCTTGTTCTCAATCTGGGGAATTGTTTGAAATGTAAAGCAAGGCCTTTGCCCACTACTTCCAGAACCCATTTGTCTGATGTTATAGACTGCCAATTCTGGAGGTAGTGGGCAAGCCTGCCCCCTACTGGAACTGGAGAGGCGACCCAAGGCTCTTCAGGGAGCCTGCTTAGCTGGTGTCCTAGGCTGGGAAGCTGGTCTGGAACGAGTGGCACGTCTCCTGCTCCTTCCTCTGAAGTGTCCACGCTGTTGCTGGTAGACAGGCAAAGCCTGGACCAGGTAGAAAGGCCTTTGGTAAGGCCTGCCCTGCCTCCCCTACCCTGATGTTTTTGGGGTGTGGCAGCCTTCTCTTTGACCGCAGCACTCCTATAGGAAGTCCTATACTCGTCCATTTTCCTCATGTAGGCCTCAGTCTGTTCCCCCAAGAGGGAATTCTGGACCAGAGGAAAATCCAAGGCCTTTGTCTGGGTGTCCTGTGACAGGTTCATGGTTCTCAGCCATGAAAACCTTCTCAGGGATATAGAGGTGGTCAATATCCTGGATGCAGTCATTGGCATGCACTGCCTTATGGAATTGCTGCTTAGAAGCTTCAATTCCATTCCTAGCCATTTCTCCCAAATCTCCAGCTAAATCAGCAGGAATTTTAGCTGCCAGAGAAGAAACAGCTTCCCACAATGTTTTCTGGTACCTTGCCACATAAGCCATGTAGGAGGCCAGTCTGGCAACAAGGGAGAAACCCAGGTACGAATACTTAGCCATAGAGTCAATCCTCCTAAAATCTTTTTCAGGAGGGTGGGAAGATAATGGGATATTTGCCTTTTCACAGGCAGCAGTCTGAACTACCCTTTCATGACTGGGGTGCCCAGACAGAAATTCTGTGCCATTTCTGGCGACTGGATATTTCCTATCTGTCCTCTTATCCACAGGAGGAACAGAAGTGGGAGTACCCAAGATTTTCAGTGTCTGTCATTTAAGAGACTTGTGGATGGGTAACACCAGCCTTTTAGTGGCAGGGATTTCCATCATCTCAACATAATCTGGTTCTTCCTCCTCTTCTGAGGATTCCTGAACTGGTAACTGGAGGGTTTCAGCCACTTTTTTCATAAAAGCGAAAAGAGTGAGGTCATCCTCCAACTGTTTGGGTAGAGAAATGCCCGCATCATGCTCTGGGGAAACCTCCAGTTCAATAGGACCATAAAAGTCCTCATCGTCCTCTTCATCATCTTGTTCAGCCTCCTGGTCCCAAGGGTAGTCACATTCAGAGGGAGCCAAAGGAATCTGAACTGACTGAGGAGTAACCAGATGAATCACCGGTTCAGCTGGACCAGACTAAAGGGACTGAATAATGCGAATTGCATTAGCAATCTCTTCCGCAGTCGGAACCGCAACCACTCGCAGCTTAGAAGCCAGTTCAGTGTGCTTTTCCTTCTTTTCCTTTTTCGCAGTAGCCAGTTCAAGGGTTGTATCCACGGTTCATTTTGAAGAGGAGGTATCGTCTTGGTCAGAAGGCATCCCTTCTGGTTCTTTTGAACCTGAACCGGTTCAGCCATCCATGTTAGCGGATTTGTCAGCCAATTTCTCATTCAGTCGGTTAAGGCGCCTGTCAAGCGTCGAATGAGGGAAATCTTTACAAATATCACAGTCTGCCTCTGGGTGTTCAAACCCCAGGCAGAAAACACAAGTTGTATGGGGATCAGCCTTGGCAAAAGTTTCCCCACACTGTTGAAACCCAGTTGGTCCAGTTTTCTTTTTGGGTTTCTTTGACTACATCTCAAGCTTATCCAAGTGGCGGTTAGGCCGGATAAGAATCCAGAAATAGTCCTGGTTAATAGACCGATATTAGCGGTCCGGGAAAAAAACAACAAACTTGTTTTTTTATCAACCAGAGCTAACAGCTTTCACTAGAGGAGACAGAGAGAAGAAAGAAACTCAGTACCCCAATGATTGGATGGCAACTGCTAAAGTACCGTGACTTACCCCACTGAGATAAAAAAAAAAAAAAATGTATACTATACTGCAGGGACAGTAACGAGAAACTAAACGCTAATAAAAACTTTTAATTGGTAAGGTAACCAAAGCGAAATACCAATAAACCGGCGAGATGCTGAGGAGAAATCTCCAAGGCGTCTTCACAGTAAGGCGGAGTAAAGAATCTGACGGTTGAATAGAATGTACCAGGGGACAGTGATTTGAAACAGAGCGCGTGCCTTCTTAGAATGTAGGTTTTAACTCTTTCCACTCCGGGGCAGCAGAACATGAAGGTCTTACTGCATATGTCAGAATACATTAGGACTTCTTGTTGTTGGAAGCAGAGGACTCTGCTGGTGACTAAGGTAAGGTACTTGTTTCTCCTGTCGTTGCAGTCACTGTTGGGATCGATGTAATGTTAAGGGTAGGCAGAAATGGGTGAATAGGTTAGAGTGTTTAAATGTCTAAGTGTATAAGAGTTTAAGTTATAAGACACAATTAAGTGACAAATAACAAAAAAGGGAATTAACAACAAATACATTGTTACAGCATACCGGTATCTGTGTAATTACAAGGTTATGTAGTTTAGTTACTCGGACCATGGACAGCTTAGCCTTATTGGGTTCTGGGAAAGAAGGACAGGAAGCACAAGAAGAGCTGGCATAGGGAATGTAGGGAGTGGTGAAGTGCAGTGGTTGTGGGGCGGCAGTCTTCAGGGAGACCTTCTGGCGACTGCGGTGCTGCCCCATCTGCGTGTGCCTCTCTGGGTTGGTGGAAAAGGTGTCTAGATTCGAGGCTGCATTGGTTATGAGTCAGGAGGTGGTCACTAGATTCTGAGCTATGTTGACTAAGAGTCAGGTGACCTTTTCTCCCACCCAAGGGCCACCAAGGCGACACCGTTAACTTAAAGGATGCCCGATAGGAGAAGTGGCTGGACTACAGTGGGCCTGAGGAGGAAGGGGTGGTGGGATCCGGAAGGTTTTTTTTTGGGGGGGGCAGGCACATTCCTCAACCACAAACCAGTACTACTACAGAATTCCTATGACACTCTGGCGGAGCAGAACTGCCAAGAGGCGGCACTCATTGTAGTGACCAGGGAGGAAGTGGGGGTCCTCGAGGCCTCAAGGAGGGTGAAAGAGGACCCCAGAGAAGGAGGAAGCAACTTCTGGTGGGGGACTCAATTGTCAGGGGGATAGAACTGGGAGTAGAAAAGGGGGCAGATAGGGAAGTTAGGTGCCTACACAGCGCCATGGCCCGGAGGGATGGGAAGCGTACGCTACGGATTGCTAGGGCAATAGTAAGGAAGGGGGAGCTGGATGTCACTATCCACCTGGGGACGAATGACCTGGCTAGGAACAGTGCAGGGGGAGTTTAGGGAGCTGGTGATGAAGTCTTAGACAAGTAGCACACTCTGTAGCTTTTGCAGAGGTACTGCCCGTCTGTGATGGGGAAGGGAGAGGGAGCTCTGCGCCAAGGCTTTCAACTCATGGTTGAAGGACAGGTGCAGAGAGGAGGGGTATGCCTACATTGGGGACTGGGGGCCCACCTGGGAGGATAAGAGCCTACACAGAGGTGATAGACTACATCTATCTAGGAGGGGAACCACAGTTCTGAGTGGGTGGTTTAAATGTTACTTTGATAACGATGAACGTTTAGACTAGCTGAGGGTGGTGGAGGAAGGAAAAGTGGAAGCAGAAGCTGCCCCCCCCCCACAGGCTGAGTCAGAGTGTATGGAAATTCCAAGGGGAAAGAGTCTCACAATGGAGCAAGTTAATCAAGGAAGTAAGGGGTTAGCAAAGAGGAAGGGGGAAATGAAGCAGGCAGAAGAACATATGAAATCGCTGGCAGAAAAAGGCCCACAGGTCTATCAAGTCTGCCCAATTGTGCAGGTCTTAGGAAGGAGGGATGAAAGGAAAAAGGGGGATATGACAGGAAAAAAACTAACAAAATCTGGAAGGTTGTGTGTGCTAATGCTAGGAGTCTGGGAAATAAGATCCCAGACCTAGAGGCCATCATGGCGGAGGCCGACCTGGATAGTGACCATTACAAGTCATGGTGCAATGGCAACTATGACTGAGACACGGTCATACCAGGTTAGACGATGTTCAGAGGGGAGAGGGTAGGAAGGAAAGGAGGGGGAGTGGTGCTTTATGTAAAAAAAAAAGTAGAGGTGCTGTTGGTCACCCTCGAGTCAGGAAATAGAGCCACTATTCAGACAGGTGTGATATACAGGCCTCCAGCACAGGGGGAGGGCTTAGATAAGGAAATTTTAGAAGCAACTGGCAAAATGGCAGAAAAAGGGAGGCACTGCTGCTGGGGGACTTCAATCTGCCAGATGCAGATTGGAGCCTCCCTGCTGCAGCTTTGGCTAGAAGCAGGGATATTCTGGACTCCCTGCAGGAGGCGTTCCTCAGGCAACTACTCAGTGAACCCACACGGGATGGGGCAATACTGGACCTGGTTCTTACTAACAGTGGCAGTGTTGCAGTCATCAAGATGGGAAACCATCTGGGGACCAGTGATGATAGTACCATGTGGTTCAAGATAAGAACAGCTGTAGAATCCAACCACACAATGGTGAGAGTCCTGGACTTCAGAACAGCTGATTTTAATAAGATGGGCGAATGCTTTAAGATCGATCTGGCAGGAGGAGATGATGGGTGGGGGGGGATTGGGGCAAATTAAAAGAGAGCATAATGAAGAACAACAAACCTCTATGTCAACAAAGAAAGTAACACTAAATGACAGAGGAGACTGCTGTGGTTCTCAAAAGAGGTAGCAGAAAAGATAAAGGCTAAAAAAGTAGCATTCAGAAAGTATAAGGAGACCCAGAGAGTGGAGGATAGGGAAGTGTATTAGGGAAAACAGAGAAAGGCAAGCAAAGCAGTAAGGAGCACAAAGGCTCAAACTGAGCAAAAGAATAGCTCAGAAGTATCAAAAGGGGACAAGACACATTTTAGGTATGTTGGGAGAAAAATGGAAGACAAAGAGAGGGATTTATGATTGGGGAGTGACTGTATGGTGTGGGATCAAGAAAAAGCAAACATCCTGAGCAAATACTTCTGCATAGGGGAGGGCCATGAAAATGTGCCAGGAGCACTGATGGGAGGAAAATGGATACTAGTCCATTTTCTGTGGAGAAAGTCCAGGAAGCACTTGCTAACGTAAAGGTGGACAAAGCTATGGGGTCAGATGGGGTACATCCAAGGATGCTGAGGGAGCTCAGGGAGGTACTAGCTGCACCTCTGACAGACCTTTTTAACAGATCAATGGAGACCAGTGTGGTTCCAGAGCACTGGAGATGGGCAGATGCAGTCCCACATCACTAAAGTGGTAGTAAGGAAGAGGTGGGCAATTATAGGCCAGTCAGCCTGACACCGGTGGTGGGTAAGTTAATGGAAACACTACTAAAGGAAAGGACTATGGACTGTCTTGTATCCAGTGGTTTACAGGACATACGTCAGCATGGTTTCACACAGGGAAGGTCAACCCAAACAAATCTGATATATTTATTTGACTGGGTGACTAAGGAGATGGATCAGGGAGGAGCGGTGGACATGGCCTACCTGGATTTCAGCAAGGCTTTTGAAACCATTCCACACAGGGGACTGGTACGCAAATTGGGTAACCTGGGGTGGGTAATAACCTGAGAAAGAAACTGGTCAGAGGATAGGTCACAGAGGGTAGTGGTAAACAGAATGCACTCCGAGGAAGGGAGGGTGACCAGCGGAGTACTTCAGAGATCAGTGTTAGGGCCAGTCCTCTTCAATGTCTTTATAAGTGAAATAGCAGAGTATCTGGAAGGTAAGGTCTGCCTCTTTGCAGATGACACCAAGATCTGCAACAGAGTGGACACTCTGGGTGTGTGTGTGTGTGTGTGTGGAAAGAATGGGCAGTGATCTGAAAAGACTGGACGAGTGGTTAAGGGTGTGGCAGCTGGGTCATTCAGCCCCAGGCAGCCATTTTGAATAAGGTTAAGCATAGAATATTTAGACTCACATGTGAGTTCTGGGGCTGAGTGAGATTCAATTTGCAAAAAAAGTGCAAAATAATGCACCTGGGCCACAGAAATCTAGGAGCGGAGTACAAAATGGGCAGAGTGATACTGACAAAGACCAAGCAGGAAACAAACCATGGGGTAATCATAGTGGATGATTTAAAAGGTGGCCAGACAGTGTGACAATGCAGTCGGAAAGGCTAGTGGGATGCTGGGGTGCACAGGAAGGGGTATTGCCATCACGAAGGGAGAGGTGGTTCTGCCCTCATATAAATCACTGGTAAGACCCCACCTTGAGTACTATGTCCAGTTCTAGAGACCATATCTAAGGAAGGACACAGACAGAGTGGAGATGGTCTAGAAGAGGGCTACCAAAATGGTGCAAGGTCTACATCAAAGGCCCTACACGGAAAGTTTAAAGGAGCTAAATATGCACTCCCTGGAGGAGAGGGGGGAGAGAGGGGGATATGGTAGAAACCTTTAAATATCTTGCAGGGTTAATAAGACACAGGAGGGTTCAGAGAAAAAGGTACTCTAGAACAAGGGGGTATACCATGAAGCTGGAGGGGGATAAATTCAGGAGGGATGTGAGGAAGTACTTCTTCACAGAAGGGGTGGTGGGTGCCTGGAACAGCCTTCCAGTGGAGGTGGTGGGGGTGAAACAGTGGTGGGTTCAAAATGCCTGGGACAGGCAAAAGGGAATTGTAGAGGTGAGGAATGGTGGGGGGGGGGGGGAGAGAGAGACTGCAGTGGATCAAGTAAGGTCTGCAGCAAAAAAATGAAGGTTACATTAAAAAAAATGGGCAGACTGGGTGGGCCCATCGTCCCTTGTCTGGTGTCACATTCTGTTACTATGTTTCTATGACACCACGCCACAGTGAAGGCATCAGTGTAGCACTGAGTGGGACTATGGAGGTTTCCAGGATGGATATCCAGATTCTGGGACATCTCCCATGCCATTGGGACTTGTGGGTGAGGATCTGGGGCTTTCCCCCCTAGTTTCAGTGTGTAGAAGGTCACAGGGAGGAAGCAGGAGCTCCAGGGGCGTCCCCTCAAGAGACATCTCATGAGAAGCACATTCTCCCAAAGTTAATTTTGGCCATTCTGGTGGTGGTGGACCCTGGAGACTTGCTTCCTAGACCATCGAGTACCTGAGAAATAGGTGAAGCGGGTACTGCACAGAGACAGCAGAAGCCAAGTAGGACACTCCTCTCCATAATGTGTGTGGGAAGGGGGAAGTCCCAAGACAGTGTTATGGGTACCCATTGCTTGTGTCTCTGGAATACCATCACAGTAGGGCAAGTTCTTTTTTTCTAAAATTACTCTGTTATTGATTTTCCAACTTAGCATACAAAACGCACAGAGACATAATACATTACTACAACAAAATAAATTCTTCGGACATAAAAACCACAACAATAACTAAACCCCCCCATTGACTTGGGTGACATGGTCATTGTCTATTGAGTCTGCTCGAAAATCAGCACCTGGTTAAGACACTGTTGCCCCCGTCCCATCCCAATCTGAGCTGCACCTCCATTTCTGGCACTCCTTAGTTTTGCCTTTCTCTTATACCTGTCCCAGCCCCTCTTGAATCCCTCCACTGTATCAACAGCCACCAGTTTCGCAGGCAGTGCATTCCATGGGTCCACCACCCTCTTGGTAAAGTAACGTCTCCCCAAGCCTCCCGCCAACCAGCTTCATAGAATGCCCCCTGATGGCCCCTTCTTCCTTTAACTGGAACATCCTATTGGGGCTGACCCTGTTCACTCCCTTTAAATATTTAAAGACATTGATCATATCCCCCCTGTTCCTCCTCCTCTCCTCCAGGGAGTACATGTTCAGCTCATCAAGTCTCTCCTCGTAGGATCTTTCCCCCAGACCCTGTATCATCCTAATCACCCTCCTCTGGACCCTTTCCAGGAGTGCAATGTCCTTCCTCAAGTACAGGCGCCAAAACTGCACACAGTACTCAAAGTGCAGTCTAACCAGGCAGTTATACAGTGGAACAAATACCTCCCATCTCCTCAAGGTTATCCCCCCCTGGCAATGAACCCAAGCATTCTATTTGCTTTAGCCGCAGCCCTCCTACACTGCTCAGAGGTATTCATTTTGGCATCCATGACCACCCCAAGATCCACCCCCCCAAAACCTTCAGTTTCTCCCCTCCTAAAAAGTACTCCTGATCGGGTTCCTAAGTCCCAAGTGGAGAACACTGCATTTCTTGGCATTAAACCTCAGTATCCAAGTGTGTGACCACCTCTCCAGAGTCTCCAGGTCCCCCTCTAGGGCTCTTTTACCCTCCTCCCCGTCCACCACCACCCCCAGCTTCGAGTCATTGGCAAAAAGGCTCATCTCACTCCTGATACCTTCCCTGATGTCAGAGATGTAAGCATTAAATAGGAGTGGGCCCAATACCGACCTCTGTACGACCCCGCTAATGACACTCCTTGGAGATAATACCTCCCCTGACCACCACCCTCTGGAATCTCCCAGTTAGCCAGCTCCCTATCCACCCCACCATCCTTTCCCCCACCCTCATTCCCCCCAGCTTGTCCAACAGCCCTGAGTGTGGCACAGAGTCAAATGCATTGCTGAAGTCCAGAAAGAGGACATCCACTGGCCTTCCCTGGTCCAGTGCCTTTGTCATCCAATCGCAGAACTCCACAAGGTTTGTCTGACATGATCTGCCCTGAACAAAGCCATGTTGGTGGTCATCCAGATGGCCCTGTGTCCCCAGAAACACGCCCAGTCTCTCTCTTTCAAGATGGCCTCCATCATCTTGCCCACCACTGAGATCAAGTTGACAGGCCTGTAGTTACCTGGCTCCTCCCTTGAGCCGCCTTTATGGATAGACATGACATGAGCCATCCTCCAATCCTGAGGCACTCAACCTGTCTGAAGGGAGGAGTTAAAAAGGTCCCATCTCCTTCAGCAGCGTGGGATGAATGCTATCGGGACCCGGTGCCTTATCCATTCTCAGGGACTTAAGAGCCTCCCTCACCCTACCAACAGGAATTTCAGTGTCAGAGAGCTCCCCCCCTCATTCCCAGTCCGCCTCCCCCTGCATAGTGTTGGCCCCCCATCCCTTGTGAAGACTGAGGCAAAGTATTCATTAAAGAGATCTAACAAGATCAGCCCCTGCACCTGATAAATAGGTGCCTTACTCCACAACATTCTTAAATTGTTGAGATGTCCCAAAATTATGCCGCAGACTGAAAATCATATCCCTCGTAAAATTAATCAAACCGGGTCCCAAGGACTTCCGGTTTGTAAGTGCTACCCTAGCTCTGCCCCATGCTCATAGCGTTATGACGAGATGCTAGGGGAGGTGTGGGGTGCCTCCATTATAATCAATGGGTGGTGGCTTCTGATCTTTTTTAACATTATATTGGCCCACTTGGTAATGAAGCGTGAGGCAGCGGTGCGACTAACAAGGGCCTTGTTAGTCGACCGGTGCCCATGTTTCATTACCAAGTGGCCAATATAATGTTAAAAAAAGATTGTAAAGCCACCACCCATTGATTATAATGGAGCGCACCCCCATGCTCTCCCTAGCATTTTGTCATAATGTTAGTGAGCATGGGGGCGGAGCGTAGGCGGCTGCAAAAAAACAGGAAGTCCTTGGGACCTGGTTTAATTAATTTTACGAGGGCTATCATTTTTAATCTGTGGAATAATTTTGGGACATCTCAACAATTTAAGAATGCTATGGCAGTAAGGCAACTATTTATCAGGTGAGGGCAGTACAATATAGCTTGGTGGATCTCTTTTAAGTACCTCAGCTTGGTCTCTGGCCTGCTCAGCCCAACCACTCCCTGACCTCAGTCTGCTAGTATGCCCCTTCACTTTCCTCCTTTCCCTGATATACCTAAAGAACCCTTTTTCCCCATTTCTGGTCCCCTATGCCCACCTCTGCTCTGTCATCGCTTTGGCCACTCTCACCACCCTGGTTACCTTTTTGGATATCTTATCATACTCCCCATTGTCCCCTCACGAGCGCTTATATTTCCTATAAGCCACTCTTTTCTCCCTCACCACCTCCTGAACCTCCCTGGTCCACTAGCTCGGCTTTCTGGTCCTACCAGACTTGCATCGGACCTTCGTGGAGGCCTTGGTGGCTTCCAGGAGCCCTCCTTTAATAATTTCACACCTGCTCTCTGTGTCCATGTCCTGTCTGATCCCCTCCAAATGCCTCTTGAGAATCCCCGTCATACCATCAAAGTCCGCTCCCCTGAAGTCTACCACTACAGATTTTGTACAAGTTTCCCCTCGCCCCAGGTCTAAGGAAAACCAAACCGTGGCGTGGTCACTCCCTACAAGTGGGTACCCTAAAACTATGTTCCTAACCAGGTTGCTATCAGTCAAGACCACATCCAGGAAGCGGCCATCCCTTGTCGGGTCAGCCACCAGCTGAGATAGGAGTACATCCTGGAAGACGTCCAGCAAGCGCTGGAGCCAAGGAACTCACTGTAAGGGAGCCAACTTACAGTGAACTTATCTTTCTACAATCGCAGATAAGCTGTTATTCTTTCCATTTCCTTTATAGGTGCACAACAGGCCAGCCACTGAGTTTCATCTGGGGGAGATTCTGATAGCCAATTCTGGGTTATGGCCTTGGCAGCTGCTGCAATCAAAATATTAAATAGGTTTGTTCCCCTTGCGCTATGCCAATGATTTTCCATTTTCAACTCTAAAACCCATAAAAAAAAAAAAAAAAAGAATTTGACATTTTTAAATCAGCACTTGGAGTCAATTTTTTTATTTAAAAATTATTTGCATGATTTTATCATGTAAACCACTCCACTTTGAGCTAACTTTTTGTGAACACTCACCCATTTTAAACCAATATACCCTGAATTTTGGAGAGATACAAAAAACCAAAATGGATTTTAAGATCTTGTCAAATGGAACTAGCCATTTCTGAAATTGGAAAAAAATCACTGGCCCTACTTAGGGTGCACCTGGACTGGCAAGAAGAAAACGGTGTGGGTGAAACACAGTGAACCATGCTAGCTGAAAATGTGAAGGAGCAGTGGAGGCCTGGTGAGGGACATGCCAGCCTGACATATTCCTTAGGTTGAGAGTTCACTGTGACATTACTAGGTGCTTTGCCAGTGTGCCACGTTCCATAACAATTAACAAGCCATGTGTGCAGGTAGTGCCAGTAGACACAAGGGTAGGGAAGCTAGATTGTAGTGCAGAAGGGACATAGGGAATCCATGGGCACTGTGTTACCTGAAAAGTATGGGTAGGTCATCTATAGGCACCTTGCATCTCAAACCAAAAAAACAGAGTGTCAGAGACCATGGTGTGAGGGAAAACTACAGGAGGCACAGAATGGACGCAGTGTGTCACAGCAGGCAGCTGCTATGCTGCAGCTGGTATGCCATTCAGTTAGACCAGAGGTGAAATGGCTACCCAGGAAACCTGAATTACTGAAATGGATTGTGTAGGAGCTGATGAACTGGGGTCTTTAGGCCCATGGCTACTTATAGTGCAAATGAACTCTGGAGTGAAGCCTTCCAGTGAAATCAAATATTAGATGTCCAGTGTACTTGTTGAACTATCCAAGGTATCCACGTCCACCAACTGTAGCAGACAGTCAAGCAATCCATGTTGTTGAGTGCAAGAGGCTCCCAGCAGGCAGCTGCACCATATACCCCTAGACACGGGAGTTCCCTGTGTCATGCCAGCCCCCATCCAGTGCAGTGATGCAGGATGGTTACTGTGCCACCAGTACTTCTTTTTTTTTGTTACTTAAGTTTTTATTGATGCACAATAACATTACATCAAGTCGACATAGCCATAGTTCGACCATTATCACAATTGTCACAATCTTAAAGGAGTACAGTTAATCATACCGCATCATCATGTCTAGAGGCGTTTATATTACAACAGATATGCTGTATTCTATGGGTAAAAGCCGAGGTGGCCAGATCAACTGCGTCTCCAAGCATTCCATAGCTCTTTCTTCTCTGTTCTCTTATAGTTGATTCTGTTATTTAGTACTTATTTGTTTTAGGCCCCCTTTTTTCTCCCCCCCCTTTGGATTTTGGTTGCTCCTTTTTAGTACAGAATAATCCTTAATTTCCAAATGACTATGCAAACTTAATGACTTTAATCACTTCAAATTCAGCAAACTTACAAAACAAAAGGAAAACCAGTAATTGAACCAATTGGCTAGTGATGTGCGTGTAACGAGCCCATCTATCGCCTCCCATAGAAGTCGGATCCTCTGCATCAACCGACTCACTCCTCTTAAGGTTTAAAAACCTGAGAAAACAAATTAAGGGTCAGCACTCTCTAAATATTCAATGTGAGACTTTTCTCATACCAAACATTCCATATTAGATTAAATCTCTCCATAGTTAGCCTTAAGGCTGCTGTAATTCTTTCCATTTGTTCTATCTCATTTACTTTACCTCTCCAGATTTGGACCACAGTACTTCTGAGTGCAAGAGGCTCCCAGTGAGCAGTCCTACCATATATTCCTAGACACGGGACTTCCCTGGGCCATGCCTGCCCCCATCCAGGGCAGTGATGCAGGTTGGTTACTGTACCACCCATACTGCTGAGTGCAAGAGGCTCCCAGTGAGCAATCCCACCATATATCACTAGACATGGGAGTTCCCTGAGCCATTCTAGCCCCCATCCAGGGCAGTGATGCAGCCTGGTTACTGTACCACTTGTACTGCTGAGTGCAAGAGGCTCACAGTCCCAATATATATCCTTAGACATGGGAGTTCCCATGCCAGTCCCCATCAAGGGTGATGATGCAGACTGGTTACTGCACAGCCCATACTGCTGTGTGCAAGAGGCTCACAGTGAGCAGTCCCAACGAGTATCCATGGGCCTTGACATGGGAGATCCCTGGGCCACGCCTGCCCCCGTCCAGGGCAGTGATGCAGGTCAGCTGCTGTGTCACCTGAAAGGGAGGAGTTCCATTTATATTTCCCAGAATGTTTTTATATGGGATCAAATAATGTTAATCAGAAACTAAGTAACTACTTAGTGTATGTCACCTATTACAATTGTCCTTAGGCTACATTTGTATGGGAAGGCTTATAAAACAGCAGACCACCACAAATCCTTGCTTAGGTGTCCTTTAAGGGCCTAGTACAGTCCCGCATATTAACTTTGTAATGCTTAAAAGGGTAGTCTGGACCAGCCAGGAGTAGCATAAACCCCTCGACTCTCTAGGGGCAGCCTGCCAGAGCAGCGGTAGCACCACTGCTTGTGATGCTAGCGACTTGGGTTATGGAGCCGAGTCCACGACATATCCGAGGGCCAGTCGGGGGGCACTGAACGTCCGTAGGACCACTCTCCTCCTCCGGGGGAGGGTGGGCAAGAGCTCGGCACTCGACTAACCCCTGGTGGAGGCCAGGGGTGTCACAGCTCAAGCTACAGAGGAGGAGGAGGAGGAGGAGACGTGCGCACCATGATGTCAGCACATGTCAAATCTCCAGAGGGAGAAAACAGAAAACTTCCAGCTACACTGGATGACCGCTGGCCTCCGCAGGCCCCACATCTGACAACTCAGGTGCTCCCTGAAAGCTGGATCCTGGTTCTGGCAGGTTGAGGGACTCCCCACCCCATGCCATGGAGGGAACAACCATGGTGGACTTCGAGAGAAACCAGGTAAGACCTGGGAGAAGCTGGGGTGATGGGGCTGGGAGGACTGGTGTGAATGAGGGGTGGTCGAGACGTGAGATAAATAAAAAAGCCCCTCGACTCCCTTGTGTGTGCATGTTGGGGGGGGGAAGAGTTGCATACACATTTAAATAATATTTATTGACTTACTATGACTGCAATATACACTTTCAATAATAATGTAATTGTGTTTATGCTGCTGTACTAATGTGGGCTTTATACACGCTGGCCGCTCCTGAAAAAGGAACCTAGTAGTTCCAGTGAGCCTCCCAGTTAAACAAATAAACAAGTAAATCAATTACAATGTTTCTTATTTTGGTTTTTGGTGTGGAACCTTTCTATAGTCTATTTTCTGTGCACATTTATAAATACTTTGAAAAGCACTGACCCCATTTTGTCTTAATTTTGCTTTTTGTTTACATAGCAGTTCAGCATTCCTTACCTTCAACTTCATGATCCTCTGGTTTCAGTCTCCAACACCACAAACTACTGTTCAGAAGCACAATCAGCTGCTGCTCTTCAGAGTTTGGGACTAGAAGAACAATAGATATCTAACTACAGAAAACCAGTTCCCTCTGCAGCTCTCCGTGTGCTCAGCATTCCTTACCTCTAAGTTCATGATCCTCTGTTTCAGTCTCCAACAGCACAAACTGCACTGTTCAAAAATGCAAACAGCTGCTGCTCTCCAGAGTTTGGGACTAGTAGCAGTGAAAACCTTTTTTTTTTTAAATTATATACAGGATTTGATGGTATATCACACCATTAGGACCCAAAGGTCATATTTACAAGATGGTCCTAGATGAACAATGGATATCTGTTCTCAGAAAACCACTTCCCTCAAGCTTCCCATGTGGTCATTTCTGTGCTCCTACCTCTAGCAGCTGTCAGTGCCTCCAATTCCTGGCTGCCTCTACAATGTGTCCTTACACTATTCAAGACAAGGTTGTGTCATAGCCCACACAAAATCAGGAAAGAAACAAAAATTGAAAGAGAATGGCTACCCCATTCAAAAAACTCATCAATGTTCGTAGCATGCAGCAGCTGGGGATGAGAAAGAGGAAGAGGTTGCTAAATACTTAAAGTGGCAGGCTAGCACATCCAGCTCACTGTTATGACAGAAGTACTTTTCAACTTTTATCTTTATAGTCAATTTCACTTGTATGCAGTTCAGTTATATGCAATTTTTGTGTAACCCCTACCTGGTATGCCGTTTGTATCTATCAGCAATACCAGGTGGGCTGGGTTCGGGGAGGAATAGGTCACTTGGCACAAAGGCTAGGTTTGGCTACTCTGCAAAGGGGCACCCAAGTAACTCCGATCACAGGAAGCAATAACTGTAATGACCAATACCAGAAGTGGGATTCTAAAGTGTGGCTTTTATTCGCATCCAAACAGAATAAACAAAGCATAGATGGACCCCCACGGGGCTACACTCCTGGTAATACAGATTAAAAGAGATCAGAACACATCCTCATCACTTTAGCCCTCAGGCTCTGAAAACACTGGGCACACAGCCCGGACTTGTACCACGGCTCTAGGTTACACAGCCCGAACTTGTACACGGCTCTGGGTCTTCCCTGGCTCGGCTCCCTTGCCAGCCACTTGGACACCTTCCATACTTCATGGAAACATTTTCTGGTGGCTCCCTAAACCACCTAAGAGCACCTCAGCTCCATCAGGGAATCTTCCTCTTTAATCCCACGTCTGGGTACTTTCCTCAGGCACTGGCCAAGTACCTGAGAGAAAGCAACAGGTGCCTCAGAGCAAATCCGTAGAGGTGAATATGGTTACTACTGATGGGGAGGTCTCCCACCTCTCGCTCCCACAGTTCATACCCGGCCATTTCTCTGGACATAAACACCTCATCCTTTAACACTTTGCTGTGTAGATTCTTGCTAAATGTATTTCACATTCCATCTACTTGTCTTGCTTCCTTTTTGTGTTGGACTTGAACATACTTAAATTAAGTGGCATTGTCCATTACTCTAGACCCCCCACAGGTTAAGCAGTCCAATCCCCGTATTCTTTCTTTCCAGATGTGCTGGACTTGAACATACTTATACTGGCTTTGTCCATTACTCTAGACCCCCCATGGAATTTAGCAGTCCAATCCCCACAGCTTCCAACTGTACTTGGCTGTCTTTTCCTGACCCCACAGTAACAGTCCCTTTAGTTTCCTTCTGTTTCAGGTGAAAACACTTGGCCCTTTTTCAGAGCGAACTCACCCTTTGGTTTCAGGTGCCCCACAGGCGTTTCCTCCTCAGAAATCTTCCTTCCAGAGCTTCTGGTGCCTCAGCACAACTCAAACAGGCAGCTTCTTTTCCTTAGGCAGACCCAGGGGGGATTGCCCTTGGAAAACAGGCTGACCCCATCCCCACACGGATGGAGCTCTGAACCATTGAGAGCGGTCTCCACCACTTTAATTGTGGTTCCTGTGTTCCTCTTCAGGTGGAAACACACAGCTTAAACAAAAGTAGCTCTTTACCAGAGCTTAAAGCTCTGAGAGCCTGCACACACTCTACTGCACTAAAGTCTCTCCTTAGACTGCACACAGACTGGCTTCAAAAATCCCCAACGTTCTACTCTAACCTCCAACTGCAACATCTCAGTGTGGCTTATGCAGCTGTGACAGTTCTAAAATGATGTCATCCCTCAGTCTCAGCTGAGACTGAGAACAGAGTGAGACAGTGTGAAATCCATTTAACTGGAGTTTCACAAGCTGCCTTCCCTGCCTACCACTAGGTCTTACTGGGATTCCAGTAATCCTGGGTAACAGGGGGGTTACACTCACCCTGGGCCAGGAAAATGACTGTCCGAAGTCATTATTCACCCGGCTTAGGCCATCTCACCCCATGTGTTGACTACGGGGAGGTAGCGCTACCTTCTCCCCTACCATGTGCTAGCACAGACAGGCAACACTAAGGGCCCAGAGGCCTTTGGCTGACATCTCAGCCTCTACTCTACCCGCTAACTATGGGTACCTAGTGGCTCTGGTAGAACTGTACAGAGCATAGCCCTAATAGATCAGCACTGCGGCCCCTATGGCCATTCAGGACCACAGCCTGTCTATCCCCCTAGCCCTTAAGGGAAAACCTGTCTGCCTCTATCTCAAATTTCCCAAAACAAAACAAAGAGGGGACCTCCCTGACCCTGGACACCATGCAACCATACACCAGGAGCTAATACCATACTCTATGCATTACTCCCACACTCCCCCACAACCATACCTGTGGAAGAAAAAGTTACACACAGTAACAACAACATCTACAACAGTACTTTAAATACTACACTCTAAAGTACTAGTGAGGGACTCCGCTGAGTCCCTCCTCCTCTTCTTGTCTTCTCTTCTATCTTCTTCAGGAACACCTGCAAGAAAAAAGAAAGACAACGCACACTCCTAATCAGCATACACAGTCTATCTGAACCCCTACCATCAAAACACTGGAGAATCCCAAAAATACTTTTTTTTTTTTTTTTTTTAAGAAAAGTAGAAAAACAGTATAAACATTAGAAAACAGTAGAAAACAATGACATTATTTACAATACACCATATTTGGGGGATGGAGTGCCCTAAAAGTCCCATCTAGTGACCACAGTGTCCGAAGGCAAGTCCACAAATGAGTCTCTCCTGGGCCAGAGCCCGGTGAAGCATAGTTCTAGCAGGCCAAAGTCCCGAAGGGGAGAGTCTTTGAGGACAGTTCAAAACATCTGGAGTCTGCTAGTGTAGGGTATGTACTGCAATGTCATAAGAATAGAAAAGTCTGGACTTACCAGTCCCTTGTAGAACGAAAAATGGCACCAGACCTGGTCCTCAGCCGAAGACTCTCCCTGGCAGCATTCTTCCGATACAGCTGGGCGGACATCTTCCTGGAACAACAGGAGGGCACATCTGGAAACTGCTGGGTTGCTGTCATCTCTGGAGATGGAACCTTGAAACAGGAACAAAAAGGAAAACAGCTGGGCTGAAGTCATCCGATTACCAGGCGATGAATCAGGATACAGCTGGGCTGGTGTCCTCTCTGGATCTGAAGTCATCTGGTGGGCCAGTCGATGGATTCTGGAAGGCCAGTACACTGTAGAACTGATGAATGTGGGGCACTTGAGTCCTGGATGTCCATACTGGCAGAACAACATAGGTACTGCAATGGCTGTAATGGCAGCACTGGCTACCACTGCTCTGCTTTCCATTTGGTAGGCATGGGCACATTCGCAGGAAGGTCTTTGCATTGTGGCCAATAGCACAACGGGTCAGGTGCCTGAATTATTACCCTGTCTGGGCGCTCATAATTCACACTGTGAAAGGTTTCATGTCCCTCTCCATCCACAATTCGAACAGTGTCCATTAACAGTGTCCTGCCTCTTTTCCACTGGCTGTATTTGTCGTGAAACATTCTGTGCTTGACATGCTTGTTTGCACCAGGATGAACACATTTCATTGCTTCTGCCCAAATCCAGGACTTCCTGCTTTGTTCAATCTCCTCCCAGACTCTCCAAGGAAAGGTAGGAAAGGACATCCCATAGATTTAATTCGCCTTTCTACGAACCAGTCTTTCCTCTTTACTAGCTTTGGTCAACCTGAGACCTCTGGCCTGGCTTGGAGGCGGTCAGTCCTGGTTCTGCCAGCTACGCATTCTCAACGAGACAAAAAATGGATCCCTAGCCTCTCCTTGCACAGCCAGGGCAGTGGCATCACCACTCTCTTCCATGCATTTCTCTGAGGCAAGAGCTTGAGGCTGTGTACCAGTTCCTTTTTCACAAGGCCACATAGGTTCCCCCTCTTCTTCTTCCTCCTCACTGAGAATCTGTGCCCAGGAGTGAGCAGTCGTCCTCACTCCTGAGACTATCCACTCTTCGCTGGGCGCAGAGGTCGAAACCTCCCATTCAAAGGCCTTCCTCATCTCGTCTTCACCTATGAGACTTGGGCTAGGCCCCCCTCTCCATGGGTCTACTGATGCTCTTCCTGATATGTCTCTCTGCGACTCAGAATCCAAAACATCAGCACATTGTTCTGTCTTTAAATCTGTGCCCTCTTGCTTTGTGCCAGACTCCCCTGAGGGGCCTTCTCCAGCAGGTTCCATCTGGTGCTGTGTGCTGCCAACTGCAGATTCTTGAACTTTTGTCCATGTGGGAGCCAAACGAATCTTGGGCGCTTTAAATAAATCATATTCCTCTAAGCACCCAGAACAGTGAGGTACCATGAAGACGTCCCATCCAGCATTTAAGCACATCAAACATACTTGCACTGGATATCCAGGAATCGCCACATGAGGAGGCAGTCGCCCTCTGTAGTAACATCTCTCAATGTCCCTTAACTTGTTCACTTCTACTGCTACCACAGTCCGGGCATGATCCGGGTAGCGGGCTGGTCCTGAAGCCATGACTGCAGAGAAAAACAAACAACGCTCACTGTTATTTCAAGTCCCACATCACTGAAAACTTTCTCTCTCTTTCAAAATGGCTCCTCTGCTGCTGTGTTTACATTACTACCCCACCCTGTAATTGCGGCGGCAGCACTCCTACGCATCAACATTCTGAAATTGGGTCAAGCTACTGCGCATCTGATTTATACACTCTACTGATAACTTTGCTCAAACTGCACAAACTTGCACTGTTCTTTATTCCAGCACATTTATATGATTTACCACGGACTTTTCACTTGCTGAAGACATTGCTCTAGCTTACAGTCCCTTAAAGCCTCAGTATTTCATAGCACAGGATTGCCTGTAACTCTTGCTGCATATCTGATACAACTCACAGTCCCTCTCGTGGCTTTGAAACTTATACTGACGCTGAACCTATAATTATGCTCACAGTCAATGGCTTAAAATGCTTGTTTTTGCTGGCAAAACTTAACACAGTCCTTGTTTGGAAAGCGATTACACTGCTACACACAGATTCAGCTGGCTTTTGGCAAAATCACTTAGTTTGAGCAATTATTTCTGTTGGTACTCACTGTTATCAGCAGCTGTTTGCTGCGATGGAAAATAGCCTGCAGCCAGTCTTGGAGGCCTCTGGAAAGAAGTGGGTTGGCAGTCCTGCCGATTGTCCCTCTGAACACCACACTCACAGTCCAGTCGATCGAGATGCAGGTTGAGCCAGAATTCAGACAGAAGTGTCAGTTTTTTTTACAGTGCTTTCAGTCACCGCGACGCTCCTCCTGATAAGCCAGTTCGCACACTCCACTCCCTCTCAGATGCTGGGCAGTCGCTTTAGAGCTGGCTTGGGGACGGGACTGAATGTAGTCTCACTAATCACTCGACACCATGCAAATGAGCCTCTTTCCTCTTGAGTGCTCTTCTCCTCACGGCGATAGTCAAGCAGGCAAATTTAAACTGAAAAACTACACTTTTTTTTTCAACTGACTCCACAGCGGGAGCCCATTTCAACCATTTTTCATGGCCATTAAGCACAACAAGTCTCTCAGTTCACAAGAAAGCATTTCCAACATCTAGGGCACAATTTTCCTTTTGCTACCCCCAGTTTTCCATACTTTTCTTTGTCACAGACAGTTTTAAAATCTGGCAAACGCTGTAAATTTGATGCAGGACAAGGGCATACACTCCCAGGCTTTATTGCTCCTTGGTAAACAGTTGGCATTTTATCAGCAGCACATGGATAACAGCACACAGCGGCACATTAATTAAACGTTGCTTCAGCTTTTTGGGCTACCCACTGCCAGATAACCAAAACGCTAGCCTTTTGCCCGAGCACCTTTCTTACATTCCTCCCTAAATTCCAAACCCAAATCCTCAGCGGTGCCTCCATTTTTTTAACCCCTACCCAGTATGTCGTTTGTATCTGACAGCAATATCAGGTGGGCTGGGTTCGGGGAGGAATAGGTCACTCGGCACAAAGGCTAGGTTTGGCTACTCTGCACAGGGGCACCCAAGTAACTCTGAACATAGGAAGCAGTAACTGTAATGTCCAAAACCAGAAGTGGGATTCTAAAGTGTGGCTTTTATTCACATCCAAACAGAATAAACAAAGCATAGATGGACCCCACGGGGCTACACTCCTGGTAATGCAGATTAAAAGAGACCAGAACACATCCTCATCACTTTAGCCCTCAGGCTCTGAACACACTGGGCACACAGCCTGGACTTGTACCACGGCTCTGGGTTACACAGCCCGAACTTGTACACAGCTCTGGGTTTTCCCCTGGCTCGGCTCCCTTGCCAGTCACTTGGACACCTTCCATACTTCATAGAAACATTTTCTGGTGGCTCCCTAAACCACCTAAGAGCACCTCGGCTCCATCAGGGAATCTTTCTCTTTAATCCCATGTCTGGGTACTTTCCTCAGGCACTGGCCAAGTACCTGAGAGAAAGCAACAGGTGTCTCAGAGCAAATCCGTAGAGGTGAATATGGTTACTACTGATGTGGGGTCTCCCACCTTTCACTCCCACAATTCATATCCGGCCACTTCTCTGGACATAAACACCTCATCCTTTAACACTTTGCTGTGTAGATTCTTGCTAAATGTAGTTCACGTTCCATCTACTTGTCTTGCTTCCTATTTGTGCTGGACTTGAACATACTTAAATTAAGTGGCATTGTCCATTACTCTAGACCCCCCACAGGTTAAGCAGTCCAATCCCCACATCTTTCTTTCCAATTGTGCTGGACTTGAACATATTTATTAGTGGCTTTGTCCATTACTCGAGAACCCTCATGGAATTAAGCAGTCCAATCCCCACAGCTTCCAACTGTGCTTGGCTGTCTTTTCCTGACCCCACAGTAACAGTCCCTTTAGTTTCCTTCTGTTTCAGGTGAAAACACTTGGCCCTTTTTCAGAGCGAACTCACCCTTTGGTTTCAGGTGCCCCACAGGCGTTTCCTCCTCAGAAATCTTCCTTCCAGAGATTCTGTTGCCTCAGCACAACTCAAACAGGCTGCTTCTTTTCCTTAGCCGGACCCGGGGGGGGGTTGCCCCTGGAAAACAGGCTGACCCCTTCCCCCCATCCCCAGGATGCAGAACTTCAAACTCGTGAGTGGTCTCCACCACTTAATTACCAGTTCCTGTGTTCCTCTTCGGTGGAAACACACACCTAAACAAAAGTAGCCTTTACCAGAGCTTAAAGCTCTGAGAGCCTGCACACACTCTGCTGCACTACAGTCTCTCCTTAGACTGCACACAGACTGGCTTAAAAATCCCAGCGTTCTACTCTAACCTCCAACTGCAACATTCCAGTGTGGCTTATGTAGCTGTGACAGTTCTAAAATGATGTCATCCCTCAGTCTCAGCTGAGACTGAGAACAGAGTGAGACAGTGTGAAATCCATTTAACTGGAGTTTCACAAGCTGCCTTCCCTGCCTACCACTAGGTCTTACTGGGATTCTAGTAATCCTGGGTAACAGTGGGGGGTTACATTTGGATCTGGTATATGTAGTTTCTTTTAGTTTCCTATCCTCAGTTGTTTATTTCTTTTCAGTTGTAGGCATAACAAATTACAACACTTTTGCCTCTTTTATAGGTATTTTCCGACCTAGCTGAGGTGGTAATTGCTCAGATCAGATTCGGTGTGAAATTAGGTACTAAATGGTGCTGTGAGCCCAGCTTAAAAGTTAAGAGGAGACCTTCACTCAGTATACTGCTTGCCAAAGAGATAAAATATATCTGAACAGGTGCAGTACCTTCAAATAAACAAAAATCATTCCACACAAAGTAAAACATGGTGCCATGCATTCAAGACTATTGGCTAATGTAGTGAAAAAATATTTGTATGATTCACTACTTTTAAAGCAGCAGTGCAAAGAAATTGGGCAAAACATTTGACCCTACATTGTTTCATTTTAAATAATTCCAGGCATCTTCCAGATTCATCTGGTGGTAAAATGTTGTAGTCCAATGGCCAGCCCACCAGCGCAGAGGCAGGGCATCCATCTGCAATGCCGATGAACCAGGTTCATGAACAAACTCGGGACGTCGGAGGGCCGGCCAGAGAAAGACTGAGTGTCCTAGGGACTGCTCTCTTCTCCGGGGAAGGGGGGGTAGAGTGTCTGGCAAACTACGAACCTCTAGCAGAGGCTGGGGGTGCCATCACCTGACGGGGGTGGGGTGCACGCAGGACGTCATTGCACATCCCCACCCACAGGGATCTACAATGAAAAAGTTGCAGCTGCCATATATGATGCCTCACCTCACCAGCTCTGATCACCTGCCGTGACACTCCTGTAGCTGACCTATTACATCTCCCCCTATCCAGCCTGACCTTACGCCCCACCCTGGGGGGCAATCCAGAGAGGCAAGGCTGGTAGGTGCTCCTGCCGGTATCCTTCTCCCATCTCTGTGTGGGTTTGCGCTAGGAAGCTAAGGGGTATCGAACCACGAAGAAGTAAGTCCTGGTGAGGAGGAAGACCAGATGAGCAGGGGCTGAGCAACACAGGCAGGCATGCAGAGCAAAATGCATACTAAATAAAAAAAAAAAAAAAAAATGTAGTCCAGCCATAATTTCAGTATTTCATTAATGCATCAGTGTAGTTTTTTTTAAACAAACAAGTAAAAAAAAAAAAAGATGGCCACCAAAATTGGCTTACAAATAACACTGTAGACCAGGTAATGGTTAGAATTGGGGGCACACTCATGGTGTGCAGCTTAAGTACCTAGAAAGAAAAATTTGACAGGTGTGCTAATATTTTTATTAACAGTAGCTGAAACTAGCTTTCTGTAACGGAAATGTTTATACCTACAACGTATATTAAGAACTGCAATCAGTTCAACAAAATAAAGGTGCTTTTCTTGTTACTAAAACACGGGTATGCACACAGGTTATTTGCACCAAAATATGCTGCTAATACACTGAATTAAGGAATCTGCTTCATTATTGTACATCTAGAACATGACACACTATGTTGATTCAGGTTGACGAAGTTGTGCAGAATGCAACATTCCGCTGGTGGAATTCAGGCAAAATTAGCAACCCATAAGTATTCCGTGAAATTTTGCAGTTTTTTATTTTTGCAAGCAATCTTGTTATTAAAGTTTTCTTTTGCTTAAAAAACACAAACAAGAAATATCAATAACAAAAACACATAAAATATGAATGAGTACACAAAAGCAAAGAGGGGTAGCTTGGAAATAACAAAATCAGGGAACGACTGATGCAGCTCGTACCTCGAACTTCATTCTTAGCTGTTTCAGTCTCTTAAACCACCTCGTGACAATTAAAAACTGCACTCTTCATTAGGGTTTGGGATACTTTGATTTTGGAATTGGAAGAATAACTGATATTCACAGAAAACAAATGCTCCTCTGCTACCTGCCCGTCACCTCATCTGTATAAGCTCAGGCTTTAGCTGCTCTCTCAAACTACAGTACATTTCCTGTCCGCTTCTGAAATGTGTCCCTACACCATACTGATCAAGTCATTAATATTCATAGCATGCTACTGCACGGGATAGCTAAGACAGGAATTCCTAAACATGTCACCCAGATTTGCAAAAAGAAAAAGACTCTGACTTTGCCTTAGTGGGAAGGACGTCTCTGGATGCGCTATCCTCCCTTTTAAATATTAATATGACGAGTTGAATAATTTAGGACGCATTTCAGAGGCGGACAGGAAATGGACTTGCAGTTGTTCTTGTCCAAAGGATTCCAGGTGCTGAAGAACTGAAGCTACGCACCCTTCTGTGTGGGTTTAAAAAATTACCAGGAGGTGGTGTTGGAGACTGAAACACGGGAGCATGAAGCTGGAGGTAATTACTTATTGCAGGGATTACTGTGTCAGAGTGTATTTCAAAAGGCAAAGCAGAAACTGGGCAAAATGGGATCAGTTTGCAGTGGTTTTCAATTCAAACTAATTGTACAAAGACAGACGGTGTTATTGCAAGGCTTGCTTTATTTTGTTTTTACCTTCCCTGCCAAGTGTATTCTGGCTGCATTTGACATTGTCTTCATTCTGCCTGCAGTGATAACCTACAACCCGCAAGCATGAGTGTAGGCAGGCATACTCCAAGTACTCCATGGTGTACAATTTTATTTAAAGGGGACAGTAAATAAGCTCTGAACTGCTTCCCTTGTCCATGAAAACAAAATACAGAAACAGCAGAACCTTTCTGTAATTTTATTCATATTAGTCAAAACTAGAAGGATTGGTCACTGATGCTGTCTGTGCATCCCAAGGACTATACAGCATTATAGGCTCTGAGCTGGTATGTTGGTGTCTTAAGGAGCAATGCATGGAATCTATATTTACCCATGCATGAAGTGGGGCAGCAACCAGTGTCATGAGGTACAGAAGTTGTATTTATTGTGCCAAATGGGGCAACAAACACGGCCTTGTGTACATGTTTATATTATCTGGCTACACCCCTGCCCTCAAGCAGGGGAGCTGCAGAAAGACCTTGCTTTCTGAGGACAGGGTATCCATTGTTCTGAATTCAAAGGATCCCTAATTAGTCTGAACAGTGCAGTTTTGAGCAAAAACTGGGCAAAGTAGGATCATTTTAACTTTTAAAATCCGAATACAAGCAGGCGGTGTTATTTGAAGGCTTTTTGGTTCTTTGCCAGACTTTTTTATTTTTGTTTTTACTTTCATTACTACATTACTACATTACTACAACTACAGACCGGTCAGTCTTACCTCAGTAGTGGGCAAGATTATGGAGGCACTCCTTAAGGAAAGGATAGTGCAACACCTGGAATCCATAGGGGCACAGGATCCAAGACAGCATGGGTTTACAAAAGGAAGGTCCTGTCAAACTAATCTCATAGATTTCTTTGACTGGGTAACCAGAGTGGTGGACCAAGGGGGAGCAGTTGATGTCGCCTACCTTGACTTCAGCAAAGCTTTTGACACTGTTCACATAGAAGATTGATAAATAAGCTAGGTAGGCTCGGGGTGGGTCAGAAGTTGGTCAACTGGGTGGCAAACTGGTTGACTGGCAGAAAACAGAGAGTGGTGGTAAATGGTATACAGTCAGAAGAGATGCAAGTCACAAGTGGGGTACCTCAGGGATCAGTCCTGGGGCCAGTCCTATTCAACATCTTCATTAGTGACCTCGCAGATGGACTAGAGGAAGGCTTGTCTGTTTGCAGATGACACCAAGATCTGCAACAGAGTAGATGATCCAGATGGGGTGGGCAGAATGAGAAGAGATCTGGATAAACTAGCAGAATGGTCAGAAGAGTGGCAACTGGGATTTAATGCAAAGAAGTGCAAAATCATGCACATAGGAAGAGAAACCCTGAAGCCACTTATAGGCTGGGAGGAGTTGCTAGCAGTCACAAAGGAAGAAAGAGACTTGGGCATCATCATCACTGATGACCTAAAATCATCAAGCAGACCTCTAAAGCAGTAGGTAAGGCTAGGGAGGTGTTAGGGTGTATTAGTAGGGGTATCACAAGTCGTAGAGGAGGTAATAATCCCTCTGTACAAGACATTAGTTGGGCCCATCTGAGTACTGCGTGCAGTATTGGAGGCCACACCTTCACAAGGACATTAACCAAATTGAGGCAGTCCAGAGAAGGGCAACCAAAATGGTGCAGGGACTGCATCAGAAGACACATGAGGACAGATTAACGGAGCTCAATATGTATACCCTTGAGCAAAGGAGGAGAGAGGTGATATGATCGAGACATTTAAACACCTTAAGGGCATAAACAAGGTGAAAGAGACTAACATGTTTAAATATAAGAAAAATAGCAGGACAAGAGGACACAGCATGAGATTAGAGGAGGCCGATTAAGGGGAAATGAGGAAATTCTTTTCACAGAAAGGGTGGTAGATGCATGGAATGGCTTACCACAAGAAGTGGTGGCTATGAATACAGTGCAGGCTTCAAACAGGCATGGGATAGGCATAAGGGAGCAATACAAATGACTATGAATAGATAGGTCACTGACAGAACAAAGGCCGATGGCACATTTATAAGGTAGAAAAAGAAATGGGCAGACTGGATGGGCCTTGCGGTCCTTATCTGCAGTCAACTTCTATGTTTCTATGTTTCATTTACCTGAATAGTCTGGCTCCATTACCCTCAGTAGCCTCTGCATGCAGGAGGTAACCTTTACATTTGCTTTGGACATTACCCCCCCCAAACACTTCATCCTCCTTGTGGTGTGTAACCCCCTTGTTACCCGGGGTTATTAGAATCCCAGTAAGACCTAGTGGTAGGTAGGGAAGGCAGTTTGTGAAACTCCAGTTAAATGGGTTTCACACTGTCTCACTCTGTTCTCAGTCTCAGCTGAGACTGAGGGATGATATCATTTTAGAACTGTCACACCAATAGAACTTTCGCAGCTGCATAAGACACATTGGAATCTGCAGCAGAGGGAGTTAGATAGAACGTTGGGAGTTTTCAAAGAGTAGTAGTCAGTTTCCAGTTTGTTTTCAGTAAGTGAAGGTGTCTCATGGTGGAGACCGCTGTCCGGGAAACTTCACGCCTCTTTCTCCGGGGGAGTAAAGAGTCCTTAGCAGATGCTGTGGCAATCCCCTTAATTCTGCCAAGTGGAAGAAAAGCTGCCTGTTCAGTTCAGCAGTTATTTTGAAAGTTGGAAGATTTGTGAGTCGCCTGTGGGGCACCTGCAACTAAAGGGTGAGTGTTTGCTCTAAGAGGGCAAAATGTTTTCTTCACCCTGGGACATGTGTGGAAATCTAGGGATTGAGCTACATTTTGGGAAGCCTATAGGACTAGGCCAAACAAGTAAAGTAGTGTCAAATGCTAGAGTGCTGTGTGATTCAAGTAATATGTAGAGGAGGTGCACCCAGATCATCTACCCTTTAATCTACATTTAGAAGTTCAGCAAAGGAATGGTTCAGTTTTCCCAGGGAAATGGCTGGGTATGGGCTGTGGGAGCTGGAGGTGGGCAAACCCCATCTTTAGTAACCAGGTCCACCTCTACAGATTTCTGCTGTGGTTGCTACTTTGCCTCATGCACTTGGCCAGTGATGGGGGAAGTACCCAGACGTGGGGTTGCAAAAGGGAAAATCTCTCTAGGAGTCGTGGACTCTAAGTGGTGTGGGGAGCCACAACAAGTAGGAAAAATTCTCTTTGTGAGATGGGGAGTCATAACAAGTAAGGAAAAATTCTCTCTAGGAGTCGCTGACTCTAAAGTGGTGTGGGGAGCCACAACAAGTAAGGAAAAGAAATTCTTTGTAGGAGTCGCTGACTCTAAAGTGGTGTGGGGAGCCATGACAGGATAATTGGTTCATTCTTCCAATGGACTGTGGGGAGAACCCAAGTGTGTACAAGTCGGGCTGTGTACCCAAAGCGCGTGCAAGTCCGGGCTATGTGCCTGGTGGGTCCAGAGCCTGAAGGCCGAAAATGGTAATAAAGTGTTCTATAGTCTCTAATCTGCATTACCAGGAAATTTAGCCCCATGGGGGTCCGTCTGTGCTTTGTTTTGTTCAGCTAGTATGTGAATAAAAGCCACACTGAAGAATCCCATTCCTGGTTCTGGACATTACAGTTATTGCTTCCTGTGTTTGGATTTACTTGGGTACCCCTGTCCAGAGTAGCCAAACCTAGGTCCCCCTGTGCCGAGTAACCTCATCCTCCCCGAACCCAGATCCCCACCAAGTACTGCTGTCAGCTGCAACAGCATGCCACCTGTCGTTTTGGCAAAAAGGCAGGGGTGAGGGGTTACATGGTGGATACTGCATTTGTTGACCAGGATACAGAACCCTTCCATCACTAAATACTATGCATTCTTCTGTTGTCCCTGCTCTCCACCTTTTAGAGCTGAGTTAATCCTGCCCTGGCTTTGTAACCTTTCTTCTTCCTTTATACTGTACCTGCAGTTGGCTATCTGCATTTCCCTGTCATTCCCTCATCTTTCCATCCTGATAACAGGAACCTTAGCAGGAACAGCCCTCTTCTGTGGGCAACAGAGGCACACCCTGTTTAGTCACACAGGTCAGAGGGACTCTCGTGTGGCATGAAAGCCTGCTGTTTCCACCAAACACCAGTTGTTGCTACCTCCATGGGAACAGCAAGGCACATCAGACAAGATCCTTTCCAGTTTATCCTGGGTGAGTGCACCTTAAGTCCAGCAAGGGCCATTTCTGTTGGTATTGGTAGTTAGCTGGGTGTTTTTTATTGACAGTGTTTTTTTCTTCAGATTGGTAGTGGAGCTGTTCTAGGCCTTCAAAAGGAGACAATAGTGTCTCCCTGTAGGACTGGTTCACGGGTTTCAGTGCCCTCTCCCGGGGGGGTAAAGAATCCCTAGCAGATCCCAGGGCAATCCCGTTAATTCTGCCAAGTGGAAGAAAAGCTGCCTGTTCAGTTCAGCAGTTATTTTGAAAGTTGGAAGATTTGTGAGTCACCTGTGGGGCACCTGCAACTAAAGGGTGAGTGTCTGCTCTAAGAGGGCAAAATGTTTTATTCACCCTGGGACATGTGTGGAAATCTAGGGATTGAGCTACATTTTGGGAAGCCTATAGGACTAGGCCAAACAAGTAAAGTAGTGTCAAATGCTAGAGTGCTGTGTGATTCAAGTAATATGTAGAGGAGGTGCACCCAGATTATCTACCCTTTAATCTACATTTAGAAGTTCAGCAAAAGAATGGTTCAGTTTTCCCAGGGAAATGGCCGGGTATGGGCTGTGGGAGCTGGAGGTGGGCAAACCCCCATCTTTAGTAACCAGGTCCACCTCTACGGATTTCTGCTGTGGTTGCTACTTTGCCTCATGCACTTGGCCAGTGATGGGGGAAGTACCCAGACGTGGGGTTGCAAAAGGGAAAATCTCTCTAGGAGTCGTGGACTCTTAAGTGGTGTGGGGAGCCACAACAAGTAAGGAAAAGAAATTCTCTGTAGGAGTCGCTGACTCTAAGGTGGTGTGGGGAGCCACGACAGGATAATTGGTTCATTCTGCCAATGGACCGTGGGGAGAACCCAACTGTGTACAAGTTGGGCTGTGTACCCAAAGTGCGTGCAAGTCCGGGCTGTGTGCCTGGTGGGTCCAGAGCCTGAAGGCTGAAAATGGTGATAAAGTGTTCTATAATCTCTAATCTGCATTACCAGGAAATGTAGCCCCATGGGGGTCCGTCCGTGCTTTGTTTTGTTCAGCTAGTATGTGAATAAAAGCCACACTGAAGAATCCCACTCCTGGTTCTGGACATTACAGTTATTGCTTCCTGTGTTTGGATTTACTTGGGTACCCCTGTCCAGAGTAGCCAAACCTAGGTCCCCCTGTGCTGAGTAACCTCATCCTCCCCGAACCCAGGTCCCCACCAGGTACTGCTGTCAGCTGCAACAGCATGCCACTTGTCGTTTTGGCAAAAAGGCAGGGGTGAGGGGTTACAAAAATGGAGGCACCGCTTTGGATTTTGTTCTGGGAGGAAGGTGCTTGGGCAAGGGGGCTAGCGTTCTAGCTATCTGGCAGTGGGTAGCCCAAAAAGCTGAAGCAATTTCCCTAGTGTGTTGCTGTGTGCTGTGAATCTTGTGCTGCTGTTTAAAAATGCCAACTGTTTACCAAGGAGCAGTAAAGCCAAAGAGTGTGTCCTTGTCCTACATCAAAATAGTTTACAGTGTTTTTGCCTGCTTTTAAAATGAACTGTTGTGAAGAAAAGTGTGGAAGACTAGGGGTAGCAACAGAAAAATTGTGCCCTGGATGTTTGAAATGCTTTTAAAATGAACTGTTGTGAAGAAAAGTGTGGAAGACTAGGGGTAGCAAAAGGAAAATTGTGCCCTGGACATTGGAAATGCTTTCTGAAATGTCTGAGAGACTGCAGTGTAAATGGCTATGTTATATGGCTGAAATTGGCTCCCGCCGTGGAGTTAGTTGGAAAAGAAAAAAGTTGCATTCTGCAGTTTAAATTTGCCTGCTCGACTATCGCCATGAGGAGAAGAGCCCTCGCGAGGAAGAAGAGGCTCATTTGCATGGTGTCGTGTGGTTGGTCAGGCTGCAATCAGTCCCGCCCCTCAGCCAGCTCTACAGAGACTGCCCCAGCATTCGAGAGGGAGTGAGAGTGGAGTGCGTGTACTGGCAGTGGAGGAGCGTCGCAGAGTGTTCAAAGCGTTGTAAACAGTTTAAAAATAGACTATTTAGTTTAAAATCGGGCTCAACCCACTAATTGATCGTCCAAATTGCAAGTTTGGTGTTTAAAACGACAATCGCTAGGACTGCCCGCCCGTTTGTATACTGAGGCCTTCCAGAACTGGCTGCAGGCCGTTTTTCCCCATCGCAGCAAGTTGCTACTGATAACAGTAAGTAAACAACCAAGAAACTGCTCAAACAGTGATTTTCAGCCAATGCTATATAAAATGTGTGTGCAGCAGTGTAGTCGCTGTGCAAATAACGACTGTGTAAAGTCCTGCCAGCAAGTGCAAGTCTGTTAGGCCATTGACTGTGTGCATAGTAATGAAATTAGCCTCAGTTTAAAGTTTGAAGCCAGAGAGAGACTGTGGGTTGTAGCAAAGTGCAACACTAGAAATACAGGCAATCCTGTGCTAAAAACCTGAAGCTTTAAGGGAGTGTGAAATAAAAGAAATGTTACCAGCTTGTGAAAAGTCCAAGGAAAATCCTGTAAATGTGTTTAAAGCCAGTTCAGAGCAAGTTGTGCAGTTTGAGCAAAAGTTATCAGTAGCTTGTGTAAATCGGGTACGCAGTGGCTTGACCCAGATTCTAAATGTTGATGCACAGGAGTGTTGCCGCCGCCATGACAGGGTGGGGTAGTAAAGTAAACACAGCAGCAGAGGAGCCATTTTACAGCTAAAGAGTGTGTTCAGTAAAGTGGTACTTTCAGTTACAGTGAACCTTTGTTTACTTTTCTGCAGTTATGGCCTCAGGACCAGCTCGTTACCCGGATCATGCCCGGGTTGCAGTAACAGCAGCAGTAAATAGACTGAGATATATTGAAAAGTGGTGCTATGGAGGGCAACTGCCTCCTGATGTAGCAATTCCTAATTATCCAGTGCGAGTATGCCAAATATGCTTGAGAGCTGGAAGGGACGTCTTCATGATTCCTCACTGTGCTGGATGCCTAGAAAAATATGGCTTGTATAAAGCGCCTCCAATTCATTTGGCCCCCACATGGACAAAAATTCAGGAATCTGCAGTTGGCAGCACACAGCACCAGGCGGAGCCTGTGGAGGAAGGTCCCTCGGGGGAGTGTGGCACAAAGCTAGAGGGTGCAGAGTTAGAGACAGAACCAGAAGTTGAAGTTTCGGATGCTGGATCCCAGAAAGAAAGTTCAGATAAAGCATCAATAGACCCCTGGGTGGGGGGGCCTATCCCAAGTCTCCTAGGTGAAGATGAGATGCGGGAGGCCTTTGAATGGGAGGTGTCGACCTCCACGCCTAGTGATGAGTGGATAGTCTCAGGAGTGAGAACGACTGCTCACTCCTGGGCTCAGATCCTCAGTGAAGAGGAAGATGAGGGGGAACCTATGTGGCCTTGTGAAAAAGGAACGGGTACACAGCCTCAGGATCTTGCCTCTGAGGCATGTATGGAAGAAAGTGGTGATGCCACTGCCCTGGCTTTACAGGCGGAAGAAGTCAGGGATCCGTTTCCAATTTCCTTAAGGATGCAAAGCTGGCAGAACCAGGACTGGCCACCCCCAAGCCAGGCCAGCGGTCTCAGATTGACCAAAGCAAATAAAGAGGAGAGACTGGTTCGTAGGAAGGCAAATGAGATCTGTGGTATGACCTTTCCTACCTTTCCTCGGAAAGTCTGGGAGGAGATTGAGAACTGCAGGAAATCCTGGATCTGGGATGAAGTAATGAAAAGTGTGCATCCTGGGGCCAACAAGCATGTAAAGAATAGACTGTTCCACGAAAAGTATACCCAGTGGAAGAGAGGCAGGACACTGTTAATAGACAGAGTGAGAATAGTGGACGGAGAGGGACGTGAAATCTCCCACTGTGTGAATTATGTGCATCTAGACGGGGTAATAATTCAAGCTCCTGACCCCCGTTGCTATTGGCCTCAGTGCAAGGACCTCCCAGTAAATAAGCCCATGCCTATAAAATGGAGAGCCGAGCAGTGGTAGTCAATACTGCCACACCCGACTGTGAAGTGCCTTATTGATCCGCCAATATGAATATCCAGGACTCTGGCAATCCCCTTAATTCTGCCAAGTGGAAGAAAAGCTGCCTGTTCAGTTCAGCAGTTATTTTGAAAGTTGGAAGATTTGTGAGTCGCCTGTGGGGCACCTGCAACTAAAGGGTGAGTGTCTGCACTGACTAAGAGGGCAAAATGTTTTCTTCACCCTGGGACATGTGTGGAAATCTAGGGATTGAGCTACATTTTGGGAAGCCTATAAGACTAGACCAAACAAGTAAAGTAGTGTCAAATGCTAGAGTGCTGTGTGATTCAAGTAATATGTAGAGGAGATGCACCCAGATCATCTACCCTTTAATCTACATTTAGAAGTTCAGCAAAGGAATGGTTCAGTTTTCCCAGGGAAATGGCTGGGTATGGGCTGTGGGAGCTGGAGGTGGGCAAACCCCTATCTTTAGTAACCAGGTCCACCTCTACGGATTTCTGCTGTGGTTGCTACTTTGCCTCATGCACTTGGCCAGTGATGGGGGAAGTACCCAGACGTGGGGTTGCAAAAGGGAAAATCTCTCTAGGAGTCGTGGACTCTAAGTGGTGTGGGGAGCCACAACAAGTAGGAAAAATTCTCTTTTGTGAGATGGGGAGTCATAACAAGTAAGGAAGAATTCTCTCTAGGAGTCGCTGACTCTAAAGTGGTGTGGGGAGCCACAACAAGTAAGGAAAAGAAATTCTCGCTAGGAGTCGCTGACTCTAAAGTGGTGTGGGGAGCCATGACAGGATAATTGGTTCATTCTTCCAATGGACCGTGGGGAGAACCCAAGTGTGTACAAGTCGGGCTGTGTGCCTGGTGGGTCCAGAGCCTGAAGGCTGAAAATGGTGATAAAGTGTTCTATAGTCTCTAATCTGCATTACCAGGAAATGTAGCCCCATGGGGGTCCGTACGTGCTTTGTTTTGTTCAGCTAGTATGTGAATAAAAGCCACACTGAAGAATCCCATTCCTGGTTCTGGACATTACAGTTATTGTTTCCTGTGTTCGGATTTACTTGGGTACCCCTGTCCAGAGTAGCCAAACCTAGGTCTCCCTGTGCTGAGTAACCTCATCCTCCCCGAACCCAGGTCCCCACCAGGTACTGCTGTCAGCTGCAACAGCATGCCACCTGTCGTTTTGGCAAAAAGGCAGGGGCGAGGGGTTACATGGTGGATACTGCATTTGTTGACCAGGATGCAGAACACTTCCATCACTAAATACTATGCATTCTTCTGTTGTCCCTGCTCTCCACCTTTTAGAGCTAAGTTAATCCTGCCCTGGCTTTGTAACCTTTCCTCTGCCTTTATACTGTACCTGCAGTTGGTTATCTGCATTTCCCTGTCATTCTCTCATCTTTCCATCCTGATAACAGGAACCTTAGCAGGAACAGCCCTCTTCTGTGGGCAACAGAGGCACACCCTGTTTAGTCACACAGGTCAGAAGGACTCTCGTGTGGCATGAAAGCCTGCTGTTTCCACCAAACACCAGTTGTTGCTACCTCCATGGGAACAGCAAGGCACATCAGACAAGATCCTTTCCAGTTTATCCTGGGTGAGTGCACCTTAAGTCCAGCAAGGGCCATTTCTGTTGGTGTCGGTAGTTAGCTGGGTGTTTTTTGTTGACAGTGGTTTTTTCTTCAGTTTGGTAGTGGAGCTGTTCTAGGCCTTCAAAAGGAGACAATAGTGTCTCCCTGTAGGACTGGTTCGTGTAAGTCATCTCTTTTTTTTTTTTTTCCAGCCACAATTCAAAGATCTGGGTGTGCGTGGGCTTGTTTGAGAGTAGCTTCTCCAGTGACAGTTGTTTTAATCCCACTATAAGAATGGCAGCTGGAGGCACCAAGCCTCATGGTAGAAAGGGCCTTGGTTGTGAACCCTGATTGTGGGGTTTTGATGGCAACATCATGTACTTGCTTTTGTATCGGCATTGCTTAGAGGCACTTAGATGGCAGGATAAAGAGCAGAAAAAGTCAGCATGAGGGAGAGGTCACCTTTTGTAGGAAACTGAGGGGGTTTTAATCCTCAGCCCCCAGAGAACTTCTCCTTTCAGGAGTCAGGGAATTCATCAGTCATGCTTTCTTGTTATCCAAACAAGAGAAGCACATGTTGGTTCAGAGTTCCCTGTAAATGTGGAGGTGGGGGCAAACATCATGGGACAAAAACATGAGGGAGCACATACACCCTGTTACTGTAAATGGGGTGCAGACCCATGGGTTAAAGGACCCTGGCAAAAGGGGATTTGGTTGAGCCTGAACAGCTTTTACCTAATCAATTTGTCACTGTGAAGGGATTCATAGGGGAGGAAAAAAACTCTGCCACTAGCTAGTGTTTTCCTGGATTGGAGTGAGACAGGAGAGAGGGTACAGAAAGTGACAGTAGCAGACCACCTTGCTCTGGATGTGATTATAGGAAGTAATATACAGCAGGGGTGGTGTGTGCGGTTACCGACAGTCGGACAGCTACGATCTCTTGTACTTCCCTAAACCCTACAGAAGCCCCTGTGGAAGAGAATAGGAGGCTGATCCCCCAGCCTGCGTCTCCTGAAATGGAGAACAGTGAAAGGGAGGTAGGACTTCCCCAAGTAGCCATGCACCAAACAGCTGCAGAAGGTTACTCTGAGGAGGGAGTGGTAACAAATGGTCAGAAGGTTAGGGATGGCAGTGACTCTGAATGCTATGATGTTAGAGCTATGGACCCCAGTTTAGGAACTGAGGGAGATATGTCCCATGCTTTGGGAAAATGTGAAGATTTTGCAGCTGCTCGGATAACTAACCCTAGTTTGGAGAGGCTGAGGGCTTGTGCAGAATCTGACGGGACATAGGGAGGTGACATGAGACATAGGGTATTTTGGGACAACGGACTGCTATATACACAGGATGTGAGGACCGAGGGAGGGGTAATGGGCAGGCAGCTTGCCGTTCCCAGGAGTATCGTGAGCAGTTGCTCAAGGTTGCCCATGATATCCCCATATCTAGACGTCTGGGCATTGCTCACACCACGTAGTGATAAAATGCTGTTGGCCCAACTTCACCTAGCAGGTGAAGGAATATTGCAAGTCTTGTCACCGGTGCCAACAGATAGGGAAGGCAGGTAGTAAAACAAAAGCTGTCATACTTCCCTTGCCCATTGTAAAGGAGCCATTCCAGAGGGTAGAAATGGATATTGTGGGACCCTTGAATACCCCAAGCTCCTAAGGAAAAAGGTTTATCCTGACAGTGGTCGACTACACAACCCGAAACCCAGAGGCAGTCGCCCGGTATGGATATACTATGGTATCCCTAAACTCAGTATTCTGAGTCTCGGGATACTGACCCCACTGGCCCAAAATCCATGCTCCCAAATCAATCAGATGCCTGAAATTCGGGCATCTGATTGAAAATTAAAATGCAAGATGGGGGCTCTGCCACCCACACCCCCTTAATTAAGATAACTAAGTCTGAGGGGGAGAGGACCTCAGAGTTAAAAAAAATAATTAGTTATGGGGTATAACATTTTAAAAATATTACCGACTGCGGCACGGGATAGAACCTGCGCCTCAGAGCATGCTGGCCGAGCTGCCAGTGATTTAGCCCTCAACACCACCGGGACAGCTCTGCCAGCCTCCCGATTACTGCAGTATTTCAATCCCATCAACAGGGGTAAGATAGTAAGCCACTGCATTTGCTACCTTACCCCTGTAAATGTCAGTTGGGTTTCCTACTGCCGGGATGCTCACTGTCTCAATACTGAACCTGTCAGGCGATACTGCCAGGCAGATCAGCGTCGGGATAGTGAGTCTCGGCATACCATAAGGGCACCCCCTGTCCTCCATTAAGGCACCCAAAGTGGCAGTCACCTTGCTAGGAATTTTCTTCTGTGTCGGGTTTCCGCAGGAGGTTATCTCTGATGGAGGGGCTAACTTCATGTCAGACATTTTTTTTTTTTTTTTTTTTTTTTTTGTTTCTTTTTCCGTGGCCTACCTCCTCGGCTGGTACTGTTTCTATGGTGTTCCCATATCCAGTCGCGGGCTAGTGGCTCCAACTGTCGCTTTGCCCCAAGCTACTACCTCCTCTCCTTCACCCTCTCTAAGGCCACATCGTGTCCCCAATCGTGGAAGGCCAAAGGTTCAGGGCCAGAGGGAGCTCTTTGGTAGCAACTGGTGCAATGCTGCGACCCAACCTTCATGCACCAGAGGATTCAGCCGGTGTTTTTTGTAGCAACACAAGCCCCTCTTTTGGCCCAGGCATACAATGATGGCAACGACACGGCGGTATGCGTTACCGTGCACCGCATATTGGACATCTGCCGTGCCATCTCATTCCTTGCTCCACGACTTGCACTAGCCCCCAGCCACCACTAGGAGCCAGCACATGTGCAGGTAATCCTCCCTACCCACCTCGGAGGAGGAGAGCAGTCCATAGGGCACTCAGTCCTCCTCCTTCCCAGCCAACCCCCGACGACCCAGCTCGGGTCGCCAGTGTGGTGCGAGGTGTGTCCACGCCTCAACTCTCAGTGCCACTGTGCCGGGCTTATGTCAGACATGATGCAATCATTGTAGGAAAAGTGTGGGGTGGTGCAAAGACGCATGGCACCTTTTCACCCACAAGGCAGTGGAGTCATGGAAAGATTCAATGATACCCTAAAATCTGTGCTCCAGGTGTTTGCCGAGCAGCATGAGAGGGACTGGGAGAAATATCTTTACCACCTGTTGTTTGCATACAGGGAGGTGCCCCAAGAGTCGACGGGGTTCTCCCCCTTCGAACTCTTATACAGATGTAGGGTGCGTGGGCCCCTAGACTTGATCTGGGAAGACTGGGAAGGCAAGCACACCACCCAGGGAACTCCTGTATTGGAGTATGTCCTTAGGCTGAGGGAGAAGCTGAAAGAGCTTATGGGGATGGCCCAAAGCAACCTGTCAGCTGCCCAGCAGAAGCAAAAAGTCTGGTACGATCGCAAAGCCAGAGCTCACTCATACAGCACAGGCCTGGAAGTAATGGTTCTCATTCCAGTCCGGAAGGACAAGCTGCAGGCCGAGTGGGCGGAATCATACAGGGTGGTCCGATAGGTAAATGACGTGAACTACATTGTAGGACTGCCTGACAGGAGACATGCCCGTCGAATGTACCATGTTAATATGATGAAGCCATATGTAAATAGGACCTACATGATGTTTGCTGTTTGTAGTCCTAGGAAGAGGATGGACAAAGAAGACCCCCCTCCTGGACTTGCTAGAGGAAAGTAAGCGGGAGTCATCAGTGGAGACAATCAAACTATCACCCCAGTTGACCCCGGAACAGAGCCAGGAAGTGAGGGAAGTCTTAAAGGAGTTTGCCCCCTTTTTTTTTTTTTACAGCCAAGCCTGGATGGACTCCCTCAGCAACCCATGATGTGGACACGGGGATGCAAGCGCCCATATGACGGACAGCTTACCGGGTGACTGAGGCCGTTCTAAAGGACATTAGGAGGGAGGTGGAGGAAATGCTGGAGTTAGGGGCAATCCAGAAATCCCGCAGTCCCTCGGCCTCGTCCGTAGTCCTCATCCCCTAGCCGGATGGGTCTGCCGGCTTTTGTGTGGACTATTGTGTACTCAGTGCAGTCACAAAGTCTGATGCCCACCCAATGTCCTGGACAGATGAGCTGTCGGGTTGGACAAATTGGGAGGGGCAACTTACCTAACAACCATAGACCTGACAAAGGGGTACTGGCAGGTGGAGTTGAGTGCCAGAGCTAGGGAATGGTCAACCTTCGTCACCCCAATAGGCCTCTTCGAATTTAAGATGATGCCTTTTGGGATGAAGAATGCCCCTGCCACATTCCACAGGTTGGTCATCCAGGTGTTACAGGGTACTGAAGAGTACGCAGTGGCTTATCTCGACGATATTGCCATCTTCAGTACAAGCTGGAAGGAACATCTGTCCCATCTGAGGGAAGTGTTTGGCAGGATATAGAAGGCAAGACTCACTGTAAAGGCCAAAAAGTGCCAGGTGGCCGTGGCTGAGGTGTCATACTTGGGACATGTAGTGGGAAGGGGACAGCTACGTCCAAACCAGACCAAGATAGAGGCCACTGAGGCATGGTCCAGGCCGGAGGCCCAGAAGCAATTCAGAAGCTTCCTGGGGACTGCAGGGTACTACAGAAAATTTGTACCAAATTACAGCACCCTGGCAGCTCCCCTGTCTAGCTTGTTTAAAAAAAAAAAAAAAGGCAACCCCAGAAAGTAAAATGGGACCCAGCATGTAACGGGGCTTCACCCAGCTAAAAACCACACTGTGCAGTGCCCCAGTGCTAGCCAGCATGGACTGCTGTAAACTATTTGTTGTGCAGATGGATGTGGGGATTGGTACCATCCTCAGCCAGAGGTCCCAACAGGGTAAGGATCACCCAATTGAAGCTACTTCCCAGAGAGCAGGTGTACTCCATTGTGGAGAAAGACTGCCTTGCTTTGGTGTGGTCGCTTAAGAAGCTAGAGTCGTACCTCTATGGGAGGTCCTTCAAGATAGAGATAGACCACAACCCTCTGGTGTGGCTAAACCAGATGGGAAAAATGAATGGGAGACTTCTTAGGTGGAGCATTGCCCTACAAGCCTACGACATGGACATCAGACGTAGAGCAGAGTCTGCTAATGCCAATGCAGACAGCCTGTCCCACCAGTTGGAGTAAGGCAAAACTGGTGGAAACCCTTACTAGAAAGGGGCGTGTTCCCCCATGTTCTGTTAAGGCGGGAAGAGTGTGGCAAGATAAGGCCACATTTTATTATTTTGGGTCATGTTTTATATATTTTTATGTATAGAATGCATCTGAGACGCCCATGGTGGCCAGTGTAAATACAAGGCATCATGGGTACAAAAAAAAAGCCATATGCCCTAGACTAAGGTTGGAATTCCTGTTACTGGGCAGAAAAGCTGTTTGTTGCTAGCCAAGAACTGGAGTTAATTAAACTATCTAAAAGGAGACAAAAGAATGATTAAGCCTAGCTGGGAGGCGAGGTAGACCAATTTGTTTGTGAGAGGACAGGACCTCAGGAAAGAGATAGCCTGTTTGGGCTGGTATTGTATCTGCAGGGCTACAGTGAGCTAAGCTCATTACAACTGAATAGGGCTACCATTTATGTAAATAGCTGTATTTAAGTGTTGAGTAACGACAGCCATCTCCCAGCAGGGAGGCCTGAAATGTTCCCCAGAAAATCTAGTTTGAGCTGGTTAACCTCATGTTTTTTTTCTGTGTTCAGAAACTGCATATCTGTGTTGTGGTAATAACATACTGAACTTTGATTGGTTGGGTAACCATAGAAACTGAAATGCTAGCCAGTCGCAGGCCAGCCACTATCGACTGAACCTGCCCTCTTGAACCCCTTTAAAACCAGGATGCAGAGGGGTATCTAAGCCTTTTTGTTGCCTTCTGTTGTTTCCTTGCTTGAAGCAGTTGGGACCCTGCTGTCTTGAGCAGAGACAATTTTCTCCCGGATCACTGAGAGCCAAGACTTCATCTACCACACTTTTTAAGGACACTTCTGCACTTCAGAGTTCCAACTAAGGATTCAAGGTAGACTTTTAACCTCAGAGTTTAAAGTGTAGGTTTCTTATGTGTACTTTCCTTTTATTTTTTAATATCCTGTAACCAGTCTCCAAATTATTGTTTTTTTTTTATTATTTATTGTTTTCTTATTAATTTAATTAGTAAAAGCTTTGGCTTATTTAAAAATATTCTGCTTATGTCGTTTGTGAGTGTGGCTGCCTGGGTAAAAAGTTGTTCAAACGATGCCACACATCTTTGACTGTTTTAAGGCTAAATGCTACTAGAGTGAAGTACCATTGGGGACTTTGTGAAGAAAGGAGGGGAGGAAATACGAAGGGTCTCAGGAGGAGCCTATGGTGGGATTTGAACCAAGCACTGCAGTTCTGGGGAAAGACACATAATCAAGTGTATAGGGCCCCCCCCAAGCCTATACACGCCTGTGGCTTTCTCGTTTGTGGTGCAGTGGCTGAAAGGGTTCCACCCCAGGAACACAGACGCGAGACTGTATTTGTATCCCTTCGCTCGGAGAAAGGGTATCTCTGACCCCATTCACCTCCCCCCATTACGAGAGGGATTTTCGCTGTGACGCAGAGAATCCCGCCCCACGGGAGTGGACTTGTTTGACAACGCCATGTAGTATAGATATGCAAGTGTTTCGACTGCCGGGTCACAGGTCGGCATGTTTGAGAGCAGGTGACATTACGGTTTGTTTTTTTCTTTGGAGCTGGGATATTAAACCACGGTTAGAGTGCTAATTTGCTATTTCTGATGCTGGTAACTGGTTATCTTACCACATAGCAGACGGCCAAAAGGGATTATTCTGGTCCCCCTGTCCAGGACTGCAAACCATTTTAGATCCCATTGTGTGGAGAGCCCGGTGTATAAGCCTGCCATTTTGAAATTATCACAGAAGTCATTAAACGACATGCTGCACTAGTAAGACTGTTCCTGGTCTAATTTACTGAATGGTGCTGACTCCCATCTACTAAGAACAGCTGTCTGTCCTTTAGTCTCTCCTTGTAGGGCTTTTGATGCAGACTAGTCTGCACCATTTAAGCTTCCCTCCTCTGGACCATCTGCACTCTATGTGCTTCCAGAGATGTGGTCTCCAGAACCTGGGGACAGTACTCTAGGTAGGGTCTTACCAGTGACCTACACAGAGGCAACACCACATCCCTCTTCCTGCTGGTGATAAGCCCTCCATACACCCCAGCATCCCACTAGCCCTTCCTACTGCCATGTTGCACTGCTTGACCACCCTTAGGTCATCACATATGATTACCCGCAGGTCACTTACCTACTCAGTGGTCGTCCATATCACTCCACCCGTTTTGTACACTGCCCCGGGTTTCTGTGCCCTAAGTACATTACTTTGCACTTTTTCGCATTGAAACCCAGCTGTCATACCTTTGGCTACTCCTGTAGTTCCCAAAGACAGTTCTCCTCCTTGGGGAGGGGGAGTCAGAGTGTCCCACTCAGTAGTTGCATCCTGGGTTTGGGAATGGAGGGGGGACTGGGCCGGTGAAGGACGATAGAGCATCCCAAGGATTTCTCTCCTCCCTTGGGGAGGAGGAGTCAGTGTGTCTCACTCAGTGGTTGCATTCTGGGTTTGGGAATGGAGGGTGGACTGGCTGGAGGAAGGAGAATTGAGCATCCCAAGGACAGCTCTCCTCCCTTGAGGAGCCTTGAAGAGGGGGAGTAGTGCACATGTCCTGCTCAGTGGCTGAAACCTGGGTTTAGGAATGGGAGGAAGGCTGGCCAGAGGAGGGAGGATTGAGCATCCTAAGGATAGTTCTCCTCCCGGGGGTGGGGGGGGTACATGTATCCTACTCAGTGGTTGCATCCTGGGTTTGGGAATGGAAGGGGGGGGGACTGGCTGGGGGAAGGAGGATTGAGCATCTTAAGGACAGCTCTCCTCCCTTGTGGAGGGGGAGTACATGTGTCCTGCTCAGTGGCTGCATCCTGGATTTGGGAATGGAGGGGGAAAATGGCCCAGGGGAAGGAGGATTGAACTTCCCAAGGACATGTCTCCTCCCTTAGTCTAAACTGGAAATAGGAGCAACACCCTGTCTAGGGTAACAGTACAAGGGGATTTACGCCAGGCATGGGAGAACACAAGTAGCAGCAAACAAAAAAAGGGATAGCTAGGAACATCGTATCGGGGTAAGGGTACATAAGTATTTCCAGGTCTATAGAAAGTATAGAAGCTGGGAATACTGGAAGTGGTGCAGTGCAGTGGCTGGGGGGGGTGGCAGTTTTCAAAGAGACCTTCTGGAGGCTACAGTACTGGCCCATTTGCATGCATCTTTCTGGGTTGAGGGAGGAGGTCACTAGACTCCAGATCAAGTTGACTAGGATTCGGGGGACCTCTTTCCCCACCAAGGGGCCACCAAATCCTGTACCTCTGCCCTTTCTATCACATGTCTGGATGGCTCCCCCTTGGAATCTGTTAACACTTTTAGGTATCTAGGAGTTACACTCGACCCATCTCTGGATTTTAATCTGCACATTGCTGCTACCTGTAAGGCAGTAAACACCAAACTGGGACTTACATACAAAATTAGGTCCTCCCTAAATGATGCCGCTCAGCTTGCCATTGCACAAGGTTTCCTCCTTCCAAGTCTTATGTACTGCTCCCTGGCATACCTTGACGCTAGCAAAGGAGCCTTCCAGAAATAGAGCACCTGCTATAACAGCATATGCAGATTTGACCTCTCTGCTCACAGACTAACGCATTGTTGTCAACTCTACTCAAGACTGGGCTGGATCCCCCCCTTGTCGTATAGACTCTATATTGCTGGCTGTCTAATTGATAATATAATCAGAAAGGGGACCCCTGAGTACCTCTCAAGGCTGCTAAGCCATTCTACCCAAGCTTATCCCCTTAGATCGTCGGTAAAACGTTCTCTAGCAATTCCAATGTGTTTCACTAAAAAGGGTGAATTCTCCTTCGCAACATCTGCTCCATACATTAGGAACTCCCTTCCACAACAGGTCAAACTCTCCAGGTCCCACCAGGCCTACAAACTTGGTCTACGCTCCTTCCTTACATACTCTAACGACTGCTCCTGCTCTGAATCTTGAGGCTTGCCCCTCGCTTGTTTTCTGCCCCATTATGGCTCCTACTGATCTTTGCATTTCAGCACCGGCCAGTTCCTCTTTCCCTCACTAATCCTGTTGTTATAACTTTTATTGATTACCAGATCTCAGCAAGTACTCTCGCTACCTCTAGTGCAAGTAATGATTGGAAGCTATCAGTCTTCTTGGTTTTGTCATATTTCCTTGCACTTAGTCTGTAGTCTTTGCTCTGTTTTGTTACCAATTTTCCTGCTGTCACAATGTCTTTTGTTTGTACTTGGTTTTCCTGTTGTGTACCCTCTACAATTTCGTGCCAAAATTTAGGAAATGCTCTTGTCTTGTGTACTTGCCTGATAAACGGAAACTAAATATATAAGTAAATAAATTGTAATATATGGTTAGTTGAAATAATACCATCGAAAAGCATATGAAAAATTTCCGGTAATACACCGGAGCCAAAGTGATAATGGTATCATTTGTACGTGATAATAGTATCATTCAGAGCTCATAATACTATCGTTCAGAGCTCTGAACAATACTATTATCACAAGATCTAAAAAACGCAAGCGCAAGCTCTCCCACACCAGTCAGTGGTTGCCATGCTCCCCCGAACTGTCAATCCGACAGCAGCGTCCAGACATTTCAAATCACGGCTCATGATTGGCCGCTTTCTGTCTGTGGGCGGGTGGAACATTTTAAATAACATGGCAGCCATCTCTTGCTTAGCGAAAGAGTTTGTTGTCTTTGCTGTTTCTGCAATATTTTTTTCTTTAAAATGAAGGCATTTTCTCTTGGCTCCTGCCTTCTCTGCACATGAAAACAGCAAAAAGGTAGGGCTTCCCACAATTTAGATGCACTCAAGTACAGAGACAGACCACGGGGGATGGGGGGCAGTTCTTTGACATGCACTGAGTGAGTCCTCAGTGCAATGGCAGACACGCAGTGTGCGAGTCCTCAAAGCAGCAGTGGACCATCCTCACAATGTGCCACGAACAAAGAGCTGCAGTAGTTCAAAATCGGATCCCTATATTACAAAAAATAAAAAATAGGTGAGAGCACATTACTCAGGAGTAATACCTTCAAGAGGTTCTGGAGACAAGGGAACCTCTCAAGCTTCGCTCTCGAGGTACCCTTGTCCCCAGAACCTCTCGATGGTATTACTCCCTTGTAACAAACTCTCACCTATCTATTATTCTGTTTAAAATTAAATACTATTCGGGAACTCCCTTCCCTTTTGTCTCTTAGACATGCCCGGGTCTTGCCCTTATGACTCCCCTACTCTAATCTGCCCCTTACCAGTGCGCCACTCCACCCTAGCCTGTCTCTGTCCTCACCCCATATTGCCTAGTCCTACTTCTTCTCTACCCAGTTATCATAATGTTCCCCCCCCTTCACCTGCTCTCCCCTGGAAGCGCTGGGGTACCGTGCTGTTGGATTCACTTGCTCCCGTGATACTGAGTTTCTGTGTTGCTTATTTTGACTTTCGAGTGCTTTTTGTTTGTGCTTTCATTCTTGGTTTGAAATTAAGCACCCACTTGATTCATGTAGGCGCAAAGGCACACGTGTTGTTGTTTTTTTTTTTTTCCCCCTGTTCCTACCTGCCTCTTATATGGCCTCACTTTTTGACCTTCTATGATTCCTTCTACTGCTTTCCCATCCCTACCCCTTCTCCGCCTCTTATGCCTTCTACTGTCTCTGCCCACCAATAGCTTGCCCTCTGGCACATTCTGCCAGGTTCCTGCAGTTAACCATCCTGTCTCTCCTGTAATTTGTGTCACCGTGCTGTTGAGTACCCTACTGCCACATGTGTGGTATTGGAAACGTACTTCATTTCACTTATATATTTCCCTCATTGCCGGATTTGCCTTTTCTAGTATGTACCTGAGGGCTCCCTGGAGCAATTTGCACTTATCCTGCACTACCTGTGTGACTGATGTATTTTATATCTCTTATTGGTAACAATTATGTTTTGTCACTATTGTTTCTCTTGTTTTTGACCACTGCTGTATTTTGTATCCACTTGTTGCTTGTCATGCAATCTTGTTTTGTAATCCTTCCTGGTCGTACCTGAAAATAAGCACCCCTATGTCTAGTGTACCCACCCAGTCAACAAAAACTAAATAAATAAATAAAGTCTGACACCATTACCTCAGAGGATGCCAGTGAGGAGGAATGGTTAGACTATGGTAGGCTCTGGAAGGGGAGGTGGGTCAGAGGCACATTCCTCAACCAGTACTACTGCACAATTCCTATGCCACTCTGGATAGGCAGGACTGCCAGGAGGAGGCACCTGTGGTAGTGGCCAGGGATGATGTGGGGGTCCTCTGGAGTGGAGACCCCAGAAATGGAGGGAAAAAAAACGGAGGAGGAGGAGGAGGAGGAGGAGGAAGCAGCTTCTGATGGGGGCCTCAATAGTGAGGGGGATGGATTTTGGAATAGGAAAGGGGGGGGCGTTAGGTGCCTCGAGACGCCACGGCCCTGAGGGATGGGAGCAGAGCCAGAGGATCACTAGGGCAGCAGGACAGGAGGCAGAGCTGGATGTCATTGTCCTCCTCGGGACTAATGACCTGGCTAGAGATGGGGCAGGGGGAGTTTGAGGAGCTGGGGGTCTTAAACAGGTAACATGCTCAGTGGCTTTTGCTAAGGTGCTGCCTGTCTACAACAGGGGGAGGAGAGGGATCTCTGGACCAGGACCTTCAACTCATGATTGAGGGAATAATGCACAGAGGAGGAGCTTGGCAACATTGGGGACTGGGAAATCACCTCGAGAGATAATAGTTTTTACAGAGGTGATGGCCTGCATCCATCTGGGAGGGGAACCACAGTCTTCTGTAGACGGTTTAGATGTTTCTTTAAGGAGCATTTAAACTCGCCAAGGGGGGTGGGGAGAAATTGGGGAGGCAGTAACTGTTCCCCCAGAAGCTGAAGAAGAAAGTAGGAGAACCCAAGGGAACTGGAATCCCCCAAAGTGGAAACTAATAAAGGATGCAGGACGGTAGAAATGAAGGGGGATGTGAATGGAAGCATTAACAGTTATTTGTCAATGCCAAATGTTTGCTTGCTGGTATTGGCATTGGTAGTGGTGTAGGAGTTAGAGAAATGCATAATAGGAATGGCAGTGAAGTATTGAAGTAACGCCAACCCTCACCCCCACCCTGCAGAGACTGACAGGCGTTGGGGGTGTGTCTTTGGGTCGTCGGCCATAACACTCACCATTCCACCTCACCCCACCCTGCAGACACTGACAGGTGTTGCAGTGTGCGCCTTGAGGTCTTTGGCCCTTCTGCTCACCCCATTCCATAAGCAAATAAGCTGAGATGGGTGTAGTATTGGAGAATGGGATGAATGATCAGGCTAAAGACTCCAAGGCACACCTCGATGCCTGTCAGTGGCTGCAGGGTGGGGGTGGAATGGGGTGAGCATTACGGCCAACGACACCAAGTCACACCCCCAACACCTGTCAGTCTGTACAGGGTGGGCGTTACGGTTGGAAACCCTAATGCCCCGGCATTTCTTGGTATTTTTGCTCCAAATTTTCAACATGGGCTTTTTGGGACCCCACCTCATGAACAGTGGCAGTATCATTTCGTTACCCAATCCCAAAAGGTGATTTTGCACAGCGAGTGTGCCATTCGGCTACAGATGCAAAACACATTTGGGCAGGATGAAAAAATGACAGCTATACTGTTCATGAGGAGGTCTATGAAATAACGTGGAGAATTTGGAGTGAAATAATAAAATTGATGAGATTCTGACGTGCGTAGAAACTCCTCAATGGATGCTCATAATGCAGTCATTGTTTTGGAGTTTTTTCACCAAATTTGCAACAAGGACTTTTTGGGACCCCACCTCATGAACAGTGACGCTGTCATTTTGTCAATTGGTCCTGAAAGGTGATTCCACGCAGCGACTGTGAAATCACCTTCCGGGATCAAGAAATGAAATCACAGTGTTCACGAAGTGGGGTCCCAAGAACCCCTTGTTGAAAAATTGGGACCAAAACTCAAAAAACTGGCTGAGATATCAACCTACATTGAAAACCATCCTATGACTGCCATCATAGGGCTTACCGTCATTTCTTCAATTCCCAGTTAGTCTTTGAAAAGTGCAGATGTGTTCCTGGTCCACAGAAGATTGCTGCTTCTGACCTCTGGAGGTAAGTATGGGTGGGGGTGCAGGGAGGTGGGGTGTGCAGGGAGGTGGGGTGTGCAGAGGAGGAGCGTGGGTTGGGGAGGGGCGGGCCGGGAGCAGCCCGAGGACATATTTCCTTTTTCTAGGTTTAAAATAAATACGTCATGGGACTGTTTTCTTTTCTTTTACAGTTGAACTATTACAAAATGGATTTTGGCACACTGGGGTGGGCTTCTAATGTCCAGAGTACTGGGGGATCAATGTTGACCTGGGGATTGATGCACCCTCGAGGTCAGCTGAGAACATAGCGGGGAAGACGATCCGACACCGGAAATTGGCATCCCAGTGTCAGAAACATCAAAAAAGTATTTTATGTACACTGGAGTGGGCTTCCAGTGTGCCACATTAATGGGGGAAGGGGGATACATGCTGACACGGGGATTGAGCACCTCGATGTCGGCCCGAGATGGAGGACGGAGGGTGTGGGGTGGGTAGCAGCAGTGGGAGGGAGCTAATTTGTTGTCCTGCTTTATGACTGGTTGGGAGGGAGGAGGGACTGCCGCTGCAATATCGAAACTGCCCCTGATTGCAGCAGCAGATTTCACAGAGGGTGCGGGGCGAGCAGCAGTAATGGGAGGGAGATAATTTGATGTCCTGCTGTGAGACTGGTTGGAAGGAGGGGGGACTGCCACTGCAATGATGAAACTGCCCCTAATTGCAGTGGCAGATGTACGGGGCTCGCTCTGAAACTGCCGTCATTGGCAGCTTCAGCATTAATTGGTGGCTGATGGACGCGCCCATTAAAGCATTCACTGGATTGGCCACAATACTGCCATACCTCTGCAATGCTCTGCTACCTCAATATGTTTCTTGTACGCTGCACGCGCAGGCAGACATAAAAAGAGAGGGAGGAAAGAGAGTGGGGGAAAAGGAAGGAAGGAGGGGTACCAAGAGCAGAGTGGAAACAAAATCTGGAAGGAAATGTGTGCAAATGCAAGAAGTCCAGGAAATAAAATTCTGGACCTAGAGGTCATAATAGCAGGAAGCTGACCTGGATATTGTGGCCATTACTGAGTCATGGTGCACTGAAAACCATGACTGGGACATGGCCATACCAGGCTATACCTGTTCAGGAGGGACAGGGTGGGAAAGAAAAGAGTGGGTGTGGTGCTTTATGTGAGTCAAGGTATAAAAGCAGTGGACATGCAGGGAATATGGGGGGGAGGGGAGCAGAGGCACCATGGGTCACCCTAGAGACTGGGAATGGAGCCTCTATTAGCACTCGTGATCTATAGACCTCCAGCACTGGGGATGGGGGGGGAGTTAGATAAAGTACTGCTGGAAGCCATTGGCAAGATGGCAGAAAAGGGGGGAGCTGCTGATGGTGGGGGACTTCAGTCTGCTGGATGTAGATTGGAATCTCCCAGCTGTGGCTTCAGCTACGAGCAGGGACATCCTGGACTCGCGCTGCAGGGGGTGTTCTTCAGACAACTAGTCAGTGAACCCGTTCATGATAGGGGCAGTACTGGACCTGGTTCTCACTAACAGGGACAGTGTTGCAGACGTCAAGGTGGAAGGCCACCAGGAACAGCGATTACTATTTGGTATGGTTCAATGTAAGGATGACTGCAGAATCAAACCACACAAGGGCAAGGGTCCTGAACTTCCAGAGGGCAGATTTTAAAAAGAATGGTGAGTGTCTCAGGGATGATCTGGTTGGGGGGAAGACCTGACTGGGGTGGAGGAACAGTGTGCAAAGCTTAAAAGGGCCATAGTGAAGGCAACAAACCTTTGCATCAAGCAAATGAGCAAAAACAGGAGGAAAAAGAGACTGCTGTGGTTCTCAAAAGAGGTGGCAGAAAAGGTAAGGGTAGCATTCGTAATGTTTAGGGAGGAGGATAGAGAGGTGTGTCAGGGGAAACCGAGGGAAACTGGGAGAGCAGTAAGGCACGTGATGGCACAAACTGAAGAGAGAATAGCCCAGGCAGTGACAACGGGGGACAAGACATTTTTTAGGCATGTAAGCAAAAGGAGGAAGACAAGGGTTGGGATTGTAGGGTTAAAAAAGGAAGGTGGTGGGGAGACTGTGCAGAGGTGGACCAGTAAAAGGCAGACATCAAGAACAAATACTTTTGTTCAGTGTTCACAGAGGAAGGAGAAGGGGAGCACAGAAAAGTAATAGGAACATTGGAGGGAGGGAGGTGGACACTAGTCCATTTTCAGAGGAGCGAGTCCTGAAGAGACTTGCTAATTGGAAACTGGACAAAGCAATGGGGCCAGACGGGCTGCATCCAAGGGTATTGAAGGAGCTCAGAGAGGTAATGGCTGCACCTCTGACAGTCCTATTTAACAGCTCATTGGAGATTCTTTTGAGTGGATGACCAAGGAATTAGATCAGGGTGGAGCAGTAGACGTGGCCTACCTAGATTTCAGTAAGGCTTTCGAAACAAACAATGTTCCACATAAGAGGCTAGTAAGTAAGTTGGGTAGCTTAGGAGTGGGTCCAAAGGTGGTAAACTGGGTAAGAAATTGGTTTGGAGTTAAGCGGCAGAGGGTGGTAGTAAACAGAGGACGGGAGGGTGACCAGTGGGATGCCTCAGAGATCAGTGCTTGGACCGGTCCCCTTTAATGTCTTTATAAATGACATTGCAGAGGAGCTGGAACGGAAGGCCTGACTCTTTGCAGATGACACCAAAATCTGCAGTATGATGGACAGTCCAGGGAGGGTGGAAAGGAAGAGCAGAGACCTGAGAAAACTCGAGGAGTATGAAACTGTGAAGTGAGGGGGTTCAGGTTGCCCTTCCCTCTAGTGAAGGTAAATACTTGGTCTTGGGTCATCCAAGTTGACGAATCAGTGTGTGCAAATATCCAGTGGATGAACACCACACAAATATATTTTCAGTTAATAGTCTTTAATAATTAGGTCCACACCTTTCAAATGGCAGTGTTTCGTGGTCATTGCCACTTCATCGGGCCACACTGTTATAAAATCTTCTAGCTCTGTTTATTTTGAAGAAAAAAACATTTTCCTGTGCTTTAAGTTTCCTCACAAGCTTTCTTGCAAGGTACAGTAAAAGGCTTTGCCCAGCTTTTTGGCTCCATCTATCTGCTTTATTTGGTCTTTAAACAAGATAAATAATGCCCTTTTAATTTTTCCAAAGTTTTGGGGAAAAACAGTGCCAGCCGTCCAACTCCTACAGCTATTAGGATTTACACCTAATAGCTGTAGGAGTCGGCTGTCTGGCACTGTTTTTCTCCAGGACTTTGGAAAAATTAAAAGGGTATTATATACCCTGTTTAAATCCAAGGGGTGGAGCCAACTAGCAGGGTAAAACCTTTTACCTTGCGAGAAAGCTTGTGAGGAAATCTAAAGCCACTGGAAAATGGATTTTTATTCAAAATAAACATAAACAGAGTTAGAAGATTTATAACACTGTGGCCTGATGAAGTGGCGGCGACCACAAAACATTGCCATTTGAAAGGTGTCGAGCTAATTATTAAAAACTATTAACTGAAGATATTTGTGTGGTGTTCATCAGTTGGATATTTGCACGCAAAACTCGAGTGATCAAGGATATGGCAGCTGGGTTTCAGTGTGAAAAATTGCAGAGTAATGCACTTGGGGCACAGAAATCCAGTGGCAGAGTACAAAATGGGAGGAGTGGTACTGACAACCACCAAGTAGGTAAGAGACCTGGGGTAATCCTATTGGATGACCTGAACGTGGCCAAACAGTGCGACAAGGCAGTTGGGAGGGCTAGCGGGATGCTGGGGTGCATAGGGAGGGGTATCACCAACAGGAAGTGGGAGGTGGTATTGCCTCTGTATAGATCACTGGTAGGACTGCGTCTCTGAAAGGACATAGACTGAGTGGAGGCGGTCCAGAGGAGGTGACCTAAAATGGTACAGTGTCTATATCTTTCCTGAAAAAGGGACACAAGTCTCAGCGAGCGCACCTGGTTACCAAAATCCAATAAATAAATAAAATACATCAGAAGCCTTATGAGGAGAGACCTAAATATGATCACCCTCAAAGAGAGGAGGGAGAGGGGAAATATGATAGAGACATTAATGTACCTCATGGGGGTAAATAAGGTACAAGAGGGAAGTATTTTGCAGAAAATAAAGTGCTAGAGGACAAGGAGGCATGATAAGAAGCTGGAGGGGGTAGATTCAGGAGCGATGGGAGGAAGTACTTCTTCACAGAAAGAGTGGTGGGTTCCTGGAACAGTCTTCCAGCAGAGGTGGTGGGGATGAAAGCAGTGGTGGGGTTCAAGAATGCATGGGTTAGGCATAAGAGAATCTTAGGAAAGGGAAGGGTGGGTGGGTGAATGGGCGGGTGATCAAGTAGCCTCTATAGTGATACCATAGGCAGGAAAAAATGGGCAGACTAGGTGGGTCAAGTGGTACCCATCTGCCAGCACATTCTGTGTTTCTATGAGAGGGGTACATGTGTCCCACTCAGTTGCTGCAACCTGCGTTTGGGAAGGAGGGGGATGGCTGGGAGAAGAAGGACTGAGTATCCAAGGACAGTTCTCCCTGGGGGAGGGGAGTACATGTATCCCACTCAGTGGCTGCAACCTGTGTTTGGGAATGGGGGGGGGTACTGGCTGGGGGAAGAAGGACTGAATATCCCAAGGACAGTTCTCCCTGTGGGTAGGGGGAGTACCTGTATCCCACTCAGTGTTTATAACCTGGGTTTGGAAATTGAGGGGGGTACTGGTCCAGAGGAAGAAGGATTGAGCATCGCAAGGATAGCTCACCTTCCTTGGAGAGTGGGAGTACATGTGTCCGGCTCGGTGGCTGCATCCTGGGTTTGGGAATGGAGGGGGTGACTGGGCTGGGGGAAGGAGGATTGAGCATCCTAAGGATAGCTCTCATCTCTTGGGAAGAGGGAGTCAGCATGTCACACTCAGTGTTTGCATCCTGCATTTGGGAATGGGGGGGGGATTGAGCATCCCAAGGATAGCTCTCATCCTTTGGGAAGGGGGAGTCAACATGTCCCACTCAGTGGTTGCATCCTGCATTTGGGAATGGAGGGAGGACTGGCTCAGGGGAAGGAGGATTGAGCATCCCAAGGACATATCTCCTCCCTTGGGGACAGGGAGTACACATGTCCCGCTCAGTGGCTGCAACCTGGAGGAATCTGGGTAGCACAGCAGCGGGACACCAGGGATGGGAATTCTTCCCATAGGATGCTGGGGGTTGTCTCCATGGAAGCGGAGTATTCACAATGCATTATTGGATGCACTGCAGTCCTAGGGGAGAAAGAATGGTGGAAAAACCCTTGATACTGACTGGATGATGGCCCAGTCCCCCGCAGGACCCACAATTGCAGCTGGGTACTTCTGACAGTCCAGTGACAGAAGACAACCAGAGCATGTGGGTAAATCCCATGGAAGCCGGGCGATGGGTTTGGGGGACTGGACCAGAAGGGAGCAGGTCAGGAGAAGCAGGGATAAACTAAGTAAAAAACAAAACTAGAACTGATTATAGGGCAGATGGATGCACGCCTGTTGGGTAGGGGGTGCATCTATGGAGGGCAGATGGGCACGAAGGATGTGGTGTCTCAAGAGCAGAAAACAGTGAATAAGGCCATCCACTTAGCCCTCTTATCTTGTCAGAGGCAGATAATCGCACATAGTGGTTTTGGTTCAGTCCAATAACTGCACATCAGTAGCATGTATAAGACTGCAGGGGGTTCCAGAGAAGCAAAAGGGAGGTCTGCCCCATAATGCAGTGGGCAGGTTCCCATAATGCAGTGGGCAGATTAGAACTAGCTACAGCTCAAAGCTCTCTTTCTGCCAGGGAAAGAAAACAGGGAGACTGACTAGCTCATCCACCAACAGATGTCCCCAGGAGAGTGGCAGCTGAACCTGGAAGTTTACACAGCAGTCGTCCATGACATGGGGTATCCTTCAGAGGATCTGTTTGCCACCAGGAGCAACATGCAAGTCCACAGTTTTACTCAAGGACAAGGGGAAAACTACACTTTCTCCATTCCGTGGAATTCGGGTGTGTCCCTTCCCTTCCCCCCAACTCCCCAAATCCCAAGGGTAATTGGGAAAGTTTGAGTGGATAACACCCAGATTCTGTTTGCGACCCTTTACTGGCCACATTGTCCATGGTTCACAGATCTGGCAGTGAAACCACCAGTCCCTCTCCCCATGTGACCTAGTGGCAGTTCAGCCATTTCTCCTCCCTTAAATTTGCCCTCACAACTCCCTATAGCTTTCCCACCCACTCTTGAAACCTGAGACTGTCTCAGCATTTATCTACTTCCTGGGTAAGCTGTTCTAACTATCCCCCACTCTTTGCATGAAGAAATACTTCCGGAGGTCCTGCTGAAATTAGCCTTCCCAACAATTTATAATCTTGCCCTGTGCATGTCAATCTTGAGTGTCGCTTGAACAGGTCTTGGCAATACTAACATCCAAGTTATAGAGCAGAAAAAGATTATAGTGCCTATTTAAAGAGGACCAATCTTGATATTTCAGGCTGAGACGGCTAAGCAGGGAGCTCCCTTTCCTGAATGGGAGCACCTATGGGCAGCTGAGTAATTTTTTTAATTCACCCACTAAAGGAGGGGAAGGGATCATAATTTGGCCTTGTGGGAGTTGCAGCACAATCATTTCCACTTCCTCATAGTCAGTTCCACCCCTGCACTCTGACATTTTGTAACATTGGTTTAGGGAGAGCCTGGGGGCGCGTTCCATTCACTTGAATGAAGTGTCTTTTTACAAGTTAATTTCCCAATTTTTAATTGGGTTTTGGCACAGATTGATGCCAGGGTTCAACTCACGTGGGCTATGTTAGTTGAACTCTGGTATTGACCTGAGCCAAAACTTGATTTAAAATCAGGAAATTAACTTGTAAAAAGAGGCTGTATACAAGTGAATGTGGTACGCCGCTGTGCTCTCCCTATACCATTGTGTTAAAACACTGGAGCACGAGGGTGGAGCCGACTATGAGGAAGTGGAAAGAGATTGTGCTATGAACCACTCCGGGGCAAATTATTATCATGGAGCTGAGTGACCTACTTGGCTCCTGCTGGCTGTGTGCAGTACCTGCTTCACCTCTTTCCCGGGTACTTGATGGTCTTGGAGGCAGGTCTCCAGGGTCGTCTGCCAACACGATGGCCAAAATTAACTTTGGGGGAACTTGCCTCACATGAGATGTCCCTTGAAGGGACAGTCCCTGGAGCTCCTGCTTCCTCCCTGTGGCCTTCTAAACTCCCATACTAAGGGCAAAGCCCCATATCCTCACCCACAAGTCCCTGTGGCATGGGAGACGTTCCAGATGCCTAATGTCTCTCCCTGGAAGCCTCCATGGTCCCAGTGAATGCTACACTGATACCTTCACTGTGGGGTGGTGTCCATGACCTTGGGCCACTCTCTGGCTTCAAGAGTGACTGACACCCATGCTTTCAGTTAGGAGCATACTTTGTGGGACTCCTGTTCTCCTGGTCTTAGTCCTGTACCCAGCCCACTTGCTTGACATGGCATGTGCTCACCCTTGCTGAGCATGAAGGACTATGACACCCAGTGCCTTGCTGGCATTGACTGGTCACCCCTTTCAGCCAGCATCCATACATCTAGTGTCCCACCTCACCCCTTGCCTGCACCCCTAGGGTATTCATCCAGTGAGGACACTTGGATTTTCCACTCCATGACAACTTCCTGGCACCTAGCTTCTTCTCCCACAAAAGAACCAACTCCTAGCTCCAAGAACACAGAACCTCAAGAATGCTGACATCTTGAAGGCACCCTATGTATATACTCCCTGTAGCTCCTCCCACACGAGCTTCACCCATAGAGGATGATGTCAGGGCACTATTCTCCTGCTGGACACATGTGGTAGTAACCACCTCCCCTCCCCTTCTGTAAGGAGTGGTTTATTACTTTAATAAAATTTAAAAAAGTCCTGTACTGCCAAGTCAGGGCCCATTTTGTATTTTTTTTAGTTATTTATTTAAAAGTTTCACCAGGAAAGCATACTGAGCAGATCTGCCTGTTTCCAGATGCTTCCTGGGGGGAGGAAGAGTACATAAGATACAACAATATAGAACTGATATATACAGCAATATTACAATAATATTTACAGCATGAATTAAACTATACAGTAATGGAAAGGCAGCCTAAGTGTATAGTAGTAGCTTACCATAACATTGCAGGGAAATTTAGCCATAATAACTTTGGAATGGTCCTGGGAGTTGAGGTGTGAAAGGTGGGAGATTATGAGGTTAGGTAGAGTAGAGAGGAATGAAACTAGTGTGAAGATTATAAATTTGGGCAGGAGCAAGTTGGGATGGTGTATTCACATAAAAGGGAGGAAAGGGATGTGGATGAAGGTGCATTATGGATGTGGTGGTGGTGGGGGGGAGAGTTCCACAGCTTAGGGCAGCAAAATGAGACGGCAGATTGACTAGCGGAGGTGGATCGGTGGATAGCAAGAGATTTAGGGTCTGAGTTTCGGAGGGAGTATGTGCATTGGGTGGAGGTGGAGATGGAAGAGGTGAGGTAGGAGGGGAGAGTTCCAGACCAGAATTTGACCATGAAACTAGCAGTGTGGGACAGGCATTTGGATTCCAGGAATGGGAGGGACAGGGCTTTATACAGATTGCAGTGATGAGTATGAGGGGGGCAGGATAGAACAAAGTGACAGAAGGAATTAAAAAGTGTCCAATCTGGACAGTGTGGATTTTGGTGAGGCAGTGTACACTATATCTGCATAGTCAAAGGTGGGGAGGATCATTTTCTGCACAATTGCATGGCGTGCTGGTGGTGGGATGCAATCCCTGTTTCTATATAAAGTACCAAGCTTGGGGTGCATATTCTTTTGGATTGCATCCACATGTCCCAAAAAGTCCAAGTGGTGGTCTAGCCAGACCCCCAGATATCTAAAGGACGTAATGTTCTCAATAGGTGTTCCATCCAAGGTGTGGAAGGCAGGAGAAGTGGAGTTTAGATAGCCTCCGTCTAGTGCCAAAGGACATAGAGACAGTCTTTTTTAGCATTCAGGAATAGCTGGTTGGATTGGAGCCATAGCTGGACCCTGTCGAAGTCTTTTATTTATTTATAAGCACATCGGAATTACAACCCTTTGAGTCATAGACTCATTTCCAAAGGCTCCACGTCATGATACTAAGAGAAAAATACAGATAGTAATGAAAATTGAAGGAACAGGTAATACATATAATGGAGAACATTGAATACAATTAGCAGGGTGATAGTGTCATCCAGCAGATGAACTTCAGTCGTATACAAATAGTTGCTAGGCAGTTGTTAACATGTCCATCAGCAGAATGAGCTGTAGTCCTATACAACCAGTAACTAGGCAGTTGCTAACGTACAAACACAGTGACTTCTTATGAGGTACAAAGTGTGCTATCTCAGGAGAGACATTGTCAAGGCTGGCTAGGCTCCGGCTCCTGAAGAGAGGCACCTAGAGGCGTAGGGTGGTTTTGGAAGAGGACGCTCACAGTTGCGGGTGTACAGAATGTGATTCTTGAGTGCAACCTTGAAAGGCCTATTTTGGTGAGAGAGGTGATGGCGGGGGAGCATTGTACCAGGAAGGTGCTCTGAAGGGAAGGATCTTTGAGCTAGTGCAGTCCTGACCCTAGGGATCTGCAGTATAGTCTTGGAGGCACTGTGAGTGGCAACAGTAGGGGTGGGAGGGAGAAGGGACGTGGAGACCCTGGGGGACATACCCAGTTGTATTTTTTTTGGCAAGGAGGCAGGATTGATATTGAAGTCTCTCCTCGAGTGTGAGTACATTGGTTAAGGAATAAAGGGTGCAAGTATGTGTCCGTTTATCAGCTCCGGACAGGAGCCGGCATGCCTTGTTAATGGAACATAGGGAACGTCACCAGTAAAGCGGAAATACCCGTTCCACGGTCAGCCACATGACGGCTGCCTGGCTGTCCGAGGCCATCGAAAGTCCTGCAGAGTCATGTGTCTCAGCAGCATCCCGGGGCCAAGCAGTTGTGCTGGTCTGCCTCCTTGGCTGGTGCCTTCCTCCTCGGAGGAGAGGGACCCACCCCGCGAAGGGTTATGTCGGGGTTACCCTGGGACAGGCTGCTATCTGAGACGGTGGCTCAGGGAGCACGATGGGTTGGATTCCAGCCTTGGCATGAAGTCTGAAGGAATGGCTGGGGTGGAGCACGTAGGAGGGATAAAAGAGATAAGACAAAAAATAAAAATAAAAAATGAGAAGGTCAATTGTAAACCAAATGGTAGCTCCTGTATTGTACTATGGATTACATATATTTATGGGTTTGCAAATGGTAAAAGTTTAAAAAAGGTGGAGATATTATATAATCGATTGGCAAAGTTTGTGTTAAAAGCAGATACTCGAACTCACCACTGCCACCTATATGAGGGGATGAATTGGCATTCACTTAAAGATAAACAAAATATTACCTGGATAAATCAAGTTAGAAATGTAGTAAAACAATTAAACCTACTTATTTGTATGATAAATTGATAAAGACAAATCATACATATAATTTACGAAATGATAGACTTCTTAGAGTTTATCAAATAAAAACTCCAAGATCCAAATATGGTGAGATGACCTTCTCATTCTATGCAGTAAAAGTTTGGAATGAATACAACATACAAAGAAAAAACATAAATGATAGTAGGAAATCATTTACTACAGCTCTTAGACAGGAACTAACAAAGAGATGCACATGTTTTGATTAGAACTAATAAGTGAAGGAAATAAGTGAAATTTTTTTTTTTTTTTAGAACTGTCCAGGAAAAATCCATGATAGTTCATATTTATGTTTTTTTGTTGTAATATTATACCTTTGGTTATATGTTATTTGTATTTATATTAAATTTTGTTTTGTTGGAAAATTGTGTATTGTGTGTTTTAAGTAACTTATGCTTTAAGAAACTCCAGGAGTACCTTGAAAATGGGACCTTGGTCCTAATGGTGTATTTATATCATCAAATTCTGTTGAAAAAAGAAAGGTTTTTACTACTACTACTACTACTACTATTTATTCGACAGCTTTGGAGAGCGGAGGGAGGATGGAGATTGGTCGATAATTGTTGGGGGAGGAGCTATCCCCACCTTTCAGTATGGGGTAATGACTGCCGTTTTCCAGGTGGTTTGGAACTGTCCAAGACACAGAGAGTGGTTGAGTAAGTCTGTGAGTGGGACAAGGACGGAGTCAAGGACCAGTCGAAGGAGTCTCGTGTCAAGAGGTTCGTTGCAGGGCCTAGTGCCACTGAGTGCTTTGGTTAAGTAAAGTTTGGCTTCTTGCGGACTTAATCACCCGTAAGTGGAATGATGGGTGGTGATTAGGCGCCAGAGAGAGTGGAGCTGAGTCGAAAAAGTTGCCAGGGAGGACTGCACTGAGATCAGAAAAGGCAGTGTTGAGGCAGTCAGTGATGCTTTTTTTGTCTGTGGAGGTGGTGCCGTTAATGTCGAGTTGGGACGGGGGTGGAGAGCAGGATTTCCCATTAAGTTCTTTTATATTGTCCCAGAACTTGCAGGTGCTCCCCCAGGAGGCAGGCAGAGAGGATCTGTAGTATTCTGCCTTGGGTTTTCGTATGGGCCAGGTTCATCTGTTGCGCTCGGTATTATAGGCTTGTCTATCTGTCTGTTTGCCAGAGGCGGCGGCTTTGTGCCTTGTTGCAGCCTAGCTATCACATCAGTATGGGAAGCAGCAGAGGTGTAGAGGACAGTGTGACCCACATACATGTGAATGTCAGAAGAAGAGCAGACTGCAGAGAGGTCATTCAGAAATAGTGAAAATAAGATTGGGTCATTAGCCTAAGTGGTCAAGAGTATTATAGGTACCTCCAAGTACGATCTTATATTTTACACCAAAGCTTGGAAAACACTAAACTATCTGACGCCAAACCTCCTTTACTATGCATGTTATTGGATATAAATAATGGTAACTCCTGGGGTTACCTAATGGGCCATATATACAAGATTCTGAGAAATGCATTGGGAAATTCTACTCGGTCTGTTTTGGACAGCTGGAATAAAGACTTAAGTCACTCTGTTTCTTTTGACTCCTGGATGAAATTTGCACTTCCTGCTGTTGAAGTAACTATATCTAACACTTGGAGAAAATATGCTGTGTGTATATATAAATATTTATGATCCCCAGTGGTCCTAATAAAATATCTACCACCCTCATATGGCACCTGTTGGAGGAAATGTGGATGCCATGTGGCGGACCTTGGTCATATTTTTTGGCTATGTCCACTGCTGACACCTTTCTGGTGTATCTTTTAGGAAGAACTGCTTATGTCAATCAGTAGAGTTAACAGCTGAAATGGTAATGTTAACAATTTTCCTTTGACATCACCCCCCCCGGCGCAAAACATTTTTACCAATATATTTACTCTCTGCCAAGAAAGCTATTACCCACAGGTGGATGACCCCAACAAGTCCAACAATAGTAGAATGGCGTCAGATAATGATGGATATATATATCAGCTGGAAAGACTAACTATGTGCTGCACGAAAACCTTAATGTATTTACAAATAAATGGCAAAGGTGGATATGGTATATGGCCCAAATAGATCCAGGGTTTGTTCCTTGATATTACGGTGTGGAAAGGGCTGGTCGGGGTGCTGTTGTTGCGGAGGAGGGTAGTGGGGTGTTTGCTGTGTCATCCAAGTCTTTTTTAATAGGACAGGCTGAGTTCTGTGAGGGTATCTTATATTTCTCAAAAAAATTGCTATGAATGACCCTCATTGCATTGCTTGGAATGTCATGTATTTTACTGTGATTTCAGTTGTATACTAATCTTATGATTCAAAGGCTGATCAAAAATGTAAACTGACTGATAATATATGTGCTCCGCTTAATAAAAATTATATTAAAAAAAATAAATAAATAAGATTGGGCCCGAGTACCGAGCCCTATTTGACTCCAGTGTTGATGGGGAGGGGTAGGGAGAGGGAGGAGCCAGTTTTGACAGATTGATACCTTCCTGTTAGGTAGGATTGAAACCATGCTGTAGCTGAAGTGGATAGCCCAGTGGCCATGAGTTTATGGAGTAGGAGGAGGAGGGAGTGTGATACAGTGTCGAAGGCTTTTGCCAAGTCAACAAATATTGCTGAGGTAACGTGCCTCTGATCCATATTGGTGAGTATAGAATCAGTGAGACATACGTATAAGGGAGGTGGTGGTGAAGTGGGATTTGCGGAAGCCAGACTGGAAAGGTGTGAAAAAGGAGCATGAGTTGTGATAGGGTGTGAGCTGAGAGAGCACAATTCACTCCTGGAGCTTGGCTAGAACAGGGAGTAGAGAGATTGGTTGATAATTTTCAGGGACTGTGGGATCGCCACCTTTTGGGAGAGGTATAACTGTAGAGAGTTTCTAATTTGAAGGAACTGAGGTAAGAGTGAAAGACAAGTTTTAGAAGTGTAGCCGGGGGGAAAAAGAGCAGAGGCGGAGAGATAGAGCAGTTTGGGGTCCAGACCATTTGGGCTCTTGCCTTTACTGGGGTTCAAGGTAAGGAGGGCCTTGTGGGTATCATTTGGAAAGGTGAGTGAAAAGGAGAAAGTGAATGTGGTAATTGGGTTTGGTGTGGGAAGGGAGCTGGGGTGGAATTGGATGTAGATGGAGGGAGAGAGGCTACGAGTGAGGACGCGCAAGAAGTGAGCAAAGTGTTGAAGGTTGAAGCTACAGATGGAGGGTCTGATAGTGTGGTATTACCATGTATGAGGATGGGTGTGGGGGGTTGGGAGGGGGGAGAGGAGGGATTTGACCACTTTTCCAAAATTTGGAAGGATGACTTAAGTTGGTGTTGAAGGAGATGGAGAAATATTCTACTTTTGCATATCTGGTGGCTCTAATGCAAGTGTTCCTAAGATAACGGTATTGGAAAAGGAGAGTATGGGTCCCAGATATCTTGTGGTCCTTCCAGGCTTGATCATGAGCACACGTGCAGGCCAGCAGTTCTGTGTTAACCCAGGGGAGGTGGGCTCCACTGACTGGTGAGTTTTGCAGGAGCGTGCTGGTCCCAAATTCCCAGGAATTTGATCTGGAAGTAGCTGTGAGGGTGTATGAATTGAAGATGCTGTTGAGATCAGGGACAGCACTGGATAGGGCAAAAATGGGAAAAAGTTGCAGCCTGTCCAGAAATGACCCACTTTCCACATGACAGTGGGTCCATAGTGGTGCACCTGGTCTGTAACAACAGATGAAAGGTGTAAAACTGGACGGAACAGAAGTAATTTTACTTGATAACTTTTAGTTTCCGTACTGGTAAAAGTTTTACTTTTTGACCCCGCTGTTTCTCATTTTGACCCACATTTTTTACACCAGTGAGTCTAATTTGACCCATGTTTTAAAACCTCTAGCGCTATCGCTGGTTGAGATGGGTGACCCATCAGTGTGGGTTACATCACTTGGGAGGGGGGTAAGATTTAGTGAGCGTAATTAGATGAATTTAAAGGGAACTTTAGGCCTGTGGACCTTCCGGATACAATAAATCATGTGATGATTGCTCAGCGAGTCTGGCAGGATGTCAGAATCAATTATGTGATGTGGATGTGAAGTAAGGGCCCAGTCTGTCAGGGTGTGGTTGAGTGATTTAAGGTTTAGTCAGGTTGGTACAGTTATTAATTGGGTTAGGTTCAGGGAATTTACTTTAGAACAAGTCTTAGAATTTGAAGGAGAGAGACTGTTCAAGTTTATGTCTCCTAGCATATATAGCTCACCAGAGGAGGTATGTATGGTAATGGTGGTGATGAGTTCGGATATAGTTGATGCAGGGAGACCAGGGCAGCAATAAGTGCTGGCAGTGTAAATAGGGCGAGTGAAAGGGAGGGAAAGTTTGATTATGATGAGATTGTATTGGGAGGGGGAAGACATTGACAATACAGGAGAATATTGGAAGTTGGATGATAGATACATAGCTACACCTCCACCCTTGCTGGGTCTGTCCTGCATGACTAGCAAGTACCCAGGGATGATGAGACTGTTGTCAGATATTTTGTGGGATAGCCAGGTTTCGGAGAGGATCAATACATCAGGTAGGAAATCTAATACGAGGGGCTGAAGACGGGCTAGTTTGGGGAGCAGACTTCTTATATTAAGGTGGGTCATTTTTAGGCCCTTAAGTAGGTAAGCATGGGGGGGGGGGGTAGGTCCTGGGTTGGGTTCGATGCAGGGTGGGACAAACTGGGTAGCCAGGTGGCCAAAGGCCCAAAAACAAATTGGTCCGGCTACCAGATTTTAAAAGTTACTGGTCAGCTGACCACGTGTGCCAAAGTGATTTTTGAGCCCTTAAGAAGGATGGACCCTAGAAATATTGATTTGGCTATTAGTTTTTGAAATCTAGTGGCCAAACTGACCACCAGCTTACAAAGTGGTTCATCACACCCTGGTTCGATGTCCCCTGCAGATATAAATAACAAGGTGATGAGCAATTTAATAAGTATATGTGTCCACTTTGTAACGGTTGAGTGTTGATGGGGGTGGGGGGGAGAGAGTTGGAGAAATATTGATGATAGTTTGGATAAACATAAGGTGGTTAAGAGGGTAGTGTGGGGAAGTATAGATGCATAGGGTGGGCATGGGTAGTTGGTTAGGGCAGAGCGAGAGGGAGGTGTTGTGAGAGTTGGGGAATATGTTGGATGGGGGGGCAGGGGATGGAGGTGTGTGTGGAAGGGGGTAGTGAGATCAGAGAGGGGAAGGGTAGGGAATGTTGTTTAACCAGGAGTAGCACACTAAGCCGAAGCTTGTTTCCAGATGTGACCTGGGAGCACAAGGAAGTTAAATGACTTGCTCGGGATCACGCAGGGAGAAGGGCTAGGCTAAGGAGCAGTATAGTGTGAATTATAATGTAGGGGAGAGAGTTCAGCTGGAGGATTGTGGATCCTTGGGAGGGTGCTTTAGAACACGTATGAGGAAGTTAAGAGGGAAATTAGGAGTAGTTGTACTATGTGCTGTATTAAGAGAACAGCTGGGGAGGTAGCAAGGATGGAGAAATGAGTAACCAAGTGAAATCAATGCATAGGGTTCAGTGAACTCTGAGTGTGGAATAATAGTGCTAGAAGTGGTGAATTTGGGTTTGGTAGATGACTGTTTGTGGCAGATCAGGTTTGAAAGCAGTGTGGTGTGTAACAGTGAGCCAGCAATGAAGTGCCTGTAATCAGTTTGCAGGTGGTGTTGGGAGGTGAGACAGTATAAATAAAGACAGATGAGCAGACGCAGGTGAAGCTGTATGAATACTGACTCAAGTGGCGAAGTGAGAGGAGGCGATTAGAGTAATAGTGTGGAAGTGGGCATGGAATAAGGTGGAAGAACAAATATAGTGCAGTTGCAGAGCCCGGGTGGGACTGGTGGGTGAGATTAACTCTAGAGCCGCAGTAGCAACCACAGTGCACAATCGGTCTAGTTTGCCAACAAAAATTTGGCTTGGCACGGCCTGAGTAATGGTGCCAAAATGTCTGGGAAATGTAGGGATCCAATACCTGGAGCAGTAGCGTAGCAAATTCCAGGAGGGCCTGGGTGCAAGGCGATGTTACAGGGCCCCTCCCCAGTTTTGAATAAACATCAGAATTATGATTTGGGCCCCTCAAACCTCATGGGCCCGGGTGCCACTGCACTCCCTGCACCCTTGTAGCTATGCTCCTAACCTGGAGCAATCCTCTTGTCCTCCGGGGGCCAGCCGTGGAGAGTGGTGGGGGGAGAGCTGGTGGTGAGCTGCCCTCACGACCTCCCAGGTAGCTTCATAGAGATGACTGAACTGACAAAAACATAAGCAGCAGTCATCTCGCCTGATAGCTCATTCTGCAGTTCATTGAGCTGTCATCAAACCATCATCCACTAGGGTGAAAGGGAGAACTGTTTCATCCTTGGCGAATGTGTAATCTATTCATCCTTGTATTGTAGAGTGTAAATTTTACTTGCCTGTCCCTTCTTGTTGAAAAGTTTTTTTCAGATTTCTCAATGTGTGCAGTGAAAGCTTAAAGGAGTACAACAGTCAAAAGTTGCAGAAGCATATATTGTGCAGTGTTTTAATTTGTGTATTTAGTCCTGGTATGTCCTTCCCTTTGTTTGCCATTAGAAATTTTTTCTCAATTTGCCTACTAGTTTTCTGGCCTCTTGGATCTCCATATTACCACAGTTTATTGCTCTTCCTTTTCCTACAGTGCCTCCTGTCCCATGTGACAATAATGTGTCTGGGACCATAGATTCAGCAAGTACTGGTTAACAGTCAGTTTTAAAGCAGTACAGCTGTGATTTTAAGCCACTTTTCTTATCCAGTAGGCACTGAAGGCTACATTTACAGCTTAGCCAGGGCTTGAAATTAATGGTATTCCACCCTGTTTTGCATATCAGTTTTCAAGGCAGAATACCCATTTCATCATGGTGGTATTCCAGTTGGAGTGCAACTCTTTCATGCCTCCACTCCACTCTTTAATCTACAACACGCCCTTTTGGATAGGCGGAATACCAAATTTTGAGACAGAATACCAGATTTGAGTTTCAGATGTTCAGCCTTCCATACCAGATTATTTTCTTAGTTTCTACCCCTGTTAGCAATCACTTGAGGTCTAATTGAGTGGGTACTCTATAAGAAAACAGCTGGAGACTTTACTAATTGTAGCACTGATGACCTAGGGAAATTTGTGTACTTTTTATGGCTGGATGTAGTTTGCTGAAATTTAAAAGCTTTAAAACCAAAATATTTACTGCTACTGGCTAGACCTAGACAGCATATAAAACGAGAAAAATAATGAATTAGTTAGTTGAGGCCAGAACATCAGGGACATGATATTGGAAGAAGGGGCAAAAGTGGAGCGTAAAAGTTTGCACTGCCATTGCCGTTGCCCATGACCCTGAGGATGCTATATTCAGTCAGATGGCGCACTGGTGCTGTCTGACTGAATATAGGGGCATGTCGTTGCAGCACTAAATTGAGTAGCGCTGCCTTGACATGGATCCTGAAAATGCAGGGAACAGCTGTCCCAGGCCTGATAGCGTCAGGAGCCCCCAGAGCGATATTCCGCTGGCACCATGCAGATGAGCCTGTTGGGCATACAAGGTGCTGAGGGTCCATATGCATGGCTATTATTGGCCCATTTAAATGGGAAGCAGCAGCAGGTTTGCACCCCTGCAACTTGCCCCACCCACTCTGATCACCCGTCCCGTTGACATCCGGTTGCCCCCCCCCCATCCTCTGATTTCAAGCCCTGTTAAAAATAGAGTAGTCGTTGGTATCCAGTGGTCTCACCCATTCTGCGATCCTCAGCCCCGATAAAAATAAATTAGTTACTGTTGTCCAGTGGTTCCCCTTCCCCCGTCCTCTGATCCCTAGCCTTGGTAAAAATAAAGTAGTTATTGATGTCTAGTGGTCCCCCGTCCTCTGATCCCTGGCCCCAGTAAGGTAAGGTAGTCATTGGTGTCCAGTGCCCCCCCCATCCTGCAATTCCTGGCGCCAGTAAAAATAAATTAGACATTGGTGTCGAGTGCACTCCCCATCCTCCAGTCCCCGGCCCAGGTAAAGATAAAGTAGTCATTGGTGTCCAGTGCTCCCCCCTCCCACCCTCTGATCCCCAGCCCTATTCAAAATGAAATTATTCCCTGGTGTTCAGTGGTCCACCCTGCCCTCCAATCCCCAGCCCCGGTAGAAAGAAAACTTTCCTGGTGTCCATTGGTCCTGCCACATTCTGATCCCTATCCTCAGTAAAATGAAATTATTCGCTGGTGTCCAGTGGTCTCCCCACCCTCTGATCCCTGGCCCCGTTAAGAAGAAAGCCTTCCCTGGTGTGTAGTGGTTCCCCCTGCCCTCTGATCCATGGATACAGTAGAAAAAAAAACCTTCCCTGGTGTCCAGTGGCACCCCCCACACCCTCTGATCACTTGCCACTGTTCCGTACAGGAAGTCCCTGGCACCTAGTGGCTCCCCAAACTGGGTACACCACCTTGGCTCCCCTGCTTACTTTAATCGCGGCGCCGTGGGGAGCACCTGTGGTGACCAGCACAACCCTCCTCTCACCACCTTGGTTAGCCTCCATATGCAATGACAGGGTGCATGCATACTGTAGAATGCTCACTTCTTTACAGTATGCAGGACGCATGCTCTCTGTCATTGTATACAGCAGCTAGCCAAGGTGGTGAGAGGAGGGCTGTGCCGGTTGCTGTATGAGCTCTCCATGACACCAGTTATTAAGGGAAGGGGATGGAAGGGTAGTGCACTGTGTGTGTGTGTGTGTGTGTGTGTGTGGTGTGTGGAGGGGGCCACTAGGCACCAGGGACTTCATGTAGGGAACTTGGAGAGTGATCAGAAGATGGGATTACCACTGGACACCAGAGAAGGTTTTCTTTTCACTGGGGCTGGGGATTGGAGGGTGGGGGGGACCACTAGACACCAGGAACTGCTTTCTTCTTAAAGGGGCTGGGGATCGGAGGATGGGAGGGATCACTGGACACCAGTGAATACTGTATTTGTAATGGGGCTGGGGACTGGGAGTATGAGGGGAGAGCACAGGACACCAGTGACTACTTTATTTTTACCAGGGCAGGGGATCAGAGGATGGAGGGATCACATGACACCAGGAAATAATTAAATTTTATTGGAGACAGGGATCAGAGAGTGGTGGGGGCCACTGGAAACCAGGGAGCAGGTGTGCTCCCCAACCAGCAATGTGGTTGTTGGCTACAGTGGCTCCACTGACTGCTAGGGTTGCCCGGAATAAGCTGGACTTCCTCTCAGTGGTAATTGCACAGCGCGCAAGTTGGCCTGCACCTTTCCATTTGTGCAGCACTAACGGGCTGAATATTGTGCTGTGCCCATATTTATGTCCATGCCCCTCTCTTTGTGCACCTATCCTTGCGCGCATGCTAACCTGTTTAGTGTTTGCACCTGACCTCTTTGAATATTGCACATGGATGCAAACCTTGGGCAAACAGCGGGCACTTTGCCCAGTGGTCAAACTTTGGAATATCAGGTCCAAGACTTCTGTCTTCAGTGGTCTTGGAAGCATCACTGTCACATGAGACCGGAGGAATTGTTGGACAAAGAAGAGCAATAAGCACTTTCTAACATGGAGATCCCCAGAGGCCATAAAACTAGTAGGCAAATTTAGAAAAAAACTCCTAATAACAGACAAAGGGAAAGGCACACCAGGATTAAAAACATAAATCAAAATACTCTGCACAACGTGTTTTTGCAATTGTTGACTGTATTACTCCATTAATGCTGCTGGACTCTCAATTTCCTCAGTTGAATGATTCCACTTCTGTCTTGCTGGCAGGTCTCCCTATTGGCTCAGGCGTCCCCAAAGGGTATGTCCTTGGCCCAGTTCTTTTCTCCATTTTTCTAAAAGACCTCCCCACAGCCTGCTTCTCTCTGTCCATGTATATGTATACAGATGATACATTACTCTTTTCCTCTCTGTCCATGTACAGTATATGTATGCAGATGATACAGTACTCTGCTCCTCTCTGTTCATGTATATGTATGCAGATGATACAGTACTCTGCTCCTCTCTGTCCATATGTGTGTGTGTGTGTGTGTGTATGTATATATATATATATATATATATATATGTGTGTGCAGATGATGCAGTACTCTGCTCCTCTCTGTCCATGTATATGTATGCAGATGATAAAGTACTCTGCTCCTCTCTGTCCATGTATAGAGGATGGAGGAGTACATAGAGGAAGTTGGGAATTTAAACTAGGAGCGGGGGGTGGCAAGTGGGCAAGAGACATGCAGAGACCACAGGTTGGGAAACCATATGAGCTTACCCCCCATAACAGTGACAAAGGACAAATGGCAAGTACTGTTGGTGATGCTAGGAAAGGAGGGCAGGATGGGGGGGGGGAAGGGTGGAAGGTGGTTACCCTTAATGCTAGGAGCCTTGGGAGGAAAACTGCAGAGTTACAGGTTCTCATGGCAGAGGGAGAGGTGACATTGCAGCCATCATGGAAACATGGGCCACCCAATACAATGACTGGGACCTGTCTGTACCAGGGTACAGGTTATTTCGTAGGGACAGGGTGATTGGGAAAGGGGGTGGAGTGGCACTATTGTGAAGGAAGGACTGAAGTGTGTAAGGGAGGAAGGGGAGGAGGGTAGTACGGAGTCACTTGGATGCAAATCCAGGATTCAAGAATAGGATTCTTAGAATGGGAGTGGTGTACAGGCCACCATCTCAGACAGAGGAGTTAGACAGGGAACTAGCAGGACAGATCAGGAGGACCTCGAAAAGGGTAGTGTGGTGATTGTGGGGACTTCAACATGCCAGGAGTGGACTGGAGCACCCCAACAACCAGGAACAGAAGGAAGCAGGTACTGCTGGATGCCTTCCAGAACAGCTTCCTGCTGCAAATGGTCAGTGAACCAACCAGGTTAGGGAATACCCTTGACCTTGTGCTGGCAAATGGGGACATTGTGAGAGAACTTATAGTGGAGGAACCGCTGTCAGGGAGTGACCACCACTCAGTATGGCTCACATTGGATATGGGCAAGGAAGGAGTGGAATCTGGCACAGTAGTGCTGGACTTCAGGAGGGCCGACTTTGGGAGGATGGGGGAAGTGGTAAAAGGGTAGCTGGCCAGAATTCAATCTAGTATGGACACTAACCAGAGGTGGGAACTCATAAAGCTGGGGATAGTGGATGCAACCAAAATCTGCTGCAAAGCCCAGAGCAAGAAGGCTAGGCTAAGAAACCAATCTGGTTGAGCAAGGAGGTCATGGAAAAGGTAAGGAGGAAAAGAGCTGCCTTTAGGAAGTACAAGAAAATAGGGAGGGGAGGACAGGGAGGAGTACTTGACAGAATCAAGGGGTGACAAGAGGTAAGGGGAGCCAAAGCATCTACGGAACTCAGGCTGGCACAAGGCATTAAGAAGGGGGAGAAGGACTTCTTTAAGTACATCAGGGAGAAAAGGAGCTGTAAGGACCACATAGTAAGGATTAGGAAGGAGGGGGGTTGGGTGGAAGCAGGGTGCGATAAGGCGGAAGCACTAAATGAGTACTTCTGCTCAGTATTTACTAAAGAGAAGAGGGGGGTGACACCCAAGGTGGGAGAAATGGTAGAAGCAGGGTGGGAAGTGGTGACAGATGGAGAAATCATGGAGAGCAGAGTTCGAGAGGGTTTGAAGGCACTGAGGGTGGACAAGGCGCCAGGCCCAGATGGCATCCACCCCAGGGTACTGAAGGAGCTGGCAGAGGTCCTTGCAGGACCTTTGGCAGACCTATTTAATGCCTCACTACATCCGGGGTGTGTACCTTAGGACTGGAGGATGGCTCATGTGGTGCCCCTCCACAAGAGTGGCCCCAAGGATGAACCGGGAAACTACAGACCAGTGAGCCTCACATCCATCATGGGTAAGCTAATGGAGACCATCCTGAAGGAGAGGCTGGTGGCCCTCCTAGAGGCCAAAGGACTACAGGACAGCAGACAGCATGGCTTCATACATGGCAGATCCTGTCAAACCAACCTGGTTGAGTTCTATGACTGGGTAACTAGGCAACTGGACAGGGCCATGCAGTGGATATCCTGTATCTGGACTTCAGTAAGGCATTCGACTCAGTGCCACATGGAAGGCTGGGAAGGAAGTTAGTAGGCACAGGGGCGGGTGAAAAGCTGGTGAGATGGGTAGGAAACTGGCTGCAGGGAAGGCAACAGAGGGTGGTGGTGGGTGGGGAGCTCTCACACCCAAGGGCAGTGACGAATGGTATTCCACAGGGCTCGGTGTTGGGACCAGTGTTGTTTGGGATATTCATTGTAGACATATCGTGGGACATCAAGAGCAAGATCAGTCTGTTTGCTGATAATACCAAGGTAGGCGCGGTGATGGATAACCTAGGGGGATGGCAGGGGTTGCAAGATAATCTGGCAAAGCTTGAAACCTGGGCAGACACCTGGCAACTGGGCTTTAATGCCAAAAAGTGCAAGGTGCTGCATTTTGGGATGAAGAACCCAAGGAGGAGTTACCAGCTAGGGGGAGTGCAGCTAGCCCAGACAGAGGAGGAGAAGGATCTGGGTGTGCTTATTACAGGGTCAATGAACAACTCGGCACAATGTAGGAAGGCAGCTGCAAAGGCCAACAGAATGCTGGGTTGTATTGCACGGGGTATATCCTCGAGGAGGGAAGAGGTGATTCTGCCACTGTATAGGTCATTAGTTAGACCACAGCTGGAGTACTGCGTGCAGTACTGGCATCCGTATCTGAAGAGGGACATTAAGTTACTGGAGGGGGTGCAGCGCAGAGCGACAAAGATGATCAAGGGGCTGGGGGACTTATCATACGAGAGGAGGTTGAAGGAGTTGAACATGTACTCACTGGAGGAGAGGAGAGACAGGGGTGACATGATTGAAACCTTTAAATACATGAAAGGAATAAACAAGACAAGTACAGAGGGGCTGTTCAAAGTAAGGGAGGGGAGGGCCACCAGGGGCCATGATATGAGACTGGAGCGAGGAAGGTTCAGGAGGGAGATGAGGAGACACTTTTTTACAGAGAGGGTGGTGGCTGGATGGAATGCGTTACCTCCTGAAGTGGTATGCAGTAGAACAGTGGACTGCTTCAAGCGAGGATGGGACAGGACAAGGGGGAGGGTTAATGAAGGGGAAGGGTGGAAGGGAGGGGCAGCTGCAGAATAAGGGGTGCTAGCTGCACATTCGAGCAGACTTGATAGACCTCTAGGCCTTTATCTGCTGGCAAATTTCATATGTTCGTATATGTATACAGAAGATACAATGCTCTGCTCCTCTCTGTCCATGTATATGTATGCAGATGATACAGTACTCTGCTCCTCTCTGTCCATGTGTATGTATGCAGATGATACAGTACTCTGCTCCTCTCTGTCCATGTGTATGTATGCAGATGATACAGTACTCTGCTCCTCTCTGTCCATGTATATGTATGCAGATGATACAGTACTCTGCTCCTCTCTGTCCATGTATATGTATGCAGATGATACAGTACTCTGTTCCTCTCTGTCCGTGTATATGTATGCAAACAATACAGTACTCTGTTCCTCTCTGTCCCAGCCAAATGCCATTAGGGGTAACCATTGCCTCAGTGTTTGAGCACAGAGGTTCTTTGTCTTTTAGATAGTTTTTTGTTTTAATGGGTTCACCACAACATAACCCAGACAGACCGTCTTAGGGTAGCTGGTTCATTCCACTGGGGTGTCAAACAGACGAGGCATACTGATGAGTCCTGGTAGGACGAAACATGCGTCTATGTCATCTGTTAGCACCCTTTAAAAACTGTGTGAGAGGCCTTTCGGCACCATGCAATTCTGCTTAAAGTTGAACCAGCATAATATTCTGTGGTGATTTGCATATGCAGCCCATGATGCTTTGCATTGTGTGGGCATGTGTGATTTTGTATTTCCTCTCTGTCCATGTATATGTATGCAGACGATACAGTACTCTGCTTCTCTCCGTCCGTGTATATGTATGCTGATGATGCAGCACTCTGCTCCTCTCCATCCGTGTATATGTACATAGATACATAGACAGTGTCGGCAGATAAGGGTCTGTGGCCCACCCATTCTGCCCATTTGAGCTTGTAAGTTCAGTTTATGTTTTCCTAGAAGTCTGTTGCCCCTTACCCCGACCTCCAGAATTCTTTTATATCTATCCCATGCATTCTTAAATCCCGTGATTGTTTCAGCCCCCACCACTTCCTCTGGGAGGGTGTTCCACTTGTCCACCACTCGTTCTGTGAAGAAATTCTTCATCACGTTTCCTCTGAATCGTCCTCCCTCCAACTTCTTCCCATGCCCTCTAGTCCTGGAACATTTTTTTCGCTTAAAAATAGTGTATTCCTGCACCCTGTTCCTCCCTGTAAGATACTTGTATGTCTCTATCATCTCCTCTCTCCTCCTGTCCTCCAGGGAGTACATATTCAGTTCCTTCAACCTGTCCTCATAGGACTTGTGATGCAATCCATGTACCATCTTTGTTGCCCTCCTCTGAACCTCCTCTACCCTGTCTATGTCCTTACATAGGTAAGGTCTCCAGAACTGTACACTGTACTCCAGGTGGGGCCTCACTAGTGTCTTGTATAGTGGAATTATGACCTCCCTTTTCCTGCTGGAGATGCCTCTGTCTATGCATCCCAGAATCCTATTTGCTTTACCTGCTGCCTTGTCACACTGTTTTCTTACCTTGAGGTCATCAGAGATGATAACCCCAAGATCCCTTTCCTGCTTGGTGCATGCTATATCCTCAACCCCCAACTGATATATTGTGCCCCATATGCATTATCTTGCACTTCTTTGCATTGAATTTCAACTGCCAAACCCCTGACCATTCTTCAGGTTTCTGCAGGTCCCTTCTCATTCTGTCTACACCCTCTGGTGTGTCTACTCTGTTACAGAGCTTTGTGCCATCAGCGAACAGTGAAATTCTGCCTTCTAGGTCCTGCGCAATGTCACTGATGAAGATGTTGAATAGGACCGGTCTCAGCACTGATCCCTGTGGTACTCCACTGGTCACTCTTCCCTCTGTGGAGTGACAGCCAGTTACCACCACCCTCTGTGTCCTGCCGCCCAGCCAGTTACCTACCCACCACACTACTGTCCTGTCCACACCCATATTCCCCAGTTTGTGTAATAGTCTTCTATGTGGCACAGTGTCAAAGGCCTTGCTGAAATCCAGATTGGCCATGTCCACTGCCCTCCCCTGATCCATCTGTATGCAGATGATGCAGCACTCTGCTCCTCTCTGTCCATGTATATGTATGCAGATGATACAGAACTCTGCTCCTCTCTGTCCATGTATATGTATACAGATGATACAGTACTCTTTTTCCTCAGTCCTTATATATGTATGCAGATGATACAGTACTCTTTTCCCCTCAGTCCATGTATATGTATGCAGATGATACAGTACTCTTTTCCTCTTTGTCCGTGTATATGTATGCAGACGATACAGTACTCTGTTCCTCTCTGTCCATGTATATGTATACAGATGATACATTACTCTGCTCCTCTCTGTCCATGTATATGTATGCAGAAGATACAATACTCTCATCCTCTCTGTCCATATATATGTATGCAGAAGATACAGTACTCTGTTCCTCTTTGTCCATGTATATTTATACAGATGATACAGTAATCTGCTCCTCTCTGTCCATGTATATGTGTACAGATGATACAGTACTCTGCTCCTCTCTGTCCATGCATATGTATGCAGATGATACAGCACTCTGCTCCTCTCTGTCCATGTACAGTATATGTATGCAGATGATACAGTACTCTGCTCCTCTCTGTCCATGTATATGTATGCAGATGATACAGTACTCTGCTTCTCTCTGTCCATGTATATGTATGCAGATGATACAGTACTCTGCTCCTCTCTGTCCATGTATATGTATGCAGATGATACAGTACTCTGCTCCTCTCTGTCCATGTATGCCTGGTGCTCCACTTCATTGTTTTTTTGCTGGTTACCTGTTAATGGAGCACAGGTTTCTTCAAGTAGAAGAGTAAAAAGTGAATCAGTGACACTGTTGAATTGGTTCACATTTAAGAACTGTACTTGAACTTTTAACTGCAACATTGCACCATTTGTATGAATGGATGGCAACCTGACTGACTCCTGAGTGTTTTATAAATTAGCCTGTCTCAAGCAGTTGGTTTTTGGGATGAAATGGTGATCCAGGAACGAGTTAATGAGGAGGCCACCACTTCTGTACCCACTGGTGAATTTGCTGATAGAATCTTTTCTGAAACTGGACATGGAAACCCCATTTTGGAACTAGGAACAGAAGTAGCTGCACCGACCACAGAGGTTCAGACCAAAATACTATTTCGAAACTTGGAAAGACTTGTTCTAAAAGGTAGGATGATGTTTTGGCATAAAGCTACCTTAGAAGCATATTCATTTGTTAAAAGAGTACCACAGGACCTTCGGATCTTACAGAAGCCAACTCATGGCAGTGATGATTTAACATTAATGACTAAATGGCATCTTAACATGGAGGAGGCATCTTTGAAAAACATAGAATTAATTTTGGACTAGCTAAACCAGCTTGGGAACAATTGACTTCAGAGATAGCTAAGGCAGAAAGTGTTTTCAAATCATAGACTACTACTACTACTACTACTACTACTACTACTGAAGAATTTGCCAAATACAGTAAACTTTTATTTGATAAAGTAGCACGATATGACATCCAATTCAAAACACATAAAAAAAGTTTACAAGGAATGAAAATGATTACAAATTAAATCAAGTTTATGATTCGCATGTAAAAGAAAGAACACAGAAAACCCCAAATCCATACTGAAAAAGGGAGCTGATATGAACAATAAGGAAGGGGACACTAACACTGTATTAGATTACACTACTGGGCCTTCAGACACTGATGGATCAGAAACAGATCCTGTAGCAGAGGAAGATCTGTGTGGTACACAACAGAGCCCCCCTACGGTTACAGAATTTGCGAAATACAAGAAGCAATAAAGGAGTGACCCATTTTCAGGATTTTCAACTACTAAGGGGAAGAGGACAGGGTGGGGGGCTGGCGTGGAAGAAAAAGAAAAACAGACTATTAATACATCAATATATGGAATCAGTTAGTGACCCCCCCCCCCGGAAAATAAACCTGTGATTAACATTTCAGATTATGAACTGTCAGCTGTTGAAGAAAAAGTACTTAGTAAAGGACTTTCATTCAGTCCAACTTCTGATGTTAATTTTTTCAACACTAATGTTGATTTACACATTTTTTCTAGGAACTTAACTCTCAAATGTCTGTACTCTGAGAAAGCTAATGAAGAGTTAGATGGTGCAGAGGTGATAACCAATGTTGTTCAGAGCAATTTCCAGGCTGGTTCTTTGTACTGCCCTGAAACAAACCCTGTAGTTTCTATGTTCATTAAAAAATGTGAGTTAGACCTTGAATAAATTTGCAATATGGGAGCAGTGCAAGGTTTCATGAACTGTAGTCAGGCGGAGTTCCAGGCCATTAAATCCCTTTCAGATAATAAATTTATAATCATAAAATCAGCTGATAAGGGAGGAGCTATTGTGGTCATGAACACCGCAGACTATGTGAAATTGAACGTCAGCTCTCTGATACTGATTTTTATCAGAGGGTAAACAGGGAATGTATTTCCACTTATAAGAATGACGTTGAGAAAATGTTAAACTCTGGGTTTCTGAAAGGTTACATCTCTGATACTGAATATAGAGCTCTAACAGTCAGCCATCCCATCATTCCCACTATTTACATTTTACCCCAAATCCACAAGAGTTTAACCAATCCACCGGGCAGCTCAATTATATTGGGTAGGGGGTGGCTGACTGAGCCACTATCAATATTTGTGGATCAACACTTACAGCCCCTAGTACAAAATCTTCGGTCCTATATCCAGGACTCGACAGAGATGGTATGACTGATGGAGGACCTGGATATGGATGAAGACTGATACTTTGCAACCATTGAGGTAAACTCCCTTTATACAGTAATACCACATGGTGCAGGTTTGGCAGCTATGCAGTACTTTTTAAACACTAGAAGTGAAACACAACACGTGGAAGTTCCTACTGCTTTTCTGGTGCAATTAGCTGACAAAGTGTTTAAAAACAATATGTTTTTGTTTCAACAGCATGTTTACCACCAAATAAGAGGGACCTCGATGGGAACCACAATGGCCCCATCTTATGTCAATCTATATGTGGGACATTGGGAATGTCTGCATCTCTATGTCGCCGTCACAAATCCATTCTTAGATAAGTTGGATTTGTGGCGGCACTTTATAGATGATATACTTGTAGTGTGGAGAGGGACAGTGGAAGAATTTCATGATTTTGTGCAGTGGATGGAAAATACAAGTAGTAGTTTATGTTACAAGTATGAAATACATTCGTCTGAGATTACTTTCCTGGATTTGAAAATCTGAAGGAATATGAATGGTGATGTATGTACAACATTATTTCAGAAGGAAACTGATCAAAATAGTCTTTTAAATGTGAAAGTTGCCATCCATACCATGTTAAGCACAGCATTCCTAAGGGCCAATTAATAGGTACTTTAAGAAATTGCACAGAGGACAGTGAATTTAAAATAAAATATGCAACACAAGTAAAAAGATTTAAAGAAAGAGGGTATAGCAATCAGAGTATAGTACATGCCATAGTAAGTGTAAATTCTATGAAACGTGAAGAGACATTGCAGTATAGAGATAGGAGCACAAAGATAGAAGCAGGTGCTCACTGTCCTTTAGTGACTACATATTCCAAAGGAAGTGACAAAATAAAGGAAATTATAGCTAATAACTGGCCCATACTGCAATTAGAGCCGAGATTAAAAGAATTGGTACAGGAGGGTCCTAAAATAGTATTCAGGAGGAGTAAAACCCTAGTAACTAACTCAGTTCCAAGTCCAGAACCTTTACGCAAGCAATTTGGTCTGCCCGCCACCCCCAAGGGCACACATAGACTGGGAGGTGCATTTACTGTAAATACATGCACACATCAGGGATTTGTTAATCCACATACAGGAAAGTATGTACAAACTAAAGACTTTATTAACTATGACACCAAATGTGTAGTCTACTTATTTCAATGCAGTTGTGGGAGTTATTATGTAGGACGGACAATAAGAGGTTTTAAAATAAGGGTAGGAGAACATGTGCGTGCCCTAGCTAAAAATGACGTGACTTATGCCATAGTCCAGCACATAAAAGGTAATGGTAGAGTGAACCACAAGATTAACTTTGTTGGCATAGAAGTGGTTAGACTTGGTTTGGGGGGGGGGGGGACATCGAACAAATGATTGGCAGACGAGAACGTTTTTGGATTTATGAACTGGGGAGCAGTTAAGGACAGGGTTTAAATGATGCCATTGATCTAGCATCATTTTTAAAGACATTTAGGAATAAATAATTTGTACCATGAAGTTGGGGTGAAATAGCTAACATATAAAATGAGTTCCGATAATTCCGGAATGTTTTTAGGAAAATGTTTCATATATGTCCAGTTCTTTTGTGACTGAGGGAGCTACACGACACCTGATGGTGACCTTTTTATTTTGGTTTAAGGCACAAAGGTTAATAAATATAACAAATGTTTTGTGGATATTGCATATTAATTTTGTAAAGCATGGTTGCATCCTCAACACAGTAAGTGCAGTGCCTGTAATAGCAGCTCGTTTTTGTGTATTGTAACTGCAAAGGATTCATGATTTATAAAATGGGGTTGTAGTTGAGGGAAATAAAACAAAATAATTTATTGGTAACTTAGTTGAACATTATATATTATACAGATAGGTTGGAGCCTAACATAGTTTTCTATTTAACCCTCGTAACAAATAGGTAGCTCAAGACATTTGCTGTTGTTGCACTCTCTTTATTCCTCCAGTTATGGATTTATTTGATTCTGTATATGGATCATAGGTCAGAAATATTTAAATAAAATATGAGGTAGCAAAACACAACATAATGAGGTGTTGCAACTAGCAATGCATGAGCGGGTAACTGGTTTAGCTTTTACTGGCAATAGTGTGATTTAAACAGACGGGTTGAAGCCCAACAACTCAAGACATTTGCTGTAGTTGTACCCCCTTTTTCCTCTATTCACATTTTTATTTGATTCTTTATATGGATTATAGGCCAGAAATATTTAAATTAAATAAGAGATAGCAATATGAAATAAAATTAGGTGCTGCAACTAGCAATATATGAGCGTGGTAACCCATTTAAAGGACAGCAGTGTGATTTAAATGTGCAATTTAAAGTTCCACACAAACCTTGCTGCTATTTCAAGTCTGAATTAATGGTTACTAGAGTTGTTTATTGAAAACTGCTTTTAATAATAAAACTTAATTGTTTTTAGTTTATGACTGGTTAGAATTAATTAGTAACATGTCATTTTGTCACTATTTATATGGAGGCACTGTTGTAATGTGTTAGATCCACTCTGATGATGCCTGTCAGTGGTCAGGGGAAACGTTAGTGTTGGTTCAGCTTTTACCGCTTATTTTTGGGACTTGGTGCACATGTAACATGCAGTTTTGTATTTAAATAAAAGGACTTCATTTTTTCATCAAAGTCCTGTGCGCTCTGATTTTTGTGGGTGCTCTTACCATTTCCTCTGTTCCATGTATATGTATGCAGATGATACAGTACTCTTTTCCTCTCTGTCCATGTATATGTATGCAGATGATACAGTACTCTGCTCCTCTCTGTCCATGTATGTGTAGGTGTATGCAGATGATACAGTACTCTGCTCCTCTCTGTGTATATGTATGCAGATGATACAGTACTCTGCTCCTCTCTGTCCGTGTATATGTACACAGATTATACAGTTCTCTGCTCCTCTCTGTCCATGTATGTGTACGTGTATGTGTATGCAGATGATACAGTACTCTGCTCCTCTCTGTCCGCGTATGTGTATGTGTATGTGTACGCAGATGATACAGTACTCTGCTCCTCTCTGTCCGTGTATGTTTATGCAGATGATACAGTACTCTGCTCCTCTCTGTCCGTGTATATGTATGCAGATGATACAGTACTCTGCTCCTCTCTGTCTGTGTATATATATGCAGATGATACAGTACTCTGCTCCTCTCTGTCCATGTATATGTATGCAGATGATACAGTACTCTGCTCCTCTCTGTCCATGCATATGTATGCAGATGATACAGTACTCTGCTCCTTTCTGTCTATGCATATGTACAATATATGTATGCAGATGATACAGTACTCTGCTCCTCTCTGTCCATGCATATGTACGCAGATGATACAGTTATCTGCTCCTCTCTGTCCATGCATATGTACACAGGTGATACAGTACTTTGCATTTAGGGGATACTGGCTGCTCCTAGTTAAGATTAATTAATTAATGGGAGTGCAAGGTAATTGTACTTGCCAGTTTTATACATGTGACCATACATAAGGGGTATTTAAAAGGCTTGAAAATGTTTATTTGATCACTCTGAGGAAGCTTAGTAGTTCACTTGGTGAAACGTAAGGCTTGTTCTGTTTTACCCCAGCTGTCTCTGAGGCTGGATACTGGACCCTGTGCCATTTTATGAGACGAATAAACAGTTTTTGGCATAATTCATCATTGCTGTGCTTCTCATTTAGTCTGGTTGGATGGGTGCTTTTTTCTTTTTGATTCTTCATGCAGCGTTTATTATGTAGCACCATCCTTTTCCTGGTGCTCCGGGATTGTTTGTTTGCTGGATTTCAGATTTTTAAGGAGCACGGGTTTCCCATAAGGGAGTAAAACCGAGGACCTGTTGAACATCCTAGATACTTACAGCTAAACAACTGAATTGGTGGAAGTTCGTGCATTGGCGATTACAGCGACAGCAATTATACAGATTTCCAGCCTAGCGATTACATAATCAGTGGATGGTTTTGGACAGTGAGTATTTTCCTGCTGAATTATAGGAGGAAGACCCCTTTAACTTATGGAGAAAAAGGTTCCGATGAGTGGAAGATAAACTTCAGGGTAATCACCGTCCTTACGTCATCATGTCGGGCCAAGAACAGACGCTTGAACACTGCACATTCGCTCAGGGAATTCCAGCTGGAGGTATTGCAGATTTAGTTTTCACACAGGCTGGGGGCATTAATCCGCTACTACAACAGGCCCAGGGTTCGGTGGATCGGACAGAAGCTGGCAGTGAGTCTGATGTTAGATTACTTTTTTGAAAATTGGAGAAGTTAGTACTCAAAGGCCGTAGGATGTATTGGCACAAAATCACATTGGAAACCTACTTAGCAGTAGAGTGAGTTCCACGTGGATTGCGCATAATGCAGAAACTGTCCTATGGTACTGAAAATAAGGAGTTTATGACTCGCTGGCAAAAAAATATGGAGGATGCCTCTGTTAATAACATTAAACTGATTCTTGAGTTCGCTAAACCTATCCGTGAGCAACTTACATGAGAAATTGGGGAAGCAGAGTCATAACTCAGAGTAATTACAGACACATCTGAGTTTGAACTCTTAAATAAATTATTTGATAAAGTTACCCATTACGATGTGCGTTTAAAACAACAGAAACAGAAGAAATTTCAAAGGGATGAACGTGACTATCTTTATAACAGGATGTTTGATTGGGCTGGTACCTCTGTGGCAAATACATCTGGAGGTTTAAAACCAATTTTGAAGAAAGCACCTATTTCTACTGCTGGACAGACAGTATTAGATTACACTACTGGTCCGTCTGATACGGATGATTCAGAGCATATGTTGGAAGATGATTCAGGGGAATTAGAGGAAGGACAGTTTCCTTTGCAGGTCTAGGAAACCAGGCACAGTCAGTGTCAGAAAAAAACCCGTTTCCAATTCTCCCAGCCACAGCGAGGAGGGGGATGAGGAGTTGGGGGTGACATGGAGGAAGAAACAAGAGAAGATACTAGTTTCTGAATGTTTACAGTCAAGAGTGACTTTGGACACCACCCCCAACCCTAGTGAGACTGAATCTCCCACTAATTTAGACTCTGAGGTTTTGATTGTCACGTCAAATAATGTGTCGAGCATTTCCCCAATTGTGAACCTTTCAACACATGTTTTAACCCCTTATGAGACTACCGTTCTGGGTTAGAGGTTAGGTTTTTGTCCATCAGCTGACATTGATTGGTTTACTACATGTGTGGATTTACACAAATATGCTCGTCTTTTAACTTTCCAAACTTTTTTTCAGGATGATGCATATATGCAAAAAAAAGTGTGAAGATGTGGGTGGTTTATTGCCTAGATCTGAATACTGTCCAGTACTTAATCCCATTGTTTCTTTGTTTGTTAAGAAATGTGAATTGGACTTGGGAAAAGTTGCGTAATGATCCCCCCCCCGCCCCAGAATAGTAGTAAAATGAATTGTAGTGGTAAGGAGTTATAGGCCATTAAAATCTAAAGGCTAATAATGATATAGTCATTAGGACTGCTGATAAGGGTGGGGCAATTGTTATACAAAATAAAAATGAGTACATAGCAGAAATAGAATGTCAGGCTGGGGATGATTTGTTTTATAAAAAGATACATAAGAATGTGATACAAGGGTTTAAAAGGGAGATCGATTCATTGTTAAATGATGCATATCACAAGGGTTACATCACAGAGGCTTTATATAAAGCAATGGTAGTTACAAATCCAGTCATTCCAATAATTTATACCCTTCCTAAGATCCACAAGAATGTCACTCATCCCCCTGGTCGTCCTATTATTTCGGGAAGGGAGTGGCTTACGGAGCCACTATCTATTTTTTTAGATGGGTTTTTACAACCTTTAGTTAAAAATTTAAGGTCATATATTAGAGACTCTACGGAAATTATTAATGTAGTGGAAAATATAGACACAGATCCAGAATAGTTTTTTGCCACTATAGATGTGACCTTTTTGTACACAGTCATCCCACATCATGAAGGTTTGAATACCCTTGAATTTGTTCTAAATACTAGGGCTGAGGAGGAGTTGTCTCATATACCCACCACTTTTTTGTTGGAATTGGCAGATATGGTCTTGACGAAAAATGTTTTTCTTTTTCAAGATCAGCTATACATGCAGATTCAAGGTACAGCTATGGGGGCCACTATGGCCCCCAGTTTCGCCAGTTTATTTGTGGGGGAATGGGAACTCAGTCATCTGTACAGCGCCGCCACAAATCCTTTTTTTTCATCTACTGGATTTGTGGCGGCGCTTTATAGATGACATTATAGTTGTCTGGAAGGGCACAGAGACTGAGTTTGAGGCATTCATTCAATGATTGGAAAGTACAAGTTCTTGTTTGCAGTTTAAATATCAATTAAGCCGTGTTAAGATTAATTTTTTGGATCTTTTAATCTACCGTAATCAGGTAGGCAATGTTTGTCCATCTTGTACCAAACAGACACTGATAGTGATGGGTTAATTAGGTATGAGAGTTGTCATCCACCACATGTTATGTTTAACATCCCCAAAGGCCAATTAGTTAGAACTTTGAGAAACTGTGCAGAACTTGAACAATTTAAACAGAAAAAAAGCAGTGCAAATTAAGAGGTTTGTAGACAGAGGGTATAGCTTGCATAGCATTTCGACAGCTATAAAAAAGTGGCAGGAATGGACGGGGAGACTTGTTTGCAATATCATTATAAGACCATTGAGGGAAGACAGGGGGATTGTCCTTTTGTTGCTAAGTAGTCGGTAAGAGCAGAGTGTGTAAGGGAGATTATTGTAAAAAATTGGTCCATGCTGGAATTGGAGCCAAAGTTAAAACATATTGTTGAAGCAGGATCAAAAGTGTTGTTCAGGAGAACGAAAAATCTCAAGGATTTGATTGTAAAAAATGCTGTCCCTGGGCCTGAATTATACAAACAAACTGTTCTGGCTCCCCCACCCACAGGTACACACAAATGTGGTAGATGTGTTTTTTGCAAATATGTACATACTTGCAAATCCGTCATACACCCCATTACAGGAAAAGATATTATGATTAAAGATATCATTACATGTAGTAGTAGTGGGGTGGTGTATTTATTAAAATGTGACTGTGGAGCTTATTATGTGGGTAGGACCATTAGACAGTTTAAAGTTTGTATGGGCGAACATATATGAGCTGTGCAGAAAATGGATATTAGCTTTGCTGTAATGAAACACATCTCTTCCAGCACACAGGGTGGACATAGTTTTCACTTTGTGTGGTTGGAATTGGTAAGGGTAGGACCACGAGGTGGTGACATTAAGAAATTAATTGGACAGCGTGAGAGCTATTGGATTTTTGAATTGGGAGCAAGCAGCAATTTAGGGCTAAATGACAATATTGAATTATCAGCCTTTTTGAATAAATTTAGATGTTAAAAGTTTGTGAGGAATAACATTTGCATTCTAGCGTTAGTCCAAATGTGTCACCACCTTTGGATTTCAGTTTTTCTCATTGTTATTGTTTCTAGCCTGTCTCCAGCTATATAGAATTAGTGTAAATTGTTAATTTTGTAGGCAAGTTTAGCCTTTTTAAATAATTGTATGTGTCATTGTTGGTAACAAGTGTTAGATTAGGGAGCATTACATTTTTAGGTAAACTAATCCTTATAGTCATAATGACTGTATTTAAATCAAATTAAACAATATTGATTACATTTCTGAAGTGTTTAAGTGTATCTATTTAAATGTAATGCCTTGTTGTTTGCATTTAGGGGATACTGGTTGCTCCTAGTTAAGATGAATTAATTAATGGGAGTGAGAGGTAATTGTACTTGCTGGTTTTGTACATGTGACCATATATAAGGGGTATATAAAAGGCTTGAAAATGTTTATTTGATCATTTTGAGGAAGCCAAGTAGTTCGCTAGGTGAAACGTAAGGTTTGTTCTGTTTTACGCCAGCTGTCTCTGAAGCTGGATGCTGGACGCTGTGCCATTTTATGAGAAGAATAAACAGATTTTGGCATAATTCATCATTGCTGTGCTTCTCATTTAGTCTGGTTGGATGGGTGCTTTTTTCTATTTGATTCTTCATGCAGCGTTTATTATATAGCACCATCCTTTTCCTGGTGCTCCGGGATTGTTTGTTTGCTGGATTCTATGTATATGTACGCAGATGATACAGTACTCTGCATCCTCCCTGTCCATGTATATGTATGCATATGATACAGTACTCTGCTTCTCTCTGTCAATGTATATGTATGCAGATGATACAGTACTCTCCTCCTCTCTGTCCATGTATATGTACGCAGATGATACAGTACTCTGCTCCTCTCTGTCCATATATATGTACGCAGATGATACAGTACTCTGCTCCTCTCTGTCCATATATTTGTACGCAGATGATACAGTACTCTGCTCATCTCTGTCCATGTTTGTATATGCAGATGATACAGTACTCTGCTTCTCTCTTTCCATGCGTATATATGCAGATGATACAGTACTCTGCTTATCTCTGTCCATGTTTGTATATGCAGATGATACAGTACTCTGCTCCTCTCTGTTCATGTATATGTATACAGGTGATACAGTACTCTGCTCCTCTCTGTTCATGTGTATGTATACAGATGATACAGTACTCTGCTCCTCTCTGTGTGTGTATAGGAATGCAGAAGATACAGTGTTCTGCTCCACTCTGTCCATATATTCATATGCGGATGATACAGTACTCTGCTCCTCTCTGTCCATGTATATGTATGCAGATGATACAGTACTCTGCTCCTCTCTGTCCATATATATGTATGCAGAAGATACGGTACTCTGCTCCTTTCTGTCTATGTATATGTATGCAGATGATACAGTACTCTGCTCCTCTCTGTTCATGTATATGTACGCCGATGATACAGTACTCTGCTCCTCTCTGTCCGTGTATATGTATGCAGATGATACAGTACTCTGCTCCTCTCTGTTTATGTATATTTATGCAGATGATACAGTACTCTGCTCTACTCTGTCCGTGTATATGTATACAGATGATACAGTATTCTGCTCCTCTCTGTCCGTGTATATGTATACAGATGATACAGTACTCTGCTCCTCTTTGTTCATGTATATGTACGCAGATGATACAGTACTCTGCTCCTGTGTGTGTGTGTGTGTGTGTGTGTGTGTGTGTGTGTATAGGAATGCAGAAGATACAGTACTCTGCTCCTCTCTGTCCATGTATATGTATGCAGATGATATAGTACTCTGCTCCTCTCTGTCCATGTATATGTATACAGATGATACAGTACTCTGCTCCTCTATCCATGTATATGTATGCAGATGATAGAGTGTACGCTGCTCCTGTGTGTGTGTGTGTGTGTGTGTGTGTGTTGTGTGTGTGTGTGTGTGTGTGTGTGTGTGTGTGTGTGTATAGGAATGCAGAAGATACAGTACTCTGCTCCTCTCTGTCCATGTATATGTACGCAGATGATACAGTACTCTGCTCCTCTCTGTTTGTGTATGTGTATGCAGATGATACAGTACTCTTTTCCTCTCTGTCCATGTACAGTATATGTATGCAGATGATACAGTACTCTGCTCCTCTCTGTCCATGTATATATATGCAGATGATACAGTACTCTGCTCCTCTCTGTCCATGTATATGTATACAGATGATACAGTACTCTGCTCCTCTGTCCATGTACTGTATATGTATGCAGATGATACAGTACTCTGCTCCTCTCAGTCCATGTATATGTATGCAGATGATACAGTACTCTGCTCCTGTGTGTGTGTGTGTGTGTGTGTGTGTGTGTGTGTATATGTATATATATATATATATATATATATATATATATATATATGTATGTATATATATGAATGCAGAAGATACAGTACTCTGCTTCTCTCTGTCCATGTATATGTACGCAGATGATACAGTACTCTACTCCTCTCTGTCCATGTATAGATACACAGATGATACAGTACTCTGCTCCTCTCTGTCCATATATATGTATGCAAATGATACAGAACTCTGCTCCTCTCTGTTCATGTATATGTATGCAGATGATACAGTACTCTTTTCCTCTCTGTCGATATGTACATGTGCAGATGATACAGCACTCTGCTCCTCTCTGTCCATGTGTATATATATACAGATGATACAGTACTCTGCTCCTCTATCCATGTATATGTATGCAGATGATACAGTACTCTGCTCCTCTCCGTCCATGCATACGTATGCAGATGATACAGTACTCTGCACCTCTCTGTCCATGTATATGTATGCAGAAGATACAGTACTCTGCTCCTCTCTGTCCGTGTGTGTGTATATATATACAGATGATACAGTATTCTGCTCCTCTCTGTCCATGTATATGTATACAGATGATACAGGACTCTGCTCCTCTCTGTCTGTGTATATGTATACAGATGATACAGGACTCTGCTCCTCTCTGTCCGTGTATATGTATTCAGATGATACAGTACTCTGCTCCTCTTTGTTCATGTATATGTACGCAGATGATACAGTACTCTGCTCGTGTGTGTGTGTGTGTGTGTATAGGAATGCAGAAGATACAGTACTCTGCTCCTCTCTGTCCATGTATATGTATGCAGATGATACAATACTCTGCTCCTCTCTGTCCATGTATATGTATACAGATGATACAGTACTCTGTTCCTCTGTCCATGTACTGTATATGTATGCAGATGATACAGTACTCTGCTCCTCTCTGTTCATGTATATGTACGCCGATGATACAGTACTCTGCTCCTCTCTGTCCATGTATATGTATGCAGATGATACAATACTCTGCTCCTCTCTGTCCATGTATATGTATGCAGATGATACAATACTCTGCTCCTCTCTGTCCATGTATATGTATACAGATGATACAGTACTCTGCTCCTCTGTCCATGTACTGTATATGTATGCAGATGATACAGTACTCTGCTCCTCTCTGTTCATGTATATGTACGCCGATGATACAGTACTCTGCTCCTCTCTGTCCGTGTATATGTATACAGATAATACAGTACTCTGCTCCTCTTTGTTCATGTATATGTACGCAGATGATACAGTACTCTTTTCCTCTCTGTCCATGTACAGTATATGTATGCAGATGATACAGTACTCTGCTCCTGTCTGTCCATGTATATGTATACAGATGATACAGTACTCTGCTCCTCTATCCATGTATATGTATGCAGATGATACAGTACTCTGCTCCTCTCCGTCCATGCATACGTATGCAGATGATACAGTACTCTGCTCCTCTCTGTCCATGTATATGTATGCAGAAGATACAGTACTCTGCTCCTCTCAGTCCATGTATATGTATGCAGATGATACAGTACGTTGCTCGTGTGTGTGTGTGTGTGTGTGTGTGTGTGTATAGGAATGCAGAAGATACAGTACTCTGCTCCTCTCTGTCCATGTATATGTATACAGATGATATAGTACTCTGCTCCTCTCTGTCCATGTATATGTACGCAGATGATACAGTACTCTGCTCCTCTCTGTTTGTGTATGTGTATGCAGATGATACAGTACTCTTTTCCTCTCTGTCCATGTACAGTATATGTATGCAGATGATACAGTACTCTGCTCCTGTCTGTCCATGTATATGTATGCAGATGATACAGTACTCTGCTCCTCTCTGTCCATGTATATGCATACAGATGATACAGTACTCTGCTCCTCTGTCCATGTACTGTATATGTATGCAGATGATACAGTACTCTGCTCCTCTCTGTCCATATATATATGTATGCAAAAGATACAGTACTCTGCTCCTCTCAGTCCATGTATATGTATGCAGATGATACAGTACTCTGCTCCTCTGTGTGTGTGTGTTTGTGTGTGTGTGTGTGTGTGTGTATGTGTATATACACGAATGCAGAAGATACAGTACTCTGCTCCTCTCTGTCCATGTATATGTACGCAGATGATACAGTACTCTACTCCTCTCTGTCCATGTATAGATACACAGATGATACAGTACTCTGCTCCTCTCTGTCCATATATATGTATGCAGATGATACAGAACTCTGCTCCTCTCTGTTCATGTATATGTATGCAGATGATACAGTACTCTTTTCCTGTCTGTCGATATGTATGTGTGCAGATGATACAGCACTCTGCTCCTCTCTGTCCATGTATATGTATACAGATGATACAGGACTCTGCTCCTCTCTGTCCGTGTATATGTATACAGATGATACAGTACTCTGCTCCTCTCTATTCATGTATATGTACATAGATGATACAGTACTATGCTCCTCTCTGTCCGTGTATATGTGTGCAGATGATACAGTACTCTGCTCCTCTCTGTCCATGTATATGTGTACAGATGATACAGTACTCTGCTCCTCTCTGTCCGTGTATATGTATGCAGATAATACAATAATATTTTCCTCTCTGTCCATGTATATGTATGCAGATGATACAGTACTCTGCTTCTCTCTGTCCATGTATATATATGCAGATGATGCAGTACTCTTTTCTTCTCTGTCCATGTATATGTATGCAGATGATACAGTACTCTGCTCCTCTCTGTCCATGTGTATATATATGCAGATGATATAGTACTCTGCTCCTCTCTGCCCATGTATATGTATACAGCTGATACAGTACTCTGCTCCTCTCTGTCCGTGTATATGTATACAGATGATACAGTACTCTTTTCCTCTCTGTCCATGTATATGTATGCAGATGATACAGTACTCTGCTCCTCCTTTTTCATGTATATGTATGCAGATGATACAGTACTCTGCTCCTCTCTGTCCGTGTATATGTATACAGATGATACAGTACTCTGCTCCTCTCTGTCCGTGTATATGTATACAGATGATACAGTACTCTTTTCCTCTCTGTCCATGTATATGTATGCAGATGATACAGTACTCTGCTCCTCTCTGTCCATGTATATGTATACAGATGATACAGTACTGTGCTCCTCTCTGTCCGTGTATATGTATACAGATGATACAGTACTCTTTTCCTCTCTGTCCATGTATATGTATGCAGATGATACAGTACTCTGCTCCTCTTTGTTCATGTATATGTATGCAGATGATACAGTACTCTGCTCCTCTCTGTCCGTGTATATGTATACAGATGATACAGTACTCTCCGCTCTGTCCATGTATATGTATGCAGATGATACAGTACTCTGCTCCTCTCTGTTCATGTATTTGTATGCAGATGATACAGCACTCTGCTCTTCTCTGTGCATGTATATGTGTACAGATGATACATTACTCTGCTCCTGTCTGTTCATGCATATGTACGCAGATGATAGAGTACTTTTTTCCTCTGGCTTCTCTGCCCCTGATATCATGAACCAGCTCCAACTGGACTTTAACAACATACAGCTCTAGTTCCATGAAAATCAGTTATCCCTCAGTGTCACAAATTACTTTTGGCACCAGTCAGAGACTTGCTAGAGTCTCTCCCCCCCCCCCTCCTTTCATACCGTTGATGGTGCAACTATTGAAGATGTCGCCTCTTTCAGGTACCTTGGGGTCTGGCTGGATCATCACCTAGAGTTTTCTTTTCACGTGGATGCTTTATACAAGAAGATCCACCCCAAGTTTGGGACACTATCCGAAAGTAAGAGCAGCATTCTGCTTTCTGCACACAGACAAATCTTCACTAAGAAGATTCTCCCCATTTTCGACTTTGGAGCATATATGCAGCTCCAAAGTCCACTTTAGCTAGACTGGACCCTCTTTTTAACTCTTTCTGTCGCTTTGCCTTGGATAAACCCTTGCGTTCATACCATTGTACTCTGTACTCTTCCCTTTCTCTCTCCCTTCTCTTGATGGCAGGCACCTTACCCACTGTGCTTCCTTTATCTCCAAATATTGGTTTGGCTCTATCCTTTTGTGTCTTTTTTTCTTTCCTCTCTTTTCCTCCTTCTTCCTCTTCCTCTTACTCCCTTCGTAATGCTTGCTCTCACTCTCTTGCCCACCCACAAGTGAACTTTATTGCTGGCCAAGCTGCCTTCTCATTCTGTTTCCCTGAACTATGGAACTCTCTTCCCCTTCCATTCACTCTGCTCCTTCCTTTCCTGCTCTGAAATCTCTCCTCTGTGAGTTCTCTATTCTCTCCTTCAGTTGTTTCTGATATTGGGGTGGATTTCTAATCACCTGCAACACACCCAGCTCTAACACTAGCATTGCCCCGCTCCCATAGTATTAGTCATTTCCCTCTGTTCAAATTTTGTTGTGTTGCTTGCTGCTTGTGCTTTTGCTCATTTCATAATTTAATGTATGGTAATTTACTGTTTTGACAATTCATTTTTCTTGAATCAGGACTTAAAATTGGGTTTCAGCTCGGGGGGGGGGATATCCCCACCTCGGTCTACCAAATTGGGGGGAGGGGGCATTTTGCAGGGGAGTTCTCTAAATAACCTGATACTTCGTGTGCTGATTTGTGTGAATATTGATAGATGTTTGTACTTACAATCTGGTGTCTTCTGGTCTTCTTTCTTCCTTGTTTTGGTTAGGGCTTCAACCGAAAAGTGAACGTCAGGTGCAACAGACAGTAAGAAACATAGAACAGACACAGTTAAGTTAGCAGCCGAAAGAAAAGACAAAATACTGAGCTAAAACCTCCGCTCTCATAAACTTAAACTGAAAGAGCTAGTGGAGCCAAAACAGGCAGACAAGAAACTACACATTTTTAAAGGAATGTTCCCGTTTAAGGTATTGGGGTTCAAAGCTCAGTACCTTATGCCAACTTTAGCTGATTGCAACTAAAAGCACAATTTGTAAGTGTGTCTAGTTAGTGTGGGAAGAGATCATACCTGCCTCCGAAGCCACGACTAGTCAATCCCTTCCAACTTCCTGGTTTGCCTGCTTCTCCCCTGCTCTCAGAGATTTTGTGACGTTTCAGCAGGGAGAGTGTGGGGGTGTGCCCAGTACAAGTCTGTAAGGCAATTTTTTAATGCTGTTTTTAGTAACTTTAAGCAATATAAGAGGGAAATGAAAGCCTCCACTCAACTTATAGAGGTACTAACGCTGGCATAAGGTATTGGGCTATGAAGCTCAATACCTTGTAAAATTAGTTCGGAACTTCACTTTAAGATGTAGTTAGTCATAACTTTTTTATTTCATTTTTTTTCTATATGTATTTTGTAGGTTTAGCCCCATTTTTCTCCTACCCCCGTCTCTGGCACGCATTCACATGTGGACACACATGCACGCCGTATGTCAAGACAACCTTCCTTCATGTCGCCCCTCCGCCTGCACCAACACCACACCTCCACCCAGTGGCAGCAGGACTATGGAAGGGCGACCACCTCCCCCAGGAGAGGAGAGCTGCCGGTGGGCTGGTGATCCTGCTCCCCGTGTCCAGTGCCCTGACAACCTGAGTCGTTCTCTAACCCGGGTTGCGGCAAGCGCAAGGTAAGGTGTCCAGCACCTCAGCCCTCTGTGCTACTGGACCGGCATAACTTTTATTTCTGAAGTACTTGTCTTGTTTCTTTTTCTCATTAGAGAATCATCTATTGTGATTGTGATTGTGCTAGATGTGTGGAACAGTTCTCAGGCTGGCAGCTGACATGTCTACCTCTATGCCCCCAACCCCCCAACTACATCAGCAGTTTGAGCTCACTGACAGTGAGCTGGCTGACCTGGGAGCCACTGAGTGGCTGTTCCTAAGCAGCAGTGATGAGTCAGTAAGGTCACAATGACAGTGATGCAATGTGGGGGGGGGGGGCAGTTAGTGATAGATATGTCAGCTGCCAGGCTGAGAGCTGTTACACTTGTCACACCTAACATCAGGTAACAGTGAGTCTGGGAAAAGAAAGTACCTCTGATATATTTTATTCTGAACTCTGCTTTATGTTTTGATGCTGTTGACTATATTGTGTATGCTGTTAAATGTTCCGAGCTTCCAGGAAGGGGCGCGATATAAATAATCTATCTGTCTAGTAATAATGGCTGACTGCTTTCAAAAACTAATAAATAGCCTGACGCTAACTCTCTCTTCTTCTGCTCTTCATGTGTCACCATGTGTGTGCAGCTTGTTCAAAATCTCCAGTTCCTCTACTGCCACCCACTTCTGAGATTATCATTAAGTTCCATAAGTTTTTGTTGTTCAGAGGGTTCCTGAATTTGGATTTTATTTGGTTCTGAGTACTGAAGCCACATTCACATTCTACACTAGCCACAGATATGACCATTGCAATCTGATGCAGCTTTTCAGCCTCTGCTGGAAATGCACCTGGATGCTCTTTCGGTATAACTTCAGCAAACTGCTGGAATGACAGAGATTGGGAGTAGTCATTTGAGACCGTGATCTGTTTTAGTAAAACAAATTCCCTCTTTGCAGATTCTGTAGCTAGGTCAGAAAAGTGGAAAGGCTTCAGTATTCTTTCTAGCGAGTAGTCACCACATACGCACTGAAATCACCTGGATGCTGCTGTTTCATTACTGCAGCTCTTTTGGGTTCTAAAATGGAGAAAGAGCTTAGTATGTCTAAGGTGTCTTGGGGAAAATGTCTGTCCAGTTCATTAATAAAAGTATTGATGTATGTGCTTTTTTAAGTTGTCAAAAGCTGGTCTCTGAGTGTGAATGTCGAAGAGTTTATCACCTTCGTATTTATTGCCTTCAAGTTCGGTATCTAAAAATTGTCTCTCTGATGGACCTGAGTTTTCAATAAAAGACCTTACAGCCTCTTTAGTACCCGTAACCATTGGTAGCACATTGGAGAAATTGAGATTTTCCCTTTAGAAATGTTTTGAAAGCGAGACAATATGTGACAAGGGGCCCCATTTTCAAAAGGTTAGTGTGGTCCAAACCGGGTTTGAGCCATGCTAACCAGGAATAGCGCCAGCTGCCAGGGCATTGCCCATATTCAAAGAGCACCTATGTATGGCACAGTCGCAACAGTGCTGTCGCACAGAATTGTGGGTGCGACTATGCAAATGAGTGTTCCCTAATGCATATGCAGCACAGTGCAAAATTCAGAGATTTCAGAAATGCCTGCATGCGTGGTGCAGTTTTAACATTTCTGAAACCCAGTCCTTCATGGTACTCAGACAGGGTTGTTGCCGCACACCCTGTCCCCACACTGTGTGACAGAACCATTGCCTGGTTGTTTAGCGGTCCCTCTTTCGTCCTGATCCCCTCCTGTAATATATTTCAGTGATCCCTGGTGGTCCAGCTGTCCTTCCCTAGCCCCGATCCCCTCCTGTTATATATTTCAGTGATCCATGGTTGTCTAGCAGTCTCTCCCTAGCCCCGATCCCCTACTGTAATATATTTCAGTGATCCATGGCAGTCTAGCGGTCCCCTCTTCCTAACCCCAACCCGCCCGTATCAAAAAATATATCTGTCCCTAGTGGTTTAGTAGACCCCAACTCCCCCACCAGCAGGTACTGTCCCACCACCCGCACTCCCCTTCCCAACCCAGAGAGCGGCAACGGCACAGTCCTCCTCATCACCACTGCTGGCCGCGAGACTGAACTCCAAGGAGTGCATACGTAAAATCAGCTGTTACAGTATGTAATCATACGGCGAGGGTTGGGGATAGGGAGGGACCGCTGAACCACCAGGGATCACTGACATATGTTATGGGAGGTTGGGGTTGAGGGAGGCTCCTGTTCTGCAGGGATTAATAAGAATATATATTACGAAATAGGTAATGGGTTGGGGACCTGGCCCCTGCACACGTTAGCGCCGTACATGCCCAGTAGGCTCATCTGCTTGTGTGGGCTGAATATTGCATAAAGGGGCCGTGGCGCTATCCAGTCTGTGTTCCCCTGTACCCCTATGGGCGGTCTTTGGCCAGCTCTCTGGTAGCGTGGCATAAAACATGGTGATTTCTTGCTGTGCCCCACACTACCATGGCACGCTATCTGTTTAAATATTGCACCAGTGCCGGGCAGCCCTATTTTTGTGCATGGTACACCTGTTTGCATGTGCAGCTGGCCGGCTGTGAATATGGGGCCCTTGATGTCCAGTATTATGTGAGAAAGAGCCACAAAGTTAAACTAATGTACAGACAGCAACAGTCCTTTTGCTTTGTCACTATCAAGTGAATTGGAAGAAGACATATACTAACATACTAACATACTAAAATGCCAGCAGAATAGGCCTAATGGTCTTTCGTGTCTGCTCGTTTGGTCAGCCCCAACCCTGGGTGCTGACCTTGCTGTCCCCCTCGCCTTCTCTGGCTTCTCCCTTCCCAGTTCCGGATATTCTTGCTGCATTGGATTTTGCTTCCTGAACCCTTCCCTGTACCTGTCCCACCCCTCTTGAACCCCTCCACTGTCTCTGCCTCCACCAGCCCCCTAGGTAGTGCATTCCATGGCTCTACCACCTCTCAGTGAAGTAGCACCTCCTCCTTTCTCCCTGAATCTTCCCCTCCAGCTTCCACCCATGCCCTCTAGTGGCCCCTTCCTCCTTCCTTGAGCATCCCTCACTGTTCCTCCCTATTTACCCTCTTCATGTACCTGAAGACCTCTATCATGTCCCCAGTCCTTCTCTCTTCCAAAGTGTACATATTTAGCTCTTCAAGCCTCTCCTCATGGTCCTGTCCCCAAGCCCCAAATCATTTTGGTTGCCCTCCTCTGGACCCTCTCCAGGAGGTTAATGTCCCTCTTTAAGTGTGGCCTCCAAAACTGCATGATACTCCAGGTGCGCCTCACCAAGCAGTTATACAGAGAGTATACTTCCCTCCTTCTGGAGGTGATCCCCTAGCGATGCATCCCAGCATCCTGTTGGCCTTGGCTGCTGCCCTCCTACAAGTCTCAGAGTTGTTCATCTTGACATCACCACCACCCAGGTCCCTCTCAGCCATTGAGACTTGTAGTATTTCCCCAGGGTGTACACTTGGCCTGGGTTTCTGCTAGGTGGAGTACCTTGCATTTCCTGCATTAAACCTCAGCTTCCACTTTCTAGACCATCTTTCCAGAGCCTCCAGATCCCCTGCAGGGCCACCTCCCCATCTCCCCATCCACCACTGCCCCCAGTTTTGAGTCATCTGCAAAGAGACTCATCTCACTCCTGATTCCTGTCCTTGTGTCAGATCGTGGGCGTTGAACAGAAGGGCCCAAGGACTGATCCCTGTGGGACCCCACTAATGACCCTCCTTGGGGAAGAGATTATCCCACCAACTACGACCCTCTGGGTCCGGTCCTGGAGCCAATTGCCTATCCATCGGATCATCTGGTTTCCCACCCCCATTTCTCCTAGTTTATCCAACAGGCCCACGTGAGGAACAGAGTCAAATGCCTTGCTGAAGTCCAGTCTAACACATCTCTTAACAATTTAAGAGTCCTGCATACAACAGACACTGCACCTTAAATGGACAGCCACTGAACTGTATGAGGCAGGCAGTACTTCAGAACTGGTTCTTCCAGCTGTTTCTGTAGTTCCTGCAGTTTGTTGCTTCTGATAGCAGAATTACTGAAGAAAATGAAAAATGGAGCCGGCCCGTCGGCGCAGCGGTTGGATTTCCGCTTGCAACGCCGGCGACCCGGGTTCGGGAACGGACTCGGGTCACTGGAAGGCACGGCGGGGAGAAGGATAGGCGTCCTATGGACTGCTCTCCTTCTCTGGGGAGGTGGGATAGTGCTGGGAGCACTAGTGACCTGGCGGAGGCGAAGTCACACAACTCCGGCACACACACTGGAGGCGGGGCAGGCGTCTGGCGTCATTGCACGACCCGCCTCGGCTTCGAATGGGCGGCTGCTGGCCGCCTCCATGAAGCCCGCCACGGCTTTAATTAGCCCCCAGGCCAGCCCTCCGACCTATCCCGGTCTCTGGGATGTCTCCTCCTCCTCCTCCGCATCCCGCAGCCCGCCGTGGGGGTAAGCCGCCAGGGTATCGGAGGGCCCGAGGCCGATCTGGGGGTGGTTGCCGCCCATGACCGGCTGAGTACCGGCAGCCGCAGCTAGGTGGCGGAAAAAATGAAAATAAAAAAAAAAAAAAAAAATGAAAATGGACCTCAAGTGCCATTGACATTTTTTCACTTGTTTCATGGACTGAGCTGAATCACCGGCACACAAAGACAACCAATGGGCTATACAGTGCACTCCAATCAATTCAGGGTTATAATCAGTTCTTAGTTTTTGTACTACACCTTGACGACAACCCGTCATTACTGATGCTTCATCAATACAGACAACAGCAACTTTTGTACCGGTGATACCCTTGTCATTCAGAAGTTGACAAAGTGCCCCATAAAGAGTCTTGGCCTTTTTCATCACTAACTTCTACGTTGCAATAAAAGTGAGTATATGGGGCATTGCTGTTTAAGTATCACAGTAAACTGCGAATCTCTTGCTGCTGCTAGTGTCTGTGGGACCCATCCAGTATCAAGCTTACCACTGGGCTATTCTTCACAGCAATGTCCAGCTTCTCCACCATGGTCTGTGCAGTGGTCTCATGCATTTTGGACAGTCCAGCCGCATTTATGTAGGTGCTGCAAGCCCCATCTGTTTTGAAGTCTTTCATGAATGGGCACTCTTAATTTCCTTCAGAAACTGAACACATCTGATAAACATTGTGTTAGACAGTTCATTCTCAGCAACACAATATGTGATTCTCAAACCCCCTTTAAGTTGCTCATCACTCTGTACACTAGCCTTTTGTACTTCCTTTGCCATTGCAATCTGATGTGATTCACCCCCCCCCCCCCATTTGTTTAATGCTCTTTAGTATGCTCACTGCTGTTAGAATGTCTTCATTGGGCTGATGTCTTGTAACAAGTGCTATTAAAAAGAATGGATCCATAAGACTTACATTTTAGGCCTGTGCCCATTATTATTTTCTATTTTTGTTAACCAGTTGCCTTGGGTTTGTAAACATAGCAGTACATATTTATATGCGGACGATCTGATAATCTATGCTCAAGCTGAGACTGTGGGTGAGTTGTCTACCACTTTGAACGAGGATTTTGGGGCTGTTTGCTCCTGGTTATCTTGTAATGCTATGGTTTTAAACTTGGGCAAAACGAAGGTTATGTTGTTTGGCACACCATTAATGCTTCAGGATAATCCAAGGCTTGATATATTGGATCAACATGGCCTTCTGATTGAGCAGGTGTCTCAGGTTAAATATTTAGGTGTGATTCTAGATTCATGTTTATCTTTTTCTCTTCAAGTTCAATTGGTTGCTAAAACAATCAATAGGAAACTTTGTTTATTATATAAATTTATTTCTTATTTTTCGCCCGACACTAGGAGAACTGTTGCTATTGGGTCCCTCTTTTTTTATTTTTATTTTGACTTTCTTTATACTCCCAACCACCCGGGCATCGTTCAGGAGTGCCCACTCAGACCACTACTCCTGGCCTGAACCCCCCCCCTGCATCTCACTGGCTCACTCCTCCCACAAGGACTCCATGGCAGGCTCACCTCTCGGTATCACCTCTGAGGCTGGTTTCACCCTACCCCTGGTGGTTAATCGCCTAAGTGTGAAGTGCCTACCTGGATCAGAACGGGCTTGGCAAGGAGCGAAACCGGGTGTGTCTGAGCTGGCTTGTAGGATGTGTGGCGTTCCTCTGGGGCCTCCGTCATCTCACCGGAGGACTGGGAGGCATTTTCTTCTTTCTTTATTTCCACCTACAAGCGTGAGCGTGCAATGGCATCACCATGCAGGCAGAGCCCAGTAGACACCTGCCGCGCTCGTCTCTGCTAGATCCCCAGTAGGTGAAACCCCCAGTCTCCACCGGGGGTCACTGCTGCATCGAGGAATCCCCGGATCCCACCCCAGAGAGAGGAGAGCTGTCCCTCAGACGCTCGATCTTTCTTCCTCCCCTGCCTACCCCCAGCACCCGGGCTCACTCCCAAACCTGGGTCGCTGGCGTAGCGCAAGGTGTGGCATCCAGCGCCTTAACCCTCAGCGTCACCGGGCCAGCCCAAGGGTCCCTCTTACCTCACTTTGATTATGCATCTAGTCTTTACCTTAATATAGGGCATAAGGAATTGCATGCCTTAACTGTTACCTATAACAATATATGCAGATTTATATTAGCAGCCACATGTCGGACTCATCATTGTTATCTAGATTCTAAACTGGGTTGGCTTTCACCCAATCATAGGATTCAATATTTTGTGGGATGTGCAATGTTTAAGAGCTTCTATTTTGGAATGTCTTTTCCTTTATCAGAGTTAGTTTCTCTTAGAAATGTTTTACCAAGTCTGAGGTCTGCAAATGGCCCTCTATTCAATATTCCTCGCTACAGATTAAAGAGTGGGATACGAACTTTCTCTGAGGGTACACCAGAAAAATTGGAATGCTTTTCCTCTTGATGTTAGATTAGCTATTTCTGTACCTAGTTTCAGATTGAGACTAAAGCAATATTTATTGTCTTTGTCAGTTTGTAATTGTTAATGCTTTGTATTGTCTGATGTATTTTGTTGTATGTCTGGGTTGGGCCTGAAAAGGGACCTATGGTCCAGTGTCCTTACCCGGTTAACAAAGAATAAAGAAAGAAAGAACAGAACAGCTCATCTGGCCACTGTCTTTGTCAAACAGCAACCCAGATGTATATGGTTAGCCACCTTTGCTGGAATTTATCTTGTTTTTTAGAGCAGCTGCTGCAGGATGACTGTCCTGGTAAAGCTTTTGAAATTAATGAATGATTGAATCAATCAAGCAAGCAATCAATCAATATCAAAGAAAAATGTCTTGTGTCCTTTCAGGTACCAGAAACCTTTGAAGATGTTGCTGTTGCCTTTTCAGAAGAGGAGTGGAAGATGTTAGGCAAACAGGAGAAGAAGCTTCACAGGGAAATGATGGTGCAGAATTATGAAACCATGGTTTCAGTAGGTAAGGATAGACACGGTGTCAGAGATTGTACCTCTGTTCTGAGAGGGATGGGATTACTTTTAGAACTTTAAACATGATGTCATGTCAAGGGAAAGGGTGAATGAACTGGCTTAGGGGCTGTTCAGTAATACGTTTGTACCTTATTGAAAATTGAAGCAATATGTGGAGTACGTTGCTCTTACCCCTTCACTTCCATCTTGTGACATTCTATGTCGTTGAAGGAAATTAAGACTTCCCAGGAGATGGAAGATGTTAAACCATATTTATGACTCTAAAACTGTATAAATATGGTGACTCAGTTAGTTAAAGGTGTAAGTAAGTGTGTTGGGTCCCTTACATTCTGAAGCCATTGAAAGGGGGGTGGTGGCGGTATGGAATGGACTCACCGACACAGTGGTGAAAAGCGAAACCATGAAATTGTTCAAAACAGCAATGGATAAATATATGGGGCGACTGGCATATTTGATACAAATTTAATTTAAGGACCAGGTTAATAATGGCTAATGCTATAAACCTGTAACCATTCCTATGATTCCTAGGAAAGATCTTCCAGGAGGGATAGTTGGCTTATGTGTAGGTGTTAGCAGTCCATAGCTATAACTGTGTAAACTGTTCATAAATAAAATCAAGGCGGCATCCATTTCATGGAATCCTGAGATAGAAACGGGGGTCACCGAGGGACTTATCAACATACAGCTTACACCTCGGTGACATCAGTTTCTGTCTTAAGATTTCATGAAATGGCTGTTGCCTTGGTTTAATGTATGCATAGTTTAGGTATTTATATCCACTAACTGCTGCTGTAATTTAATTTGTGCTATAGGCGTGGACACAAAAGCCATTACATGAATCCTGATATTTGAGGTATTGTGTATACAAATTTCATTTATGTACATAGTAGGCATGTCATGAAGTGTTTATGTACATAGTGGATACGTCATCATGACATATCTACCCCCCGCCCGGCACCAGACCGGCCAGCACTACTTGCAAGCTTTCACTTTCCCATCCCTCTATACACTGCAAGCAACTTCTCTTCCCCCCAAAACCAGAGTAGTACCAAACATAAGAAGTAGTACAGAACATACCCATGAAATGCCAAATTGACATTTTTCCCCCAACTCTTCCCTTGCCTGTGCAGCCCAATTCACACCAACCCCAACCCCGCCTGCTCGCTCACTTGCTGGCTTGCTCACTAACTCACTTCCTTGCTTTCTTTGCTTGCCTTTTTTTTTTTCCCCTTGCTTTCTGTTTTGCAGAAACTGCACCTGTTACTTGTCTTTACTGCTCGGTCCCACTCGCTCCAGTACAATATTAAATTAAATGTACCTTTTTTACCAATCCACTGTTTTAAAAGACACCACTCTCCAACTTCTGTGATGATAGGGAAGCATTCATGGAAAAACTGAAGGAAGCTGGAAAGGAAGTTAGACAAGCCGAAGCAAGTACAGAGGAGAGGATAGTCCAGACTATACAAAAAAGGGGACAAGACCTTTTGTAGATACATCAGTGAAAAAACGAAGACTAGGGGAGGGATAGTGAGGCTTAAAAGGAAGGAGGAGATCTGCAGAGGAGATCTGTGGAGGAAGATTGGGAAAAGGCAGAAATCCTGAATAAATATTTCTGGTCAGTATTTACGAAGGAAGGAGAGGATGAGGGTCCGCCATCGAGACAACAAAATGTGCAGAGGCAGTGGGTAACTGTCAACCCATTTGCAAAAGAGAGTTACAAAAGAGCTAGAACCTGGCTGCTGGGGTTTAATGCCAAAAAGTGCAAGGTGCTGCATTTTGGGATGAAGAACCCAAGGAGGAGTTACCAGCTGGGGGGAGTGCAGCTAGCCCAGACAGAGGAGGAGAAGGATCTGGGTGTGCTCATCACAGGGTCAATGAACAACTCAGCACAATGTAGGAAGGCAGCTGCAAAGGCCAACAAAATGATGGGTTGTATTGCAAGGGGTATACCCTCGAGGAGGGAGGAGGTGATTCTGCCACTGTATAGGTCATTAGTTAGACCACACCTGGAGTACTGCGTGTAGTACTGGCGCCCGTATCTGAAGAGGGACATTAAGTTACTGGAGGGGGTACAGCGCAGGGCGACAAAGATGATCAAGGGGCTGGGGGACTTATCATACGAGAGGAGGTTGAAGGAGTTGAACATGTACTCACTGGAGCAGAGGAGGGACAGGGGTGACATGATTGAAACCTTTAAATACATGAAAGGAATAAACAAGACGGGTACAGAGGGGCTGTTCAAAGTAAGGGAGGGGAGGGCCACCAGGGGCCATGATATGAGACTGGAGGGAGGAAGGTTCAGGAGGGAGATGAGGAGACACTTTTTTACAGAGAGGGTGGTGGCTGGGTGGAATGCGTTACCTGCAGAAGTGGTATGCAGTAGAACAGTGGACTGCTTCAAAAGAGGATGGGACAGGACAAGGGGGAGGGTTAATGAAGGGGAAGGGCGGAAGGGAGGGGCAGCTGCAGAATAAGGGTTGCTAGCTACACATTCGAGCAGACTTGATAGACCTCTAGGCCTTTATCTGCTGGCAAATTTCGTATGTTCGTAGAAAAGCTAAAAATGGACAAGGCTATGGAACCAGATGGCATTCACCCCAGATTACTAAAAGAGCTCAGAAATGAACTGGCGGCACCCCGGTAGAATTATTCACTAAATAATTGGAGACAGGGGTCATCACAGCAGACTGGAGAAGGGCAAATGTTGTCCCTATCCACAATAGTGGGCGTAGGCTGGTCAGCCTAACCTCAGTGGTGGGAAAAGTGATGGAGACATTAGTAAAGGAAAGAACTGTGGAATTCCTGGAATCCAGCTGACAGCAGGATCCTAAACAGCATGGTATAACAGCAGGTAGGTCCTGCCAGACAAACCTGATAGAATTCTTGTTTGGGTAACCAGAGTGGTGGACCGGAGGGGGGCAGTAGATGTGGCCTGTCTGGACTTTAGTATGGTCTTTGACTCCGTTCCACGTAGAAGGCTAATTAACAGATTGAGAAGGCTGGGTGTGGGGCACAGGGTAGTGAACTGGGTTAGAAATTGGCTAAGCGGGAGGACACAGAGGGTGATTGTGAATGGAGCTCAAGCCAAGGAAAGGGAGGTGACAAGTGGGGTGCTCCAGGGATTGGTGCTGGGGCCGGTCCTCTTTAATGTCTTCATATGTGACATTGCGGGGGGGGGGGGAGAGTGTGTCTGTTTGCAGATGACACAAAGATCTGCAGTAGAGTAGATACACCAGAGAGGCTGGAATGGATGACAAGAGACTTGGGAAACCTAAATGCAAAGTTATGCATGTAGGGTGCAGGAATCCAGGAGAAAAGTATTCCATGTGTGGGGGAGGGTTGCTGACAACCATCACGCGGGAAAGGGATTTGGGGGTGATTATAACAGATGACCTAAAGCCGGCTAGATAGTGTGAGAAAGCAGTATGGAAGGCCAGTGGTATGTTGATGTGCATAGGGAAGGGAATCTCCAGCAGAAAACGGGAAGTGATGATGCCACTTTACAGATCACTGGTGAGGTCTCATCTGGAATACTGCATACAGTTCTGGAGGACACACCTCTGAAAGGACATAGACAAAATGGAGGCAGTCCAAAGGAGGGCTACAAAGATGGTGCAGGGGCTGCACCAAAAAACATATGAGAAACGGCTAGCAGACCTTGAGAAGGGAAGGGAAAGGGGGATATGATAGAGACTTTTAAATATCTTCAGGGTTTTTTTGTTTGCTCCTCCCCGCCACCTGACCGACTACTCTTTTGGGCCTCCTTCTGGCCAGGTCTTTCCCTCCCTCTGCCATTTGCTGCTGACCCCGATTCTGTGCCGTTGGTCAGCCCGGACATATCCCTTTGTTGGGGGGGGGGCTCCTCCCTGTGTAGGAGATGGGGAGGAGAGACTGGGATTCAACTTCTGGATCCGGGGCACTGGGCTATGGGTGCAGCCTTGAGAGGGCATTCTGCCAGGACTTCATGGCGGAGGTAACCCAGCGACCATAATCAAGTCCATCAGGCAGCCATTTTTCAGTTTTCAGGGCCTCATCTCACCCTTCCCACTAAAGCTGCACCCGCAGCATCCTGCCCTGACGCACTGTGACACGTGGTCACCCATTCCACATCATGCGTTGCCACTACCTGGCCACTATGAGTCACACGACACCGACGGAGGCTTGCACCCCCCCACCCCAGGAAGGAGAGCATCCAATGGATGCTCCTAACCCTCTCTGCCAGTCTCCACTCCTGTCATCCCGGGCTCAGGCGCAAACCTGGGTCACCAGCATGCCAAGTGATACCCCATCGCCTGGCGCCGTGGAGCGGGCACCTCAAGGGTTTTACTAGAGCCCAGGAGGGGAGCCTCTTTCACAAAAAAGAATGCTCAAAAACAAGGGGTCATGATATAAGGCTGGAGGGAGGTAGAATCAGGGGGAATGTGAAGAAGTACTTTTTCACTGAAAGGGTGGTGGATGACTGGAACAACCTCCTCAAGGAGGTGATTGGGGTGCAAACAGTGAAGGCTTTTAGGAATGTATGGGATAGGCATAAAAGAGCCCTAGAGACAGCACAAAAAGGGTAGTCAGGGGACACAGGGGGGTAGGGAATAGGATATATGGGCAGACTAGAGGGGCCTCGCAGTCCTCATCTGCTGTCAAAGTCTATGTATGTATCTATGACCTACCACCTCTCCTGACCTGCCAGCACTCAGAACAGTTGTTGCATTCCTCCTGACAGCATTTACAGAACATCCATCAGCCACTCTGTTCCCTAAGGTAAAAAATCCTCTGGTCCTTCGATGTGTGCACCAAAAAAAAAAAGTTTAATTCTCTCTGCTAACTCCCCAGCACCTGACAGCTGCACAGTGCAACTGCAGCACATGACTGCTCTTTCCAACAAAGGCCACCGCTCATACCCTGGCACTGAAGAAAACACTACAAAAAAAAAAAAAGTTTAACAAAATTAATGCCGGAGAACTGTTTATTTATGTATTGACTTTTGTTGACTGGGTAGGCCCACTGAGACTAGAAGTCCCTTTTTCAGGGGTGACAAAGGGGAGGGGGATACATGTGGTGATCGACTGAAATTGAACCAGATTAAGCTGTTGGTGGTATTTTTAGAGAATGGGGGAAATTTGGCCAGGACACCAGGGAAATTCCCCTACTCTTGCTGTAGGGGGCGCTGAAGCACTGCAGGAGAGTTTGACCGAATTCAGTGTGAACCGAGGCATGGACGAGAGAAGAGGTGGCGTGGAGAAAATGGACGAGGTCAGGAATATACCATTTGCCATGAGAATGGAAGGTCTAGTTCAGGGGGCCGATGTCCCTGTTGGGGAGCCCTCTATTTCTTCGCCGGGTTCGTCTAGCTTTGATCGAGATTTAGATGAAGTAAACCTTCAGAGGGACCTGGCTTTAAAGAAAAAGCGATTGTAGGATTTGTTATCTGTGGCGGAGAAGGAGTTCATGGCAAGTAAGTTTCAGTTAGAGGAGGAACAAAAAAACAGAAAGAAAGAGATTGGCTGTTAGCCCATTACCTGGGTGTAGTAAACTTTTACCATTGGAAGCGGCCTCGGAGCCTTCTCTTTCCCCTTTGGATTCAACTCTTTCTGGTATACAGGATCAGGTGGCTGATGTCATCTCAGAGACGCCAAGTACAGATACTGAGTGGACGGACCCCTGGGGCGGCCTTGCAAAGAGCCGGGTGGGTCCGTTCTGGAGACCATTGGATCCCTGATCCCACGATTCCTCTACCGGGTTCTCCGGAGAGTATGTCCGCATTCCTCCAAGAAGCTCCTAGTGTACCTGTGCCGTTGAGCACCGTTTCAGCAGCTGCAGACCAGCCGAATAGTGACGCAGTCGTGATTGCTGCTCCCCCAGACTCGGAGTGGTGTCAGTAATTTTCGGTTTCTTCTGGGCCTATAGCAGTGGAGGTCCCAGACCAATTCTGAGGAAGCTCGAGCCGGCAGGCTTTTGGATAATTCTTCAGCCTCACAAGGTAGGATTTCTTTTGGAGATCCTGTACTGACTGGGATAGAGGAGAAGGAGGGGGATCATTCAGATAAGATGCCTCCTTGGACATTTGCAGGTCTTTTTCATAAACCTGCAGAAGCAGCAAAGAGACGTTTTCTGGTACGACTTAGATACAAGGGGAATGCACCTATAGTTTCAGATAGGCTAGGATAAAGACTTTATTTAAGGATTCTATGGATTTTTCACCTGCTGAAGTTTATGCATTTATTCATGCCCCTGGAGATCAAACTTATGATTCGAGTTTTTGCACTATGCAGTCGTTGGACAGATTTTGGAAATTGTATTATACACTTAAAGATTCAGAAAATTGGATTGATTGTTTGGCCATTCCTGTCACTAAAACGACTATTAAGACTGTTACAATCTTATTTCGAAATGAAGTAGTATGTATTAATGACATTATGTTTTCGTTGGAAAAAAATGTATTGTTGTGGAACATCCAAAACCCATTATGGAAGAAAATGGGTTTTGGAATGGTGGTTGACTGTTTCGGGTCCAGCTGAATCAAATAGAGGCTGGCATTACACATCTTCCTAGCTCCTTTTTTTGGGTCGTGATCGGGGGGGGGGGTCCTGTTTTACGCATGACAGCCTAAAAGCTGCTATAGATGTGGAGTATTGGACCATTTAAACATAGATTGTGAGCAGATCAGATGTTTTCACTGTGGTTTATTGGGGCATACTGCTTCCCAGTGTAGTGCCCGCCCTTTTTGTAATTTATGCGGGGAAGAAGAACACTCCTTCCAGGACTGTCCTTGGGCGGCTCATAACACAGAGGGGGAGTCTGACCATGACTATTTTCTGAATAAAGCTAAACAGCATTTTGGTCAATCTTCTGGGCATTTTACAGAAGGTCCTTTCTCTACTCGAGGTCGAGGGTCAGGGGCTAGGGGTAGACCCCAATGTGCTAAAACCAGGCACACTGTACCAGACACTGCAGCTGTACTTTCATCAGAGCCTTTTTTTAGGTTGTATTCAGCCACAGCTGCAATCTAGACAGGAGGAAATTGTGACCTCTTATGTTACCCCACAGGGTTCTCCTTTGAGAACGGTGACTTTATCGACCTTTTTACTGAGCCAACAAATTAGCACATCTGTTTCCGAAACCCCTGCATCAGCTAATTCTGGTCCTGCTGGTTTTTCCTCCTTACCTTTGGTGGATGAGTCAGAGATGCCAGCGATGGAGGAAGGTTTCATACTCCCTTCAAAACCACAGTCTCGGAAGCAGAAAGAGGGGGGAGTTTCACTTTCCTCTTTGCCTTTATCAGACAGATTTTCAGCTTTTACTTCATTGGGTGAACAGGTGGATACAGCATTGCCTGTAGAGGGAATTGATCCAGATCCTTTCCACCCCCTTTGGAACCTGTATCTTCAGTTGTGCAACCCCCCCCCAATCAGAAATACCCCAGAAGCGGATGACTAGATCCAGTGGAAAACTGGTTTCTCTTCCTCCCTGATCCACTCTGTTTGAGGATCACAAGTTTGAATGTGAATAGTGTTTTATCAGTGAAGAAACGTTATGTTACTTTTGGGATTTTACAACAGCTGTCATATGACATGTTTGTTTTTTACTAGACACTAGGTTACAGTCACTTGGAGATATAAACCAGATTTCTAAAGATTTGAAATGGGGTCTGTCCTTCTGGTTATTGGGGGTGGATACTTGTAGTGGGGTGGGATTTTGTTTCACTTCACCAGGAATCTGGATTTGTCGTTTGGTAGATATTGAACCAGGACGAGCCTTTTTATTGGATGTGGAAATGAATGCGGTTCATTGTAAATTATTTAATGTTTCAAACAACTTGAAGTCTTGCTGTATTCTGACAAGTGCAGTTAGCCCCAGCCTTTAAACTGCCCCGGAGAACAAATGATTAACTTTCTGTGCAGAGCATAGAATGCTGAGCTTGATCTCGGTTGATGTCTCTGTTTCCCTTTGAAAGCTAACCGTCAGATTCTTTACTCCACCTCACTGAACAGTCGCTCCAGAGATTTCTCCTGCAGCTCGGTTCGAAAGTCGGTTGAAGTGTCGGTTTTCCATCGGTTTTTAACTGAAAAATTATTCCGCATAGTCGGTTCAGTCTCTGTCTGTGGTACCGTGAGTACTAGATAGGTTTTGTTCTGTTTTTCTGTGTGGAACTTGTAAAAGTGTGGATCGATTCGGCTGAACTGATCATTTGTTAATACTTGTGTTTAAACTTTAGAGTGTGATTACCGGTCCTTATCAGTTCTAAAAGAAACGTGTTTTGCTACGTTTTTTTCCAAGACCTGTGACACGGTCAGGAACCGATAAGGGAGTCTTGCCTGGCAGTTGCCGAAAAAAGGGTAAGTTTGGTTAGGTTGGCCATGTCTGAGAAACCCAAGAAAAAAAACGAGCCCACTGGGTTTCAACACTGCAGTGAGTGTGGGGAAGCCTTTGCTAAGGCCGATCCCCACACCACCTTTGTTTATTGTCTGGAGTTTGAACACCTCGATTCAGACTGCCAAATTTGCAAAAAATTTCCCTTGAAAAGAGATTAGGTAGACTGAGGGAAAAGGAGGCTGAGAAGTCCGCTGACCCAGATGGCCAGCCCGGTTCGGTTCCGACCGAGCCAGAGGGAGTGCCCTCTGACATGGGCGATACTTCGGGCAAAAGGAGAGCCGATCTCGAGGGGTCGGTTCCAACAAAAAGAAAATGCAAAGAAAAAATCATCTGGTTCGCATCCAGAAGTCCATGTTCCGAACGCCGAAGAAATAGCCAGAGCGATTCTGATTGTGGAATCACGTCGCCCGGTTCCGACCGATCCGGCACCTTTTGCCAGGGGCTCGGTTCAGTCGGTTCCCCCGGTTCATGATTATGTCCCTGAAGAATTTTATGAACCGGATGAGGAGGAAGGGGAGTTTGAGGATGATAATGGTGAAAGTCTGGATGTGCCTTTGGAACAGGACATCTCCCCAGACAGACCTTCAGGTGTTTCCCCTCCTAGGCTTTCTGAGTCCCCTTCCCACTTCATGTTCTACAGAAAGGTGGCTGAGCCCCTCCAGCTTCCTGTGGAGGAGGCAATGGAGGATCAGGAGGAGCCTGATTATGTAGAAATGATGGACATCCCAGAGTCCAGGAGGCTGTCTATTCCACTCAACAAATCTTTTGGGAAACAGACACAAAAAATTCTGAAGTCTCCCAATTCCATACCTCCTGTGGATAGAAGAATGGACAAGAGGTATACACTTTTAGGCTCAGATATGGAGTTTTTATATCAGCACTGCAGCCATGTTGAGGTTGTGCAGGCTGCTGCCTGTGACAAAGCAAACATTCCCTTGGCTTCACACCCCCCAGACAAAGACTCCAGGAAGATTGATGCCATGGCAAAAAAGCAGTACATGGCATCTTCCTTGGGACTCAGGCAGGCGAATTATATGGGCTATACAGCCAGGTACCAGAAGTCCAGGTGGGACACTGTACTGGCACTGGCTAAACAGGCCTCCCCCCAGCTAGCCAAGGAGCTGGAGGAAGTGGCTGCAGATGGGATTGAGGCATCAAAAGTTCAGTTTCATGCCGTTGTAGACTCCAATGATGTGTTATCAAGAGTCATGGCTACATCTGTGGCTCTTCGGAGAATGGCTTGGCTCAGATGTACTAGCCTCTCGTAGGATACCCAGGCTAAGGCCATGGATTTTCCTGTAGTGGGTAATTCTCTGTTTGGGGAGCAGACAGAGAATTACATGAAGAAAATGGATGAGTACAGGACCACCTACAGGAGTGCTCAGGCCAAGGAGAGGCAGGCAACTCCTCAAAGGCAGCAGTCTAGGGGCAGGGCAGGCCTTTTCATAGGCCTTTTAACCAAGCACAGGCCTCTTCTCCCTTTTCACAGAAGGGGTTCTTCAGAGGGAGAGGCAGAAGGGGGATGAGCAGGGCTGCATCCACTCCTCAGCCTAAAGCCCCTGCCAAGCAGACACCCTGATGCGCCTGCCCGGGTTGACTCTCCTATTCCAGTAGGGGCAGGCTGGCTCACTTTGTCCAGGACTGGATGTCTATTACATCAGACAAATGGGTCCTGGAAGTAGTGAGCCAAGGACTGATTCTCAACTTCAAGAAATTTCCAAAGATGAGAGCCAGGTCTTTCCACCTGCAAGTCTCTCCGAAACCCTTGCCCTAGAGGCAGAGGTTTCATCTCTGCTGGCCTTAAGAGCCATAGAGAGAGTATCTACCCTACACTGGGGCAAAGGTCTGTACTCCAGGTACTTCCTTACCCCAAAAAAGACAGGGGAGTGGCGACCCATCCTAGACCTAAGATGCCTAAACAAACATCTTTTAAAACCAAAGTTCAAGATGGTAACTCTGGGAATAATCCTTCCCTCTCTAAGGCCAGGGGACTGGGTAGCCTCCCTGGACCTCAAAGATGCTTACTTTCACATTCCCATCAGGTGCTCCCACAGAAAGTACCTCAGGTTCGAGTTGCCCTCAGGCCACTATCAGTTCAGAGCAATGCCCTTTGGCCTAACTTCAACCCCAAGGGTTTTCACAAAGTGCCTGGCAGTAGTAGTTGCCTTTCTAAGAAGGCAAAAGATCTCCATCTTTCCATATCTGGACAACTGGTTAATAGTGGGCCAGTCTCCAGATCAAGTCAAGTCACACCTGCAAGTGACCCAGCAAGTGCTAACTTCTCTAGGATTTCTTCTCAACCTTCCCAAGTCGGTTCTCGAACCAGTCCAGCTTCTTACCTTTATAGGGGCAGAACTGGATACAGTCAAAACAAGAGCCTTTCTTCCCCTGGAAAGGGCAAGGGCTCTTATAGATCTAGCCTCTTCCTTCAGCCTTCAGGTATCACCAGCAAGGCATTTCCCTCCAGATCTTGGGCCATGGCTGCTTCCAACAGCAGTGGTCTAAGGGGCAATATTCCAGATGAGGGATATTCAGTTCCATCTGAGGGCTTTTTGGTCTCAGAGGAAGGATTCCCTTACCAAACTGATCCCAGTGACCCTGACCCTGATCCAAGCCCTTCTGTGGTGGCAGGATCAGGACAATTTAAGACAAGGGGTCCCATTTGTTACTCAGTCTCATTCAGTGGTCCTTACCACAGATGTTTCCCTCTTGGGCTGGGGAGCCCATCTGGGGGGCCCTCACTGCCCAGGGACTGTGGTCCCCTCAGGAATCCCTTCTCCACATCAATCTACTAGAACTCAGGACAGTTTTTTCTGGCCCTGAAAGCTTTCTCTCAATCAGTGCAGAACAAGGTGGTTCAGGTCAGAACAGACACCACCACCACCATGTGGTACATCAACGAACAGGGAGGCACTCACTCCACGGCCTTGTGCACAGAAGCCATGAAGTTGTGGTTCCTGACTTATTCCCTGCAAACCTCTCTGATAGCAGTTCACCTTCCAGGGAAGGACCATGTGCTAGCAGATGCACTGAGCAGGATCTCTCAGGGCCATCACGAATGGTCCCTGGGCCCTCAGGTTGTGAAGGTGATTTTTTCAAGGTGGGGCACTCCAGCGACAGATCTTTTTGCAGCCCCAGACAATCACCAACTTCCTCTTTTTTGTTGCAGACCCCCAGTCTTGGGCTCAGTCCCCCTGGATGCTCTGACTCTGAACTGGGAAGGGAAATTTCTGTATGCCTTCCCTCCCTTCCCACTTCTGTTCAAAGTTTTAGTCAAGATAAGGTCACAACCTTGCAGAGTGATTCTGATTGCTCCAGATTGGGCCAGACAGCCTTGGTACCCCCTGTTGTTGTCCCTAGCAGTCTATCTTCCCCTGTCTCTTCCCAGGAATTACAACCTGTTAACCTTCTCTCAGGGGAGAATTTGGTATCCCAATCTTCAGTCTCTCCATCTCAAGGCATGGCTCTTGAGGTCTTGAGGAGTTAGAGTTTGCAGATTTGCATCTTTCTCAGGGGGTTCTGGATATTCTCAAAGCTTCTCGAAAGCCCTCCACCAGAAAGACTTACAACTCCAAATGGAAGAGATTCAGCATTTGGTGTTCCAAGAAGCATATTTCTCCACATACTGCTGAATTGCCTACGGTTCTGGATTATATGGTCCATTTTAATAGCCTAGGCCTCAGACTAGCTACTCTCAAGGTACACTTGTCAGCTGTTTCTGCTTTTCTGTCAGTGGGGAAGTCTTCCTCACTATCTTCTCACCCTGTGCTTTGTAAATTTTTTAAAGGATTGCTTCACACAAATCCTCCCTTTAGAGACCCTGCCCCTGCCTGGGATTTGAATGTTTGCATTGCTCAATTTATGCAACCTCCTTTTGAGCCTATGTCCTCAGCAGAGCTTAAAGGAAAACTACACCCAAAACTTGAAAAAATATATGCTGTGCAGAGTGTTTTAATTTGTATGTGAAGTTCTAGTGTTTCCTACCCTCTGACTGGTATTAGGAGTTTTTCCTAAATTAGCCTGCTAGCTTTAGGGTAGTTTTACGACCCCTGGAGATCTCCATATCAAATAGCTTTATTGCATTTCTTTGTCCTACAATGTACCTTGTTTCGGGTGTTGGTGATGTAGCAGAGCCCATAAATCCAGCAGAAAGCATTGCATTACAATCCGTTTACAACAATAGAGATGGCTGTATTTTAAAATCTGTAGAATTCAGCTTGGTGACCACCCTCATCCTAAAGGTTTTACTGTCCTGAAAAACTTTGCTGCTGGTAATTTTTTTGCAGCTTGTAAAGCTTCCAAGATATTTAGTTTGTTTGGCATGTGTGTGCTGAATGTTGGGTCTCTCTTACATCACAGTCACATGAGACAAGATGCACTGTGGGAACAAGAAATACAATTACACTATCAGGTATGAAGATCCCCAGGGGTTGTAAAACTAGCATAAAGCTAGCAGGCTAATTTGGGAAAAACTCCTAATACCAGTCAGAGGGAAGGAAACACTAGAACTTCACATACAAATTAAAACACTCTGCACAACATGTATTTTTTCAAGTTCTGGGTGTAGTTTTCCTTTAAGTACTTGACTTGGAAAACTGTGTTCTTGGTAGCCATTACCTCTGTGTGGAGGGCTGAGCCAAAGACATTCAACAGGAATCCGTAATACTGTTACCATCCATAGCTTTTTATTGGCAGGATTTTAGATAAGATCCTAGAGAAGACAAAATCCAAACGAACTTTCAAAAATAACACAAAATTTAATAAAATAAAAAAAAAAATGAACAGGGCAACTCATTCTACCATTTCCGATCCTTAGTATTTTCTTTTAGCAGGAGAAGCTCAGCTGCCCAGGTAGGTGTTACAGGTACAACACCCAGGATCAATCTGCTTCATTTCAGTCTTGAACTTCAATTTAAAGACCCAGCAACATTCTGATAGGATAACACTTCTGTCAAACAGCATACCCAGCACCAAAAATATAATTAAATGCCATTTCTAACATGAAAATAAACAGGAAAGTATAACAGAACCTTTTCCCTTTTGTAATAAACCTAGCTAACCCTTGTAATTCGGTTTAAAGTCTTTTATCTAAAAGTTTTAGAATTCTGAGACCCTCCCCTAACTTCATGGCATAAAAAAGCGGGACAGCGGCACCCGGTTCCTACAGGAACAGCAAGAGAAGGAATCCGGGCAATGAGCGAGAAAGAACCAAATATTGCCTCAAAACAGTTCCCCTATACAATAGAAACGAACCCCAAAACGAAAAATTACAAGGTAAGCCTAACACTTACCGCCACATTCCACTGTATGAATGAATTAAAGAAGCGTTAAACGCTACAGTGCTAATGTGCGACAGTCATAGGGAATAAAAAACGCGAACGAATTCATTTCTCCAATAAGGTAGCGATTGAAAGAGGGAGGGGGTTCACAAAGAAAACAGTACCTAGCGATTCCTACTGGAATAAACTAAGTTGATTTAGGACCGAATATATGATTATCAGGACTCAAGAAAGAGGGATTGTGCTTAGACTGCAGCGAATAATAAACAAAAATCCACTTAATTTTCGGAACGCTAGCAACCTTTCTCATTTTCTCTGCCCTTGAATGCTCATTTTATTTTACCACAGACAGAGACTTGTTTCTTCTTTTATTTGGAAATGGGGGACAATACAATAGCGTAGCATAGGTGGCCAGGCTACACCACGCTATTTCCTACACACAGCAAGGACATAGAAGGGATTACCAAACTCAAACAAAGACTACTCATGCATACTTAAGGACAAACACAGGGAAACACATAAAACTAAATAGTTTCTGACACTGTCCCTACCACGTTCTCCTCCCCTCCTTTGCACAAATCTTCCTTGAAACCTTTAAGGAGGATTTGAGGGAAGAAATAAAAAATTGGAACCACAGCCCACCCTCTCCATGGTTCCACCCCAGGGTCCCTATTTAAAGAAGAACTTCAACAAGTAAGCGGAAGTGACTCATCTTCTATACTATCATTCGGCTTTATCCTGGGGTTCTCTGTCACATACCTCGATAAATAATCAACATTTCCATGATGTTCTCCCTTTCTATGTTTAATAGTAAAACGATACGGCTGTAAAGCTAAGTACCACCGCATATTACGGGGGTTCTTATCTTTCATGTTTTGTAGCCAACACAATGGATTGTGATCTGTCCATATTTCAAATTCTGTACCCCATAGATCAAATCGGAGGGCTTCTATTGCCCACTTGATGGCTAAACACTCTTTTTCTATCGTAGAATATTTGGTTTCTCGTTCATGTAATTTCCGACTTATATATATCACGGGATGTTCTTCTCCATGGACACTTTGGGTTAAGACAGCTCCGATTCCCCTATTAAAGGCGTCTGTTTGTACTATAAAAGGACATGTGAAATCTGGTGTGCATAAGATCGGAGAAGAGCACAAATATGCTTTTATAGTACAAAATGCCTCTTCACATGCAGGACTCCAAATTATTTTGTCAGGCATTCGTTTTTTTGTAAGGTCGGATAATGGACCTGTTATAGAGGAGAAGGAAGGAATAAAACGTCGATAATATCCGGCTAACCCTAAGAAGGCACGAACATCTTTCTTTGTTTGGGGTCTAGGACTATTAGCTATAGCTTCTACCTTGTTGATATCTGGTTTTATACTTCCTTGTCCTATTAAGAACCCTAAATATTTAGTTTCCTGCATTCCTATAGTACATTTTTCAGGATTTATGGTTAGACCAGACTCAGTGATAGCGGACAAGACTCTGGACAGGTGTTGCAGGTGTTCTTGCCATGTGGGGCTAAACACCACTACGTCATCTAATAAGCGGCACTGTAAGTGGAATGGGGTGCTAATATGTGATCCATTACCCTTTGGAATGTCTCAGGGGCTCCATGTAACCCAAAGGGCATCACAGTAAATTGAAATAGTCCTAAGGGGGTACTGAAAGCGGTTTTATCTTTTGCTTCTGGTTCTAATGGAATTTGCCAGTATCCATTAGTCAAATCAATAGTAGAAAAATACTGGGAATTACCTAAGTGGTCCAAAATGTCATCAATGCGAGGCATTGGATAACTGTCAAATCGAGATATAGCATTGAGTCGGCGAAAGTCTAAACATAAACGTACACCCCCTTCCTTTTTATTGACTACAATTAAGGGGAAGCTCCATTCGCTACATGAAGGTTCAATTATTCCCATTTCCTGCATTTTATGTATTTCTTGTATTACGGTTTCTTGTATTCTTTCTGGTAATCGATAGGGCTTTTGACGTATTGGTTTAGGTTGGGACAAGTTTATATTATGCGTTACCCCTTTTATTCTCCCAGGAATACCTCTAAAAGTATCCTTATGTGTTTGAAGAATTTCCATTACTTCCGTTTTTTGTGTAGAAGTCAAATTCGGATTTATTTTTATATCCTTCAGGCCACCTCCCCCTTCTAACCGATGATAGGCTATTTCCATTTCACTAGTTCCTTCTTCAGGGTATACATAATTACATGGCTTAGGTATTCTTTCTGTCCATGGTTTTAAAAGGTTTACGTGATAGATTCGCTTTTTGTTGGTTTTATCAGGCATATAAATCTCATAGGTGACGGGTCCTACTTTTCGAATCACCTTATATGGACCCTGCCATTTCATTAATAATTTGTTGTCTGAAGTCGGAAGTAATAACAATACCTGATCACCCTCATAAAAAGATTTCATACTGGTTCCTTTATCATAGTTTGTTTTTGTATCAATTGCTGTTTCTGGTTAGAAGTATGAGCTTGCTGACTATACCTTTGTATTCGCTCCCTCAATTTTATCCAGTAATCTGGTAAACATGTATTGTCGTTTGTCTTACCTTCTTCCCACCATTCCTTTATGATATCTAGAGGACCTCTTGGATTCCTCCCATATAATAACTCAAAAGGGGAAAAGCTAGTTGAGGCTTGGGGTACCTCTCGATATGCAAACATTAAGTAGGGGAGGTATAGATCCCATTGTCTTCCTTCTTCATGTACGAACTTCTGGATCATTTTTTTCATAGTTTGATTAAGACGTTCTACCAGACCGTCAGTTTGAGGATGATAGGGGGACGTTCGTATTGCCTCTATACCTAAGGTCTGATAAAGCCATTTCAACACTTGAGAGCAGAAGTTCGTACCACGATCAGTTAATATTTCTTGTGGTATACCTACCCTACTGAATATTTTTCCCAATTCCTCAGCAATTTTAGGAGCAGTAACTGTACGGAGGGGTATTGCTTCCGGATATTTGGTTGCATAGTCACAGACTACTAGAATATATTGATTTCCCTTAGTACTTTTTTGGACAGGGCCAACAATATCCATAGCAATTCTTTGGAAGGGAGTGGAAAATAAGGGCATTACTTGCATTGGTACTTTATCTTTTCTCACAGTTTTGGCTACCTTTTGACACTCTGGACAACTCTTGCAATAATCAGCCACTTGCTCTATGTTTCTGGCCAGTAGAACCTCACATGAATAATCGAAGCAGGTTCTATCCCTTCCTAAATGTCCGGCCATAGGAAGATCGTGCACAAGGCTGATTAGGTTTAATCTAAATTGTTCGGGAATCAATAATTGTTCCACAATTTCCTGTGTTCTAGGATTTTCACATACTCTATACATTAGCCCAGCTTTTCTTTGGTATTTCTTTCCCAACTCTTGCTCCTTTCCTTGGTTAGCCATTAACACCTTTAGTGTTTCATCCTTGTTTTGCAATTCCATGAACAAACTTTTATCACATCCTCCCACTCCCACCTTCCTATTATCATTATTGTTTTCCACATGATTTTTAGTCCAACTGTATTTCTCAGTCCTCTTTTGTTTCCTGGTTTTCTTATCTTTCCCTTGGGTTCCAAACACATCCTGTTCAAAAGGAAAGTATGTTTCTAGGGAGTCCTTATTCAAATCTTGTGAAGTCTGCACCCTTGTTTGAGATCTAGTCGTCATTGCACAAAGGTTGTTGGACAGTAGCTGCTGAAAAATAGGACAGTCATGTCCGATTAGTACAGGAACCGGTAATTTTGGCACAACTCCCACTTGTATGGTCTGGGTTTGTCCTTGTATCAGTAATTCGGTTTCCTCTAAGGGATATCTATGAATGTCCCCATGTATACAAATCACCTCCGTAGTGGGTTTTTCAGGAGATGCAACTACAGTCAATAAGTCTGCTTGTATTAATGTTTGTTTGCTTACTGAGTCCAATAGTCCCATAACAGATTTGGTGCCAATTTGTACAGTAGTCATGTAGCATCCCCAATTTGCTAAGGCAACATGAGAGGATTCGATTCGTCTCTTAGGACAGAATCTTGCAATATGTCCTTTACCTTTGCACTCATGACAGATTATCTCAGGACTATGCCCCCTGACCGGTTTTATCATGCTTTGCATACCAGTATTTAATGGAGTACTAACTGTACTTTTCAAAGGGGATGGAGCAGAAACAGTTCTTACCGGGTACTGCTGGCTTGGATGGAAACTGCTTCTTTGCTTATGAGATCTTGCAGCAATATAGTCTTCGGCCAAACGAATCGCGCTGTCGGGTGTTTCAGGACGATGTTCTCTGACCCACAATTATACCTCTGGGGGAAGTATGTGAAGAAATTGCTCCAATACTATCGTCTCAATAAGCTGTTCTTTGGTCTTAATGGCAGGTTGTATCCATTTATGACATAAGTCTTTCAGATGTATGAAGACATCCTGTGGGTTATCTGCAGTTCCATATCTATATGATCTGAACCTTTGTCGATAGGTTTAAGTGTTAATGTCATATCGTTTCAAAATAGCTTGTTTGACCCAGTCATAGTTGTTCACTTCGGCTATCTCCACCCTGCTATATGCGATCTGGGCCTTACCGGTCAAATAAGGAGCTAAACGTATGACCCATTGATCTCTGGGCCAATTACAAGCAGTAGCAACCCTCTCAAAAGTCAGTAAATAAGCCTCAATGTCATCAGTAGTAGTAAGTTTCGCCAGCTTGATATCTTTCTGACCCCTTCCTTGCGCATCAGGGAGTCTCCCTTGACCCATCACTTGAAATGCTCTCAGGGTGTCATTCCATCGAGCCTCATATTCTCTGCGATCTTTGTCCCTTTGACGGACCATCTCTAGTTGTCTGGCACATAACCACCTTAATAAATCTTGGGGTTCCTCAGGGAAATGTTCTTCCTCCTCTTCACCTCCAGCAGCTTGCGCTAACCCCTCAGGCTTCGTCTCCTCCATCTGAGTTTTCACAGCAACGGGCGCTTTCCTCCGGCTACTGGTTTCTATCCCTGGCAGTAACGACAGCTTATATTGCGCAGTGATGGCCCTGGTCTGTGCACCTTGTGGTCCAGGCTGAAGTGCTGAGTCTTCCCCTTCCTGATACATTCAAATTGCCCTTGGAACCGTGCCTTGGATCCTCCAGTTGGTTAGCCCCAACCAGCCTCATGTAGCGGATCCCACCTCTGACACCAAATGTGGAGGGCTGAGCCAAAGACATTCAACAGGAGTCCGTAATACTGTTACCATCCATAGCTTTTTATTGGCAGGATTTTAGATAAGATCCTAGAGAAGGCAAAATCTAAACGAACTTTCAAAAATAACACAAAATTTAATAAAATAAAAAAAAAATGAACAGGGCAACTCAGTCTACCATTTCCGATCCTTAGTATTTTCTTTTAGCAGGAGAAGCTCAGCTGCCCAGGTAGGTGTTACAGGTACAACACCCAGGATCAATCTGCTTCATTTCAGTCTTGACCTTCAATTTAAAGACCCAGCAACATTCTGATAGGATAACACTTCTGTCAAACAGCATACCCAGCACCAAAAATATAATTAAATGCCATTTCTAACATGAAAATAAACAGGAAAGTATAACAGAACCTTTTCCCTTTTGTAATAAACCTAGCTAACCCTTGTAATTCGGTTTAAAGTCTTTTATCTAAAAGTTTTAGAATTCTAAGAGCCCTCCCTAACTTCATGGCATAAAAAAAGCAGGACAGCAGCCCGGTTCCTATAGGAACAGCAGAGAAGGAATCCAGACGCGAGCCTAGAAAGAACCAAATATTGCCTCAAAACAGTTCCCCATACAATGAAGCGAACCCCAAAGCATAAAATTACAAAGTAAACCTAACACTTACTCGACATTCCACTGTATGATTAATTTAAAAGCGTCGCGCTACAGTGCAGAATATGTGCACAGTCGTAGAGGAATAACAAAAAAAAATGAAACGGAATTCATTTCACCGCAAAGGTAGCGATTGAAAGGGGAAGGGGGGTTCACAAAAAGCGCAGTACCTAGCGATTCCTACTGGAATAAACTAAGTTGATTTAGGACTGAATTTATACAGGACTCGAGAAAGAGGGACTGCGCTAGACTGGCAGCCGAAAATAAACAAAAAGTCCACTTAATTTTCGGAACGCTAGCAACCTTTCTCATTTTCTCTGTCCTTGAATGCTCATTTTATTTTACCACAGACAGAGACTTGTTTCTTCTTTTATTTGGAAATGGGGGAATACAATAGCGTAGCATAGGTGGCCAGGCTACACCACGCTATTTCCTACACACAGCAAGGACATAGAAGGGATTACCAAACTCAAACAAAGACTACTCATGCATACTTCAGGACAAACACAGGGAAACACATAAAACTAAATAGTTTCTGACACTGTCCCTACCACACTCTGCCAAGCGTATCAGTGAGTTGCAAGCCCTGTCAGTGGAACCTGATTTTATCTCCTTTCATAGGGATAAAGTGGTCCTTAGAACCAATAGAAGGTTCTTGCCCAAAGTGGTTTTGGACTTCCATTTGAATCTGCCTGTGTCTCTTCCAGTCTTCTTCACTGTCGATTCTTCCTCAGGAGAGAGGAGGCTACACAGTTTGGATGTTAAAAGAGCCCTTAGCAACTACATAGAGCGTACCAAGGGTCACAGGTTTGACTCCCTCCAGTTGTTTCTCATCTATGCAGAAGTGGGAAAGGGCAAACCTGCCACCAAGAGAACTATTGCCAGGTGGATTGTGTCTTGTATACAATTCTGCTATGAAAAGCTGGGAAAGATTCCACCCTCAGGCCTAAGGGCTCACTCTACAAGAGGTACAGCTGCTTCCCTGGCTGCTGCCAGGGATATCCCTCTGTTAGAAATTTGCCAAGCAGCCACCTGGAAAACAGTCCATACCTTTACCAAGATTTACTGTCTGGATATCCAGGCTAGGAATGATGCTCGGTTTGGCACAGCAGTACTTCAGAGCCTATTCCCAAAGTTGGTTCTGTTCCTCCTCCATGGAGGTACTGCTTGGTAGTCTGCACTTGTCAGAATACAGCAAGACTTCAAGTTGTTTGAAGAAAAAATTACTCACCTTAGTAATTATGTTTCTTCTATTGGAATCTTGCTGTATTCTGACCTCCCTCCCTGCCTCCCCTCTCAGAACCTAGTTTTGGGAAGTGGGTGTGCAGGTGCAGTGTTGCACCTCAGGGGTGCTCCTTTTACACCCTTATTTTTTTGTTTGGGTGTTGTTGATTATTATTATTCTTGTTTGGTTTGGTTCGGTTTTTGGGTTTTCTGACTTGAGTCTTCCTTTTGGGAATCCAAAACTTTTTGTTGCCAGTTGGGTATTAAAAATGTTTACAATTTCCACATGGAATAACTATTGGAGTTTTGCTCGTAAGTATCTGACGGTTAGCTTTCAAAGGGAAACAGATAGAGGCATCAACCAAGCTCCAGCTCAGCATTCTATGCTGTGCATAGAAAGTTAACCATTTGTTCACCAGGGCAGTTTAAAGGCTGGGGCTAACTGCACTTATCAGAATACAGCAAGACTCCAATAGAAGAAACATAATTACTAAGGTGAGTAATTTTTTCTTATGGGCCACAATTTTATTTATTTATTTATTTTTATTTATTTAGCTTTTGTTGACCGGGTAAGTGCACTAGACAAATCCTGCCTATTTTCAAAGCACGACCCGGGGGAGGGGGATACAGATGAATGCCAACTGACCCTGAACCAGATTAAGCTGTTGGTGGTATTTTTACTGAATGAGGGAAATTTGGCCAGGACACCGGGGAAATCCCCTACTCTTTTCGATAAGTGCCATGGGATCTTTAACATCCACCTGAACTACCACCAATCCCGGCAGATGGGACCTCGGTTTAACGTCTCATCCGAAAGACGAAAATCAAAATCAAAAGTTCTTCGAATTGAATTGTTGAAAAAAGTACAGCCATACCTACATACTAGCAGGAATGTATTTTTTGCTGGGCATTTCAATATTACTTTATCTAAAGATGGTCTATTGGATAAGCTTTATTGCGATAAAGCATTCTTGCATGCAGTGGTCAGTCATGCTGGTTTGAAAATTGTTCGTGAGGACAGGAATGAGTCAGCGCAACCTACCTATTTCAGGGGATGACTTTCTTCTTGTATCAATATGGTATTTATTAAACAATCTTTACCGGTTTGTAAAATATGCTTAGTACCAAATGAATCGCCTGATCATGTTTTGGTGGGGGTTCATGTAGAATCTCCGCCTCAAAGGATGGTGGGTCCAGAGTATTGGCAGTTGAATTCTTCTCTTTTGAATGACCCCTTAGTAGTGTTGACTTTGACAGATATAATTCAGGACAAACTTCCCACTTGTTTTCTGTATGATGATGCAGGTCAATGGTGGGAAGATTTAAAATTTTGTTTGAGAAGTTATTTTTGGGAAATAGGGAGGTGTAGATGGGCCTCGGCATATTCTAAGTACTTAAGTTTAAGGGAACAGTTGGGTGACTTTTTTGCTAAGTATCATCTGGGACAGGAAGATGTTTCCACAGAGATTCAGAAGGTTAGGAATAGTATAGTGTTTTATCGATATGATTGTATGCTTTCATTGCTTTGAGTTGAAGGAGGTGGAAGCTAGTTTCTGTGGGTCTGGAGGCAAGCTAAGGGCCATAGCCGTGTCAGTGGCCTTCACAGATGTCCTGCAGGTGTGGCATATGGGGAACAAGGGGTTTCTGAAGATAGCCCAGTTCAACTCATGCCTGGGGGAGTGTTGCAGAGAGGAGAGGTTCAGATATGCAGGGGACTGGGAATACTTTTGGTATGGGAGGCTCTTTAGAAGGAGTGACCTTCATCCCAGTGAAGAGGGGCCAAACGCACTTGTGCAGACATTTGATGCCTTCATTTCTAGACATTTAAACTAAATGTTTTTACTTGGGGTCAGCTCGGTGGACTAGCCAACACTGTATAGGTGTAGCAAGGGGTCGTGCACCAGGGGCCACGAGTTCAAGCTGGTGGGGATAAATTTAAAAGGTATGTAAGGAAATACTACTTCATGGAAAGGATGGTAGATAATTGGAGTAGACTTCCAAGTGCATTGGTGAGAACCAAAATCTGTTCCAGGGGTCTAAGATGGAATGAAATAGGTAGAGGGGCATGGTGACTAGGGGTTCTGGGGGTGGGAGGGCAATGCTGCCAGTAGGTCAGAGCTTACATCTGGGGTTCATACTGACTTTCACTGACAGGATGTAATGGGTATAATTATTTAGTTATGTATTTATTTATTTAAAGTTGGTAACCAGGAGAGGCATATTGAGCCAAAGCTTGTTTCCATGTGTGACCCGGAGGAAAGGGGAAGGGAAGGAGCACATTTATAAACAAAATACAGCAAGTCATGTGATGTGATTACACCGAGGAGGACATAAAGAGCATATGTTGAGTACAAGTTCAGACAAAATAGCAAAACATTGCATGTGGAGGACAAATGAATTCGCATACAAATCATCTGTGCAAACTGGGGAAACTTAAAGTGCATAGTGCCAGAGTGAAGGGAGGCTGAGCTGGTGCCGAAAGTAGGAGTCAAAACAGGTTGATAAACTTCAATGAGGTTGTTGGAATTATGAGGTTAAGGGGGAAGAGATAACGGGTGGACAAAAGTCAGACAAGGGCAAGGAAAGGTTCAAGAGGAGGGTTAGCAGGAGCAGGAGGAGGGGGGGAGGAGGCTTAGCTGGTGTGTAATGGAGGGAAGGGTGGGGGAGAGATGAATGGAGGAGGGTAGATGGTTCCAGAGGCAGGGGAGGCAGTATGGGAAAGCAGATTTCCTACCTGAGGAGTATGGTGGGGAAGGGAGAATGTGCATGGGTCTCTTGAGCGAGGGAGTAGGAGGAGGAGGGGGAGAGGAGATGGGATAGGAATGGGTGGACCCAGACCAATATTTAGAGATTAAGGAAGCACAACGGGACTGGTGACATGAGGGGAGGATAGATGGGGAAGAGTAAAGGAGAAGTGGTGAGTGTAAGAGGGTGAGTTGGTAGCAAAATGGCAGAAGACATTGCAGAGGGTATCCAGTCTGGCAAGAGAGGTGGAGGGGAATGGTGCCATAAACCACATCCACATAGTCAAAAACAAGGAGAACCATTGTGGTGGCCAGCTCCCAGCAGACCTGGGCAGAAAGGTAGTCCTTATTGAGGTACAGGGCACCATGTTTGGGGCGGAGTTTGGCATGGATCTACGACCGGTTGTCTACAGATATTTTGTCGAACGACCAGACAGCAAAACCATCATGTCAACCGCATTTGCGGTTGGCAGACGGTTTCCAAGTTGGATACATGTTTTCTTCGGGGGCCAAACACCTCCGAACCCCCATGGGGTGCCCCGCACCCCCTCACTTTTATAATCAACTCCGAGTTGGAGCTGATTAGGGGAGGGGGTGCAAATCCCCTGAATACAGTGCCTGGGCCCAGCGCCGTCTGTACAGCGACCTGGCGCTGTAGTTGCTGTACTGATGGTATCTGTGAATGTGTCGCTGTCAGTGGTGCATACTGATGACATCAATGTGGGCAGAGAAGTCAAGCCTGCTATTTAACCACACCGAGGTAATTAAAAACTGGGACTACATCAAGTGGTGTGCCATCCAGTGTGGAGAACATAGGGAGTGGGGCGAGCCAGATGAGCTTCTGGCTGGTACCAAAGGTGACAGAAACCGTTTTTTTTTTTTTTTTTTTGTGTGTTGACCCAAAGTTGGTTGGAATGGAACAACACAGAACATTGTGAAAGTCTTGCTGAAGTGAGACTTCCAGAGATGCAGTCGAGGGACTGGCAGTATGGAGAACTGTGTCATCTGCATACATGTGAATATGCGAGTTGGCACAGAGGGAGGGGAGGTCGTTTTAGGAAGATGGAGCAAAGGATTGGACCAAGACTGGAGCCCTGGGGGACCCAGCCTAGATAGGGAGAGGTGGGGAGATGGCAACTTCTACCTGTACCAACTGTTGACTGTCCAAGAGGTAGAAGTGGAACCAGTCAGCAGCAGACTCTGAGAGACCAACAGAGCTCAGCTTAAACAGGAGGAGTAAGTGGGACACAGAATCAAAGGTTTTGACAGATCGGTAAAAATAGCCACTGTGATGTTTCCCCTGATCCATCACTGAAAGGATGGAGTCAATGACCGTAAGTAAGGAGGAGATGGTGGCAAGATTCTTTCTAAAGCCAGACTGGAACGGGGAGAGGAAGTTGGAGAAGTGGAGGAAGTCTGCAAGCCATGAGTAGACTAGCTTCTCCTGCAGCTTCATAAGACAAGAGAGGAGGAAGATAGGGTGGGATTTGCCAGGAGTAGAGGGATCGCCCCCTTTGTGGAATGGGAGAACCTTGGCAATTTTCCAAGACTAAGGGACAGTGCAAAGGGTGAAGGAGAGATTTAGGAGTTCACTAAGGGGGGAGGCGATGGCAGGAGCAGACAGATGGAGAAGTTAGGGTTCAAGCAATCTGCTAGATTTGGAAGGGTTGCGTGAGGAAAAAGTTCACAGGGTTTCCTTGGGAGTGACGGGGGAGAATCAACCCCCAGAGAGTGGTTAGGTAAGTATAAGGGAGGAAAAGGGGGGAGAGGAGTGGAGCCATGAGGTGGGAGGAAGGGGAGAGTACAAGTGGTAAAACAGTCATTGAAGTGAGCAAAGTGAGCAGCAGCAGAGGAAGGGTCAGACACTAGTGAGCCATTAACCATGAGGACGGGGGAGAGGAGTGGGTTGGAGGATCAAAAAGGGAGTGAATCCCCTTCCAGAATTTGGTTGGGGAATTAAGATTGTTCTGGAGGTTGGCCTTGAAGTGAAGGGACTTGGCAGTACAAATGGCCTTAGTGCAAGAGTTCCTAAGTGCCCTGTAGGAGAGGAGGTCCAACAGGGAGCGGAATAGTTTATAATCTGGCCCAGGGTTGGTGACGAGTCTTGCATAAGTTGATGAGATCGAAGGTGATCCAGTGGTGGTAAGAGGATTTAATCCTAGTTTTCTTGATAGGGGCATGCTTGTCCCAGATACAAGTAAATATCAATGGCTGGGGTATAAGTATGGTGAACCAGTTGGTTGCAGCCAGGTCACTCAGTAGAGCTTCTTTGCTTAGTGACCAAAGGGACCTGGACAAGATGTACTTTGGGGAGGAGGGAGGGAGGGAGCTGGACTTTCCTGACACAAAATGTCATGCAGTGATCACTGAAGGCATCCAGCAGTATGTCTCCTGCAACACTGGGGTTGTGGGGTTGGGGCGAGACCCCAGACCAGGAAGGTATGGTTTGATGAGTGGGGATTGAGAGTTGGGTGCGTTCTGTGATGAGCTGTGAAAGGTTAAGGGATTCAGTCCTGTGGCTGGTTGGCCTGGAGGTTGGGGAAAGCTAATTAATGTTGAAGTCACTCCAGAGGATGAACTCACCAGCAGAGGAGTGTGAGGAGAGAGTGTAGAGTGAGTCCATCAGAGTCAAGGGGAAAGTTCTTAGTGAGGCATACATGTGACATGGTTGTATAAGACCCTCTTCCCATTCTTACAAAGGGAGAGTTAAAAGCAAGGCTCTATTTTTCTGTCCTCTCCTGTTCTGTCACTTGTCTGTCTCGTGTCTGTCTAAAATTGCGCATTCAAATTTTCCTTGTGGAACCTTAGAACTGGCCACTCCAATGGTCTCACAATTTCCCCATTATCTCCCTTCCTTTACTTGCTGTTTCTGTTCCTTCTTTTGCTCCTTGCTTCTCTGTGGTTAAAACCTATATGTGAATCTTCATGTGAAACTAAGATCCTTTGGTTTGTAAATGTATATAGCAGGGTTTTAAATAGCCGGTATCGCATCCCAGATCGCTCGAATCAAAGTGAGGAATGGATCTCAAAAAAGTGTGATCCATTTTTCTGTGTTTTTTTTCACTGTTCAAAAATCAGAAAACAAGAAGGGTAGTGAGCTGAGTGAGAGCTGCTGAAGGCTTCAGAATTTTTTCGAAGGGAAAACGAGGGCACATGCCCTGAAAACGAATCAACAGGATTCAAAAAACATGCAAATGTACACAACAGTGGAAACAGAAACAACAACACAAGTTAAAAACTCATCAATAAGAAACCCCAAATTTGGTAAGAGATGTCATAAAGATCCTTTCTCCAACAGGTGAACCAGGGAGGAAGGGTGGGAGCTTACTGATGTTAAAGGACCCCTTGGAAGAAAGAAGATTACTGTGGTGAGTAATTTTTTCTTCTTACCCCAGGAGTGCTTTAGCAGTAACTTTAGCAGACTACCGAGCAGTACCAAGTGGGAGATGGGCAGAGAGCCTACTAGGAAAGAGGCTCTGCAGAACTGCCCTGCCAGATTTGGCCTCAGATCTGGTCTGCACATCCAAACTGTAGTGATTCACAATGGTGTGTACAGATTTCTAGGTAGCTGCTTTTCAGACATCCAGTAGAGGAATGTCCAGTGCTGCTGTAAGCGAGGCTGCCGTGCCCCTGGTGAAGTGGACCCTGAGCCCCACGGGAGGTTGGTGACTAGCTTTTTCGTAGCAGAATCTAATACATGAGACCTACCCCAGGAAAAGTTCTCTTGATAGCTGGTCTTCCCCTGCATACATACCCGTAGGTGGGGAACAACTGAGAGGAAGAGCCTTTGGACTCTCTAGGTAGTATAAGATGGCTCTTGACATCCAAGCTGTGGAGGTGTTGCTCTCCAGGAATGTATTTCTCAGTCAAGAAGACTGGCAGAGTGATGGACTGGTCCAAGAGGAACACAAACCACCTTTGCTGAAATTTCTATTTGTCCTGAGCCCAACTTTATCATTGTGAGGGAAGATGTAAAGTGGCTCAGTGCACTGGGCCTGTAGCCCTGAAAACCTCCTAGTAGAGGAAATGGTTACCAGAAAGCCTGTCTTCCAAGTTATAAACTTGATGTGGGCCATGGACATAGGCTCAAAGAGTGGCTTCATGAACCTGTCTGTGCAAAGGTTAGGGCTCCGAGGAGGAACAGGCTCCCGGATAGGAGGCTGGGGGTGCAAGAGGCCTTTTAAAAACTGTTTAAATATGACAGGGGGGAAAAATGATTTTTTCTTTCCCACCAAAAGGTAGGCCGAAATTGCCACCAGGTGTAACTTGAGGGAAGATGGTTTCAAGCCCGACGCCTGTAAGAGTACCAGGCAATCTAGCAGCTGAAGGTCTGAAACTGAATGGGAGTCGACCTTTTTGCTCTTGCATCAGAGGGAAAACCTTTACATTTGGCTGCATAAGTCTTCATAGTGTTTGATTTTTTTTAACCACCCTCAGTATCCTAAGGACCTGTTAAAAGTACTGTGAGGATGCAGATTCTAACTGTTTCAGAACCAGGCTTTGCGGTGGAAGGAGTGTATGCCTGGATACTTCACTCCTGTCTGAGGAAGGGTCAGCAAGGAGTGAGTTGGAGGCAGGTGAATGGACTGCTGCAGGGCATTAAGAGAAGGAGAGGGTATCAGGCTTGCTTCGGCCAATCCAGAGCCACCAGAATCCTAGATTCAGGCAGTTGTAAGAGTTTCCAAAATACCCTGAGACTCAGGAGAAAAGGAGGGAATGCATATAAGAACCTCCCTGACCAGACCAGGATCAAGGCGTCCATAGGAGGCGATCCCGTGACTGGAGCCTGCAATAGAACTGAGGAAATTGGAAGCTGAGGGGGAGAGGCAAACTGATTCACTACTGGGTGCCCAACCACCTGAACACCATGACTAGTACTTGTTTGTTCAGAGCCCATTGCTCTGGCCCTGACTGATGTGACTAGAGCCTCTGCCAGAATATTGTGTTTGCCCGGGGGATGAATCGCTGAAGGCTGACTCCCAGGTAGAAAGCAAGAGACCAATTTTATAGCACCTGCGAACAGAGTACTCCTGATCTGGCCATTGCAGTAATGTCTGTTCAACTCTGTAAGTCTGCCCTTTTATGACAGGAGCAAATGCTTTGAACTAGAAAGATTTATCCGACTTCCAAAAGAAATATGATTAACTGTGACTCTTGGAGAGTCTGGGTGCCACTTACTGAGGCACTGTCCAGATGTGCTTCCCACCACAGGGGGAAGGCGTGTGTGGAACTGCTCTGTCAGAGTTTTCGCATTTGAAAATTTTTGCTTTCTGAGACCAGCAAGCTACAAGGAGACTTGCAGGTGACGCCTCCTGTATGTGAACCTTGGAACCGCTGCAGACACTGAAGCCATGTGTCCCGACAGCCTGAGAAAATGTCAGCGTTTCGTGATTTGCTCAGGACCACATCATATACTAAACCAGTGAGGGTTAAGGATTCAAACCCAGTCAAGCGCTTACTGGCTGATCTCGCTGTCCCTGGATGAAGCAAATTGCCATTGAGGGACATCTTGAATTCTTGCCTGTGGAAGGAAGGTGTATCCTTCCTGGATGCTGGGAAGGTTCTAGGTAAGACTTTGTTTAGATCTACCCAGGAATCCTAAGCCTACAGATAGAGCCTTGTAAGGGGGAGAAAAGGGGACTCCTTGGCCTGACAAGGAGAATTTGGCAGGCTAATTGGCAACTTAGGTGTAGCTAGAGATGCCCAGATTCCTGAGGCGTGCAGCTACTCACTGCCCAGCACTTTGTAAAAACTCTTGGGGCCGAGGAAGGCTGAAGGGCTGTAGTGAGCCCGCTCTTGTGTGTGACCTCATTAAAGGTATATGGAAAAAAAGGGGCCCTTTTTGTACCAGGGAGACTAGCCCGTCTCCCTACAGTAAGGGCTGTATGACTAGTGACCGAGTGACCATCTTAAATTTGGGTTCTAATAGCAAGATGGGAAGCCACTCCCCCAGTTGTCTTTTGTGTCAGGAATTACGTGAAGTAGAGGTCCTTTCTTCTTTTCATGGCTAGGGACCCTGTCCACTATTCGCAAAGCTAGAATGTTTTTTTGCCTCCCACTCCAACAGAAACGTCTGTGTTGGGGAAGAGGCTTAGACACCTTTGTACACATAAGGTCCGCCCACACTAACATCAGGCTTTAGACTGTGAAAACACTCTTGCACTAAGAGAAGGCTAGGAAAAAACTCTGCCCCTAATGCCCTTAGGAGGATGTTCCGTGGGCCAGGGGGCCTTGTTTGAGATGTTCAGGAATTGAACAGTATCCACTGGCTCCTGCACCAAGAACCAGGACAGAGTTCTGCAGTGTTTTTTTTGTTAAATATTTGTCCGAAAAGCAAAGTAGGTAAAAATGTTAACACGCATCTGCGGGTAACTTAAGACATCTGTTTTCTGGAGTCCTTTTCCAGGGTGTAAGGAGGAAAAGGAGACTCCAGCTTTCTTGCAAGTTGCCTGATGCACTATACTCACATGGCTGCGATGTACAGACAGGCACTCAGTATTGTTAAACAATTGTTTTATTTATGCATTTATTCAATAATACTTCCAGACCGCTTGTAAACCTCTGCCACAGAAATGGGGGTTTGAAGCAGTTTTGTGGTATTGTATTTATATTTTTCAGTAAGACAGGGCTGTGACAATTGGCCAGCTGGTTATGATTGTTCTATGATATTTGTAATATAGATTGCGGTATGTGATTGTCTCACATGAGACATCCTGTGCTATGGGTCCCCCCCAGGTTTTAGTGGCAATAACAGGATATATTAACCTGAAACTGGGAGATAATTAAAAGACTAGAGAGACTTAATGAAGGGTCTCCTGTTTTCCTGTCTTAATTAGACCTGACCCAGCTGCCAGGATATAGGGCTCATAAACTTTTATGATGTCTTAGAGGAAAAAAACATGTTATATCATTATGGTGCTAAAAGTCATAACATCCTTTGATGTGCCCTGGGAATAGGAACTGCTCAAGATCAGAGAAAATGTTAACCAAGGAGTCATATTTGGGAAATTAGTTTCTGCTGATGTCACCTTATTTAATATACCTCCTGTTAGTATATTGTTTATATTCTAAAAGGAGGAGCTAGATGACACCCTAGAAGGGGTGTGTGAGAGAGACAAAAAAACTAGGACTTGTGTCTGATCTGTGAGACATATCTTTTTGGGCTCTTAAACAAGATCTAACTATAAGCACTATAGAGATAATACATTAGATAGGAAAAGTCTAACTGTATGTTGGTAGGAGTTTGTCTGTAGTTTTCTTTGCTTTTCTTTTAAGTGATTGTATGCTTTGTGATATAGTGTTCTGTGTTTACATTTACATATTTGTATCCATTTTAGTAAAAATATTATTTTGAAAGACTGCCTGGGTAAGTCTTCGAAGTTCTTTTTGCATGTGACGTATAGAGGGTTAAGACTGACAAAATAAAAAGTGTTCATAAGCTTGATGGTGGTACTAAACTGGGAAAAGGGTAAGAATATACCTAAGGTATTTTATAGAGTTTTAAGGGTTCATTTTGGATACCTGGTTAGGTGCCCTTAGGGGAAAAATGTCTGGCATCCCCCCGAAGAGCAGATTATCTGAGCCTGTACATTTGTGTATGCTAGCATAAGGTTTCCAGTTTGAATCCCCCCAGAATTTGAGACTAAAGGTGATTCGGACCTACAAGCAGACAGGAGGTTTACCCTGTCTGTTACATGTTCACAATACTGCGCTCTGAGGTTGGCACTGTGGGAGCAGAGGGCCTGACCTGCTGAGTGCATTTGTGACAGATTTTTTTCGGAGGTGGAACCTTTCCCCTATAATCTTTTCTTTTCTTATCCTTATCCTCATCTTAGAAGGACTCCTGAGAAGGGAAGTCCAGGGTGCCAGTGTATTTTGGATAGACAAAGGCATGGAGGGAGAACCTCCTTGGATACATAGGGTGCTAGACCCTCTACATCATAAACATTCTCATATCATCTGTATCACCCTCACAGTCTCGGGGCAAGAAATGTGGAAGAGTGATAGCAGCCCCTGTAAGCAGAGGCATAATAAATGATTTACCATCCACTGTATCACCCTCACAGTCTCTGGGGCGAGAACTGTGGAAGAGTGTTAGCTGCCTCTGTAGACAGGGGCATCATAAAATTATTTATCATCAACTGTATCACCCTCACAGTCTATGGGAAAGAGAACTGTGGAACAGTATTTGCCAGCCCCAGTAAAGAAAGGACCATTTTTTTTGTAGGGTCTGAAACAGTTGCCATCCTTTTTCCATATTTTGCACAGATGGAGTACTGTGCAGTTTTTCTTTGTGCTTTAAGCTGCCTGTTGTCTCACTATTGGCTTTCCCAGGAGCAATGGGAGCATTTATGTCTAGACAGAGTTTCTTTTTAGCCACTTCATCAGCGGCTTGATTAAGCTTCCTTCCTTTGTCACTTGTATTATTTTTTACATTGTGAGGAACTTTGTAATTTGGAAGCTTTAATTTTTGGCTGGGATCTGGAGGGTTCCTCAGCACCTCCTTACATTTTAGTACTTTTGAATGGCCCCTAGTCAGAAGCCTTTGATATGTCCTCAGCCATAATAATCAAAGGTTCGTCTGCTATGTTTTGCCCAATTTAAGCCAGCAAACCAGTCCAGGACCTTAGGAACTTAGTGCAGGTTTTTGTGAAAGGCCAGTCCTGCCCCAGCTCTGTCTGTTGCCAGTGCCTTTTTTTTCTTTTTGGGTGGTTGTAGAACTGGGATCTATATCAGTGCCAGTCTTAATAGAAAACTCAGCAATACTTGTCAGCTGCCACAGGTGGCTGCTGGACCCTTATGGACAGTCTCGCGACAGATGATACCTAGGTCCAGTTCCTTTATGTATAAACAAAATGCATAGAAGGTTTTCTCTTAATTTGCCAATCCTGAGAGAAACCCCCAGGCACTGTTAATATTTAAATTCCAATGGGGTGCCTAGCAGTAAAACACGTGAGGTCTGAGGTAGAAAACAAGGCAACTGTCCCTAATTCGACAGTTCCCACAAGCATTTGATAAGAAAAGAGAGGAACCGTCGAAATTAAGCACCTGCGATAAATGTAACATTCAAAATGAACGATCGCGGTAAAAATGAAGTCAAAATAGCATGGTTGCATTAAAAAATTAGCGCAGCGCTAATGAATTTGTAATAATTTAACTCAGCACACTACTAAAACAGAAATATGAGGAAAACTTTACTCAGATAAGCACTGGGAGGCTGTCAACAGGGAAAGTTGAGAGACACCTTGGGAGGGGGCAGTGTTGCTCAGTCCAGCGGAGAAAAATTCTGAAGCCTTCAGCAGCTCTCACTCAGCTCACTACCCTTCCTGTTTTCTGATTGGCTATGACCCTAAGCTCATTTAAATTTCTCTTAAAGGCATACCTCTGGGGCAGTTGCACCTATCCAGCTAACTGCTAAAGTTACTGATGCTAAAGGACTCCTGGGGAAAGAAACTATTTTATTAAACATCTCCCTGTTAATGAGGAAAAGATTCAAAAGGTACACTTCTAACAGTTTTCGTTTGGATTTTCTTATAATAGTAATAAGGTATTCCCAGAAATTAGATTGAAAATCAATTGATCACCCCCTAGGGGCAGTATGGCTCTCAGCAGTGCCTCATGCCACATTGTGCCCCTAGGTGATGACTAACAGACTGCTAATCTAACCCCTGGTCATTGCTTAATGCTTAAAAAATAATGCTTTCAAATTTATCAGAACCTTATCAGACTCTGAAGGGAGGTTCTGATAAGGTTCTTTTACGAATATCCGAAAATTTGCCAGCAGAAGCAGGCCACAATGGTCTATCTAGTCTGCTTGAGTGCTCAGCCCAATATGCTTTACTGGAGCTGCTCCCCTTCCCCCCCACCTTCCTTCATTATCCTCCCTCACATCCCTTCTACCCATCCTCCTTCCCATTGCAACCCTCTTTTTAAAACTGCCCACTGTGGTAAAGGATATCACCTCCTTCAGTAGCTTATTCCATTTTGACACCACCCTCTGTGTGAAAAGGTGCCTCTTCATTTCCCTTTTAAATCTACGACAAGTTTCAGACTCTACCCCCTTGTATTACCGTCCCTTTTTAAATTGAAAACGCCCTCTGCTCCAACCTTGTTTATACCTTTTAGGTATTTGAAGGTTTCCATCATATCTCCCCTCGCCCTTCTGTCCTTTAGGGAGTACATATTGTGCTCTGTCAACCTCTCCTCATTTTGTCCCCCATGCCTTGGATCATTTTGGTTGCCCTTCGCTGGACCCCCTCCAGCAGTTGGATGCCCTTCTTCAAATAAGGGTGCCAGTACTATACACAATACTCCAGGTGCAGCCTCACCAATGACCTGTGCAAGGGCAGGATAACGTCTTCCTTCCTGGAGGTGATTCCACTGGCGATGCATCCCAGCATTTTATTCGCTTTGGCTGCCACTTTACACCTCACTAGCCTGTCTCTCCCCTCCTCCATGTCCACCCTCCCACAGAGCTTAGTATCATCTGCAAATGGGCAGATTTTGCTACTGACCCCTTCCGCTATGACCCCGATAAAGATGTTGACTAGCACTGGTCCAAGTACCGAGCCCTGTGGGACCCCGCTGATCACAGGCCAACACTTGGATAATTTCCCCCCTACCATCACCATCTGGTTTCTGTCTTGCAACCAGCTTCTTACCCACCCCTGCAGCTTGTCCCTGGCTCCCAGGTCCTACCGGGTCAATACCGCACATGGAATATAGCACAGTATTAACCGTGCTGTGAAGAGCATGCTACAAATTACAGCAACAGGAGTACAGCAGTGATAGGGCATTACTGCTACCCCTGTCGCTGTATGAATTACTAGGAAGGCATCATGTCACTGTGTGCTGGGTGATTGGTCCAGCTGCTCTCGTGGTGGAACAGTTAAGGCACCAGTACACGGCATACTCGGGAGACTTGGGGCTGTGGTTCGATTCCCGGCAGATCCTCCCATGCTACTACCCTTGCTGTCATTTAAAGAAAAAAAAGAAGTTCCTCCCTACTGACTTTCTCCCCATCTCCTAAGTCTACCCACCCTTGGAGTTTGTTATTTCTAATTCCGGGGTTGGGGGGTGACACCCAATGCAAAAAAAAAAGAGTAGCCCATTTATTTCAACGGTGTGCGCTCTTTCTGTAGGTCGGTGTATTTCCCAACCTTATTACAGCGCATGCCATTTTGCTTGCGGCATTTGTTGCACTATTACTGTATGCACGGTTATGACCCCATGCCCTCCCAGGTTACCCAGCTTGCTGAGCAGCCTTCCATGCAGCATGGAGTCAAAGGCTTTACTGAAGTCCAGGTATAGGACATCCACTGCCTGACCTTTGTGCACTGACCTAGTGACCCAGTCAAAGAAGTCTATCATGTTCGTCTGACAGGATCTCTATGAGACAAACCTATGCTGCCTAGTGTCTTGGAGATCATTAACGTCCAGAAAGTTCACCAGCTTTTCTTTTAGAATGCCCTAATCCACTGCCAGATCTATGTGCACTGCCAGTTAGCCGGGTGCAGAGAAAGGGTAGCTAGCCCTCACCAGTACATGAATCCAAAAGTTAACTCTGCACTCTTAGCGCAATAATGACCCAGAGAGTTGATGTCTTCAATGAAAATGAAAATTTATTGTTGCACACTACATGCCATTCAGAACAGCTTGCACAATAACGTCAGTCTGGTGTCTCCCAACACACTGGACAAACTCCCCGGCGCTTCGACCAGGATGTGGTCTTCCTGAGTGGGTGATGAGTGTTCAGTTACACCCTCCTTAAATAGCCAAATTAAATGCTGAACACCTGATGAGTCCCCGGTGTTCATTTTAATAAACTGCATTCACATTTATATAAGTGGCTCTGGAGAGCTTAGAACCTGTGCCCTTATAATTCAACATTTCAACTTTTTTTATTGTTTTAAATCATTTTAAATATCAAAATTGACTAAAAGGGGGTAAAAAACAAGGAAAATTAGGTGCTAGCTGGCCTTATTAATAAACCCTTAGGAAAACACTCTTCTGAGAAGCACAATAACAAGGTTAATGGCATCAGATTCATGGCTGTTGAAAGAAAGCCCAGGGAAGGGGATAGACTTAACACCCTTTTCCAGAGGGAAAGTTTCTGGATTTTCACTTTAGACACTATTCAACCAAAAGTTTTGAACTCTGAATGAAATTTAAAACCTTTTTTAAAGAAACAAAGATAATTCAAAACAAGTTAAACCAAACCCTTATTTGTCTCTTTCTTTCCTTATAGTTCTGTGTGGCATCTAAAAGCCTTGAAAGAATTGGAGTGATCACTGCCTCTGTCTTTGAACCCTACAGAACTTTAAGAAAACATCTAGCAGTAATGACATTTGGAAAATGACAATGCTTTAATAAGAGCCATGATAAAGTAATCTGAATCATAGACCAATATCTCATTTGATACTGAGACACAGGGAAACATGGAAAATGCATATGAAACAATTTTAAAGCTAAAAGAATGAGATATAGAGAGCTCAGAGCTTTTCCTCTTTGTGCTATAAATATAAACGGGAGGAAATGGACAAGGAAATGATAGAAGGCATCCTTAGGATGGTAGAGAAAGGGGAGATTTTGTTGATGGGGACCTGAATATGCCAGATGTTAACTGGAGCACCTTTGCTGTAGCCACATCCAAGAGCAGGGCCATTCTCGGTACCCTACAGGGCGCATGTCTCAGACAGCTAGTGTTGGAACCCACTCGGGAGGGAGCAATCTTAGACCTGGTACTCTTAAACGGGGACGGAGAGAGGATCTCAGATCTAGAAGTGAGTAGCCATCTGGGAACAAATGACCACCACACAGTGTCATTCATGATAAACTCAGCTGCAGAGTCAAGCCATGCAAAAGTAAGGGTACTGGACTTCAGGAAGGCTGACTTTGTCGAAATGAGAGAGTGCTTCAGAAAAGCAGTAGCAAACAGGCAAGAAGGAGGAGTGGAGCAACAATGGGAGAAATGTCAAATCTGCCATCACAGAGGCAACAAGCCTTTGTGTGAAGCAAGCAAACAAACAAATCAAAACAAAAGAAAAAAACACTGTAGTTCTCAAAAGAGGTGTCTGGGAAGGTTAGGGAGAAAAAGATAGCATTCAGGAAGTATAAGGAAACACAGAAGGAGCAGGACAGAGAACTGTACCAGTTGAAGCAGAAGGAAGTAGAGAAAGCAGTCAGAATAGCTAAGGCCCAAACCGAGGAAAAGATGGCCAACTCGGTTAAGAAGGGGGGTAAAACCTTTTATAGGTACATTAGGGAACGAAGAAAGACCAAGGGAGGGATAGTGAGGCTTAATAAAGGAGAGGGTGGGTGGGCAGAGAGGGACAGTGAAAAAGCAGGGATACTGAATAAATACTCCTGCTCAGTATTCACAAAAGAAGAGGAGAGGGAGGTACCTGATCCAGTCAATAGAAGCACTCTGGATAGGGAGGTCAATACCTGTCCTTTCACAGAAGAAATGGTTGTAAAAGAACTACTAAAACTGAAGGTGGACAAAGCAATGGGGCCTGTTGGGATTCACCCCAGAATTCTAAAAGAACTAAGGGGAGAACTAGTGACACCACTGACTACCCTTTTTAACAAATCGTGGGAGGATGGTGTGGTACCTGAGGACTGGAGGAGGCTGGATGTGATTCCCCTTCACAAAACCGGGAGCAAGACAGATGCAGGAAACTACAGACCTGTCAGTTTGACCTCAGTGGTAGGGAAAATGATGAAATTACTTCTGAAGGAAAGAATTGTTGAGTACCTAGAGGCCAGTGAGGCACAGGACCCATGGCAGCATGGATTCACGGTGGGAAGGTCACGTCAGACAAATATAATCGATTTCTTTGAGTGGGTGACCAAAGTAGTAGACCAGAGAGGGGCTGTGGACATGGCCTACCTAGACTTTAGCAAGGCATTTGACATAGTCCCACACAAAAGACTAATAAACAAATTAGCCAGCCTGGGAGTCGGTCCCAGGGTGGTAGCCTGGGTAAAACATTGGCTGGACAATAGGACACAGAGGATAATAGTAAACGGAGTCCACGCCGAAGAAATGGGGGCTACTAGTGGGGTGTCACAGGGTTCAGTACTGGGTCTGGTCCTTTTTAATGTCTTTACAAGTGACATTTCAGAGGGACTGGAAGGAAATGTATGCCTCTTTGCAGACGACACAAAGATCTGCAACAGGGTTGATACACAAGGGGGGGTGGAAATGATGAGAAGGGACTTGGCAAGGTTGGAGGAATGGTCAGAAGTATGGCCGCTTAGATTCAATACAAAGAAGTGCAAAGTAATGCACCTGGGAAACAAAAACTCTGGGGAACAGTACACAGTTGTGGGGGGGGTTAGTAACAACAACAAAAATGGAAAGGGACCTGGGGTAGTCATATCAGATGACCTAAAGGTTAACAAGCAATGTGAGAAGGTAGTATGGATAGCTGGGGGGATACTGGGATGTAGAGGGAGAGGCATCCCTAGTAGAAAACAGGAAGTTGTTGAACAGACAGTTGGTGAGACCCCATCTGGAGTACTGTGTACAGTTCTGGAGACTCCATCTCTGCAAGGACAGACAGAAAGAAGGCAGTCCAGAGGAGGGCAACTAAAATGGTGCAGGGTCTGTAACAGAAGCCATACGAAGAGAGACTAAAGGAGCTTAATATGTATACCCTTGAAGAAAGGAGGGAGAGGGGGGAACATGATAGAAATGTTTAAGTACCTAAAGGGAACCAACAAAGTCCAAGAGGGTAGCATCTTTCAGAAAAAGAGATGTGCAACAACAAGGGGACGCAATTTGAAGATAGAGGGGGGATGGCTCAGGGGCAATGTGAGGAAGTATTTTTTCACAGAGAGGGTGGTGTACGCATGGAACGGCCTTCCTGAGGTTGTTGGGTCAAAAACAGTGTGGGACAGACAAAAGGCAATTCTTGTGGGGGGTAGGAAGAAATAGGCTGTTGGGTAACTAGGATCTGCAGCTTATCCAGTAGATAGGGAAATGGGCAGACTAGGTGGGCCAAGCGGTCCTTATCTGCTGTCAAAGTCTATGTTTCTGACTGGCCTGTAGTTCCCAGGTTCATCTCTGGGCCCACTCTTATGGCGTTCCATGTCAAAACGGCGACTTTTGAATGGCGACCCATGAAGAGGGTGCAAATCCCGCAGTGCGATGGATTACAAGAAAGTCTTTTTCCTGTGGCCCCCCCCCCCACGCTCCCTTTATTTAGTATACTAACTCTGGGGTGGGGGGGGTCATGCATCGGGGATGGGGAGAACCGCTGATTGCCCGAAAGTGTCAGTGCTGTGGTGTCGCCGTCCTCTTCACGGGTCGCCATTCAAAAGTCGCCATTTTGATGTGCTACCCTCTTATGGAGTGGCACCACATGTGCTGTTCTCCAGTCCCGAGGCATGCATGCCATTTCCAGCGAGGTGTTAAATAGGTTTCTAGTGGGGCTGGCAGTACCTCTGCCAGTTCTTTTAGCACACTTGTGTGTATGCCATCCCGGCCAGGTGCCTTGTCCTCCCTAAGGGCCCTGAGACCTTCTATAACCCTGATCTCATTGATTACTTTATCTGTCTCATCTCCCCCCATGTACACCCCAATCTTTCCCTGTGGCATTGGTCCGTCCTTTTCCCTAGTGAAGATAGAGCTTAAGTACTCATTCAGCACCTCTGCCTGCTCCTCACTGTTTTCCACCCATCCCCCCTCCTTCTTAATCCTAACAATCCCTTCCTTACTGCTTCTTCTCTCCTTTTTATATCTAAAGAAGTCCTTTTCATCTTCCCTAATCCCCTGCACTAATCTTAGTTCCTTTGCAGTTTTAGCTGCCCTGACCACTCTCCCTGCCTCCCTGGATTTCCCTGCATAAATTTCCCTGTTCTCCTCTCTTCTCATGCGCATGTACCTCTGATAGGCTGCCCTCTTCTCCCTCACCTTTGCTGCCACTTCCTTGTTGAACCAGCTTGGTTTCTTGGTTCTGGACCCTTTATTCTGGGTCTTTTTGCAGGCATTTGTGGCTTCATTCAGACCTAACTTTATGTCGGACCACTTCTGCTCCGCATCCATTTCCTACTTGATTTTCACCAGGTGTCCTACCAGAATGTCCCCAATTACCTCTAAAATCCACCCTCTTGAAGTCCACTACCCTTGTCTTAGACTTGGTTGACTCTTTACCAATATTGAGGTGAAACCACACTGTTCGGTGGTAGCTGCCCATGAGGGGGTCCTCCACTGCTACCTCTTGGACCTGCTCTCCATTTGACAGCACCAGATCCAGTATGGCACCCTCCCTAGTGTTCTGTGTGACCCCCTGCACCAGAAAGCAGTCCTAGAAAGCTTCCAGAAGGACCTATTCCCTGGCACAGGTGGTTGCTGGGGTGCTCCAGTCCACTTCAAGCAGGTTAAAGTCGCCTTTTATGATGATGTTACCACTACTTCCTAGTTTTGTGATTTGGTTCCCCAGTTCCATGTTTATCTCCGTGCCCTGTGAGGGTGGCCTGTACACCACCTCCAATCGAACCCTTCTCCCATTTGAGTTCTGGAGAAGCACCTGCAACCTTACCCCAGCCAAGTGCGGCATCTTACAACCAGGACCCTCCTAGCTTATACACAGACAAGGCATCAGACCACAAGTTGGCATACAATAGGCATACCCCCTGGCACTGGGGCAAATACCTGGCACGGCATCTAAGAGGTCGGGGGGGGTTAGAGCACAAAATAACATTTGTATTTACATCGAGTTCTGGGAGGAGAGAGGTGCTAAGGCTATGCTAGGTCTAACTTCTGAGGGGGGCTCCATAAACAAGTTCACACTGGAAAGCACAGATGGAATGTCCAGTACTGGAGATGGAATTGTACAGTATGGCTTTATTCTGACACAGATGGAAAAAAACAGAATGGAGTGGTCCTCCAGGTTTAAGACTGTACACTACAGGATCACACAAATACTCTTCTTTTCCAGAACAACACATTTCTTGGATTTTGCGCATTCTGCCGTATCACAAACTATGACCAGTCCATCCCTCTGTACTAGGGATCTACAAGACATCCTTTTCCCAAAAGTGTCTATTACGTGGTGGTTGCCACACACTGTAAAACATTACATACTCCTGACCTGATAAGCTTAGTTAACATCTGCAGGGTAAACTTGCTTGTGCCCTTCTGGTGACCAGTTAGCCCCAACTGGAATTTCAGGTGAGGGTCTGCCCACCATAGCCCCAGCCAGCCTCTGCCATCCCTTTGGGGTTACACAAATTGGATCCTTCAGTCTCACCAGATTGCTAAAGTCATCCACGCATTTACATCTTCACATTCAGCACATTTTTGTGGTGAGGCTGGGGCCCTGAGTGATGTAATCTAGCCTTATCTCTGGGCACATACACTACCAGATGACTCCGTCTGAAATTAGTCTGTTTCTGTACTCGCAGTTTTGTTTGTCCCTTGTTACAGACATTGGACTGGTGGAGAAAACACACTTCTCCCTGTTGCTTTTTCATAGCTTTACCACAAGACCTTCTTTGTCTCTTCTCTGGGCAGCTGAACAATCTTCTGGTCCCTCGGGGGATTGCCCCTTGAACCCACTGAATTTCTCAGTCCATTCTCTCTGTCAGAAATGCCCCACTGGGGTCCTGGAATTACAGGTCTGACTCTCCATCACTTCCTGTGGCAGTGCTGCTATTTCACTCACTAGGGTGAGATAATTGACCAGAGATCATTCACCCAGTCTCAGGACAGGCTGGCAGGCACCTCTACACTCAGAGCACTGCTGCTCACACAGACTCTCCTCTGACTGCCACTGACTACTCAGCTACACTAGTCTCAACATTCTAAACTGTCCACAGGCAGCTGTTCCAAAGTGGCTCAGGCTGCCGCAAGAGTTCTAAATGACATAATCCATTCTCTGCTCAGGCTAGCTGAGTAAACTGATGTCATCTGTAGAGATCTTCTATTTAACCCTCTACCAGCTGCACACTACCTTCCTAGTCTAACACTGATGGGATTCTAGCAACCCCAGGGGACTGGGTGGTTACACACCCATAAGGCTTCTTTCCCTCCCTTCTCCTCTTCCTCTCTGTTGCATATTATCCCTTCCCTTATGAATAAGGCAACACCACCCTTTTCCCTTTTTCCTGTCCTTCCGGTACAGTCTGTACCCAGGGATTACGAGGTCCCAGTCGTGGTACTGGTTTGCCCATGTTTCTGTGATGGCCACCATGTCCACACCTCCTTCTACCATCAGTGCCTGGAGATCATCCATCTTGTTTGCCAGACTCCTTGCATTCAAGGACAGCACCTTCCATCGTGATCCCTATGCTTCATGTTCCTTGTCATCCCTCCTCTTCCCCTTCCCCTTGGTCTTACTCACTTCCCACTCCTGTTGCCCTTCCCTTCTATCTGAATTCCTACTGGGGGGAGGCCTGATGGCCCCCTCTCGTGATGCCTATAAGTAAAGCACACCTTATTGCCCCCCCTTTAGTTTAAATTTAGTTTATCTGCTATCCTTCAGGACCCTTGTACCCTGTCTGTTTAAATGCAGCCTGTCAGGTGCATATAGGTCCTTGTTGTCCCACGTCTTACCCCAGTCCCCCACCAGCCCATACCCATTTGTTTCACACCACCCTCTCAGCCACGTATTGAGCTCCTCAATCCTCTGATTCCTAATAGTACTCGCCCTAGGGACTGGAAGTACCTCAGAGAAACCTACTGACCTTCCTACCTCCTTACAGATCTTTCCCACCTCCCTGAACCTCTCCTGCACCACCTCCACCTCACAGCCTGTGAGATCATTGGTCCCCAGCTGCACCACAGTGTGCGGTTTCTCCTTATGTTGCCCCACACACTTGGGTATGAAAGGTCCCACTCTCTCTGCCGTCATACCTGGCATACACTCAACCCGCCTCTGGCTATTTCCTGCACCTTTGCCTCCCCCAGCTCACCCTCTTCAGTATTGAGTCACCCAGTATAACTACCCTCTCTCCCTTACCCCCTTCTCATTTTGCCCAATCTGCTGTGTCCCTCCCAGAGCCCTGTATCCCTCCTAAGCCTAGTTCCCCCTCTCCCCTGCTTACCCAGTTCTTTGCCTCTCTCCATGGCTCCCCTGCCTCCCTATCCCTGGTCGCCTTTTCCTAACTAGGCCTCTCCTCCTCCTGTGTGTGCCTCCTCCCGGCCCCTCACCTCTGCTCCATTCCTCCCCATCTCATCTCCCCTTGCCCTACCTTTCCCCCTTGGTTCCGTTGCTGGCCTCCTCACTCTGTTTATCCATGACCTTCCCCCCTTCCCCCGTTCCTCCAAATCTGCCAATTTTGCGAACCTGTTTGAGGAGTCACCTCCTTTTTTCTGCCCACCCACTGATTTCCCTCCTTGATCCCTTCTCCGCCCCCTTGCCCTGAATCCTTATCCCTCCTGCTCCTACCCCCCACCACCTGCCAGTTCCCTACCCCATACTCCATGGTCCCCACTGCGGGGATGCCCCTGAACTCTGTTTTGTCCTCCTTGGCTCTTACCGAGCCCATCTGCTGTGCTACTTGGAGGCGATAGCCATTCCTCCCTTGTGTTCCCTCCCAGCCCTTCGCCTCTTTCTCAACTCCCATCTCAGTTGCCATATCTCCTCCCTAAGTATTTGAAGCTGCCTACATACATGATAATCTCCTGCTCCCCACAATCTACTTAGGAAGATGGCGACCCCACACCCATTACATCTGACCACCCTCCCAGCCCCCTCATGTCCTGCCACCTCCATACACTCCCCATCTCCATGTCTCCCCAGTGCACTGCTGCCTGCTCCCATTCCTTGGATTCCACATCCTCCCTTGATAAACTTCCCTTTTCCCTCTTGTTCAACTCAGGGGCCCCTATGTTGGGCAACCTCCAGATGCAGCATGTATCCCCTCTTCCTCCTTAGGCCGCCCTGCTTCCAGAGTGGTCTGCAGCTTGCAGTCCTCCCTGCGGACACCCTGCAGATGCCACTTAGTCTGACACCACACTCCTGCTTCATGGCACTCGCGCTTCAGGGTCACTTTGCCCTCTGAGTAATAAATATGGACCCCATGGCCCTGTTGGTCTGGTGGAGTCGCATGGTCTGTTGTGTCCTCCTCCTTTGCTGTCTGTCCCTCAGCCACCCCCTGTCAGTGTCCTCCCACATCCCCATGTCCCACAAATCACAGCCCCTCGCACATTCTTTTGCAGCACACACCAAAAACCAAAAATAAACACTTTTAGGCCACCTGTAAGGAAAGAAAGAAATACCTCCCTCCCCGAGAGTCCACTCCACCTCTCCAGTTCAGCAAAAAATGCACAGGTTGGTGGTGGTTCAAAGCTTATTAGAACCAGTTCTCCCATCCGCTAGTAAAGAGATTGTAGAAAGGCTACAAAAAGGAGGGGTGTGCATGGGCAGGGATGAGAGGTAGGTGAACCTACTGAATGAATATTTAAGCTCAGAATTCATAGTGGAAGAATGAGCCCTCTTCCATTGTGATCAGCAAAGCCATGAGAAGAGAACAGGCAGAAGCTGAAAATAGGGCAAATTACAGGGGATAGGGTACTTACTCAAAGTGCTAAGAAGATTGAAGGTAAACAAGGCACTGGGTGCAGATGGGCTTCACCATAGGGTACTGAGAAAAGTGTGTGTGTGTGGTGGGTGATCACTGGCGGAAACATTTCCAGATTTTTTTATCTGTTCTTTGGTGGCTGTGTGTTCCCAGAAGACTAGACTATGGCAGATGTAGACCACCTTTACAAGGAAGGGAACAGGTGGGACCCAGGGAACTGCAGGCCAGTTATTCTGATCTGTTGTGGGAAAATCTTTCGGATCCATGACAGGAGTCTGACAAAAATTTTGTCGAATGCCCCGTAAGCGACACCGGCAGGTGGACCGCATTCTGCAGTTGGCTGCCGATTCGCACTTTGTTCTCTTCTTTTCTTTGGGGGGCTTCACCCCCAGAACCCCCCACATGGGGGACTGTGCCCCCCTGCACCCCCCCACTTAAGGATTCTCAACTCCAGTCAGAGCTGATTGGGGGAGGTGCAGGACCACCGACAGACAGCGCTGGATTCCAGCGGGTCTCCCACTTCGGCTTGGCGCTGTAGTCGCTGTGGGGGACCTCACTGGTGAAATTTCGCTGTCAAGGAGGTAACCAAAATCTTTCAAGTCTATCATCAAGGGACAGACCGTGTAATTCCTTGACGCAAGTGACTTGCATAATAAAATGCAGCACATCTGTGTTAAGGGCAGGTTGTACCAGACGAACCTTACAGGTAGTGGATATGGGTCAGGCTGTGAATAGCCTCTGTTTGGACTTCAGTGCTTCCAACTTAATGCCACACAGGAGGCTTGTGAAAATGCTAAGAGGCCTGGGAATGGAGGAGAACTTATCCAACTGAATAAGCAACTAGTTGAGAGAGAGAATGTAGATGGTGGTGATAAGTGTGACTCAGTCAGGGGGTAGGAAGATGATGAGCAGGAGTGCCATAGGGTCCTCTTCTTGGACCGGTTCACTTCAATATACAGTATTCACTTGCGACAGAATAACTTATTCACTTATAACACAGAAAATGTGGTAAGGTGGGCTGAGGAGGGGATTTGAGGGGTGAGGACCTGGAGAGGCTGGTAAAATGGTCCAAGATCTGGCAGCTGAAATTCAGTGTGAAAACACAAGATTATTTATAAAGGCAAAAAATGAGAAATGATAGAAACATTTAAGTGCCTCTAGGGGATCAAAAGGGTAGATTGTTAATTGTTCAAACCCAGTGAAGGAACTTGCACAACAGGCATAGATACAAAGTGGCTGGGGCTAAGTTCAGGAGCGGTGTGAGGAAATACTTCTTTGTGGAGAGGACAGTGGGCAATTGGAATGGCTTGCCACAGGAAGTGATCATGGCAGAGATGGTGCAGGGATTCATGGTGGGTGAACCAGGCATAAGGGATTGATAGCAGTGGAAGCAAGGGAGGTGAGCAGGGGTAAAGTTACTAAACAAAATGTGCTGCTAATAGGGGACTCAGACTAAGCCAACCTAGTGACAAGCTGGAGTAGGAGTAGGTAGGACCAGAGCAGACGGATGGACCTGAGGCCTTTTTCTGCCTGTAATTGTTTGTGTGTTTCTCAATCTGTAATGAACAGGGGGTGCAGGAATATGAAAGTGTGGAGGCAATATCTCAGTATGGCGAGAACAGGGGGTGCAATCATTAGGCCCTTATTCATGGCTTGATTTTTTTTTTTTTTTTTTTAAGATTTGTTAACTGGATAAGACTCCAAAGGCATAAATGTCCATTTTCAAGGGGGACCCAAACACATACAGTCCCCATACAGCCAAAACAAATTACAAGTAAAACTAAATGAATAAAAGAATCTTGTACAAAAAGACTAAATCCAGCAAGTGCACCATACAAGGTAGTTACTTACAAAAACAGTGACATTTTGAATTTGTAAGACAGTAATTCTTAACTACATTCTTAAAAACAGAATCAGATTGGATTTGTTGGACAGAACTTGGGAGTGAATTCCAGGATTTAATTGCATGATATAGATAAGCTCTTTACCCAAAAGATGTCTTAAAGCACAGTGGCCTAATATTGAGGCCCTGTGAAAATCTGGTCTGACATATTGTAGAAATAACTTTGATACCAGTCATGAATGAAAATTGTTCAGATTTTTCAAGATGTTTCTGACCAGTGCCGTTGTAAGTTTTATTTATTTATTTATTTAATGTCTTTTTTCACTGGGTAAATACACTGATCCAAGGGACCATTTTCATGCATGACCCGGGCCATAGCAGGGTTTTATTTAACTCTAAAAATTGATTAGCGTTTTGCTCATAAAAGTGTTAAAACACTGTGAAAATGCATAGCACTTGCCTCACTGTGTTTAACAAACATAACACTTCTAGAAAACCTATATAAATACTTTCTGTACAATTAGTATTATCCCAAGAAAAAAACTGCTAATCAGTTATTTAAAACCCATGCATTCAGAGGTGCTGATAAACGGCAATATAGTCAACAACAACAGTATAAAGAGATTGAATACAGAAATCAAACACAGTTACATGTGGGAGTGTCTGCATATCATGGTACAGTGTACAGTCAGTAAAAACAATAAAGACTTGACAGTTCCCCCCCCCCCCACCTCCCAGCATACCATTGTGGTGCCCAGATGTATTCCCATAAAAGGGGCTCGAAGTTGGGGTCCATGGAAGGGAGGAAATAAAACATCAAGATTCCGTTGTTTCCAGCTAAGAGGTGGATTTTATAGAACCTCTAGATGGGGTAAATGGTTTAGTCAAAGAACTGTTGAAGTCTGGAACATTTTGACAGAAAAGGTAGCTCTGACTTCGAGGGGGAGCTCTTGCAGCAAGTAATACTATTAGGACTAATGTCACCAGGCGTTAGGACCCCACGGAAATCTTGTAGCTAGCAGTCTGTAGCGGGGTACCGCCCCCGACATTGGCTCCGCCCGACGTTAGATGTGGCATAAAGGGGGCGGTCCCCCGGTGCCATCTCAGTTCTTTTCCCACCGTTGACCCACTTCGTTCGGATCCACGGACACCTTCTTTCGCAGTTAACCGCTTTTCTAGTAAAAGTACTTTTTTTTTTTTTAAACTCTATTTTTTGCACCAGCACCTGAGGAACTCTCTCAGGCATCCACTGATCCTTGCAGCTCTACCTCTGGACATGAAACGCTTCCATCTCCTGGCACCAGCCTGGCTATCCCCTTGGCTGTGAGCCCCCCAAGGTAGGGCCACCCTGTCTGCCCAGGGTGCTCTATCTTTCAATTCAGACTGGGCTGGGCTCGGCCCAGGAAAGGGAGCAGGTCCGGCTGGTGATAGCTGAAGGAGGTAAAGGCCACCCATCCTCGGTGCTCACCGGCTGCTGCTGCAGTCAATCTCCTTAGACTTCCTGGTCTCAGGTTGCTGTGCTCCCAGCCAATGCTAGGAGTCCCCAGCTCCTCGGGACAAGTCCCCCCCCAGGACAGGGTCGCCGGTGTGGTGCGAGGTGTGGTGTCCAGCGCCTCAACCCTCAGCACCACCATGCCGGCTGGAGTAAAAGTACTTCTAAAGTTCATTTTTTCAATCATCTTCGATGTTTAACACTGTTCTGTGCATGGCATTGCCCTCTCTATCACGATGAAAGTCCAAGTGTGTGTGTGTGTGTGTGTGTGTGTGTGTGGGAAGCAGATTCCAGCCAGAGATGGCCACACGGCCTGCCTAATCTGCCTAGGCCCTGACCATCAGCCTGACGATTGCCCACACTGCCACAAGGTCAACCATAAGACAAGAACCAGGAGAGCCAACGCCCTCAAAGCATACCTCCTGGAGCAGAAGGTGGCGGCGATGCAGCGTACTTCCGAGCACAGCTTCTCTTCTCCTGCCAGGGACTCCCCACCCTGGGACAAATTATCGTGAGGGAAGCACCACCACCAGGAGAAAGATTGGGCCAGGTCCGAGTCATGCCCAAAGCTGCCCTCAAAGCCTTCTTCATCCACTTCGACCTCTGGCCAGAGGTCGGGCTCGGTTACAGCCCAGGCCACCGAGTCCTCCCACAAAAGTAAGTCTGCTCCCGCCTCTTCCAAGGGAAAACACTGGGAGCATGCCTCGTCTGGGCATTCGCCTTCCCTGGCACACCGACTCCACAAGACTACTTCGTCGACCCAGGAAGGCCATTCCTTGGGGAAACCGAGAGAGAAGTCCGGTTCATCGGAAAAACGCAAACACACAGATGAACCTGAAGGATGACAGGAGGTTGTGCGCCATCGGATGCCCCCTCCGCCTCCTCTGCCCAAGGTGCACCCCTCTGCTGACAAGCACCTGCCAAACCGGTCACCTTCACCGGTGTCTCACACTCCGATGTCTGATACGAGGCAGTCGCTGGTGGAGGATCGGACTCCTGCCCCTCCTTTGGCGGGTCGGTCACCAAAGGGACCTCCTCCTACTTTGGATGCCGGCACCCTTGGCAATGGCGATACTGAGTGCCTAGACAAGGATAAGTGCTCCCTGGATCTAGCACCAAATCCTAAGGACCCCCAGACGCCCAGCCCAGCAGTCTTCCCTGTGACAGACATCGGGTCTTTATTTACGTCCTGGTGGAACACTGTGAAGGGGGATCTCCTCTATAGATCCCCAGTGCCCACCCCGACTCCACCACCCATAGGTACTCCTCCAACCCCACCTACCCCAGTTGGAGATGAGGGTTCCCACCCGGACCCTAAGGGCAAACGAAGAAGAAGGTGTTCCTCTCCCATTCCTTCTTCAAGCGGATGCCCATCTTCACTGGGGGATGCTTGCCCATCCTCTCCAGATTTCTCTGACAAAGATGAGTTTATCCCACCTTCTGTGGGCCACAAGGACTATCCAAAGTCCCCTCCGGAAGACCCCTCATTTTTAGATATTATCCGGCATACCCAATCCATCAATGAGTGGGATGCCGAAGAACTGGATCCAGAGCGCAGATGCCTGGCCAAATTCTTAGGGTCCAAGGAGCCAAAGCCCTTGGTTATTCCACCTCTGGGCAAACCCTTTCAGGATGTGACCAGAATAACTTGGCACAAGCCTTCATCTACCTCGGCCGTCCCAAAGAAGGCAGACAGGCTTTACAAGCCCCCCAAGGCAGAGCCCATTTTGGGGGAACAGCCCAGGGCAAACCCGCTGGTGCTCACTGCCACCCATGGCTGCGGCAGTCAGCCCAAGCATCTGAGCTCCCAGCCTCCGGATCCTGAATCCAAGAAGTTGGATAGCCGTGGTCGGAGGGTATATTCCTCAGCAACAGGTTTCATTAGGTCTCTGAATTTTCTCGCCCATATGGTGACTTACCGGCAGTCCCTATGGGAAAAGACCATTGAAATGGTCAAGACACTGCTGGCCTCAGACACCAAAGAAGAAATTTTAGCCTACACCCAGTTAGGTCTGGACATCGACAAACATGTCCTCCGCTGTTCTTATGATGCAGTGGACATGGCCTCCTCAGGAGTGTGTCTGAGGAGGAATTCTTGGCTGAGGCTGACTGGTTTTCATCCTGATCTCCAGGCCTTTGTTCTGGACTCTCCCTTCCAGGGACCAGCACTTTTTGGCCAGGAGGTAGAAGCCCTGGTCAGGCAACTCCAGGAGTCAGGGAAAGCCGTGGCAGATGTCCATCGCATGTATAAATCGGAGCCTCAAGGACCCCGTCGCCATCCCTTTCACAAAGGACAGGGACAGGGAGGTAAAAGTCCCCAGGGCAAGGGGTTCAAGAGGCGGGGTCACCCTGGCCCCCAAGGCCCTAAGCAGCCCAAAGCTCCTAGGGCACAGAGCCTGTCCACTCCCACCGCCTGGCTCGCTGCCTCTCCCTCCACTCTCTCGGGAGTCACAGAATGAGAAAGTTGGAGGGAGATTTTCCCTTTACCCTGCCGAATGGTCCAACATAACATCAGACCAGTGGGTGTTGGACACCATTCGCAAGGGTTATGTGATAGAATTTTTGTGTATCCCACTGGACAATCCCCCCCCCCCATACATTGTCCACCAATCCATGCCCAACTTTTAGTGAAAGAAATCCAACAGCTTCTGGAGAAGAATGCCATCCAGCTGGTGCCTCTGGCCCAGAGTGGCAAGGGGTTTTACTCCCATCTTTTTCTGGTCCCAAAGAAAACAGGAGACCTTCACCCTATTCTGGACTTAAGTGAGTGCAATCTCTCTGTCAAGTACCAAAGATTTCGGATGGTAACTCTGGTAAGTCTGTTTCCCTTGCTTTGTCAAGGAGACTGGTTATGCTCCCTAGATATGCAGGATGCTTTCATGCATATCAAAGTCCTGCGCTCTCACAGGAGGTTTCTCCGGTTCAGGTTCCAGGACCAGCATTACCAGTTTTGGGTTCTGTCCTTCGGCCTCTCATCTGCCCCCAGAGTTTTCACCAAATGTCTGGCAGTGGTGGCAGCAGCCCTACCTGGACAACTGGCTAATCTTCACTCTGTCGGAGGAGCAACTACAAGTCACCCTAAAGGAAACAGAAGAGCTTTTCCACTCCTTGGGGATAACAGTAAGCTGGCCAAAATCACAACCCTGGCCCTCCCAGAGGCTTGCAATACATAGGGGCGATCCTGGATACCGTTCAGGGAAAGGTTTTCCTGCCCTCGGATAGGGCAGAATGGCAGATCGCTTGAGGTCTCTGGCAAGCAGAGTTCAAGTAGCCTCTTCAGTTCCTGCATGGGTAATTCTTCAGATTCTGGGCCATATGGCAGCTGTCATAGCTACGGTCCCCCTTGCCAGATTGCATATGAGGGTCCTTCAGTGGCACCTCAGGTCCAATGGGATCAAGCGGTAGACGACCTGGATCAGCTGGTGCGGGTTTCTTTGGCGGTCCGTCGCTCCCCAGACTTGTGGCTCTGCTTCCCACACCTAGAGGGAGGGGTCTCCTTTGAGAGACCACCCCCGTCTCAAATTCTGATGACAGACACCTCATTGTCAGGTTAGGGGGTTTATCTAGGGGAACACAGGACTCTAGGTTCTTGGTCTCCCATAGAACACTCTCTACACATCAGTGTTCTGGAAATGAGAGCAGTCCTGAATGCCTTCAAGGCATTTCGAGATGAACTGTCTTCGGGTCCTCTCCTGGTGCAGACAGAAAACACTCCAGTTGTCTTCTACATCAACAAGCAAGGGAGCACCCCCTCTTATCCCCTTTGCAGGGAGGCCATGAGAGTGCGGGACCAAGCGGTAGAACACCATCTAGACCTGACAGCAGTACACCTGCCAGGTATCCAGAACATTCTTGCCAACAGTCTCAGCCACTCTCGCTGTCTGAATCATCAGTGGGAATTGCTCCAGGAAGTCGCAGACAACCTCTTCAGTCGCTGGGGCCATCCAGAGCTGGACCTCTTTGCGTCCCTGTGCAATGCCAAACTGCAAAATCTTTGCTCACTCGATCCAGGGCCTGCTGTTTTTTGGCGAGCTGCATTGTCCCTCTCCTAGACAGCGAGGTTCCTGTATGCTTTCTCTCCCTTTTCTCTCATTCAGAAAGTACTGCTCAAATTGCAGTTAGAGGGAGCCAGGATGATCCTGGTAGCCCCTCTGTGGCCTCATCAGATTTGGTATCCGCTGCTCCAGCAACTGTCAGTGGAACCTCCAGTTCAGTTGCCTCTCTTCACCCACTTGCTCTCACAGGAGTGTAGGATGCTCGTCCATCCTGCTCTGTGCTCACTTCACCTGCACACCTGGCTCCTGTAGTCTTAACAGAGGAGAGATTAGGAGTGTCAAGCAGGGTGGCAGAAGTTCTGGTGGCAGCGAGGAAGCCTTCCACAAGAGCTGCTTACGCTATGAAGTGGAAGCGTTTCTGCCTTTGGGCAATGGCTCGTGCCCTAGATCCACTGGAGTGTCTGGTTTGACACATGCTAGACTATCTTCTTCACCTCTTGGACCTGGGACTAAGCTACTCGTCCGTTAAGGTGCACATGTGTGCGGTTTCTGCATACCATGCACCGTTTGGGAAGAGCCCTCTAGCACAGCTTAATGTCTGCAAGACTTTCCTCAGAGGGGTCCTACACATCAGACTTCCCTGGAGAGAGCCTGTCCCTCCTTGGGATCCACTTTTGTTCTTGAAAAGCTCACTGTGCCTCCCTTGAACCAGCGCAGCGTAATACGAGCCTCGCTTTCTCTCTTGAAAACGCTTTTTAGCTACTATTCACTCGAAGGGTTCCTGAGCTTCAGCCCTGATGTAAGGAGCCTTGTATTATTTTCCACAGGGACAGGGTGACCCTGCCTACGAACCCTAAGTTCTTACCGAAGGTGGTGTCAGTACTGACTCTGAACCAGGACATCAATCTTCCGGTTTACTATCTTGAATTCAAAAATCAAGGAGAGGCTTTGTTGCATACCCTGGATGTTCACAGAATCCTGAGGTATTATCTCCACAGGACTAGAGTCTCTAGAAAGACGGACCAGTTGTTCTTCTCCTTTGCGAAATGGATGACAGGGGCTCCTGTTTCCAGGCAGTCACTAGCCCGTTGGCTGGTGCACTGCATCTCTTTTTATTATCAGCACCATGGTAAACCCCTACCAGGGCCCATCAAGGGTCACTCCACCAGGGCTGTGGCTACCTCATTTGCCTCCTTAAATGTGTCATCGGCAGATATTTGTGCTGCCACGATCTGGAGCACGGTCCACACCTTCATCAGACATTACAGCCTAGACATTGCTTCTAGGAGGAGAGCAGGTTTCGGACTGGCCGTCCTGCAAGGCCTACTCTCAGAAGGCTGCTCTGTTACTTATTTCTCTTCCCCTCCCTGTCAGACCTGGGCCTATCTTTGGGTACTGCTTGGGACTCAGTCCTAATAGTATTACCTGCTGCAAGAGCTCCTCCTCGAAGTCAGATAGTACAGTTACGTAAGAACTTACGTAAGAACTTACTGTAACAGTAGATCTTCGAGAGGAGCTCTTGTAGCAGGTGGCTTTCCCTTCCTCCTTCCCCCAGGAATCTGTATTGTTACCTTTATGCAGGGTTGGGGAGTTCCTATCCGGTTCTCCATTCCTTTTCAGCCGGGTCTCCGGTGGGAGAACTGAGATGGTGCTGTGGGACTGCCCCCTTTATATCATGTCTGACGTCAGGTGGAGCCAATGTCGGGGGCGGTCCCCCGCTACAGACTGCTAGCTACAAGATTTCTGTGGGGTCCTAATGCCTGTCGGCATTAGTCCTAATGGTATTACCTGCTGCAAGAGCTCCTCTCGAAGATCTGCTGTTACGGTAAGTTCTTACGTAACTGTACTTTACATCACCAAACATGGATTAATTCAAAAAGACGTTGGTTGAATACATGGGTCAGAAAAAAATCTGCTTCTACCACTGATACGTGGTGAGCCAAATATGGCCTTCTGAGGTGCATGACTCGTACTTACACCTATGAACCTATGAACTCGGTAGGTGAGAGCTCATTCAGGAAAGTTTCGGAATCAAAGCTTTTACAACTATGAAATAGAACATCTTTGAGGACTTGACTGTGGACAGTTCCATTATGCCAGAGGCAGTACATAGTAGAGTGGTTGCTGAATTAATCGGATAGCTGACTGTGAAGCCTGATTCTATTTCTGACCAGTATCCAATCAGTGAGGGTGTGGCTTCCCGCTTTGTTAGTAAATCCATTAAGCACAGTGAAGATTTGCTTAAGGTTAGGGTTGTTCAGAATTTCCTTATTTGCTGCAGTGCTGTTTAACCAGTTTAAGTTAAAATCTCCCACTATTATTACTTTGATACAACTAAGGGTGTCTACCAATTATACCACTTCATTGAGACTCTCAATACCAACCTTCGGTGGGTGATACATGCAGCAAAAAATTACTTTCTTGATGACAAAATTCAGTTCTATTGACAGCCATTCACATTCAGAAATGGCTACATAAAAACATAGCATTTGTCTGCAGAAAGGGGCCGCTTGTCCCACCCACTCTGACATTTGCTCCCTGCCTAATCTAGCTCTGCAGACCCTGACGGTTTTCAGCGACTCTCCCTCCTGCCTGCCTGTTGTCTAATATGCCTCTTTGTCTGTCCCTTGCATGCTTGAAGCCCCCCACTGGTTATGCCTCCACCACCTCTGCTCGCAGTCTGTTGCAGGCGTATACCAGTCTCTAATTGAAGAAGTGTTTCCTCATATGCTTCTTAAACTCCCCACCCCAACTAGCTTCTTTGCATGCCCCCGGCCCTTTTCACATTTGAAAGAGACCCCCCCCCCCATGTACCATGTTCAGATCCATCCCGGCATCGAATTAAATGCCCCTTTCCTTTTTGTTAATGCTCTCTTTGCGATGTACTGTACAATTTGGTAACACAGTTTCAGAGTTACTGATGTATGGTATTGACCAACTTTCAGTTGTGTCCCAAATATGTGGATTACGCACAATGACCATGGCCCCTGTCACAACGTGTGGGAATAAACTTCAGACAAGGCAAATTTACAGGTTTAAAACACACTGTGGTGTGATATTTATTTTTAAAAAGTTAGAAAAATAATAAATGAAAACAAAAAAACTGCAAAGAAAATCACCACTTAACATCAGTAGTTTCTCACATAATACAGTCCTGGATCTCAGAGCTCCTAAGACCCTTCTCATCTGCATTCAACAGCTTGTCTGCGCAAACAGAAGAACCTTTCTCCTCTCTCTCTCTCTCTCTCTCTCTCTCTCTCTCTCTCAGGACTAAGCCCCACTGGGCTGAACTGAAGTGAACTCAGTGAAGTGTTTTTTATATCTTTTGGTGGGGTCACCTTTTTATTTACATGTCTGGACATGTGGTTTCATGTCTGAACATGTTGTTTCACAACCAAGGTGGGGTTTGTTTCAGGGGATTTCCTGGTTCAGTTAAAGGTACAGTGTATATTTGCACAGATATTGACTCTCTGTATCTCTGATCCACCGTGACTAAGCACTTTTATAAAGTATACCACATTCTCATACATAGAACCTTGTACAGTAACAGGTCTGTAGTGTGAATTTATGAAAATAACTTAAGGATTTCTTATAACTGTACTAATCATGAAATCATTATTGTTTTATATGACTTCTGAATCCTTTTTCTTTAAAAAGACTTTATTAACTGTATTTATTTCTATTTAAAATAGCCTTCATGCCTTTTTGTACACAAAATGCACTCACGCACTTTACACAATGCCTCTCCAGGTGTTTGGCATCATTCCAGGGACTGGATGGATGGCAATGGAAAAAGAATGAAAAGAGAGAACTAATAGGAAGTTTAGTAGGGACAATAAAGAGCTATGCTAGGTGGCCAACCTAGGGAATGGGGGAAAATAAGAAAAACAGAGAAAAGCGTTAGCTGTTGCTAGGAAATAAGGAGATGGAAAAGTGGTCCATTAGTCACAACCAAGGGTGCAGGCCAACTCTTCCACATCCCCCACATCAGTCAACTTGGGAACCAGACTACTGACCCTTAGATTCATTATTTTAAGACCTTTTGAGCTAGCCCAAAGTTTTTTTATGAAAAGCAGTGATAATTTCAGGCCGTGGGATCGTGCCATTGATGCGCTGTGCACTTAATTTGTTCCAGTGTTTACAGGTGCCATTGGACACCAGGTGCACCACATGCCTGTTAGCACTAAAAGAGTAGAATACTCTTAACCGTGGTTGTGGAGGTGCGTTTAGGCAAAATAATGTTTTTTTCAGCAAGAATACGCAAAGGTATCAAATCATTTGCTTCTGGATTTTTTCAGCAAGAGGAACTTAATTTGGGGGCGCAGCGAGACTGCAGGAAGTGAATAACAGGATGAAATCAACTCAAGGTCACAGCGGTGAGTAACTAGGTTGGGAAGAGTCTGCATACTGGGCTGCTTTGGGCAGGAGTGCATGTTAGCGTCCTGCAATTGCATGTCTGTACTGCACGGCAGACAGGAGTGCGATCTGTATGGCAGGCTGCATCCGTGGATGAACCAGTTTTGTGGCAGCAGACCAGATCTGGAGGACACCTGCACTAGAACAGGTAAGGCACGCTAAACATGTTAAATGGGCTGTTTGATCGGTGCTGTACGGGAGTGGGAACTGTGGGAGGGGTGGCTGACAGAGCTCTGGCAAGCAGAAGTTGTTCTGTGGCTGAAAGTTGCATAGAGAAAGAGAGCCCACGTCACTATTTTTAGGCTGTATTTTAGTCTCAACTAAGCCACAAAGTTTAGTGATTCATAGAAGCTTACTATAGTGTATTCAAAAATGATAAAACTTTTTTTTGTACAACCATGTTTATCATTTTTTGAGCACACTAGTAAGCCTTAATGAATCATTAGAAAATGGCAACAATCAATTCTTAAACTGGATTGGCTGAGACAGGCTCCAAGCTGGGCATTTATTTTTCCATAGATGCCCAGCTAAATATAAGAGCCAGTCCAAGTGCCTCTTCACAGAATAACATTCTCCGATGGGCCATTTTCTAAGCGCAGTAATACCCTCCAAGGTGGGCATTATTGGGAAATACCAGACCTTCCAGAGGCTATAAGGCCTCATTACGCCCCTGGGCGGTCCGGTATTTCCCAATAAAGCCCACACTGTCGGGTATTATTGCTTACCTAAACACTCAGTGACTTAACAGACTAAAATATAGCCTAAAAAATGTAAGCAGTTGTTGCATGCAAAAAAAAAGATCACTAAGACACACAATAATTGTTTAAAAATGTTAAGTCACTGGAGTGGCCCACATTTTTTGTAAATGGCCCAACTTTTTTGAGGTCAGTGGGTCAACTGACCTATTGAATTTCATTTTTAAAATTAACATTGGAAAAGTATTGATCAGTTACGTTCTCTAAACTGGGGTTACTCTCTGTCACCTGAATTTACAAGAACAAAATATATAACTTTGGAATATGTAAGTATGGGGAGAACCGAGGGTGCAAGGGTATGTGATATGGAGAGAAAAGGGTGTGTAGAGATATGTAAGTATGGATAAAATGGGGTGCAGGAGGGCTTGTAGAGATATGTAAGTAGGGATAAAATGGGGTGCAGGAGGATATGTAGATATATGTGAGTATGGATAAAAATAGGGTGCTGGAGGGGGTATAGGTATATGTAAGTATGGATAAAATGGGATACAGGAGAGTGTGTAGATACATGTAAGTAGGGATAAAATGGGGTGCTGGAGGGTCTGTGGATATATGTAAGTATGGATAAAAATGGGGTGCAGGAGGGTATAGATGTATGGAAGTATGGATAAAACGGGGTGCAGAAGGGTGTGTAGAGATATGTAAGTAGGGATAAAATGGGATGCAGGAGACTATAAATATATGTAAGTATGGATCAAATGGGATTCAATGACTGTGTAGATACATGTAAGTATGGGTAAAACAGGGTACAGGAGGGTGTGTAGAGATGTAACTATGGATAAAATGGGGTGCAGGGGGTGTGTAGAGATATGCAAGTAGGGATCAAATGGGGTGCAGGAGGGTGTGTAGAGATATGTAAGTAGGGATAAAATGGGGTGCAGGAGGGTGTGTAGAGATATGTGAGTAGGGATAAAATGGGGTGCAGGAGGGTGTGTAGAGATATGTGAGTAGGGATAAAATGGGGTGCAGGGAGACTTCAGATGAGGTCGCTGTCATGGTGGCTGCTTGATTTCTGCTGCGCTTGAACTGACCCAGCTATCTACTACAATCCTCCTCCTAAAACAACTAAAACTCGACTAAAATAGCAATGCTGCACTTCATACATGTCTGGGAAGCCTCCACGCTCAAAAGGGAGCAAACAACAGCAAAATAAAATACAGTGAAGCAACTCTCCATAGACATGGACATCGAGGGGTTTGCGGCCTTGGCAAGGGCCTGCTCTCCATTGGAATCATATTGGGATCCTGAAATATAGGATGAGGAGCCCCCTAACAGAACAGAAAGAGCTTTACAAAAAATACTCAAATCAGTCAATAGAATAGAGACCTCAATCGCCGACTTACGAATGGATATTAAGACAGTCAACAGCAAAGTCCATTTAAATGAAAAGAAAATAGCTGAAGTAACTGAGGCTCAAGAAAGTAATGACAGAATCGTACTCCACCTGCTACAAAGAGATCACCAGATGCATGCACAATTAGAGGATGCTGAAAACTGGGCGAGACAAAATACCTTTTGCATACACGGAGTGCAGGAAGGGGCCAAGGAAGGTTTTCCTACCCCAGCAGATGTCATTATACATTTTTTGAAAATAACTCTATCAATGCCTTCCGATCTGTCTCTGGACATTGAAAGGGCACACAGCTCACTTAGCCCTCACCCGTCAGACCCCAAAGCCCGACCACGATCCTGGATAGTTCGCATGTTACACTATCAAACAAAGGAATACATTCTACCTGAGGCCTGGAGACAAAAAGATTTTAAATATTCAAGTCAGAATATTTACTTTGACCATAATTTTTCTGCTGAGTTCCAAGCGAAAAGGATCCAGGTTAGGCAAGTCATCAAAGAGCTCAGAGAAAATAAAAATATCAAAGTACAGCTAAATTTCCCAGCCAGATTAAAAGTATACCTGGAGAATGGCACCAAAACATTCAATACACTGGCTGAAACGGCTCCATTTTTAGCGGAACAGAAAGTAACCATGCCTAACCAGGAACTGGAAATCATGGTGCATGAGTTGTTGTCAGTCTCCTGGGGAATACAGTCAGGGGGACGCAAGAGATCGCCGCCCTGGTTCCTTCTGCAGAGAATGGCTCCAGACGTTGTGAAATTAATGAAAAATATGGAATCTGGAAACTCTTCACCTGCCGCAGTGAGGGAAAATACCCAGACCCCCAGGTGAATCTAGCTTAAATTTAAGACTGTTGGAATGATCCTTTAGCAGTCGAAGGGATTTACAGATCATCTCAGCTGATGAGATGTCTTGATCTACCGACCGGAGAGAGGGCTCCCTCTCATTTTTTCTTCTTTTGAACAGCTCCCAAATCAGACAAAAAAGACAGAGTACTTGCAAAGACTGAATACGTGCTGCTTTCTACTCGCAGAGGGAAGGGGGAAGTGTTAACGCTGTCTCTTCTAACCCAGTAATGCCAAATTATGGAGGGGGAATAATAATAAAAGGGGCATAGGATCTTTTAGGATTTAAAAACGAACCATCTCAATATTAATTTCAGGACACCCTGGTATTGATTAATAGGATGTGGTGTATTTTGTCTATGATAAACCAAGGGAGCAATGTAAAAATACTTAAGGAGGGGAGGAGATGTTTCACACTGATTCCTCAGGATGGGGAGGGGCTAATTATCTGCCTACTGGGGGAGAGATGACTACACCCATCTGACTACTGATAAGCAGCGCGAGGGGAAGGGGGAATTTAAAGGTGGTAAATGGGGCAGTATTACCAATATAAAGTGCTGGGGGGGGGGAGGTTGGGATCCAGCCACCGGTTCTGGTATTTTATCATGATAACAGCAATTGTACTGGTACGCATGCTAGTCCCAGATCTACTATTCGAGAGGATATGGTATTGCATGCAGCACCACAAGGGTAATCATTACTCCTCTAAACTTACACCTGTGTTGTTTCAAAGAATTGACAAACCTCACCTAGGAAGTTATAACCTGGAAATTGTGAATCCATTTCAGTATTGCATTACTACACAGCAATACGCCTGTTTTGAAATTAACAAAAAGTTATGTAAAATGTTTATTATTTTAGTTACAGTTCATTGTTCGTTATTGCACACCTCTCCGAACATTAGCTGGAGGTGTGATGTTTGGTTCTATAGTCTGTCACAGGAGGATTTAGATAATGCCGTTTTTTGGGTACAGCCTCTAACGGTCATCTGCAATGAATATACAGTATTGCCTCAGAAATCGGTCAAGTGATATACTTGATTATACAAAACAAATAAAAATGAATGAAATTACAGTAGTAACTTATAACATAAAATGAATGCATTCTCCAATAAAACTAACTTGATTATTAGGAGAATTAAATAAGTTGAACTGCTCAATTGCCTTTTTGCAAGAAACACACTTAAGTCAGCAAGAGCATCTGAAATTGAGAAGGGCTTGGGTAGACAGGGTGGAAGCGACCCCTTCCTCAAATGGAAGAAAAGCAGGAGTGGCCGTATTACTTAGGAAAGGGTGCCCATTTCAGATTAGTACGGTGGATGAGGGGTGGGAAGGGCGATTTTTAAGGGTCACTGGTACCCTACATGGAAAAAATACTCCATTTAGTTAATATTTATGCCCCTAACAACCAAACCCACTCTTTTTTTACAAGACACCCTCCACAAAATAGCTACCCTACCAACAGGCCAACTGATTATTGGAGGGGATGTTAACACAGTGCTGTCTACTAGGATGGACAGATCTTCCCAGTCGGTTGGTCACGGCAGGTTGGCTACAAGAATTTTGTCATACACCATGGAAGAAATGGGACTGAATGACATATGGAGACAACAGCATAAGGGTGAAAAAGATTTTACTTTTTACTCCCCAGCTAAAAAAATCATATTCTAGAATGGACCTTTTCCTAATTCCAAAGGCTCACACTGTGTAGCTGCTTCTAGAATACATAACTGTTTCAGACTGTGCTTCTATGTCAATCCAATGGCAAATGCCAATGGTGGATAGACAGACCACCTGGCGATTAAATGTCTCACTCCTGAATGATAAGGGCTTCACTAAAAAGCTTTCAAAATTAATAAAAGAAGTTTATGAGATTAATATAAAACAGCAATGTTCCCCAGTATCCACATGGGAAGCTTTAAAAGCCGTAGTTAGGAGGGGAACTAATTAGTTTCGCCACAGCCAAGAGAAAACTCTCCCAGTTGTCCTGAAATAAAATATAAATGGAGATTAATGAGCTAGAACAAGAACACAAGAAGCACCCTAGCAACTCCTCGATTTTGAAAGCCCCAATAACAGAACGGGACAACCTACAAAAATTAGATAATCAAAGGGCAGAAGGGCAACTTAGATTCTTAGGCCAAAGATACTACGATACTGGTAGTAGAGCAACAAAACTGTTGACACTTAAATTACGTAAGGCCCAAGCAGATAGAACAGTGCCTAAAATAATTAATAAGTCAGACCCTGCCAAACCCTGGAGTAAACCCTCGGATATTGCGGAACAATTCGGGCAATTTTACCAACACCTATATCAAGAAGAACATAGGAACTTAGATATTAAAATGCTCACTGAACAATTTCTACAGGATTTACCTATATCCAGCCTATCTGAAACAGCCAGAGAAGAGCTGAATGGCCCAATTAAACCACAGGTGATCAAATGTATAATACAGTCCCTCCCATCAGGTAAGACTCCAGGTCCAGATGGGTTCAGTTCAGAATTCTATCAACAATTTAAAAATGTTTTGGCTCCCATTTTGGCAACAGTTATTTAATGAATGTTTAGAAGTGTTCTTCCCAAACCTGGAAAACCTGTAGATAGATGTGAAGTTTATAGACCCATTTCTCTGTTAAATCTGGACCTGAAGATTCTATCCAAGGTATTATCAACTAGATTACAAAAATATATGGAATATTTAATACACCCCGACCAAACTGGTTTCATACCAAATAGATACCTAGCAGATAATATACATAAATTACTAAATGTCCTAGCTTATAGTTCCCCACATCCTCAGCACAGCTGGCCCCCTTTTTGGATGCCGGAAAAGCATTCAATCGCATGACTTGGGAATACTTGCATATAGTAATGGAAAACATGGGTCTAGGTAATAAATTTATACAATGGGTTTTTTATGTTACAGTAACCCTACAGCCAAGGTAAGGGTAAATGGAACCCTATCGGCAGAAATCAAATTGGAGAGGGGGACTAGGCAGGGCTGTCCCCTTTCTCCACTGCTATTTGCATTGAGCTTAGAACCACTAGCCATAGCCATTTGGGAGTCCAAAGATATACAAGGGATAGCGGTGGGAGACCACTGCTGCAAGGTATCAGTGTATGCAGACGATACATTGCTCTTCTTGGATAAACCAGTTCTTACAACCCCTAATTTACTGAAAACACTTAATCGTTATGAGTCAATCTCGGGATTTGAAATAAATGTAGAAAAATCTGAGGCCTTAATAAAGGGGGCTATTAATTTGGACATTAAAGACAAGATGCCTTTCAAATGGGTGAAAGATAAAGTTAAATATTTTTGATATCTGGATACCAAAGAACTTTTCTCGGTTATACACCTACAATTATGGATCACTGACTAAACAAATCTTTGCAGATATGGGAAGATGGCAGACTCTACCGTTATCCCTATCCAGTGGGATAGAAACAACAAAAATGAATATACTACCAATATTACTTTTCCTTTTTTCAACTCTCCCAGTACAGAGTCCTAGAACTGACTTAAAAAAAAAAAAAATACAACAAAAAATGACACACTTTATTTGGGCAGGCCAGAAGCCCAGAATCAGAAGGGTCCTGTTACAGGAAGCCAAGAGAAAAGGAGGATAGGGTCTACCAGACCTCCAAAAATACTACTGGATGGCTTAAACTGTCCCCCTGATAAAAATATTGAACCGCTCACAACAGGTACAGTGATATACTCTTGAGGGGAACACTCATCCAAAGGTCCCCTTGTGGGTGTTACCATGGATAATCTTACCTAACACCCTGTGAACTATTAGAAATAGATAGACAAAGCATACTTTATTTATATGGTTAAAAATCAGAACAGTATGGGAAAAATCTGAATATGTTTGTCCCTGTATTCCCTTGTAGTGCCTTCCAGACTTCCTAGTAATACAGGGGGATATCAACATAGATAGGTGGACCCAGCAGGGACTATAGTCACTCTCCCGTTTCTTGAAGGGGGATCTTATCAAAGATTTTAAAACACTGCAGCAAGATTTCAACCTTCTACATACTGACTTTTATAAATACCTCCAATACAGGCACTATAGCCAAACCTCAGTGGGAATCCCCACATTGTCTATGCAGATAAAGGAAGGTTTCACAGTAGTGAAAAATAAAGCAAATTCCTATGACATGAAACATTTGATATCCCAATTTTATAAAATGGTGGAGGAAGGGATATCAGTCATAGTTATCCAGAAGATTCAAGATAATTGGGGGGAAAGAGTTTGGACATCTCAGATCAAGACTGGGTTAAGATTTGGGCTAATTCCCATAAAACTACAAATTCTGTGATCTGGAGAGAATTTAGATGGAAAGTCTCTGTGCGTTTCTTTATCACCCCCACAATCTCACAGCATTATACTAAATTCTCCACAGATAAATGCTGGAGGGATTGTGGCCTAATTGGCTTTTATTATCACATTTTCTGGAACTGCCCCACAATCAAGACATTCTGGTCCCAAAGAGAGAGTAAGCTCAAGAAGATATTAAAGTTGTCACAAGACTTAGACTTTAAAGATCTGATTCTCGGATGTACCCCACAAGCAATAAAGACTAAGGGACAGGAATATTTATTTTTGATATTAACAGTGGTGGCAGATAAAGTGATAACACAGAATTGACTGACTCAGAAGCAGTTGACCTTTTACGCAATGGATAACTAATGTTAAACAAATTAGGAATGTAGAGGCCATTACTGCTAAGGTAAGGTTTCAAGTTGAAGGATATAACTCCCGTTGGCACCCTTTTTTTTTTTTACATATATAGAAGATACGGAAGGTATTTCAGTGCTAGAACAACAATTAACATGAAAGAGAATCTAACAACTTGCATATCATTATGAGGTCTGAATTACTTAAAAACCAAACCAGACAGACTTTATTATTAGTTAATTTTTGATCATTGTATAACAAAAAAAGAATATATAGAGACTAAAACATGGAGTATGGTAGATGAAACAGGATCAGTCATTTTGGACAAGCAGTTCATGGTGTCAAGGAATGGACCTGACTTCATCTGGATGGTGTAAACAAGACTGGATTCTTGGTTTGGACACATATCTAAAAGAGACTTAATAAGAACTGATTAACTGAACTTATCATATGTAAATCATATTGTAACAAGATGTGTGAATTACTGTAGTGAAATATGATCCTGTATAAGGTTTTTACTTGTATTCTCAATAAACTAAACAAGTTCAAAAAAATGGTGTGCAGGAGGGTGTATAGAGATATGTAAGTAGGGATGAAATGGGATGCAGGAGAGTCTATAAATATATGTAAGTATGGATAAAATAGGATGCGGGAGGGTCTTGAGATATGTAAGTAGGGATACAATGGGGTGCAGGAGTAAGCATGGCAAGAACAGGGTGTATATTAATATCTCCGTAGGAGAGAATAGGGTGTGCATGAATATCTCAGTAGGAGAGAACAGGGTGTGCATGAATATCTCAGTAGGAGAGAACAGGGGGTGTAGGTTTGTAAGTATGGACTGAATACGGTGTGTAGGTATATTTAATTATGGAGAAAATGGGGAGCAGGAGTAAGTATGGTGAGAACAGGGTGTATATCAATATCTCAGTAGGAGAGAACAGGGTGTGCATGAATATCTCAGTAGGAGAGAACGGGGGTGTAGATTTGTAAGTATGGACTGAATAGGGTGTGTAGGTATATTTAATTAGGGAGAAAATGGGGAGCAGGAGTAAGTATGGCGAGAACAGGGTGTATATCAATATCTCAGTAGGAGAGAACAGGGTGTGCATGAATATCTCAGTAGGAGAGAACGAGATATAGGTATGTAAGTATGGGCTGAATAGGGTATGTAGGTATATTTAATAATGGGGAGCAGGAATAAGTATGGCGAGAACAGGGTGTGTATGAACATCTCAGTTAGAGGGAACAGAGGTGTAAGAATATGCAAGTATGTTGACAACAGCGTGTGAAGGAATATACAAGTAAGGAGAAAACTTGAACAAGTTGACCTGGCAACACTGGTACACGCCTTAGTCATGTTGAGGTTGGATTACTGTAACACCCTTTACCTTGGGTAATCTGCGAGGCTTTTGTGCCTCTTGCAGCTAGTTCAGAACGCGGCAGCTTGGCTGGTTGCTGGGACCTCTCAACTGGAACATATCACACAGATTCTCTGAGGTCTTCATGGGGTGCCAGTGTGGTGACGTATTAGCTTCAAGGTGTGCTTGTTGACATACAAGGCCCTTTGTGTCTGGGTCCAGCTAACTGAAAGACCTCCTGATAACTTGTGCTCTTGGCCGTCCCCTCCAGTCAGCAGAGTCAGACTTCTTTTTGGTGCCAAGGTCTCATTTGAGTTCTTCGGGCAATAGTGTGTTTGGGGTGGCAGCTCCAATTCTGTGGAATGCCCTTCCCTGTAAGATGAAAGGTGCTCCCTTGCTGGCCATTAAAAAAAAAAAAAAAAAAAACAATTAAAAATATTTTTTTTTTTTAACCTTTTTTTTGGGGCCTGGCTTTGTTACATAATTGTTTTAATTTAGTACTTATTGCTTTTAGTTATGTTATCAATCAGCTGTACTTATTGTGAGGTGCCCAGAGCCTTTGGAATTGGGTGCCATATAAATAACGTTACCTTGCCTTACTTAATTTGACTTAAGTCATTAACCAGTTATTAGCCATGGTTTGTGATGGAGTACTGTAATCGTTATGGATCATCATCCATCATATTTTAAGGATGAGTAACAACAGGCACAGTGCAGATATTCATGTGAGGATCTTCTGTTAACTTTATCAAGCTCTGATTATAAATAACAGTTACCTTATCCAGTTTCTGCTCTTTTTGATGTACAGGATACAACATCCCAAAGGAGAAACTGTTATTGCTGTTTGAGTGGGATGAGGAACTCCATTGTGGTGATGTGGAAGGGAGAGAGACGGCACAGCAGAAGGATCAACTTGAAGACACTCCCAGCAGTAAGTGGATGGCTAGATATTGAGTCTAGATGGGATTTGTGTAGCTGTGGTTAAGTGACATCACATACAACATAAGCTCACATCCAAGGAAGAAAAATGAAGCCGTATGACAAAATGTAGGCTGCACACAAACTGAAAGTTTATTCCGGCAGAGCTCCACACAAGAGAGGCACAGTACTCCAGCGCTTTGGATCTTCACATGACCCTTTTTCATTTTGTCATATGACTTCAGTTTTTCTTCCTTGGTTGTGCAGCTTATTTTGTGTGTGATGTCATAAGGAAAGGCTACATTTAACTGAGCTAGCACCCACACATACCAGCCTGAGTGCATGGTTTTTGTGTTGGTTTGTCCGGTGGTTTAGAGTGAGTTAAGGAGTTGGAGAAGCAGGGAGTATGGAATTACAAGTAAGCAGTGATAATGAGAAAGATAGGAAAGAATGTTGTAAATGAAAGAGGTCAATTTTATAGTGGGTCTGGGACTGAAATGAAAGTTGGTGGGCATGACAGAAGATTGAAATTATGGGGCCTTCATTCCAGGAGTCGGTGAGCAGGCAGGTATCTGCATTATAAACATTTGGTTACTTAGAGAGGTGGGACTTTGGCAGTCCGTAGTCAAAATGAGAGGAGATAAGGGAAGAAAAAGGGTTTCAAGACTGAAAATTCCGAATTCCACCAAATTCTACAGATTGTTTTTTGAATTTTGCAGAATCTTTGAAGTTTCTTTATTTAACTATAACTTGCCCATCTACTAAGACAGAGACCTGCCATTTGGCATGATTGCTTATTGAAATATACCCTAAAGTCCTGTCACATATCATGACACTTGGATTTATAATTTCAAATTCTTGCCTTTTATTTTTTGTGAGAAATGTCATGAATATCTTTATCTACTCATAACTCGTCCTCCATTGGAGCTAGGTATGTGAAAATTAGCATGTGCAACCTTTTAGTAAGGGTGGTAGATTTGACTAACTATGGAGAGATTTGGAAATAGAAATCTGTGAGTTACATGGGTCCAAAATGTCACTGTGATTATTTGTGTTTTCAGCTGCTGCTCTCTTGGTTTCCTTTTCTTCTCTCCTGTCTTCCCAGGAAGACAGGAGAGAAGAAAGGGAAACCAAGCGAGCAGCAGCTGAAAGCAGGACTTGACCAAACTTACCCACCCACAACGCCTTTACATTCTGAAAGAGCCAACAAACTAGGAAGACAGGAGAGAAAAAAGGGAAACCAGGAGAGCAGCAGCTAAAAACATGTCTTGCCCGGACTTGCCCACCCACAAAGCCTTTACATTCTGAAAGAGCCAGCAAACTAGGAAGACAGGAGAGAAAAAAAGGGAAACCAAGAGAGTAGCAGCTGAAAACAGGACTTTCCCACCCACAAAGCCTTTAAATTCTGACAGAGCCAGCAAACTAGGAAGACGGGAGAGAAAAAAGGGAAATCAAACGAGCAACAGCTGAAAACAGGACTTGCCAAGACTTGCCCAACCACAAAGCCTTTAAATTCTGACAGAGCCAGCAAACTAAGAAGACAGGAGAGAAGAAAGAGAAACCAAGAGAGCAGCTGCTGCAATTGTTTTTATGCAGGGTATATTTTCTGTTAAATTGTTGTGCAGGTTGTCTTGCTGAAAGGAAGGAAAGCACTCACCGGGGTGGTAGGTCAGAGCTGTAGCTGATTGTTTCTGGAGGGCAAGGGCTTGGTCCTCCCTCCACCTGCCCTTCATCCCACCCACCCCAAGGGTGTCATTTCCTTTATACCAGGGGTTCTGACATCACTTCCCCAAAAGGGCAAAGGACGTGTGCCTGTCATATGCTTAATAGCCCAGCATGATGTGTAGGGGGTAAATGCATGCACACGCTTGCACACACTAACAAAAACAAGACATGTGGAGAGTGGTGCACTGCACTAGCTATAGGGCAGCAATCTTCTGGGAGACGTTCTGGAGGCTGCAATGCTGCCATATTTGCAGGCACCTCTCTGGTCTGAGGGAGGAGGTTGCCAGTCTCCAGGACGACCTGGCGAGGATCCGGGGAAACCTCCTCCCCCACTCAGGGACCACAAGGGCCGATGCCTCATAGGTTGCCAAGAAAGAGGAGTGATTGGACCACAGTAGGCTCGGGAAGGGGGAGGGTGGTGGAACAGAGGTGTATCCCTCCAGTTGCAGCTCTCCACAATTTATACACCATTCTGATAGAGCATGGTTCTTCTATGGAGGCATCCGCAGTGGAGACCAAGGAGGATGCTGGGAGCCTCCACAAAGGAGGATGGCACAGGACCCCACAGGGGATGGAAACAACTCTTGGTGGGGGACTCAATCGTTAGGGGTGTAGAACTGGGGGAGGGAGGGGAGAAGGAGGTAAGGTGCTTGTGTGGTGCCATGGCTAGGAGGGACAGAAGCGAATCCTCAAAATCGAGGGAGCAGCAGCACGGGAGAGGGAGCTGGACATCATTGTCCACCTAGGGACAACTGACCTGGCTGGGAATGGGATCAGAGCAGTACAGGAAGAGTTTGTGGAAGGGCCTTAGACAAATAGCATTCACAGTAACCTTCTCGGAGGTGCTGCCTGTCTATGGCATAGGTGAGGCTAGGGTACTCCGCACCATAGGATTCGATGAATGGTTGAAAAACAGGTGCAGAGTTCAGGGTTTTGGCTTCATTGGGGACCGTTGCTGCACCTGGAGGGATACAGGCCTATACTGGTGTGATGGTCTGTATCTGTCTGGGAGGGGAACCAGGATCCTAGGTGATAGGTTTACATGCTCCATTGGCAAGCATTTAAACTGGTCAAAGGGGGAGGCACCGAAAAGGAACAGGAAAATCCCAGCCCCCTCACAAAACAAGGTAGTTAGCAAGGTAAACCCCAAGGTAGAGAAGTTGATAGGGAGCAAGACAGGGGTAAATGGAGAAAAAGGCAAAGGCATTAAGGACAGGGATGGGGCTAAAAGGGGTAAGGCCATCAAAAATTGGAGGGCGTTGAGTACCAATGCCCTTAGTCTAGGTAACAAGCTCCTTGAACTAGTGGCCTTGATGGAGAAGGGACACTTGGATATCGTGGCAGTCACATAAACATGGTACACAGAAAATCATGACTGGGATATCAACATACCAGGGTACACAATCTACAGGCGGGACAGGGAGGGTAAAGGAGGAGGAGGAGTAGCTCTCTATGTAAGGGAAGGGATCAAATAAATGAAACTAAAGGGTACACAGGAAGGAGAGGAGGCACTGTGGGTCACCCTGGACACAGGAAATGGCACCACAGTCCACACGGGGGGTGTATATAGACCCCCGTCTTAGGAGGAGGAAATGGACAAGAAAATGATACAAGTCATCCTTAGAATGGCAGAAAAAGGGGTGATATTGTTGATGGGGGACCTGAATATGCTGCCAGATGTTAACTGGAGCATCTTTGCTGCAGCCACATCCAAGTGCCAGGGTCATTCTTGGTGCCCTACAGGAGGTATGCCTCAGACAGCTAGTGTTGGAACCCACTTGGGAGGGAGCAATCTGAGATCTAGGAACAAACAACCACCAAACAGTGTGGTTCATGATAAACAGCCGTAGAATCAAGCCATACAAAAGTGAGGGTACTGGACTTTAGGTGGGCTGACTTTGGCAAAATGGGAGAGTACCTCAGAGAAGCACTAGTAAATGGGCAAGAAGGAAGGGCGGAGGAACAATGGGGAAAATTAAAAACTGCCATCACAGAGGCAACAAGCCTTTGTGTGAAGCAAATAAACAAAACTCAACGAAGGAAAAAAACACTACAGTTCTCAAAAGAGGTGTCAGGGTAGATTAGGGAGAAAAAGGTAGCATTCCGGAAATATAAGGAATCACAGAAGGAGCAGGACAGAGAACTGTACTAGTTAACGCAGAAGGACGTGGGAAAGGCAGTCAGAATAGCAAATGCCCAAACCAAGGAAAAGATAGCCAACTCGGTTAAGAAGGGGATAAAACTTTTTATAGGTACATTAGGGAGCGAAGAAAGACCAAGGGAGGGATAGTGAGGCTTAATAAAGGGGAGGGTGGTGGGCAGAGAGTGACAGTGAAAAAGCAGGGATACTGAACAACTACTTCTGCTTAGTATTCACAAAAGAAGAGGAGGGGGAGGTACCTAAACCAAACAATAGAAGCATTCTGCATATGGGGTCGATAACAGTCCATTCACATAAGAAAGGGTCCTGAAAGAACTCCTAAAACTGAAGGTGGACAAAGCAATGGGGCCTGACAGGATTCACCCCAGAATTCTAAAAGAACTAAGGGGAGAACTAGAGACACTACTGACTACCCTTATTAACAGATCGTGGGAAGAGGATGTGGTACCTGAGGACTGGAGAAGGGCAGATGTGATTCCCCTTCTCAAAAAGAGGGAGCAAGGCAGCGGCAGGAAAGTATAGACCTGTTAGCTTGACCTAAGTTTACTAGGTTTACTAGGTAAGTGAGGACAAAAGGAAGCCATGAAGCCTATCTTGATTGTCCCCCACATGTGTGGGAAATTACACTTTGTTGTAGTTTTTGGAGAGCCAATGATCTATACCCTTTTTAAAGGATTCAAAGGTATTACAGTCTACTAACTCTTGTGGTAGCTGGTTCCAGAGCCTTGGTGTTCTTATCGAGAAGAAATGAAGCCTTCTGTTTGTTTTTGCTTTACACGCCATTAGTTGTTGATTGTGAAGTCTAGGTACTATTTTTCTTTGTTTTTTAACAATACCACATTTGTCCATCAGAGAGGGTGATTTGAGAATTTTATATAAGAACAGAAGATCACCTCTGGAGCGCCTAAACTCCAGTGAATGTAGGCTAGTTTTTTGAAGCCTCTCTGGATATGGTACTGATGCTAGATGGGGCACCATTTTTGTTGCCCTTCTCTGAACTCTTTCAATTACTTGAATGTCCCTGACATGTATGGACTCCACACTGGTGACCCATAATCTGTATACGGTCTGATGTATGTTTTAAACAATGGGATAATACATCCCTCTGTCTTAGATATAAACGTACGGTTAATGCGCCTAAGTAGTGAATGAGCGGTTTTAGCTACATGATTACAGTGATTGGAGGAGGATAATTTGTCATCTATCAGGATGCCCAAGTCTCTTTCACATATTGAAGATATAATGATAATATTATGTAGCGTATACATTTATTTGGGATTATTGTAACCTAAGTGGAGAACAAAACATTTGTCTGAATGTCATTTTGTTTTTCTGTCCCCAGTGCTCTAATACTGAGAGGTCATTTACTAATAAGTCCATATTATAGTCGGAATCCACTCTACCACCTAACTTTGCATCATCTGCAAATTTCGAAAGTATGTTCCTGGAGCTAATCTGCATGTCTGAGATGAAAATATTGAATAGTACTGGGCCCAGAACTGATCCCTGCGGCACACCACTGGTCACACCCATATTACTGGAATAGGCACCATTGATCCTAACATGCTGTGTCCTGTTGGTTAACCAACAATTATTCCATTTTATTATGTTACAAGAAAAACCTAGGTCTGATAGCTTAGCTAGGAGAATATTATGAGTAACCTTATCAAATGCTTTGCTATAATCCAGAAGGATGACATCCATGGGAATCTTATTGTCTAGTTCTTGGTTAGCAGTATTGTAAAAGGCTATTAAATTGGTAGTGCAAGACAAGCCTTGCTTGAACCCATGTTGTGAGTGGTCAATAATGCCTAGAATTTGCATTTCTGCCTCTAATATGCCTTTAATAATTTTTTTCCATTGCTTTACATGGGATGGAAGTAAGGCTAATGGGGCAGTAATTACTCACTATGGAATGGTTACCCTGTTTATGTTGGCTTGCCGCGCTTGCGCAAGCCAACATCTTGCGGTAGTGCAGATTTGGGGGCGCAGCCACTGTTGGGCGAATGCAGGGCACGCATCAGTAGGTACGTCCCTCATTCCCCAATCAGCCTGCATGCCGGCGCCATACCATGCATACATAATGGGGCGAGCACATCTAAGCAAAGGTCCGCTGCAATCCGAATAAAGCTCATCATATGCAGCGGTTCTTTGCTTGCCGTGCTCGCCGCCATTATGAACACGGTCGGCGAGCGAGCGGGCGCCCACCTCACGTCTGCCAACATCGGAGGTGCCCAATCCCCTGCCGTAACCCCCCGCTGTCTTTGTGTGCCGACAGGAGTCCACTCTCCCGGGCATCACCCCAGTTGTTGAATGACGAGGGTGCCCAATCCTCGGCTCGCACCCCTCCACTTTCTTTGTTTGCCAATGAGGGTGTCCAATCCCGTCGAGCGTTACTTTCTCCCCGTTGTGTGCCGGCCAGTGCCCAATCCTCATCAGCTACTGACCTCCCCAAAAAACAGTTAGAGTGGCACTCTGGGAGCCCACCCCAGCATGTACCAAATGCCCTGGAAAAAAAAAAACTTTCCTGATGGTTTTCCCTGTTTTTTACCCTGTAAAAGCGAAGCGTCCCTCGTAGTCTCGTGCCCCTCCCCACCCGCACCCACCCACTGTGCACCTGCCTCCCCTCACCCCATACTTACCTCCGAGTCCAGCGACGATCTTCGGTGGACCGGGAACATGTCTGCACTTCAAAGCCGGCCGCGAACTGAGGAATTGCCGGTAAGCTGTAGAATGGAATGAATAGGGTTTTTTCAACTTTGCTGCATATCTCGGGCATTTCTTGGAATTTTTGTACCAAATTTTCAACATGGGGTTTTTGGGGTCCCTCCTCATGCATTCTATCACTGTCATTGCATTAATCGGCCTCGAAAGGTGATTTCGCAGTCACTGCGTGAAATCACTTTTCGGGACCCATTAATGAAATGACAGTGCCAGTGTTCATGAGGTGGCCTCTCAAAAAGCCTATGTTCCAAATTTGGTGGAAAAAATCCAACAAATGCCTATTTTATGAGCGTGCGTTGCGCAGTTGCTACACAGGCTCGTAACTTCGCACATTCGCAATATTTTAATGCCGGATTTTCAGCATTGTCATTTTTATACACCTCCTTGTGAACAGTACAGCTGTCATTTTCCACATCCTGCCCGAAATGTGTTTCCTCACGTCCGGCGCACAATAGCGCAGTCGCTGTGGGAAATCAGTGTTTGGGCCAGATTATGAAAATGACAGTGACACAGTTTATAAGCAGAGGTCCTAAAATGCCTATGTTAAAAATTTGGTGATGATACTCCATAAAATGACTGTGTTACGCGCGTGTGTTGGCAAATTGCATGCAAGCTTGTACTGTCGTGCATTTGTGATATTTTCACTCTAGATTTTCACCATTGCCATTTTTCCACACCCCTTGATGAACAGTACAGCCGTGATTTCACATATCCTGCCCAAAATGTGTTTTTGCACTTCCGACGCAGAATAGCATGGTTGCTATGTGAAATCACTTCTTGGGACACTTTGAGGAAATAGTGACACTGTACATGAACAGAGGTGCTAAAACGCCTATGTTGAAAATTTGGTGCCGAACGTCCATAAAATGGCAGTGTTGCAAGTGTGCATTGCATATTTCCCACGCACCCTTGTAACTTCTCAAATTTGTCATATTTACATGCCACATTTTACTAACATACTAACATACTAAAATGCCAGCAGAATAGTCCTAACGGTCTTTCGTGTCTGCTCGTTTGGTCTGCCCCCACCCTGGGTGCTGACCTTGCTGCCCCCCTCGCCTTCTCTGGCTTCTCCCTTCCCAGTTCCGGATATTCTTGCTGCATTGGATTTTGCTTCCAGAACCCTTCCCCTGTACCTGTCCCACCCCCTCTTGAACCTCCACTGTTTCTGCCTCCACCAGCCCCTAGGCAGCGATTCCATGGCTCCACCACCTCTCAGTGAAGTAGCACCTCCTTTCTCCCTGAATCTTTCCCGCTCCAGCTTCCACCCATGCCCTCTAGTGGTCCCTCCTCCTTCCTTTGAAGCACCCTGACTGTTCCTCCTATTTACCCTCTTCATGTACCTGAAGACCTCTATCATGTCCCCCGGTCCCTCTCTCTTCCAATGTGTGACATATTTAGCTCTTCAGCCTCTCCTCATAGGTCCTGTCCCCAAGCCCCAAATCATTTTGGTTGCCCTCCTCTGGACCCTCTCCAGGAGGTTGATGTCCTCTTTAAGTGTGGCCTCCAAACTGCACGCAGTACTCAAGGTGCGGCCTCACCAAGCAGTTATACAGAGAGAGTATCACTTCCTCCTTCTGAGGTGATCTCCCTAGCGATGCATCCCAGCATCCTGTTGGCCTTGGCTGCTGCCTCCTACAGGTCTCAGAGTTGTTCATCTTGACATCCACCACCACCCCAGGTCCCTCTCAGCCATTGAGACTTGTAGCATTCCCCCAGGGTGTACACTTGGCCGGGTTTCTGGCCCCCAGGTGGAGTACCTTGCATTTCCCTGCATTGAACCTCAGCTTCCACTTTCTAGACCATCTTTCCAGAGCCTCCAGGTCCCCCTGTAGGGCCACCCTCCCCTCCTCCCCATCCACCTCTGCCCCCAGTTTTGAGTCTTCCGCAAAGAGACTCATCTCACTCCTGATACCTGTCCTTATGTCAGAGACGTAGGCAACACTGGCATTTTTTTGCACCTTCTTATGAACTGTGCAGCTGTCATTTTCACATCCTGCCCAACATGTTTTCCCGCACTGCACTACCAACACCCAAAGGACACCCTAATGCCTGTCACTGTCTGCAGGGTGGGGGTGGGCTGGCATCAGTTCAGTACTTCACTGCCATTCCTATGATGCATCTCTCTAACTCCTGCACTGCCAATGCCAGCAAGCCAACATTCGGCATTGACAAATGCTTGTTAAGTATAGGCACAACTGTAGCAGTTATCCAATCAGATGGAACGGATCTTTCCGCTAATGATTTATTAAAAATAATGGAAAGTGGTGTGGCAATATTTTCAGCTGTTTCAACCAAAAATCTAGGATTAATTAAGTCTGGTCCACAGTTAGTTTTTGGTTTTAATTCTTTTAACAGGGGAAACTACTTCAGAAATAGTTAAGGTGTGGTTATTTTTAGTAGAACTTGATATGATAGTATTTGTATTAATTATGACTGTATGATTTGAGAATACTGATGCAAAATAGGTGTTAAATGTGTCAGCTGTCTCTCTATCAGATGTAATGGTGTTTGTGCTGTTGGTCAATGTCCCAATTTGTCTGTTACTGCCTTTTTATGTTTGCTTGCACGCATGTGCAAGAAACATAGTGCTATCATCCGAGTTTTCCAGAGGTGTGTCAGCCACTTCCAATTCAGTCAGTATGTTTGCAGGCACGGTCGCAGTGCACCAATCACTGCTCCAGCTGTCTATGACAGCTGAAAATGCAGTGGCATACAGCTGAAAGGGAGAGCTCCGCTTCAGTGAGCAGAGCTCCCCCCCTCAACACGCACGCACGCATATTGGCGTGCTGACGCGTCCCCCGCACGCACATACAGTATAGCCGACGGGTGCCCACGCCCCCGCCGGCCCCACGCCTCAAAAGTTTCTGGTTACGCTGGGAGCCCACCCCAGCATGGCACACGTCCGTATGGCCGACGGGGTGCCCAGTCTCCCATCGGCTCCAGCCCCTCCCAAACATCCTTTCCAGCTGCCATGCTGGGAGCCCACCCAGCGTGGCACACGTCTGTATGGCCGACGGGTGCCCAATACCCCGTCGGCTCCAGCCCTCCCAAAACCGGTTACAGCTGCCATGCTGGGAGCCCACCCAGCGTGGGCACATGTTCTGTATGGCCGACGGGGTGCCTAATCCTCGTTGGCTCCAGCCCCCAAACATCCTTTAGCTGCCATGCTGGGAGCCCACCCCAGCATGGCAAATGTCCCGCTATTCTTAGTAATTAAAAAAACTGAATTAAAACGGTCCTTGTAGTCTCCTGCCCCCACCCGCACTCCACCCACTGTGCACCCTGCCTCCCCATTCCCCTCACCCATACTTACCTCTGGAGTCTGGAGCGATGATCTTCAGTGGACCGGGAACACGTCTGCACTCTTCAAAGCCGACCGCAAACTGAGGAAATGCTGGTAAGCTGTATAATGTAATAGATAGGGTTTTTTCAACTTTGCTGCATATCTCGGGCATTTTTTGGAATTTTTGCACCAAATTTTCAACATAGGGTTTTTGGGACCCCTTCTCATGAATGCTATCACTGTCGGGCCCAAACGTTACCCCATTCTCCTATACCGCACCCATCTCACCGTATTTCCTGATGGAATGGGTTGCGCATAAGGGCTAAAGACCCCAAGGCACACCGAGACACTTGTCAGTGTCTGCAGGGTAGGGTGTGGTGAAATGGCGTGGTCATTATGTCTGATGACCCAAACGCACACCCCAATGCCTGTCACTCTCTGCAGGGTGGTGGTGGGGTTGGATTCAGTTCAATACTTCGCTACCATTCCTATTATGCAGCTCTGTAACTTCTACACTACCAGTGCCAATGCCAGCAAGCAAACATTCGGCATTGACAAATGCTTGTTTACTATTGAGATAAGAAAATATGGATTTGTGATTATCTTTGGAATGGGCTGTGTGGAACTCGAGGTTCCATTTTGCCTTCCTGATAGTCCTTTTTAGTACTTTAACGGCAGTTCTGTATTGTCCCAGTATGAGTTATTTTGTGTCTGTTGTGCATTTTGTTTTTAAATGAGTAAATAATTTTTTCTTCTGTTTGATTTTCCTATGAATATCATTAACCATAAAGGAATTTTACCTTTATTGTTATATTTTATCCGGGCTGGAATATAAGCTTTTTCTAGGTCTATTATCTTGTTTTTAACAAATACCCAAGAGTCTTCCAGGGTTAAAGGTGATAAAATTGTTTCACATGGAGTATTTTTTAGGCTGTTGTTTATTGCCTCAAAGTTGGCTTTGTGGTAGTTATACACCTGAGCATTATTAACTATTATGCTAGATTCATACTGTAGATCAAATACAATGGTATGCTGGTCACTATTCCCTAGTGGGTCTGATATTGAAAGATTTAAGACTTTGTCCTCAATATTGGTAATCACAGGGTCTAAAATATTGCACTATCTAGTGGGTTCTTGAACAATTTGCTCAAGCCCTAATTCATTGATTGTTTAAATAAAAGTTTTTTTCAACAGCTGTTGTGCCGTAAGTAGTAAACCAATTTATGGACGGCATGTTAAAGTCTCCCAGGATCAGGATATCACCTTTATTCGTCATGTGGCTGATGTCCTGTATTAATGTGTTTGTATATTCTGAATCGGAGGATGGTGGGCGATAACATGTACCCAAAATTAGTTGTGGGTGTCCCTGATACTGAATGGCTACCCATATACTTTCCGTTGGTGAAGTACATGGGTATTCATGTGAATGAATTGTGTCTTTAATATAAAGACATTCACCACCTCCTTTTTTGTGAAATCTATCTTTTTGGTATAATTTAAAGCTCGGAATGTCTCATCCAGGTTGAATCTGGGTCCCACCATGTCTCTGTTACTGAAATTATGTCAATATCCAGTAAGTGAATTTTGGTTTCAGGCTTGGAGATTTTTAACAAGTTTAAGGACCTTGCATTAAGAGATAATATTTTGCAAACCTTAGATGTTGGAGGCTTATTTGCTAGAGTCTTGGGTGTCACCCCAAACTCCCCGTTGATGTCAGTTTAAACAGCTGCTAATGTGTGAGAGAATTCTCCTGCCTAAGATGGAACTACCTCTCCTGCTCAAATGGAGCCCATCCCAACAGAAGAGAGAAGGGTAGTCTACAAAATTTTCCCAATGTGTAAAGCATTTTATTTCCTTTGACAAACACAATTTCCTCAGACACTCATTGTAGGATTTAATTCTGTTAGTAACATACTCAGTAGCTCTTGGTACTGGCAAAACCTCCGAAAAACATATTTCACAACCCATTTCGGTCAGGATGTTGTTAAGGCAGATGGTATTTAACTTCATTTGGTTTAGGTGGCATCTATTGATATCATTTGTACCAGCATGTATTATCACCAGGGGGTTTGCACCAGAATGTTTCAGTATGTTTGGAGCCATCAAGGTTATATTGGAGATACCTGCTTCCCTGAAGCTGGAGGAGGTACGTTTACTTTTATCTGGATTACACACCATCCTGTCAATGTGTTTAACAGTGGAGTCCCATAATACAAATACCTGCCTGGGAGAATCCACCTTGCTAGTTGTTGTTCCAAGGTTAGGTGTAGTCGATTCTAGGGGGACTGGGCTTTTGTTGTTGGATTTCACCTCCATCTGAGTGAGTGTAGGTACAGAGGTAGAGAGATTTCTTTGCTAGTGGTCATAAGAAGTGGGGGTATCTAATGAGTCTGGGTCCAGAGTATCATCGTCTGGTGTTAGGACCTCAAACTTGTTATGTGTCTGCACCACTGGGGCACTATTGAACACCTGGCCACCCCTGTGCTTTGTTTTACCTTTGGGGACCTGTGGCCATGTTTCATCCTCTGGGTTGGGTACAGGTGCTAATACTGAAGTGGCTACTGAATTTTTTGGTTCTAGTACTGTATTAGTGCCACTACAGGGATAGTAAAGAGATGCAATTTCATCAGTGTATGACTCTAATGAGTGTAAGTCTGGGTCAGAGGGGCTCTTAGTGTGCAGAATGTTTAATTCGTCCTGTAATACCCTGAGCAACAGACATTTATTGCATATAAAATTCTCAATTTGTGGCCCAATGGCGTACATTTGACAACTACCACACAGATTTTCGTGGGTCCCCATATTATGTTATGTTTGGCCACACACTTTCACTTAATATGCTCGTGGTCTATCTCAGGCCCTTCCTAGCGTCTATAGTATTTGCTATTGTTGTGAAAGATATATAAACAGTTGTTATTTGTCTGACCTACCTCCCTGCCGACCCAGCTGACACAGCAGACCACAGCTGAGGCGTGCGTGTCTCTGTGCTGAGCTGCTGGCGTGCTTGCTCCACACGCTGGAGCTGTGCCTTATAAGGAGTGGGGGCAACAGGAAGTAGTGTGTCACTTCCTGCTGACCTCTCACCCGAAAACAGACTATTTTAAAGTTCACCACTCAATAGAGCGGAAACAGAACTAGATGACAGTAAAGGGAGAAAGGAAAAAGGAATGGGTGTTTGTGCTATCTGCATGTTAAAGTTTCCAAATAATGGTTGTGCGGGACATATATTGACATCAAGGTGAAGATAACAGCACAATTGGGCATGAACTCAGGAGGACCAGTAAATAGGTGTAGTTTTCAAAAAGCGGGGGAGTACCTTAGGAGCTACATAGAGAAGTGTTTGGTACTGAATATGTGCTCTACGACTGAGCTCCCGCTCCAGTATAAGCCACTGCTGCACATAACAGGGCTGAGCAGTATCAGCCAGGTTGCCCCAACGCAGATACTTAGAGCCATGAAGTGCAAGGTAATATAGATTAAAGCCGGATAGTCATATACCGTCTAAAGTAGAAGAGCATGTGAGCTTACAGTATGCCCATCTATCCGCTCCTTCCTTCCACAAAAAAGAAGAAAGTTTTGAATGAAGACGAATGGACCATGCATGAGGGAGAATAACATTAAGCATACCTAATGGATACAAGAGGCATGGAAGGATGTTTATTTTATATATGTTGGCCCTACCCCAGAATGATAAAGTGAGTGCAGCTCACCGCCGTAAGTCTTGAAAGATAGTCTGTAACAAAGGTTCCAAGTTAGACTTGTATAAAGTTGTAAGGTAGCGGGGAAATATGGATGCCTAGATAGGGAAGGGTGCTAGGTTCCCATTACAAACCCAAAGACAGAATACAAGCCTTATCAACAAAAGCACTTGGGGGAAGAACCTTAGTCTTGTTAAGATTTGAGCCGATAGACCGCAATATTACCAATATTATCAGTTTCAGCTAGCGCAGCCAGAAGGGAGGTAGTAGGATAGGACAAATGCAGAAGAATATCATCTGCATAAGCTGAAAGCTTACCCAAAAATACCCCAAATCTGTGGATTTCCTTTCAGCCGCAACAGAAGAGGCTCTAGGTAGAGCTCAAAAAGGGGAAATATGGATGTCTAGATAGGGAAGGGCGCTAGGTTCCCATTATAAACCCAAAAACAGAATGTAGTGCCCATTGGGTGATAGTCTCATAATGAGGGCATATTACCTGCTTCTATGCTTGTCTTTGCTCATCTTATATGTGTTAGACCCGAACGTGAATCAAAAAATAACTCCTAGAGTAGAGAATGGCTCTCTTTATACATTGTCCAACCGGGACTTTTCCTATTAAGTAGAAGAGCTTGTATGTGCTGTAACTTCCCCTAGCCCGCTGCTGGTCTTTCACTTGCACCGGCATACAGGAACTCTCCTAGAGCCTGCCCACAGGGGTACACCACCTTCTGCATACTCCCCCCCCCCCACTCCCACTGACTCTCTCGGTCAGGGTATTATTGTATGCAGCATCAGGCAAACTGGGAACTAGCCTCAGAACTCCCTATACTACAGCAGACAAATCACGTAACCAAAAGAAGACTCAGCCACCCACACTTCTCCTAGGACTCTGCAGGAAACTCTTGTTCCTGCTTTTACTATGCTCAGGAAATGTTGAGCTTAATCCAGGTCCTCTGGCACCCATGGAATCCCCAGCAGAGCTACAAAGCCTCAAGGGGCTTAGATTCCTGCATGTTAATGTATGTAGCCTATTTAAAAAATCACTTCAGTTCAGGCCTGAGTATGTCATACTGCTCCAGATGTTCTGGTGATTACGGAGTCCTGGCTCCGACCGGCGACCGGTAACAATGAAGTTAACATCCCCTCCTACTCTTTGTTCAGAGCCGACAGGCAAACCAGAGGTGATGGGGTAGCTATTTACATCAAGGATAAATTCCCTGCCTCCATAATTGACTCAACCGGTGTCCCAAAATAATTTGAAAGCTTGTCATTAAAGATTGAAATTGCTACCAGTGTCTCATTATGTATAATAGGATGCTATAGACCCCCATCAGCTGGACTACAGTTGTTAAAACATCTCGGGAACATCCTGGGTTCGGCATCTTCAGAGTATATCATACTAGGGGACTTCAACTTAGACTGGCTCTCCAGTGCATCCACCCCACTTAAAATGTTCTGTGATTCCCTTGGGTTGTCACAGCTAATAAACTAATCTACTCGTCCTAACAAGCTCAACCCTAATAACAGTACTCTCTTGGATATCATTTTAGTTAACAAACCCCATTTATTCTCCCATGCTGGTGTCTTTTTCTCTGATATTAGCGACCATTGCTTCTCGCGTGTGCAAGATCCACTCTTAAATCCACAACTGCACCAAAATTCTCCTGTAAAAGGTGCATACGCAACTTTGATCTCCATGGGTATATATCAGAGCTAAGAGACTCCATGCGATGGCAGGACTTCTATCTAGCCAAGTCCCTGACTACAGCTTATGATTTTTCTCAGAAATTGTGCTAGGGGCTTTCAACAAGTATGTTCCGATAGTAAAAGTTTGTTCCAGAAACAAATCCTGTCGGTGGTTTACAGAAAACCTGAAAGATGCTTTGCAGAGTAGGGATATACTCTGGAGAACTGCTAGGAAAACTAATTTAATAAATGACTGGAATTCTTTCTGGAGGGTGAGGAACCTCTACACCAAAATGGCCAGAGAAGCCAAAGCTAAATTCTACCGCTCTCAGCTGGAGAGCTCCTGAAGAAATGCGTCCCAATTCTGGAGGACGATCAAAGACATTGAAGGTCACACCACTGTTAATTCCCTCCCTACTGAATTATTGATTGACAATACTATCATCTCCGACAGACCGTCTCTCCCCGACGCTCTCAATAATCATTTTGCCACTGCAGGGCTAGCCTTTGACTCCTCTCCCGCAAATATCCTCCGCCAACAACTTGACTGGATACACAAGAAAACCCATCCCCAGTCCATCCTTCTCTCTGCAGCCTACTCCTGAAAGAAGTCAAGATCTTCTCCTTCAGTTGGACACTAGAAAGTGGCAATGTAATTCTCATTGACCCATATACTTTAAAGGTCGGCCACTGTGTCTCATAGTCCCACTACTCATCTCTTCAACTTATCCTTGTCCCAGGGTGACTTACTGCCCCTTTGGAAAAATTCACTTGTGGTCCCTTTGTTTAAGTCAGGAGATCCCAATGACCTCAATAACTAGAGACCAATCTCCCTACTTCCAATCCTGTCAAAGATGCTGGAGAAAATAGTGAATCCCCAGCTTTGGAAGTACCTGGAATCAGAATAATTGCTCAACCCATTACAATCCGGTTTTAGAGCACAGCACAGCACAGTACAATCTCTGCTCTAGCCAAGGTGACAAACAACTGGCAGCTTGAATTAGACAAAAAAAACTTTGTGCAGTTTTCTTGGACCTAAGCAAGTCGTTTGTTACAGTTGATCACAGACTGCTTCTGTCGTCCCTCAGGAACATTGGTTTGGATTCCCTATCCCTTAAATGGTTCTCCAATTACCTCTCTGGACGACTTCAACAAGTAAAGGCAGAAGGGGAAGTTTCTCCACCAAAACCCCTATTGAGGGGTGTACCGCAAGACTCCATTCTTGGTCCCTTGCTCTTCACCATTTATATTAACAACGTAGGTGCCCCCTTCAAAGAAGAACAAATACACCTATTCGCGGATGATACGGTACTCTATGCTAGTAGGCCCACCCCTGCTGCGGCCTGTAAACCCCTTCAAAATGAATTTAATCTGCAGCAACATCAGCTTATAAACCAGAAACTGCTCTTAAATGCAAAAAAACCCGAAGCAATGTTCCTCTCACCCCTTCACAATGCAATAAATCCTTCAATTGCTGGGACACTCCCGCAGAACCCTACCATTCTAGGTGAGCGGTTGGACTACGTACCAGAGTTTAAGTACCTGGGGGTCTGGTTAGGCCATAGACTTACTTTCACAGATCACTTAGAAAAACTGGCAAAGAAAGTTAGACAGAGACTTGGTCTGTTCTTTAGGATTAATAATCTCCTCACAAGAGAGCTTAAACTGAAACTGGTTCAAACTACCTTTCTTTCCCTGTTGGATTACGCAGATTTTCTGTATAGTCAGGGACCTGCATGTACCCTAGCCAAACTCAATACGCTTTATCACAGAGCCATAAGATTTATCACAGGTCTTCCTTAATCAACCCACCACTGTGCATTGTACACGGCAGTGGGATGGTCATCCCTTGCTTACAGATGGCAAAAAAATGCTGCAGTTTGGACATACAGAGCTATCTCAAATAAATTGCCCCAGTATATCTCTGTCTGTTTACCTTTGTGCACTCTGGGGAAGTATGTCATGAGAAGCACCTCGTATATCTACCTTTATGTTTACAAAGCAAAATCTCGCATTGGCAGAGCAGCCATCAGCTTTGTGCTCCCTCAACTGTGGGACAAGCTGCAGAAAACTTTGAGATTAACTCACCCCATTAGCCTAGCAGCTTTTAAATCTCTATATCTACATCATAATAAGGAGTCCTGTGCCTGTCTACCCTAAATAGTGACTCCTATAAGTTCAAGCACACTCTAATTACTACTGTTAAAAGACTGATCACATCTATAATCGACTCTTCCCTCCCCCCTTTTTCTACCCTCATATCTGTCCCTTCCACATTCCTTTGACCCTGGTTCCAGCTCTAAATTCTCCGTACCGCATCACTATATATCTTTTTATATTAGGTTTTATTTATGTTCGGTGCACCTAATATGTATTTTTCTTGACTTATATGAAAAATTGTGTCCTACCCAAAACTAGCTGTATCTTCTGTTCCAAACATATGCTACTGTCAATGCTACCTGCTGATACTTTGTATATACTGTATTATTGTATCTCACTTTATTTGTATTACTATTTTCTTGTGTGTTGCATGCCATGTGTATTGTCCCTTGTTCCTTGTTGACAAACCCAGGTCCACCTCGAAAATGAGCTTGCTCAACGGTGATCACCTGGTTAAATAAAAACTTTGATTGATTGATTAAAACAGAAAGGGGGAAAGGGGGCAGCCTTGTCTAGTACCATCAGATATAGAAAATGGGGAGGAAAGAATGCCATTGCAGAAAATAGTGGCAGAGGGATGACAATACAGTAACCAAATCCATTTTATAAAATCGTCATGAACTTTGTATGCTTTGAGCAACAAAAGTAAATAAGGCCATGACACACTGTTGAATGCCTGCTCTGCGTCCAAGGAGACCAGGACAGCAGGTACCCTGGACTCCTTGGCCGCAGAGAGTAAATGAAAGATCTTCTGGGTGTGATCACTAGAGTGTCTCCCCTTCATAAAAACAACTTGTTCAGGCACAATAAGACCAGTCCAAACCCGTTCCAAACGGCTAACCAAGATTTTAGCCAAAATTTTAAAATCGGTATTGAGAAGTGAAATTGGACGATAGCTAGAAGGTAAATGTTCTTCTTTAATGGGTTTGGGTAGCAAAATAATACAGGCTTTGTTAAGGGAGAGATCTGTGAGCCTGTGGTCAAATAAAAAATTGAAAATATCAACCAAAACAGGAGTGAGTTCGGAAGAGAACGTTTTATAGAAACTAGCAGGAAATCCGTCTGGGCCTGGGGCACGATCAACTGAAAGAGAGGAAATGGCTGAAACAACATCAGCCATAGTAATGGTGCCACATAATGAATTACTCTAATCATCCGAAGAGTGGGGCAAGGACACACTTCACAGACATTGGTCTAAAAGGGTGGAGCCTTCTGCATGGCCGGGAGAAGCTGCATACAGCTCCTCATAGTACTGCCAAAAAAGTTTGACAATATCCCAGGGTCGAGTCGCTTATAATTTAGTACCAGACCTATACAAGCTCTGAACCAACCTGGACCCCTCCTGCTGCCGTAGTCGCAGTGCCAACAGCTTACCCACTTGTTCCCCTTGTTCAAGACACCAGTGCTTGGTGCGCATGATTGCCAACTCTGCTTTTTCATTCAGTAAGGAACAGTACTTACTCCGAAGGTAGTTTAGAGATAACCAAGTAGATTCGGGTGTGGTAGGGGATAAACTCGATTCCAAGTTCCTGATGTGAGTTAAAAGATCTTGTAATTGTTTGCAACACTCCCTCGCTTTCTCGGTGGAAAGACGAAATACACTCACCCCGAATCACCAGTTTGGCGACTCCCCATAAAACATCTAGTGAGACCCCGAGTTTATATTACTCTAAAAAAGGGAATGTATAAATTGCCGTAACAAGCTAACTATTTGAGGGTCTTGCAAGATTTGGATGTTGAGCTGTTATACAAAATCACGTTCAACACCTCCCTGAATCTCAAGTGTCAGCACAACCAGACAGTGGTCAGAGATGACTCTTTCCCTAATATTACAAAGGACCACCCTAGAAAGCTGATCCTGAGAAAAAGCAAGAAAAATCAATCCGGGAGAAAGATTTATGAGGAGGGGAGTAGAAAGTATAAGCCCGGTCAGAAGGGTGTGAAATACACCAAGGGTCTGTAAGGCCTAGGGGAGTCCATGAATTCCCTAAGGCTGCACTGAACTGGAGAAAGTCCCTTCCTTACAACCGAGGATTTGTCTAAGTCAGCTTGCAATACCAAATTCCAGTCCCCACCCCCAGCTATAATAGGAAGATAACTGTAAGGTGCCCCCAGCATGGAGAGATGAGTAAAAAAGGAGGGGGAATCCGATGTAGGGCCATAAACTGAGCCAAGTAAAACTTCAATTGAGTCTAGTCTTCCGTGTAGAAAGACATAGCACCCCTCGACAACCCAGTGTTCGGTAATCAACTGAAAAGAGAGGTGTCTATGTAACAAAATGCAGATCCCATTTCTCTTATAACTGTTTCTCACCCCAAAAACAGAACCTACCCAAGCATGACGAAATAAAGTAACCTTGTCCCTCACTAAATGAGGTTCTTGTATAAAAACGATGTCAGTCCCCAGATGTTTCGAGTGTCATAAACTCATGTATCGTTTTCGAACCTCCTAAGTGCCTTACAAAAAAAATAGCACTTGACGGCAGATAAGGACCGGTTGGCCCACCCAATCTGCACATTTACTTACCTAATGGATAAGCTGCAGATCCTAGTTAACCAACAGCCTACTTCCTCCTACCCCCACCCCCTAGAATTGCCTTATGTCTGTCCCATGCATTCTTGAATTCCTGCACTGTTTTTGACTCCACAACCTCTCAGGAAGGCCGTTTCATGCATCCACAAACCCTTTCCATGAAAAAATACTTCCTCACATTACCTTTGATCCATCCCCCTTCTATCTTTAAATTGTGCCCCCTTGTTCTTGCACACCTCTTTTTCTGAAAGATGCTACCCTCTTGGACATTGTTGATTCCCTTGAGGTACTGGAAAGTTTCTATCACGTCCCCCCATCCCTCTTTTCCTCGAGGGTATACATATTAAGCTACTTAAGTCTCTCTCTTCATATGTCTTCTGGTGCAGACCCTGCACCATTTTAGTTGCCTTCCTCTGGACTGCCTCCATCCTGTCTATGTCCTTGTGGAGATTGGGTCTCCAGAACTGCATGCAGTACTCCAGATGGGGTCTGACCAGCTGTCTGTACAGAGGGATAACAACTTCCTGTTTTCTACTAGTGATGCCTCTCCCTATGCATCCCAGTATCCCCCCAGCCCTCTTTACTGCCCTCTAACATTGCTTGCCCACCTTTAGGTCGTCTGATATGACTACCCCCAGGTCCCTTTCCATTTTTGTTGTTGTTAGTATCTCACCCCCATTGTGTACTCTTCTCCTGGGTTTTTGTTTCCCAGGTGCATTACTTTGCACTTCTTTGTATTGAATCTAAGCTGCGGTATGTTTGACCATGCCTCCAATCTTGCCAAGTCCCTTCTCATCCTTTCCGCCCCACCTTGTATATCAACCCTGTTGCAGATCTTTGTGTCGTCTGCAAAGAGATATACTTTTCCTTCCAGTCCCTCTGCAATGTCACTTATAAAGACATTGAAGAGGACCGGTTCTAGAACTGAATCCTGCAGTAGCCCACTAGTAACCCCCTTTTCTTCAGAGTGGACTCAGTTTACTATTACCCTCTGTGTCCTGTTCTCCAGCCAATTTTTTACCCAGGCTACCATCTTGGGACCCACTCCAAGGCTGGCTAACTTGTATAGTAATCTTTTTGTGTGGGACTGTGTCAAATGCCTTGCTAAAGTCTAGGTAGGCCATGTCCACAGCCCCTCCCTGATCTACTACTTTGGTCACCCAGTCAAAGAAATCTATTGGATTCGTTTGACATGACCTTCCCACTGTAAAGCCATGCTGCCTTGGGTCCTGTACCCCTCTGGCCTCTAGGTACTCAACAATTCTTTCCTTCAGAAGTGATGCCTCCATAGGGGAACTATTCTGGTGGAGCATAGTTCCCCTATGGATGCACACACGGTGGAAACTGAGGAGGTTGCTGGCAACCGTCACATGGGAGGCCCACAGGAAGGTGGCACAAGACACCACAGGGAAAGGAAGCAGTTTCTGGTGGGGGACTCTGTTATCAGGGGGATATAACTGGGGTGGGGGGCAGGGGAAAGTGAAGTAAGGTGCCTTCCTGGTGCCATGGCTTGAAGGGGCAGGAAGCGGATTCTGAGGATCACGACAGCAGCTGCACGGGAGATGGTGCTGGATGTCATTGTCCACCTAGGGACAAATGACTTGGCCATGCATGGGATTAGAGCAGTGCAGGAGGAGTTTGTGAAGTTGGGTTAGGGGCCTTAGACAAGTAACTCATACAGTATCCTTCTCGGAGGTGCTGCCTGTCTATGGCATGGGTGAGGCGAGGGTACTACGCACCATGCAATTCAATAAATAGGTGCAAAACTGGTATAGAGCACAGGGTTTTGGCTTCATTGGGGACTGGGGTTCCACCTGGAGGGATACCCACCTAAACTGGCACGATGGTCTGCATTTGTCCAGGAAGGGAACCAGTCTCCTGAGTGATCGGTTTAAATGCTTCACTGACAAGCTTTTAAACTAGCCAAGGTGGGAGGCACTGATAAGCAGCAGGGAATTCTCATTTCCAAGAAATGTATGTATAAGGTTCACGCATAACAAAACCCTCCTATTATAATAAAATGAGCAGAGTAGCCAGCAAAGAAAATATAGTAGATATGGTTAGTCAGTACCCCTACCCTCGCTCTTTCGAAACCACAGTCCCTCAGGTTCCACAAGCCCACAAAAAATAAGATGGAAAAAAATGCCCCTAACACCCCCTTCCCATCAAACAAGCATCGTGTATAAAGACATTGACCCCCAACAAACCAATCCCAATCAAAAATAACAACCCTGTCCAGGCTCCCTAGGACGCACACTACCACCCCTCTAGGCCCGCGTGGCATCCCAACCTGCTTCCTCTATGTCGTGCGCCCCACTCCCCCGGGCACTTAAAGACATCTAAATAAACAAGACACAAGAGATGGCGCAAAGAAGAAAGAGGAGAAGAGAAAGAAAAGAAGAGGGGAACCAAATACAGAGAGAGAGAGAGAGAGAGAGTGTCCCAAAGTTAAGGTGCATTCAAAAACAGAGGAAAGGTCATCCCCGAAAGGGTGTCTAGTCTCCGAATAAACCCAAAGGGAGCACAATAAATTATTCCTCCCACCTAAAAAAGGTGACGGAAAAATTATTAATGGTACACCTTAATCCACTAATGTACCTAAAAGTCCAGTACATGGCAGCACTGTCGCAAAAAAACACAAATAACCTTTTGACATTGAAAGTGAAGACAAAATCCAGCTATGCATATTCTTATAATATGAAAATAATCCAGCTGTCGCTTTGCAGGATAAAAAAAAAAGACAATAATGCCCTCTAATGGCATGCTAGAGAGACCAGTGGTGTACAAATTAAAGGTCTGGGAAAAATCGCAATAGCTGGCTCCATATACCGCAAGAAGAAAGACCAAGCTCCACTCCTGGTTAGCAATATATCTGTCCATGATGGATTACTTCATCCAACTGCTGAAAAGGAAAAAAGACAAAAGTTCCCACCCGAAATCAAGAAGACTTAATCAGCGGTCACCGAGCAGTCCAGAATAACGAAAAATTTCCCACCTATAAACCAGTCTCACAAAGCCTGAAAGAAAAAGCTGCTCAGTCCCAAATGTCCAGATGCATAATAGTCATATAGTAAGCTTGAAAATAGGTAGCTCAGATTTAGTTTTCAGCTGAAAATGAAGAAAGAAGAAGAAAGTTCCCACTCTGTGTTAAGGAGACTTAATCAGCGATCACCCAGTAGTCCAGAATAATGAAAGGCTTCCCACATATAACATATATGAATTGTGGTTGGAGACTTCAACCTACCAGGGGCAGATCGGGCCACCATGACAACAAATAGCAGCAGGGAGCAAGTTATCCTGGATGCGTTTCAGGATGCATTCCTGACTCATCTGGTAAGGGATCTTACGAGAGAAGGCAGTATCTTGGACCTTGTCTTGTCAAGTGGGAAACACGTAAGGGAAGTGATGGTCGAGGCACCCATAGCGGGGAGTGACCATAGCACTGTAAGGTTTGCACTTGAGCTAAACAGTGAGGAGGCAAGTACCACCACAAAGGTTATAGATTTTAAGATAGCTGATTTCAGTGGAATGGCAGCAGTATTGGGGAGGCATGTGGCTAGTATAAAACCTGATATGGACATCACCCAGAAATGGGACATTATATAGAGAATACTGGATGGGTAACCATGCAGAACCAGTGTATTCTGCCATAGAGGGGTCTGATTCCCAGTGACCTCGAGAGTGAAGCTCGAGAGGTCCTTGGGAATCAGACCCTGAGGTGGCAGAACACACTGGTTCTGCATGGGGTTACTCATCCAGTATTTTTTATAGTATATGGTGCCCCTCGAATTATTTAAAAAACATCTTTAGGCTTTAAAACGGTATTTAAATTGTACATAATGAAATTGTTGTCTCCCCTAGCTAGGAGATGGAGTTGAGTGGTTGCTAGGGAATGGGCATCCCTAACGTGGCAGCACACATGCCCATTGGTTGCCGCACTGCTGTGGGTGGGAGTAAGGAAAAAAAAACATGGTGGACGGATGTCTCGCTTAGCGAGGAAAATACCTGTCCCGAGGCCGAAATATGTAAGTTTAACACTTTTTATGGATCAGAATCTAGTTGATCCAGCTTTCTGCTAACTGTTAGCTTGTCTAAAAACAACAGCAGTCATTTTCTGTCTGTTTCGGTTATGTTGGACTGCATCGGTTTTCTTTTGATGCTGGCACGAGCTTTCTACTGTAAATGAATAGAATGCTGTTCTGCACATACAGTCAGAACAGCATTCCATTTATTTAAGTGTGTGTGGATGAACAGCGTTTTTGTAAGGCTGGATTTCAGGTGAAAACAACGTTCCAACATACACTATAAGGCTGGTACTGGTGGAGGTCACTAACTCCTGTAGTGTGTGGAGAAGTAAGAGGGCAAGGTCTAATAAACCGAGCTGGTGGACCAAGGACATACAGATGAGGGTGAGGGGAAAAAAGGGAGGCTTTTAAAAACTGTAAGAGGACCTGCAAAGAAGCAGGTAAGGAGGATTATATCAGGTGTTCCAGGGAGGTGACCAGTGTGGTAAGGGTAGCCAAGGCTGAGAAGAAAATATGGCTTGCTTAAGGGATTAGGCAGGGTGAAAAGGGGTTCTTCAGATATATTAGTTTAAATATCTCTGCCTGACCCTTGACTGCTCCCTCTCGTATACCAAACACATTGACAATATCGCTAAAACTGTAAACTCCCGTATAGAGCTACTATACAAGCATGGACATTGCCTAACGGCTGAAGCCTTGAACCTCGCTATCCAGAGCTCTGTTATCTCAACTATTGACTATGGGCTCGTTATCTATGGATCCGCTACTGATACTGCACTCCGGCGCTGTAGCCCTTAATAAGGCATGTAGACTCCTTATTTCAGCTGCCCGCCTTTCTCACACATGTGACATTTACGAGCAGGCTAACTGGCTCCAGCTATCTGGCAGGCTAAAGTATCAGACCTGCATCCTAGCTAAGAAGACATCACTGGGCCTTATGCCCCCTGGAGTCCAATCAATATTGACCCCGCAGCATGTCTGCCACCTAACTAGAAGATTGGACAGTCTAACCTTTACAATACCTCGCTGTCGGACCGCTTCAAGCTCAGCGTTCTTACCTTGTCAGAGCCTCCACCTGACTCAACTTGCTACCTACAGAAATCTCCAACATTGCCACGATTGGTGCTTTTAAGTGTAAGCTGCGTCAATACTTCATGGCTAGTGCCTTCTGTGATTGCTTCTTATAATCCTCTCCAGGCAGACTACCCTCAAGCATCCCTCCTCACTGCCTCAGCCCCTCATCCTCCTCTCCTACCCCTCATTACTGGGTATAGGATGAATCTGTCTCCTTTTCATTCTCCCCTTCCTCCTCCCTTGCTGTTTCCCATCTACCACATACCCAACGCAGTGCCCTCCCCATTTCTCCCCTCCTCCCTCTCTCTCTCTCTCTCCCATACCACCCCCTCACCACCACCACCCTTCTTTTTCTTTTCCCACTAACCCACTCCTAACAAAGCTTCACTAAGCTGCCTATGACTTGTACTGTATAATTAACTCGCAACACAATTCCTTGACAATGTCTTTGGCTGCTATTATTGTAACCTTATTTGTCTTTTTTTTTGTAAGTTCCATTGTAATGATCATGTTATGTTTTGTACCTTATTGTCCTTATTGCCTTGAGGTGGAACCTTTGTAAAAGAGCCCTTGGCTCAAAGGTGTCATCCGAAATACAAATAAATAAATAAATAAATTAGGGAGAGAAGAAAGTGCAGGGACCAGAGCTCTAGAATTAAGACAGACGAGGGATGGGTGGATAAGGGGGATGAACAGGCAGAGGTATTTAATAATTATTTCTGTTCAGTTTTAAAAAGGGAGAGGGAGTTACCTAGTCAAAATAGGCAGGGCAGCAAGGGGATTGTTGAGAGAGCAATGATGGTGGATGATGAGGTCCCTAGACAGAGGGTACAAGAGGATCTAATCGCTCTGTTAATAGATAAAGCACCAGGACCAGATGGGACACACCCAAGGGTTTTGAGGGAACTTGCAGAGGTGCTAGTGGATCCTCTGACAGACATATTCAACACGTCCCTCTAAACGGGATGTGTGCCCCAGGATTGGAGGGTGGCGCATCTGGTGCCCTTCACAAAGGAGGCTCTTGGGATGATCCAGGGAACTACATGCCAGTTAGTCTTCCATCAATTGTGGTTAAACTATTGGAGACTATCCTGAAGGAAAAAATAATTTTTATGTTTGCTTGCACGCATGTCCAAGAAACATAGTGCCATCATCCGAGTTTTCGTAGGCGTGGCACCCTGTCTTCCAATGCAGTCGGTGTGTTTGCAGGCGCAGCCACAGTTCTCCAATGAATCCTGCAGCTGTCTATGACAGCAGTTGAAAATGCAGTGCTGTACAGTTGAAAGGGAGAGCTCCGCTTCAGTGAGCAGTGAAGAAGATACTGTGTGCGCCTCATTACATCCTTATATTATGCTAATCCTTCCCCACGCAGCTGTGGGGGTGCCCAATCCTGTCGGCTCTGCTGCACTCCCTCCCCAACAGAGTTCCAGGTGCCACGCTGGGAGCCCACCCCAGCATGGCAACAGTCCATATGCCCGACGGGGGGGGTGCTCAATCCCCTGTCGGCTCCATATGTTCCCCCCCCCAACAGTCAACCGGGTGCCACGCTGGGAGCCCACCCCAGCATGGCGACAATCCGTATGGCTGATGGGGGAGCCCATTTCCCCGTTGGCTCCACTACCCCCCCCAAACAGCCTTCCAGCTGCCATACTGGGAGCCCACCCCAGCGTGGCACAAGTCCCGCGGCCACAAAGGGAAAAACCTGCAAGAAGAAACCTTCCTCGCTGACCCCTCCCCCACCCGCACCCACCCTTTGCGCACCCTGCCTCCCCCACATCCCCACCCACCCCATACTTACGCCTGGAGTCCAGCGTGACGATCTTCGGTGGTCTGCACTCTTCAAAGCCGACCGCGAACTGAGGAAATGCCGGTAAGTTGTATAACTTAATGAATAGGGTTTTTTCAACTTTGATGCATATCTCAGGCAGTTTTGGGAATTTTTTCACCAAATTTTCAACATGGGGTTTTTGGGACCCCACCTCATGCATTCTGTCACTGTCATTTTGTTAATCGGCCCCAAAAGGTGATTTCGCGGTCACTGCACAGAACCACCTTTCGGGACCAATTTACGAAATGACAGTGTCGCAGTTCATGAGGTAGCCCCTAAAACCCCTATGTTGAAAATATGGTAAAAATTCCCAAAATGACTGTTTCACGAGCATATGTTGCGCTGTTGCTATGCACGCTCATAAGTTCGCAAATTTTCAATATTTTCACTCCAGATTTTCAACATTGCCATTTTACCACACCTCCTTATGAGCAGTACAGCTGTCATTTTTCACATTTCACCAAAAATGTGTTTTCGTGCATGTAGCACGCAAAATCAATGTTCGGGACAGATTAAGAAAATCACAGCGACACCGTTCATGAGCAGAGGTGTTAAAATGGCTATGTTAAAAATTTGGTGAAAAAATTCCCCAAAATGACTGTTTTATGAGCATGCGTTGCGCTGTTCTTACGCATGCTCGTAAGTTCATGAATTTTCACTCCAGATTTTCAGCATTGCCATTTTACCACACCTCCTTATGAGCAGTACAACTGTCATTTTTCACATCTCGCCCAAAATGTTTTTCTGCACATGTAGCGCACAATGGCGCAGTCGGTGTGCGAAATCAATGTTCGGGACAGATTAAGAAAATCACAGTAACACTGTTCATGAGCAGAGGTGTTACAATGGCTATGTTAAAAATTTAGTGAAAAAGTCCATAATATGACTGTGTCAAGAGCGACCATTGCGCAGTTTCCACGCACCCTCGTAAGTTCCTGGATTTCTAATATTTTCAGTCCAGATTTTCACCACTGGCATTTTTCCACATTTCCTTATGAACAGTACAGCTATCATTTTTCACACCATGGCCGAACTGTGTTTTCGCACTTCCAGCGTAGAAATGCGTGGTCACTGTGGGAAATCACTGTTTGGGACAGATTAAGAAAATCACAGTGACACTGTTCATGAACGGAGGTTCCAAAATGCCTCTGTTGACAATTTGCTATAAAAAAAAATCCCCAAACTAATTGCATTACGGGTGTACGTTACGCAGTTTCTACGCATGCTCGTGACTTCACCAGTTTTTTTTATATATTTTCACTGCAGATTTTCAACATTGTCATTTTTTGCACCTCCCCATGAGCAGTACAGCTGTCATTTTTCACATCCTGTTCAAAATGTATTTTCGCACCTGTGGTGCCAAATGGCGTCACTGTGCAAAATCAGCTTCCGGCTAACGAACTGATATTGCCACTGTTCATAAGGTGGGGGTCACAAAAAACCCATGTTGAAAATCTGGAGTGAAACTGCCAACAAACGCCTGAGGCGTTAGGGTTTCCGACCATAACGCCCCACCCTGTAGAGATTGACAGGCATCAGGGGTGTGACTTGGGATTCTCGCCTGTAATGCTCATACCATTCCAGACCCTGCAGCCAGTGAGAGGCATCGAGATGTGCCTTGGACTCTTCGGCCCCAAAGTTCACCCCATTCTCCTATACAGCACCCATCTCACCATATTTCCTGATGGAATGGGGTGAGCATAAGGGCCAAAGACCCCAAGGAACACCGTGACACTTGTCAGTGTCTGCAGGGTAGGGTGTGGAGAAATGGCATGGCCGTTATGCCTGACGACCCAAAGGCACACCCCAATGCCTGTCACTCTCTGCAGGGTGGTGGCGGGGTTTGCTTCAGTTCAGTACTTCACTGCCATTCCTATTACGCAGCTCTGTAACTTCTACACTACCACTGCCAATGCCAGCAAGCAAACATTCGACATTGACAAATGCTTGTTTTTATTTATTTATTTTCACGTTGGTAACTGGGTAAGTGCACTGGCATCAAGTGCCTTTTTCTGTCACGACTCGGGTGGAATTGCACAGACATTTGAGGACATAAATGCAAATGTTTGGGTGTTTTGTTGCAGAAAATGAAACATACACACATCGACTGAAAATTACATACTTGCGGCACATAGCGCAGCTCGTTAGTGCAATACATTGAGTGCAGATGCATAGGGGTATGAAGAAGGGGTATTTATACAAAGCAATCGTAGACACTGAGTGATAGATAAAAGTCTTTGAAAGCAGAGACATTTGGTGATTCTCTAATGGGGAGGGATTGTATTCCATTGTGAGGAGGCGTGGTAGCTGAAGGAGTGTTGTCTAGTGTTTGTTCAAAAAAGGGAACTTAAGTTATTTTTCGAGGTGGATTGAGACGAGGGCAAGTTGACAAACTCGAGTTGTTCAGCTAAATAGATGGGGGAGTTTTTAACCGTAGTTCTTTTAATAAATCTTGCGAGTGTTAGGTTGGATTTGAGCTCTGGTGAGATCCAGTTTAAAGTGTTCAGAGAAAGGCAGTGATGTGTCTTGCTATTGCCACCTGTTGCAAATCTGGCAATCTTGCCTATGTAGTATGTGCTTCTTCTGTAGCATAGTTTTGTTGACCAAGGAGCCATAGTGGCATTTCTGGAGGAGAATTGTCTCCTAGATGAACGGCAACACTGGTTCACACAGGGAAGGTCTTGTCAGACCAACCTTGTGGATTTTTATGTCTGGGTGACTAGGGCTCTGGATGAGGGTGAATCAGTGGATGTTCTGTACTTCAGTAAGGCCTTCTACTCTATACCACACAGGAGACTGATAGGCAATCTGAAGGACCTAGAGGTTAGCGATAGGATGGTTAGATGGATTGGGAGTTGGCTAAAAGGGAGGCAGCAGAGGGTGGTGATAAGGGGGCAGTTATCAACACCATGGGAGGTCATCAGTGGGGTCCCACAGGGCTCAGTTTTGGGGCCAGTGTTATTCAATATCTACGTAGCAGATATGGCAGTTGGAGTTCAGAGTTGGATATGTATGTTTGCTGATGATTCTAAACTGGGAGTAGTGGTGGATGGGGAGCAGGGGGGAGGTTCTGCAGAAGGACCTAGAAACATTGGAGAGTTGGTCATGTACCTGGCACTTGGGCTTCAGTGCTAAGAAGTACAGGATTATACACTTTGGGAATTGGAATCCTAGATTCAGTTATAAGCTGGGAGGTGTGCAGTTATTGGTATCCGATGAGGAAAAAGATCTGGATGCGCTAGTCACAGGTCATATAACTCACTCTGCACGGTGTAGGAAAGCGGCAGCAAAGGCTAATAGGATGCTGGGGTTTATAGCAAGGGGAGTCGACTCAAGGAGTGAAGAGATGATCCTGCCGCTGTACAGGGCATTGGTGCAGCCTCACTTGGAGTACTGTGTGCAGTTCTGGCATACCTATTTAAAAAGGGGCACCAGACTGTTGGAAGGGGTACAGAGAAGAGCAACCAAGATGCTGCGTGGGACGAGGGAAAAGCCCTACAATTATAAATTACAGAAGCTTAATATATACTCGCTTGAGGACAGAAGGGACAGGGGTGATGTGACTGAGACTTTCAGATACTTGAAGGGCATTAATAGGGTTAGTCACGAGGGTCTGTTTAAATTTTAGAAGAGAGTGGTTACAAGAAGGCATTGTCTAAAGTTGGAGGGGGTGGTTCAGAAGGGAGATGAGGAGGCACTTTCTCACTGAGAGGGTGGTGGCAGCATGGAATGCAGTGCCTGAGGAACTGGTTTCAAGGCATCAGTGGGGGGATTTAAAGGGGGTGGGATAAATGTAAGGCAAAATCATAACAGGGAAGGGAGGGTAAAAAAGTGGGATCAGTTAGTGGAGAGGGGGGAAGAGAGGAGTGGGGGGGGGCAGCATCAGTGCCCAACACTAAGAGCTCCACACTCGAGCGGACTCGATACAATGTTAGGCTTTTATCTGCTGGCTTCATCATATGTTCATGTGTTCGTATATAAACCAGTCTCACAAAGCCTGAAAAGAAAAGCTGCTCAATCCCAAATGTCCAGCCATTTAAAATATTCATGTAGTGGGCTTAAATAAATCGGGGAAAGAGACTCAGTAGCAAAGATTTAGCTTGCTTGATGTAATCGAACATTTTCTGGGTACCGTCTCGAAAAGGTTGTGTAACCCCCCTACAAATGGGGGCGGGGTGTATCCAGGGATTTCAGATTTGCACACCAAGTGGACTCACTGCTACCCCCCCTCGCCGCCCATTAGGGTGAGCTACCCCCCCCCCCGGTGTAGCCAGGCAGTATACAAATATACACCACAACCATGTTTGTTGCCTCATTTGGCACAATAAATACAACTTTTGTATCTCATGACAGTGGTTGTTGCCATGTATGAGTAAATACAAATGCCATGCATTGTTCCCTAAGACCCACATACCAGCCCAGAACCTGTAAAGTTATATTGTCCTTGGGATGCAAAGAGAGTATTAGTGACCAGTCCTTCTAGTTTCAACTCCTACGAATAAAATCACAGAAAGGTTCAGTATTTTCTTTGTTAGTTTTCATGGAAAACGGAAGCAGTTCAGAGCCTATTTGCTACACTCCCTTAAATAAAATTGCACACCATGGAGTGCTTGGAGTATACGTGCCTACACCCATGAATGGGGGTTTCCAAAAAGTCTCCCTTGAGCTTGCCTAAATGCTCACTCCAGGCTGGTGTCCTGCATTTTAGCAGTTTAAATGTGATTACCAGAGCTTGTATAGCCTCTGTGTACTGTCTCTTTAAGAGCTGCTTGATTGCAGCATAAGTAATCTCAGATGGAGCTCTGTTGAAAGATGTAACTATTTACTGAAAACCATTTAGAATGATAATGATAATGTAGTTTGTCTAACCTGCTTTCTTTGTAGCAAGGACTGTTTTGTTTGTCTCCACTATCTTGGTCCTGGACTGCAAATTGGACCAATCAGTTCTGGTGGGACCTAAAATGTAGTCGGACTACAGGAGCTGTCTGAATTCAAAATCTATAGGAACTGTGGTTTGAGTTTTTGCGCCTTTTTTGCAACTGAAGAAGGAGCTCTAGCTTTGACTGACAGCCAAATTAGCCAACCAAAGCTTTTGGATCTTAGGGAAGTCCCGGGCTGCTTGCAGTTTTCAGTTAGAACTAAGCTGGAAGCTGAACTAGAAGGAGCTGAAGTGATTCTGAGAGCAATCCTGAGTGGATTCGCATGGGAGAACTATGAAAAGGCTGAGAGTTTGGCCTCCATGTCTGCCTGTTGCTCCTGAGAGGGAGAGAAGAGAATTATTTTGGACTAAATCCAAGTTTATGTGACTAAAGTAAGCTACTGAAGTGGGCCAGGTTCAACCTGAAGAAGAACGAATATTTTTGCTGAATGTGATCGGCCTGTCAGGAGTTCCAGCTACCCCTAAGCTCCCAGTGTGTGCAGAGACTTTGCGATTGTGCCCGGGGAGCGCTTTGCTTGGTACAGTAGAATTCCCGTACATGTAAGAAGAATAATCAACATTTATATAGCGCTTTTCATACATCCAAAGCGCTTTACAAGCAATGCTAGACTGGTAGTGAAGTGACTGAATGTGTGGTGGTGGCCATATCACACATCATCACCCACACACAGCCTGGATAATTGCATGAACTGGTTTATAGGAAGGGGAATGTTGGCCAGGACACCGGTAATGTTCCTTACTCTTTTTGCGAAGAGTGCCCTGGGTTCTTTTACTTCCATCTGGACACCCACCAGGACAACAGGATGGGTAGAAGGGACCTTGGTTTAACGTCTCATCCGAAGGACGGCACACCCCAGCAGTACAGCACCCCCCAATACTGCACTCGGATGCCAGCGATTTTTAGGTGCAAGTCCAATCCCAGTGTGGGACGAGAACCCACGACCTTCTGGTCCAGAGGAGGATGTGCTACCAACTGAGCCACGCTACCTCTAAGCTCCCGGTGTGTGCAGAGACTTTGCGATTGTGACCGGGGAGCGCTTTGCCTGGTACAGTATAATTCCCTTACATGTAAATGTGCTACAAGCTGCTAGTTAGTTGTGAGTTAATTCCCCATTGTATGAACTGTGTTCTGCTTGCTGGAAGCTGTATCCAGCCCGAAACAGACTGCTTCCGAACTTGTCTCCATGCAGTCTAGGCTTTGCCAGACTGACCCAGCCAGACTACCCACTGCACAGAGAAGCCATCGACAAGAGACCTGCCTGGGGATCAGCCCCCTGCTCCATGCTTGAACAGGAACGACGCCACTGCGACTTGTGTGGGCCCTGCTTCTCCTGGCACTCCAGATCAACCACCTGCAGTCTCGATTTTCATCCAGCCTGTGTCCAGACTTGGGTATCGTGAGTAAATACCAGGGTAGCTCCCTACAACAACAGCTGAATCCGAGTGTGTCATCTAATTGTCTTGTTGTTTTGTTTCCTTTTCGAACTGAGCCCTCTGGCTCCAGATTACAAATATTGTGTACTGTGTATGCTGTGTTTTCCATCACAGGGCCCCAACCAGCTGCAACCCCGGGCAACTGTCCTGGCTAGCCCATCTCTTCTCTACCTGGGTACCCAGAGGTGGACTGTGTGGGGGGACTCAAAGCACGTGCATAACTGCTTGATTGATATAACCTTTAAGCTAATTAACCTGATTTTGCCCCTCCCTTGTTCAAGTCCACTGAATAAATCAGATCTAATTTTTTTTTCTGCATGTAATCTGACTGTGGTTCCAGTTTGTGCTCAAAGTACTGTACTGTTGCTATTTGCTGTGCTTAACCTTGTTTTACAGGGGGTCCCCAGGGTAGAGCCAGAGGAACCAGCCCAGGTGGTAAGTGCAAACAGTGTGGGTACTTGTGTGGTGTACCAGGGGTATGAAAGTAATTATTGTACAGTGTTCAGGGCCACTAGAGGGAAAGGGGTTATAGTGTCTCGGAGGGCTGTGCCCAGGTTAGATTGACCACTACCAACCCTGACCTCCAGGTGGAGGCACCCGTTTCAGAACTCAGGCCTCTTTACTTGCTGCTAGCCAAGTAGGCAGGGGTAGTAGCCCTTGGGATAGTGTCACCTAGGGGTTACAGTTTTAAGTGGGCTGGATATTGCAAGTCGAAACTTGATGCCAGCAGCAGCCAGGCGTATCAGAATTGGACGGAATTCAGCACAGTGTTAGTGGGTCTCGAATGGTAAATCTTGAAAGACAGAGACCCGTGTACCATTCTAATATAACTGAGGCTGATTCCAGACTTTGGAGAGAACGTGCTGCTAATCTAAAAAGTTGAGCAATTTAAAAATTAGTGGATACGGCTTCTTTCCCTCCTCTGGCATGGGCTGAAGTGCCTGGTGCGCCCTCGCAACCGCATACTGCGGGCCATTTGGAGAAGGGCTGGCAATCATCTCACCGAACTGCTGCACAAAGCCTAAAACATCTTTGCCCTCTGATTGTTCCAGGAGCCCTGGGATGATCAAATTGTTGGGCTGGCTATGACCTTCTTGATCCTCAACTTTCAACTCGAGCTTGGTCAACTTCTGGCACAAAGAAATCAAGACAGGATCTGTCATCTCCCTCCAATATTCCATCAGACTAATCTGAGCCTCAGTATCACCATCCCAATGGGAGAGCTCAACTAGGGCTGGCCAAATACTCTGCACTTCGTCCATCAAACGTGTGATGGGATCTCTGACCGAGATAATTTCTTGAAGAAATACAGCTGTAGTCAAAGAAGCAGCTTCATCTTTGGTGTCCATTGCTGAGTCCGGAATGGCCTTTTGTTGCTTCAGGCTTCAATCCTTCTCCAGAGTTGTGGGAGGTGAGTGGCGTACTATATCAGAATCTGCTGAAAGTTCCGTTTTGCTGGCCATTTCAGGTATCATTTAAAAGTCCAGATGCTAGAGAGGATTTTTATTTGAGCAGCAGTCACTTGGGTTGCAATAGTTTTATAATATTTAGTGTTAAATAGCTTGGGAGAACGGAACTACACCAGGAGGCAAGTCGTTAGCAGTAGAGCATCACGTGACTCTCATTCCTTCTCTCTTTCGGCAGCCTCCAGCCTTATTCTGTCCCTCTCAATCTCAAGCTTTGTCCACTGTAGCTGCAGTTCTTTCAGTACAGGTTCTGTTTTCAGGACCTCAAGCTGATTTTGAGACTCTGCTGCCCCGGTTCTTGGCTCAGGCTCGGGCTGTACTCTTTCACCAGCTGGTGGCACAGGGTCCCCTTCTTGCTTATTTTCTGTGACTTCAGTTTCACTACTTTGGTCACTTTTCTCAGTGACCACCTGTGCCACAGACATTTGGTCATACTCCCAAGGGACCAGCTGCCTCCCCTGCAATTGGTCCTGCTCCACCAGGGCTTGTATGAGTCTATTTTTGTCAGGTGGTCATAGACAATCTCCGTTTTTGTACAGCTCACTGAGCTGAGACCCATTACATCTGCTGCATGTTAAGAAGCTCATCCTTGCTCACTATTCTGCACTTATCTGTGTCTTTAGAAGTAAGCAAAGTATTCCTTTTGTATATCTTGTTTCGTGACTATTAAGGTAACTTTTCTTCTGGCAATCTCGGGTTCCCCATGCGCTAGGTAAGACTTTCACCCCCCCCCCTCTGAATTCCTGATTCCCCCAGGAAAGGACATTTCTGGCTTTAAATTTGTGCACCGATCCACACCACTACTACCAGTTTATGACAAACTGCCCTTTGGGCTGTACTAGCTTACAGGGCAGTTTTTGGGTAGTCTGTTTCTTTTCGTTTGCCACTACCTGCTTGTATCAGAAAAAACCCCATCCTGCTTAGGGCTGGGAATGTCAAACACAATAATATTTGGTAGCGTGCACTACGGATGGTGGACTGTAAACCCAGAATTCTTTGTTTTCCAGCAGAAATGTTAAATTACCTTCTCAATAATTAGGTACAGTCGCCGGTTCTATAAAAAAATAAATATCTTTAGTACTACATACTACAGGTATTAGCAAATACACAGGATACTGTATATACAACAAGACAAAAAAATGTACACATTTACTGGAAAGGGAAAAAAAGTTAACAGACAAATGATTGTTAAAAGAATCTCAAAAATGTAATCTCTCATAGAGTCTATCTTTACCTGCCATCTAACCTGAAAGGACTTCCACTAAGTCTCTCCTTCCCTCACACAGATAGGCTAGCTGTAGGGGTATAGGGCTCATCCTTCTCTGGAACACTCACTGAGAGAGTCCGGTCCTCTTCATAGGCTGTGACGGTCAGAGAGAGGGGCTGGGTGTCCAGCTCCCCAATTTATGTGCACAGGGCTGTGGTGGTGTGACCTCTCCCTTGAGTTATAGTTCCCTCCAGTGGTGTGTGTGTGTGTGTGTGTGTGTGTGTGTGAGACATCACCAGGCCAGCTGGCTTCATTATCACCTAGCAATATTCTTACTCACGGTTTTACAACCCCATTTTCATCCTTCTGCAGGATGTCTCTGTGCCAGAATTCACATCCTAGTGTCCATCAGGATCTGCTGCTGGATGTTTTTGTGGGAGACTTTGCACCCTCCCAGTTGACCAGTGTTTCTCATGAGATCTGCCTGGATATGTGACCTGGAAGCCATTTTGGTATCTATTCCAAACACCAAGAACTTATAAAAAAAATAATAATTACACTAACATAAAACGAATAAATTATTCTGGTCACATTCCAATCACAATTGTATAGTGGATATTTGGTATATATGTACTGTATGTTATTTTTTTTATTTTTGCAATTAAATATATTTTATTAAGATTGTATCCATATACAAGACAAAAAAAAAACAAAATACAAAAGATATCCCAACATATAAAACATTGGAGACATAACATCCAATAAGAATCAGTACATCCTACACTTAAAAGTTCCAACAGTCCCAAAAAATAAAAAGGAAAAAGAAAAATCCAACTATGAAACTACTACAGACTTTTCCAACTATTTACTCCCCCCATGCATGAAGACAAAAGCACCTTTAGAGGAAAGCAGTTCAGATTTTCAGCTCCCCACCCCTCAAAGGCTTACCCCCGATGAAGCTTTTTGCAAGGAAAAGCCTTTTTTTTTTTTACACGTGCTGGAACTTACTTAATTTTATTTTTATAAACTCCAGGAGTCAGGAACATGGCGGACGCTGTGCGGTTCCAGTTAGTGTGAAAGTGCGGCGCTGCACCGCTCACTTCAATACAAATGTAGGAATCTACAAAACTGAGCATGAGCTCTCAATGACCAGCCTGTAGACATCAATCTGAGAGTTTTCGGCAATCTAGCAAGTGGGATATACAATAACGAAGGTAAAGAAAGATGCTGTGCCGCTACCATGTTTCTTTCAGTAGTTAACCAACTGGGTAAATAAAATCGCACAGTCAAAGGAGAACCCCATTGAAAATATTTTGCACGGTGCAAAGAAAAATAGCCTCATAAAAAAGGAAGTTGAAGGCCTCCCGGATTGCAGGGTCGACATAGTCTGTTGAAGGCCCTACGTAGTGACTTGCCCAACCAGAGGAAATCTGTACAAATAGACTGTATTTTATTAAACCAGGTTTTAGGGAGAACAACATTTAACATGCTTAGGGGATAGAGTAAGTGAGGTAAGACATTCATACAAGTACCTTACAGGGAGGAACAGGGTGCAGGAATACACTATTTTCCAGCTAAAAAGATGTTCCAGAACTAGAGGGCATGGGATGAAGTTGGAGGGAATGCGATTCAGAGGAAAGGTGAGGAAGAATTTCTTCACAGAACGGGTGGTGGACAAGTGGAACACCCAGCCAAAGGAAGTGGTGAGAGCTGAAACAATCACAGGATTTAAGAATGCATGGGATAGACATAAAGGAATTCTGCAGGTCAGGGGTAAAGAGCAACAGACTTCTAGGAAAACATAAAGTGAACTTACAAGCTCAAATGAGCAGACTGGGTGGGCCGTAGGCCCTTATCTGCCAACATTGTCTGTGTATCTATGTATTTTAAGAATATTTACCCTTCCCCATAATGATAAGAGAAAGTGCTGCCATCGATATAAATCTTGCTCGATATTTTTAAGTAACGGGTCAAAATTGAGGGAGGTCAAATAATTTAAATCATGAGTAACTTTGATGCCTAAATACTTAAGGGCCTTGGATTCCCACTGGAGACCCAGGTCTATAATATCCTGCTTATTACAATGTGTGGATAAGGGGTATACAACTGTTTTATGTAAGTTTAATTTATATCCAGAAAATTTGCTAAATTGAGAGAAGATCTGTAGAGCCGCTTGGAACGAGGTTTGCCAGTCAGATATACAGTATGTAATAATATATCATCTGCAAAAGTGGATAGTTTGTATTCCAGCAACAATACCTTTACTAAGAGGGGAAACTTTTATTTTCATGGTTAGGGGCTCGATATATAAATTAAATAAAAAGGGGGATAAAGGGCAGCCCTGCCTAGTCCCCCGAGCTAGAGTAACTAGATCTGAGAGTTTGTTCTCACAAAGGACCTGGATTGAGGGTTTAGAATATAATATATGTATTCAATAGATAAATTCCTGAGGGATACCATATTTGGATAAAACTGCAAATAGGTACGGCCAGGCAACCTGATCAAATGCTTTCTCTGCATCCAGGGAGACCAACACAGCATTATTGTCTGTCTCCCTGGATGCAGAGAAAGGGTAAAAAAGCTTCCTAAAATGGTCAAGTGTCCACCAGCAAGAAAACCAGCCTGCTTCGGCCCTATAAGATCAGACCAGACCATACATAACTGAGAGGCCAAGATCTTTGCAAAAATGTTAATATCAACATTTAAGAAAGAAATAGGGCGATAGTCCTCTGGACAGGCAGGATCCTCCCAGGTTTTGGAATTAAAACTATTATTGCTTCAAAAAGTGAAGTTTCCTGTATGTCAGAGTCACGTAAATAATTGTATAGCTGACTAAGTTGAGGGATCAATTCCTCTTTAAATGTTTTATAGAACATGAGAGAGAATCCATCAGGACCTGGGGCTTTGTCGGGTGAAAGAAATGCTATTGTCTTAGCTATTTCTCGATCTGTAACAGGGCTGATGAGAAGGTCTTGCTGTTCTTTGGAGAGTGCAGGTAGTTCTGCATCTTTTAGAAAGTCATCAAGGGCTGACGACAATGTTGGTTTCGGGCCTTCATTTGGGTATAGTAATTGATAATATGAACAGAAATATCCATCATCTGCTTCACCTTACGCATGGCAACTTGAGTTTGTGGGTCTGTCGGGGTTGAGACCCATCAGGAGGCACTCCGCTGTTTCAAACGCAGAGCTAATAATTTGCCAGCCTTGTCACCTTGACCAATGTAGATGGCTTTCATGCTAGAGGAAGCTGTTTCCACTTTCTCTAAGAGGTGAGCTGAATACTGAGCATGCAAACGATCAGTTGTAAGCGCACTTCATAAGGAGAATGGGAGGAAAGAGTTCTCTCCAAGTCTCTAATATCCTGCAGCCACTCTGCAACTTGTGCAGTTAACATCTTTTTCTGAACTGTGGCTAAGCGGATCAGTTCCCCCCACCCATGCACCTTAGGGGCCCCCCAAAGGGCATCCTGCTTGGAAAATGAACCCTCATTACCTTTTATAGACTGAGTCATAAAGTTTTTTTAGGTGAATCACCAGTGGTTCATCTTTAAGCAACTGAATGTTCAGAGACCAAGTATGGGCATAAAACTTTATAAGGGGGCTGTCAGGCGCAGTAGCACCGGGGAGTGATCCGAAATAACCTGTGCTTCCACTTGGCAATCATGTATAAGTGGAAGAAGCTGAGAGTTAATAATGAAGTAATCTAAATGGGAGTAGACATTATGCGGAGTAGAAAAGAGTGTAAAAACTTTTTCCTTCAGATGAAGTGCCCTCCAAGGATCGACCAACCCTAAATGGTCAACCAGTTCCTTAAGTACCCTTTGAGCAGGAAGTAGTCCTGCTTTCATTTTATAAGTTCTTTCAAGATCATTTGAGAAAACTAAATTCAAGTCTTCTCCCAAAATTAGAGGTAACTGGACAAAAGGGGCCAAAACTGTAGCTAGTTTGGGGAAAAATGAGGGGGTGCCCTGATTGGGAATGGGGATATAAATTGAACCTATAACCATTTCTAGTCTCCCATGAACCAATATGTATCTCCCTTCCAAATCCTGCACCTCATTTAAAAAGGCAAAAGGAACTGACTCAGCAATCAGAATGACTACTTCCCTCTGGCGAGAGCTATTGCCTGCTCCATACACTTGCCTAACCCTAGTCTTTTGCAGATCTTTTAGTCAGTCAGTAGGCAAGTGTGTTTCTTGCAGAAAAGCAAACTGGGGTTGGAAGGTATTCATGTGACGTAAAGTACAACACTTTTTGGAGTTGTCCCTTCCCGGTTTTAATATTCCAAGTAACTACATTCAGTATATTTTTATTTATTTATTTTTATTTATTCAATCTGGGATTACAAGTACTTTTGCTTTTGAGTGCAAGCAGCTCATTTACAAAGGTTCCACGTAAATGGGGGCGTACAGATCCATAATGGAAAACAGACTGGTTTCACAAACAATTAAACAATTTGTATTACAAAATACAGAATAAGAGAACAGCAGATAAATACACATTAGTTTAGCACGTGATTCAAGGCAGGGAGTGAGAAGAGGGAATTAGGAGGGGAGCCAGATCAAGGAGGGGAGAGCAACCAGGCGGCATTGTCAAGTAGCAGCGAGGATAGTAAGGGACGAAAAGCAAGGAAGACAGTGGGGGAGATGAAAGGAGAGAGAGGAGAGTGAGAGGAGAGGCAAGACAAGTAGAGAGAACAGTGGAAGAACGGTGGGGGAGGTCCCGGGAAGAGGGACAAGGATGTTAAGTGGTGCAATCACAGGAGTTTTCAGTTAGGATGTGCTGACGAAGTTTGAGTTTGAATTCCCCAAGACTAGTATGGTTAGCCAAACCATTGTGGAGGCCATTTAACCAGTATGGCGCTTTGATACAAAAGGAGCGTTGGTATTGGACGGTCCGGCACATCAGGACTAGTAGGAGTGTTGGGTCTTGGGGGATTTGTGAAGTAAGCATCCTAATCCCGAAGGCATGAGTCCAAGGAGAATCTTTTTGGCAAGTAAGCAGGTGTGGTATTTAATTCTCCCATGCAAGTTGAGCCACCCAGCCTGCATGTAGACATTGCAGGTGTGGTGCACCAATTAGTAGTCTACAGGCCTTGTTTAGTGCCACAGTGAGCCTTTTGAGTGCAGTGGTGAAAGCAGTTCCGTAAATGACAAGGCCACAGTCGATTAAGTCGATTAAGGAGAGCACCGAGCTGTGGGCAGCAAGATTTAGGGCTTCAGGTGTTAAGAGACTTTCTCAGTCGATCAGTCGATAGAAGAGTCCAATCCTGGTATTGACGGCTCTGGCAACATTTTCGATGTGCAGTGAATAGGTGAGGTATCTATCAAGGGTAACCCCTAGGTACTTGAAGTGCTGTATTTGTTCAAGGGGGTCACCTTGGGAATTTTGGATGGTAAGAGCATGCTCTTTATGTCGACTGCGGGCTGAGGAGAACAACAAGACTTTTGTCTTCTTGTAGTTTAGTACTAGTTTATGGTTGCGGAACCAGTGCTCAACTTCCATGAAGTCCTTTTCAAGGTTACTTTCAAGGAGGTAAGGGTCAGGGTGGCTTGCAAAAATGACAGCATTGTCTGCATAGAGCAGTGTTTGCTGGCGGCAGGCAGTCGGTAGATTGTTAAGGAAGATGCTGAAAAGGAGTGGACCCAGGATTGAGCCCTGGGGTATCCTGGACCAAACAGGCCATACGTTGAGATCTGTCCCCAAGATAGCTTCTAAACTAGGGCAGTGTATCAGGGGAGAGACCAGTTTGTGCGAGTTGTTTAAGGAGGAGTCGGTGATTAACCATGTCGAAGGCCTTGGTTAAGTCTATAAAGACTGCACCCACAAGACTGCCTTGGTCAATAGATTGCTGGATGTAGCTGGTGAATTCTAAGAGTGCGGTGGTGGTGCTGCTGCGCCCTATCCGAAAGCCATGCTGTTGTTCACACGATAGGGAGTATCTATCGAGGTAGTCCACAAGACTGGCTTGCTCCTAAGGGATCTATTTGTGGGCTTTTAAACAACAAAAGAATTTCGCATCCTGCACTTGTACTTGAGTAAGTGTGCCCCAGGCTTTCAATGTAATGGGGCTGGGGAGTGCATGCCTGCAGGGTCTTGCATAGCCAAAGCCTCTTGTCAAATCCCTGCCTAGCTGTGACCCTGGGTGACCTCTGTCATAAATTGTACTAATAGCCCAGATGGCACAGAAAGAAATTGGACTGTGCATTTCTGTGTTTGCTGTTCTATCCTCTTCCCTTAGTTAAATCTTACTTGACACTATGTTCATGCCTAACATTGCTGCCCTGCCCCATTCTTTTCTTCTTCTTGATCAGTCACTCTGGAAACACTATACCTAACTGGACTCAACCCTGTATCCTTGTGGCTGGAATTAGCCTCCACTACACTACACTATAGGCTGGACTTCTGGGGATTATTTTTCCATCTCAAATGGGCCCTGGTCTCCCCTATTTTTCCGTACTCAGCGTGATTGTTGGATTTCTACTTACCCACCTACCTGTATCATAACCACCTCAAGGCCTATTATCTTCCTCTTCCTGGGCATGAAAGTGGATGCGAAATCATCGCATAGCTCCAGAATGGCTACTAAACAAGCATCCAAACTTGATTAGAGAGTACCTCCTAAGGCTCGCCCTCCTGCTACTTCTGGTATCAGAATGTTAAACCTTGATGGTACCCCCATACTTAACCCACTCACAATAGCGAATACCTTTAATGATGCCTTCACTGACCTAAGTAGTGTGCTACCACGAGACTTCTTTGACAATACCATCTTAATGGCAGCACATCATCCTGAGACCAAGACAAATCATCACCCCCCCCCTTCTACTTTAAATGTGTCTTAGTGGCCCAGGTCAGAAAACTACTAAACAATGTGCTGGGCAAGTCCAGGCACAGTGGTGACTCTTTAGACCTCAAGCTAATCGCACTCACCATGGAGGAAGTACTTCCACCTATTACTAAATTACTTGACCTCTCTCTAACCCTCTCGCAATTCCCACAGGAATGGAAAACAGCCATTGTTACCCCAGTTCACAAATCTGGAGACTGTGCACTACACAGCAACTATAGGCCTATGTCAATCCTCCCACCCCTCTCTAAAATACTCGAACATATTGTTGCCAACCAACCTGTGGACTGGCAACAACAATGCAGCTCTCAAGGACAATGAGATTTCAACAACCACGAAATGGACCCTCCCAGGAGAGTGACAGGGCCTAGTATAAAGTGTGAAAACTAACTGAAGCACTTGCATACATCTTTAACAGCTACATGAAAAGAGTTGTCTGTTGACATGGAAACAAATAACATTTAGAAGATATGAGGGTGCAGCTTTCTTTAAAGATGAGGGGTTTCGGTGGCTCACTGGGGGCTGTTTTAGAATGAAGTGCTCTATGCACCCGTTTGATCACACATATAGGCCCATTGAGGGAGAGACCCACGACCTTTGTACAACATTTCTGCATAAAATCAACAGCATTGGAATCCTCCTCCCCCTCTGGCAATAATAGAAGAACTAAATTGTTCCGTCGACTGTGCCCCTCTAAATTGTCGACTTTTTCTTCACCTTTGGAGATTTTTCTTCACAGTGTGACCACCTCTGGATTCATGCCGGCATTTCGGTCTTCCAATTTTGAGATTCTGGCTTCCGCGTCTGTTACTCTGCGAGTAAGCTCCTGAACAGCCAGATTAAGTTCTTTAAAGTTGGCAAGTAAGAATAATACAGCTTCTTTAATAATGGTCAGCTTGGGATAAAGATGCTCCATAGTAATCGCCGGTAGAGGATTCAAGACTGGAGAGGGTGGAGAGGTGCTCCTGTGCGGCCTTTTTAGTTTGAGGGCTAAGGCCTGGATTTGATCTGCGTCAACAGCAAAAGTTGAGGCAACATTGTCTGGTGACTGGGGGTCCATCTTTTTTGGCTCCATCATGCACCAGCAGGTAAAAATAGATGGCAACATACCAATACAAGTCAATTAACAGCAGGGAGACCGATTTTTGTAGTTTAAATTGCAGGTCTCGACGGAGCTCCAAACTTGAACTGCTACACAGAACCTTGCATCACGTAACTCTGCTGTTTAATGTTTTATTATAATTATAATTACAATGCCAGCATTTATTTGTGTAGATTAAGTGTTCATATTGAACAGATATAATTTAGGAACCAATTGAAAAAGAGCTGCGGTTAAATAGGATATTTCCTTGTTATGTTTCATGAATAAATTTACTACTAACAGGGCAGCACCCTTCTCCACCCACGTACTGCCCTGTAGTGTCAGCCATGGATATGAGCCAAAGTCACTGCTATGGGACTTGGACTCCAACCTCCAGTAGAGCAGCACTCTACCCCCAAGTGCTGCTGTCCTGTGTCTGCGAATGGTATGAGCACAAGTCTGTGGTGTGGTACGTGACCCCAACCTCCAAATGGGCAGCAACCCCTCCCCAAAGTAGCTCCCTGCAGTGTCAGTGAATGGTGCAAACCCAAGTCTCTGGTGTGGGAATTTAGCCTAACTTCCAATAGGGTAGAAAACCCATCCCAAGTACTGCCCTATGGTGTTAGCCATGGGTGTGAGCAAAGGTTTCTGCTGTAGTACCTAAATACAACCTCCAGTAGGACAGCAACTTCTCCCCCAGTTCTGCCCTGCCATGTTAACTGTGGGTATGATCCCAAGTCTCTGCCTTGCTGCTTGAACCCAATCTCCAGTAGGGCAGCATCCTCTCTCCCAGTACTGCCCTGCCATGTTAACTATGGGTATGAGCCCAAGTCTCTGCCTTGCTGCTGGAACCCAATCTCCAGTAGGGCAGCAACCCCTCCCCTAGTACTGCCCTACCCTGTTAGCCACAGGTATGAGCCCAAGTTTCTGGTGTTGTTATTAAAGCTAGTCTCCAGTAGGAGAGCAGCCCCTCCCCAGTAGTGCCTTGCAGTGTCAGCCATGCTTATGAGTCCAGGTCCCTGCTGTTTTACTTGATCTTATGACCTTTCAGATTGGATGAGAAGTGGACCTTGAGCCACAGTCCCCATCTGACACACAAGTCTTCATTATGAGAATCTGCTTTATTCCTGCTGCTAACGCACCAAATAAAGGATTTGTTGTATTTATGCTGACACAAAGTGTAGCAGCGATGGCATTCTCTAATGGGCCAAAGCTCAACCTCTGCTGTTTTCTGGTAGACTCCCATTTGGGAGTTGCTGTTTACATTGTCAAACACATCTGTACTAAGTGTATGATTATTTTCTCTTAACAGAAGCAGAATTTTCATTCCCAGATAATTATGTGACATTGATTGTGAAAGATGAAGAACACTCAATATTGGAGTCAGGGAACAGGAATGAGACCTTAAACCAGCAGTCTCTTGAAGAAAGCACCCTCATCAGTAAGTAGATGGCCTGGCAAATGGCATTGCCCTTACAAATGGGGTTGAATAAGTTGTTTTGGGTTTTTTTGGGGTTTTTTTTAGAATCTTTTTCACTCCGGTCACGGTCTACTGGGCCTCTCTCTGGCATCCTGCCTGCTCCTGCCCCACCTGAAGTCCTCCTACCTGTGCCTCGTCTCTCCCCCGCCTCTATCCACGATCGGTACCCCCAGCTTAACCCCTCCAGGGTGGGGCCACCCTTCCACTTTGGGTGCTCTCAACAGTCAGCTCCAATGTGGCAGAGAACCTGGGTGGAGGAACCTGGAAGGCCAGAAAGGACCCGGCAGCGGGCATGGGGGCAAGCGCCATCGCCTACCCCGCAGACCGGAATTTTTCCTTGTTCTGGTGAGCGTTTCTCCCCCATACCATGCGAGTGCACATCCTGCCACAAGGCGCACAGCAACCCCTGCTTGCATCGAGTCATGCCAACTACGTGCTGCTTAGCGAGCCACAGCACTCCCAGTCTCCACCAGGAGCTGCTGGTGCACCAAGCAATCCCCAGCCTCCCCCCCCAGGAAGGTCAGCAGCCCTGCGGGCGCTCAATCCTCTCCGGCCCCTGCTGTCCCCTAGTGCCCCGAGCTCGGTCCCGAACTTGGGTTGCTGGCGTGGCGCGAGGTGTGGCGTCCGGCGCCTCAACCCTCAGCGTCACCAGGCCGGTTGAATAAGCTATTTAACCCCAAGTTTTGCACCTTAATAACTTTGGCATCCTTTGATGAAGTAGCACAAAATTTGTCATTCGTGGTCGGAGTCTCACAACATGAAAAGTTTTGTGCCGGCTTCTTGTTCAGTTTTCGAGATACGGAGCATCAACAAATGGGAAAAAAACATGTTTGGCTTCCCTATACTTAACATTGTATATTTTTTGCTCTCCCCTGCAGCCTAGATGATAGGGAATTTTTTCATGAAATTCTCAGGGTTGAAGGGGCCTCTGCCAAGGGTGTGCCTTTCGAAGGGTTTATGAAAAAAATATATAGGGTTCCAGAACTATAACAGTTTTTTAGTTCACTGAGAAATGCGAATGGTTAAAAAAAGCATGACTTACCTCTCGTATGGAAAAAAATACAGATTGTGCAGCTACTTTTTTTGTTTTTAAACTCACAAACGTTGAAAATATGTAAAAATGATATCTTTTTAAAAAGCAAATATCTGATTCCAGCTAAACAGAACCCATTTAGCTAGCTTCTGCTGTTTGTCTTTTAAGGCTTGCCAGAAATACTTTTTCTGGGAACACAAAAATCCAAGGTGCCCAGCTTAGCGAGAGGAGCCATTCAGCTACATTCTGTGTATGAGAAGAGTGGAATTTTCATGAGTTCTTCAGCTGCAGCTGTAGTCCTGCTGCGGGCTTCAGTGAGAGCCGTGAGCTGCAGATCCCCTGTTCTGTCTGTCTGTCTGTCTAGCTGTCTGTCAATCCATATCTGTTTATTTAACTCTTTCTTCAGCAGACTGAGGTGCCCACCCCCCAGTACTCCCTCTTTCTCCCCCCTCCCCTCCAGGTCGTCACCTCAGTTCCCACTAAGTAGGTGGCGACACTGCGGTGCCCACACCCTGTGCCACTGAACACGAGCCTGACACTGGGGTGCCTAGTCCCCCAGTGTTGTAAATTGCAATATCCCCTGAGATAAAGAAAACACTGTGCATCTGTATCTGCTGCCACATTGAAGTGCAGGGACCAGAGGGCCCTGCACTTCTGCAGCCCACCAGAAGCCCCCTAAAGTCTTGACATTCGTCACTGCACTTTTGTAGGCAAAAAGAGTCTGCCCTTGCTGCAGGACTCACAGGCCACAGGGCCTGTGCATCAGCATCTGTTCACACATATCCCAAAAGGGATCTGCGTGAATGAGGATATAATTCCACTATCTCCAAAAGAAAGGAAATTATTTGCAAAAACGTCATTAATGCACCAGTTTAGGTTCAACTTACTACAAAAGAAGGGTAATGTAGCGTTATGGTTTCCAGCCCTAACTCCCCACCCCTAAGCCCCAAGCAGCAAAAGGAAAGAAACATTAGGGTTGTGGGTCTCCAGTGTCTTGGCAGATCAGTGGTGGGGTCTTCTGTGGGGTTGTCAACCCTAATGCCCACCCTGTTCACTGAGTAAACAACATCGGATGTTATCTCCTTTCTTCGGGTCCTGGTGAAGAAAGCTACAACAGGTTGTGTTGGCAACATGTGGTGAGACATAGTTCTGTACCTTTGAAGAATGTATCACTATGAGGCACTGGCTTGCAGCTCCACCTTGTGCTTCAGACAGGAGGGCATGGGCTGGAGGAGAGGGGTGAGCGCTAGGCTTGACGACCCCCAAGGAAGACCTCACCAGTGATTCTCCAAGACTCTAGAAACCCAAACCCTTTTTGCTTTTTGCTACTGGGGTGGGGTGTGGGGAGTTAGGATTGAAACCCTAATGCCACTTTTCTATAACTGCTGCATTTACAAAGTTTTACAAATAATTTATATATATATAGTTATTATATTATAGTGGCATGGTAGTGCCACTATAGTTAGGGTTAAGCACCCCATTTAAGGTTAAAGTATGAAATTTTGCATCTTAATAACTTTGCCACCGTATGATGGATTTGCCTGAAATTTAGCAGACACAGAGTGGTACCATAGAGCTCTGAATCTGCCAAGTTTCGTAATGGTCGGATATACGGTTGCGGAGTTTTAAAGCGACATTCCATTGCACATTTATGCTTTTTTGTGCATTCTTTGCTTGTGCCTACAGGTCGCACGGTTTGCGCGACTGGTCCGAAAACTTCAGGAAACACGTGGCCGGGGTCCCCGACGTGCCTTTTGAAGATTTCGTGAACAAATGTTAAACGGTTCAAAAGTTATTCAAAAACAAGTTTCCCATTGTAGTCAATGGGAAAAGTTAAAAGTTCAACAGTGTTGCAAATGCAGTTTTTAGTGTCTCAAATGACCCCTGTAGTGTCATGAGTCAGCCATTTTTTTTTCAGTTAGTGGTCACAGAAATGCTTGGCATTTAAATTTGGGACCCTCTAGGGACACAATTATTTTTGTGTTCACCTAGTCGGACCCTGAGGATGCTAGCCATGTCTTTTTTTGGGGGGGTTAAACACCTTAGAAATATGTTTTCGAAATTTTTGTAAAAAGTAGTGTCTCAAAGTAGTGTTGCACTCATGACACTTTTGTGATTTCATTTGCTAAAGTGTCGTGATTTGCGACAATATGGCCAAAATAACAGGAATTCTTTGCCACCCTGCTGCAAAGCAATGGTTTGGTCTTTTGGGCTGAAATTTGGAGGGAACAAAGCCAACATCCCACAGATGTGCCTTTTGGTGGTTTGGTGACAAAATATTGCACGGATGGAAAGTTACAGTGCTCCGAAGTTGATACTTTTTCCCATTACGGTGTCCGCCGTGCCTTTCGTGGCCCGTATCTTCGAGATATGGACTTTTCGTCAGAAAAAATGCTTAGCCCCCCCACTAGGGAGCTAAGTACAAAACTAGCCATGCAAGTCATAATGTATATGACATTTTAATTTTTTTCTACGTGGTACGGTTCCTAAGATATAAGCAATTTAGTATTCCAAGTGCTCATTTTCTGCTCCAAGGCCCATTATTATGCATACATTCTTTGTATTATCTGAGTTTCTCTATGCAGCTGTTGGTGAAAAAAAGGGTGTGCGCTTTCGTTACTGTCACAGTTAGCGTTCCCACTTGCGTTTCTGTAACCATTTGCATTAGCGTTCCCGTCTACGCAACTATGAGTGTTACCCTTTGCCTTTTTGTTTGTGCTTGCGTTTGCATTACTGTTACCATTTGTGGTTCCATTACTGCTTCTGCTTGCGTTTTGTTTTGTATCACCATGTGCATTACCATTTGCGTTTGGGTACGTGCTTCCGTTTGCATTTCCTTTGGCGTCATCGTTGCTGTTACCATTAGCGTTTGCATTTCTTATTGTGGTACTGTGACCATGCGCGTTACCATTTGCGTTTCCATATGTGCTTGCGTTTGCATTTCCATTTGCGTTACCGTTCTTGTGTGCATTACCCTTTGCATTTTCATTTGTGCTTGGTTTTGCATTACTGTTGACATTTGTGTTCCCATTACTGTTTTTGTTTGCGTTTTGTTTTGTGTCACCATGTGCATTACCATTTGCGTTTGCGTATGTGCTTCCATTTGCATTTGTGTTTCCTTTGGTGTCATCGTTGCTGTTACCATTAGCATTTGCATTTCCTATTGCGGTACCATGACCATGCGCATTACCAGTTGCATTTCCGTACGTGCTTGCATTTGCGTTACCATTCCCATCTATGCCACCGTGTGCATTACCCTTTGCGTTTTCGTTTGTGTTTGCTTAATTAACATTTGCGTTTACATTACTGTTTTTGTTTGCATTTCCTTTTGCATCACAGTGTGCATTTCCATTTGCATTTGCATACGCACTTCCATTTGTGTTTGCATTTCTGTATGTATTTCCTTTGGTGTCATCGTTGCTGTTATCGTAACTGTCTGCGTTTCCAATTACTTTACCATGCTCATATGCATTACGGTTTGCGTTTACGTACACGCTTGCATTTGTGTTTCTGTTTTCACTAACATTTGCGTTTGTGTTTGTATTACCGTTTACTTTATTGTTTACGTTTGCGTCACCATGTGCGTTAGCATTTGCGTTGCTGTTACTTCACTATTTATAGTGCACATTCTCAAAAAGCAGTAGAAATTCATGGCAAAAAACTCAGTTTAATGCATCAGTTAGGGTTGTTCCACAGCAACAAAAACGAGGAAATTCGATGTTAGTTCCCACCCCCGCACGCCACCTCTCATCAACAGGCATCGGTGTGCTTTGGGGTCGTCGGTCCTAACTCTTACCCCATTCTCGTATACTGCACCACCTCAGCTTGTTTGCACAAGGGATGGGGTGAAAGTTAGGATTGACGACCTCACCATACACCCCAATGCCTGTTGGTGACGGGGTGGGGGTGGGGTGCAAAGTGGGTGAGAACCTCAACATCAATTTCCTCGCTTTTGTCGCTGTGGAACAACCCTAACTGATGCATTAAACAGAGTTTTTACACTGAATATATATATATATATATATATATATACAAAATCACACATGCCCCACAATGCAAAGCATCATGGGTTGTATATGCAAATCACCACAGAATGTTGTGCTGGTCCAACTTTAGTAGAATTGCATGGTGCCGAAAGGCCTCTCACACAGTTTGCAAAGTGTATTAACAGAAGACATAGACCACGTGTTTCGCTCTCTACCAGGACTCATCAGTATGCCCGCCTGTTTGACAGCCCAGTGGAATGGACTAGCTACCCCTTGAGTGGCATGCCTGGGATATATTGTGGTGAACCCATTAAAATAAAAAACTATTTAAAAGACTAAAGAACCTCTGTGCATAAACACTGAGGCAAGGGTTACCCCAAAGGGCATTTGGCTGGGAAGCCAAGTTTCAAGAAAATACAAAATCACACATGCCCCCACAATGCAAAGCATCATGGGTTGCATATGCAAATCACCACAGAATGTTATGCTGGTCCAACTTTAAGTAGAATTGCATGGTGCCGAAAGGCCTCTCACACAGTTTGCAAAGGGTGCTAACAGAAGACATAGACACGTGTTTCGTCCTACCAGGACTCATCAGTATGCCAGCCCAGTGGAATGGACCAGCTACCCCTAAGGCAGTGTGCCTGGGATATATTGTGGTGAACCCATTATATATATAGGGGGCATGTGTGATTTTGTATTTTCTTGAAACTTGGCTTCCCAGCCAAATGCCCTTTGGGGTAACCCTTGCCTCAGTGTTTATGCACAGAGGTTCTTTGTCTTTTAAATAGTTTTTTATTTTAATGGGTTCACCACAATATATCCCAGGCACACTGCCTTAGGGGTAGCTGGTCCATTCCACTGGGCTGTCAAACAGACGAGGCATACTGATGAGTCCTGGTAGGACTAAACACGCGTTCATGTCTTCTGTTAGCACCCTTGCAAACTGTGTGAGAGGCCTTTCGCACCATGCAATTACTTAAAGTTGGACCAGCATAACATTCTGTGGTGATTTGTATATGCAACCCATGATGCTTTGCATTGTGGGGCATGTGTGATTTTGTATTTTCTGAAACTTGGCTTCCCAGCCAAATGCCCTTTGGGGTAACCCTTGCCTCAGTGTTTATGCACAGAGGTTCTTTGTCTCTTATATATATATATATATATATATATATATATATATATAAAATATATTTGTGTGTGTTATAAATGCTGAGAAAACCACAGTCGGCAAATAAGTGTGCTCAGACAGTACAAACCTTGGTGCTTGGGAAGGGCTGCCAGCTCCAAAATAAGTAGCCAACTCAAGCACGAAGTCTGAGCACTCTGTGAGAAACACTAATTTTAAAGCGAACAAATGGCAGATATACTGTATATATATATATATATATATATTTTATAAAATGGGTAGGGAAAATACTCTGCTGGTTGTTTTGCTGGTTGGCTGAAACACACCACATGACTACGCATCTATCAGAGTGCAGCCGCACGCCTGCACTTTCACCCCTCTCCAAAACCATTTTAGCCATTTTATAAGATGGATAACCCACTGTAGGGTATGCAGTCGCGGTCTGATATACACATGCCTTGGGTGTGTGCATATGTATGCGCGTATGTGTATATAGATATTCATTGCAAAAAAACTACGTTAATGCATCAGTTAGAGTTTTTATTAAACCATAAAAAGCTGGGAAATTCGACAATAGGGTTACCAGCCCTACCACCCCACCATCCACACACCAACAGGCATCAGGGTGTGCCTTGGAGTTGTCGGCCCCAACTGTCACCCCATTCCATGTCTAAACAAGATGAGATGGTTCAGTATAGGAGAATGAGGTGAGAGTTAGACCCAACAACTCCAAGGCATACCCCTATACCTGTTGGTGTGTGGAGGGTGGGGTGGTAGGGTTGGTAACCCTAACTTCGAATTTCCCAGCTTTTTACACTTTAATAAAAGCCCTAACTGATGCATTAACGTAGTTTCTTGCAATGAATATAATATATATTTATGCAATAGGGGTGGAGATAAACAGAGTGTGATAAATAGAGAGTACTGCATATGTAGGGAGGTTGATATGGAGTTTTCTATCACACTCAAGTTGTGTGATAATATAAACCCTCGGTTTAAGCTCTAGAGGTTTAAGTATTATCACACAATCGCAGGGTGTGGAAAACCTCATTTCTACCCCTACATATGTTTTATTTTTTATAACAACTGGCACCAAAACAAATTAAATATAATTATTACCACTACGAGGAGACGTGAGACGAAAACGCTCCTACTTCCTTACTAATAGGCACACCCCCACGCTATTCAAAGACTGACATCACATAACGTGCTAGCGTGGGGGCTGCATTCTACTAGTAAGGAAGTAGGAGCTGCTTGTGCTGGTTTCCGTTGCTTTTGCTGTGTTTGAAACTGTTCAGTTTGGAATGCGAGTGCTGCAGGCTTTTTGGCGCGAGCCGGTAAAAGTCGTATCAACCCACGGGTTGATACGACTTTTTTCGTTGATACGACTTTTTACAGTTCTCAAAAACGGGTTGATAACAGGGTTCACCAGTTATTATATCTGTTTATCTGAGTAACTGTGTACATAAATTTAATTTATGTATACAGTACTTACGTCATCAGCCATTTATCTACACAGTGCTTATGTCATCAGCCATTAATCTATACAGTGCTTATGTCATTTAGAATGTTCGGCCTCAGTAGCAGTATTAACCATATTAAAATGCAAATAACTTTAAAACAAAAAATGATAGCATGGTATTGTGAGCATGAAAGTTGTTCAGCATGGAAATATCTACAAAATGAGTGGTGTTTTATTTATTGATACCTTTTAGATTTTTTGATAATTAGCAAAAACACAGCAGAAAATTCATTTCTTTTTTCATTTTGTCCACAAACAAATGTAAATAACTTTAAAATGAAAAATTATAGCATGGTACTGTGAGCACAAAGTTTATTCAGCAAAGAAATATCTGCAAAATTATTGGTGTTTCATATATAGATACTTTTTAGTTTTTTCAGAATTAGTGAAAAACAGCAGAAAATTCAATTTTTGTGCACTTTTTCTTCAAACAAGTGCAAATAACTTAAAAACTAAAAATGACAGTATGGTACTTTGAGCACAAAAGTTGTTCAGCATAAAAATATCTACGAAATAAGACGTGTTTCAGTTCTAGATTCCTTTTACGTTTTCTATAATCAGCAAAAAATGACAGAAAATTACATTTTTATTCACTTTTTTGTCTAACAAATGCCCCCTACAAAAGCAAAAACAAAAGAATTGCATAAATGGAATATGCAATGGAAAACTCGTGTAATAAATGATTTATCTGCACTTGAGCAGCTTTGATTCGGACATCTCACCACCTCGTGGCTTACGCCACTGGTGAGGTTACCTGAGGTCAAACTGCTCTTGTGCAGATAAATCATTTATTATACTTGCTTCCATTGCATATCCCATATATATATATATATATAGACACACACACAGTATGTATGTGGGTATATAGGTATATGCCAAGCATTCTTATTGCCGAGATACAAAAAAACAACAGTCTGTTTCAAACTTCAAACTCCCAGATGGCAGTGCAGGGGGTTATGTGTGTGTGTCACTGGTATAATATCAATGTGAGAAACTTGAGTCCATTCTCAAACCTGGGACTCCCAGGTGGCAGTGCAGGGGGTTATATGTGTATCATTAGAATACTACTAAGGTGGGAAACCGGAGTCCATTCTCTACCAATTCTGGAGAAATAGACTCACCACTTACATTCTTCAGTTTTCACTATTTTTTTTAACAAACATTGGTCACAGTACTGTTAAAGTTGCCTGCCAACATTTTGAAGGAAAAATCCCTCTTCGAGTGAGTGAGTCTGTTTCTGCAGAAGTGGTAGGGACATAGACAGGCTTTGTCTGGAGCAGACTCTTTCCCTGTGGTTTTCTTTGTGTTGCAGGAGGTGTGCCACACTGGGTTCCTACGTGGAAACTGGAATCCATTCCCAAACACGGGACATCCAGGTGGCAGTGCAGGGGGTCATTTGTGTATCTTTAGTGTAATGCCTGGGTGGGAAACTGGAGTCTGTTCACAAATCTAGGACTCCCAGTTGGCAGTGCAGAGGGTTATGTGTGTATCTTTGGTATAATACAAAGGTGGGAAGCCTGAGTCCGTTCTGAAATCCAGAACTCCCGGGTGGCAGTGCAGGATGTTGTCTGTATCACTGATATAATACTAGGGTGGGAAACCTGAGTCTGTTCTGAAACCCAGGACTCCCAGGTAGCCGTGCAAGGTGTTATGTGTTTGTTTTTATTTTGTTGACCAGGTGAGATACACTGGTGCCAAAGGCACCTTTTACAAGTATGACCGGTGTGCAACAGTACAGTATACTGTAAACATACAGATACAGTATGAGCAAAACTACAACACATAGATGAGACATAATTATAGAATAAAACTGAGTTCAGGCAGAAACATAGATGATGCAACATGACCAAAAAAGAAAAATTTCAACACGTAGATAAGGGCGTAGTTATAAAATATAGCTGAATTCAGGCAGAGCACACACAGTGGTTCAACACTGAAAAGTGATTCTTCAGTTCTACAGAAAATGAAGCAAAACTAGTTGGTGATCTAACTGGTACCAGAATAGTGTTCCGTATAGGAGGAGCCTGATAACTAAATGATTTTTGGCCCTTGCCTGCAGACATTCAAGCAACCGATGAGCAAAGATTTTGAATTGATCTCAAGTTGAAATTCAGAGAGACTAGTTGTAGCAAAGATGCTAAGCTAGCTGGTTGGTGCTTGTCCAGCAGTTTGAAACTGAAGTTTGCCAAGACTAGTTTTGATTTAATTTCGAAGGAGGGCCATCCCAAACCTTCTAAAACTGAACACTGATGCACCCTATTGCCACTTTTGACAGATAAACTTTACAGTTTTATAATGCAGCACTTTTTTAGCATTGAAATTAACTTTAGGTGCTGTATCAAGAACCAAGGAGCCATAGTCCAATATGGAAAGCAAATGGTGTCTTGCAATATTTAATCTGGCATGGTATGTCAAGAATTTGTTTATTCTGTAGAGCTAGCCTAGTTTTTTTTTCCCTAATCTGTTTACTCCCCTATGTACTCCAGGACTCACCACTCCTTCAAGCCGCTGTGGTCCCAACTTACCTCCTATTACCCTCGCTTGGGCCTCTGTCCTCACATTGCAGCCATCCCCGAGGTAACCCAGCACAACCCTTCACTGGATGGGTCCCTCTCATCCGAGGGGGAAGACACTGGTGTGGGTGGCCTGCGCACTCTCTTTTTGGCCCTGGGGTGCTGCTGAGGCGGACATGGCTCCCTTAGGTGCTTCAGTGGCGTTGGTGGACTGGCAGCCGTCATCCAGCAGATCCTGGAGCTGTTTTTCCATTTTCCTATGGTTCCCCATTGCAACACTCATGCAGTGCCCCCAGTCTCTACCGGGGCTGCTGCCGACCGAGGCTTCCCTGCAACCCACCCCAAGACAGAAGAGCAGTCCCGCGGACGTTCAATCCTCTCCTTCCCCTGCCAGCCCCCAGCATCCCGAGTCCGTTCCTGAACCTGGGTCATTGGTGTGGTTCGAGATAAGGTGCCAGTGCCTCAGCTCTCTGTGCCACCAGGCCGGCTCTGGCCTAGTTTTTGATGCATTTTGCATGTTTGGTTTTTAATATGGGGGCCAAATGTCAGATCTGAGCTGATAAGAACACCAGGGTATTTAAAAACATTAACAGTCTCAAGGGATTCATCCCTGTAAGTTGATACTAGTAGATTATTGGTATTTTTTCTGGTTTTTGAAGCTGTACCAAGTAACAACACTTGTGTTTTTGTTACGTTTATGATCAACCTATTTTTCTGAAACCACCTATGCAGAGAGTTGAATTTGGTATTTAAATTATTTATAACTGCAATCTCCTTTGCATGGGTAAATAGTACTACATTGTCTGCATAATGTAGCATACTGGCCTTATTGCAGACTGTCTGGGCATCATTGATGAAGCGTGAGAATAACAATGGACCTAGTGTGAACCCCTGCAGCACCCCGCACAAGACAGCCCTAGCGTGTGTTGTATCCTGTTGTTTAAGTAATTTGTAAACCAGCTAATACAGGGTTCCCCACTGTCTGAAAATAAAGGATGGTGGCAGTGGTGATCAGGTCAATAGGTGCATTATTTTTCTGGACCTCTTATGCACTGTATATGTGCATAGGTGGATGTTAAGTAAAATATAGTGCACGGGTATCAAAACAGGGGTAGTAGTGCAGTAAAGGATGGCAATAAAGGATAATTTTGGAGGATTTTATAAAAAAAACAAAAACAATCAGTAATGAATAAAAATATAGGGTGTTGGTAAAAAATGTAGAGTGGTAATAAACAAATATAGAGTGATGGCCCACGACGCTGAAATAATGAATGGGGAACACTGTAATTACAGGAAGTGCAAAGCCCAATTTTTTCAATTAAAAAATTATGGTCTACCAGGTCAAATGCTTTTGTGAGGTCCACAAACACTTCTTCCGTCATCAGTCCTTTATCCATGGCTCTGTACACAGTGTCTGTGAACCCCACCAAGGCAGTATCTGTTCCATGGTTATGACAGAATCCATGCTGCTTTCCTCTCATTAATTGGTGATGTTCTAGGTATTCAGTCGTTTTGTTGTAGACAGTGTTGATAAAATAGATATGGGCCTGTAATTATCCACAAGTCTGATACTGCCCTTTTTGAATAATGGAATTACATGTGCACATTTCCAGAGGTCAGGTACTTGTTGAAATTCGAATAAAAGGTTGATTAACCTTGTTACTGGATAGGCTAAGACTGGGGCAGCTAACCGTAAGAACTTAGGGTGGAGACCATGCCTGTAAGCCCCAGCAGATTTTTCAGTTTTGATACCTTTTAACAATTTGTACACTTGTGTGTGCAGGTAACTGCCTTGCCCATGGGTGACGGGATGCAGTTTGGGCAAGAGCGATGTTTTTCATAATCGCTGAAGTAGTCATTAAAGATATTGAATCTTTCCAGTAGGTTAGTTATGTTATTGCCTCTGTGTTCCAGGCTCAGCTGTTGCTATTCTTTGGGAAGGATTTAGCAAATTGTTTAAGCACCTCCAGAAGCCCTTAAGATCAGATAAGTTAGAGGTCTGCAGCTCCCTAAGGTAATTCCTTTAGGCTGAATTTATTGATTTTTATGTTGATTGCGCACATGCGCAAGAAACATGTTGCATCAGCTTTCTCCACAAGCAGGTTGTGGAGGCGTGGCACTGTTGTGCCCAATGCCTCCACAGCCTGCAACGCCTTGTCCCTCATCGTGTCATAACGCTTGCTGCCGACACTGGTTCAGCCAGCTGCCACAACTTTCTAAAATCAGCCGCTGCAATCAGGGTCCGCCTTGTCATTGCAGCGCCAGCTATCCGCTGCAATGAGGGAGCGACCCGTCATTGCAGGGTAGGATGTCTGATATTGTTTGTGAACATGGCAGTGGCTAGCCGCCGTATTCACAAACAATATCTACCCCCCCATTTTTATTTGCAGACAGGGGAGCCCACTCCCCGTCGGCATACTGTAACACCCCCGCCCCCGTTTTATTGTCTGCCGATCGGGTGCCCACTCCCATCGGCATAAAGGAATCTCCCCCTTCTGTTGTTTGCTGATGGGGTGCCCAGTCCTGTCAGCTACAGCTGCCCCCAAGCAAGACTCGGTGTACAGACATGCCCCTGTAAAAAAAGTTAAAAGGCCCACTTGACTTTTTTTTTTTTACCTGAAAAGAGAAACGGTCCTCAAGGTCTACGGGCCCCCTCCTACAACCCGCACCCACCACTGGCGCACTCCTGCCTCCCCACACACCCTCACTCCCATACTTCATCCTCCGAGCTCAGCGATGATCTTCTGTGGACCGGGAACACGCCTGCACTCTTCAAAGCCGACATCATAACTGAGGAAATGCCGTTAGCTGTATAATGTAATGAATAGGGTTTTTCAACTTCAGTGCATATTCGGCATTTTTGGGAATTTTTTCTCAGATTTTCAGCATGGGGTTTTGGGACCCCCTCCTCATAGATTCTTGAACTGTCATGGCGTTAATCGGCCCAGAAAGCTGGTTTCCACGGTCACTGTCTTGGCGGGAATCACACTTGAGGGCCAATTAGCGAAATGACGGTGCTAGTGTTCATGAGGTGGGCTCTCAAAAAGCCTATGTTGCAAATTTGGTGGAAAAAAATCACAAAATGATTTTCTGACGCGCAGGCAGTAGTTGCTTCGACGCTTCTTAACTTTGCGACTAATATTTTCATGCCAGATTTTCAACATTGGCATTTTGTCACCTCCTTGTGAGCAGTACAGCTGTCATTGTTGACATCCTGGCCGAAATGTGTTTTTGCACTTCTGGCGCAGAATAGTGCGGTTGCTGTGGGAAATCAGTGTTCAGGACAGATTAAGAAAATGACAGTGACACTGTTCATGAGTAGAGGTCCTAAAATGCCTTGTTGAAAATTTGGTGATAACAGCCCATCAGTTGACTGTGTTACAAGTGTGCGTTGCGCACTCTCCACGCACCCTTGTAACTTCGCAGATTTGTAATATTGTCACACCAGATTTTCAACAGTGCCATTTTTCCACACGTCTTTATAAGCAGTACAGCTGTCATTTTTCACTTCCTGACCGAAATGTGTTTTCACAGTTCCGGCGCAGAATAACGTGGTCACTGTGGGAAGTCAGTGTTTGGGACAGATTAAGAAAATGACAATGTCACTGTTCATGAGCAGAGGTCCTAAAATCCCTATGTTGAAAATTTTGTGACGAAACTCCACACCATGACTGTGTTACAAGCGTGCATTGAACTGTTTCCACGCACCCGTGTAACTTCGCAAATTTGTAGTACTGTCACGCCACATTTTCAACAGTGGCATTTTTTCACAACTCCCTATGAACTCTACAGCTGTCATTTTTCACATCCTGGCTAAAATATGTTTTTTCACTCCTGCCGGACAATAGCACGGTCACTCTGGGAAATCATTGTTTGGGACAGATTAAGACCGACCGAGTGACAGGGGGGAGTGACCGAGCTTAACTGAGCTCTGTCGGGACTGCTGCAGATTTGTTTGTGGACAGACAAAGGCCCCAACACAAGAGCCCAGTACAAAAGGGCAGCCTGCAGCACTGGGAGAAACAGAACGAGTGAGGGAGGGGGAGTTGAGCAAACTCACCAAAGCGCTGTCAGGACTGCTGCGGATTTCTTTGTGGGCAGAAAAAGGTGTCAATACAGGCAGAGACCCAGTACAAAAGGCCAGTCTGCAGCGGTGGGAGAAACAGTACGAGCAAGTGAGACAAGGGGACTTAGTGAGCTCAACAGAGCTCTTTCAGGACTTCTGGGATTTCTTTGTGGGCATAAAAAGGCGCCAATGCAGGCAGGAGCCCCGTACAAAAGGGCAGCTTGCAGCGCCAGGACAAACAGAATGAGCGATGAGAGAGGGGGGACTAAGCGACCTCAACGGAGCTCTGTCAGGACAGCTACGGATTTCTTTGTGGACAGACAAAGGCGCCAACGCAGCCAGGAGCCCCATACAAAAGCGCAGTCTGCGGCGCCAAGAGAAACAGAATGAGCGAGTGACAGAGCGATAGTGAGCGACCTCAACAGAGCTCTAGTGTGACTGCTGCAGATTTCTTTGTGGGCAGAAAATGCGGCAACGCAGGCAGGAGCCCAGTACAAAAGGCCAGCTTGCACCGCCGGCAGAAACGGAATGCGAGAGTGACAGAGGGGGAGTGAGCGAGCTCAGTGGAGCTGTGTCAGGACTGCTTCACATTTCTTTCTGGCCAGAAAAAGCCGCTAATGCAGGCAGGTACCCAGTACAAAAGGGCAGCCTGCAGCGCCAGGAGACACAGAACGAGCGAGTGAGGGAGGGGGAGTCAGTGAGCTCAACGGGGCTCTGTTGGGACTGCTGCAGATTTGTTTGTGGGAGAAAAAGGCATCAATGCATGCAGGGGCCCAGTACAAAAGGGCAGCCTGCAGTGGCAGGAAAACCAGAATAAGTGAGTGAGTGAGCTCAACAGAGCTGCATTGTAATTGCTGCAAATTTCTTTGTGGGCATAAGAAGCAGCAACACAGGCAGGAGCCCAGTAGAAAAGGGCAGTCTGCAGTGCCGGCAGAACAGAATGAGCGAGTGAGAGAAGGGCAGTGAGCGAGCTCAACGCAGCTTTGTTGGGACTGCTGCAGATTTCTTTGTGGGCAGAAAAAGGCGCCAACAGAGGCAGGAGCCCAGAACAAAAGGGCAGCCTGCAGCGCCAGGAGAACCAGACTAAGTGAGTGAGACAGGGGGAGTGAGCAACCTCAACGAAGCTCTGTCTGGACAGCTGTGGATTTCTTTGTGGGTAGAAAAAGCCACCAACACAGGCAGGAGCCCAGTACAAAAGGGCAGCCTGCAGCGCCAGGAGAAACAGAATGAGTGAGTGAGTGAGAGAGGGGGAGTGAGCCACCTCAATGGAGCTTTGTCGGGACAACTGCGGATTTCTTCCTCAGCAGAACAAGGTGCCAACGCAGGCAGCAGCCCAGTACAAAAGAGCAGCCTGCAGCACGGGGACAAACAGACTGAGCCAGTGACAGAGGGCCACTGAACGAGCTCAACAGACCAACGCAATCAACATTCAGCATTGACAAATGCTTGTTTTACAAGCATTACACAACATCCTGTAGTGCTCCCAGTCTGATTTTAGGTTAGTGGTTTTAAATTTAGCTGAGGCCTGGTCTCTATTTTTTATGAATTTAAAGTGTTCTTTTGTTAGTCACCTAGAGTTTAAGCCTTTGAACCTCCTTCTAATTAAAGGTGTCTGTATATGCACAGTTCTGGGGAATTCAGTAAAGAAAAAATCTAGAGCATGATTAACGTCTGGCAAGAAACCTATGAAGGACAAATCTATGTTAATGAGATCTTCAAGAAACTCAGAAAGGACTCATTTTGAGCAATTGTGAAAACATTGAACAGCGGGTCTGGGTCTCTGTACAGCCCCATTGGACAAAACACAAAAGATTGTAGCATTGTCGCCCATAGAGTCTGATTCTGACTCTGTCGGGTCTGTTGACCATTATCCAGTCCAACAGGGAGTGTTAGGTTGATTTGTTATTTAACCTGGAGCAGTCATGGACAATTTGACTAAAACAATGTTTATGCAGCAAGTCCCTGTAAGTGGTTGTGTTGCCAGTCCAATCTAAGTTTAGATCTCCGAGAACTATAATCTCTGCGTTACCCAGTTTAGATATTTTGATCCATCCACACCAGCCTTTGGAGGATTGTAAACACAACATAAGTAGAGCTTTTCAGAGCCCAGTTTTAAGTCTATGACCGACCATTCACAAGCATTCTTTGCTGAGTAGTCAAGAGTAACAATTTCTGCAGGCAGATTTTTATCCACATAGAACGTGACACTTCTGGCCTTTTTTTGTGGCCTGTCTTTCCTGTAGGTAACATAATTTTGAATAGCCATCTCATGATCTGAGACTGTAGACTTGAGCCAACTCTCACTCACAGCAAAGATGTGTGGTCTATGTATCACTATTTGCGATTCCATCTCTGACATTTTTGAGGTAAGGTTGCTCAAATTTACAGTAGGTGCATAATACGCAGACCTTTACTGCTGGTCCAACCACTTTTGCCATTACTTGCATAGGGTTTGGGGCTGGATTACATTCAGCATGTCCAAATAAGATTAGTTTCATTAGTAACCTAGCCGTGGGCAAATACTTTCCTATAGACCGAACAGATCTTAATAAATGAAAAAACATAATGCGTTGCTTTTCACAAAGCAAGTCAATGGAAATATTGCTCAATATAATAAGGTCAGCCGTGGGTCTGTGGAGGGGCTGTGGAATAACAAATGGACCAGACACTGAACTTCAGGTTCAACACACCATCTCTGTGTGATGTTTATTCAAAATACAGGAAATAAGCTTCTGCAATGCCATATTCCTTCGTCAGTACATCAGTTCACAGCAACAGACTATGTAGGTCCTTTCTCTGCACTTAGCCAGCACCTACTGATCTCTGATCTAACCACTTTTAGTGAAAACCCTTCATCCCTATGTGGGCCCCGATTGCTTGCGTAGTAGGGGCTCAAAAAACAAACAAACAAACAAAAAAACAAGCTAAAAACAAAAAACCTCAGTGCAGAAACACTGAAAAAAGGGTTGCCCCAAAGGGCACTGGCAACAAGTCGAATTTCAAAGAAATACAACATAATACATACTTCCGTAATGCAAAGCATCATGGGATATATGCAAATCACCATGACATTTCAGACTTGTTCAGTTTACAGCAATTTACATGCATTTTAAATAGCACAACTAACTTAATTTTTCATAAAAGGTATAACCAAAAAAGGTTTTGTGGACTCACTTGCTTCTTATATTATTTCCAGTACTTCACTTTAAACATACAGAGTGGTCTGTTAAGTGCTCCTCCCTGGGTGAAAGAGTCTAATTTAGTGTTAACATGCAAAGCCACAGCTCTTGCATCTATTTTGGAGTGCACTCAAAAAACCAAGCATATACAGCTCTTTTGTGGACAAAAGTTCATTTACTAAGTGTCGACAAACACACTGTGCACACAAACAACAATTTGCAGAAATACTGAAAGATTTTCCTTGGTCTACTCTGCATACTGTAGTAGTAGTTGCATTACATGTAGCTTTTTATTAACTTTTTTACTAAGCTATACATGTGGATACTTCGACAATTCCCAAGTCGCAAAATGGAAACTGCTGAGTTTCTAATTCTGTACCCAGTGATCTTCTGGCTCAATTGCCCACGTCCACATTGTGTGTTTCTAAAGACAGCAGCCCAAACAAATCCCGGAGGGAGAAAAGAAGAAAGAACGCTCGCGGCTTTGCTTTTTACTTTTTAAACCGCCATTACTGGGCTTACTCATTGTTGCTGATGTTCTTCACTTCTGGCCTTGTGGGTCACCACGGGAATGAGCCGACGTTTCTGACATTGTACGTCTTCATCGGAGCTAACTGGCCATTACCAGAGTAAATTACTTTATATTCCTGGTTGTCATGGTGACAATACACATCTGCAACGACTTCTAAACTAATAACCAACTAAGTGCTTTTAATAATCAAAATACAAAAAACATTATTAGGTGATAACAGTGATATTTTTAGTGAAAGGTAGTTCCAGTAACATGGCTGCAAAATGATTAAACACCATAAGCTTGTAATGAATGACGCCATTTTATGAAAGATGACAGCTGTAATGTTAGCCTCTGGATGCGCCATTTCACAGTATTGCCGCCATCGAAGAGTCAGACCTTGGCATCCGCCCTGTGCTGAATGGGCCAGAATGAAAGCGAGAAGAGTTATTTACATCGGCTAACAAGGTTCATTAATCGAATCCTTTGAAGAGCCTGTTGAACGGAGCAGTGTATTTAAAATCATTCTTAAGTTGGAGCCCAAGCTTGGCCGCGCGCGCAGTATTTAGTGCTCCAAGTTCGGCATGCGTAGTATCGCTAGGTTCTATCGCGCATGACCAAGCTTTGGAGCCTCAACTTAAAGAACGATTTAAATACCTTACACTGTCTGCTTTCAGCAGGAATTGCTTCTAGAGGTTCAGTTATTAGACCTCACATGGCACAGTGTTTTTTTAGCCCGTAATGTGCTCGTCATTATTTTTACGAGCATTCCGGCACAGGACCGGATGCCAGGGTCACACTCTGTCTTCCGGGTGCGACGGTACTTTTGAAATGGCGCATCCAGGAGCAACATTACAACAATAAATAACTCATAAAAAGGTAAGCGCCATTCATTTTAAACTATATTGGTTGTTTTAATTGAGCGTTTTTGCAGCCCTGGTGATTGCCCCCACAGTTTAGGACAGCTTTCCTTTAAAAAAGTGATAGTGATTTTTAGAAAACAACCTTGATGATTTTCTTGTTTTTTTTGGTTTTTACTCAGTTCCTAAATGCTGCGCTTTGTAAATTTCTGAGCCCAGCCCTTTAATCAAGGACTCCATGCGTCACGCTGTGTGTGTAGTGTAGGGACTAAGGTACATTTGGCCATAATAAATTCTATTGTTTTATTTTCTTTTATGTGTCTCTCCAAACCCAATTACGACACTTCAGCCAGCTCCTATTCCACTATGTCAATGTGTACTCGAGCAACACCTAATCTTTGCCTAATTAGTGTTCTTTTATATTTTTATGCTGGATGCTGAAGTAACCTCCCATTTCTTCTTTAGGGGCTTCTATGTGCATCCTTTTTTTTTTTCCAGATTTAACGGGTCAATCTTATTTTCTACAACCAACCTTTGAAAAAGTTTGAAGAAGATTTAAAAGCTTATACAATCAAAAAGCACGAGAGAGTTTATAAAAGCGGTATGATCTATAATTGGCATGGAAGAAGGCTCAAGGATAATATTATATTAAAAGAAAAACAAAATGTTCAGATAGAAAATTTTGAAACAACAGATGAAAGTGGCAGTGAAAATCTTGAAGGAAATGAAAGGCAAAAGTTGAGGCAGAATTTTCAGGAGGACCCTTTAGAAGGAAGCAGCAAGAATATGCAACTAAGAAGAGGACCAGGTGGGGGGACAGAGGAAGAGGAGGCAGAGGAAGAGGCAGACGGAGGAATTATGGCAGGTTTTGGGGGAGAGGCCAAAGTCCATGGAGGTCGCAGAGACTGATGAAATGAAGATCATAAATTTATCAGAGGTATCCCTTACAGATAGTCAAGAAAAAGTATTAAACCGGGGCTTTACATTTGTGCCCAATAATAAAAAAGTACATGTATATGGGATTAAAATTGATAATTACAAATTAATGAGACAATTGCACCTGAAAGTGTATTTTGATAAACATCCAATGCCACCAATAATAAGACCGAGATACATTGTGGAAAAAGAAAATGTGTTGGTAGAAGGAATAGAAACAACACAAGAAAGGAGAAATAAAAGAGAAGAAACTCCATTTAGAAAAAAAATTCACATTTATTCCCCTTGGAAATTTGAGCCAAGTAGTTAATACGTTCATCAAAGTTATTGCTAAAGAAACGGAAAAAGTTGCAAAACAATAGATTGGAAACAAAACAAACAAAATATATCATGACAAGAAAGAATAGCACTAAAGGAATTGAGTGAAAATAAGGACTACTTGATTAAAAAAGCTGATAAGGGGGTGCGGTGGTTGTATGGCCAAATGCTGTGCATCTAGAAGAAATGCAATGACAGCTGAGGAATGCACAGTACTATGAAAAATTACGCACTGACCCAACAGAAAAAATAAAGTCGCGAGCTGATGTGGTACTAGTTAAGGCATTGGATAAGAAGTGGATAACGAATATAGAAAAAGACTATCTAACAGTCCAACATCCTGTAAAACCTACCATTTATTTACTGCCGAAAGTCCAGAAAAACAACAAAATTCCCCCTGGAAGACCGATTGTGAGTAGCATCGGGTCCATTATGGAACCATTTTCAAGATATGTTGATTTTTTTTTTTCTGAGACCTTTTGTTCCGCAACGTAAATCATACATCGAGGACAGTCGCATGGTAATAAATAAATTAAGAACAATAGACGCAAACGAAGTGACGTTACTAGCCACTATGGACGTTGAAAACTTATGTAATGATATCCCTCATGGTGAGGGGTTAGAAATATTTAAAAAGACACTAACGAAAAGAGAAGAATTTGTATATCCACCTTCAGAATTATTATTAGAGATGGCAGCATTTATATTAGATTCTAATTATTTTTTATTTGATGGGGTATTCTACAAACAGATACATGGTACCGCCATGGGGACAACGTTTGCCCCCTGTTTAGCAAATTTATATGTTAACAGTTGGGAGGAAAAATGTATCTGGGACAAAGATGTGAACATGTGGCCTGACAAAATTATTTGGCTACATTTTATAGATGACATGCTATTATTATGGAACTGGACTGAAAATGAAATGTAAGAATTCTTTGAGTACATTAATAATAGTAATGAACATTTGCAGTTCACAAGAGAACAGTTCGGAAAAGAGTGCATTATTTAGACTTGATGATTTATAAAAAGAATGGCATGTTGGAAACAACACTATTCAAAAAAACAACTGAGAGAAATACCCTCCTACATTGGGAGAGCAATCATCCATACCATCTAAATAATAATTTATCATATGGGCAATTACTAAGAGTGAAGCATAACCTCCCAGAATGGAATAAGGGAACAATAGAAATGGCAAATATGTGTGTGAGATTCTTGAGGAGAGGGTATGATGCAGGCACACTGATTAACGCTGTGGAAAGAACAAAAGAGAGGTCAAGAGAATCATTACTAGTGGAAAAAACATAAATGAAGAAGAAAAATCTTACTAACATACATTACAGAGTATAATGCACTATCAAGAAAAGTGGAACGAGTGATTAGGTCAGACTGGGGAAATTTAAAAGCAGAGACATGCCTTGAGGAGCTTACGAATGCAGACCCAGGAATAACAAGAAGAAAATGGAAGAGTCTGCGTGATACACTTATGAGGAGTTTTTTCGAGGGTAATAAAGATGAAAAAAGAACGTGGCTACCAAAGGCACCTGAAGGGAACTGTAGGTGCGGGAACTGCATGCATCTCAGTAATACATTGAATTCGGAAGAGTTTACACATCCAAGATCAGGGAAAAAATACAAAATTAGGGGGTTTGTTAACTGTAAAACGTATGGAGTAATTTACATGTTAACTTGCCCCTGCAGATTGGCATATATTGGACAAACCAAGAGAGAGAGAGTTAAAATTACGAGTAGGGGAACATAAAACTGCCATCAGAGTAAAAAATGTAACCTATGCCATGGCAAGACATTACGATGAGGCAGGTCATGGTTCTCCAGCCTCATTAAGATTTACTGGTCTGGAGCGAATTGAACTGCTCCCCCCACCCCACTCCCCCAAGAGAGTGACTTAAATGCTTAGACGTCGAGAAAGCTTCTGGATTCATGAACTAGATACAATGGTCCCAAAGGTTGTGAATGAAGACCACGGCCTACACACCTATGTAGGTGTATAAAATATATTAATGAGGGATAATTTATAAAAGAAAGTGTGTTTAGCAATGGTGAAATGAATGTTTGTATAAAAATGTATTTTTGGATTACTGTTGATAATTTACTGCTGCTGATTAATTGGCATGAGATAAAATAAGTTGTTACAAAAACTGTGTGTGTAGTGCAGGAACAATTCAGTTTGGGTAATGAAATGAATACCATGAACAAACATGGTTTAGCGCAACCAGATATGCACAGTAGTGGTGGGAGTAGAACATGAGAGCAGCACGAAGAGTGCAGGTTAAAGGTTAGTTGTAGAAAATAAGCTTGACCCGTTAAATTTGTAATAAAAAGGATGCGCGCATAGAAGCCCCTAAAAAAGAAATGGGAGGTTACCTCAGCATCCATCATAAAAATATAAAAGAACACTAATTAGGCAAAGATTAGGTGTCGCTCGAATACACATTGAAATAGTGGAATAGGAGCTGGCTGAAGTGTCGTACTTGGGTTTGGAGAGACACATAAAAGAAAATAAACAATAGAATTTATTATGGCCAAATGTACCTTAGTCCCTACACTGCACACACAGTGTGAAGCATGGAGTCCTTGATTAAAGGGCTGGGCTCAGAAATTTACAAAGTGCAGCATTTAGGAACTTAGTAAAAACAAAAAAACAAGAAAATCATCAAGGCTGTTTTTTTAAAACTCACTGCTATCACTTTTTAAAAAAAAATCAGTTATCACTTAATTTTTTTTGTATTTTGATTATTAAAAGCACTTAGTTGGTTATTAGTTTAGAAGTTGTTGCAGATATGTGTATTGTCACCATGACAACCAGAAATATAAAGTAATTTACTCTGGTAATGGCCAGTTAGCTCCGATGAAGACGTACAATGTCAGAAACGTCGGCTCATTCCCGTGGTGACCCACAAGGCCAGAAGTGGAGAACGCCGGCAACAATGAGTAAGCCAGTAATGGCGTGTTTAAAAAGTAAAAAGCAAAGCCGTGAGCTGCTTCTTTTCTTTTCTTTTCCCTCCGGATTTGCTCGGCTGTCTTTAGAAACACACAATGGATGTAGGCAATTGAGCCGACGATCGCTGGGGACAGAATTAGAAACTCAGCAGTTTGCATTTTGCGGCTTGGGAATTATCGAAATATCTACATGTATAGCTAAGTAAAAAAGTTAATAAAAAGCTACATGTAATGCAACTACCGAACAGTATGCAGAGTAGACCAAGGAAAATCATTTCAATATTTCTGCAAATTGTTGTTTGTGTGCACAGTGTGTTTGTCGACACTTAGTAAATGAACTTTTGTTCACAAAAGAGCTGTATACGCTTGGTTTTTTGAGTGTACTCTAAAATAGATGCAAGAGCTGTGGCTTTGCATGTTAACACTAAATTGGTAACTCAGTTTCTATCTTAGTCACCTAGTACTTTTTACCATTATCAAAAACACCTAGTGCCATGGTATTTTCAACATTTACAGGTTTCATAAACATAAGGTATTTTATGACATAGTGCTATTACATACTAAATCCAACAATGATAAACACAACCTGTTTTACATACGTTTGGAGGTCACCACAATAACCTCCCTGTACGAGGACCTGAGATGAAAAAGGAATATTAAAGAGGACACTATAGTATAGTCAAGAAAGGGAAGGGGGTGCCCATAGGTGGCCAACCTTATGAACTAGAAATTGTAAAGAATAGATTAGGCTAAGAAATAGAGTTGCAACAGATTTTAAGAAAAGGTCAGTTCTCGAGTGGCAAGAGCTGTCTGTCACAGGGTCTAAAAACAGATGAGGCATCATTGACTGGACATTTGTGTGGTATAAGCTACCTGAAACAGAACTGTCTGCCAAAATAAAGAAAGTGCATACTACAATGCCAAATATGCAGTCTCGTAAGGCCATTATAAAGAGATGGTACCGATGCAACAATTATTCAAAAGAAGGTATTAATACAAAAATTGTGTGCATCATTGGTATAATACCAGGTGGAAAACCTGAGTCTGTTCTCAAACCCAGGTGGCAGTGCAAGGGGTTATGTCTGTATCATTAGTATAACACCAGGGTGGGAAACCTGAGTCCATTCTCAAACCCAGAACTCCCAGGCTTCAGTGCAAAGGTTATGTCTGTATCATTGATATAATACCAGTGTAGGAAACCGGAGTCCATTCTCAAACCTGGGACTCCCAGGTGTCAGTGCAGGGGGTTATGTGTGTATAAGTGGTATAATACCAGGGTGGGAAACCTAAGTCCATTCGTAAACCCAGAACTCCCAGGTGGCAGTGCAGGGGCTTATGTCTATATCATTGGTATAACATCAGGGTGGGAAACCGGAGTCCATTCTCAAACCTGGGACTCCCAGGTGTCAGTGCAGGGGGTGATGTGTGTATAAGTGATATAATACCAGGGTGGGAAACCTGAGTCCATTCATAAACCCAGAACTCCCAGGTGGCAGTGCAAAGGGTTATGTCTGTATCATTAGTATAACACCAGGGTGGGAAACCTGAGTCCATTCTCAAACACAGAACTCCCAGGTGGCAGTGCAGGGGGCTATGTCTGTATCATTGGTATAACATCAGGGTGGGAAACCTGAGCCCATTCTCAAACCCAGAACTCCCAGACGTCAGTGCAAAGGTTATGTCTGTATCACTGGGATAATACCAGTGTGGGAAACCGGAGTCCATTCTCAAACCTGGGACTCCCAGGTGTCAGTGCAGGGGGTTATGTGTGTATAAGTGGTATAATACCAGGGTGGGAAACCTGAGCCCGTTCTCAAACCCAGAACTCCCAGGTGTCAGTGCAAAGGTTATGTCTGTATCATTGGGATAATACCAGTGTGGGAAACCGGAGTCCATTCTCAAACCTGGGGCTCCCAAGTGTCAGTGCAGGGGGTTATGTCTCTATCATTGGTATAACATCGGGGTGGGAAACCTGAGTCCATTCTCAAACCCAGAACTCCCAGGCACCAGTGCAAAGGTTATGTCTGTATCATTGGGATAATACCAGTGTAGGAAACCAGAGTCCATTCTCAAACCTGGGACTCCCAGGTGTCAGTGCAGGGGGTTATGTGTGTATAAGTGGTATAATACCAGGGTGGGAAACCGAGTCCATTCGTAAACCCAGAACTCCCAGGTGGCAGTGCAGGGGGTTATGTCTGTATCATTGGTATAACATCATGGTGGGAAACCTGAGTCCATTCTCAAACCCAGAACTCCCAAGCGCCAGTGCAAAGGTTATGTCTGTATCATTGGGATAATACCAGTGTGTGAAACTGGAGTCCATTCTCAAACCTGGGACTCTCATGTGTCAGTGCAAGGGGTTATGTATGTATAATTGATATAATACCAGGGTGGGAAACCTGAGTCCATTGTCAAACCCAGAACTCCCAGGTGCCAGAGCAGGGGGTCATGTCTGCATGATATGTGACATTGATTGTGAAAGATGAACATCCCACAATATTTTAGTTAGTGAGCACAAATGAAGCTGTATACCAGCAGCCTTCTGAAGAAAGCACCATAAACAGTAAGTAGATGGCCTGGTATATGTTGGATGTGCAATAGGATAGACTCTGAGAATCCCTGCTGATCTTAGGATGGGAAAACTTACTGTTCTGAAATTTGCGTCTCCCAGGTGGTAGTGCAGGGGTTTATGTCTGTATCACAGGGCTAATTCCAGTGGAGGTGCCCCTACCTCTGATTTACCTTTCTTCTCTTAACAGAAGCAGAATTTCCAGTCCCAGAAAAGTATTTCACATTGTTTGTAAAAGATGAACCCTCAGTGTATGAGTCAGTTAATGGAAATGAGATCATCCGCGAGCAGCCTCCTGAAGAAAACACCATCAGCAGTAAGTAGACGGCCTGGTACATGTTATACAAGGGGTAGATTCTGAGAGGCCCTGGTGATCCCAGAGTGGAAAATCTGAGTCCGTTTTCAAGCCTGGAACTCCTAGGTGGCAAGGCAGGAGTTATGTCTGTATTACAGTGGAACAAGCTTATAGCATACTACTGCATGTGTACCCTTTTGTCCATTATAAGAGGGTGTCCAGAATAGCCAAAAGCCTGTTTTTGACCTGCTCTTTCAGTGCCCATAGTCATACCTGCTCACTCTCAGTGCAGAGGACAAAGGTTGATACTGTACATCAAGTCAGGTGCCGAAGCTGCCAAAAACTACTCACCGTATGCTGCCCACATCCTACATCCTACCTAGTTACTGTAAAATGATCTCACTGACAGTACTAACAGCAACCCACCAGCTTACAATGCTGTCACCGGGATGTTCTCTCCTGTATGCTGCCCATAACCTGCCTGGTTGACATGACCTCACTGTCATTAGGCTTTCCGTGCTATTGTTGTGGCTGCTTCACGGACAGGAGGCAGTAGTGCAGTGGTTTAAGGCTCTGAGCTGCAAATCTGGAGACCTGGGTTTGAATCCTACAGCCCCCCCACTTGCATACTGTGTGACCCTGAGCAAGTCACTTCACTTTCCTGTGCTCCCAGGTAGCACCTGTAAACAAACTTTCAGCTTAGTGTGTCCCACCTGGTTAAATAATTAAAAAAAAATCACACACGTATGCTGCCCTTAACCTGCCTTGTTATCACAGCCTCACTGACAGTAAGCTCTCCTCATTATTGCTGCGGCTGCCTTCACGAACGGGAAACACACCTGTATGCTGCCCATAACCCACCTGATTACATGCCTTTATGAATGGGAACAAGTCAGCCGCCAAGAATAAAAACAGGAACTGGTTGATTCATAACAGTTCAAAGAGGGAGGGGGGAGGTTACATGGAGGCAGTCAAGCAGCCTAGTATGAAGGTGACAGATGTCTTGCTGGCTTATTCTGTTTAAGCCGCTCATGGCCACTTAACACCCCCTTCAGCAGGAGCCTGATGTGATACTATATAGCAATTAGCACATCATCAGACAAATGAAGATCTTACTTCAGGAGGGCTCTTGCAGTAGGTATTCACATACAGGACAAAGCCGCCAGGCGTCAGGACCCCACAGAAAAATTTCTAGCTAGCAGTCTCCGGCGGGGGACTGCCCCCATGTCAGGTGACCGGCGTCATACGACGTTGGTATAAAGGGGCGGTCCCCCACGCCTGCCTTCCAGTTCTTTCCCGCCATCGGCTTGTGAAAGTTCCTCACGGTAGAACAGCGCTCGTCAGTCATTCATCGGTCTCTAAGTTTTCAAACTTTTTGACCCATTTTCTCTAATTTTCTATTTTTTCAAACAATTCACTGTCTGTCATCCCCAACGCCCTCCAAATCACGAAAAAACAAGTGCGACTCGTGTGGTTCCCAACTTCCACACAAGGACGGCCACTCCTTGTGCCTCTTTTGTATGGACCCAGACCACCCCGTGGAGAAGTGCCAGCACTGCCAGAAGTTCAGCTCTGCTATCCGCAAGAGAAGGCAGCAGTCCCTGGAAGCCCACATCCTAAAGAAGAAAATGGCCTCCATGGAAAAAGAGTTAAAGAAACTTAGGCAGGCGTCTACTTCCCCCGAATGTCATAAGAAAAAGTGCGACAAGGAGAAGCACCAGGAGCGGGAACCCGCTTCCACAGCAGCCGCGACTCCAGCCGGAGTCACGGCACTCAAGGTAACATCCCCTCCAGGGGATCATTCCACGACAGCCATCTTGGTGGTTACCAAGAAGGCATCGCCCCTCCCATCTGGCTCGCACTCATTCCCGTCGGGAGCCTCCAGAGCAAAGGAGGCCCTCCGGTCAGAGTGGGTCCGGTAAGTCAGACGTTGGTCCCACCGACGCTCACCCAGACAAGACTGCTAAGTCGCTTACCCCTTCTGGGGAGCGCCCAGCCAAAACACCTCCCAACAAGACTGCATCTCCTTCCTCGGGCAGGGAGTCCAATAAGTCGGACGCCGGCTCCTCCAGCGTCCACCCAGATTCGGCCGATAAGTCAGACACTGATTCCACCAACGCCCACCCGACCAAGAAGCCTGTGCCAGACCCCATCGAACAGTCTCACTCCCCAGGCTCTCCGCAATGTCTCACCATATTGTCCTCTGAGGTCCCTGCGTCTCCTCGACTGACCCCCGGAGATTATAATCCTCCTTCCCCGGTCGTCACCGAGGATACTGGGACACTGCCATCAAGGAACCCTCCTCCTTTGCCGGACCCCCTGATGCCAGATACTCAGACGCCGGCCGACCCAACACCTTCTGGCGTCTCTTTACCTGGTGATAGGCCTATTTCTCCATCAGGTCCTTCGGACCCTCTCAAAGGTATACCCATGCTGGGCCCGACGCCCGCGGGGCCAGCATTCCCACCATCTGGCCTGCCAGCAGGGCCTCTGCTAGGTCCCTCTGCTCTGTCAGAGCCCCTGGGGCCCGGGTACCCGACACCGCAGTACCTGGTGCCGCAATACCCGGCCCCTCAGTATCCGGTGCCCCAGTACCCGACGCCACATTACCCGACGCCTCAGTACCCGACACCGGGCTACCTGCTGTCGGGTTATGGATAATCCTTTTACGGATACCCTCAATATCCGTATCCCCCACCTTCTACACCTCCGCCACCCACTCCTCAGCTGCTGGCGGATCTGAAGGAGACCTTGGCCTTCTGGTGGGCTGAGGCCAAGGCTCAGCACAACAGGGGGGTCGAGAGTCATCTACCGACGCCGGACCCTATACAGGATCCCCAATGCCGGAGACAGGAGATTCTCTCCCCCTCTACCTGACACTGGAGGAGAACCCTCTGGTGCCCGAGGTGGGGAGGATACGCTCCCCAGGGAAATCCTCAGAGGGGCTGTCCCTCCCCCTCATAGGGAGGAGTCTTCTTCTTCTTCCTCTTCATCAGAAACTTCTGACTCGGACTCAGAGTCCAGTCACTCTGACCCCGAAGGCGAGCCTCAGACTCCAGAATGCCTCAGGCCGAGGGATCCTCCGAAGTCCCCCTCCGGAGGACCCTTCTTTCCTGGAGTTATTGAGGAAAATCAAAGAAGTACATCAGTGGCAATCAGTGGAGCCAGACCCACAGCGTAAAAACTCGCTGTCCATCTGGATCTGCCCGAGACCACTCCTACACTGATCCCACCCTGGATAGAGCCTCAAGCAGATCTTGTTGCCACCATTTGGCAACAACCTTCTCTGTTAGCCCCCTTCCGAGGAAGGCGGACAGGCTATACCAGGCTCCTGAAGGTGTAGATTTTCTTAGCCTTCGCCCCAAGGTGGATTCGGTTGTCATCAACGCCGGTCACGGCCGCTCCGCCAATCCCAAACACCTCAGCCTGTCTCCGCCTGATAAGGAATCCCAGCTTTTGGACCAGTATGGGAAGAAGATCTATTTCTCTTCTACCCTTGGTATTAGGGCCCTTAACTATGTGGCACATATGGGGGATTTCCAGAAGACCATCCTTAGCCAGGTGGAATCCAAATTGGACTCCCTTCTTGAGTCACAGACTAAGCAGGAAGTGGGTGATCTTGTCCATTCTGCTCGCTCGGCCTGTCAGCCCATGTTTCGTGCCACTTACGATGCAGTGGATACAGCTGGAATGAACTCGGCCTTCGCCGTAGGCCTACGGCGTCATGTCTGGCTCCATGTATCAGGTTTGGTCCCTGTAGTGCAGTCCGCTATTCAGGATGCTCCCTTCAGGGGTTCGGCGCTGTTTGGGGGTGATGTCAAGGACATCATTACCGAACTGCAGGAGAAGGGTACTGCACTCAAGTCTGTCCAGACTACGTACAGGCCCCCTCAAGGGCAGCGGTGTCCTTTTTGTCGCCAGAACCGACAGAGACAAAAACCACAGGGCAAACGTGCCCACAAATGTCGGGCCCCTCCAGCAACCAAGACCCTTCCCCCAGCAAAAAAGCCATGGGAACCTCAGCTGCTGTGCTGCCGCACACCTCCTGACTCCCTGCCTCTCCCACTGCCTCTGGAGGTTCCAGAGGAACTGGCAGAGGGGAGATTCTCCTCCCATCTGCCGGGTTGGGAGAGGATAACTTCAGACGCTTGGGTGCTCCAGTTGATATCAGCAGGACACTCAATAGAGTTCCTGCAGAAACCACCCCGAAGACCCTTCCCCTCAAGTCATCTTACTCCTCTCAACATCTTCCTCTGGTCCTAGAGGAAATCATCTCCCTTCTCTCGAAGGCGGCAGTAGAGCCAGTTCCCACCCATCTTTGGGGAACAGGTTACTATTCCCATTTCTTCCTAGTTCCAAAGAAGATGGGAGATCTGAGGCCTGTCCTAGACATCAGCTCCCTGAACATGTTCGTGGAGTAAAAATGCTTCAGAGTACTCTCCTTGAAGAGCCTTCTACCACCTCTTCAGCAGGGACAGTGACTGTGTGCTCTGGACATGCAGGATGCCTACCTGCATATCCCCATATGCCCTTCCCACCGCAGATTCCTTCGTTTTTGCTTTCAGGGGGACCACTACCAATTCAAGGCCCTCCCATTTGGTCTTTCCTCAGCCCTCGAGTGTTTACCAAATGCCTGTCTGTGGTAGCGGCCCACCTGCGTACCCAGTGAGTACAGGTATTCCCATACCTGGATGACTGGCTCCTGCTGGCTCTGTCCAGGGAGGAACTCCCGCACTCTCTTTCCGTTACCCTACAGGTTTTTACCAGACTGGGTATCAACATCAATCAGGCCAAGTCCCATTTGGTCCCATGCCAATGCCTCCAATTTATAGGGGCGATTCTGGACACGACCACAGGCAAAGCCTTCTTGCCTCCGAACAGGGTAGACACCCTTCAGAACCAGGCCCATCTTCTGTCCTGTCTCAGGAGGGTCGGAGCCAGGTCAGTCCTCCACCTCCTCGGGCTAATAGCGTCTGCCATTCTGACAGTCCTGCTCGCTCAACTTCATATGAGGATCTCTCAGTGGACGCTTTGGTCTCAATGGGACCAAACCAGGGACAACCTAGACCAAGATGTTCTAGTATCAGATCCCATGATCAGCAACTTGCAATGGTGGATGGTTCAGGAGAACCTGTGCCTGGGAGTTCATTTCTGCATCGATCCGCCCTCCCAGACGTTGATGACGGACACGTCAGGAGAAGGTTGGGGTGCCCATCTGGGGTCTCACAGGACTCGGGGCAGCTGGTCCAAGTTTGAACGAAACCTGCAAATAAATGTGCTCAAACTGAGAGCAGTCCTTTATGCCCTTCAGGCTCTATTCTCATTCATCCTCCCCCGGTCATCTCCTCATACAATCAGATAACATGTGCATTGTCTGGTACCTCAGTAAGCAAGGAGGGACATATTCCTACCCTCTGTGCTGGGAAGCGATGAGAGTTTGGCACTGGGCAGCCCAACACCACCTTCACCTCATTGTGGTTCACATTCTGGGAATGGAAAATACACTGGCAGACCAACTCATTTGGTCCTCAGCCCGGTCCCATGAATGGAAGCTGGATCAAGATTTTGTAAAAGACATCTTTCAGCGATGGGTAACACCTCAGATAGACCTCTTTGCCTCTCCTCAAAACGCAAAGCTTCCCGCCTTCTGCTCGCTTGCTCCAGGGTGAGACATTTTTTGGCGGGACGCTCTGTCTCTCGCCTGGAGGGACCGATTCGTTTATGCCTTCCCCTCCCATTCCTTTAATTCTGAGGGTCCTGAACAAACTCAGATCAGAAGGAGCTCGAATGATTCTCATTGCTCCCTTCTGGCCCAGGCAAGTTTGGTTCTCTCTTCCACAACAGTTTTCCGAGGAACCTCCACTTCCTCTTCCTCTGTCGCAACAATTGTTAACCCAGGATTGGGGGTCCCTTGTTCATCCAGGTCTCTGATCCCTTCATCTCCATGCATGGCTCCTGCAGACATAGCTAAAGCCCGCTTTGGTGTCTATACCGTAGTAGCGGACATTCTGGTAGACACCAGGAGGCCTTCCACCAGGTCCACCTACGCAATGAAGTGGAAACGGTTTTCTATTTGGGAAAATTCGAAGGACTTCGAGCCTTTCTTGTGCCCAGTCAATAAAGTCCTGGACTACATGTGTCACCTCTTCGATCTGGGTCTCAGCCATTCCTCATTTAAATTCCACATGGCAGTTATTTCAGCCTACCATATTCCCTTCGGAGATAGGACTTTCACTTAGTTGGAAGTCTCTAAGACTTTCCTTAGAGCGGTTCTCCTTGAGACCCCCATCCGCATTCCTGCCCCTCCATGGGACTTGACTTTCATCCTGGAGAAGCTTACTCTGCCTCCCTTTGAGCCAGCAGCATCAGCTGATTTGAAGTTCCGTTCTTGGAAGACACTCTTCCTAGTGGCCATTGCTTCTGCTCTGTGAATTTCCAAGCCTCAGGCCTTAATGTGTAAAATACCTTACTTGATATTTCACAAGGAACATGTGGTTCTACGAACCAACCCTAAGTTTCTCCCTAAGGGTGTGGCGGAATTTATGCTGAATAGATCTGTGGAGCTACCTGCTTTCTTTACACAACACTCCAATCAAGGGGAGTACCTCTTGCATATTTTGGCTGTTCACAGAATCCTGAGATACTACACCAATTGGACTAAGGATCTCAGGAAGATTGATCAGCTTTTTGTCTCTTTTGCTCACAAAAGAGAAGGCAATACTGTTTCTAAGCAATGCCTATTGAAGTGGTTGGTACATTATATCACTTTCTGTTACGACAAGTACAAGAAGACCCTTCCAGGTCAAGTCAGAGGTCACTCCACCAGAGGAGTAGCTGCCTCGGCAGCTTGTTTCAAAAATGTGTCAGTGGCAGACATCTGTGCAGCCACAACTTGGACTTCTGTCCATACTTTCACAAAATATTACAGTCTGGACATTGCCTCTCGCCGTAGAGCAGGATTTGGGTTGGCTGTCCTACAAGGTCTCCTTTAATGAGACCCGTTCAGCCCTAAGATTCCATGCTATGGATAGCAGTCCTCCTCCCAAGTGCTTTCCTTGTTCCAGACTGCTTGGGACTCAGTCCTATATGTGAATACCTACTGCAAGAGCCCTCTCAAAGTAAGATGGTACAGTTACGTAAGAACTTACCATAGAAGTAGATCTTCGAGAGAGGCTCTTGCAGTAGATATTGCCTTCCCGCCCTCCGTCCCCCTAAGTTTTCTTTGCTTCACTTCCATGGAGGAAATATCCTCTTCTCTTCGTCTTGCCTCTTTTGGCCTTTGGTGGGAAAGTGCTGGAAGGCGGGCGTGGGGGGCCGCTCCTTTATACCGACATCGTATGACACTGGTCACCTGATGTGGGGTGGTTCCCCACCAGAAACTGCTAGCTTAGTCCTATATGTAAATGCCTATTGCAAGAGCCTCTCTCGAAGATCTACTGTTACGGTAAGTTCTTACATAACTGTACTTTATTCAGCAAGTGTCCGACACAAACGGTGCATAAGGTACCTTATATCCTGCAATTTTCAACAGGCAGACTATGCAAATGGAGTTTGTTTTTTACAATTCGTTCACAATAACAGTTTGTCCAGCTTAAGTGTGTCTGTTGTAAGTGGGCTGTACTGTATTGACCTAATGCCAGTGGTAGCCATTGTAACCCTAGGATGGGTGTAACGGTTTGGTATTTCCATCATGGACACTGCACTTCCCTGCTTCTGTAGGGTTAGGGTGGGTGGGATTGGTTTATCATGACACTGCCCTGCACTCCTACTGTAGGGTTTGGGGTGTGGCAGTTGGGTTTTCCCATCCCTTACTGCACTGCCGTGCTGTTCCATGGTTGGAGTGGATGGTTGGGTTTACCCATCACTGACTGCAGTGTCCTGCTACTGTATGATCGGGGTGGGGGAGTGGCTTGAGTTTACCTATCACTGACTACAGCGCCCTACCACTGTAGGACTGGGTGTGTTGGGTTTTCCCATCACTGACACTGCATTGCCCTGCCCTGCTACTGTTGGGCTGGGGTGAGTGAGTTAGTTGGGTTTTCCAATCACAGAATGCTCTGCCCTGCTACTGTAGCATTAGGTTGATTGGATTCTCCATGACTGACACTGTACTGCTCTACTAATTTAGCTTTGGGGTGGGTGGAATGGCCTTACCTATAACAGACTGCAATGCCCTGCTACTGCTGGGCTGTAGTGATTTGTGTTTATTCATAACTGACGCTGCATTGCCTTGCTACTGTAGAGTTGGGTTTTCCCATCACTGACACTACACTGCCTTGCTACTGTAGAGTTGGGGTGGATGGGTTGGGTTTCCCCACCTCTGACACTACACTGCCTTGCTACTGTAGGGTTGGAGTGGATGGTTTGGGTTTCCCCACCTCTGACACTACAATGCCTTGCTACTGTAAAGTTGGGGTGGGTGGGTTGGGTTCCCCATGTCTGGCACCTACACTGCCTTGCTACTGTAGAGTTAGGGTGGGTGGGTTGGGTCTCCTATCAGTGACACTACACTGCCTTGCTACTGTAGAGTTGGGGTGGATGGGTTGGGTTTCCCCATCACTGACACTGCACTGCTTTGCTACTGTAGGGTTGGGGTTGATGGGTTGGGTTTCCGTATCACTGACACTGCACTGCCTTGCTACTGTAGAGTTGGGGTGGGTGGGTTGGATTTTCCCATCACTGGCACTACACTGCCCTGCTACTGTAGGGTTGGAGTGAATGGGTTGGGTTTTTCCATCACTGACACTACACTATCCTGCTACTGTATTATTGAGGATGCAGTCCCATGCTACTGTAGGGTTAGTGATGATAAATTGAGTTTCTAGGGACATGGATATGTTGTTCATTCACACTTCTTGGCAGGTACCTTGCCACTTTAAGATGGGCTGGAAGGTCTTCAAAGTGGCTCCTCCCACCAACCCGGGTTGTAAAACCCTCGGCTCTGCCTCATGATGCCACATCTTCCTTACCGCTTGGAGTCTCAGGTTCCCTCAGGTTTTGTAGGCCTGAATTCTGTGTCTTTGGATTTTTGTCCAAAGATTATTTTTAAACTCACTTGAGTTCGGTCTTCGTACATCGCGGCTGCGATGGAAGACAAGTCCGTCCCCGGGTTCCGCCGGTGCCCTTGCAGGCAGAAGATGTCCTGAATCAACTTTCAAGACATGTGCATTTACTTCCTTGGGCACAACCACGATCCACAGGCTTGCAATGTGCATCTCTCCTTCTCTCAGTCGGTGCTTGAGGACCGTGCTGTCTGACTTCAGCTAGGGTGACCGGAGAAGAGGTTCCTGCCAGTTAAATTGAAGGAGGCCCGTTGGGTGGTGTCTGCAGTGGCGGGCTCCATGGAACAACTAGAGCAGCTTACGGCCCTTGAGGAGAATTTGGCCCAGGCTGCAGTGAGCTCCTCCTTGGCCTCGGCTTTTATTCCGCTCCCCCGGGTTCCTCCTATACGGCTTCCTTTCAGGAGCTTTGTCAGTCCCTCTCTACTAAAGGAGCGGGTCCTTCTGGGTCTTTTCCTGCTCGATCCAAAAAAACGGGATCACAAAGGTAAGTCCCAGCATTGACGTTCTTGGGAGCGGGAGAGATCTTGCACCCCGGATCATCTTCTCTCGACTTTGATAGAGGTGGCGGCCCGGGCCACTGGTTTCACAGAGTCCCCTTCAGACCAGCCGGCCAAGACTCCTGTCGACGAGGCAGAGATCTTTCTCGAGCCCACCCACAGGTTGTCAACCGAAGAAGTCAGCATTTCTCTTCCCATGACACCGGTACCCTGGTGCCATCTGGGGACTTAACTCTTGAACCGAAGTCTCCGGCCAAGGACCCTGAATCGAGGATCAGCGGTTTTCCCCCGCTCTTTCCTCGACCCACTGCAGATGACATCCACAGTCGAGGTCTTGGTCCTCTTCCACATCGGGTCGGTCCCACCGACGGCGTCGATCCTGGTCCCGACATCGCAGAAAGCGTCATCATCACCCGTCCTCCTCTTCTTCCTCCTCGGCCAAGAAGAGGCTTCGACGCAAGTTGCGCCGACGCTATGAGGACCTTATGTGGCAGCAACTTATTTTAGCCAGTGGTCAACCAGTGCGGCTCTCACACTGGCGATTAAGTGGCTATCGCCTGATCGGCTGAAGCCATTGCCCGCCCTCAGTTCCTTGGCCGAGGATCTGGCCCCGGTGCCAATTGCTCAGCCTAAACCGGCTGCTCCACCCTTAGTGGTGGAACCCCCACCTCCTCAACCGAAGACTGGGGCACCGACCAAGGATTCTCGGTTGGGTCAAGGCTTGCCCCACTGGCTGTTGATCACTGTCACCCCCGACTGTCCTCGGCGAGTGGGGAGTGGCTCAGGCGGTCGGCAGCTGTTCGCGGACTCTTCGGAGTCTGACAATTCCTCGCTGTATTCCCGGCCAGTCAACCCGGAATCTTCAGGGGGTCTGTCGGTGGACAAGAGCCCATCCTCATTCCTAGGTGTCCTTCAACTCATCTCGGAGTCCACTGGGATGAAGCTCGAATCCGTGCAAAAATGAGCCAAATACCTTCTCACGGAAATCCTGAACAAGGGGATTCCCCCTCGGAGGCCTTCCCCGTGGCTGACACCATAGTGGGCCTGGACCTGGAGCTCTGGCAGCGGCCGGCCTCTTGTCCTGTGCCTTCGGCCAGGATGGCCCGCAAGTATGCGGTCCCTACCAGCTCCCTCTCCGGTTTCTCGGAGCACCCCTCGGCTGAGGGGTTGGTGACCGATAGTGTATTCCAGCGCTCCGGAAATGCTAGGGACCTGGACAAGCCCCCGGACAAAGAGTCCAGAAAGCTGGACTACTCCGGGAGGAAAGTCTGTGCTGCCGCCTCCCTAGGCCTTCGTCAGGCTAGCTCGGCTATTCTGATGGCACACTTCTCCCATGCCCTTTTGGGCTTCCTGGATAAGGTACTTCCTCATCTCCTGGCCGACCTCCAGACCATGGTCAAGCAGGTTCGGGATCAAGGAAGGGTGGTGGCTAAACAGCAGCTCCAGGCTTCTCTTGACATCAGTGATTCTTGTGCCCTGGTCAGTAGCGGCTGCAGTAGCCATGCACCACAGGGCTTGGCTGCGGATCTTGACCTTCACGGCAGATATCCAGCACAAGCTAGCAGATGCCCCCTTTTTGGGCACTGACTTGTTCAGGCCCGGGGTGGAGGGCCATCTTCAGCGGATCGAGAAGTCCAGTGCCACCTTGGACTTGGTTGTATCTGCCCAGAAGGACAAAGGCCGCCATCAGCAGCATAAGCCCTTTCATCCTTCCGCTCCTGTGGCATGTCTGGCCCAGCAACATCAGCAACAGGGCCAGCAGGCTCATTCTTGGTGCTCCAAGGCCAAGTCTATTGCTTCCTCAGTTAGGAAGCTTGGAGGTAAAGATCCGGGCAGCCCCTCCGCTGGTTCTTCCTCCAAGCCTGCCCAGTGATGGGTTGTGGGGTGCCACCCCAACCCTGTCACACCTCCAATGGGTCCCCCCGTGGGTGGGGGGCCAGCTCAGCCACTTCCTTTCTGCCTGGTCTGCTATCACCACGGACCGCTGGGTGCTGGAAGTGGTTGGCAGTGGTCTGCCTCTGGAATTTGAGCAGACCCCTCCTTTTCGAGACCGCGCCCCACAGGGGATCTCCGGATCCGCAGCCTTTCTGTCAGCTCACCGAGACAACATAGCCCTGCTCCTCCAGGAGGAGGTAGTCAGCAAGGTGGTGGATCCTCCTCCTTGCCCAGGGTTTGTGTCCAGGTACATCCTGGTCCCAAAATGGACGGGGGGCTGGTGCCCCATTCTCGATCTGCATGACCCGAACAAGTTCCTAAGGCCACGCACCTTTCGGATGGTCACTCTGGCCCAGATCATGCCATCCCTGCAACTAGGCATGTGGTTCTGCTCCCTGGATCTTCAGGACACGTTCTTTCACGTCCCAATCCGTCCGTCCCATCTGCGGTTCCTCCACTTTCAACCAGAGGGAACCCTTTACGCGTTCCGGGCTATGCCCTTCGGCCTTTCTTTAGCTCCCAGGGTCTTCACCAAATGCATGGCAGTGGTGGCAACATTCCTGCGACAGCGAGCGGTCCAGGTCTACCCTTATCTGGACAATTGGCTGATAGTAGCCCACTCCAGGTTGGAGGTGGAGCGGTCCAGGGATCTGGCCCTCCAGGCTTGCTCTCAGCTAGGCCTACTTATCAGTGGGGCCAAGTCGGAACTCGTGCCTTCGCAGGTGATCCAGTTCATTGGGGTGGAGCTCGGCTTTCTCTGAGCCAGAGCCCGGCTCCCGGAAGACAGGGCCGAGGTCCTTTCCTCCTTTGCCCAATCATTTCTGGTTGGGCAATTGCGCCCTGCTTGGGACTTCCTGCGCCTTCTGGGTCTCATGATGGCCTGCACCAGCGTGGTCCATTGGGCCCGCTGGCATATGCGCCCCCTACAGTGGGGACTGGCCAACCAGTGGTCTCAGACTCTGGTCTCCTAGACCAATCAGTGTCCATGGCCCAGGAGATGTTGGACGGCCTGCAGTGGTGGCTCATCCCAGCTCATCTGCAAGAGGGGATCCAGTTTGTCTGCCCTGAGCCAACGGTCATTTTGACAACTGATGCCTCTCTGATGGTTGGGGTGCCCATCTGGGGGAGAGCACAGGTCCGACGGCCTTTGGTCCCCTCAGCAGTCCCGATGCCACATCAACCTGCTGCAGCTCCAAGCGGTTCAGTTAACCCTGACTGCCTTTGCTCCATTTGTCCAGGGTCATGTGGTTCAGGTCCAGATGGACAACACCATGACCATGTACTATCTCAACCGACAGGATGGGATGCACTCCTTGCCTTTGTGAAGGAAGTTCTCTGCATATGTTCTCTCCTGCTCAGCCTGGAGGTGGATCTCCTAGCCATCCATGTGGCAGGAGCCTCGTACAGTCTGGCCGATGCCCTCAGCCGGATAGGCGATGCATCTCATGAGTGGTCTCTCCTGCCGGAGGTATTGCAGGATCTGTTCTCCCACTGGGGCACTCCTCAGGTTGACCTGTTTGCCTCCAGGGAGAATGCGAAGCTGAGGCTGTTCCATGCTCACCCCCCTCTGCGGGGCTCGCTGCAGGGGGATGCCTTCTTGAGGCTGTGGACCCCAGGCCTCTTTTACGCCTTCCCTCCATTTCCCTTGATCCACAAGGTGCTTCTCAAGGTGAGGAGGGACAAGATGCAGCTGATTCTGGTAGCCCCAGACTGGTCCCGCCAGTTCTGGAATCCTGTTCTCCTCAGCCTCAGCTCCAGGCTCCGGAGGCGGCTTCCAGTCCGCCCGGACCTGCTGTCTGTCAACAAGGGGACCTTCAATTCCTGCATCTGATGGCCTGGTTCCTGAGCGGCTAGAGTTCCAGGACTTGGGTCTTTCTGACGAGGCCCTCAACGTCTTTGAGGCGTCCCGTAAGGAGTCGACCACAGAATGTTATGCCTTTAAATGGAAGAGATTTTCCATTTGGTGTCAGGGCAAGGGGCTGGACCCCTCATCCTGCCCGTTGGCTAACATTTTGGATTACCTATGGTCCCTTTCTCAGCAAGGGCTATGGTCGACGACCCTTAAGGTGCACCTGGTAGCCATCTCTGCTTACCGAGCGAGGGCCAGCAAGCAGTCGGTGGCGCAGAGGAAGGTGGTCTGGCATTTTTTCAAAGGCCTAGATCACATATCCCCTCCGGTGCATGAACCTCCACCTCCGTGGGATTTACTGCTGGTATTGGCTAAGCTTATGGGCAAGCCATTCGAACTGATGCACAGGTGCTATATCTTCCACCTGTCATGGAAGCCCGCCTTCTTGGTGGCTATCACATCAGCCAGAAGGATTGGGGAGCTCCAGGTGCTTTCCATAGAATCTCCCTACCTGGCCTTCCACAGGGACAAGGTTGTCCTATGCCCCCACCCGGAATTCCTTCCGAAGGTGGTGTTGGAGTTTCACCTGAATCAGGTATTGACTCTGCCGGTGTTCTACCCCAATCACACCTCGGAGGACGAACACAGGCTCCATACTTTGGACCTGAGAAGAGTGCTCGCCTACTATAAGGAGCGTGCAGCTGAAGTTCGGGGAGAGGTTTGCCAGCTGTTTGTCATCTACGCTGAAGTTGCACCTGGCAGACTTGCAGTCAAGCGGACGATAGGCAGGTGGATCACCTCCTGAGTAGATCTCTGCTGTAGGTTTGTGGGCAAGAAGCCTCACAGAGGGATGAGAGCTCATTCTACCCGCCATACCGCTGCCTCGGTGGCTGCTTCTAGGGACATCCCTATCAGGAAATCTGCAGGGCTTCTACCTGGAAGTCAGCGCTCACCTTAATTTCCCATTACCACATCGACTTTGAGTCACGCTGGGATGCTGGTTTGGGGGCCTCAGTTCTCCAATTTTTGTTTCCTAAATAGGGGGTGCGTGCCTTGCCTCCCTCCTCCCAGAGAACTGCTAGAAGTCTGCCAAGAAGTGTGGATTGAACAACATATCCACGTCCCTAGAAATACAGGTTACTCAACTGTAACAGGAGTTCTAGGAGTGGTATATGTTGTTCATCCACACGACCCACACAACTTCCCTGGCTTCAGCGCACAACCTGGCTTCCATCGTACTAGATCTGGCGTCATGGGGCAGAGCCGAGGGCTTTACCACCTGAGTGGGTGGGAGGAGCCAACTTGAAGACCTTCCAGACCATCTTAAAGCGGCAAGGTACCTGCCAAGAAGTGTGGATGAACAACATATACCACTCCTAGAACTCCTGTTACAGGTGAGTAACCTGTATTTTCTCATCATTGACTGCACTGCCTTGCTACTGTAGGGTTGGGATGTAATGGTTGAGTTTACCAGTCACTGCGACCGCACAGCCCTGCTGCTGTAGGGTTTGGGTGGGTGGATTGGGTTTTCTCATCATTGACTGCATTGCCCCAATACTGTAGGGGTGGGGTGGATGGATTTGGTTTCCCCATCACTGACACCACATTGCCTTGCTACAGTAGGGTTGGGGTATGTAAGTTAGATTCTCCATCACTGACCCTGAACTGCCCTGCTGATTTAAGCTGGGGTTGGTTTTTGGGTGAGTTGGGTTCTCCATAATTGACTGCACTGCCCAGCTGCTGTATGGTTGAGGTGGTTGATGGGTTGGGTTCTCCATCAGTGACTGGACTGCCCTGTTAATGTAGGATAGGGATGGGTGGGTTAGGTTTACCTGTCACAGACTGCACAGTCCTGCTACTGTACTGTTGGATTTACCCATCACTGATACTGCACTGCCCTGATGCTGTGGTGTTGGAAGGGTGGGTTGGGTTTTCCCATCACTGACACTGCACTATCCTGCTACTGTACGATTGGGGTGGGTAGATTGGGTTTTCTCATCACTGACAGTGTACTGCCCTGCTACTGTAGAGTTTGTCTTGGTGTGAGTTGGGTTTTCTCATCATTGGCTGCACTGCCCTTCCACTGTACAATTGGGGTTGGTGGAGTGGGTTAACTCATCACTGACAATGCACCGCCCTTCTTCTGCACTATTGTTCTACTGTAGAGTTGAGGTGGATGGATTGTTTGTCTTATCACTGACACTGCACTGCATTGCCCTTCTATTGTACAATTGGGGTGGGTGGATTGGGTTTACTTGTCACTGACAGTGCAGTGCTTCTACTGTATGATTGGGGTGGGTAGACTGGGTTTTCTCATCACTGACTGCACTGCCCTGTGCTGTGGGGTTGGGGTAGGTTGGGTTTTCCTATAACTGACAATGCACTGCCCTGCTACTGTAGAGTTGGGGTGGATAACTTGGGTTTTCTCATCACTGACAGCACTGCCCTGCTACTGTAGGTTTAGGGTGGGTGGGTTGAGTTTTCTCATCACTGACTGCACCACCCTGCTTCTGTAGGTTTGGGGTGGGTGGGTAAGGTTTTCCCATCACTGACACTGCACTGCCCTGCTACTGTAGGTTTGGGATATAATGATTGCGTATACCAGTCAGCGAAACTGCACTGCTGTTCTGCTGCAGAGTTGGAGTGGGTGGATTGGGTTTACTCATCACTGACTGCACTGCCTGCTGTAGCAGGGTTGGGGTAGGTTGGGTTTTCCTGTGACTGTTAATGCACTACCCTGCTACTGTAGGTTTGGGATGTAATGGTTGGGTTTACCAGTCACTGAAACTGGACTACTGTTCTACTGTAGAGTTGGGATGGATAGATTGGTTTTCTTATCACTGACACTGCACTGCCCTGCTACACTGCGCTGTCCTGCTACTATAGGGTTTGGGTAGGTGAGTTGCGTTTTACCATCACTGACACTGCAGTGCCCTGCTACTGTAGGATGTGGGAGGGTGGGTGGTTTTCCTATCACACTGCACTGCCCTGCTACGATAGCATCTGGGTGGGTGGATTGGGTTTTCCCATCACTGACACTGCACTGCCTTGCTGCTGTAATGTTGGAGTAGGCGGCCGGGTGACTGGATTCTCCATAACTGACTTCCCATGCTGCCCTGCTACTGTTGATTTGGGGTGGGTGGGAGGGTTGGGTTCACCCACTCTGCACTGCCATGCCGTTATTGGTTTTGGTCGGGTTTACCTGTTACTGTCTGCAGTGCTGTGGTACTGTAGGGTCTGATGGGTTGGTTGGGTTTTCCCATCACTGACACTGCACTGCCGTGTTACTGTAGGTTTGCAGCAGATGGGTTAGGTTTTCCCATCACTGACACTACATTTCCTTACTACTGGAGGTTGAGGTGAATCACTTGGATGTTTCCATCACCGACACAGCACTGCTATTATATGGTTGGGGTGGGAGGATTAAGTTGGATCCATGAGAGTCGGTCGACAATTTTGTTGTCGACCAACATTACAGCGACTCCTTTATGTCAACCGCTTTGCAGTTGGCATAACGGAAGTTACTGCAGACTGTTTCTTCTTTGGGGACTTCGCCCCCGAACCCTTCATGCGGGGTGCTGTGCCCCCTGCACGCCCCGCTACTAAATTAATCAACTCCAAGTTGGAATTGCTTCAGGAAGGGGGTGCAATACCCCCAGAAAGCAGTGCCAGGGTCCCGCGCCGACACTACAGTGACCTGGCGCTGTTGTTGCTGTAGTGTCGGTCGTGATAAAGTTGTGACCATAGCAACAGCATACCAACTAAGTTTACTCATCACTGACAGTGCACTTCCCTGCTACTGTAGCTGGAGGTTGGGTTTCTCCATTACTGACACTGCACTGCCATGCTGCTGTAGGATTGGGGTGGATCAGGAGGGTTTACCCATTAATGAATGCAGTGCCCCGCTTCTGTTGGCTTGGGGTGGGTGGGTTGAGTTTACCAATCATTGACTGCACTGCCCTTCCCTGCCACTATGGGGTTGGGGTTGGCTTGGTTTACCCATCACTTACACTGTACTGTTACTGTAGGGATTGGATGGTGGGTTGAGATTGCCCATGACTCACACTACCACTGCCCTGCTACTGTAGGGTTTCGTTGGGTGGCTTGGGTTTTTCCAACACTGTCACTGCACTGCTACTGTAGGGTTGGAATGGGTGGGTTTGATTTACTTGTTACTGACACTGCACTGTACTGCAGTGCTACTGTAGGGTTGGAGTGGGTGGGTTCGATTTACTTGTTACTGACACTGCACTGTACTGCACTGCTACTGTAGGGTTGGAGTGGGTGGGTTCGATTTACTTGTTACTGACACTGCACTGTACTGCAGTGCTACTGTAGGGTTGGAGTGGGTGGGTTCAATTTACTTGTTACTGACACTGCACTGTCACTGCACTGCTACTGTAGGGTTGGAATGGGTGGGTTCGATTTACTTGTTACTGACACTGCACTGTACTGCAGTGCTACTGTAGGGTTGGAGTGGGTGGGTTCGATTTACTTGTTACTGACACTGCACTGTACTGCAGTGCTACTGTAGGGTTGGAGTGGGTGGGTTCGATTTACTTGTTGCTGACACTGCACTGTACTGCAGTGCTACTGTAGGGTTGGAGTGGGTGGGCTGGGGTTTCCTATGACTGACACTGCACTGTACTGCTAGTGTAGAGTTGGAGTGGGTGGGTTAGGTTTACTCATCGCTGACTCTGCACTGCCTTGCTGCTGTAGGGTTGGGTAGGTTGGTGTCCCCGTCACTAACATTGCAATGTAGGGAATTTCCTTGGAGTCCTGGCAACCATTCCCCAATAAATCTGCCACCCTGTAACCCACCTCTCAGGATGCACTGTGAAACAATCTGTCGCAGCTTGTCTTTTATTTTCTGGTCAGAAATGGCACATAACTAATAATAAAAGTGTCACAATACCTCCTAAGAGGCCCTGGGTGCTGGTACAGACTAGTTTGCTTACTTTATCAATGTTGCCACCAACCTGTTCATGGCTGTCACCTACCACAGACTCCTGCTTACATGCTAGAAGTTCTTATGGCCATAGAGACACCCTTAATTACTCCAGGTTTACCTTACCCCTGCTGTGAATCAGAAACAGGTTTGCGTTTGAGCTGGTAGCGTTCTAAAGGTGGATGAACGGTAGAAGCAGTAAATAACGGATGTGCCACGGCCTTAACAGATATATCCCTAATATTTTTCTTAAGTGCAGTTTTCCTTTTGACATCACGAAATGGCGGAGCCACGACTGATGTCAAAGGTCAAACTGCACGAGGGGAAAATATCAGGAATATTTCTGTTAGGGCTGTGGCATATTTCATTTATGCAACAGTGTGTGTTTCTAGTTTGACATTGTTGTTTCATTTTTTTTTTCATTATTATTTTTAATTTTATTTGCAGTTTCGGGTGATATGGGGGCAGTTCAGGATGAACGAGCGGTTTGATGCATGTGATGCTATGGCATGTGGCATTGTGCAGCTTAAGTAGGGGTGACTGAAGCTGAAGCGGGAGAAATAGAGGCGGTTCCAGTAATGCGAACGGAGCGGCCTGAATAGAAGGCTGGGCAATGGGCTGCTGTAGCTGGCGTGGAGTATGCAAAAGAGTCGGTCGGAGATGGGTTGTGAGGCAATCAGGATAAGGAGGGTGGTAAGAGTATTAGATTTTGAATGGGCTGTTTTGGCAGGCAAAAGAATTGAAGAGGGGGCAAGAAAACACTTGATCAGGGCTTATTTTTTTAATTAATATCCATTTGTGTTGTAGGAGAGAACGGGAGAAAGTGAGGTAACTGGTGCGAGGTTAGATTGATATGAAACCACAGAGTGGGAGCTGGCGCACAGGTGAGCACTTGTACTCTGACTGAGCTGCTCACACTGCCAGCTCCAATCAATGAGGAACTATAGTGAGAATATTTTTACTTATTGGGACCTAGAGTGAGAATATTTTGATATTCTCACTCTAGATGGGAAGAAAACAAAAATATCACAGATAAGTGCCAAGAAATATCTTCACAAGTGTTGCAGAAAATAGATTAGCTGTACTTAATAAAACACTGCAGTCTCAGATATATATGTAATATTCTTTGCAAAAAAAAAAACTTCGTTAATGCACAAATTAAGGCAACTTAATGCCACAAAAATAGGGAAATGTGGCATTAAGGTTTCCAACCCTAACTCCCCACTCCCATCCCCCCAGCAGCAAAAGGAAAAAAAACATCAGGGTTTTGGGTCTCCGGAGTATTGGTGACAGTGGTGGGGTGTTGTAAACCTAATGCTCACCGTGTTCCCTGTGCAAACAACATTACGCATGATCTTTCTTCAGGCCCTGCATGAAGAAAGCTACAACAAATCGTGCTGGCAACTTGTGGTGAGACATACTTCTCTACCTTTGAAGAGTGTATCACTATGAGGAAGTGGCTTAGGCCTGTACTTTGTGCTTTAGACTGGAGGCTACGGGCTGCGAAGGAGGATTGAGCATTAGGGTTGACAACCCTAAGGAAGACCCCACCACTGATTCACCAAGACTCCAGAGACCCAAAACAGCCCTTTAGTGCCCATGCTCTGAAAACTCAGAGGTCACATATGCTGCATCCATTGTAGTAGAATATGTTGGCTCCCAGCAGTTTGGAATGTGTGCTGGTTGGTCAGTAGCATAGTATTCATGCAAAAGCACACCCTTGGTGTCTAGTGAATCCCCACTCACTCCCAGTTGCCCCTGTCATTTTTTTTTAAACTTTCTTTATTTTCAAGTTTTTACATTTCATATCAACATGGAACCTATACAGTATACAAGCATAGGAGTTAATTCTTGTCTTTATAAGTTTGTTACATTTATATCTGTGGAATATCTCACTCAATCTTATTCTTTCTTTGTTCTCTCCTTTATAGTGCTTACATAGATACAGTATATTTATGTCATAAATCATTCTTCATAATACAGTATGTCCTGTCATTATTTCAGGGTATAAAATCTTTTCTCATTGGGGTAATATATAATATCCACCTTCTCCATATTATCTCAAATTGAGCATATCTCTTATTTGTTAATGCTGTCAGCCTTTCCATTTGATATATGTCCATTACTATATTTTGCCATTGTCTTATCTGGAGTGGGTTTGGGGACATCCAGTTTTTCGTTATGGTTTTTTATGGCTAAAATCAATATCAGCAGGAGTTTCTTTGTCCTGATACCCTACTTTCCTCTGGAAAGTCCAGTAAAAAGTACAGAGATATATTTAATATTATAGAGGGTGAAATTATGCTCTTAATCGCCTCTTGCACCTCTTCAAGGAAAGGTTGTATTATTGGGCACCTCCAGAATATGTGTGCCCATGTGTTGCCTGTTTCTCACCACATTTCCTCCAGCATGTTGTTCCCTTCCCCTTATTAAAATGCATCTAGATTGCTGGTGTTCTAAAAAACCTGACAGCATTCTTCCATGTGAATTCTCTCCAACCTGGTGATGTACTTTTATGTATATATGATAGACAATTCCTCCATTTATCTCCTGTTATTATAACATTTAGATCTTTTTCCCAGGCTCTCCTAATGGAATCAACTGAATCCCCTTCCATTTCTCGTATTGCCACGTATAAGTAAGATATTATGTGGGTTAAATCTGTCCTACCATCTAAGCTTTTCTGTAAGATATCTATAATCTTGGGCACAGGGTACAAGTTCCAGCATTCTTTTTTAATTCTTTTGATATAATCCCTCACCTGAAAGAATCGAAATCTGTCTCTATGTGTTATCTCATATTTGATTTCTATTTCTGAAAAGCTCATTACATTTCCCTCTTTCAAGAACTGGTACACTATGTGTAGTCCTTTTCTTTCCCATCTCTTATACCCCAGGTCCATTTTAGCTGGTAGAAGATTCCCTGTGTGTGGCAATGAGTGGAACATGGGCCTTCATTCGGACATATTCTTAGTGCTCAACATTTGTCTCCAGACTTGGAGGGTTGACAGTGTATAGGGGTTATCAATATCTCTCCCTTCCCTATCTCCCTTATCTGTAAGCAGAACCCCCTGTGGTCCTCTAAGGTCCTCTTCTGCTAATTCTATTTCTTTCCATTTTGCTTCATATTTAGGGTGTAGCCAATATATCACTGTGTGGATCTGGGCAGCCTTGTAATAATATCAAAAATTTGGTAGGGAAAGACCCCCTTCTTCTTGAGAGTTGTAATATGGATTGTCTTATTCTTGGTCTCTGTTTCCCCCATATATATTGTGTTATTTTCTTGTTTAGTTTCTTATAAAATGTCTCTGGAATTATAATAGGAATGGTTTGTGCCAGATATAAAAAAAAAAACATGGCAGTAATACCATTCTGACTACCTCTATTTTCTGTATAAATGGTATAGGGATCAGTGTCCACTTGTCTATGTCCTTCTGCATTTGTATTAGAAGCGTTTTATAATTAAGATCATATAATTTTGTATATTCTGGATTCAGCCAAATTCCTAAGTATTTAAGTGTAGGGATAGTCCATTTGAACTTATAGTGGGATTCCACCTGAGCTGATGGTTTATAATTCAACCCCAACACCTTCATCTTAGTGACATTAATCTTATAACCTGCTAATTCTCCGAATTCTGTTAGTGTTGACCATAGTGGTACCAATGAGCTCTCTGGGTTCGTTAGCTATACCAGCAGGTTGTCTACATAAAGGGCTAGTTTGTGATGTCCTCCACCTAATTGTATCCCCGATATCTCTCTATGTTGCCTTATGGCCTGCGCCAGAGGCTCCAGATATATCGCGAATAAAAGGGGTGACAATGGGCATCCCTGTCTGGTTCCTCTTTTAAGATTTATTGGTGATGAGATTGAACCGTTTACTTTAATGTATGCCTTAGGGTTGTCATATAAAGAGTCTATTATCTCTCTAAACTCCACTGGAAACTCCATTTTCTCCATAGTGGATCTCAGAAAAGGCCATGCCACTCTGTCGAAGGCCTTCTCTGCGTCTAAACTTAGGAGCAGGAAGGGTATTTCGGACAGGGAGGCATAGTGCAGTACATGCAATGTTCTCTTGATGTTGTCTTGTGCTTGTCTATTTGTCACAAACCCTGTCTGATCTTGATCTATCAGGTTGGGTAATAACCCCTCTATCCTTTTGGCCATAATAGATGTACAGTAAATAATTTATAACCTATATTTAAGACTGAGACTGGCTGATATGAACTACAGTTCGTACTATCCTTTCCCGGTTTTAAGAGACTGGTAATGGTGGCGTATCTCCATGTATCTGGACAGCTTTTATTCTGTTGTATTTCTTTAAATGTCTCTCTGAGTGTAGCCATCAATTTCCCTCGAAAGCACTTATAGAACTCCCCTGTATATCCATCAGGGCCAGGACTTTTATGAGTCTTACGGCTTATGATGGCATTATTTAATTCTTTCTCTGCAATTGGAGATATTAATCTCTGTTGTTCATAGGTGAGGTTAGGTAATTTTAGCCCTCTCAGAGAGATCTCAGTCTTGTTAATATCTGTCTCTTGCTCTGGAGTATATAGATTTTGATAATATTTCTTAAAGGCTTTTTCGATCAGTGTTGGTAGTCTCACTAACTGCCCCCCCACCCCACGTATCTCTAATCTGTGTGATTGTTGTTTGAACTATTCTTCTACGGAGTCTATGTGCCAGTAATCTAGTGGCTCTCAGTCCCCCTTCATAATATTTTTGTTTTAAATTTTGTAAAGCTTGTTCCATTTTAATATCTGGTATATGTTGTAATTTGCCTTTTATTTCTTGTATTGTATGTTCACAGTTCGTCTCTCCGGCTGCATGCCTCTCCCGTGCCTCCCTCAGTTACTTTTCTAAATTTTCTTGCTGTTGGTTTTGTTGTCTTTTATAGTATGAGGTGTACTTAATTATGTCCCCTCTCAATACTACCTTAATCGTGTCCCATAATGTTACCTTTTTTAAATCTAGAGTCTCATTTTCTTTTATAATCTGGGGAATCCTCTGTTCTATGATTTCTTTAAATTTCTTCTGATTTAGGAAAATGTTATTAAATCTCCATAATGTCCTTCATTTTTCACTTGGCCATTCTAATCTGAGGGTTAACATTGAGTGATCTGATATGGGGTGGGGATAATCTGACAGTCTTGTACCATATATAAGGAATCCCTGGAAATATGATAGTAATCTATTCATGTATATATTTTATGTGGTGCTGAGTAGTGAGTGTAATCCCTTGTATTAGGGTGTTTGTATCTCCATACTGTATATCTACCCACTGTACATCTTGAAAATATTTGATGGCCATCCTCTGTGGTGCCTTTCTCTTGGGAGGTTGTTTTGTGGATCTATCTAAATAGTCATATATCATATTATGATCTCCTCCAAGTACTAGGGTTCCCCTCTGTTTTTCTGTTATTATCTGGCATAATTTCCTCACTTCTTTTATTTCTATTCCAGGTGGAATAGATATTGATGCCACCGTGATCATGCGTCCTGCTAAGTTGCCTACAGCCAATGCCAGCCATCCCTCTTTATCTGTATATACGTCTGTCTGTTGAAACTGGGTGTTACGTGGGGTCAATACTGCTGTCCCTCTTCGTTTCCCCCCTCTATATGATGAGGCTACTATTATTTTAAACCCAAATTTAGCTAATTTGTTATGTTCTTCCTTGGTTAAATGTGTCTCCTGCAATAATAGGAAGTTCGGTTTCTGCTCTTAGTTGCCCCTGTCATAAAGGTAATCTATTATTCTTGGTAGGCTAGTGATCACCCTTCCCCCTGGTGGGATAGTGCCTCTTCCTCGCCGAGCACTCTTCCTTCACTTTCTCACTCTGCCCACTCGCCTACCTCGCCCCTTACCTGAGTAAACACTCACTGCTAACTCGGAGGTCAAATTGGTGGCTGGCTGCCATCTGACAGTTGCAGAGCACAGTTGCAAGTAAGTATGCAGTCACGCTCTGTGACTGTCAGATAGTGGCCAGTCAAGGAGGTGAACAGTGGGCTGTGCCAGCCACAGATCAGACCACCAAGTTCATGGTGAGTATTAACCAGTGTGGGATGGGGTCCTTAGCTGAACGGGGTGACACTTTCATTGGGGGGGAAGGGGGTGACACTCGCATTGGGGGTAGGGCGAACATGCTTGATGGGGGCAATAACACACCATGGATTTAGATATACTCAGGGCCTGGGGTGATCGGGTAGGAGGGGAGTCCACTAGACTGCCAGGGATAGCAAGCTATCACTATGAGACAGGGACGATGGCGGGGGGGGGCACTAGACAACCAGGGATAACAGATGACCACCGTGAGAGAGGCGATTGGAGGAGGGGGATCTACTAGCTGCAGGAGCAGGCAGCAGCAGTACAGCTGCCCTGCCTTCAGGAGTTGGAGCACAGCCTCAGTGCTATGTTTAGATTTTATTTTTTGCAGTGGTAGACAGTGCTGATTTGGTGGATGTTCAGCGCTAGCACTGGGCCATTATGCATGAAGGACTCCCTCATTTGCATTTGCGCAGCAGTATGGTTAGCATGTTTTTGGTTAGCACGTTTGCACTGCTGGGTTGGGGCAGTAATCCGGGGGCCTCTGAATATGGTCCCGCACAGAGTGCCGTCACTAATCCAGGTTAGCGCAGGCGCTAACTCAGTTATACTCACACTAAACTTTTGAATATGGGGCCCTTAATCGCTTAAAACCTTCTGGGGAAATCACGGTCGTAAAAACATAGACAGTAACAGCAGAAAAACACTGATGGTTCATCCAATCTGCCCATATTACCCTGTCACACTCCGGGACCGATTGTCTCTGTGGGATCTTCACTTACACTATTCCCCCATTTGTTCTCATGTCCTCCCTCTTCCTGCTAAGTAGCTACTATACCCTTGACTGTATCCCAGCCATGTTTGAAGCTGTTTATGGTTTTGACACCCACCACTATGCCTGCAGACCATTCTGTGAATTTACCACTCCTTCTGTAAAATGATACTCCTCACATCCTTTTAAACTCCTCTCCCCGCTAACCTGCACTGACCTTATATCTTAGTTTCTTGGTTCTTGGTAATAGATCCTTTCAGTTCACCTTGTTAATTCCTTTCAGAAACTTGAAGATCTTACTTCGAGTGGGAGCTCTTGCAGCAGGCTGCACCATAAGGACTGTGCCGCCAGGCACTAGGCTCCCACGGAAAAATTCTTAGCTAACAGTACCCAACGGGGACCGCCTCCTGATGTCGGACCGCCTCCAGTGTCCACCAGTGGTATAAAAAGGGCAGTCCCTGGCCACACCTCAGTTCTTTTCCTGCCGTCGACCCATTCACATTGACTTCATGGACACCTACTGCTAACCAGTCGACTGCCATTTTTTCATTTCACTAAAGCGACTTTAATTATAAAAGTTTGTTTTTTTCTTTTTTTTACTGCCCAATTGGTCGCTGTCTTCTTCAAGCCAGTGATGGAAATCCAAGTGTGCATGCGGGAAGCAGATCCCAGCCCAAGATGGTCACTTAGCTTACCTCATCTGTCTGGGGCCCGACCACGACACTGACTCCTGCCTGCACTGCCACAGGTTCAACCGCGGGACCCACATCCGTCGACTGAAGACGTTGATGACCTACCTTCTAGAACAGCAGCTGATCACCATGCAAAAGACCCAGTCAGGCCTAGGATCCCCCTCTTCTTTGGGATCGGGGACTTCTTACAAATCCAAGGAGAAAAAGTCCAGTGGAAAACACCATCACCGAGAATGACAGGACCTGTTCGGACTACCAATCCAGGTCTCTGCAAAAGAAAACGGCCAGCTCCAGCCCTTCCTTCCGCGGGAGGTCGGACTCTTCCCCATCGCCCAAGTCTCGGGTTGCCTGCCTTGAAACCCCGGCATTGGTGCATATGCCAGATGGAGTTCTTTGGGGCAAGGGCCTTTGGCCCCCTCCCTTGGTCTTAGACCCTACAGCCATGCCTTCGAGTCTAAGTCCAGGGACTCAGCTGGTCAAGGGGCGAGCGACAGCCTCATTGCCACTCCTCACCAGGCTAAGGCTTCCTTCTCTATGTCAGATTGTCCATCTGGACCCGACAAAGTGACATTTGGAACGGGAGTCTCACCCTGATGCCCGCTCTCCAAAGCATCGGGCATCAGACTCCCGGCATTCGAAACCGATGTCCTTGCCTTTGGGGTCTCACACTTCTGCTTCACTACTGCCTGCATCCCCAAGCTGCCTTCTGAAGGGGCTTAGCTGCCAGCCAAGGAGTTGCCTCCCCTGATGCCCGACTCTCTGGCATCAGGCAGCCAGACGCCAGGTCAGCCAGTCGACCTGCCGTCAGCCCCGTCGCCACCCCAGAACAAGATGCCAGCGAAGCCTAATTTGCCCGAGCATTCATCAGCTCCAAACAAGCCATCAGATCTGCCGCCCAAGGGGCCTGACGACATGTCAGAAATGCCAGGCCCATTGGCTGCAGCCATGGTCTCTCTGGAGGACATCAAGGACCTTTTCTGTTCTTGGTGGGACATGGTCAAAAATGACATTATCCCCAAGGAACCCCCAGATCTTACTTCGAGAGAGCTCTTGCAGTAGGTAATTACATATAGGACTGACGCCGGCAGGCGGCAGGACCCCACGGAAAAATTTCTAGCTGGCAGTCCTTGGCAAGGGACCGCCCCCACGTCAGGTGACCGCATCAGGAGACGCGCAGATAAAGGGAAAATCCTGGACGCCCACCTTCCAGTTCTTCCCCACCGGGTAGCTCGTGTGCCGCCACGAAAGTTTGGTGCTTCGACAGCTTCCTTCGTCGCTTTTTACCGAAAACTTTATTTTTTTCGACTAACGTCAGTACTAACGTTGGTGTATGTCGTCCCCTACACCCTCCGAGCACAAGAATAAGTGCGATTCGTGCGGCGCCCAACTACCGCACAAGGACGGCCACTCCCTGTGCCTGTTCTGCCTAGGCCCTGATCATCTGGTCGAGAAGTGCCAGCATTGCCTCAGCTTTAACGCGGCTACCCGAAAAAGGCGGCAGCAATCCCTGGAAGCCCATATTCTTAAGAAGAAAATGAGCTCTATGGAGAAGGAGCTTAAAAAACTGAGGCAGGCGTCCACTTCCCCGAAGGCCATCGAAAGAAGAAGGACAAGGAGAGGCACCGGGACAAAGGCTCCTCCACCGCGTCTCCCTCGGGAGTCGCAGGCACACAGGTAACATCCACTCCGGGGGATCGCTCCTTGACGGCCGCCTCAGAGGTTTCTGAGGCGGAGGCGGCCCGCCCGTCTGGCTCATGCTCGGGTCTTGCGGGTGCCTCTGGTCAGTTGGAGGCCTACGCCCCTGGTTCGGCCACAGGCTCACGGCCTACCATCGTGGGCGACTCCGGTAAGCCAGGCGTCGGCTCCTCTGACGTCCGCTTGGAGAGGGCTGGTAAGACGTCCGACCCTCCGGGGCGATGCGCGGCTTTTTCCCCACTGGACCAGGTCGACCACTCCTCTCGACCTGTCTCCGGTGATGGCTCTCATAAGTTGGACTTTGGCTCTTCTGGCGCCCGCCAAGAGCTCGCCTCTATGCCTCACGTCAGCTTGTCCGACGTCCAGCTGGCGAGGGAACCGACAACAGACCCCCCAATGTCCGTCGTTCCCGGTTCACCGCAGCCTTCGCTGCCATCTGGGGAGCCAGAGTCCCCCCCAACCTGAACCCGGGGACTTTTCCCCTCCATCCCCGGGCGAAGCTGGGGATTTTTTGCCTCCGCCAGTCCTTCCTCCATCTAGAGCGATGGACCTGACATTGGCTCCCCGGATGCTGGCCCCTCCGACGTCGGTACCTCTGGCGTCAGGGCCTCCACCGTCGGCCCTGACGTCGGCCTTACCGACTCAGGGAGATCTTCTGTTCCCATCAGGCCCTCCGGGCTCTCTGCTACGGACCCGCCCGTGAGGTTCCCGGCCGGACCATCAGCTCAGGCAACCCCCCCGGCTTCCAGGTATCCTCCGTCTTATTCGACGCCGGTGTACCCGGGAACGCCGTATCCGGCGCCACAGTACCTGACGCCGGGCTTCCCGATGCCTCAATACCCGACACCGAGTTACCCGCAGCCGGGTTTTGGATACACTTCATAGGGGTATAACCCGTAATTCTTATCCCCCACCTCCTCCTCCTCCTCCACCACCCTCGCGGCCGCCGGTGGACCTGCAGGAGACTCTGGCCTCCTGGTGGGCTGAGGCCAAGGCTCAGCTCACCAAAGAGGTCGAGAGCCACCTTCCGGTGACAGTGCCATCCCAGATTCCCGTATGCCCCAGGCGGCACACTCCCCCACCACCTCCGGACTCCAGGGTTCTTCCGTCTGGATCCAGAGAGGGGCAGGACACGTGTCCCCGGGGACTCCCCAAGGGACCCATTCCTCCCCCGGGTCGGGAAAGGGAGTCTTACTCTTCTTCATCCTCCTCTTCACTCTCGGACTCCTCGTACTCTTCCGATGGCTGCTCCGAGAGAGACGATGAGCCTCGCTCTCCATCGAAGCCCCGGCCAAAGACTCCTCCGAAGTCTCCTCCGGAGGATCCTTCTTTTACAGAGTTGCTTAGAAAAATCCAGGAGGTTCATCAGTGGTGCTCTTTGGAACCAGATCCTCAGCGTCTGAAACTCGCTGAACATCTGGATCTGCCCATGACAGCTCCTACGTTAGTGCCGCCCTGGATAGAGCCTCATGCCGACCTTGTTACCACGATATGGAAACAGCCGTCAGCCTTAGCCCCACTTCCTAGAAAGTCAAACAGGCTATATCAGGCTCCAGAGGGTGATTATTTCCTGGATTCTCACCCTCGTGCCAACTCGGTCGTGATTAGCGCCACTCACGGCCGGTCGGCGAACCCAAAACATCTTAGCTCGTCACCTCCTGATAAGGAATCTCGCCTTCAGGACCAGTACGGGAGAAAGATTTACGCTTCCTCCACACTGGGGATTAGGGCCCTGAACTATGTCAGCCACATGGGGGACTACCAGAAGGCCATCCTTACTCAGGTGGAAGCCAAGCTGGACTCCTTGCCTGACTCCCAGGTCAAACAGGAGTTGGCTGATCTCCGTCCGCTCTGCTCGTTCGCCAGTCATCACATGCTCGTCACGCACATACAGCGCAGTGGACACGGCTGGGCTAGAGCTCAGCTTTCGCCAGGCCCTACGGCGTCATGCTTGGCTCCGCGTGTCAGGTCTGGTCCCGGAGGTGCAATCTGCTATCCAGGAAGCACCTTTCCGGGGGTCGGTACTTTTCGGGGGTGATGTCAAGGACATCATTACCAATTTTCAAGAGAAGGGGACGGCTCTGAAATCAGTTGATTCCATGTACCAACCCCAACAGCAGCAGCGCCGTCCCTTTCGCAGACAGAGTCGGCCAAAGGCGAAACCCCAGGGAAGGTGGGCCAGAAGACATCGGGCCCCCGCAGCTGCTAAGCCCCCCACCCAAAAAAGCAGCGGGTGCTTCAGCTGCAGCGTTGCCCCACACCACCTGACTCCTTTCCTCTCCCACTGCCTCCGGACTCCCCGGATGAACCGGTAGGAGGGAGGTTTTCCCTCCACCTTCCGGGAAGGGAGAGGATAATAGCAGAAGGACACTCCATAGAGTTTCTTCAGAAACCACCCCGCCACCCCCCTCTAAAGTCGTTGTATTCACGGGAACACCTTCCTTTGGTCCAGGAGGAAATCGCGGCTCTTCTGCTGAAGCAAGCGATAGAGGCCATCCCCCTTCATCTTCAGAGGACAGGTTACTATTCCCATTTCTTCCTGGTCCCAAAGAAGATGGGAGATCTCAGACCGATTTTAGATCTCAGTTCCCTGAATCTTTATGTAGAGTACAAAAGGTTCAGGATGCTCTCTCTGCAGAGCCTTCTGCCTCTCCTCCGGCCGGGTCAATGGCTTTGTGCCCTGGATATGCAGGATGCTTATCTGCACATTCCCATTCGCCCATCTCATCGCAGATACCTTCGTTTTGCGTTCCAGGGGGACCACTACCAGTTCAAGGTGCTCCCGTTTGGTCTATCCTCGGGCCACTGAGTATTTACCAAATGCCTGGCAGTGGTGGTGGCCCACCTGCATACCAAGGGAGTACAGGTTTTCCCTTACCTGGATGACTGGCTCCTGGCGGCCTCATCCAGGGAGGAACTCCTGTGATTCCTTTCCCTTACCCAGCAGGTTTTTGCCTGCCTGGGTATTACCATCAACCATTCCAAGTCTCATCTGGACCCTTCACAGAGGCTACAGTTTATTGGGGTGATCCTAGATACGACCATGGGCAAGGCCTTCCTGCTTCCGGACAGGGCGGCCTCCTTTCAGTCCCAGGTAAGTCTGTTATCCGACCGCAGGATGATCTCGGCAAGGTCGGTCCTTCGCCTTCTCAGGCTCATGGCGGCTGCTATCCCGACGGTCCCTCGCGCTCAACTCCACATGAGGATCTCTCAGTGGACTCTACGCTCTCAGTGGGATCAACTAGTGGATGACCTAGATCACCCAGTTCTGATCTCATCGCTGATGATGCAAGACTTACAATGGTTGATGGTTCGAGAGAACTTGTTTCGGGGTGTTCCTTTCTTTCATCTTCCCCCCTCCCAGACTCTAACCACAGACGCCTCAGGCGAAGGTTGGGGAGCCCATCTAGGCCCTCATCAAACGCAGGGCTCCTGATCCAGGCTAGAACAAGCTCTCCACATCAATGTGCTCGAGATTCGGGCAGTGTTGTACGCTCTCCAAGCCCTTCACCAATACATCCTTCCTGGCCACCTTGCCGTCCAGACGGACAACATGTGCGTAGTGTGGTACATCAACAAGCAGGGAGGAACTCGCTCCTACCCTCTATGCAGGGAGGCAATGAGGGTTTGGGATTGGGCAACACAACACGACCTTCACCTCACGGTGATTCACGTTCCAGGAGTCGACAACACCCTGGCAGACAAGCTAAGTCACTCTTCTGCTCTGACTCACGAGTGGGAACTGGACGAAGGGGTCCTAGACAATATCTTCCAACTTTGGGGAACACCACAGGTCGACCTGTTTGCATCCTCCCAAAACGCAAAGCTTCCCACCTTCTGCTTGCTCGTTCCAGAGCAAGGCGCTTTCTGGAGCGACGCTCTGTCTCTAGACTGGAAGGACAGATTCGTCTATGCCTTTCCCCCAATTCCTCTTATCCCACGAGTCTTGCAGAAACTAGCTTCAGAAGGAGTGAGAATGATTCTGATCGCTCCTTTCTGGCCCAGGCAAATCTCTTCTACAATAATATTCAGAAGATCCTCCTCTTCTTCTTCCTCTATCTCGAGGGTTGTTGACCCAGGATCAGGGGACCCTGGTCCATCCAGGCCTCAAATCCCTTCAACTGCATGCATGGCTCCTGCAGACCTAGCGCAATCCCGCTTTGGGGTGTCTCCCAAAGTGGCGGAGATTTTAGTGGAGGCCAGAAAACCCTCCACCAGATCCATGTTGCCATGAAGTGGAAAAGATTCACTATTTGGGCCGCTTCCAAGAATGTGGAATCTTTCTCCTGTTCTGCGGGGCTTCTGCTGGAATATCTACGTCATCTGTTCGACCTGGGTCTCAGCCATTCCTCTTTGAAGGTACACATGGCAGCCATCTCGGCCTATCATGTTCCCTTCGCAAACAAGGCTTTTGCTCAACTGGAGGTCTCCAAGACCTTTCTCAGAGGGTTCTCCATCTGAGGCCCCCCCATCCGTACTCCTGCCCCCCCTTGGGACTTGAATTTTGTTCTCGAGAAGCTTACCCTTCCTCCCTTCGAACCTGCAGCTTCTGCAGATTTTAAGTTTCTTTCACGGAAGACGCTCTTCTTGGTGGCCATTACTTCGGCTCGAAGAATCTCCGAGCTCCAGGCCCTGATGTGTAAAATCCCCTACTTGATTTTTCACAAGGAACGAGTTGCTCTTTGCACGAATCCTAAGTTTCTACATAAAGTAGTAGCAGAGTCTACCTTAAATCAGTCCATAGAGCTACCTGCCTTTTTTGCGCAGTACTCTAAATCAAGGGGAATATTTGCTCCATACTATGAATGTTCACCGGATTCTGAGATACTACACCAACAGGACGAAGGATCTCAGAAAGACTGATCAGTTGTTCGTCTCTTTTGCTCCCAAAAGAGAAGGCAGTGTGGTTTCCAAGCAGTGCCTGTCTAAGTGGTTGGCTCATTGCATCACTTTCTGTTATGACAAGTACCACAAGACCCTTCCGGGTCAAGTCAGAGGCCACTCCACTGTTTCAAGAATGTGTCTGCGGCAGACATATGCGCTGCCACCACCTGGACTTCCGTCCATACCTTTACAAAACATAACAGTTTGGATATTGCCTCTCGCCGTAGAGCAGGCTTCGGGCTGGCTGTTTTGCAAGGCCTCCTGTCTTGAGACTTGCACGGCTAGAACTACTTCTTGGAGTAGTTTTCCTCCTCCCGGTGCCTTTTCTTTGTCCCAGACTGCTTGGGATTCAGTCCTATATGCAATTACCTACTGCAAGAGCCCTCTCAAAGTAAGATAGTACAGTTACATAAGAACTTACCGTAACAGTAGATCTTCGAGAGAGGCTCTTGCAGTAGGTAATACCTTCCCGCCCTCCATCCCCCTTTTCCATATAGAGAAATATCCGCTCCTCTCGTCCGGCCTCTTTCGGCCTGTGGCGGGAAAGCACTGGAAGGCGGGCATCCAGGCGGCAGCGGCTGCAGGTGAGCAGGAAGCAGCGGACGTTGGGGTCCGCTATCGTTTCTTCACTGGCGGACGTCGGACCAGCCGGCGAGGTGAAGTAGAGGCGGCTGTCAGCAGCGCCAGAAGAGCCGACGTCCGACTTACGAGAGCCATCGCTGAAGACAGGTCGAGAGGAGGGGTCGGCCTGGTCCGGTGGGGAAGAAGACGCACATCGCCCCGGAGGGTCGGACGTCTTACCAGCCCTCTCCTGGTGGACGTCAGAGGAGCCGATGCCCGGCTTACCGGAGTAAGCCCACGATGGTGGGGCCCGAGCCTGCAGCCGAACCAGGGCGGAGGCCTCAACTGCCTGGAAGGCGCCCACAGGAGCCGGCCTTGAGCCAGATGGGCTGGCGGCGCGCCTTAAAGAAACCTCCAGGCGGCTGTCGAGAGAGCGATCCCCCGGAGGGGATGTTACCTGCGTGCCCGCGACTCCCGAGGGAGACGCGGTGGAGGAGTCTTTGTCCCAGTGCCTCTCCTTGTCCTTCTTATTTCGATGGCCTTCCGGGGAAGTGGACACCTGCCTCAGTTTTTTAAGCTCCTTCTCCATAGAGCTCATTTTCTTCTTAAGAATATGGGCTTCCAGGGATTGCTTCTGCCTTTTTCGGGTAGCCGTGTTAAAGCTGAGGCAATGCTGGCACTTCTCGACCGGATGATCAGAGCCTAGGCAGAACAGGCACAAGGAGTGGCCGTCCTTGTGTGGGAGTTGGGCGCCGCACGAATCGCACTTATTCTTGTGCTCAGAGGGTGTAGGGGACAACATACACTGATGTTAGTACTGACGTTAGTCAAAAAAAATAAAGTTTTTCGGTAAAAAACTGACGAAGTTGACGGAAGCATGAACTTTTCCGCGAGAGGCCGTACCAGCTAACGATGGGAAGAACTGAAGGCGGGATATCCCGGACCGCCCCTTTATACCGACGCCTCCTGACACCGGTCACCTGACATGGGGGCGGTCCCTCGCCAGGGACTGCTAGCTAGAAATTTTTCTGTGGGGTCCTGCCGCCTGCCGGCATCAGTCCTATATGTAATTATCTACTGCAAGAGCCTCTCTCGAAGATCTACTGTTATGGTAAGTTCTTACATAACTGTACTTTCCCACACCTCAGCCTCTCCTGGTAGGCTCCCTGTCGTGGCCACCACGGTCGTCACCTACCCCCCAGGGAAACCTCTCCTGCCCTGATGAATGCTTCGCACCTGTCGGATGACAGGTCTTCGAGATGACACGGACGTCATTCGAGATTGTCCAGGAGGCGACACCGGCATTCCCACTCCAGATCCTCCTCGATGTCATCCTACTCAGACTCCTCTGCCTCCTCCAGATTCTCAGGGGAGTTTTCCTCTCCTCCCTATCACCCAGACACTCAGGGAGATTCGCCCCATTCTCCCCCGAACAATCCCAGATTCTTGGACGTGATGCTTTGCATTCAGTTTTTGAACCAGTGGGAAACTGAGGGTCTGGATCCGGAGAGAAAAAGACAGGTTCATTTCCTGAGTATGAATGAGCCTAAACCCTTATTTGTACCACCCTTGGTGGCACCCTTTCAGGACGCCACCAGACTAGCCTGAAGACACCCTTTGACAGCCTCCGTTATCCCAAAGAAAGTGGACAGGCTGTGTCGTATCCCAACGAATGAGCCATTCCTTGGTGAACAGCCCAAGGCAGACTCGGTCGCACTGACAGCTACCCACGGCAGGACCAAACAGCCCTGGCACATGTGCTCCCAGCCGCCCGACAAGGAATACAAACATTTGGATCAGTTTGGCCGGAAGGCTTATTCCTTTGCCACCTGCACCAGTCGGTCACTCAACTTCTTGGCACACATGGTGCAGTACTAGAAGTCACTCTGGAACTAGGCCATCGAGTTTGCAAAAGGACAGCCCAATTCTGACACAAAACGGAGCTCCCGGACGTGCTCCAGTCCGGTTTGGACGTGGGGAAGCATGTCTTAAGGTCCTCCTATGATATGGCAGCCAGCGCAGCTGCCACAGAGCTTTGTATGTGAAGGTACCCCGGGCTTCGAGTTTCTGGATTTAGACAGGACCTTCAGGATGCCATCATGGATGCCCCATTTCATGGGTCCGTGTTCTTTAGTCCAGACATTGAAAAAATTACCTCGGACCTCTAGGACTCGGGTAAGGCCATTTAGTCTGTGCATCAATTGTACAGATCTGATCAGATCCCAGGTAGACTGCGGTTTCGTTGTTGGGGGGGTCAGAAGCTCAGAGGACAGCAACAGAGAGGCAGCTTTCACCTCAAAGCTCCCTCTAAACCTTGTGGAGCACAGAAACCTCGGAACACCAAGCCCTCCCAGGTCTCCCTGCCCACCCCGGGCTCCAGTGCCTGATTCCTTGCCTGACCCCCCACCTCCAGCTGAGTCCAAGGGAGAGGTTGTAGGAGGTTGGTTCTTGCTTTACCACGACGGATGGGCCACCATCACTACCGATGCATGGGTGCTCCAGTTGATAGAGCGGGGTCACATGCTGGAATTCCTGCAGATTCCCCCAGACAGTCCCCTGGTCCAAACAACTTACTCCTCCTCCCATGCCAAGCTCATACGGGAGGAGGTACAGTCCCTACTAGACAAGAAAGCCATAGAAACCGTTCCAGCCCCACAGTGAGGGAGAGGGTTCTACTCCCATTTCTTCTTGGTTCCCAAGAAGACAGGGGACCTGCGCCCGATTTTAGACCTGAGCCTCCTGAACAACTACACAGAATACAAGAGGTTCAGGATGGTTACCTTCCCGGGCATTCTTCCCATGTTGCATCAAGGGGACTGGCTTTGCTATCTAGACATGCAAGATGCCTGCCTCCATATTCTAGTGCTTCCAGCTCACAGGAGGTTTCTGAGGTTCTCCTTTCACTTAAGGCATTTTCAGTTTTGGCCTTGCCCTTCATCCTTTCCTCAGCACCGCGAATGTTCATGAAGTGCCTAGCGGTAGTGGCAATGGCCCTAAAGAGGCAGGGACACTCCGTTTACCCATTTTCGATGATTGGCTTCTGGCCGCCGCCACAAGGGATCAGCTTCTGGCTACTCTAGAAGATACCTTCAGTCTGTTCAGCTCCCTAGGGATTACCCTAAACATGGCCAAGTTGCAAGGGAAGGCTTTCCTCCCACCAGATAGGGCAGTACGCCTTTGCTCTTTGGCCCACAAAGTTTCAGCTGCTCGGGCCATGCTTGAGCTATTAGGCCATGTGGCTGCGGCCATAGTGATTGTTCCCTCAGCACACTTGTTTATGAGGGCCCCTCAGTGGACCCTCAGAGTGCAAGGGGATCAGAGGGAGGACGATCTCGACCAGTCAGTCTTGATCTCCAGAGCAGTGGTCCAGACTCTGTCTTGGTGGCTCTACCCCCAGAATCTAGATTCCAGAGTCCCTTTTCAGAGAGAAGCCCCATCTCAGGTTCTAACAACCGATGCCTCAGGCCTGGGTTGGGGGGCTCATTTTCAAATCGTCAGACGCATGGTACATGGTCACCTCTGGAACTGTCCTTCCATATCAATATTCTGGAGATGAGGGCAGTTCTGTGTGCTTTACAAGCGTTTCTTCTGGACCTCCATGCAGGTCCCCTGCTGGTTCAGACAGACAACATGTTGGTTGTTTATTACATCAACAAACAGGAGGAACTCACTTCTACCCCCTCTGTCGGGAGGCAATGAGAGTGTGGTTCTGGGCTCTAGACCATGGCCTACTGCTCACTGCAGTTCATGTTCCAGGAGTCCAAAACACCTTGGCCAATGCCCTAAGCCAGTCCTGGATGAGGACTCATGAATTGGAACTCCTGTAGTCTGTAGCGGATGACCTCTTCCTAAGATGGGGTCTTCCAGAACTGGACCTCTTCATGTCCCCATGCAATGCAAAACAGCTCAGTTTCTTCTCACTCAATTGCAGGCCTGGTGTTTTCTGGCGAGACGCATTGTCCCTGTGTTGGACAGGGAGGTTTGTATGCCTTCCCTCCTTTTCTCTTTTGCAAAGAGTCCTGCTCAAAGTCCAAGTGGAAGGAGCACAGATGATCTTCATAGCTCCACTTTGGTCTTGCCAGATATGGTTCCCATTACTGCAGCAGCTGACGGTGGAACCTCCAGTTCCCCTGCCCTTGTTCTCCCACTTACTGTCGGAAGAGCAGGGCAGGCTGATCCATCTGGACCTCCGATCCCTACATCTGCATGCCTGTCACCTGCAGACATAGCCACTTCTCATTTTGGAGTCTCTTCCAGAGTGGCCGAGGTCTTGGTGGCAGCCAGAAAACCTTCCACTAGAGCTACTTATGCCATGAAGTGGAAGCACTTTTGCTTGTGGGCCACCAGTCAGGGTCTGGACCCTTTCCTGTGCTCTCTGAATGCTGTCCTCAAGTACCTCCTCTCCTTGTCAGATGCGGGCCTCTGCTATTCTTCCATCAAGGTGCACCTTTCTGCAATCTCTGCGTACCATGCACCGGTGGAGGGCAAATATGTTGCCCAGATGGACCTGACCCGAACATTTTTGAGGGGAATACTTCATCTTAAACCTCCCATGTGGGATCCTGTCTCTCCTTGGGATCTTTTATTTTTGTTAGAGAAACTTACGTTGCCTCCCTTTGAGCCAGCCACGGATTGCGAGCTATGCTTTCTGTTGTGGAAAGCGTTATTTTTAGTTGCCATTACTTCTGCTCGGCGGATTTCCGAGCTTCAGACTGTGATGGCTAAAGAGCCATATTTAATTTTCCACAAGGACAGGGTGTCCTTGAGGACTAATCTTAAGTTCCTGCCTAAGGTGGTGTCCCAGTTTACCCTTAATCAGGACATCAACGTTCCAGTTTATTACCCGGAGTATTCTAATCGAGGGGAGGCCCTTCTTCACACTCTGGATGTACATAGAGTGCTTAGGTACTACATTAACCACACTCAGACTTTCAGAAAGTCTGACCAGCTTTTTGTTTCCTTTGCCTTGAGAACCCTGGGGGTGTCTGTGGCAAAGCAGACTCTATCCACATGGCTATTCCATTGCATCACCTTCTGCTACAGCAAGTACAACAAGCCCTTACCGGGTTTGGTTAAGGGCCATTCCACCAGGGATGCTCCCGCCTCCAATGTGGCACTTTGGAATGTTTCTTCAACAGATATCTGTGCAGCAGCGACTTGGGGCTCAGTGCACACCTTTGTGAAGCACTATAGGCTATAGCCTGGATGTTGCTTCCCGTCGGAGAGCTGGGTTTGGTCTGGCAGTGCTTCAGGGCCTTTTGCTTTGAAGCTTTCCGCTACTGAAGTTTCCACCTCCCAGTCTGTTCGGGATCCAAATAGTACTGCTTGATACTCTGTCCTTATAGTGTAGCCTGCTGCAAGAGCTCCCACTGGAAGTAAGATAGTACAGTTACATAAGAACTTACCGTAACAGTAGATCTTCAAGAGGAGTTCTTGCAGCAGGTGTTATTTCCCTCCCTCCTCCCTTCCCCTGGTCCTTTTCTCCTTTTTTCTTTACCCTTCAGTTCTCTATTATTTGTTTAGCCGGGTCTTTGGAGGGAGAACCGAGGTGTGGCCGTGAACCGCCCCTTTTATACCATTGGCAGGTGTCAGAGGCGGTCCAATATCAGGGGGCGGTCCCCGCTGGGTACTGCTAGCTGAGAATTTTTCCATAGGGTCCTGGTGCCTTCCAACATAGTCCTAATTGTGTAGCCTGCTGCAAGAGCTCCTCTCGAAGATCTACTGTTACGGTAAGTTCTTACATAATTGTACTGTCTCTATTATATCCCCTTCTCTTTTCTGGTTTCAAGTGAATCCATATTCAGTGCCCTTAGCCGATCCTCATAGGATCTGCACTCCTGGCCCTGAATAATCTTGGTCACCTTGTATTGTACCTTCTCTAGCTGTCACTGTCCTTTTTTAGGTGGGGACTCCAGAATTGGCACAATATTCCAGGTGTGGCCTCACTAGTGACCTATACTGTGGTAACAAAACCTCCTGCTTTCTTTTTTTTTTTTTTTTGTATTATCTTTTTTCCACACCTGACTTTGCAGCCATGCCAGCCTGTCCTTCAGGTGAGCCAATGCTGCCTCTGACCCGTACTGTCCCTTGAGTCCTCCTCTCTCAGATGGCAGCCGATCCCTCGGGTAACCCGACGTAACCCTTTGCTGGGTAGGTCCCCCTCCTCTGAGAGGGAAGGCACCGGCCAGGGGCCTGCAGACTAGCGCAACTTCTTGGCCTGGAGGGTGCTGCTGAGGTGGAAGGCTTCAGGGACATTGACGGGGTCTGAGAGCTAGGCAGCTGTCATTCGGCGTGATGTGGAGCATTTCCACGTTTCTCTGGTTGACGTCCCTACACCATCTTGCAGTGCTCCTGGTCTCCACCAGAGGCCACTGCTGACCAACATCTACCATAGCCCACCCCGAGAGAGGAGAGGAGTCCCAACAGATGCTCAATCCTCTCCCGCCCCAGCCAGCCCCTGGCATCCAGAGTCCGTTCCCGAACCCGGGTCACCGGCATGGGTCCAGGTAAGGCACCCGCTCCTCAACCCTCTACGCCACTGGGCCGGCTAAACCTCCTGCTTTCTACTGTCAAACCCACTCCTAATACACCCCTTAACATCCTGTTAGCCTTGCTGAAGGCCTTGTTATATTGGTGGTTTGTTTAAGGCAGTCACTAATAATGACTCCTTGGTCTGTTCCTCTGATGTTGTGTCCAGCTTAACCTCTCTCATCCTATACAGTGTTCTGGTTTTGTTGATTGATTGAATTGTTGACTACCCTGTTGCAGATTTATGCAACCTTGGAAGGATGGGTCCAGAACGTGCTTAGGAAAAAGGTTCTGCAAGACAGCAGTTCCAAAACTGGCATCTGTCCTGGACTGTACGTCCAGACAATAGTGTTTTGTGAAGGTGTGTACTGTTTTCCTGGTAGCTGCTTTATGTATGTCTAGAAGGGGGATGCCCCTTGTAGCTGCCGTAGAGCCAGAGGTGCCCCTTGAGGAATGTGCCTTTAGGCCTCTAGGACGTGTTTTACCAGCATTTTCATAACAGAACTATATGTAGGAGACTACCCAGTGAGAGATACTGTAGGAAGCACACAGGTTTCTGCACCACCTCCTAACTCCTTTGAGGCACTGCTACTCTGTGTACTAACCAGTGAGAGATGGTCCTGGTAGTTGCTGGTTTACCTTTCCCTACCTCTCCATAGGTAACAAAAAGCTGTGTACCCTAGGACCTAACATCTTTTGTCCAGTCCAGGTAGTGACCTAGTGCTCTTTTTACATCCAGACAATGCAGTTTTTGTTCAGCTGTACTGGAATTTTCAGGATAGAGCACAAGAAGGGCAACTGATTGGTTCAGGTGGAATATTGACACTACCTTCGGCAGGAACTTCCTGTTGGTTATAAGAGTTACCTTATCCATGTGGAAGATTATGTAGTTTGTATCTGTACAGAGGGCTCACGGTTTGCTTACCATCCTTGCAGGTGTCATAGGAATCAGAAAACTGCCTTCCATGTGTTGCATTTTAAATAAGAAATAGCCATAGACTGTAATGGAGCCTCCATCAGCTGGGCAACACAGATATTTGGGTCCCTTGGAGGGACTGGGTCCCTTAAAAGGGGGATACAGGTTATCAAGACCCTTAAAGAACCTTATAAAAACAGGTTGTAAGGCCAAGGAATTGTCTTTGCATGTTGGTGTGTAGGCTGACAGTGCTGCCAAGTGTATCATCAGGACTGTAAGCATACCAGACAGTCCAGAACTGTAGTCAGCCTTGTCTGTACTGGGATTATCTTCCTGGGGGCACACCAGTATGAGTATCTCTTCCACTTAGTGTAGCATGCTTTCATTGTTGGTTTTCTGGAAACCCACAGCACTCTCAGGACCTCCTCTGACAGATTACCCGTGCTCCTCTTTTGGGCAAACCATCTTCTCCTGTTGTCTCCCTTCTCCCTTTGGAACCTACTTCCATCCTCCTTCAATTTCACTACCTCCCCATTTTTTCCTCAAGTACCAGCTTAAATTCTTTCCCTCCCCTGCTCCTGTCCGCCCCCCTTACGTTTGCCTCCTGCCCCGGTGTATGTGTCTGTGCTATGCATTTGCCTCCCCTGTTCCCTCCTTCCAGGTTGCACCCGGAAGTGAGCTGTTACTCAGGGGTGCCTTTCTTGGTCACCAGTTTTCAAACCAACCAACCAACAAATAAATAAATTCAAACTAGAAAATTCTAGCTGCTCAAGAGCCGTGCCCTCCAGTGCCGTGGTCTGAGGTCTGGAAATGTTATTCTACCCTGAGGCAGAGTCAGTAGGCTGTATCTCAGTGGAAGGCTGATTGGAATCCTGCTGGATAGGGTAAGGAGCACGGCATACCAAGCTTGCCTGTCCCAGTGCGAGACTGTCAGGATCATTGTTGCTGGTTGTCTTCCGAGTCTTATGAGCACGCTCTGCATGAGTGGGAATGATGAGAAGGCATACAGGAACCTCCCTGTCCAGTCTAGAACTAGGGTGTCATCTGGAACTATGCCCCCTGCTGATGGCCTAAAACTGGGGGAGCTGATTGTTCTCCCAAGAGGAAAACAGATCTGTATCCGGTGTACCCCATCTTCTGAAGACTGAGGCCAGCACTTGCTGGTTCAAGGTCTATGTTTGATTTCCTTGGCTGATTCTGCGCAGGGAGTCTGTCAGGACATTGCCCTTGGCTAACAGATGTACAGCAGAAATCTTTGCATCTAAGGAATAAGCTAGATACCAGGTCCTCATGGCCTCTGTGCACAGTTTTGAGGATCTTGTTTCTCCCTGCTTGTTGTAATACACTGTTGTGGTGTTATCTGTTCAAATCTGAACAGAATGACCATGTAGGTGTTACGAAAAAGACTGCATTGTCAGCAATACAGTACTAGCTCCAGTATATTGGCATGCTCATGAGTCTCCTGTGGGCTCCAGATGCTGCTTACAGTGAGCCTCCAGGTGTGCGCCCCACCCTGGGAGTGAGGCGTATGTTGTGGGGATACTTGTTGCAGATTGATTGACGAAGGGAATGCCCTCTCAGAAGTTGCTTTCCTCTTTCCACTACTCTAGTGCCTGCACAAAGACCTTTGTGACTGGCACTAACTTTGACAGTAAATCCTGCCTTTGTGACCAATGGTCCCTTAGTTGACACTTAATCTCCCTCATCTGAAATCTGGCCCATGGCACCACTGCTGTGGATGAGGCCATGTGCCCCAGTAACTGCAGGAAATCCCTTGCAGGCCTTGGGTGGCTCAGTGTGTGAAGGATTCTGCAGTAACAGTCAAATTTAATACCCTTTATTGTGGAAGGCAAGCCAAAATGTCCAGCACCAGAACTGGTTCTGCAGGGGTCACGCTTAACTTTTTTTTGCACTGGTCCACCTGGGAAAGCGATGACCCAGTTGCACTGGCCCCCCCAGAGATTGCACTAGCCCCAACATTAATGGGCTCCCATTCATTTCAATTGTGTTTTTTCTCCTGGGCATAACTTTCTTATCTTTTGTTATTTTTTTATGACAACACTTGGGTTTGTGAGAGGGAATGTAAATGACATCTCAAGAACAAAAAGCAGAAAAAAAATCTCAAAAGGTAAGAAAGTTATGCCCAGGAGAAACAAGATCTGGCAGAAGCCACAAGGGCTGCAATTGAGTGTGGTAAATGACAGCTGTCGCATTCATGAGGTGCTGTAAAGAAATGGCTATGTTGAAAATGTGGGGTAAACATTTTGAAAATTACCAAAGTTACGACCCTGCGTTCGCAAAATGCAATGTAGGCTCATTACTTTATTGTTTTGTAATGTTTTTATGCCAAAATGTCAATATAACCTTCTTATGACCTTGCCTCATGACCAAGGGCACAGAAAAGTTTGAACTCCTGCCCAAAAGTTGATATTACGCAGTGACCATGAAATCGCCTTTCAGGATGTAAAAACACATATTAGCCAGGATTTCAAAAATGACAGCTGCCACATTAATAAGGAACTGGAAGGATATGGCTGTGCTGTAAATTTTGAGGAAAAATATTGCAAATTACCAAACTTGCGAGCCTGAGTTTGTGAAATTCATTGTAGGCTCATAACTTTACACAAATGTTCAACATAGCCTTCTTGTGACCCTGCCTCATAAACAAATGCAGAGAAAATTTTCAAATCCTATCTGAAAGGTGATTTCACACAGGGACCATAAAAAAAATAACCTTTACAGGAGATATTTGCCTAATGTCAGTACAATTGTTAATGAGGTGGGATCCCAAAGAAAGCATGTTAACAATTTGGGGCACAGATATGCAAAAATGGGCAAGTCAAGCCTTTAAGTTCAAAACCCCATTGAAATACATTGAACCACATACCTGTTTCCTCAGTTCATGGTCTAGATTTGAAGAGTGAAGATATGTTTGCGATCCACAGGGGATTACGCCACTGGACTCCCGGGGGTAAGTAAAGGCTTGTGGGGGTGTGTGCTGAGTGCTGAGTGGGAGGGTTGGTTAGGGGGACAGTAGTGGCCGCAACAGACATCGATGGATGGTTTTCTTTTTACAAGGTTTAGTAAAGGAAGAAAAAAACTACGAGGGAAGGTTTTCTTTATTTCAGGTCTTGATACTGAGGGATTGGGCACCCCCAGTGTCAGTCTTATGTTTTGTGGGTGGGTGGGTGAAACAGTTTCAGGGGCGATTATAGTTTTTCCACTCAGAATGTAACTAGGAATAATTTGATGACAAAGACAAATCATAAAAATAAGATTTATTTAGCAAATAATAACACTTTTCAGGCACAGGCCAAAGCTTAACACATTTTAAAAAATGTTAGTGTGTTAGGCTACCTGAACTCATGGCAAATAGCGTACAATGAAACAAGAGTTTGTTCATGTTGTAGTTAACACAGAAACTTTGCCAAGAGAAGAGACTCAATGGCCATAATTTAGCATACCATAATGCAGTGAATAGTAATTACTATATAATTAATGGGTCTCCCCTTTTGCCATTGAGAGACCGTGGCGTAATTTTCCGTTATAAAGGAGCGTTTATAACGGCAAACACGCGCACGGTTCTCCTCTCTCTGCGCATGCTCCTACAGCAGCGTCTTCCTTCCTGGCTCGCGCTTCCTTCTTACAATGGAGCCGCCAAAGAAACACGGTGGTGAGTAAATTTAATAAAAAAATCAAAATGAGAACTAGTTTTACAGATGGGGGACTTTGAACATTTTTAAAAAAAAATATGTGAAGCCGCCAAAAACTGAAAATCCAACCGAACGTAAAATAAAGTGGAGTGTACTCATAGCCACACCGAAACTGCTGATATTTTATATAATTGCTGTGGCCAAAAAGGGGAGACCCAGCAATTATATAAAATAAAATATGGGGTAGTGTGTTTAAACTCAAGGTTTACACACACCCTTGGGGTTAGATGCTTTGCACAAACCCCTCGAGCTTCGCTGTCGGGGTTTATGTGGCATCTAACCCCTCGGGTATGTGTAAACTCTCGATAAGCACACCACCCATACTTTATTCTATATATCTCAAACTCTGGAGTTTTTTTTTTTATACAGATGTTTTCAACAGAAGTATATACATTATCAGATAAAACATAATTAAACTCAAATGAAGAAAGGTTTGAGAAATGGCAGAGTGATTTTAGAAGGAAAGATGCTGAAAACAGTAATACTGGGACTAAGCAATTACATACATTTATACAAGGCAGAAACATTTGCCCAACTGTTTTAGACACACCATTGCTTAATTTGTAGATTGCTGTAACAAGTTTAAGCAGAAGAGAGAAAATAATAAAAGGGGAATAGACGTTGTTCAGCAACAACCCTAATAATGATCATTAACTGGAAGACATGATGTACAGAAACACAGATCCAGAAACGATTCAGAATTTATTTTGCAATTAGACGTTCTTCAGATTGCATTGCTCATTTGTCTTATTTGTAATAAAACCAAATGTTACGAGTTCACATTAGAATATAAAATGCAGGTATGTTACATATAGTCTCACTCTTGTTGTTATATGTCTGTTATACTCTACTGTTAATACTGTATAAGCAACACAAACAAATAGATCAGTATTGTATACATTTGGAACATACCGTAAACCATTTGCAACCATTTTAATTACTCTCTGAATGTTTTAAAGATGAAGATAGCTTTTGCTACACATTTTTTTTTCATAATAAGAACTATTAGCATAACATTAGATATACCTGTCTTAAAGCAGCAGTTCATATTGGCTGACTTCAGAAGTTGAAAAGTCACTTGCTCATTGTGTAAAGTACTATTAACTGGTAATAGACAGAACCTATTTTCGTTGTTTTATCATGTGTTTGTTCTGTGACAACTTAAAACCGCTTGCGGCTGCACTGAATGTGTGAAACGGCAGTCCACACATGCACGTTGCCACACATCCATTTGCTTGCCACTCTAGCAGCACATCAGGAGCTCCTCTGGTGCTCCCAGACCCCAGGTTTACTTAGCTGGGGTCTAGAGACATGAGGGTTGCAGTGCAGGAGCCATGACAGTATTTGTTTAAAGAGCGCCAATGACCACTCAGGGACTGAATATATACATAATAAATGAGCTATTCATAAATAGGGTTTATTATTATGCATAAGCAGCTCATTATTATGTATATATTCTGTCCCAGAGCAGTCATTGCCGCTCTTTTAAACAAATAGTTTGTGGCTTCTGCACCACGGCCCTCGTGTCTCCGGAGCCCAAGTAAGTGAACTTGGGGTCTGGGAACACCAGGGGAGCTCCTGATGTGCTGCTATTGTGACGATAAGGAAATTAGTGCATATGACAGCAGAGTGCTTCACAGACTACGAAGGTGACTGTGAAGCAACTCCTTAAAGATGTTTGGTCGGAGTGGAGCCTTTCTTTTGCTTGCAAGAGATCTGCAGGCTCCTCCCACTGCAGCCCTAAAAAACACCATTGAAATGAGTGATGTCCCATTCATTTCAATGGAGCTTTCTTATCATTTGGTATTTATTTCTACTTTTTGTTGTCAAGGTGTCATTTAGATCCCGTCTCACAAACACAAATTGTTGGCATTCAAAAAATAATAAAAGCTAAAGTTATGCCCAGGAGAAAAGAATTCCATTGAAATGAATGAAAGCTCTTTCATTTCAGCCACCTTTTTTTCTCTGATCTTTGCAAGCTCTTCAGCTGGAGAATGTGAGGTGGGGAAAAAAAATGAAGGGACCATTTCCCTTACAATTCCCTTAAAGGGCCACATTACAATGGCTAGATTCCACTAGCCAAGTCGAGAAAGTTGGGGGGCCATCGCACTGTCACGAGTCAGTTTGCACTGTGACCTGGGCCAGTGAAATGATGTTAAGATTGACCCCTGCCTTGGGGATGCTGGTTTTGGGGCCTCAGTTCTCCAGTTTCTATTTCGTAAGTCGGGAGTATGCACTTGCCCCCTCCTCCCGGAGAACTGCTAGGAGTCTGCAAAAAGTATAGATAGTACACCATATCCACATCCTGCAAATGAAGGTTGCTCACCTGTATCCATAGATCTTACTTCGAGTGGGAGCTCTTGCAGCAGGCTACACCATAAGAAACTATGCCACCAGGCACTAGGACCCCATGGAAAATTCTTAGCTAGTAGTACCCAGCAAGGACCGCCCCCTGATGTCGGACTGCCTCCGACTTCCACCAGTGGTATAAAGGGGGCGATCCCCGGCCACTCCCCAGTTCTTTTCCCACCATCGACCCATTCACATCGGCTCCGCTGACACTTACTGCTAACAGTCGACCACCATTTTCGCTAACTTTTCTACAAAAAGTTTAGTTATAGTTTAAAACCAACATAATCAGTGTATGTTTTCTTCGTCGTCCTCCAGTCTACAACCGAAATCCAAGTGCGCATGCGGGAAGCAAATCTCAGCATGAGATAGTCACTTGGCCTGCCTCATCTGCTTGGGGCCCGATCACCATGCCGACTCCTGCCCGCACTGTAAAAATGTCAACTGCCGGATTTGTATCTGTTGACTGAAGATGCTGAAAGCCCATCTTTTAGAACAATAGCTGGCCACCATGCAAAAGACCCCATCAGGCCTAGGATCGCCTTCTTCTTCTTTGGGGTCTGGGACTTCTCACAAATCGAAGGAGAAAATGTCCAGTGGGAAACACCACCATCATGAGAAGGACACCCGTTCAGACTCCTGATCCAGGTCTCTGCACAGGAAAACAACCAGCTCCAGTCCTCCCTCCTGTGGGAGGTCGGACTCTGCTCCCCCTCCAACTCAAGTTTCCTCCGGGTTGCCAGCCTTGAAACCCCTGGCGTTGGTGTTTCTTCTGAGCACGGACCTTAGTATTAGAGCCTACAGCCATATTTTCAGGTCTAAGACCAGTTATTCTACTGTGAAAGGGGTAAGCAACAGCCATCATACCGCCTCTCATCAGGTGAAGGCTTCCTCCTCAATGTTGGATCATCCAGCTGGACCCAACGACAGGAAGCAGCGTTTAGAACCGGAGTCTCACCATAACGCCAGCTGTCCGAACCATCGGGCATCCGACTACTGGTGCTCTACCCTGACGTCTTTGACGTCCTCACCTTCGGGGTCTTCACCGCCTGCACCCCCTAAGCTTCCACCAGAAGGGGCGCAGCCACAGGCCAAGCAGATGCCTCCCCCGACGACCAACCTGCTGACAACGGGTAATCAGACATCGGGTCAGCCAGTCGACCTGCCATCAGCCCCAGCACCACCTCAGGACCAGACACCGGAGACACCAAAATCACCAAAGCGTACACCAGCTCCTGACAAGCCGTCAGGTCTGCCATCCAGAAAGTCGGACGACAGGTCTGAGACACCAGGCCCATCGGCCCCAGCCATAGTCTTTCTGGCCATAGTCAAGGACCTTTTCAGTTCCTGGTGGGCCCCAGTTAAAAAAGACATTATCCCCAAGGAACCCCGGTTTCCAATGCCACAGCCACCCGTGGGCTCTAGAAGTGGTCGCCAAGCCCCTGGGACGGGTCTCCTACCGATCGGATGACAGGCCTCCCGAACGACACAGTCACCATTCTAGATCGTCCTCTAGGCATTACAGGAGGAGGCACCAACATTCCCGCTCCATGTCTTTCTCCAGATCATCTGACTCAAGCTTTTCTGTGTGCTCTAGATCCTCAGGGGAGTTTTTCTCTCCTCCCCACCACCCTGACCCTCCGGGGAACTCTCCGCGCTCCCCCCCCAGGATTATCCCACCTTCTTGAACGTGATGCGTCGCATCCAATTTTTTAATCAGTAGGAAACTGAGAATCTTGATCCAGAAAGAAAAAGGCTGTTTCATTTCTAGTGTATGAATGAGCCCAAATCCTTAGTTGTCCCACCCTTGGTAGCCCCCTTTCAGGACGCTACCAGACTAGCCTGGAGGCACCCTTCAATGGCCCTCGCTATGCCCAAGAAAGCGGACAGGCTGTATAGTACCCCAACGAATGAGCTGTTCCTTGGGGAATAGCCCAAGGTGGACTCGGTCATGCTGATGGCTGCCCACGGCAGGACCAAACAGACCTGGCACATGAGCTCCCAACCACCGGACAAGGAATCCAAACGACTGGACCAATTTGGCAGGAAGGTCTACTCTTTGGCCACCTGCACCATTCGTTTTCTCAGTTATTTGGCACACATGGTGCAGTGCCAGAAATCCTCTGGAACAAGGCAATAAAGCTTGCAAAAAGACAGCCCGATTCTGACCACAAAACAGAGCTCTTAGACATGCTCCAGTCCAGTCTGGACACACGTCTTGAGGTCATCTTATGATTTGGCAGACACTGCAGCCAGGGCAGCAGCCACAGGGGTTTGTATGCGGACATACTCTTGACTCTGGCTTTCTGGATTTAGTCAGGACCTTCAGGATGCCATCATTGATGCCCCATTCCATGGGTCTGTCCAGGAGGGCAAAAGCGTAAAGGACAGCAACAGAGAGGCAACTTTTGCCGTAAAGCTCCCTCTCAACCCAGTGGAACACAGGGACCTAGGAACACCAAACCCTCCCAGGTCTCCCTGCCCACCCCGAGCTCCCACGCCTGACTCCTTGCCCTACCCCATACCCCTTCCCGAGTCCAGGGCAGAGGTAGTAGGGGGTCAGTTCTCGCTTTACCTCGACAGGTGGACCTCCATCACCAACGATGCATGGTTCCTCCAGCTGATAGAGCGAGGTCACATGCTGAGCTCATTTGGAAGGAGGTGTAGTCCCTACTGGACAAGAAGGCAATAGAACCAGTTCCAGCCCCTCAGTGGGGGAGAGGGTTCTATTCCCGCTTCTTCTTGGTTACCAAGAAGACAGGGGATCTGCACCCGATTCTGAACCTGAGCCTGTTGAACAATTATATAGAGTACAAGAGGTTCAGGATGGTCACCTTGTTGTCATTCTTCCCATGTTTAATCAAGGGGATTGGCTCTGCTCCCTGGACATGCAAGATGCCTACCTCCATATTCTAGTGCTTCCAGCTCACAGGAGGTTCCTGAGGTTCCCCTTTTAGGGAAGGCATTTCCAGTTTCGGGCCTTACCCTTCGGCCTTTCCTTGGCACCCCGTGTGTTCACGAAGTGCCTAGCGGTGGTGGCCGCAGCCCTAAGGAGGCAGGGACACTTCATGTATCCCTGCCTCGATGATTGGCTTGTGGCAGCTTTAGAGGATACCTTCAGCCTGTTCAGCTCCCTAGGGATCACCCTTAACATGGTCAAGTCATTCCTGACACCATGTCAGAGGTTACAATACAAAGGGGCAATCCTAGACATGGAGCAAGGGAAGGCCTTCTTCCCGCCAGACAAGGCAGTACACCTTCGCTCTTTGGTCCACAAAGTTTCAGCTGCTCACCAGGTCTCAGCTCGGACCATGCTCCAGCTCCTAGGCCATATGGCCGCGGCCATAGTGACCGTTCCCTCAGCATGTCTGTTTATGAGAGTCCCTCAGTGGACTATCAAAGTACAATGGGATCAGACGGAGGACGATCTTGACCAGACTGTCTTGATCTCCAAAGCAGTGATACAGACTCTCTCTCTCTTGGTGGCTCTCACCACAGAATCTAGAGTCTGGAGTCTCTTTTCAGAGACCAGCCCCTTTACAGGTTCTCACAACCAATCGATATTCTGGAGATGAGGGTGGTTCTGTACTCTGTACAGGCATTTCTCCTGTATCTCTGTCCAGGCCCCCTGTTGGTACAGACAGACAACATGTCGGTTGGTTACTACATCAACAAACGGGGGGGGAACTCACTCCTATCCTTTATGACGGGAGGCTATGAGAGTGTGGTTCTGGGCTCTAGAACATGGCCTATTGCTCACTGCAGTGCATGTTCCAGGGGTCCAAAATGCCTTGGCTGACACCTTAAGCCAGACTCACAAATGGGAACTACTGCAGTCTGTAGCGGACGACCTCTTCCAAAGGTGAGGTCATCCAGAGCTGGACCTCTTCACATCCTCGTGCAACGCAAAACTGACCAGTTTCTGCTCGATCGATCCCGGGCCTGGTGCTTTGTGGTGAGATGCATTGTCCCTCTGTTGGACAGGGAGGTTTCTGTATGCCTTCCCCGCCCTTTCCTCTCCTGCAAAGGATTCTGCTCAAACTCCAAGTGGAAGGGGAGGAGATGATTCTTGTAGCTCCGCTTTGGCCTCGTCATATATGGTTCCCATTACTGCAGCAGCCGGCTGTGGAACCTACAGTTCTCCTGCCCTTGTCCTCCCGATTGCTGTCACAAGAGCAGGGAAGGTTGGTTCACGCAGACCTCCGCTCCCTACATCTGCATGCCTGGCACCTGCAGACATAGCCAAGTCATGTTTTGGAGTATCTCCCAGATTGGCTGAGGTCTTGGTTGTGGCTAAGAAACCTTCCACTAGGGCTACCTATGCCATGAAGTAGAAGCGTTTTTGCTTATGGGCCTCCAGTTGGGATCTGGACCCCCTCCTATGCCCTCTGAATGCTGTCCTCGAGTATCTCCTCTCCCTGTCATATTCGAGCCTCTGATATTCCTCCATCAAGGTACACCTGTCAGCAATCTCTGCCTATCATGTGCCGGTGGATGTCAAATATGTTACTTAGATGGATCTGGCCCAAACATTTTTGAGGGGAATTCTTCATATTAAACCTCCCATCAGGGACCCCATCCCTCCTTGGGATCTTTTGTTTTGGTTAGAAAAACTTACGATGCCTCCCTTTGAACCAGCCGTGGATTGCGAGCTACGTTTTCTGTTGTGGAAAGCGTTGTTTTTAGTTGCTGTTATTTCCAAGCTTCAGGCCCTGATGGCTAAAGAGCCATATTTAATTTTCCACAAAGACAAGGTGTCCTTGAGGACTAATCCTAAATTCCTTCCTATGGTGGTGTCGCAGTTTACCCTTAATCAGGACGTCAACCTTCCAGTTTATTATCTGGAATATACTAATCAAAGGGAGGCCCTCCTTCACACTCTGGATGTACATAGAGTGCTTAGGAACTACATTAACCGTACTTGGACTTTCAGAAGATCTGACCAACTTTTTGTTTCCTTTGCCCAGAGAACCTTGGGGACATCTGTGGCAAAGCAGGCTCTGTCCAGATGGCTAGTCCATTGCATCACCTTCTGCTACAATAAATACAACAAACCCTTACTGGGCTCAGTTAAGGGTCATTCCACCAGGGGTGTTTCTGCCTCTTTTGTGGCATCTTGGAACGTTTCTGCAGCAGACATCTGCGCAGCTGCTACTTGGAGCTCGGTGCACACCTTTGTGAAGCACTACAGCCTGGACATTGCTTCTCGTCGGAGAGCTTGATTTGGGTTAGCGGTACTTGAAGGCCTGTTGTCTAGAAGCCTCTCCTGCTTCTCATGTTTCCACCTCCCTGCCTGTCCGGGATCATTTTAGTGCTGCTTGGTACTCAGTCCTTATGGTGTAGCCTGCTGCAAGAGCTCCCACTCGAAGCAAGATAGTACAGTTACGTAAGAACTTACCATAACAGTAGATCTTTGAGAGGATCTCTTGCAGCAAGCATTATTTCCCTCCTCCCCCCCGGTCCTTTTCTCCTTTCTTCCCTTACCCTAGGCGGGGTATTCCACTAACCTTGGTTCTTTATGATTTGTCAGCCGTGTCTGCAGCGGGAGAACTGGGGAGTGGGCGGGGACTGCCCTCTTTATACTATTGGCGGACGTCCGAGGCGGTCCGACGTCAGGGGCGGTCCCCGCTGAGTACTGCTAGCTAAGAATTTTCAGTGTGGTCGTAGTGCCTGGTGGCATAGTCCTTATGGTGTAGCCTGCTGCAAGAGCTCCTCTCGAAGATCTACTGTTACGGTAAGTTCTTATGTAACTGTACTTTGTAGGAGTGATATATAGTGTACATCCACAGAACCCACCCAACCTCCCCTGGCAAGTGGCACACCTTCTTGTTTCAAGTGTGCAGGATCTGACTTCGTAGGGCAGATCCAAGGAGGATACCACCAGGGTGAGTGGAAGGAGCCAGCTTGAAGATGTTCCAACTAGCTCTTAAAAGGAAAGGATCCTGCCAAAAGTGTGGATGTACACTATGTACTACTACTAAAACTATGGTTACAGATGAGTAACCCTAATTTCTCAGCCCACATCAATGCCATTCATGCAGAACTCCGTCCCAGGCTCGGCACCCTGTATTACAACAAAGACTGCTCATCTCTGCATGTCAGCAGGGAGCTTGTTATCAAAATGGTGTTCCTCATCTTTTACTATGCATATGTGGTCTATAGCACTGCTTCTTCCACTTCTTTTGCCAGACTGGACACCCTGTGCAACTCCTTCTGCTGCTTTGCTACCAGCTGTCTTCCTCCCACCCACCACTGTTCACAGTATTCATCCCTATCCATCCTTCCACTGCCCTTACATTGCCAGGCTCCCTGGACCCCCTTCATATTTAAATACTGCTTTGGTTCCCTTCCTTCTTACCTCTCTTCTCCTAACTCCCCCTGCTTCCTATTCCCTCCGTTCCAGAGACCATCACACTTTTGCCAGTCCTCACCCCTGCTCCTCTGCTGGGCAATCTGCCTTCTTCTATCTACTTCCCTTCCTCTGGAAGCAACTACCTTCCTCCCTCCCTCCTCCTCTCCACATCCCTGGCTTCCTCACTCACCATTTGAAACTCCAACTGTTCCCCACCTGTTCCTGTCACCCTTCTTCCTGATACTTCCACGCCCATGCCTCAACTAGCCTGGTAGCAGCCGGTTGGGTCCCCTCTCCTGCCTTTGGTTAACTTCCACTTCCCTACAGTTTTCTCCCTCAATTACAAGGTCGGGTAATAACTTACCACTCAGATCAGTTGTTTGTTGTCAGTATTGTCCGGGGTCGAAATTGGCACTGGCCCACTAGCCAAATGCTGGAAGATTTTTGTATCAAGCTAGTAAGATTTTCCATTAACTAGCCATATGGACTTGTAGTGGGGAAGGTAGCATTTCAGTAAGCACACCAGCTGGGCCAGTGGAAAAATCTGTGGGGCTAGTGGATTTTCCCAGTCACTAGCCCTGCTCGCTAGTGGCTGCAAAACTTAATTTCGACCCCTGTAAATTGTCTTATTCACCTCATACTGCAGCCACTCCTGAAGATGCACTTGCTAGGCATTCTTATTGAGCTGTACTACACTTTATTCTTAGCATAGACAACTTCTGTATTTCAGTTTGTGCTAATTTTTACCAAATGTTATTCAGTGTTTTGCTACTGTGCTTTGTGCTGTTCTCCCACTGTTCCCTTCCCCTGGGTCATGCCTGGAAATAGGCCTTGGGTCAGTGTACCTCTCCCAGTTACCAATTTTCAAATAAAGAAATAAATAAATTATTACCTGACCTCCTTCGAGCAGTGTGGTCTTCAGTCCTTCCTGTGGACACCATAATGATCTCCCCAGATGTCAGTTAGGTAGATGACACACTCCTGCTTCGTGGAACTCACACTCAGGTCACTAGGACTTCTGGGAATGCTGTAGGAAATACAGGTGCCTTAATAGTTGGCTATAGCCACGTGACCTTCCCTGCTTTCCAATGGCTCCGGCTTTTGTCTGCCAGATTACCTCTCTCTACACCCCCCCGGGCAATGTCCCCCTTCCTCTCTGAATCCCTTCCTAACCAGCTCACAGTGAATCACATTAGTATTATTCTGTGCAGTGGTTCACTTTACTGGTGTGTAGTCCCAATATCTGCCTCCCTCCTTCCCACTCGGTGGCATTTCAGCAAGAGGGAGTGAAGCAGACAACAAATCCTTTTTATTCCTGCCCTTTTTGGACTAAAGTTGCCTTACCAGCTGGCTATAGCCACATGATCCTCCCTGCTCTCCAGTGCTGCCGAACTCCTTCCCTCTACCTGCCCTCTGGCAGTGTCCTCCCTCCTCCCTGAACTGCTTCTGAACAAGATCACAGTAACTCACATAGTAGTATTCTTTGCAGCCAGAATGCAAAACAGTAGTTCACTTAACTAGTGTATAGTCCCAACGTCTGCCTCTCTCCTTCCTGCAGATTGGCATCTCAACAAAAGGGAGTGGAGCAGACTTCAAATCCTTTTAGTTCCTGTCCTTTGTGGACTTAATCTGCCCGAGTAGCCCTACTAGTGGTTCAGCCAGTTCCACTGCCTTTTCCTTGAGCACCCTTGTATGCTTCTCCTGCAGCCCTGGGGCTTTATCTACTATTCGGGTTATAGCCCCTTCTGGACCCTTTCTTTGGTGAAGATGGGCTGCCTTATTTCAGGAATGCCTCTGACGGCCACCTTGATGTCACTATCAGTCAAGGGACCATTGTCTTCCCTTGTAAAGATAGAGCAGAAGTAATCATTAAAGACAGCTGCTTTTTGTCGATCTTCCTCTTTAACCTTCCCCCTTTCTTGTAGCCTAACAATACTGCCAAATTAGTCTATGGCACTGCCCCTCCTCCTCCCTAGCCAGACTGGCTACCCTCTGTAATGCTTTGTGCCGTTTTGCTACTAATGCCCCCTTTTGTACTCATCACTGCTCCCTTTATTCCTACCTCTTTATTCCTCCTCTCCCTTCACATATTCTAACTCACTGTGCTTCCTTCATCTCCAAATACTGGTTTGGTTATTTTCTTCCTTATCTTGTCTTCCACCTCTGTCCCATTCCCCCCCATCTCCTACTCTGTCCATTCTAGAGACCCTCGCACCTTCTCCCTTCCTCACCCATACTACACTGCTAGGCAAACTGCTGTCACCTCCCTTCCCCTCCCTCTGGAATAATGTCCTCTCTGCTCTCTACCTCTCTCCCAACCCCTCTCCTTTAAATGTCAGTGGAAACTCCCCCCACTGCAATTCTGTTCCATCACTGCCACTGTTTTTATCATCCATTTTGCCTTTGCCTGAACTCGCTTGTAAACTATCACTGCTGCACTATATGCACTTTACTTTGTACATTTATGCTGCTTGCTGTACCATACCACCATGATGCTTATACCATTGTCACTGCATTCTTAGCCATCATAGTTTTACACTCTGTATGCAACTTACTTTGCATCCTTATGTTGACATTGTATTTTCCTTGCTGTGTATGCCTATACTATTGACCCCCCAGTCACACTTGAAAGTGAGCCTTGAAATACACCCCACTTCCTTTTTCCCTTAATATATATGAAGAATTGTTTTCCCTCACCCTTAACCCCCTTTGCAATCCGAATTTCCATGTCTGCTTTTGTTCTCATTTGGTACTCTCCTCATTCCTCGTCTTCTTGCTTTTCCCTGTATTTGGTAAAAGCCTTTTCTAGGGACATGGATATGTTGTTCATCCACACTCATTGGCAGTATCCTTGCCGCTTTAAATCTTGCCGGAAGGTCTTCAAGCTTGCTCCTCCCACCCACCCGGGTGGTATAACTCTCGGCTCCGCCCCATGACGCTAGATCTTCCTTACCGCTTGGAAGCTCAGGTTTCCCTCATAGCGCCTCGTTTGACTAGTTCCTATTTCTCCGCTTGCAGATTTAAAAATAATATTTTGCAAAAGACTTCCAGTCTTGATCCCTGCAGCTCGCGATGGATAAATCGACTCCGGATTTCGGAGATGCCCATGCGGGCAGAAGATGTCTCGGACGGATCCACACTCCACGTGTGTCTACTGCTTAGGCCTTGAGCACGACCCGCAGGCTTGCGACCTGTGCTCATCTTTCTCGGCCTACGTCCCTCAAGACCGTGCTGCCCGGTGCAACTACGCCGTCCCGAGAAGCGTTCTCTCGGTGAAGTCCATCCAAGGAGGCCCGTTAGCGTGTCCGCGGGCGGCGGGTTTCGCGGATCAGCTCAGCGCGATGGTCGCCTCGAAGAGGAGGCGGCGCGGGTCAGATTTCCTCGGCCGCGGCATTTATCCCGCCTCTCTGGGTTCTTCCTACACGCTTCCTTTTTATGAGCTTTTGTCTGTCCTCTCCACTAAAGGAGAAGGGCTCAGGCCTGCTGGACCTTTTCTCGGTCCAAAAAGGGACAGGTAAGTCCCTCCGTCGACGCTCTTGGGAGCGGGAAAGGTCCTTCCCGGGCCGCCGACCGCCGGCCGGGTCGACCGCTTGCCGCCACTGGCTCACGGTCCCCGCCAGGTCAGTTGACCGAGACTTACTGATGAAGCCGAGATTTTCTCGACCCATTGACGGCTGTCGCCTTTAGCAGCCGAGATTCCTCTCCCCGTTCCCCGGAGGAGTTGAGGATCCTGGGCTCGCTTGTGCCTCCGGTTCCGGAGCCCTCGGATGGACCTTCCGAGCTGAAGGGAGTGTCGGTTCCGGCCGACACCTCCCTGCACCGACCCCGGAAATTCCGGGACTCTCGGTCTCGGTCTCGGACCTCTTCGCGGTCCAGCCGTTCCCACCGTCATAGGCGGTCTCGGTCTCGGCACCGCGGTAAGCGGCGTCGCCGCTCGTCCTCGTCCTCCTCCTCGGATGAGAGGGAGGCTTCGCAATTACGTCCGACGGCACGAGGACCTTATGTTGCAACAGCTCCTCCTGGCCGGAATAAGCCGACTCGCGCCTCTCGCCATTAAGTGGTTGTCACCGAACGGCCGACACAACCCCTCGACTTGCCCGAGGAGCCTATACCAGGCCGGTTGTTCGCCAAACCAGCTGCTCCACGATTGCGGTGGAACCTCCGCCTCACAGCCACCAATTGGGGCTCGACCAGGATTCTCGTCGGCTGAGGGTTTACCTCCATCGGCTGTCAGTTACCTCACTCCCACCCCACCTCGGCAGGTGAAGGGTGGTTCAGGCCAGAGGCAGCTTTCTCGAGGACTCTTCCGAGTCCGAGATGATTCCTCCTTCTTCTCCAAGCGACTGGACTTGGAGTCTTCAGGAGGTCAGCCAATGGACGATAGCCCGTCGTCCTTCCTAGGACTGCTTCGGCTCATCTCGGAGTCTACCGGGATGGAGCTCGAACCCGTTTCCAAACGGGCCAGGTATCCCCACGGAGATTCTGGACCGAGGATTCTCCAACGAGGCTTTCCGTGGCCGAGGCCATAGTGGGTCCAGCACTGGAACTTTGGCAGCGCTGCTTCCTGCCCCATGCGCCTTCGGCCAGGATGGCCAGGGAAGTATGTCCCTACCGGTTCCTTGTCCGTGTTTTTCGGAACACCCTCTGCTGAGGGGTTACACGACATGCTCGCCACAACGCTAGGGATGTGGACAAACCTCCGACAAGGAGTCCAAGAAATTGACTATGTCGGGCGAAAAGTCTACGCCGTCCCTCTCGGCCTTCGCAGGCCAGTTCGGCCGCCTCATGGCACATTTTCTCATGCCCTGTTGGGCTCCTGGATGAGGTCATCCTCATCTTCCGCCCGATCTGCAGACTCACGGTTAAGCAGGTGCGGGACCAGGGCAGGGCAGTGGCCAAACAGCAGCTCAGACTGCTTTGGATGTAGGGACTCATGTGCCAGATCGGTGGTGGCCGCGAGTGGCTGTGCGTCGTGAGGCTTGGCTGAGGATATCCACCTTTACTCGGATACCCAGCACAAGTTGGCGGATGTTCCCCTTTGGGGACTGACCTCTTGACCCTGGGGTGGAAGGTCACCTGCAGAGGATCGAGAGTCAATGCCACCTTGGACTCGGTCTCTTCCGCTCAGAAGGACAAAGGCCGCAAACCACAGCCTAAGCCCTTTCGTCCTTCTGTGCCCCAGTGCGCCCGGCCAACAACGTCAGGGGCCAGCAGGCTCGGCCTCAGCATCCCAAACCCAAGCCGCCGGGCTTCCTCTAACAGGAGGCAGGGAGGAAGGGCCCAGGAGGTCCCTCGGCCGGTCCCTCCTCCAAGCCTGCCCAGTGACGGGCTGAGGGTGTCGCCCCATCCCGTCACCTTACCCCTGGGTCCCCGTGGGGGCGGCTCCGCACTTCCGTTCCGCCTGGTCCGCTGTTACCACGGACAGGTGGGTCTTGGAGGTGGTGGAAGAGGCCTGCCTCTGGAATTCGAGCAGGCACCACCCTTCAGAGCCGTCGCCTCGGGGGCTTCGGGATCCCCAGCCTCACTGGCGGCTCGTCGAGCCGACATCGCTCCCCTCCTCCAGAAGGAGGTGGTAAGAGTGGTGGACCCTCCTTCAGACCCAGGGTTTGTGTCCAGGTACTTCCTGGTTCGAAGCGACGGGGGCTGGCATCCATTCTCACCTACCACTACTAACAAGTTCCTAAGGTCTCGAACCTTCAGGATGGTCACTCTGGCTCAGATAATACCATCCTTGGAACGCGGCGTGTGGTTCTGCTCTCTGGACTTGCAGGACGCGTTTTTTCACGTCCCTATCCGTCCGTCTCACCAGAGATTCCTTCGCTTCCGAGCGGAAGGATCTCTCTTCGAGTTCCAAGCCATGCCCTTCGGCTTGTCTCCAGCTCCCAGGGTCTTCACCAAATGCATGGCAGTGGTGACAGCATTCTCTCGGCGGCGCCGAGGGTCCGGGGTACCTTACCTGGACGACTGGCTGATAGCAGCTCCCTCCAGGAAGGAGGCGGGTGGTCCAGAGATCTGGCCCTCCAGGTCTGCTCTCAACTGGGCCTCCTTGTCAACGAGGCCAAGTCGGAACTTCGAGGCGAAGCAGGTGTTTTATTCATCGGGCGCAGCTCGACTCTCTTCGAGCCAGGCGCGGCTCCGGCGGACAGGGCGAGGTTCTTTCCTCCTTTGCCCGATCATTTCTGGTTGGGCAATTCGCTCCTGCCGGGACTTCCTCGCCTCCTGGGTCTCATGGCGGCCTGTACCAGCGTGGTCCGTTGGGCCGCTGGAACATGCGTCCCCTTCAGTGGGGACTGGCCAGCCAGTGGTCAGCACGCTGCGATCCTTGGACCAGCTTAGTGTCGGTGACACAGGGATGTGGAATGCTCTCCAGTGGTGGACCGTTCCAGATCAATTGCAGGAGGCATCCTGCTCGTCCGCCCGAGCCGACGGTCTCTGTCGACCGATGCCTCTCTGATGGGTTGGGGTGCCCATCTGGGGAACACGGGCTCATGGCCTCTGGTCCTCGGGAGTCCCGATGCCACATCAACCTGCTGGAGCTCCGGCGGTCCGCCTAGCTCTCACCGCCTTTGCTCCGGTTCCTCCGGGGTCAAGTGGTCCGAGTCCAGGCGGACAATACCACGACCATGTACTATCTAAACCGCCAGGCGGGAGCGCTCCATGTCTTCTATGCAAGGAAGCTCTCCGCATTTGTCTTCACTCGGCGCAGCCTGGCGGATCTCCTAGCCATTCACGTGGCAGGAGCCTCCAACACCCTGGCCGATGCCCTGAGCGGATAGGGGCTGCATCCCACGAGTGGTCTCTCCTGCGGAGGTAGTCAGCATCTGTTCTCCCTTTGGGGCACACCTCAGGTGGACCTGTTTGCCTCCACGGAGAACGCGCTGAGTCTGTTCCATGCCCGCCCCTCAGCAGGGCTCGCTGCAGGGGATGCCTTCTCGAGGCAATGGACCCGGCCTCTTTACGCCTTTCCCCATTTCCCTTGATCCACAAGGTGCTTCTCAAGGCGAGGAGGGACAAGGCGCAGGTGATTCTGATAGCCCCAGACTGGCCTCGCCAGTTCTGGTACCAGATCTCCTCAGTCTCAGCTCCAGGACTCGCGCAGGCTTCCAGCTCGCCCGGACCTGCTCTCAGTCAATCAGGGAAGGTGTTCCATCCGGACCTTCAATCCCTGCACCTGACGGCCTGGTTCCTGAGCGGCTAGAGTTCCAGGCTTTGGGTCTTTCCGACGAGGTCCTCAATGTAGTTGAGGCGTCCCGTAGGAGTCGACCAGAAAATGCTATGCCTTCAAATGGAAAAGTGTTTCCATTTGGTGTCAGGCAAGGGCTTGGACCCTTCCTCCTGTTCCTTGGCAAGCATCTTGGACTATTTATGGTCCCTTTCTAGTCAAGGAGCTTAGTCGGCGACCCTAAGGGTGCACCTGGCAGCCATCTCTGCTTACGGGCGGCGGGCGGGAAGCGGTCGATGGCGAGGGAGAAGGTGGTCTGGCGCTTTCAAAGGCCTCGATCACATTTCCCTCCAGTCTCAGGAACCCCACCTCCGTGGGATCTACTGCTGGTACTGGCAAAGCTCATGGGCAAGCCATTCGAACCTATGCACAGGTGTGCTCTCTCTCACCTGTCGTGGAAGACCGCCTTCTTGGTGGCTATCCGTCAGCCAGAAGGATGGGAGAGCTCCAGGCGCTTCCATCGAGTCTCCTTACCTGGTCTTCCACAGGGACAAGGTTGTCCTGCGCCCCCCCCGAAATTCCTTCCGAAGGTGGTGTCGGAGTTTCACCTTAACCAGGTGTTGACTCTGCCGGTGTTCTACCCCAATCACACCTCGGAGGCCGAATATAGGCTCCATACTCTGGATCCTAGAAGGGCGCTCGCTTATTATAAGGAGCGCACGGCTGAAATTCGGGGAGAGGTTCGCCAGCTGTTTGTCACCTACGCTGAAGCCGCATCTGGCAGACCTGCAGCCAAGCGGACGATAAGCAGGTGGGTAACCTCCTGCATAGATCTCTGCTATAAGTTAGCGGGCATGGAGCCTCCCAGAGGGATAAGAGCTCATTCTACCCGCCATACTGCTGCAACGGTGGCTGCTTCCAGGGACGTCCCTATCCAGGAAATCTGCAGGGCTGCTACCTGGAAGTCAGCAAACACCTTCATTACCCACTACCACATCGACCTTGAGTCACGCGGGATGCTGGTTTGGGGCCTCGGTTCTCAGTCTCTCTTTCCCAAGTAAGTATATGGGGTGTGCTCTTGCCTCCCTCCTCCCGGAGAACTGCTAGAGTCTGCCAATGAGTGTGGATGAACAACATATCCATGTCCCTAAAATACAGGTTACTCACCTGTAACAGGAGTTCTAGGAATGGTATATATTGTTCATCCCACGACTCCACCCGACCTCCCGGCTCGACGCACAACCTGAGCTTTCTCCAGCGGCCAGATCTGGCGCTACAGGCGGAGTCAGAGTTATACCACCGGTGGGTGGGAGGAGCAAGCTTGAAGACCTTCCGGCAAGATTTAAAGCGGCAAGGATACTGCCAATGAGTGTGGATGAACAACATATACCATTCCTAGAACTCCTGTTACAGGTGAGTAACCTGTATTTTCTTGGCACACACTGCTTCCTTAACCTCGTTTGAGAACTTGCATCTGTTTCATTTTGTAATGATTCTCATGCATGTCTTTTGCCTTGAAAATGGTCCCCTTGTTTGACCCTCATCTTCCCTCTGCACCACCAATGTTGCCCATCCTGGTCATTTTGTCTCGGGTCAGTTCCCTCATCAGTTGACGTCTGCTCTTCTGAAATCTAATACTTCAGTTTTTGATAGGAACATTCTGGTCTCACGGTCCAGTCTGAACCAAATGGAGTTATGGAAACTGGACCTTGCTCTGTCCACATCTCCGAGATGATGAGCACGAAATCAAGAATGGCCTCCTGTCTAGTGGGTTCCTTAACAAGCTGTTCCAGCAGGCAGTCTTGCAATGTATCCAACAGGGCCTGACTTCTGGTGCACCTGCCCACTAGAATATCACAGTCAGTATCCAGCAGGTTCAGACTGCTTACCACCACCACCACTTCAACCTTCTTCACTCCCCTTGCCAGCTGTTTCTAGAGCTCTGTCTCCCTCTCTTCCCCTTGTCCTGGTGGTCTATAGATCACCGCATCCTGATTTTCTTGCCTGAGGCTGCTATGAGGTGAACCCATGGTGACTAATTTTTTTTTCTTCTTTAGTAACCAGGTAAGGCCCATTAGGCACAATGCCTGTTTTTAGAGGTGACCTGGGAGAACTGTGGAGGTTAAGTGACTTGCTCAGAGTCTTGCAGTATGCGAGAGGAGGTTGTGTGAATCAAACCCATCTGCTGGATGTACCAAGCTCAGTTTTAGTTTTTTTTTTCCATATATATTTTATACTCCGTCACCCCAGCTGCCCTCATCAGACCAACCCCCCCCCCAGCCCTGTCACCCCGGTATCACTGGGACTTACCTTCCTGACTTTTGCCCAGTCACGGGTGCAGAGCCTGCAAGTCGGTCGTCACTCGCAGCTAGGGTTTCCTCCATTTTTTGTCCCATCCTTGTTGCTGGGGCACACCGCCAGATGTGCGTGCGGGGCGTCACGCTGGCCGCGAAGTCCCACAGCACTCTCCCTTTCCTGGCACCCAGCAGACCCAAGACTACCCTTGGGCCTCTACCCGAGGGCAGTTGTTCTGCGGCAGCACCAGTCCTGCCTCCTGAGGAGAGCAGTCCTTTGGACGCTCGATCCTCTTCCTCCCCAGCTGACCTCAGACACACTTTCGCACAACGAACACAGGTTGCCGGTGTGGCAGGAGGTAAGGCATGGATGCCTCAGCCCTCCACACCACTGGGCCGGCTAGTTTTAATTTTTTTTAAATGTATTTGTTGACCAGGTTGGTGCACTGGAGCAAGGCACCTTTTTCCGGCATGACCCAGGTACTGAAAAGTACATCACATAGTATAGTGACATAATAAAATGGTGCACAGTGTTCACAGCTTGTTAATCTAACCTCTAGGCTATACTGCCTGGCTCCCCCTTTGCTTCCCCCTGATGTGTCCCTCCTTTACAGCCTCTGTGCCCTCTCTGACATGTAGGGCTATGTCCGCCTTCCCCCCGCCTTTTTGTCTTTCCTCCTATCCTGTCTAAACGTTGTGTAACCTGGGACTGACATGTCTCAGTCATTTTTCTCTGAGGCCCAAGTTTCTGTGATGGCTACTAGGCCCACCTCAGTGTTTGTCACCAATGCCTGGAGCTCACTGATTTTTTATTGCCCAGACTTCTGGGATTAAAACAGACACTTTTCCAACTTGCTGCAAATCCCCTTTTGCTATTGTGTGATCTTACTCCTGCATTCTTTCCCATTCTCCATAGCTGATTTTTTCATGTTGCTTGCAGATCTTGAGAACCTTCCCACCTTTGTCTCTTCCACTACTCCTGGTTGAACCTCAACCTTGTTTTCACCCACCCTGCTGCTACCAGTTTCTTGTATAGGGGGATCACTGGCTAGGTTCCCCTCCCTCCATCATTCGCTTTACCGTGGTTCCCCTAGCCTCAGTGTCTCCACAGTGACAAAGTCAGTTTAACTGTCCAGTGTCAGCATCAAACTTCTGCCCCAGTGCACTGGTCCCCTTGCATGTCAGGTAAAGGCCGTCATCTTTGAAGAGCCTCTTGTCCCAGAAGTCCCCCCAGTTCCCCACAAAGTGGTATCTTTTGTCCAGACACCACCCTTTTTCCCACCCATTTAACTGCTCAACCTCTTCCCTCCTTACTCTATCTTTCCCTCCCCCCACTCCACACAGGGAGGACCTCAGGAAAGATCAGGGAGGCCAAATGTGCCTGCAGTCTGTCCCCCAGACCAGGGGTTCAGTGAATTCATTTTTAATGGGAGTCAAATACTTCCATGAGTCAAAATGTGAAAGTCTTTCCAATTTTGTGGAAGTCAAAATACTTCCCAAATCCCGCAATTTTGAAAGCCAATATTCTAGGAAGGGTCATTTTATGGATGTTCATACAAACATTAGTGGTAAAATACAATCTCTTTTAGAAAAAGCCATCATTTCTTAGCTTCTGTGAATTCAGTTTTGGAAGCTGTCCAATTATTATTTTTTTTTTTTTTATGTTTGGCTCAGTTGGTAGCACATCCGCCTTTGGACCACAAGGTCATGGGTTCTTGTTCTACACCGAACATGTACTTGTACCTAAAATGCTGGCACATGAGTGCAGTATAAGGGGGGTGCTGTACTGCTGGGGTGTGCCATCCTTTGGATGAAATGTTAAACCAAGGTCCCTTCTTGCCATCCTGGTGTTGTCCTGTTGGGTGTCCAGATGGAAGTAAAAGAACCCAGGGCACTCTTTGCAAAGAGTAGGGGACACTCCCGGTGTCCTGGCCAATATTACCCTTCCCCTAAAACCAGTTCATGCAGTTGTCCAGGCTGTGTGTGGGTGCTGATGTGCTATATGGCTGCCACTACACATTCAGTCACTTCACTACCATCACTTCACTACCAGTCTAGCATTGCTTGTAAAGCACGTTGGGATACATTATGTATTAAAAACACTATATAAATGCTGATTCTTCTTCAATGACTTCCTCACCCTTTATTTTGGATGTTTTTGCCTTATTTTGTGGAGTCACGTACTCCCAAAATGGACTTAACTGAAAGCCCTGCCCCAGACTCTGAAAGTTCCACTTCTCTTGCTTCACAGGCTAGTTTGCCAGATCATTGGTACCAAAGTGTACAAGCACCCCCTCCACTATCCTCTCTATTCTGCCTATGTTCCAAATGGCTGATGCCCCAGAAAGGCACACAAAAATCCCCTACCCCTCCTGCCACCACCCTCTCTACTTCCCTGATCATAGAATCTACGAACACTAAGACCTCTGGCTACCTTATTCCTACTCTCACCCCTGGGTGCCACTAGGTCATCATTCCCATATCCCACCACTGACTAATAAGAGGTTGGTACCCTGATTGCACATGCAAAATGTCATGCAATTTCGTCTAATGGTGCTTAAGTTATTATAAGTTGAAAAAATTGGGGTTTAATATTAAAGGGCCTACTCAAGCCCTGCTTAAAAACCAAATTTTTAAAACCTTATGGCTCAAGAACTGATTAATATGTTTTCACAGACTTCAGTATAATAAATTTAATGGTGTTCTTGGAGGTTACAGCTGTACCTACTGTTGGGGTGCCTTCTGTATACCTTGCATTACAAGATGCTACATTTGTTGCCTAGCACAGGCCTAACATTGTGCCTGCAGTTCCCAGAAAGGCTGATAAACAGTACCCTGCTCCATCCGGTAAGTCTTATTATGCTTCCCATACAGAAACTGATTTTGTGTAATAATGGCAGATCATGATTGCTGTAGTGCCCTTAGAGTCATGAGTACTTTGCCTCCTAATAAGGAACCCAGGAGGCTGGATGTCATTGGCAAAAGAGCTTATGCATCTGCATCCTTGGGCTTAAGAATCGCAAATTATCAGGCTTATATGATTAATATCAGAATAGCCTGTGGAATGCGCCACAGCTGCTGTTCAAGAGTTACCTGATAGCCCAAAGATGAACTCCTTAAAGCTGCTTCAGCTGGTATTGATGTTGGAAAGCATCTGTTATGCTCAGTATATGATGCCTCTGATGCCTCTGCCACGCCTGTGGCCTCTGGCAGTTTTTGCCTCCAAAGATATTCCTGGCTTAGGGTGGCCAGCTTTGCTAATGATGGACAAGTTGTACTAAATGTACCTTTAACCGGCTCCAAGTTACTTGAACAGATGTTGACAATGCAATTAGGGAGCTTCAGTCACCCAAAATAACTTCAAGATCTGTAAAATCACTGAACCCTCAGCTTGCCTTAGGGTGTGGAAGAGGATCTCTTCGTAGATCAGCAGGAAATGGTGTCTGTGGTTACCATCAGCAGTCCCATGGTAGAGGAGTTGGCCCTCTCCCGGGTCCCCCACCCCTGCTGCCCATTCTGAGGTGCCAAAGGTACTGCGACAGGTGACCCCACCACCCTGGTACCATCTGACTCTCCACTTCCTCCTCTTCCACTGTTGCCCCCAGTGGGTAAGTGTGGGGAAGGATCTCCTTTCATCTATCACAATGGAAGAAGATCACCACAGATGAATGGGTCCTGGAAATAGTAGAAAAGGGGCATGCTCTGGATTTGCTGTCCACCCCTGCAATTCACCTTCCACCTCCTTCTCATTATTCTCTTGGCCACTTGTCCCTTCTGAGAGAAGTACAGTCACTCATTCAAAAGAAAGCTATTGAACCAGTTCCTCACAAGGAAATGAACAGGGGGCTCTATTCAGTGTAATTCCTGGTTTCCTAATGGACAAGAGACCTGCATCCTTTACTGGATCTCAGGGACCGTAACAAATTTATTGAACATAAAAAGTTTGAAATGGTATCTCTTCAGGCTGTTATCCCCCTGTTGCAAAAGGGGGAGCATCTCTGCACCCTGGAGATGAAGGGTGCTTACCTTCATGTCAGAATTAAAAAATGCCACAGGTAATGCACCCACTGTATGCCACTGTCAGTTCTGAGTCTTGCTTTTTGGCTTATCCTCAGCACTGTGAGTGTTTACAAGATGCTTCATGGTTGTGGCAGCAGCCCTCTGGTGTGAAGGACATTATGTCTTCCCTTATCCGAACAACTGGCTACTGAAGGGCTCATCCAGAGAGGTAGTTCGGTACACTCAGTCCACAACAAAACATTTATTCAAGGGCATAGGATTACAACCAATGTATCGAAATTTGTAATCCTTCCCTGTCAGTGCCTCCAATATTTATGGTGCAGTGCTGAACAATATGGCAGTGGGCAAGGCATTTCTGCCTGCAGACAGGGCCACAGCCCTGGTTGTCCAGACTGGGTTGGTACAAATGAGCCACTGTGTGTCTCTGTAGACAGTGCTCTGCCTCTTGGGACTTATGGCAGCTACTGTGGTGATGGTACCATTGGCGCACCTCCATATGCGAATACCACAATGGATACTTTTTGTATGCTGGGAACAATTGACAGACGAGCTGGAACAGATGGCTCTCACCATATCGCTTCTTCGTAGTATCTCCCCTTGGTAAATCACTGATATGGTGGCTAAAACCCCAGCATCTGTTGCAGAGTGTCCCTTTCTTTACCCTAACCGTGAGGCAGATCTTCACAACAGATGCTTTTGGGTCAGGATGTGGTGCCCATCTGGGTCATTTTCAGACCCAGGGTCTGAGTACTGATTGGAACTCAGATCTCCACATCAGTGTTCTGGACATCAGTCCAGGTCCGCTGTTGATAAGAAGAGACAATATCAATGTGATGCACTGCATCAGTAAGTAAGGGGGCACTCACTTTTACCCCCTGTGCAGGGAAGCAATAAGAGTATGGTGCTCGGTGTCACAAACGCACTCCGCAGGTCAGACCCTCTGCTCCCATAGTGCCAACCTCAGAGCGCAATAGTGTGAACAGGTAACAGACAGGGTAACCCACCTGTCTGCTTTTGGGTCTGAGTCATCTTTTAGCCTCAAGTTCTTGGGGAATTCAAACTGTGAACCTTATGCTAGCGTACCCAAATGTACAGGCTCAGATAATATTCTCTTTGGGGGAGATGCAATATGTCTTTTGCCTAAGGGCACTTAACCAGGTATCCAAAATGAACCCTTAAAACTCTATAAGAGACCTTAGGTATATTCTTACCTTTTACCAAGCTTAGTAACACCATCAAGCTGTTGAACAGTTGTCAGACTTAACCACCTATATGTCACATGCAGAAAGAACTGACAGACACCCAGGCAGACTTTCAAAGAAAAGGTTATTTATTAAAAGATGATAAAAATATGAAAAATATAAACAAAGAACAATATATCAAAGAACTCACAATCACATAAAAGAACAAGGGAAAAGTACAAAACAAAAACTCCTACCACAATACGTTTAGACCTTTGCTGTCTAAGGTATTACCTCTGGAAGTGCTTACGTTAGATCAGAGAACTGTTTCTCTCGGAGTCCCAAAATAATATGACATACATTTCAGACACAAGTATCAGTTTAAGCTCTGTGTCTCCACACCCCTTCTGTGAGTCATCTAGCTCCTCCTTTTAGAATATAAAATTACAAACGTGATTTCCTACCAGGGGGTATTTTAAATAATGCTAACATCAGCAAAAACCCATTTCCCAAATTATGAGTCTTTGATCAACCAGTTCCTTTGAGGTTTATAACCCTGCAGTCCATTACCCAAGTGTGAGATAGCCAACAGGAATCAGCTAAATGACGTCCTTTCCTGATGTAATAAAATTCAAATTTAAGTTCTAACTTCAAAAGTAGCAGCAGGTGATGGGCATAAACTGTCTCTCTAGAAGGATGTTCCAATTAACTGTTTCCTTCTGGTCTGTTTAATTACATCCTGATTTTTAGCTGCTGACACCTCGTAATTTAAAGGGCCAGATCTCACAGACTGACATGTCATGCACTGACCATTTATTTATAATGCCAATATCATACAATAATAATAACCAGCTGGCCCAGCATCACACTGAGCACTGTCTCATAGCCTTTCACTATTAGCTGTGTTTCTCTCAGATGTTCAAAATGTCGTGGCAGGCAGACTAAGTCTGTCTCAGTCTCATATACATGAATAGGAACTGCTGACCTCCACGGTGTGTGACCTCTTTGCAAGATGGGGTGATCCAGAGTTTAATCTTTTTGCATCCCGCACAATGCAAAACTGCCGCATTTCTGCCAGCTTGCTCCAGGGCCGGGACTTTTGGGCAAAATGCATTGTCCAACAACTGAAAGGGAGGTTCCTTTATGCATTCCCTCTGATCTCTCTCAGTCAGAGGATTCTACTCAAACTGTGGGTGGAGTGGGTCACCTTAATACTAGTGGCCCTTTCTGTCTTCCTCTGATGTTGTGCCATCTACTAAAGCATCTGACAGAAGAGTCACTTGTTTGGCTTCTCCTGTGTCAGGGTCTACTGTCACAAGATGGGGTCCATGCTCCATCCAGACCTCAGGTCTCTACATCTGCACACATGGTTCCTAAAGACATAGTCATTGCCCATTTGGAGGTTTCTCCCCAAACAGCTGAGGTATTTTTGGCAGCTGGGAATCCTTCTGCAAGAAGCACTTATTTCATGAAGTGGAAACGTTTCTCCATACGGTTTGCTTCACATTCAGAGCACCTATTTGCATGTCCTATCAGTACTGTGCTGGTCCACCTCCTGTCTCTGTCCTACTCCAGTCTTCAACACTCTTCTATTAAGGTGCACGTGGCTGCCATTTTGACTTTCAGTGCCTCTGTTGATGGTCACACGGTGGCACAACTAGAAGTGTCCTCTACATTCCTTATGGGTTTTCTGCACATGCATCCCCGGATTATTAAACTGTTTCCACCTTTGGATCTGAATTTCATATTTGAAGAATTAACTCTGATTACATTTGAGCCTGTGAGATGCATTTCCTTTCATGGAAAATGCTATTTTGGTTGCCTTAACTTCTGATCATAAGATTTGCAAGCTTCAGGCTCTGATGTATGAGCCTGCTTACTTGATTTTCCACAAAGACAATTTGTCGTTGCAGACTGATCCATGTTTTCTAGCCAAAGTCGTCGCTGATTGCACATTGAATCTGATCATAAACCTTCCTGTGTATTGTCCTCAGCATTCTAACAAGGGTGAGACACTGTTCCATACTCTTGATGTGCATAGAGCACTGCGTTTCTATCACAATCACATTAAGGACTGTTGGAAACCTGTCAGCTCATTGTTTTGGTTGCCCCTGGAAAAGAAGGTGCCCTTGTGACTTAAACATGCCTGTCCCAATGGCTGGCTCACTGTACTGAATTTTGTATAGGAAGTATGGCAGAGAACTTCCTAGTGCTGTGCGTGGCCTCTCTATGCGTAGTGTAGTGACTTCTGTTGCTTCCTTTCAGATTGTTTCTGCAGCTGACATATGTACTGCTGCCACATGGAGCACTGTCTGTATTTTCCCTAAGCACTACAGTCTAGACATTGTCCCTCACAGATGTGCTAGCTTGGGTGGTATTGTATTGCAAGGCCTTGTTTCCTGATTGCATATCAGGCTCTGCTGCCCTCGCTGGGTACCTTGTATACTGGTTGGGAAGTTCCAAAGGTGTGGGCCAGTAGAGGAGATATCCTCAATGAAGATAGAATACTTACTTACCATGACAGTACAGCTTCAAGAAAATATGCTTTATTGGGCCTCAATGTACCCACCCTCTTTCCCCATTTCTGAGGTATGAGATAGTGTCTTCTCCTTGTATGTCTGATACTGGTCTGATCTCCTGGTTCAATTAAACAACAAAAATGGAGCACCATTGACCAGCACACTGAAAAATACAGGCTTACACGAACATAAAGTGCATAAATAGTTTATTAGGTCTCTATATCCAGTACCTTACACAGGAACACCAGCAGGAGCTCCTCACACCAAGCTAACCTCTGACTGGTTTCGCTCAAGGCATCATTAGAGAGTGATGCTCTGAATGAATATCAACTGTTATAAATTGCCATCTTAGAGTGATACATACAGTACACCATTACCCATTATTCTGTATAAAAATACATTCTTTTCACCATTGGTGCATATATTTCCAGTAACTTAAGAAATAAAAAATAATATTTCTAAAAAAACACCAATGTATTTCTTTACAGTGGACAACCAAGCCGAGACAGTACCTATAATCTTCCCAAATATCTAAATATATAATAAATATATATACTCTCTCATTAGTTCACATAGAGATCTGGTTCCCTATGGTAGGAGGCCCTCCGAGCTTCTCTGTGGTGGGGAACTGAGGAGCAATGTGGAAACCCACGTTTTGTGGACAGTACATGCCATCATGGGTAGCCTCCAGCTAGCAAAAGTTTCCAGGTGGTCCTGACACTAGTGGCTTACAGTTCAGAAGGTGTGACCCAATGGAGGAGATTCTCTTCAAAGATCTACTGTTAAGGTGAGTAACTGCTCTTTGTGCCATGCACATTTGGGCAATTTACAATGAAAGAAATCTGTGAATTGTGGTCCCTAAGTTGCATAAACTCCCTCCCCCACATGCTGTTCTGCAATTCTACCCATCTCCCAAATACTTTAATATTTTATAATCCCCTCCCAACCTCTGCTATCACCCTCCACCCTCCTTCCCCCTGCCCTGGGGGATTTCATTGGTGGCAGCGGAGTAGTCATGTGACTGAAAAAAGTGCTATAAGAAATACGTAGACTTGTACTTGTTGTCTAATATATAGTTATGTACCTTCTCCCACCCATGCATCAAACACACTCCCCCGCCTTCCCCTACCAGACCCTATAGTAACTTAGACCTCTCCTCTGCCCCCCGCTCTTCTCCCTCCGCCAGCATCCCCCCTCAAATTTATTTATTTATTTAAATGTTTCATCAGGAAGAGCAGCAGCTGAGCAACAAGTTGCTCTGCCTTCAAAGACCTGGGGTAGGGAATATGAGGATAGTATACAGAGATTTAGTACACAATATAGATATACAATTTGATTACATTCAATAAAGTGAGCAGACTATACAGAAGTACTGAAAAGGAGGAATGCTAACAGGTATGAACTAGATGGATACAATGCTAACAGTCTTGAACTAGATAGATACGATAGCACAAATATCTTTGGCAAACACTTGGTGGGACACAGCTTTGTAGTTAGAAAATGGCTGGATAGAATACAAGGAGGTTGAACTAGGGCAAGACTGTGAGGAGAGACACAGAACAAAATTTGCAAGGTGTAACAAAAGTGCAAGGTTGACTATAAGTGCATTAGAGATTAGGGGTTAGCCAATAACTATGGCTAGGAAGGAGGAGGGAAAGGTCGGTGGGTGGGGGGCATACAGGCAGAGAGCAGGGCGGTAGAAAGGGGGGGATTCAGAGGAGGAGGAGAAGGGTCTTCCAGGGCCTGACCTCGCCAGAATGCTGGGGACCCTGCCTGCACCAGATGGAGGTCAGGCACGAACAGGAGGAAAGTAGGTTGTAGGCAGTGGGAGTTAGAGCACATCAGGAAGGGAGAGGGGGAAGAGAAGGTTCTTCCAGGGCCTGGCCCCTCCAGTATGCTGTGGACCCTGTCTGCACAAGGCACAGGTAGAGCACAGCAGGAGGGAAGCAGGTTGTAGGCAGCTGAGGTAGAGCATGACAGGAGGGAAGTAGACAGTGATGGGGAGTAGGCTTCAGAAGGACCAAGAGGGAGGGAGGTGGGAAAGAAGAGGGGCCAAGACCCAGCCCTTTCAGGAATTAATAGGGTGGGGGGGGGCGAGGAAGGTGTTTGCCTAGGTTCTGGACCCCTCCAGGATGCAGAGAACCCAGCCAGGGACCTAGGCCAAGCAACAGTGAGTGGGTAGTGAAGGTAACATGGTGTACAGAGGAGGGAACGGGGGTGGGAGTAAGGTGGAAAGGAAGGGGTGATGGGGTGAGGGTGTAGTGGGAGGAAAATAATTTTGAATGCAAGCCATTATGCGACCTCTAGGAAGCAAAACAGCCTCACGGTGCAGAGCATTTTCTCTGTTCAGTGTCCGTCTCAGTAATGACATGAATGAATGGGGATGTCTTTGTTCCTAATAAAGCCAGAAGTAGCCTCCATAAGTGAAAACTTGTGGCATCTGCCAGGATGTCAGCTAGGCTACATTGAGATGCAGGCCAGCTAGGCTACATGGAGATGCAGGCATAAGCCTTTGGAGCATTTCCTAGAACAAATAGAAAAAGCTACTGCAGTACTCGCCAAGTAACCACATCTGCTGACACCATCAAACAGATAAAGGATCCGTGTCACCACATAAGCTGATGCTACAGTGGCCATCAAAAATGGCTGCTCAGTCATTCTCCTCATCAACGATGGAGTTCTGCTGTGGCTGGTAGATCTCAGCTGGGCATCATTGTAGAGTCAGTGATACTCCGGCGAGCATCAGTAATTCAGATCCATTTTCTCAAAAGGGATAGTAAGACTAAAGATTTGTGTGTTACATTGGTGTTTCAGGTCAGGTCAGCCTCTGTTAGGCCAGAACCTCACCTAATGGCTCAGATCTGATTTCAGAAGTACCACGGCCTCCCATTCACATTTAAGAGACTATATTATTGAGTGCTAATACATCGAGGTCAACAATGGGGATCCTAGTGTTTGGATTTTGCCCGTTTGGAACTGTAACGCCGCTCGTAAGTAGCTGGGTGCTTGTTTCATGAACTTTGGAGGCGTGAGTCTGTGCTCCCCTGCTCGCGGGTGTTGAAAGCCCAAATCACCCTCTAAACAGCAGGACCTGCATGGCGTGAGAGGCTGTGCAGTGGGTTTCTGCAATTTTCCCAACTGGTTTGGAGGTGTGAGCGGGGAGTCGAGACTGTGAGCGGGAGGGCTGGGACAGTGCTCGCTTTAATTGAAGTCATCACAAGCGTGCCATCCTAGTGTTTGGATTTCTCGCCCATTTGAACTGTACGCCACCGAAGCTGCTGGGTGCTTGTTTCACTAACTTTGGAGGCATGAGTCTGTGCTCCCTTGCTCGCGGGCGTTGAAAGCCTGAATCACCCTCTAAACAGCAGGACTTGCACGGCGTGAGAGGCTGTGCAGTGGGTTTCTGCAGTTTTCCCAGCTGGTTTGGAGGTGTGAATGGGGGGAGTCGAGACTGTGAGCTGGAGGGGCGGGGACAGTGCTCACTTTAAATTGAAGCACCGCTCGCAAGCGGCTATCCTAGTGTTTGGATTTCACCCATTTGGAACTGTAATGCTGCTCGTAAGTGGCTGGGTGCTTGTTTCACGAACTTTGGAGGCGTGAGTCTGTGCTCCCCTGCTCGCGGGCGTTGAAAGCCCGAATCGCCCTCTAAACAGCAGGACCTGCACGTCGTGAGAGGCTGTGCAGTGGGTTTCTGCAATTTTCCCAACTGGTTTGGAGGTGTGAGTGGGGGGGAGTCGAGACTGTGAGCTGGAGGGGCGGGGACAGTGCTCGCTTTAAATTGAAGTGCCGCTCGCAAGTGGCTATCCTAGTATTTGGATTTTGCCCATTTGGAACTGTAACGCCGCTCATAAGCGGCTGGGTGCTTGTTTCACGAACTTTGGAGGTGGGAGTCTGTGCTCCCCTGCTCACGGGCGTTAAAAGCCCGAATCGCCCTCTAAACAGCAGGACCTGCACGGCATGAGAGGCTGTGCAGTGGGTTTCTGCAATTTTCCCAACTGGTTTGGAGATGTGAGTGAGGAGTCGAGACTGTGAGCTGGAGGCGGGGACAGTGCTCTTTAAATTGAAATGCATGCGCGTGTGCGGGAGTGGCGCCACCGGTACTGAAAAAGTTTTAGTAAACGAAGAAAGAAAACGGGCAGGTTCTTCCTTTGTGTGGTTTAAATAGTGAAAAGACAAATAGTCTGTATTTATTGTTTAAACTATTACTGTGGTAAGAAATGTTTAGTCGGAGCATTACTGTGATCCAGTTTTTGTTCTGTTTTAATGTTAAGTAATTGTGTTAGTTTTGCTGTTTGAGTAGGCCAGGCAGATATTTTTAGGCATTATTTAAATTGTGTTTGTTAGTTAACTACTGTATTATAGCTTGGAATGTGTAGGGGTTATATGGGAGGATTTAGGGGGGCTAGGATTACCTATGGGAGCTCACTGTTGCATGATTTATATCGTCCTGTCCCCCTTCTAGTGTCAGACACTATTGCCAGACGCTGTTGGGAAGTGGAGATTGGAGGGGGTCGTGCTGATTGTTGGCAATGCGGTGATCCAGGTATGGGCGATGGTAGGATAGAGGTTGTTAGGATCAGAGGGCGCCCTGGGTTACAACGGGCATCTGGGAAAGGCCAGACATGGTTGGCGCCCATCCCCAGGGAGTCCACCAGACTGAGTGGTCAGGTAACCCGAGGGGCTGCACCACCCTCCAATCCTCTGACGGCAGTGCTGTGCAATGCCAGATCGATTAGAAATAAGATGGCAATTATTGCCGCCTTGATTTCCTCGGTCAGTCTGACTTGCATCATGGAGACCTCGGTGGGAGATGACGCGGGCCCTATTTTTGAGGCTGCAGTCCCTCTTGGGTATACCGTGGTGCACTGCCCCAGAATGGAACACAGGGGTGGCGGTGTAGCTATCTGTTTTAGATCCAGCCTGACCTTCACTGTGCACCCAGTGGAAACTCCAGGTTCCTTTGAATGTGTGGTTATTCGTGGAGGTGAATGTGTGATTATTCGTGGAGGACTCGGCGTGGGCTGCAGGATTTTTCTTATCTATTGCCCTTCCGGCCCAATGGGGAACTTCCTGTTGGAGATTGCTGAGTTCATCACTGATGAAACATTGGGATCCCCCAGATGTGTTTTTCTGGGGGATTTCAATGTTTGGGTCGACGATGGGAATCAAAGATGCAGCTGTGATTTCTTACAGATTATGTCCTCTTCAGGATTGATGCAGGCTGTTACTGCACCAACCCATCAGGATGGCCACATACTGGACCTGGTGTTCTCACTGGGGCTTGAGATCAGTGATCTCAGGATTGATCGACTATCTTCGTCCGATCATTGCGCGGTGCAGTTCATGCTTGGGGCTCCTGCCATAAGCCCTTCCCCTGCTGAGATGATTAGCTGTCGCCCTTTACGAGGACTGACCCCTGAGGGCTTTTTGGCAGCAGCTAAATTGTCTAGTGTGGGTGCTGCATGCGTCGGAGGTGTTGATGTTGGGTTTGACACCTATAATAAGATGTTATCTGACACCATCAACTTCCTTGCACCTGTCCGTGTACGATCCAGAACTTCATACCTGAGGTCCCCATGGTTTGATGGGGATCTCAGGGAGATGAAGAAGACGGGCCAGAGATTAGAGCGCTGCTGGAGGAGGTTCTGCCTGGAGGCGGACAAACTGGTCCTGCGTATGCACTATCGTACGTACCAGGAGGCAATCAACCATAAAAAGGCAGTGTTCCTGTCAAGGGAGATTGCTTCCGGGAAAAACCGACCAGCTTTACTGTTCCGGGCTGTAAATAAGCTTCTTCATCCTGCTTGTCTGCAGCCCGGGAGGGTTTTTTCCAATATAGATTGTGAGGAGTTTGCTCGTTTTTTCTCGGACAGGGTGTCCTTGATCTGGCAGGTGGCTTCTTTAGCCAGCAGTGTTATAGCTGACAGTGGCTGCCTTATGTGTTCTGAGTGCACTCCGTCTAGCTGGGGGAAGTTTAGACCAGTGGAGGTTAGTGAGGTTATTGAGGTGGTAGTCAATTTGAAGCATACCTTTTGTGAGCTGGACCCAGTGCCAGCGCGTTTCTTAATGAGATGCGTTGACTCTGTAGGCCCGGTGTTTGCCTTGATTGTACGGTGCTCTTTATCTGAGGTGGGTCTTTCCGGATGCCTTGAAGGAGGCTCTGGTGAGACCCTTTTTAAAGAAATCATCTTTGGACCCGGAGATCAAGGCAAATTACCGTCCTATATCCAACCTTCCATTTTTGGGGAAGGTGGTGGAGAAGGTGGTAGCGCTTCAATTGGAAGAGCACCTCATGACTCATGAGCTGTATGAACCCTTCCAGTCGGCTTTTCGGGCTAGACATAGCACTGAAACTGCGCTTGTTCGGGTGCAGAATGATCTCCTCAGGGCTAGAGATTGGGGGGACAGGACAATTCTTGTTCTCCTCGATCTCTCTTCAGCATTTGACACTGTGGACCATTGTGTGTTGCTTGTCTGCCTTAGGGAGTTATGTGGACTCACCAGTACTGTCATCAACTGGTTTGAGTCCTTTCTTACCAACAGGAGGCAACGGGTTATGATGGGAAATTCTTCATCTACACCCTGTCTCCTTCCTTGTGGAGTCCCTCAGGGATCGGTACTGGCCCCAGTGTTGTTCGCAGTGTACATGCTGCCCCTGGGAGGGGGATCATTAGGAAGTATGGTTTGAGCTTTCATTGCTATGCCGATGAAACTCGGCTATATCTGTCCTTTGCCCCAGGAACATCCAACGCAGTGGATGTGCTAAATATCTGTCTGGCCGAGATTAACGACTGGATGGCCTCCAGCTGGTTTGACTGAACCCTGACAAGACAGAGATATTGGTAGTGGAGTCGAACAGAGTTCGTGATAGGATGGCCTCTGACTCAGTAACTGGACTTGTTCATGGAGCTGTGTCATTGAAGGCCTCCTCTTGGGTGCGAAATCTTGGAGTGATTCTGGACAGGGATCTAACCATGGAAGCACAAATATCTTCCACGGTTCGTACCTGTTTCTTCCATCTCAGAAATATTGCCAGGATCAAGCCCCTTGTTCTGCCTCTGGACCTCCCTACCTTGATACATGCCTTAGTCACATCTAGGCTAGACTACTGAAATGTGCTCTGTCTTGGGGTCACAGGGGGATCTCTCCGCAGACTGCAGCTAGTGCAAAACACAGCTGCTCGGCTATTGACTGGGTAGCAAAAATTTTGCCATATTACACCGGTATTGTGTGAATTGCACTGGCTGCCAGTCAGGTGGAGAATCCTCTTTAAGGTGGGTCTTCTCACCCATAAGGCCCTACATGGGCAGGGCCCTGGTGATCTATCAGACCTTCTGATACCTCTTCTCTCTACCCACCCTCTTCAATCTTCTAGTGGTGGCTTCCTGACCATTCCTAGAACAAGGCTCATTTTTATTAGCGTTTGAGTTTTAGTTTATTTGTGTTTGAGTTTTAGTTGCGTTGCCGTGTCGTTGCTCTGCTGCGCTTGTCCCGGCGTTTCGTGGTCGTGGTTGAAGGGCGCTCTAGCGGGGAGTTGTACCCCTTTTTGGTCGTTTTATTGCCTGCTGTTGACTGCTGTTTCGGTTTTCCCCAAGTGTGGGAAGCAAGTTTTATTGCCTACAGCAGCCTTACTTAAACATTTCTCGCCCTTGCTTTGGAGAAACGAGCGAGCGAATTCCTGCTGGGAATAAGACTTTGCTGCCATTTTACCGCTTTTTGCAGTTGCTCCCTTGGTGTTTTTTGTGTGTGGGAGTTTTCGGCTCAGTTGAACATTTGCCGGCTCCAGTCCCGTGGATTGTTGGTCATTATTTGATACAGGATGCATTTTTCGATGCTGGATGTATTGCGAAGATTTCTACAGTGACTTATTTGGTGAAGATCTAGATTAGTTGGTGTCATTTGTTGTGACTGCTATACGATTTCGGGCCTGAAAGAACAGTTTGTTGCCTTAGATGTATCGTGAGTAATAGGACCCGATTCATCGATCGATGTCTCTGGGACTCTAAATTTTATTCCAAGCTGTGCTTAAGGTCTCTTGGGGTAATACTGCCACATAGTTGGTTTTGGGAGGTTTAACCCCCCCCCCACTTTTTTTTCTTTGCCTGGGCACTTTGTGTTGTGCTGTCTGGGACCAAGCAGGAGCTTCTCCTATTTCCTTCAAGGAGTTGGGGGTTATTTGGGGGGGCTTCTAAGCTACTCTAGGGCTGGCCTTATTAGTCTGGTCTGGGGGTATCTAAAGCCGTGGGTCTTAGTGGTATAACTGGGCCTGATTAGGCAGTTTGGGGGCGTGTGGGGGGGGGGCCTCCTGTGTCTTACAGTTTAGTCAGTAGACATTCCCAACTTTTTAAGAGACATTTTTCTTCCATCTATGAACTTGCACTGAGTCTGCATACTGCTGTCTTTTGAATGTACATTTATAATATTTTGGACTCTGACCTGGATCATCGCAACACTATTGGATTTTTATTGGATTAATCTGTTTACATTATAGGAAGGACAGTGCATGCAGTGAGAGGGCCTCACTGTCCTTATATATTTGGACCTTTTAACATTATCATCATTGGCAGTGAGAGTGCCTAAAAATTGCAATTTTATTTTCTATTGGATCCTGTTTCATCATATGAAGGACAGTGTGTGCAGTGAGAGGGCCTCCCTGTCCTTATATATTTGGATTCTCTAATAATTGTTTACAGATTATTTATGGTCGTGTAGTTTTAATTTTGTTTTTCCCCTCCCTGGAGCTGTGAGAAGGTTTATTGGGTTGGGTAGTTCTTATTAGTTTTGTTTTGTTTATTTGTTTTTGGATTATGTTATTGGGCGGGTTTTTAGTCTAATTGTAATTGTGGGTATTTTATTTAAGAGGTAATTAGGATTTTTATTTAGCTGTTTGCAGCTAGTTTGTTTCCTGCTTTTGTTATGTGTTGTTTAGTTACCCCGGTCGTGCATTATTCGTCTTCCGATCTCCATGCCCTTCGCCCTTTTTGCCCTCCTCCCCTCCCATTTTCCATCTACCAGCACTGTCGGGCGCTTGGTATTGCTCGTAGGAAGGGGGGTGGGTGTGGCGGGGGTCGTGGACTCGGTAGGGCGAATGAACGGACCTTTCATATAGGGGTGGTTAAGTCCAGAAAATGCCCTGGGGCGAAATGGAGCCAGGAACGTGGTGATCCATGTTTAGTCTCCATACCCAAGGGCTCCACCTATTTGGATGGGCAAGTAGTCGGGACGGCTCCGGGGCCCTGTCCAACTCGGGCGGTGTTGTGCAATGCCAGATCTGTTAAAAACAAATCAGCCGTTATTTCTGATTTTGTTGGGACAGCAGATCTGGCTTGCATCACCGAGACCTGGCTGGATGGAAATGCTGGCCCCATTTTGGAGGCGACCGTTCCAGCTGGGTACTCGATGATTCACCGCCTGAGATTGGATCGCGGGGGGGGGGAGTAGCGGTCTGTTTTAAGACCAGGTTGGGGCTCATGGGTGTACCAGTTGAGGAAGCTGAATCCTTTGAGTGTACCTTAGTGGCTGGTGTGGGTTGCAGGATAGCCCTCGTCTACCGTCCACCAGGAGATGAGAGAGGATTCCTGCAGGAAGTGGCAGACTTCGTCGCCGACATGGCGTTGGAGTCACCCAGATTGATGGTTCTGGGCGACTTCAATGCCTTTGGTCAGCACTTCCTCCAGTTGATGACATCACTGGGCCTTACACAGATTGTTTCCTCAGCCACTCATAATCATGGTCACTCTTTGGATTTAGTTTTTCTCCTGGGGATTGAGGCCTCTGATTTGGTGGTAGAACCTGTCAGTTGGTCTGATCACTACACCGTGGGCTTCAATTTTTGTGCTCCCCTTCATAGGTCTGCCCCTGTGGAGATGGTTCGATACCGCCCTTTGTGGGATGTGCACCCTGAAGACCTGATGGCGGTATTGAACCTCTCAGAGTTTCCGATTGCCAGCGTGGGTCCAGAGGCTATGGTCTTGGCTTATAATCAGGCCATTTCCTTGGCCCTGGACTTAATTGCTCCTGTCCGTGTTCATCCCCTCTCTCTCTCCACCCTCGGGCCCCATGGTTTGATGGGTCCTTGAGGGAGTTGCGACGTGTGGGTCGACGGTTAGAGCGTCATTGGAGGAAATCTGCTCTAGATGTCGACCGCCTTAGTTTGGAGGAGCATTATCAGTTCTACCAATCAGAGATCTCCCATAAGAAGGCAGAATTCCTTTCCAGGGAGATCTCTGTTGCTCAGAATTGACCGGCTCAGCTCTTCAGAACTGTGGACAGGCTGTGCAACCCAGCCTGTCTCCAGCTCCGTCGAGCTTTTTCATAAATGGAGTGTGATGAGATCGCTCAATTCTTTGCGAATAAGGTTACCAACATCAGATCCGAGATCCATCTGACACACTCTAAGGGGGAAGCTGTTGGTCGGCGTTTGGTCACGGAATCCTCTGTCTCCTGGTGTTCCTTTGACCTTCCGATGTTCGGTGATGTTATGCGGATCATCCAGGGGATGCGCCCTTAGTGCTGTAGTTTAGATCGGGATCCTACCTCCCTGGTTTTGGGTTGTGTTGAGATCATCAGCCCATTTCTGGCTCAAATAATCTGGTGCTCCCTAGAATTGGGTGAGTTTCCTAGTTCCCTAAAGGAAGCTGTGGTGACTCCCCTTTTGAAGAAGGCTTCTTTGGACCCAGATATTTTTTCCAACTACAGACCTATCTCTAACCTTCCCTTTATTGAGAAGGTTATTGAGAAGGTAGTGGCAAACCAGCTGGAGGACCATTTGACCATCCATAGTATCTACGAGCCGCTCCAGTCTGGTTTTCGTAGGAGGCATAGTACCGAGACTGCTCTGGTTCGGGTGCTCAATGACCTCTTGATGGCGAGAGATCAGTGGAACCGCTCTATCTTGGTTCTTCTTGAGCTCTCTTCAGCCTTTGACACAGTAGACCATGGGGTTCTGCTCGAGCGTCTGGAGTCCATCTGTGGACTGTCTTGTTGTGCTCAGATGGTTTTCATCTTTTCTATTTGGGAGAACGCAGAGAATTGTGTCGGGAATTTTTTCCTTTGACCCTTTTCCTCTGCAGTGTGGTGTCCCCCAGGGCTCGGTGCTTTCCTCCATGTTGTTTGCAGTGTACATACTGCCCCTCGGAGACATTGTAAGAAGGTATGGGCTGAAGTTTCACTGTTTTGCTGATGATACCCAGCTCTACCTGTCTTTTGACCCCGACCAGGTTAGTGCTCTCTCGGTATTTAATAGCTGCCTCACTGAAATCCATGACTGGATGAATGCAAGCTGGTTAAAGTTGAACGCCGGTAAGACTGAGGTCATGGTTGTTGACCCGGGTCGTGGGACAGGGGGGTTGGGGTCTGGTCAGCCTTCTGGCTTATTGCTGGGGGGGGGATCAGATCCTTACCTCTGAACGGGTGCGTAACCTGGGAGTGGTACTTGACGACGGGCTGACTCTTCGTCATCAGGTGTCAGCATTCGTTAAGTCTACATTCTACCATCTTAGGAACATTGCCAGGGTGAAACACCTCGTTCCATCCAGCGATTTACCCGTGTTGGTCCATGCCTTCATGACCTCACGCCTTGACTATTGCAACTCCCTGTACTTGGGGCTTCCTGGGGTTGATATCCGCCGCTTGCAGCTAGTGCAGAACGCTGCTGCAAGGTTATTGACAGGGGTAACTAGAAGGACACATATTACCCCTGTGCTGCGCGATCTGCACTGGCTGCCTATACAGTGGCGGATCACCTTTAAAGTAAGTCTTTTGACCTTCAAAGCCCTGCACAGACTCGGCCTGACTACTTGAAAGAGCTTCTGATTCCATCGTCTGACAGCTCCGTTCAGCTGACTTAGGGGTCGCTTAGAGTGTCTGAGGTTATATTAGTCTCTTGGGGCCAGGGCTTTTGTGTTTGTGGCCCCAACTCCTCTGGAACTCTCTGCCTCACGACTTAGGGAATGCATGATCGTGGAATCCTTTAAGTGGGATTTTAAGACTTTTTTGTGGAGTAAGGCCTTTATAAATTGATGCTGTTGTGAATGTTGATTTTATATGTACATTTTCTGATTCTAATATTCATTTGTACAGTGCCTTGGTGCTTGAAAGGCTCTTAATAAATAAAGTTTTATTATTATTATAAATCAGCTGGTGATATAGCCTTTAGTGTTGCGGCTTCCGTTCTATGGAATTCATTACCAGCTCAGGTTAGGGAAGCCCCCACTGTGGATATTTTTAAAGCCCGCCTGAAGACGCTTCTATTCTCCCAAGCATTTGATGCTTAGGTTAGAACCTATTATAGAGTTTGAGATTTTAATGGCATTATTTATTTTATTTTTGTATAAAAATGATTTTGTGTTTGTGTCTTTAAATGCTATTTTAAATTTGTATGGCACCCAGAGCCTTCGGGATTGGGCGTCTTTTAAATAAATTTTGCCTTGCCTTGCCTTGCTATCCTTGCCATCCCAGTTGCTGTTCTGGCAGAGTTCAGCACTTTGGTAAAGTGATTGCTGCCTTCTCTGCCACATGTTGATCTTGTTCGAGGATATCCCTTTCATCAGGCCACACCTATGGAACTATAAGCTGCCAGGCACTAGGACCACACAGAAACTTTTGCAAGCAGTCAACTAGGGCCACCCTTGACCATGTCAGGCATCGGCTCTCCCATATAAACATGGATGGTCCCTTCCCTCCTCAATTTTTTTCCCCCCCACCATCGACCATTCTTGTCGGACCATGCATAGAAACGATGCTGTTACAGTCACCAGTTTTTTTGTTTTTCTCACCATAGTCACACTGTCACTTTTCCAAGTGATCTTCGATGGCGTGTTTGTCCACTAAAGAGACGTCGAAGCTGTTCCGCTATTGCGAGTGTGGCAAAAACAATACTGTGGAGATTCGCATTACATCTGCATGTGCTGCCTCTGCCTGGACCATAATGTTCAAGTTTGCCCAGTCTGCAAGGGATTCAATACAGCCACCTGCAATGCCGAAAATGAGCTCTAGAAAAGCACCTAATTAAGTAGCAGGTAGCCTGAATGAGGAAGGAACTTCAGCAAAAAGAGCTCCGCCAGTTGCTGCGCATTCCTCAGGATCCAAATCATCAAAATCATGAAAAAAATGCCCAGGTCACACAAGCATAAGTATTGGGAGAGAAAAAGACAAAACCTCCACAGTTCACTCTCAGTTACCCCATCACATGGCTTCGACCACTTCAGCGCTGTCGACCACTTCAGCCAGACCATCGACCTAGCTTCCAGGTCCAGACAGGCTACAGGCACCACCAAGTCTAGTATGGCTGGTGCATCACCGTTGACTCTGGGGGTCTTGCCTCCCCTGTCAACCTTTTCCGGCGCTTCTGTCGGATACATGGGCGCCAATGTACAAACCATCTTCTCATCCTTTGTGGACATCCTAAAACAGATTTTGTCTTCTCCTACTACACAGGAGCTCTGTTGAAGGGATCTCTCATCTTAAACCACCACACCAATGCCTACTAAGGTTGTGCCCTCTTGAGTACGGATGGCTTCATTAGCACACTCTCTTCATCCCATCGACCAGACTGATGACAACCTAGAATATAATCCTCATGGTAACAGATGATGAGGAGAAGGCCAAAGATTAAATGGAAAGTCCCTATGAAAGGACTAGTTCCACAGGTTCCACCTGCAGTGAAGACTTGGACCTATCCTTCATAACTATGATGCAGCAACTTCAAACTGCCATGGGATTTGACTTAGAGAAACAGGACAAAACCAAGAAGAACCTGATAGACTTCTTGGAACTACCTGACTCCCCTCCCATTGAAATTTCACCCGTCCTCCCTGCCCTGGAGAAAATGCCACCTTTGTTGCCTGGCATAGGCCTAAAGTAATTCCTGCCATACCTAGAAAGGCAGATAAAATGTATATGGTCCCCTCAGGAAGGCCTTTCTTTGCAGGTCAACTTGAAACAGACTCTGTAATCATAAATGCTGCCCAGAACAGAGCAAAGGCACCAAAACACTTCAGTTCTCTTTCTGCTGACAAGGAATCCAGGAGAAACATAGAAACATATAATTTGACGGCAGATAAGGACCGCTTGGCCCACCCAGTCTGCCCATTTCCCTACCTACTGGATAAGCTGCAGATCCTAGTTAACCAGCAGCCTACTTCTTCCTACCCCAACCCCCTAGAATTGCCTGATGACTGTCCCATGCATGCTTGAATTCCACCACTGTTTTTGACTCCACAACTTCCTCTGGAAGGCTGTTCCATGCATCCACAACCCCTCTCTGTGAAAAAATACTTCCTTAAATTACTTTGAGCCGCCTCCCCATCTTCAAATTGTGCCCCTTGTTCTTGCACACCTCTTTTGAAAGTTGCTACCCTCTTGGACTTTGTTGATTCCTTGAGGTACTTGAAAGTTTCTATCATGTCCTCCTCTCCTCCTTTCCTCGAGGCTATATATTAAGCTCCTTTAGTCTCTCTTCATATGTCTTCCGTGCAGACCCTGCACCATTTTAGTTGCCCTCCTCTGGACAGCTTCCATTCTGTCTATGTCTTTGGCGGAGACTGGGTTCCAGAACTGCACGCAGTACTCCAGATGGGGTCTCACCAGCTGTCTGTACAGAGGGATAATAACTTCCTGTTTTCTACTGTGATGCTCCTCCCTATGCATCCCAGTATCCCCCAGCCCTCCTTGCTGCCCTCTCACATTGCTTGCCCACCTTTAGGTCATCTGATATGACTACCCCAGGTCCCTTTCCATTTTGTTGTTGTTAGTAGCTCACCCCCATTGTGTACTCTTCCCTGGGTTTTGTTTCCCAGGTGCATTACCTTGCACTTCTTAGCATTGAATCTAAGCTGCCATACATTTGACCATTCTCTAACCTTGCCAAGTCCCTTCTCATCCTTTCCACCCCACCCTGTGCATCAACTCTATTTGCAGATTTTTGTGTCATCTGCAAAGAGACATACTTTTCCTTCCAGTCTCTGCAGTGTCGCTATAAAGACATTGAAGAGGACCGGTCCTAATACTGAACCCTGCGGTACCCCATTAGTAACCCCCCTTTCTTCTGGAGTGGGCTCCATTTACTATTACTCTGTGTGTCCTATTCTCCAGCCAATTCTTTACCCAGGCTGTCATCTTGGGACCCACTCCCAGGCTGGCTAACTTGTATATTAATCTTTTGTGTGGGACTGTGTCAAATGCCTTGCTAAAGTCTAGTGTAGGCCATGTCCACAGCCCTCCCTGATCTACTACTTTGGTCACCCAGTCAAAGAATCTATCAGATTAGTCTGGCATGACCTTCCCGCTGTGAATCCATGCTGCCTAGGGTCCTGTGCCCTCTGGCCTCTAGATACTGACAGTTCTTTCCTTCAGAAGTGATTCCATCATTTTCCCTATCACTGAGGTTAAACTAACAGGTCTGAAGTTTCCTGCTTCTGCCTTGCTCCCACTTTTGTGAAGGGGAATCACATCTGCCCTCCTCCAGTCCTCGGGTACCACCCCATCCTCCCATGATTTGTTAAAGAGGGTAATCAGTGGTGTCACTAGTTCTACCCTTAGTTCTTTTAGAATTATGGAATGAATCCCATCAGGCCCCATTGCTTTGTCCACCTTCAGTTTTAAGAGTTCTGTCATAACCCTTTCTTCTGTAAATGGGCTGGTATCCACTTCTGTATCCAGAGTGTTTCTACTGTTTGTTTTAGGTACCTCCCCCTCTTCATTTGTAAATACTGAGCAAAATATTTGTTTAGTATCTCTGCCTTTTTCACAGTCTCCTCTGCCCACCCTCCCTCCCCTTTATTAAGCCTCACTATCCTCCCTTGGTCTTCCTTCGCTCCCTGATGTACCTATAAAGGTTTTATCCCCTTCTTAACTGAGTTGGCTATCTTTTCCTCGGTTTGGGCCTTTGCTGTTCTGACTGCCTTCCCAGCCTCCTTTTGCTTTAACTGATACAGTTCTCTGTCCTGCTCCTTCTGCGATTCCTTGTACTTCCTGAATGCTTTCTTTTCTTTGAACCTTCACTGCCACTTCCTTTGAGAACCATAGTGGTTTTACATAGTTTTGTTTTGTTTATTTGCTTTTACACAAAGGCTCGTTACCTCTGTGATGGCAGTTTTATTATTCCCATTGTTCTTCCACCCTCCTTCCTGCCCATTTGCTAGTGCATTCCTTAGGCACTCACCCATTTTGGCAAAGTCAGCCCTCCTAAAGTCCAGTACTTTTGCCTTTGTGTGGCTTGACTGTATTGCTGTGTTTATTGTGAACCATACTGTTCGATGGTCGCTAGTTCCCAGATGGCTACCCACTTCTACATCTGTGATCCTCTCTCCATCTCCATTTGAGAGAACCAGGTCTAAGATTGCTCCTCTCGAGTGGCTCCAATACTAGTTGTCTAGGCATGCCCCCTGTAGGGCATCTAGAATAACCCCACTCTTCAAGTGGCTGCTGCAACTGCACTCCAGTTAACATCTGGCATATTCAGATCACCCATCAGCAATATCTCCCTTTTTCTGCCATTCTAGTATCTTTCTATCATTTCCTTGTCCATTTCCTCCCCCTGAGAAGGGGATCTGTATACAACCCCTGTGCGGATTGTGGTGCCATTGCCTGTCTCCAAATTTACCCACTGTGCTTCTTCTCCTCCCTATTTACCCTTTTGTTCTGTTGCTTTTATTCCTTCCCTTATGTAAAGAGCTACTCCTCCTCCTCTTTTACCCTCCCCTTGGATGTGATGGGCAGAAGGACCTATGCCTTGGCCTGTTTTGACTTGAGAATTGCAAACTACCAGGCCCATATGGTAAAATACCAAAACACACTCTGGGGAAAAAAGCTAAAGCAGCTGCCAAGCAGATCCAGAGGTTGCACCAAAGCAAGAGCTACTTAAAGCCTTAACAGCTCGGGCTGACATAGGCAAACACCTGCTGCGTACAGTCTGTCATATCTTGGATGCTTCAGCCAGGACAGCAGCATCAGGAACATGTCTCAGAAAGTATTCCTGGCTAAGGGTGGCGGCCTTTGCAAATGGCGTCCAGCAGTCAATTCTCAGTGCCCCTATCAGAGGATATAAGTTGTTTGGTGCAGATGTGCAAGATATCCTCTCCACTTTGCAGGTAGGATTACCACCTGTCCTGATTTTTGCAGGACAGTCCTGATTTGGTCAGCTGTGTCCTGCAAAAGAACATGAACAATATTACATGTCCTGATATTGTAGTAGAAAAGAATATTATCTGACTTTCCTTCAAATGTTGCAAAAAACTATAATAGCTTAACTAAAATACATTAAAATGATAAGAAACACTAGAAACAACTAAAATACTGCAAGATTTAGTCTTTTTTTTCCTAATTACTTTTATTAAAGAGGAGAGGTGCAAGAGTCACACATTTCAAATACATGACATTTGATACATACAGTGCAGTTGGTTGCTATTACAATAACTTTTGAAGCAATAGGCATAATGGGCGGTATTACATACATTGGATTTATAGCTGTTGCCAGTGTGTAAAAGTCCTGGATATAAATCTTTAGGTCAACTTTACATAGTTCGACCCGAGCATCTATCAAAGTATAGAGAGAGAGGTCCTGTTTAGGAAAACAAACATTTAAGACAAGCTATACTTCACACTCTCCATATATCAGACCAGTTGATAAATACCAGTATGTCGCAGAGTAAATGACATGGGTTTTCACATTACCCACAACATTTTTGAACATTGTACAAATTGTTACTTTGGCATTTTTCATTTAATACAGTATCGTACTATGTCCCTTTACCCTATGAGCATATTTTGTTAAAATGGGGAAGCTTCCAGATTCCACTGCCACAAGTAGGGGAGCCCAAGTATTATAAAATTAATTGGGGTGGCCCTGAGCATTACTCTGTGCCCCTTTCTAGTGCCATGCAGGCCCTCAAGTTACTTGCCCATCTTGTAACTGATGAAGGTGACAGGGAAAGCCACACCTGGGCTGTTGTTCTTCGCGCATTAACAAGGGCTAGGAGCAGAAGAGACCTTGCCATTTTGGGTACTCTGGGGAGGGGATTTGCACCCAATAATGATTCTAAAGGGGATTTAGACAAGGGGTACCCCAACACGCCACTCATTATTGAGTATATGGCATGCCAGAACGGGGCAACTTTAGGGCAAGCTAAAGCCAGATGGATAAAGTCTGCATTTTCAATTTGGCACTTAGGACATTGGTCAGATCTGGAACTGTCCATTTCATGCAATCTCACGGGGAGCCAAATATGCTCTATGGAAAAAATTAAGCTGTATCTGACCAAGCTTATTGCTCCGAGAGCAGCTCACATAATGTTCTCAAGCATATTTCCAAGTAAGCTTATCTATTGGTAACAGTATGTCTTCACTCCATCTGGATTTACTTTTGTTGTGCTGTTTATTCTGAAGGGACCCCTGAATTGTACTGTAATAAACTGAGAGGACCCCCTGTCCAGGTTGTGGCCTGAATAACTCTACTTCCAAGGGTGAGTGCTCCGACCATCCACACTCTTGTATGAGTGATTCTGCACATTTTTGCTGTAGCCTCATACATAAGAAGAAGTCTCCTGCTGGTAGCCCCAATTTTTTACGAAGAGTTCCAAAATTTGTTAAAGTTCCTCCCTCATACATTTGATTGACTTTCACTAACCCCTTTTTCTCCAGGCCAATATTCGTTGTATCACTGTTGGAGCACAGTGCGTTTCATCTCGCATGACATTTAGTAAGCTCATATTTGGAGATCTTTTGTTTTTATAACCTATACATTGGTGGGCAGCCAACCACACCTGCATTGTGTTTTTAGTAAATGGACTTAATGGTAAGCTTTTCCCCAAATTTGCCAGCACACCCACTAAGATATCATTTTTGAGATTACCATTTAACATATCTTCTTCAATTCTTAGCCATGGGCAACTTGCTTCTTGCTCTTTACTGGGAAGATAAGCTTATTGTGCTGCCCAGTAGTAATTTCTAAACTTTGGTAAACCCACACCCCCCTTACACGGGGGGAGTTGAAGAGTGGTGCGCTTTACTTTAATCCTCCCTCTTTTCCATACAAACCGAGAGGTAAGGGAGTTGAGTTGGTTGAAATGCTTCAGGGGAATTCTAATAGGGAGAGACTGATATAGATATAACATTCGTGGTAGAATGGTCATTTTGACCACCCCCATTCTTCCAATCGTGGATAATGGAAGTGCATTTCAGTGCTCACAGTCCTCCGTAAGCTTCTTCATCAGCAAGGTAAAGTTTAGGGCATACAGGTGACTAGAAGCCACTGAAATTTGAATACCTAGGTATTTTATGGTGTTCACTAATTGCAACCCCTCCAGGTTTGCTATCAATTGAGCCCTATTTAGTAGCCCAACCGGAAGCAATTCACTTTTGGTCCAATTAACATGGTGCCCTGAAAGTTGGCCAAAGGTACGCATTAAGTCATGCACTAAAGGTAGGTCTGGGGCTGGATACTGCATGTATAAAAGTTGGTTATCAGCATACATTGCCACTTTATGCTGCCTGCCCCCTCCCCACAAACCCCCTTATGCCTGGGTGTGATCTTAATGTCGCACCCAGTGGTTCTAAAGATAAGACATATAGCAGAGGGGATAGTGGACACCCCTGTCGTTGGCCCCTGCCCAGGTGGAATGGTGCATTAAGAGTGCCATTGACCAGGACTTGAGCTTGTGGGTGGGTATAAAGAGCTCTTATGCATGAGCAAAATATCGGGCCTATCCCAAACCTTTTCAGAACTTCAAATAAGTACCCCCATTCCACGCTGTCAAATGCCTTCTCAGCATCCAACACAACCACCGCTGCCCCATGAGTTCGCTTAGACTTTTCCCATTTGTAAATAATGTTTAGGGTGCACCTAATATTATGCTTCCCATATCTGCCTTTAACAAAACTGGATTGATCCGAGTGCATCACTTCGGGGAGTAAAGGCTCTAGACTGGCAGCTAGTGCCTTATCCACAATCTTATAATTTACCGTGAGTAGCGAAATCGGCCTATAAGATGCGCATTTAGTCGGGTCCTTCCCCGCCTTGGGTAGAACTGTGATTGTGGCGGACCACGTGGAAGGGGGTAACTTTCTCTATTCCAAACCTTCTAGGATCATATCAAACATAGGACCAATAAGGAGGGCCTGAAATTGTTTAAAGAAGTCAGTTGGCAGGCCATCTGGGCCAGGGGCTTTACCACTTTTCAAAGTCCTGAGGGTGATAACAATTTCCTGCTTAGATAAGTGGGAGTCAAGGTCATTCCTAACCTCATCTGGAATTCTAGTAAAGGGAACACCTTAGAAAAGTTGATCAGAATCAGCTTGACCTGGGTTATGCTCAGAGGTATACAATTGGCATAAAAGGTGCCAAATACTTTGCCTATTTCCTCTGTCCCTTGAACTGTTGCCCCATTTTCTGTACTTATTTGACCTATATTTCTTTCAGTTTCTTTACGCTTTAACTGCCAAGCTAGTAGTTTCCCAGCTGTATCCCCATCATGATATGCCCCAGCATTAGTAAGCAATATACAGTAGAACATTCCAGTTGAGCACTCGAAAGAGTATTGAACTGCCATTTCATTTTTTTGAAGAGCATTGTAAAGAGGCCTGGTGGGGTTCTGTTTGTGAGCATTGTCAAGTGCATCCACTTTTACCCTTAACCTAGTCAGCTCCTGTGTCTCCAGCTTACGCCTATACGAGGCATATGTTATAGTTTGCCCCTGTATATATGCCTTAAGAGCTTCCCACCGAACTTTGTGAGAGGTATCATCTCTTCTGTTAAAGAGGAGGAATTCTTTTATACTGACCTTCATATACTGTATGTAGTTCTGGTCTTTCAAAAGCAAAGGGTCCAGTTTCCAATTTCCAGCTTTTCTAGGCTCTCCTGTCCCCCTAAATTCAATCAAGTGAAATGCATGGTCCGACATAATGATCGGGCCATAGATAGCCTCCTCTACCCTCACCAACAAGGCTCCAGACACTAAAATTCTATCCAGCCTAGCATAAGTGTGGTGCACATGAGACAAAAAACTATAGTCCCGCCCATCAAGGTGAGTATGTCGCCAGGCATCCACTAAGCCAGTATCCCTCTGAAGTTCTTCCAGGGCTTTGGCATTTTGTGACCTGTACATAGGTGTTCTGCTGGACCTGTCCAGGATAGTATCCAGGACATAATTGTAATCTCCTCCAAGAATCCAAGGGCCTTCCCAGCTAGCCATATCGAGGGACGATTTTTGAAAGAAGCCCAGGTTTCACACATTCGGTGCATATACTGAGCCCACTAAAAATACCCCCTACCTATTATATTGATCTTGGCCAGCGCATACATCCCCGCTTGGTCAACCTTCTGTTCCACAATCTGAGCTGGAAGGCCCTTTGGGATCCATATTGAAGCTCCTCGTGCCTTTGAAGAGAACGTAGCGGAGACCCACATTCCCCCCATAAATTTTGCAGTTTTTTGTTCCTCCTGTTGTGAAAAGTGGGTTTCCTGAAGCAGAACTATATTCGCCTTAGCCCTTCTTATTTCCCCCATAACCTTTCACCTCTTGAGGATTGATTTCAACCCATTCACATTCCAGGACACACACTTAATATTTTCAGCCATAGTTGCCAAAACCATACCCATCCATTGCTTCAGCACGAATACATTTTGCACCTCCTCACTTATTTTATTTCCTTTAAAACCCACCCCCCCACCTCATTTCATAAAATTCCCCCGTTCATCTCTCCAGTGGTCCTGTCTCACCCCAAGGCTATACATACACCAGGATCAATTTCCAGCTATTGATGGTACCCCTGCTGTATAGTATCTTGCAGACCCCCCGAGAGACCCATAATCGAACCAAGTACCCTCCCATTTCCCCAGTGCTCTCCCATCTAATCTGTATAACCCCCACAGATTCCAAGTTGGATGGTCATCCACCCCTTCCCCCCCCCGGACAGAAACATCTCTGCCAGTATTCCCACTGCAAAGAGCAGGCAGTAATGGTGTAATGGAACAGCCATCGAGTGTATTTCGAAGGGACACCATTACACATGCTAAATTCTACTTAGTCAGCAATTCCAAAATACAGTGTTAGAACAACATGTTCTGGCCAATAATTTGCAATCCAAACAACATGCATCCTAAAAAAGAGTTCAGCAGAAAAAAAAAAATTTCAGCAAAGACTTCGCTACCACTGAGGCAAGAAAAAAAAGGAAATGATAGCATGATTCCTGGTCCTTGAAAAACTTTTGAGTCTGCTTTGGTCCACACAGCATGCATTCAAATCTAGCAACCGAAACCCTTTAGATCTTCTATGAAATTGTAATGTAGAGAGTGCCTATATTTTAGTCTCAAGTTCAAAACTCGGGTACAATTAATTCTCGGGTTCCACTGGTTATCTTAAGACCTCCCACTGGTACCCGTACCCCCAGGCACGGTCGGGTGCAACTATATTAAGTTAAAGTTTTGGCACTCCCATCCAAAAGAATAGTACCCCATTGAGTAGGGCCAAACAAAATCAAAAGCAAAATATTTATGAGTGTCAAATCCAACTCTCCAGCATGAACCAGGGCAAAACAAAACTCCTTATTTCTCCCGCTGAGACCCACGCCCCTAGGCCTGTTCAGGAGGGGGGACTCAGAAGAGTTGGAAAGCAGATCCCAATTTGATCAATAAGAAACCTCTGATCTAAAGCTCATACTTTAATAACTCTGAAATGCTATTATTCATAACTAGAGGACATAAGAGCACCAGGGAAACAGGCAGCTAATAACTGCTGCATCACTTACTTCATATCGACTGCAAAATTTTCTTCCTCAGGCATCTGGAACCCCATTTCCTCTGGCCTCCTCCTCTACAAGCCACTTCTCTGCCTCTCTGGGACAATTAAATAGACATGCTTTTTGGCCCGTTCTTTCCACTCACAGTTTCGCCAGGTATAGGAGTGCAAATGACCACCCCAGCTGGAATAGACGGCTTTTGACTGAGTTGAAGCACTGTCTCCTGTCCTTTGGTTCCCTACTGTAGTCCTGATAAATATAAACTTTCCCATTGCCATAGTGAATAGGACCATTTTTTTGTTAGTTTTTTGTAACACTTTCTCTTCATCAGAGTAACGCAAATATTTAATCAAACAATGGCGAGGCCTATCGCCTGATTTCGGTGGGGGGGGGGCCAACTCGGTGTGCCCTCTCAATTTCAAATGCTGCATACTCTTCTGGCAATCCCAACTGCGTCACCACCCATTGGTGAAGGCCCAGAATGGGGTTTTGGCCCTCAGTCCCCTCCGGCAGCCCCATTATGCGTATATTCGATCGCCTAGATCGATTCTCTTGATCCTCAAGACGTTCTTTCACCTCTGCCATTGTGGATTGCAGACTGTTTCACTCTGCAGAGACCCTCGCATAAGAATCTTCCAGCTCTCCTAAGCAGCGTTCCAGCTCAGAGATTTGGGCAGCTTGTGTAGTCGTAGTCTCCGATAAGCTAGTTACCATAGACCAAAGGTGAGTCAGTTGGGAGGCTATATTACCAAAACCTTTCTTCATTTCCTGTTGCATCGCCAAGAGGGTGTTTGGGACTCCAGCTAAGGTTTTCATTAGAGCATCCATTTCCTCAGTTTGGCGGTGTATTGTGCTTTCAACCTCGTGCTCTCTCTGGCTGCAGGCTAGTGATCCCGTCATTTTAGGAAGATTTCGGGCATTAAAAGGCAGTTTGATTTGCTTGTTTTTTTGTTTACCAGATGCCATTAGTGCCAAGTAATATTCCCACATTGTTCTAAGATGTCAAAAACGCGTTTGCTGACTAATTTAAACTATTTTAGTGCTGGTGTCCCAAGGAGCTTTCTTAGCGAGCATCTGCCATCTAAGCCCACTAGCCCCACCCCCAAGATTTAGTCTTAATTCTGATTATTTAAAGAAAACAAGTCTGTTGCATTGGTCAAGGTTACATATTGTCCTGTGAAAAATCATGTTTCTGTAAGAAATGTCCCGCTTTGGGCTTCTTAAAAGGTGGTAACTCCATTTGCAGGCCTCAGACAGAACCCTCAAATCAGTACATTCCCTCTGTCACACCCAGCAAAGGAGCAGACAGAGGGTGCCATTTCATCAAGTTGGTGCAAGATATCTTACCACCTCCACTTAATCAAGTAAGAGTAAAGGAGCAGGAGCCCTGCATACTCCAGCAGCCACTCTGGATACCCACTCAAAAGTCACTAGGGGTGGCGGTGCGACAGGAGTGGCAGCTGGTTCAGCTTGACTCCTTTTTGCACTCCCCAGCCACTATTACCTCCAAGATGGTTGTTGGGGGCCATCTCTCCCTCCACCTGGACCAGTGGAAGGAGCTTACCTCAGATGCTTGGGTCCTGAAAATAATAGCACAAGGACATACTCTGGAACATCAAGAGCTACCTCCAAACCATCCACCAGTACCTACACATTATTCTCCAGACCACTTTCCACTGCTTCTGGAGGAAATTCACACCTTGCTCCAGAAAATAGCAATGGGTCATGTACCCCTGGAACCAGGGCCAGATCAAGCCACGGGGGGCCTGGGACACTCACAACTTGGGTGGCCATGTAAAACGCCCAACTTTCCATACCAAAATGTTTTATTTTGCGCAACATTTACTAAGCACGTTGTTTATTAACCATAACAACCACCATATGGGAAGACTACCCCCATTATTCACAGGAGAAAAAAGTAACTTGAAGTACAACACCCTGTCATGTTGTCATAGTCTGTAATGTTATATTTATTGTACTGTACAAGACATGAAGGCGCCAGGCTCAGATGCTCTGGGGTCTAGATGCTCTTCGGTGAGTTTTGGGGCTTTTATTGAAGTCGCTCTCCTCTAGACCCTGTTCAGAAAAGCAAAGTAATCTTTAAGTAACCTCTTTAATCACAAGTTTATTTTAAGGAAATAAATGAAACAAAAATAAACAGTGCTTTACTAAGAGGTATGCATCCTACTCAAACAACAGTAAGTTACTGTATGTACCCATTGTACAGAAGTGTGCAGTTCCAATGTACAAATGCTATGACTCCAAATAAACAGACTGATGTCATACCTTTATCTGCTCATGGGATATCAAAGGAATGATTAATTCCATTTATTTCAGAGTTAGAGGATTCATGCATGTATACACACACACCCACGTCCCTTTATCTCTTCTTTGAACAAGCTCAGATCAATTATCTCAGCATAAAAATAAAATATAGATATCAACTTTCTAATCCACTTACTGAACTCAAGCTGTCTGCTGTTGCTTGGCGCTCCCTTTGAAACTCCTTAGTTTAGCAGCAGCAGGCAGTTTAGGACAGTGCATCGATTAATCATGCTGCTAGCGATAGAGTGGCCAAGGCGTACAGATAGCGAGTGCAGGTGCTGCTGCTGACAAAGTGCATGCTGAGCCTCAAAAACCACCAAGAAAGAGTGGTTTAAAAAATGCTGCCCAGATTGATTGTATGTAAAGCTCCTGGTCCTGGCGCCGTTCCTCGTATTATGCAGCGGCAGCCAGGTCTGGTCGCAACTTCTGCGCCGTCCAGGTCCAGTCCCAGACTCAAAAAGTGGAAAACCTGTCAGTATCCTAAGGAGGTAGATCACGGTGCTTGCATAGTTAGCCTTCTTCACTTCTTGTGCCACAGTGCCAGTTTGTTTTTCTAGCAAGTCACCTGACCCTAGCTGCAGGCTACAAATAATGGAGGAGGAGGGTGGGGGGCCAGAGAAATCTTCTGCAATGTTGGCTTGCCGGGGCCTATCTGTAGCAGGAGGGTCCGGGGGCTTGTGTTTTGTTTTCTTTAATTAAAGAAATCCTCTCCCAAAGTCATTTTTTTGTTTGTTTTGTTTTATGCAGCAAGCTCGGGGTTGATTCACTCTTGACTCATGTGGGGAGGCATGATTTATTACAAATCCTTACCAGTATTGTACCACCTGAGGGAAGGGGGAACGAGAGAAATCTGCTATGTAGGCTTGCCGGGGGGCCTATCTGTGGCAGGGGGCTTGTGTGTTTTTTTTATTTTATTTAACAAATGTACTTCTTCCGAACTCAGGCTGCTTTCACAGCGTTTTTAAGGGAGCAAACTGCCGGGGGCCTATGGGGGGAGGTTGACTCGTGCTTAACTCGCGCTGCGGCGAGGGGGAGGTGGCATGATTTACAAACCACCAGTCCACCTACTAAAAGTGTCTCTTGCTTCTGACTACTGGGGGGCCAGTCTATGTCGGGGGGCCTGGGGCATTTGCCCCATTTGTCCCCCCCTTAATCCAGCCCTGCCTGGAACAGAGACACATAGGGTTCTATTTTTGGTCCTTCCTAGTCCAAAATGGTCAGAGGATCAGAGGCCTATTTTGGATCTCAGGGACCTGACCTTTTTCATAGATTACAAAAAGTTCAGGATGGTTACTCTGCAGGGCCTGCTACCACATCTGCAGGTGGGGGATTGGGTTTGTTCCCTCGACATGAAGGATGCCAACCATCATATCAAAATTCAAAAACCTCACCGGAAATACTTAAGGTTTGTGTTTCGTGGGGAACACTTCCAGTTCAAAGTATTGCCCTTTGGTTTATCATCTGCACCGAAGGTCTTTACCAAATACTTGTCAGTGGTGACTGCAGCCCATTGCAGGGAAGGCCTTTATGTCTTTCCTTACCTGGACGACTGGCTTCTAAAAGTTCACTCCAGGGAACAACTCAAACACACTCTCATCCAAACCAGAAACTGTTCGGTGCTCTGGGGATTACAGTCAATGTGCCATAGTCTCTCCTGACCCCTTGCCAGCATCTGCAATATAAAGGGGCTGTTTTGAGTACGGCCGTAGGATCAGCATTTCTGCCTCTGGACAGGGCCGAGTGTCTGATGGAACAGCTCCAGCTGGTTCACAAAAGCCAATATGTCACAGCCAGAATGTTTCTTCGGCTTCTGGGCCTAATGGCAGTGGCCATTGTCACAGTACCTCTGTCCAGACTCCATACGAGGATCCCTCAGTGGGCCTTGAGAGTCCAGTGGGATCAACTCACAGGTGATCTGGAACAGAAGGTTCTAGTAACCTCTCCTGTACGCAAGATGCTCAAGTGGCGGCTGGAACCCAGCAACCTACTGAAGGGGGTTCCTTTCCTGATCCATTCCCCTTGCCAGATTTTAAAAACAGATGCCTCGGGGATGGGCTCGGGACACATTTCAGCAGTGTCAGTGGCTCAGCAGGTTGCACTCTCGCCTCTGAGGCCAGAAGATCAGAAGGCTGTGGGTTCTATCCCCACACCAGGCACTTGGATTAAATCCCAGTGCTAACACTGTAGTGCAGCATGAGGAGGTGCTGCACTCTTGAGGTGTCGTCTTTTGGATGAGACGTTAAACCGAGGTCCCATCTGCCTGTTCTGGTGGTAGTTCATGTGGATGTTAAAGATCCCATGGCACTTCTCGAAAAGAGTGGGGGAATGTTTTATTCACAGTCTTCAAAAGAACCATAACACATTACAAACAAAAAACTGTAAAATAAACGTATTAACTCATACATCCCATTTTAGAAATATCATAACTTATTTAAACTATTTAACCTAAAATAAAATATCCTCAAAATAAAGAAAATATATAGATCCCCCTCTCCTACCCCTAAAAGTAGGGGCATTTTTTAGTGATACAAACTAAAATCACTTCTGTTACACACACAGATCATATTACAGACAATACAGAAAATTCCAAACAAAAGAAAATTAACAAAATATCAGTGTTATGTATACAACTGGGATCTTTTCCCTTATAAATTAATTTCTATATTTGAAGTTTGTCCTTCGTCACATGGATTCTATTACCACACTGTTCCATCCTAAAGCTTTTCTGTTGCCTTTATAACCTTATCATTTATCTGTATAGATCCTCTGAGGTAATCCTAACCACTTTTTTCTAATAATGTTTGTATTTAAAGTTCTACATTCATAATGCCAGATCTTTCTAATTTCCTTTTCAATCATTTGAACCACTACTGCCAGTAAAATCTGTATTTGTTGTATGACAAATTTGCATCTAACTTGCCACAAAATAAATTTTATACAAGTTAACAATACCCGTAGTGTCCCTTCATCAAGCCTGTGTAACTTCTTTGAATAACCAATTATTACATCTTCATAAGTTAGTTCTTTCCAATATCTATTATTCCATTGATCACTAATTTCAGAAAAGACTTTCTGGGTATTGGAGCAATGAATCAGAAAATGCTCAAGTGTTTCGACTTCCTGATTACAAGTATCCCTTGGGCACTACCTTTCTTCTAGACTTTTATGTTTTGCATTGCCTTTCACACCTAACCTGCCATGTCTACAGAGCCACACAGTATCCCACATTTTGGGGGGAATTCTTTTGTCTGTGAGATATTCGCCCATCTTATTATTAAAACCAAGTTGTACTCCTTTATATACTATATAAATGCCATACCCAGCCTCTTGCATTGTGGCATATATTTGTCTTGAAGCCTGTGTTACTGTTATGTTCCACCTCCTAATTTTGTCAACTACAGGCAAAAAATAATTCACCATGGGGCCAACTGATTTTTTCAGTTTCTTAGAAGACTGTGCCCATACATGTAATACTGGAACTATCCATAATGCTGCTACTTTTTTCCATTCTGCGTTGTAAGGGGATTGAAGCCGTGCAATATTAGTCTGGGAAAATAAACTATAAAAAAAACTGATTGGATTTAAAGGGTGTATCCCCCCTTACTTATATTCTTTGTACAGCACTTCTCTTTTGATTGGATTTAACCTAGAGACCCATATTAAAGGGAATACCATACCTAATATTTTTGTATCTAAATTACTAGGGGGGTGGGAATATTACACACAAATAAGTAAATATCGGTAACAAAAAGGTTTTAACAATCATGACTTTTTTCCTTTTTGGTTTGTTGCCAATGTTTCCATTTTAAATTATTTTCTAACCCTGTAGTTATTTTCTCTGTCCAGTTAATAGTGGCCATATCTCCTGACCCAACTTTTATCCCCAAAACCATTATTTCAGAATTAGATATTTCAATTTCTTGTATGTGTTCCACAGCTTCTGTTATATTACTCAGTTTGTATCCTTTGCTCTTAGTACAAATAACTCTAGCTCCGGTTACATCGGAGTAATGTTGTATTATACCCAGAGCTTGCTCAACAGACGTGCTGACTGGCAACAGAAGACTCACATCATCTTCGTAAGCTGTTGCCTTAACTATTGTATCTCCATTGCTCAAAGTTATTTGCCCCAGAGTTATATCTTGATTAATTAATTTCAACAAAGGATCAGTGCTAAATATATATAAATATATATATATATATATATATATATATATATAATATATATATAATAAAGGGCTGAGCGGGCAGCCTTGCCCAACACCTCTGTTAATTTTAACCATCTGCCCCAAATGTCCAGTAACTATAGGTGTAGCTGCAGCTATTCTATAGATACTAGTTGTCCATGCAATGAATTGTTGTGGTATGCCATAATGCTTTAAGACTTCTGTTAAGTAAATATGGGACACTTTATCAAAATCTTGTTCCTGATCCAATGCAAGTAGAAAACCCTTAATTTTTCCATTATTCCCTAAGTTCACTATTTCCCTTAATAATAATAAGTTGTCCTGAATCCCTCTGCCTTTCATTGTACAAGTTTGACTCTGTTCTATCACAAAAGGGCTGACTTCCCTAAGCCGGGTATTTAAAATTTTCATCAGGATCTTAATATCAGTGTTCATGATTGTAAGCGGTCTCCAATTTTTTAATAGTTCTCGGTCATTTTTTTTATAAATAAAAATCTGCATAGCTAGTCTCATCTGAGGGGGTATGTAACCTCTGTTTGGAATTGCATTAAAAACTACTATCAATATTTCTCTCATTTCTTTCCTGAAAGTTTTATAAAATTCGATGGTTAAACCATCGATCCCTGGAGAGGAATTATTTTTTAGAGATCCTATAGCTTTATCAATTTCTTCTAATATAATAGGGCGTGTTAAATTCTGTATAACACTGTTCGGTATCTCTGGAACCTTTACTTGCTTAAGTGAATTTTGTATCTGTAGTATAGCAATGTCTGGTGCCGAATGCAGAGACCTCATATAGGACACTACTGTGTTCATAATTTCTTCTTGTGTTTTAACTGATTTTCCCTCCATAGTTTTAAACCACTCATATTTTTATGTTCCACCCTCGTTTTGCTACTTTTAAATATATCTCCTGAGGTAATTTTACCTGGGGTACTAATTCAATGTTCATGCAGTAAGGAAGCTACTCTAGAATACTGCAATTCTTCCATACTTTCTTTGATGTTTTTTATTTGTTCTGTAAATACTCCATATCCCTTATTAGCTAGGGTATAGATTTTGTAAAGCTGGGCCCTCAAAGTTAGATAAGATTTATACTGTTCTGTGTATTTCTCTTTAGCCATAGATATGAATTTCTGTTTAACCTCTTTTTTGTATCCACCCACTGTCAATTCACTCCCGACAATACGCGCCGTGACAGCTCGCTCCTGACAACTCGTATTCACGACAGTTAGCTCACGTACTTCCCGCTCTGTGTCTTTTCACTCCCCATGCCTAATAGCACTGAACGTCAGTTTTCTGAGCTTGCAACAGAGGTAGGGATATTACAAGAAAATTCATTGGAGGCTGTTAACCTGAATTAGAAATGCTAGAATCGCTTCTGCATGTTGAACACTTTACTTAATTGAAATATCTCCCACTGATTTCTGCTGCTTTTACTGTTTCTGAATATTGAAACTCGCTTCGATATTTGGAGCCCCAAACCTTGTTCTGCACAGCTTCACCTGCCGACTTGTTCATCCTAGCTTTACTGTGAGGAGTGCCTCCTGACTCTGCACCCTCGGACCAGTGACCATGACTGTAGCCCTCCCCCCCAACCACACACACACACACATTACCATTAGCAGCTACCCGACCCACCTGCACTGCTCACCTCAGCCCTCTGTCCCATCCCACTCCCATGGTCGTGCCGGCTGCTGCATTCAGTCCCACTCTTTGCCTGTCTTTGCTGCTCATGTGCTCAATGCTTAGTTTGTGTGTATTCTGTCTCATATGGCTGCTCAGGATTGGGAAAGCAGAGATGGGGCAGGAAGCCTTCAAACCACAAACAGTGCACTCCGCATTTGCACAGAGAGTAATTATTGAAACTTGAAATTGAAATTGGGATATTGAAACTCACTTCGATATTTGGAGCCCCAAACTTTGTGCTGCATAGCTCCACCTGCCGACATTTGCACAGAAGTATATAGAGTATTGTCAGAGATGCATTTTACGGAGCAGCAGCATGGTAACTTTATTTATGTGTGCACTGTGAGAATTTTCATCACCAAATCTGAATGCCCACACAATAATGCTAATTTCTGAGCTTGCAACAGATGTAGGGATATTATAAGAAAATTCATTGTTAACCTGCCATGCCCAGCCACCGTGCTTACAGCATGCCAGCTAGCACAACTACTGCAGCGTTCACCCCCGATTAAATTAATTGGCTGGTACAGGGATGGTTGTGTTTTTATTTCTTATTTAACAGAGTTTTTCTGTATATCATGGCAGCGCAGCAGCTTTAGGGCAGATGTGTGTTGAATTCTGGATTTCTGAGGCTATCTGATAAACTGGAAGGAACTGTGGGAGCGAAAAAACAAGGAGTGAATTGTCATCGCGAGTGAGTTGTCAGGAGAGTATTGTCGGGAGCGAGTTGTCGCGGTGTGTATTGTCGGGAGCAAATTGACATGCTCCCCACCCACCATCTCCCTAAGTCATCTTCTAAACATGCTGTTGATTGTCTGGCTTTCAGCAAATCTTGTGTCTGTTCCTTACAGCTTTGATCTTGTAACAAGGTGTTATTTAATTTCCCAATGACCGTTGCCTCTCTGGATTTCTTAGGTAGTAGTAGCTGGCACCATTAAGTGGTCTGAGTTTTCTATTGGAATAGTATGGGTTTGTAAAATATGAAGAGACTGTGAAGTAAAAATAAAATCTATCCTAGTAGCTAAATTACTCCTGTAATATGTATAACCACCAGCAGAGTAGCTAGACCTGTAACAGTCGTTTAAACCTCCTTGTTGTATTGTGGTGTTTAAAGCTCTAGAATCACAGAACTGTTTATTAGTTCTCGCTCCCCTGTCTTGTATGTCTTGGACACAGTTGAAGTCCCCAGCCCATGTGACCTGTCGAGATGTAAAAAGATAAAGTCTAATGATGTTAAATATATCAGTTCTTTCCTTTTTTGTTTGTGGGACATACAAATTAATTAGTCTCCATGAAATGTCATGATTCACAACATCTAGCAAAAGTGCTCTTCCTGGATACAGGTCCAGCACCCTTGTTACCACAGATACACAGAAATGTGCCGGCAGAGAAAGGCCCCATGGCCCATCTAGTCTGCCTAACGCCCTACCGTAAAATTATATTTTGTAAAAAGAATCCCTACCCCATCACATATATTTTGCCCCATAGAGTAGAAGGAGGGCCCCCAACACCACAATTTGCCAGCTGCTGAAATATTGCTATTAGAAGATAACCGTGTGTCCTGGAGAAAACAAAGGTCCAGCTGTAGGTCCTTTATAAGAGAAAAAGTCACCAGTCTCCTTCTGGGATTCTGAATGCTATTAATATTAAGTGTTGAAATCTTTAAATTCTGAGCAAGTTACGTAATGATAAGAACAAAAAGGAAAAACAGATCCCACATCTTTATTATGTTTTAGCTTGTTCTAACCTACAACTTCTCTGAGGTCTCACTCCATAATTCTTAGGCTTGGCTCTAGCTGCTTGTACTTTTCTTCCAAGAGTTCATCTTTTGAATCTGACGTAACCCCTTGTTGAGAGGAAAAAGTGGAGGAGGTCTCTGAGTCTCCATCTGAGTCTTATGGGTCTAAGGTCTCATATTGGTTTGTAAATTTGATTGTCTGGGGAGAATCAGATGTTTTGGGTTGCTTTGCTTTCAGACTAGATTGTTTTATCCCCCTTTTTTTCGTTTTAACCACCTGTAACACTGGTGGAGGCAATATGTCTCTTTCTGTCTCAGACCTAGAAATTTGAGCTGTGCTGACCTCAGAGGTGGGGTGGGGGTTGTATGGCTTTCGACTATCTGTTCTAGGCTTATAGGCTCCCCAGCTAGGCCTTCAGTAGTCCTTTCCTCCTCAGGGGTTGTTGCTACCTTTGAGGTTTGTTCTTCAGGCTCTCCTTCCCTCCTGCCTTCAGTACCCTGGGTCTCAACTCTGTGTTCATTCCGAAGTTCTGCTATTTGTTTTTGCTGCTTCTCTATGCTCATTTTTTGAGCTTTATTAATTATGTTGTCTTGAGCAGGGTGGTCTAATCTGTTATGAGTAGCCCATAGCCATGGTCTATCTCATTGCAAAGATTACATCTTAGTTCATTAGTACAATGTGCACTGTTGTGGCCAAATTCCAAACACAAGCTGCATTTGATCTTATTGCAGGCATTGCTAAGATGAGACAGGGCTCCGCACTTAAAACATATTTTAGGTTGCCCCGCGTAGAAGCAGTGACCTCTATCTCTTCCTAAAAAGAAAGAACTGGGCAAATGTTTAGGTCCGTGAGGTCCCATTCTTAGTTTTACTCTGAACCTCCACCTTCCAGTCCATATGTGTTCATCATCTAAGCTAAGTGAGGGTTCTCCCAAAAGATCACTTTTCTGCTGTAACCAACGTTTTATGTCATTCACATTAATACCTTCATTCCTAAACAGAATTGTGACTTGTTTGATGACAGGCTTTGTCAAAGGGATTGCCCTAAAAGGGAGCCATAAAGCAGTGTATTTTAGTTTTTCATAAGAGGCCCAAAATCTATCCAGGCCTACCGGGGTTTTAAAACTGACGTCGTATATGGTATCTCCATGGGCATGTATAAGGGCATATATCTCATTGGAAAAGAATGCATTGAATTTTTGATAGCTGTTTTTCCCACATATATCCTATCTGGGGTGCTCTCCAGTCCTCCCACATACTGTAAGCACACTGCATTTTTTCGTTGGGCTGGCATAGCATTCTGAAAAGTTTGTTCTCTGCGACAAAACTGTGCCCAAAGCTGTGGGGCTTGCAGTGCCTCTTTTTGTGTTTTATTTTGTGGGGCTGCTTCTTCCACTCTGTCACCCCATGCTAAAATCTGTTCCCTGGGACTCGTATCACTGCCATCCATCCTAACTTCCTTGGGGTGGGGATTGGGTGCTAGACCTCACATCTTCCGAGTGTAAGTCCAAATCAGAATCAGTACAAAACATTAATGTATCTGTTGCTGCTGCTTTTCATTCTAGGTCTTTATTTTTATCTCTTATGTTATAGTCTGGGTCACCTTGCCACACATCACTTTTATTTTGCTTCCAACCAGCCCCTTTAAGTGCTTTATCTGCTGACCAAGAAGTGTTATCTTGTAGACTTTCTCTTCTTCCTTGCCTTAAAAAATCCTGTTTAGAGCTCCCTTCTCCTGCATTTAAACTGTCCATTTCATTGTTTAAAGGAGTTTGCTTTCCTTTTTCTCCTGTATGCATTTTAGTATTTAAACTGTCTTTATCCCCGTTTTTTATTTTGCACATTATTAGTATTTTCACTTACTGCAGTGCTTGTTGTTTGTAGACCTGGTTCATTGCGTATCTCTATTCCTGGGGTTGAGTCTGTACTGCTACTGGATTTGACACTGGGCATTGGTCGCTGTTCAAGCGGCTTGTTTGATGTGACTGCATCACAGTTTCCAGCTTCCGAACTGACAGCACCTTGCTGCACCGAAGACTTTTCCACACAACGTTAAGCAATCTGCAGACCTGTACTGCGCTCCGATTCCTCTTCCGATGCTTTTAAGAGGCATAGCAATCTCGTCCTTTGTTCTGGTAATAGGTTTTTTACCAGAATATCTTCCGTAAGAACCTCTTCACTATCGGACTGCATTTCAACTAGTAGCACTTCAGAGTCTCCTTCTACCAGTAGTTGTATCTCCTGAGCTGGACCTGCAGGAGCGGAGATCTGCTCTCCTGCAGGTACACCAGCAAATTGAACAGGGCCTGGATCATCTTCCATGGAACAGCAGCGCCCTCTACCTTCCTGAGAATCCAGCATTTCATCCATCACATCATCCATAGGATTCACTTTCTGATGCTTAATTTCTGTAACAAAGGCTTCATCCATACTTACAAACTGCAAGGTCGAACCACCTCCTTTCTCCAGCAACTGAGACCTACTGTGAGAATCTCAGACGGTCAGGGGTTCCCCCTACAGGCCGAGTAGGGGAATTTCCTGGTGTCCGGGCCAAATTTCCCCCTTTCACTAAAAAAAAAAAAAAAAATAAATAAAAATTCCCCCAACAGCTTAGAATCTGGTTCAATTTCAGTTGGCATCCATCTGTATCCTCTTCCCCCAGGACAAGGCTGAAAATAATCAAAAAAATTGTCTAGTCCTCTTTCCCGGTCAACAAAAACTAAATAAATTTAAGGCCCCATCAGACACAGGGGTGTATGGACCAAAATGAAGAACACCCTGTGTATATATATGTTCTAGAGATGAAAACTGTTCTGTATGGCCCGCAGACCTTTCAGGCTCGCCTGTCCCTAGGTCCTCTGTTAGAACAGACGGACAATGTCAGTGTGATGCATTACATCAGCAAACAAGGGGGAACTCACCCCTACCACCTATGCAGGAAGGCAGTGAGAGTCTGGTATTGGGCTCTAGAACACGATCTAGAACTGTCGGCAGTACATGTTACAGGTGTCCAAAATATCTTGACAGACTATGCCAGTCACAGTCCAGAATGCACGAGTGGGAACTGCTGACTTCAGTGGTGGATGACTTTTTCAACAGTTGGGGCATCCAGAGTTGGACCTTTTCACATCCCTACACAACGCAGAACTGCTGCTTTTCTATTCACTCATTCCAGGGCCTGGAGTTTTCTGGCGAGACATGGCCTTCTCTTGGAAAGGGAGGTTCCTCTACACCTTCCATCCCTTTCCTCTGATTCAGAGGGTGTTACTCAAATTTCAGATGGAGGGGGCAACTCTAATCTTCATTGCTCACCTATGACCTCGACAGATCTGGTACCCCTTACTGCAACAGCTGGCAGTGGAACCACCAGTACCTCCGCCCTTATGCCAGGGACCTCTGTCACAGGAGCAGGGAACCCTGGTCCATCCAGACTTCAAATCACTTCACCTACATGCGTGGCTTCTGAAAACATAACTACTGCTACATTTTGGGTCTCCCCAAAATGTGGCTGATGTCTTGGTTGCTGCTAGAAAGCCTTCTACCAGAGCCACTAATTCCATGAAGTGGAAGCAGTTTGCTTTGTGGGCTGCTTCTCACCACTTAGACCCTTTTACCTGTCCAGTAAATCAGATTCTGGAGTATCTGCTGTCCTTGTCAGATGCAGGCATGCAGTACTCCTCTATTAAAGTACTCTTGGCTGCCATCTCAGATTTCCATGTATCTATTGAGGGTCATATGGTAGCCCAGCTGGAGGTGGCCCAGGCATTTTGCACTTAAAGCCTCCTGTCCATAATCAAATACTGACTTGGGACCTGAATTTTGTGTTGGAAAAACTTACTTTTGCGTCCTTTTGAGCTGGCCTTGACTTGTGGCCTCCGCTTTCTTTCTTGGAAAGCATTGCTTTTAGTTGCCATTACTTTTATTCAAAGGATTTCAGAGCTGCAGACTCCAATGTGCGAGCCTCCCAACTTGATTTTCCGCAAAGACAGAGTGTGCTTATGTACTAATCCTAAGGTTTTACCAAAGGTGGTGTCTGAGTTTACTTTAAATCAAAACACCCAGCTGCTAGTTTATTTTCCTGAGCATACCAATCCATGGGAAGCTTTGCTCCATACTTTAGATGCACATAGAATGCTTAGGTACTATATACACCGCATGAAGGACTGCAGGAAGTACTCGCTTCAGTTTCCAAACAGTGCCTGTCCAAATGGTTGGCAAACTGCATTACTTTCTGTTATACGAAGTACGGTAAGTAACTTCCTGGAGTTGTTCATGGCAATTCCATTAGAGGCATGGCCACAGGTGTTGCATGTTTTAAAAATGTGTCTGCTGTGAAAATCTGTGCAGCTGCTACCTGGAGTACTGTCTGCACCTTTACCAAGCACTGCAGTTTGGACATAGCTTCAAGAAAGAGGCTGACTTCGGCCAAGCTGTGCTTCAAGACCTACTTTCTTAGGCCTGTCAGCTCCTGTCACCTGGACTGTTTATGGTCAGTACTGCTTGGTAATCATTCCATAGTTGTGGCCTGATGGAAGAGATATCCTCGAAGAAGATAGAACAGTCACATACTTACCATAACAGTAGATCCTCAAGAAAATCTCTTTCATCAGGCAATGCCGTCCCACCCTCCAACTCACTATCGAACTGTGAGAATCTGTGGAATGCTGTCTTCTTCTCCAGGGGGGTCTTTCTGCTGCTTTCTGCCTCACCTGGTTGGAAGAGTCCTAGGTTCTCTCCTGGTTCCCTACAGGGAGGTCCTCCTAGCATGATCTCTGGCAGGGAACTAAGGAGGGAAGGGGTCACCCATGTTTGCATCAGATAGTTGACATCTGACATCATCATCATGGGGGGCCCCTAGTGGACTTCTTGCAAAAGTTTCCATGTGGTGCTAATGCCTTACGGCTTATAGTTCCACAGTTGTGGCCTGATAAAAAAGATTTTCTCAAAGATCTACTATTACAGTAAGTATATAATTGTTCTTTACTCAGCCACCTCCCCCTTTCTGTGTCCACCTGCTGCCTGCAGTTCCCTAACCCACCCACCAGTGGAGGAGGATAAGTGCTACAATCCTGACCTCCAGGATGATAAGCAACTACCCACAAGTTAGACATTATTGGTATTAACGAAACATGGTGGGATGACACCAGTATTTGGAGCAAACAAATCAACGGTTACCATTTATTTAGTAAGGAAAGGAAAAGGGGTGGGGGAGTTGCCATTTATATTAATGACAATATTGAATGTGATCAAATATTTCCACCTGATGAACATAGTTCGTGTGACGTGATCTGGATTGCAGTCTCTGGTACTGGGAGTAAAAAACTGACACTAGGAATCTTTTATAGGTCTCCTGCTGCCAGCATTGAAGCCACTGATACACTAATACAACAAATTACATATCTTTCTGATTAAAGAGATATTATTGTAAAGGAAGATAAAAAACATTGAAAAAGTGACAATTGAATTTGCTGCTACTTTTTTTTTTCCTAATTTAAAAAAAACAAAAACAAAACTGAAAGGTATCCATAAATGAAACACCACTCATTTTGTAGATTTTTTTTTGCTGAACAACTTTCATGCTCACAGTATCATGCTGTCAGTTTTCATTTTAAAATTATTTGCATTTGAATACAGTTAGTAGAGCTAGAATAGATCTGCACAGCTGGCATCTCTCTCATGATTGATATCATCAAGGCAGACATTTTAGCATTCTTACAGCAAGAGTTTTGAGTCAGGAGAAGCTGTGCTTACAATTTTCAGATGCTATAAAACTGCATTTATCCTGCTTTAATAAATGCAGTTTCAGTATAATTGTAAACAACAGCCTCTCCTTTACAAGCCTATGGAGTAATTTTTTTAAAAACAAAATGTATGATGACTTCCGGTGATGAGCTCGATAAGTTGAGATGTGTCTGGCTGTTCTCTGGGCCCTAGCCTAAGAAAATAAATTTTTCTTTTGCTGAAGCACTTTGTTTTTCACAATCTCCGGTAACCTCTAGACTTGACTACTTATTTTCACCACGCCTTTGCTCGACTTTGAAGAAACTATGGAAACAGAGATGAAAAATGTAATTAAACACACACCACCACCAACTCCAGACCGTGCAGGGAGCTCTAAGCATCCTAAACAAGCTACTGGTAAGAAATCTACTGATTCCCCCTGCAACACCACTTTCTGGGGAGAGGTTTTTGGAGGAAATAAAAGAATTAAAAGGGGCAATTTCTGTTCTAATGGACAACTCCAAAGCGATGCATGGCTCAATAGACAAAATTAATATCAGACTCACTGATGCAGAGGCTAGGATTTCTTCAGTCGAGGACTGGAGACTTAGAACAGAACCAGAATTTCCTGCAATCCATCACAAGATTAATAAGCTGGAATCAAAATTGGAGGATCTGGAGGGTAGATCATGCAGGAATAACCTTGTGGTCTATGGGCTTCCAGAATCCTCAGAAGGATCAGATCCAATACACTTTGCCCAGGTCCTATGCAAAAATGTTGCAGGGAAATCCCCTGATGGAGCCCCCTATGTAATAGAAAGGGCCCACAGAGCTTTAAGGCCTCTCCCAGCAAAAGGTGAACCATCGAGACCCTTTATAATTAGATTTTTGAATTATTTAGACAGGGTCCATGTTCTGAATAAAATTAAAGATACTAAAGACCTGTCCTGGGATGGGAAAATGATCTGTATTTCTCAAGATCTTCCCCAGGAAGTCAGGCAAAAAAGAAGAAATTTTACCCCCATTGTGAGTAAGCTAATATCTGAAGGAATCAAATTCAGAATGTCATTTCCAGCAAGGCTTTCTATCTACAAAGATGGAAAACCCCAGTCTTTTGACACCCCAGAGCAAGCACAACCCCAGCTATGCCTGCTATTTCCTGACCTGTGTAAAAATTAAAAAAGAGGAAGTTCTAAGGGACCCCCTTTTTCGGTTATTATCAAGTTATGTAACAAAGCCAAAGGTAACCTGCTGAAGATATAAAATTACTGACTTTTGGATTTATTCTTAATTTCTGGGTGGATTTCCACATAGGAACTTAATTTTTTCTGTTTAAATGTCTTGCCACAGAGATCGGGGATAAGAATTTAAAGACATTCTCTCTCTCTCTCTCCTTATTTGATGGCAATACATCATTTGTTTACAGCTTAAAATTATTAGCGTTACTAAATGATCCTACTGGCTTATTTGGCAAGAGTTAAGTAGAATTTTATAAGGCTTCTATTGTATAAACAAACGGGTTGGGAAAGGGAACTTTCTAGAAGGATACCGAGGGCTTGTTAACATGGGGACTTGAGAAGCTCCAGAAAATCTTTAGCATTGTTATAAAGCATCTCAAAATGTAAGACTTCGTAAGTCAATTCTGAGGATTTAATTTCTGATGGTCCACAGAGGAGGTATTTTGTTAAACAGTTTATGGGAAAAAGGGGGACAAATTTGAGGAGTACTCAGTTCAAAGAGTTACACTGAAGAGCTGACTCTCAGAGACTCTGGCTGGTCGGTTAGACAGTTTAAACTGACTAGGAACCGTTTTCTGACTTGTAATAGATTTTCTTCTCCTTTTCTCCACATGGCCTTGGGGTGGAATGGTTTGGGCCCGACTTACACCATGGGAGTGATCAGTGAGGCTGTGACTTTGGTTATTGTGCAGGATTTTTTTTTTTTTGTGAGTTCCCACAGCACCCAAGTGTTAGAGGGGCTAATTACTTTCACCAACCAGTCAGTTGGTCAAAATACGCATACTGTCTTAATTTGTAAAAGATATGGGTCGGGCTTACTGTGCTACCTATGGTAATGGATGACATAGTCTTATTGGGGCCGACTGTGGCTCTTGAATGTTTTGGTTGCTATGCAAAAAGTATCAGTAATATTGCTATGGTGGCCATAAATGGAGGGCTAAATCAAAGTCTTTAAAGGTTGTGGAGCTATGTTTTAACAGAGATTTTATGATGGGTTCTCAGTTAGTTTCCTCTATGAGATCTCAGGGGATTTCTAGTTAGAGGTCATAGAGATGGTGGGGTAAACATGGATCGGTATGGAATTAAAGGAAAACAACACCCAAAACTTGAAAAAATATATGTTGTGCAGAGTGTTTTAATTTGTATGTGAAGTTCTAGTGTTTCCTTCCCTCTGACTGGTATTAGGAGTTTTTCCCAAATTAGCTTGCTAGCTTTATGCTAGTTTTACGACCCCTGGGGATCTTCATACCTGACAGTGTAATTGTATTTCTTGTTCCCACAGTGCATCTTGTCTCACGTGACTGTGATGTAAGAGAGACCCAACATTCAGCACACACATGCCAAGCAAACTAAATATCTTGGAAGCTTTACAAGCTGCACAAAAATTACCAGCAGCAAAGTTTTTCAGGACAGTAAAACCTTTAGGATGAGGGTGGTCACCAAGCTGAATTCTACAGTTTTTAAAATATAGCCAGCTCTATTGTTGTGAACTGATTGTAATGCAGTGCTTTCTGCTGGATTTATGGGCTCTGCTACATCACCATTACATGAAACAAGGTGCATTGTAGGACAAAGAAATGCAATAAACCTATTTGATATGGAGATATCCAGGGGTCGTAAAACTAGCATAAAGCTAGCAAGCTAATTTGGGAAAAACTCCTAATACCAGTCAGAGGGAAGGAAACACTAGAACTTCACATACAAATGAAAACACTCTGCACAACATATATTTTTTCAAGTTTTGGGTGTAGTTTTCCTTTAACTAGCCCATTAGATAGGGCCGACAAAGGAGTATGCTTGTTTCTTTTCTGCATGGGCTTGGAGATGTTCGGTCTGACTTCTGGGGGATTAGCGTTCTTGTAGTCGTTGAGCTTTATTTGGTAAACAACTAATCTGATCAAATATTCCTGCTAAATAAGGTATACTTTATAATGGATGGATCAGTACATCCAGCATGTCTTACAATGTGACCTTATTGAAGGGATCATAGTCTGCCATTAAACATTATTTTTACCCATTAAATCGGGTTAATATATGCAAAATTATTTAATATGATGATCTAATTCAAATTTACCCAATACAGATTTAGATAGCAGCCTTTTGGAGCCGTACAACTGTATGTGGAGCTATAAGGTTATACCTTTCTTTTCTTTTCCCGCTAAATAGGGAAATTCTAACTCCAGTTATATATCTTTACTTTTATATTGTTTTAACATCCCGAAGAATGGTGCTAATTGCCCTTATGTTCCATAAAGGAGTTACACCCATTAATTAAGGTGAACCCCATCTGTTTTTTAAGTTCAGAACAGGTTTTGGAAGGGACAAGTGCACCATGTAATTTCTGCCTCGGATTCTACGTCTCAAAATTAGCACTATTAACCTCACTAAATAGGGGTATAAGGCTATGGTGATGGTGTACCACCTTTATATTGTCTAATATTCAATTTAACTGAATAGCAACATAATATACAGGCAGACATCTCTTCGGGTCATTAAGTATAGCTGGATGTTCACCGGGGTATGCTAGTTGTGTGGCTCGTGCAGACAAAAACTAGGTTTGGAAACTTATCCCAATCCGTTGTACATCCCTTTGATTTCTTTGCAATTTACATCTTTAGATTCCAATATTTATAAGATCATCATTTTTTATTAACACCTTGTAAGGCTTACTCCACCAAAAAAACAAAAATTAAAAAAAACATTTTTCTCTGTAAGAATTTAGCTTCATAATTATATTTCTTCCTTATATGGGCTCAGTTTTAGTTTAATGGGGAGGAATGTACTAGCTTTGTTTCTCCTAATTTACCCATTAGCTTATTTTACTTAACCAAGCATTCATGAATAATAATGGGATGATATCCAATCCATTCTTATTGTGACTACATGGCACTTAATAGTTTCTGGGACTCAGCTCGATAGATTTTATTTCTATGGGGCTGGAAGACCAAAAATCTAGGGGGCTCTAATGAAAAGAAGAATAAGGAATTTATACATGTAGTGTTCATAAATGCATACTATAAAGATAGAATTTTGATTTGTTTAAGTTGTCTGGTAAGGAAAGGGATTAGTATTGCTTTGGCAGTGATGCCTCACACATTATATTAGGCTGGGGTACCGAGAGGATAAGCTGAGTTTCATTGCTGTTTAAATGTTTTTTGAGGCCAGTCTCAGGGACTGGGGGCAGTGGTTTTTACATCACTCTGTCCTTCACCTCCAGACATTATGGTCTATCTTGTTTATTTTTTAGTCTTTTTGGGGTTAATAGTTCTTAGCTATTGGGGGGTTACAAGGTTTGCAGGGCATGGGACAGGACTCTGTTAATATTAGAGGGTAAACTTAGTAAACTGATAAAACTTTTTAATATACTTTCTTGTGGCAGTTCAGATTAAGGCTGCTTCTTGGAATGTTAAAGGTATTTGCCGCAAAGTTAAAAGATTACAAATTATCCAATATATTTACACAATGGGATACAACCTTGTATTATTACAAGAAACCCACCTGTCACCCTCAGAACTACATCTTCTTAAAATATATGGTTACTCTCAGATTTTTGGGCCAGGAAAATACACGTCACAATGTGGAGTAGCCATTCTGATGGATACATCTTTAAATTTTATCCCCAAACAAATTCAGCAAGACCCTGCGGGTAGATAAATAATTGTATCAGGGACATGTTATCAGACAGAAATTGTTATTGGCTCCATCTATGGTCCAAATACGAATTCTTCAATATTTTTAACAAAATTACTTACAGTTTTAACCTTTGTTCTAAATTTTAGATTGTTACTGGGAGGAGATTAGGAATATTCAATTGAATTCGACATTAGACAGATCAAATCCTGCTAATCAAACTCTTCATTCGGCTATGCAAACACTTAATGAACTACTTAATATTTGCAATTTGGTGGACCTATGGAGAACTTTAAATCCAGATGTAAGAACATATTCATTTTACTCCCCATTTCACCACTCAGTTTCAAGAATAGATTTTTTTCTCGTCTCAAAATTTTGGATGAAAGAGGTGCTTGATTCATATGTTATGGGAAGGTCTCTGTCAGATCATTCTTTGATCGATTTATTTATTTCATTACCCCTATTTTATATAAGGCAAACGATCTGGAGGTTAAATAATACCTTGCTGAGGCAGGAATACATTACCAACTACATTATTCACTCAATTAAAAACTTTTGGAAAGAAAATTTAAACTCTGTTGAGAGACTTGATGTTATTTGGGCAACCCTCAAATGTTCGGTTAGAGAAGAATTTTAGATTTGCCTCTAGACATAAAAGGCAAACTTTATAAAACATTCAGTTGCTTTCTTCAAAAAGAGATGCTCTAGATAACAGAGATTACAACCTTTTAACTGATCAAGAAAGAGCTCAATTACAAAAATATAAAAATGACTTATTGTCCCTTACCAAATAAATGGCCGAATTTACTGTAATAAAGACTAAAGCTAAATACATTGACTTAGGGGACAAACCTAGCAAACTATTAGTCAACAGACTTAAATGTCAAGAACAATCAAGATTTATAGAGTCGATTATTACAGAAGATACTGAAGAAGTTAAGACTGATCCCAATGAAATACTGAAGGAATTCCAAAATTACCAAGTTATATGGCCCAATGCAATCCCCACCTACTCCTTCAGAGATTATTGCTTACTTACATAAAGTTGTTTGTTCCACAGTAGCAACGGACCAAGCAAAAAGAATGATAAAACCCAATGACCTAAAAGAAATAGAGGAGGTTATAGACAATTTTGCTCTTAATAAATCCCCGGTGCCTGATGGGTTTACTACAAATTTTTATAAAACATTTAAAGGAGCCTTGGTTCCATTGTTACAGGAACTCTATAATTTTATCTTGAACAAAGGACTGGTGGAAGCTTCATTAATGGAAGCGCTTTTAATTTTACTTCCTAAACCCGGTAAAGCAAGTAATAGAATAGGGAGCTACAGATCAATCTCTTTAATAAACTATGATATTAAAATTCTCACCTCGATTTTGGCTAACAGAATTAACCCTTGCTGTGCCATGGACTGATATATCAGTCCAGAATTCCTATATGTTCTAATTCTGTTGGCAGCATAAGAGTCAAAGTGGTCTGGCATCCATTCATTTCCAGGGAACAAGTAAGGTTAATTTCTCATAGACAGATCTCAGATCACATTGAGAAACTTTTTCATGTTTTTTCCACGTCCAGGGACTCCAGCGTTCCAATGGTGCTGGTGTCCCTGGATGCAGAAAAGGCATTTGTTAGGGTTAATCATGACTTTCTCTCTCTCTCACTCTTTTAAAATTTGTTTTTTCAGAAACCTTTGTTGGATGGCTAAAAATCCTTTATTCTTCCCCCATTACTAGAGTATTTTGTAATGGCATAATATCTGACACAGTAAAACTACACTGTGGTACTAGACAGGGATGTCCCCTCTCCCCACTGCTTTTTAATTTGTATTTAGAGCCTTTACTGTTTAATCTGAATTCAAATCCAGCAATATTTGGCATCAAAGTAGGTAATTATCATCTAAAACGTTTGGCTTTTGCAGATGATATCCTACTGCATGTTTCCAATCCTGTCTCTTCTATACAGGCTGCTTTAAAAACTATAAGAGATTTCAGTATTTTTTCTAATTATAAATTAAATGTAGGAAAAATGGAAGTTCTGCCTTTAAACTGTTACAATATTAAAAAGGAGGTCATTGACTTAGGTCTCTCATGGTCACCTCACAAGCTTAAATATCTAGGTATATATTTAACCCCGGATCAATTGCAACTTATGAAACTAAATTTAGATGATTTGCTTACAACAATTAAGCAGTACATCAGATGTTGGCAAAACCTCCCAATTTCTTTCTGGGGGAGAATAAGTATAGTAAAAATGAATATTTTCCCAAGGATATTTCAGCCGATTAATATGCTGAACTCTTATATTCCCTTAATTTGGTTTAACAAATTGCATGCACTACTCTCTAACTTTATATGGAATGGAAACACCCCAAGAATAGCAAGGGACAAACTATTCCTTCCTAAGACACAAGGTGGGGATAAGCTGCCTAACAGCTTTTTATACTATATGGCCACCCATATCAACAAGTATATAAAGTGGCTCAGCCCTTCAAAGGAACACTGGAGTTATCTCCCTATTTGGTAAGACTTAGAGCTTAACTTGTTACAACAATTTAAATTATCACCTGAGGCTGTTCTGTATACTAAACCTAACCTTCTCCCCTCTAAAATAAACTTTCGGTTATAGGAACATCACTGAAAATTCATCAACAGATTGTCTCATATATGGGACTAAAGCTTCAAAACAATTGCAACCACCCTATTTTGGACAATTTAAATTTTAGAATAAGTGGTAAATCTATCGCTTCTAATTGGTTCACAAGATCTACACATCTCAAATTATCCTCGTTTATAGAAGAAGGGGTTTTCTCCCCCCCCTTATGGAAGTGGTAAAGAAAGAAAATATGAATAAAATGTACCTATCTAGGTTGCTATTAGTTAAGATACCCATAAAAGCTTATTTAGGACCCAAGCCATGGACTTTGGACACACAGGAAGTAGTAGTGAAAGATTTATTACAGGAAAGTTCCAGCTCCCATCCTGTAGCTAACCTCTGTCTGTTATTATTAAAATTTAAATTCTCATTAGATCCATTGATCCCCTCCTTTTGGAATAAAGAACTTAAAGACTCCTCACAAGACTGGACTAGTTTATAGTGTAATATATACAAATTCATTCCGCTGGTCAATTTACGATTGATTCAATTTAAAATTTTACATAACGCATATTTTATTCTGCAAAAGCTTTTCTGATTTCAGCTTACAGACTCGAACATATGTCTCAAATGTGGCCTAGCAGAGGGATCAATTAGTGATATCCTCTGGTTTTGCCATAAGGCTCAACAGATTTGGAGTTTGGTTAGAAATGATATCGGAACAAAATTGTTACTAAAGGATGCATTCAGCTTTCAATCTTGTATTCTTGGAAACCTGGAAAAGGTTAGAGGAATGGCTAATAAAGCAACTATGTCTTTAATTGCCATCTCTTCAAAATAATTAATAATTAACATTGGATTGACAAGGAGGTTTTAAGTTTAAAAGAATGGACCTTGAACACTGTGTTCAATTTACAAATTACCAGATTAATTTATATATTTCATAACAATGTTGGCACCTTTTGCAACAGATGGGGAAAGATTTATGATCTCTTAATTTAATCTACCTTCAATTTGATTTAATAATTTATATTATGATTAGGTATCTTTGAGGCGAATAAATAACTGTTAAAGTACCTTATTATACTCCAAGTCATGAATACTTGTCTTGCCCTAATGCCTTGCAAACCCATATTAATAGTCAATAGCATATAGTACTTGACAGTATATAATATAATCTCATTAGTCAATATACTTATGTGGGAGGGAGCAGGGTGGAGGGGGTATGTTGTTTGGATTTATTAATTCAAATACTTTCAGTGTATCTTCTACTGTATGACAGTGGTTTTCTGTTTTGTTTTGATTATGTATGTGCTTATATGAAAAGCAATAAAATAAAGTTAAAAAAATATATAAAAAGATGGTTTAGGTGTCCTTTAAGGATAAACCATATGGAAAGAGGCGTCATGACTTGGGTTTATTTTCTTTGAGGGACAGACGAGCAAGGGGAGATTTGGTATTTTTATTTAAAATTTTACAGAATGAACATTTGTTCAAAGAAAGTTGGCCTTGAATTTAGAATGTCTAACCACAATTTAAGAGGTCATAAACTACAATTGGTCAAAAAACTTCCCAAAAGGGATATTAAGAAATATGCGTTTATACCTAGATCAGTTAGATTGTGGAATATGTTACCACATGATATTGTGTCTTCCAAGACCTTCCCTTCCTTTAAAAAAATCTAGACACACTGGTATTTAATGGCAGTCTACTTGGCTATATCCACCGAGAAGTGGGAGGCAGTTTTAATGAGCTTGAAGCCTACTTCTGTCCTACTGTCTTAGGAACAGAAGTATAAGGATGGAATGGAGTAAGAGCCTGGGCCTCATTGTCCCCTGAGGCTACAGAAATCTGCTGGATATACTATATTTTGCATGAAATGAAGAAACAGTCCTGTACAGGCGACACTCTCCTACTGAGGACCCTAGTTTCCAAATTTTGATGACACAAATCTAGGAGACTAATTTCTCACTGGAGGAGGAAGATTCCTCAGAAAGAATCTGTGTTAAATTTTGAATGTTGAAAGTGCTTCATCAGTGGTTATCACTGCCCATGCCCATGGTTTTGTAGGAAGCTACCCTGACTGCCTGGCACAGTACCTTACTGGCTTTTCTTATGGAAAGAGACAGCATTTGCTCCATAGGGTGAACAAAGTATTACTTTACACATTCCAATATTGACTCAGTGGTAAGCATGACGTTACATAACAGTTCCCAGGCTCCCAAGAGAATGAGCACCAGACCTCCTGACAAGGCGTCCAGAAAACTAGACATTATGGAGAAGCGCATATATGTTTCCGTCTCCCTTGGCCTATGCATTGCTAGATACCAGGCATATCCAACCAGGTACTAGAATTGCACATGGTAGAACCTGTGACATTTTATCAGCAGCATGCCTGATGGGTCCCTGAAGTCAAAGGCCCTCGCCTGTGTGTCCCAGGGCTCCGATGCTGGCAAGCACAATCTGAAGTCAGTCTGTGATGCCTCAGATGCTGCTGTCAGGGCTCATACATCTGGCTTTTGTCTAAGCCATTTCTCCTGGCTCCACATTGTGGGTTTTGCTCAGGATGTACAGTAGTTGGTCCCAAATGCTCCCTTTAAGGGTGCCAAGCTCTCAGTACTTGATGTCAAAGTCATTCTTAATGCCCTGGAGACCTCCAAGAAGTTTTTAAGGCGTATCTGATCTCTGCAATGGAGTACTTTCTAAAATGTCCATGGCAGAGTTTGCATTCACAGGAGCCCTCACGTTAATTCACTCCATAGGCAGTTTCCAGCTGATCTTGGACCTCAGGGGGCTTAGCAAACATGTGGTATACAAACAATTATGCATGCTTGTCCTGGGCTCCTTCCTTCCTCTACTGGCCAGAGGAGATTGACTGCACACTCTGGATATGCACAGTGCTTACCTGCACATAAAAATGAGATGGTGCCAAAGGTAGTTCCCCTGATTTCTCCTGGTGTGCCATTACCAATTTAAGGTCCTGCCCTTTGTGTTGTCATCAGTGCATATCTGTACCAAATACCTGTGAATGCTACCTGTGAAGCTATACCTGGAGAACCTCTGTTTCTTTCCATACCTGTATGACTGGCACCTGAATGGGGCATCAGCAGCTAGGGTGGAGTACACTTTGCACCAAACAGGCTTTTGTTGGACCACCTGGGTTGTTGATCAGTTGAACCAAATCTGTTGCGATTCCTTCTCAAAGCCCCAGAAAATAAGGTCAGTCCAGGACTTAATCCTTGCTTGGGCCTTTCTCCCTGAAGACAAGGCTTCACCTTAGAGGCAGTATAGCGCAGTGGGTTAAGGCTCTGAGCTGCAGATCTGGAAACCTGGGTTTGAATCCCACAGCCGCCTAAGTGCATACTGTGTGATCCTAAGCAAGTCACTTAACTTCCTTGTGATCTCAGGTCGCATCTGGAAACAAGCTTCGGCTTAGTGTGCTACTCCTGGTTAAACAATGTTCCCTTTCCTTTCCCCCTTAGTTTCCCAAGTGACTGATTGTATGCAGCACCAAGTTTTCAGCCCAAATCATGCTCTACTTCCTGGGGCTAATGGCAGCCTCCATATTTATGGCCCACCAGGCCCATCTGCATTTGAGAGTCCCTAAGTGATCACTGCATACTCAGTGGTCTCAGGCCCACAGTCGCTTGACCACATGACTATGGTTTCACAACCCCTGTGGGATGCCCTACTGTGGTGGCAGAACAGGGATCACCTGCTTGTGGGTTCTGCTTTTCTACATCCTGTCACAAGTTATCCTCACCACAGACACCTTCAGCCTGAGGTGGGGAATCCACTTAGATCCTGGGCTATGTTAGACTACAGTCTTTACGTAAATGTGCTGAAAATGAGGGCGATTCTATATAGTCTCCACTCCCTGGCCTCCCGTGTTCAAGGGATGTCTCTGCTGGTGCAGTGGGACACTCATTGTGTCATGTATTACTGAAATAATCAAGGGGGACACACTCCTACACTCAGTGTCTGGAGGCAGTAAGGGTGTGGGGCTGGGCAGCAGCCCAGTGCGTATTGCTCATCGCTGTCTAATCATAGGCTCTCTGAATATCCTGGCAGACAGCTTCAGCCGGTCTGTAGTTCAGTCTCATGAGTGGAAAACTCTGTTAGGCTGTCACAGATCAGTTGTTCAACATGTGGGTAAAGCTCCCCACTCAATGCAAAACTGTTGCCTTTTTGCTTGCTCATCCCAAGGGGTCTTTTTTTGACAAAAGGCATTGTCTCTCTCTGCCAGAAAGGAGATTCTTCTATGCCTTTCTCTCTCTACCATTAATCCTGAGGTTTGTGAACAAACTAAAGCAGGAACCAGCCAGGATGCTTCTAGTGGCACACTGTTGGCTGAGGCAGATCTGGGTCCCATTTTTGTAGGAACAGGCAGTGAAAGCCCCATTTCCAGTGCCCCACCCTCAGGGTCTTTTGTCCCAGAATGATGATACACCGCTGTATTCAGGCCTTCGGTCCCTGCAGCTCCATGTCTGACTCCTGAGGTCTTAGAGCTAATGTGATTTGAAGTCTCGTACAAAGGCATGAGGAGCAAAAAAGAGGTACGGAGCCCATGGAAGTTCCTATCCAGTCACCCATAATAGGGGACTATGTTCCCATCAGTAATATATACGTCCAGCCTATTTTTAAACTGCTTCTTGTTTTCACTGACAATAATATCCAACATGAGTTTGTTCCAGGATTGTATCACTCGCTGGGTGTAAAAACCCTTTCTTCTAGTCCAGTGGCTCTCAAATGGTGAGGCCAGCCTCCCAAGGGAGGCCCCAAATTATTCCAGGGGAGGCCCAGTCAAGTCTGAGAATGTACAGTATTTAAATTTTAAGTTTTGGCTGTTTTGTGTGAAGTGATAAAACAAATTAAATATGGATAATTGCAGGTGAATTTCTTTACTTATGCACAGATATTTGACCAGGAAGTCCCCATTGAGTCAAAGCTTGTTTATAAGTATGCATATGTAAACTAATGCCTGGGGAAGGCATGCTGAGGTCAAGGCTCATTTCTACAATAGGTATTTATATGCAAATTAGTAACTTGGAAAGGCACACTGAGTCAAGGCTCATTTCTATAGTAGGTATTTATATGTAAATTAGTGACTGGGAAAGGCAGAGATCCGATGCATGTTTTCAAGTGTGACCTGAGATAAGGGACAGAAAGTTGCTTAACAGCAGGGTAAGGGAGGGAGAGATGAAGTGGCTAGGTTTGGCTATTCCAGATAGTGAGGACACAGAGTAACAAGGGCCCAAGAGTCAGAAAAAAGGAGTGACAAGTATAACCTGGGGTGCCAGGTCAGGGGTGGAGAGCAATAAGTTGAATACAAAGAGAATAAACTCAGTCAACTTTATTAGTTTCACTTTATTCCTGGTGTACTGTGCAAAGTAAGAGTTATTTTTTTCTTTGGGGAGGCCCAAGATTTTTTTCCAAATTTGGGGGAGGCTCGAAATCTTTTTCATGGCTTGGGGAGGCTCACTATCATAAAGTGTGAGAACTAATGTTTTAGTCATATTAAACCCTTGTGGCCTAAGCTGAAAGGGGTGTCCTTTTGTACCCGGTTTGTCATTTTTGAAAATAAAGCCCAACTCGCTTGGTAGATTTTCGTCTTGCATTATATCATAACATGTAGAATAATTTATGGGGAGGAGTGTATAACGAGAATTTTATGCCCACCCGCGGTGTGGGATGCTACATAAACTCAATGGCAAAGCCAGAGGGGTTTATGTAAGCAATAAGACATGTCAGGGTGGTGGTGGTTATGTGATAACCACACACCTAGGTGCGTGGTGAGGCACGAGGCCGAAGGCAGAGTGTCCTTCCGCACCTAGGTGTGCGGATATCACATAACAACCACCACCCTGGAGTGTCTTATTGTGCTTATAAAATGGGAAATAACTATGGAAACAAAGAAAATGACAAGGTGTTTATATTTTGAAAACTTTGTAACATTTATTTAAATACAGAATAGAGAATTAATTGAAACATTGAGAAAAAATAGTCCCTTGGTAAACTTTTTTGAATGGTAAAAAATAGCAATTACTAACAACATTAGCAAACAACAGTCTACTTGTTGTAGTTTATGAATTGCACTTTACTTCACTGTGATTTTCTTAATCTGTCCCGAACATCGATTTTGCACACCGACCGCGCCATTGTGCGCTACATGTGCGAAAACACATTTTGGGTGAGATGTGAAAAATGACAGTTATACTGTTTATAAGGAGGTGTGGTAAAATGACAATACTGAAAATCTGGAGTAAAATATTAAAAATGTTCGGGTTACGAAGGTATGGAACTGCGAATGCACGCCAGAAACCGCTTTTGGGGAATATTTTCCCCAAATTTTCAACATAGCCAGTTTAAGACAACTGCTCATGAACAGTGTCACTGTGATTTTATTAATCTGTCCGGAACATTGATTTCGCACACCGACTGCGCCATTGTACGCTACATGTGCGAAATCACATTTTGGGTGAGATGTGAAAAATGACAGTCATACTGTTCATAAGGAGGTGTGGTAAAATGGAAATACTGAAAATCTGGAGTGAAAATATTAAAAATTTTCGAGATTACAAGCGTGCGTAAGAACTGCATAACGCACCTCCTAAAACAGTCGTTTTGAGAATATTTTCACCAAATTTTCAACATAGGTTTTGAGCCTCACCATGACCTGTGACACTGTCATTTCATTATTCATTTTGAAAGGTGGTTCCGCACAGTGACTGCGGAACCACCTTTCGGGACTGATTAACAAAATAACAGTGGTACAGTTCATGAGGTGGGGCCCCAAAAACCTCATGTGGAAAATTTGGTGAAAAATTTCCCAGAAATGGCTGAGATATGCACTAAAGTTGAAAAATATCCTTTTATGCCATTATACAGCTTACCAGCATTTCTTCAGTTCGCAGTCGGCTTTGAAGAGTGCAGACGTGTTCCCGGTCCACCCAAGATCATCACGCTGGGCTCTGGAGGTAAGTATGGGTTGAGGTGGGGGTGTGGGAGGTGGCAGAGGTTGAGGGAGGGGGCAAAAGAATCAACAGGGAAGGTTTTTTTGTTTCAGTTTTTTTTATTTAGTTATACACAAGGGACTTTTGCCACGCTGGGATGGGCTCCCAAGCGTGGCTTGAAAGGAAGCCGACAGGGGATTGGGCACCCTCGTCAGGCGAGTGAAGTTTTTTGCCATGCTGGGGTGGGCTCAGCATGGCATACAAACATTTTTGGGTGGGGGCAGTGAATTCGACAGGATAGGGCACCCCATCGGCAATGAAGCTTTGCCACACTGGGGTGGCCTCCCAGCATGGCACCAGGCAGCATGGGGGGGGGGACAGCGTGGCATACAAACATTTTTTGGGGGGGGCAATGAAACTGACGCGGGATTGGGACCCCCATCGGCAAATGTGAGATTCAAACCCAGGGCTCCAGAATTGCAGCATAGACCATTCAACCTCTATAGTATGCTGCCTCCTTTAATATTAAATTCCCTCCATGATCGTAGCGGTCGCTACTTCTTTAACTTTTTGGTGCCTACCATCCTGTACCGCGATCGGCTTTTTTTTTTCAATGCCTCTCTGCACTTGCACTGTATGTTTGAGTTAACTGGTAGCCCATGTCACCAGCCGATTACCTCTATGGATTGCTTTTATTAATATTAGCAATGTATTTGGGCACTTTGAGTCTGCCTCTGCAAATTTAACTGTGTTTTCCCACCTTTTCTTTTTGTTTATAAAGTATTACTGTATTGCCTACTTTCTTCATCCTGTTTTTTTTGTTTTCTGCTTTTCCCCACATTCAAGACATAGAATGTTTATCATGGAATGTTTACCATGGAATACAGAGATTCAAAATTCTGCTCTGCTCCACTTGTAGAATGTTACTCTCCTGACATTCTGTACACACAGACAACAAAGGCCTGTTTTAGAGCCAGAGACTCAATTATATCACTGTCAGGGCAAGCATAGAAACATAGACTTTGACGGCAGAAAAGGACCACTTGGCCCACCCAGTCTGCCCATTTCTCTACCTACTGGATAAGCTGCAGATTCTAGTTAACCAACAGCCTGCTTCCTGCAACCCCGCACTATAATTGCTTTGTGTCTGTCCCAAGCATGTTTGAATTCCCCCACTGTTTTAGACCCAACGACCTCCTCAGGAAGGCTGTTCCATGTATCCACCACTCTCTCTGTGAAAAAGAATTTCCTCACATTACCCCTGAGCCGTCCCCCCATCTTTAAACTGTGCCCCCTTGTTCTTACACATCTCTTTTTCTGAAAGATGCTACCCTCCTGGACTTTGTTGATTCCCCTGAGGTACTTGAACGTTTCTATCATGTCCCCCCTGTCCCTCCTTTCATCAAGGGTATACATATTAAGCTCTCTCAGTCTCTTTTCATATGGTTTCTGATGTAGACCCTGCACCATTTTAGTTGCCCTCCTCTGGACTTCTTCCATCCTGTCTATGTCCTTGCATAGATGAGGTCTCCAAAACTGCACACAGTACTCCAGATGGGGTCTCACCAACTGTCTGTATAGAGGGATAATTACTTCCCTTTTTCTACTTGTGATGCCCCTTCCTATGCATCCCAGTATCCCACTGGCTCTCCTTACTGACTTCTCACATTGCTTACCCACCTTTAGGTCATCTGATATGACTACTCCCAGGTCCCTTTCCATTTTTGTTGTTGTTAGTACCTCCCCTGCTATTGTGTACTCTTCTCCTGGGTTTTTGTTTCCCAGGTGCATTACTTTGCACTTCTTTGCTTTGAATCTAAGTTGCCATATGTCTGACCATTCCTCCAACCTTGCCAAGTCCCTTCTCATCTTTTCTACCCCTCTTGTGTATCAACTCTGTTACAGATCTTTGTGTCATCTGCAAAGAGGCATACCTTTCCCTCCAGACCCTCTGCAATGTCACTTATAAAGATGTTAAAGAGGATTGGACCCAGTACTGAGCCCTGAGGTACTCCTGCTAGTAACCCCTCTTTCTTCGAATGTGTTCCATTCACTATTACCTTCTGTGTCCTGTTGTGCAGCCAGTTCACTACTCAGGCTACCACCCTGGGACCCACTCCCAGGCTGGCTAACTTGATTATTAATCTTTTGTGCGGAACTGTGTCAAATGCCTTGCTAAAGTCTAGGTAGGCCATATCCACAGCCCCTCCCTGGTCTATTACTTTGGTCACCCAGTCAAAGAAATCAATTAGATTAGTCTGACATGACCTTCCTGCTGTAAATCCATTTTGCTTTGGGTCCTGTGCCCAGCTGGCCTCTAGGTGCTCAACAATTCTTTCTTTCAGAAGTGATTCCATCATTTTCCCTACCACTGAGGTCAAACTTACAGGTCTGTAGTTTTCTGCTGCTGCCTTGCTCCCACTTTTGTAAAGGGGAATCACATCTGCCCTCCTCCAGTCCTCAGGTACCACCCCATCCTGCCATGATTTGTTAAAAAGTGTGGTCAGTGGTGTCACTAGGTCCCCTTAGTTCTTTTTAGGATTCTGGGGTGAACTCGTCAGGCCCCATTGCTTTGTCCACCTTGAGTTTTAGGAGTTCTTCAGGACTCTTTCTTCTGTGAATGGACTGGTATCAACCCCCTACCCAGAGTGCTTCTATTGTCTGGTTTAGATAACTGCTCCTCATCTTCTTTGTGAATACTGAGCAAAAGTATTCATTCAGTATCTCTGCCTTTTCACTGTCTCCTCTGCCCACCTCCCCTCTCCTTTATTAATCTTCACTATCCCTCCCTTAACCTTTCTATGCTCCCTAATGTACCTATAAAAGGTTTTATCCCCTTTTGACCGAGTTGGCTATTTTTCCTCGGTTTGTGCCTTGCCATTCTGACTGCCTTTCCTACTTTTTCTGCTTTAATTGATGCAGTTCCTGTCGTGCTTCCTCTGTGATTCCTTATACTTTTGAATGCAGCCTTTTTCTCCTTAACCTTCCCTGCAACCTCTTTTGAGAACCATAGTGGTTTTTTACTCCGCTTTGTTTTCTTTATTTGTTTTACACAAAGACTTGTTGCCTCTATGATGGCAGTTTTGATTTTTCTCCATTGTTCTTCCACCCCTCCTATTTGGCCATTTGCTAGTGCATTCTTCAGGTGTTCACCCATTTTGCCAAAGTCAGCCCTTCTAAAGTCCAGTATCCTTGTTTTTGTATGGCTTATCTACATGGTTGTGCTCATTGTGAAGCACACTGTGCAGTGGTCGCTTGTTCCCAGATGTCTACTGACTTCTAAATTTGTGATCCTCTCTCCATTTGAGAGTACCAGGTCTAGTATTGCTCCCTCCCAAGTGGGTTCCAGCACTAGCTGTCTAAGGTCTGCTCTGCAGGGGCATCAAGAATGACTCTGCTCTTGGATGTGGTGCAGTACATGTCCTCCAGTTAACATCTGGCATATTCAGGTCCCCCATCAACAGTATCTCCCTTTTTCAGCCATTTTGAGAATGTCCTCTATCATTTTCTTGTCCATTTCTCCCTTGAGACGGGATCTGTATACAACCCTGTGCGGATTGAGATGCCATTCCCATCTCCAAGGTAACCCAGAGTGCCTCTTGTCCTCCCCCTTTACTTTTTAGTTCTGTAGCTTTGATCCCTTCCCTTATGTATAGAGCTACTCCACCTCCTCTTTTGCCTTCCCTGTCCCTTCTGTAGATTGTGTACCCTGGTATGTTGACATCCCATTCATGGTTCTCGGTGTACCGTGTTTCTGTGACTGCCACAATATCCAATTGTTCATCTTCCATCAAAGCTACTAGCTCAGAAAGCTTGTTTCCCAGACTACGGGCATTAGTAGTCATTGCCCTCCATTTAATGTTGGCTTGATCCTTTTTTCCCCCATCCCTGCTCTTATTGCTCTTATCTATTTTACCATTTACCCCCATCCTGCCCTGTGTTGAGCTCTGTACCTCAGTGTTTACCCTACTACCTGCCCTGTTTTGTGGGGAGGCTTGACTTTTCCTGCCTTTTATCAGTACCCTCCCTTATCTAGTTTAAAAGCCACAAGGAAGCATTTAAACCTGTCACCTAGGAGCTTGGTCCCTTTGTGGACAAATGCAGACCATCATACCAGTATAGACCTTTATCTCTCCAGGTGGACCCCCAGTCCCCAGTGAAGCCAAAGCCTTGTGCTCTGCACCAGTTTTGCAACCATTCATTAAACTGCATGGTGTGCAGTACCCTAGCCTCATTCCTGCCATGGACTGGTAGCACCTCTGAGAAGGTTACTGTGCTTGCTACCTGTCTGAGGCCCCTCCCCAACTCCACAAATTCATTCTGCACTGCACTGATCCCATGTTAGCTAGGTCATTTGTCCCAAGGTGGACAATGATATCTAGTTCTCTCTCCTGTGATGCTGCTTCTACAATTGTGAGGATTCGCTTTTGTCCCTCCAAGCCATGGCACCAGGCAGGCAGCTTGCTTCCTTCTCTCCCTTCCCCAGTTCTACCCCCCTAACAATTGAGTCCCCTATCAGTAGCTGTTTCTTCCCTGTGGTGTCCCTTGCCACACTTTTGTGGGTCTCCCTTGTGGATGTCCTCAGCATTCTTCTGGGTTTCCACTGAGGTGCCATCATAGAGGAACCTTGCTCTGCCAGAATGGCATCTGATTTGTGTAGAGGTACAACTGGGGGCTTCACCTCTGGTCCACCAATCACTCTCCCAGAACCCACTGTGGTCCTACTGCTCTTCATACTCCGAACCTCTGACTCAGTGGTTGTGGCAGTGGTGCTCTTTTGGAGGGGGAGGACTCCTTAGTCCTTGCTAGTTTAGCCTGGAGGTGGGCAACCTCCTCTCTCAGAGCTGACAGTTGCCTACAAATGGACAGCAACGCAGTTTCCAGAATGTTTCCCGGAAAACTGCTGCCCCACAGCCAGTGCATTGCACCACTCCCCACATGTCCCGCTCCCTTATTCTATACAATATGTAATTATATATGTATTATTATTTGTTTTGTGTAACTACTCTTTATGCACGTTGCAGGGTTATTAGGAATATGACAGTTCTGCCCCAAGACCTATTGAGGAAGTGATGTCAGAACTGTGGCTATAAAGGAAATGCCACGCCTGGGGGTGGGGGTGGGGAGGGTGGTAGTGCACAGCCACTGGTGACTGTTAGAAACAATCAGATACACAACTGCTCCACCACCCTGGTGAGTACTGTCCTTTATAGTAATACAACTAACACCACAATTTACTAGACCACGGCTCCAACACAAACCAAACCACTCTACTGAGTCCAGGGATAAAAATGAACTCACTCCTCAGCCAGCAGGACAGTTAAAATGTTACAAAAATATCCTTCAAAATGCTAGGTCTCAACCTCCGCACTCAAGCAAATTCAGTTCTATCTCACTCTGGTTATAAAATTACTACCCTTTTAAAGGAATCCTGCAATTCTCTGCTTAATGCCAATAAGGAAAAATACAAATAAAACTTTTTGTAGAAAGTGTATCTCCCTTCTTACCCAGTGCTCTGCAGTATTATGCTTTAATCAGGTTTCCAGGTCCTAAGTGGAGTTGCAGTTTGTTCTTTGCAGTAAGTTTGAGCTTCCAACAGACACTTTAAAGTCAGTGTGACAGTGTTACATTTTTTTCTGTTCTACTCTGGGATCGGAGGTGACTAAGCATGAGAGATTTCACTGATGGGCCGGTAAAGACAGAAGGGGAATTTTTCACTGTTAGTAAACAAACAGTTGTAATGAAAACTATAAACAACACTTAATGTTTCTAATTTGTCTATGTGTGTAAGGGGAGTGTGATGATCAGGGAAACAACATTTAATGAATTTATTTTATTTTTTTATTTAAGGTAGTTTTATTTTTAGGGCCCAGCTGAAGTTTTTTTTACAGTGTAAAGGTAGCAGCCATGTTTATAATGGAAGATTAGTTCTGGTTGAAGGGGGACTGATGGAAGATAGTTCTGGTTGTATGAGGACTGATTTGCTCATTGTGTGATGTGGTTTAGGACCAGGATGACTGTGCATATATAGAGATTTAATGTGCAGTCAGCTGATGTCTCTTGGCCAATGAGATTTCTAGATGTTATCTTACCATTTTATAACAAAGCATCCCACACAGAGGGTAGTCATAAAATTCTCCTTATACACTTCTCCCCATGCATTGTTTTATGTAATTGCTGGGGACTGTTTTTTTGCAACTGTAGTAGTTCAAATAAAATAGAGGAGAAACAAAAATCTGTGTCTGAGTTTTTTTTATTCATAAAATAAATGTTCACAAGGATCACTAAACCTGTGGAACTATGGTATTTAGTCTGAAAAAAGAACCTTCAGCAAAATCTTTGATTTTTGTTTTGCTCTGGTCCAAGATTGCCACAGAGATATTATAGTTAACATTTCAAAGGTCGTCAGACTTGACTTGAAACCCTGCTGCTTTGTTTACATTTTTTTCTGTTCTACTCTGGGATCGGAGGTGACTAAAAGACTGACCCTATCAGGTGAGGGTTTTTGGTTTTTTTGAAAAAGTAAAGATGCAGACACTCATTTTGATTACTTAAATGCCACTTCTGGAGCCTGCCATGTGGCTGAGGCAGCACAGATGCTGGCACATGTTCGCCGTTATAACGGCGAATTGTAATCCGCTTCTCCAATGTAAAAAAAACAGTCCCCAGTTATTACATAATAGTAAATCTCCTCAAATTCTTCTTGTTTGTAGTGTCATTAATCACAGATGTTTTAGATGTACTTGGTATGAGAGATGCCTTATATTACAAACCAGTTTGGTTGTCTTCCTTTGATCCCTCTCTAGTTTATCTATCATACCCTTATTGGTCCCCATACTGGGCTATCGTAGTCCAGTGATGGTCTGATATAATTCCTATATAGTGGCATTATTACCTCACTACTCCAGCTCTTAGCTTTTCTTAATTGTATACAGCATTCTGTCGGCCTTTACAATCTGGCTCTCACAGTGTGAGTTTGAGTTTAGCTTATTATTAAAAATCACCCCAAGGTCCTTCTCTTGTTGAGCTGTTTTTAACGGTTCTCCATCTAGCTGATATGTAGCTAGGTTTGACTGGTTACCAAGATGTAGCATGCAACATTGTCTCAGACTGGTCTTGGCTACCCTGCTTTCTGCTCAGAAACCTTCCACAAGGCAGATCTACTCCCTGAAGTGGGAGCACTTCACTTTAGTAGTGCCTCGTTATAACAGATCAAAAGGGAGCCATAGCCTGTGTTCATTATAGCTCCCTGTTCGCTACATCATTACATTGAGAGATGCTGTGATAACAGCTACAGTACCACTGTCTGATCAATGCTTCCCCAACCTGTGCACAGCTCTCTCCAGTACACGCACTGTCCCCCTGCCTTGCTACTGTGTTACTCCTTTTACTTCTTTGTCAATTCCAACAGAAATGTTTTGTTTTAAAACTAGCGTAACAGTATCTCTGTACTGGGAACCTGTGCTCATGCTAAGACCCATGCTCGGCTTTCTCCAACTCGTATTCTGTCCCCTGACTTGGCTGCTCATTGTTCATTTGCCAATGACAACAGTACTGCACACTATGTTTTTTTTTTAAATGACTAAACATGCACCTCGTTGACATGAGTCAGGTATTCTAACGATCATGTACTTTGGCCTTCTGACCGCAATTCTCTCTTTCTACTGTCTGTGAACCACTTACAGATCTCAGCTGCTTACCCACCAACACTGTTTAAAAACAAAAAACAGCTTATGGCCAGACTGAACATAGCTTAGTATTCTGCTGCTGATAGGTGTAGTATTGTACTGTACTTTAGAGAAAAAAGTTTTGATCTTAGAGATATAGATATATATATTTATGCAATAGGGGTCATGATAAAAACTGTAGAATAAAACCATTTATCTCTGATAGTATGGTGATAAATTTATTTATTACCATAGTATCCCATTTATCTACACAGTTCTCTTCAGAATTCATTTAGAATGTTTGGCCTCAGAAGCAGTACTAACCATATGTAAATAGGAATAACTTTAAAATGAAAAAAAAATAGCATGGTACTGTGAGCATGAAAATTGTTCAGCACAAAATTATCTATAAAATGAGTGATGTTTCATTTATAGATATCTTATTTTTTTTTTATAATTAGCAAGAAAACTGAAGAAAATGTAATTTTTTGTTCACTTTTTTGACAAACAAATGTGAATAATTTTAAAACAAAAAATGATAACATGGTACTGTGAGCACAAAAAATGTCCAGCACAAAAATATCTAAAAAATGAGTGGTGTTTTATTTATAGACACCATTTTGTTTTGTTTTTTATAATTAGCAAAAAACCGCATGAAATTCAGTTTTTTTTTCCCTTTTTTGACAAATTATTTACACCTACCAAAATCAAAACGTTCACACATCTAAACCTGTTGCATAAATGGAATATGCAGTGGTTCAGTGTGTGATGGTGCATTTATCTTGTACAGTTTCTAGTGACCCTTTTGTAACTCTCACTCATGCCTTCGGCACTCATGAAGTTACTTGAGGTCACTGGAAACTGTACAAGATAAATGCATTATCACACACTGAACCCCTGCATATCCCTTATACAGTATGTATCTATATATTGAGAGACAGGGAGGCTGAGATCATATAGCGAAAGAGAGGGAGAGATAGCCTTCACATCTTTGCCGATGCTCCGTGTCTCTCTGCTCCCTCTGACCTCCGAATTTAGTCAACACAGAAGAAATGTGTTAAGGGCTTTTATAAATTGTGGCTTGTAAGGGAGGCACTAGAAGGTGAGTGAGCATAAGAGAGAGTGCGAGGAGGACGCGGATCAGATATACAGTGCTCCCTCACTATAATGGCAAAAAAAAAAAGTTGGGAGCCACAGGAGTCATTCATTATACCTGGGGTTTCATTATATAGAGGATCGCTATAGTAGGGGAACACTGTCTGTAGTGCCATTCAGCATCATTAGACCACTTCACTTGCCCAGTGTAGTACGTGCTGGATTACCGCCTGACTGTTTAAGTCAGGTCTGCAGTGCTCCTTAGTGAAGGTTCACCTGTCTGTCATTTTTGCTTCCATGCCCCTATCAGAGACAAGACAGTAGCCCAGCTGGACATAGTCCCCAGGTTACTAAAGAGCCTTTTGCATGCAGCCAGTCTGTTTGTAAACTTGTTCTAGTTTGGGACCTGAGCTGTGTGCTGGAGAGGATAAGGGAGTTGCAAAGAGACCTGCAAAGGCTGGAAAATTGATCCAAAGTCTGCCCGCTGAAATTCAGTGAAAAAAAGTGCAAAGTTATGCACTTGGGGAAACAAACCCCCAGAACAGCATATTGGAAAGGATGGGATAAGCTGGACACAACATCAGAGGCAAGGGATCCAGGAATAATCACTAGTGACCCCATTAAGCTAGTCATGTAACAAGGCCTTCAGCAAGACTAGCAGGATACATAGATACATAGACACTGTTGACAGATAAGGGCCTATGGCTCACCCAGTCTGCCCATTTAAGCTTGCAAGTTCACTTTATGTTTTTCTACAGGTCTGTTGCCCCTTACCCCGACCTCCAGAATTCCCTTATGTCTATCCCATGCATTCTTAAATGCCATGATTGTTTCAGCCCCCACCACTTCCTCTGGCAGGGTGTTCCACTTGTCCACCACCCTTTCTGTGAAGAAATTCTTCCTCACATTTCCTCTGATTTGCCCTTCCTCCAACTTCATCCCATGCCCTCTAGTCCTGGAACATCTTTTTCACTGGAAAATAGTGTATTTCTGCACCCTGTTCCTCCCTGTAAGGTACTTGTATGTCTCCATCATATCCCCTCTCTCCCTCCTCTCCTCCAGGGAGTACATATTCAAGTCCTTCATTGGGGTGCATCAGGAGAGGGTTGACAGTAGAAGGTAGGAAGTACTGTTACAGCGGTATGGATCATTGGTGAGGCCACGCCAGGAGTTCTGTGCCCGGTTCTGGAGTCCCTACCTAAAAAAGGACAGGCACAGGCTACAGAAGGTGCAATATAGGATAACCAAGGTGATTCAGTGCCTAGAGGACAGATCTTACAAGCATCAGCTAAAGGCACTGAACATTTATTCACTCAAAAGCAGAAGAGAAAGGGGGCTTATGATAGAGATCTCAAGTTCCTGAAAGGAATTAACAAGGCAGACTGTAAGCTATTTACCGGGAACAGAGAAGTGCGTACAACGGGTCACAAGTGGAGGTTAATGGAGGAAGGTTTAAAAAGGATGTGAGGAAATGTTATTTTACAGAAAGAGGGGTGGAGCTATTGAATGGTCTGCCAGCAGAGGTGTGTCGTAGAGGCATAGGTTAGGAAGCATAAGCAGACCAGGAGCAGTTATACAGTTTGCAAGCAGTGTTGTATTATTATCAATAATAATAAAATAAAATAAAAATTGTACAGGATGGCTTTTAACACAGGCAGTTCAAACAAAACAAAGTCCCACATCTGAGGGAATCTCTAAATGTAAATCTAGAAAACCAAAGCATTGCTTATAAGATGTCTTTGCCTGGCAGTTTTTTAACTCTGCATCCTGTCCTTGTTAAGCTATATCTCCTGTTTTCACACAATGTACCAAAACTTCGTCAATTTCTTTCCTGAGGCAAGACCACAAGTGCAGCAAAATAGAACTTTCTGTCCCAAGCTGGTCTGCTGCTGACAATTTTGTAAACTCGCTTGAGAAGGTCAAAAGGTTTCTCAAGGTTAAACCCCCAAAGGCCCCAATAGTACAGCTTGCTCTCTTTTCTAACAAACCCAAATAACTTTCTGCAGTATTTCAACAAGATAATTACATACGTCTGCAAACCAAGGGATCACAATTTCACATATTTTTTAATCACACAGAAGCAAGGGAAAAAAATAGAAACAGCAAGTGAAGAAAGGGAGGTAGCAGGAGCAGACTGGGACCTTAGAGTCGCCAGTTCTTAAGTGTCTCAAGAAAAGATGTGATTGCTCAATTAGACAGGCAAAGGCAGATAAGTGACAGAAAAGGAGAGGATGGAACAGATCCTTGCTTTTAACTCTCTGCATAACAAATGGGACAGTGTCTTATTCAACTCTGTCACATACCCTCTCTTTAAGATGGAACCATTTTTTTTTCTCTGCTTTAAAAATCGGGCTAGATTCACAAAAAGTGGCAAAGTACAGTGCAAAAGTTTGCATTGCACTTTGTGCTTGCCCTGGTGTCTAAGGTTGCTATTCTTAGTTGGATAGCACACCTGGGCTATCCAACTGAGAATAGGGCCAGGATGAGTCACCGGCAACCACATTACTGGTATTGCTAACCCCACTAGCACTACCATGACAAGCAGCCAGGAGTATGGCTCCACAGCGAATAGCGAAGGTGTGCTATTTCCAGTTCACTAAAGCAGCCATGTAAATGAGCCCCTGGACATACAAGGTGCTTTGTGGCCATTTGCATGCCCATTATGGGCCCATTTGCATAGGCAGCACCAGAGTTTAGTGCAGCCCCCCAGCCCTATCCTAGATGCAGCCCTGTGTCCCTGGTGTCTAGTGGGTCCCCCTGCTGATTGCCAGTCCACTCATAAAGATATCACTTTCCCTGGTGGCTAGTGGTCCCCCCAGCCACCAATCGCTGGCCCGATCATAAAGATATCACTTTTCCATGGTGCCTAGTGGTCCCTCCCACCCGCGATTGACAACCTGATTGTTAAGAAATATTTTTCCCTGGTGCTAGTGGTCTCCCCCCCCCCCACTTGCCAGTCACAAGACTAATGTGAAAATATAACTTTCTCGGGTGTCAGTGGTCCCACCCCCCCGACACACCTATGCCCAATGTATATAGAAGTATTCCCTGCATCTAGTGGTCCTTCCCCCCACTCGCACCCATGCCCAATAAATCTGTCATATTCCCTGATGTCCAGTGGTAGCCCTCATCCCGATCTCCTGTATATGAAAATGACACCATTCCCTGGTGTCTACTGTTTCCCCCTATCCCTGATCCCTTGTACATTAATGAGACACTATTCCCTGGTGTTTAGCAGGATCCCCCCAACCCTAACAGGTAGTGCCTTACCACCCCACTCCCCCATCCCGACCCTAAGCCAGTGATCGGCACAGCCCTCCGCCCTCCACCACAGCTGGCCGCCGACTGAGCTGTACATGCTCATTAACAGCTCTGTCAGCGTCTGGCCATGATGGAGAGCAGAGGGCTGTGCCGATCGCCGACTCAGGGTTGGGATGTGGCAGCAGGGTGGTGGGGCACTACCCGTGGGGGTGTTCTGCCAGACACCAGGAAATGATGTCCTGTTAGTGCACAGGGGATCGGAGACAGGGAGAAGGGAAAACAGTGAACACCAGAGAATGGTGTCATTTTCATGTACAGGGGATTGGAATGGGGTGACCACTGGACACCAGGGAATATGATGGATACATTGGGCATGGGTGCAGGTGGGAGAAGGGACCACTGAATGACAGGGAATACGTCTATAAACATTGGGCATAGGTGCAGCACAGGGTGGGACCACTGACACCAGGGAAAGTTGTATTTTCACATCGGTCTGGTGATCGGGGGGGAGCACTAACACCAGGGAAACATATTTCTTTAGTCGGGCCAGCAATCGTGGAGGGCGGTCCCACTAGGCACCATAGACACTGATATCTTTATGAACGGGCTGGCACTCAGCAGAGGGGTCCCAGTTAGGGGGGTGCGCCACAGTACCTCCACCGACCACTAGGATTGTGCTGGATTAAGGCAAAATCTCGGTCGACAGTATTTGCTCCATGCAAGGGGACCATACAAAAGGCCGTTGCATGAAACAAATGCTCTGTAAATCAGACTACGCCAATATTCAGGTCCTCTCCCTCTCATTTGCATTGCGGCCCCCTCCACACTTTGCCCGAGCATGAACCTGGTTTGAGTGTGCAAACTGTGCTTTTGTGAATGGCAACCTGGTGCAAAACCCGAGTTGCGACAGGGCAAAGTTTTGTGAATCCTGGCCCAGGTTTCCAAAATCTTCTCTTATTTTTCTGTTAGCATTACCTTATAACATTTACAGTTCTGTGCATATGCAGTATCCCTTTTTCATGCAACAAACATTTCAGTTGAGCGCACACATTTTTTCAACCTTCTGAATTTTCAATTCCTGAACAATAGCTTGACAGAAAATTGGCAGTGACATTCTCTTTTCCAGATGTGTGCATCACTTTGAATTTAAATGGCTGAAGTGCCAGATAACACCTTGTGAGTCCTGGATTTTTATCCTTCATTTGACTAAGCCAACAGAGAGGTTTGTGATCTGTTATAAGTACAAAGTCAACTCCTAGCAAATAAAACTTAAGGGGCTCCATTGCCTATTTCGCAGCCAGATATTCTTTTCAGTAGTGGCATACCTTTTCTCTCTCTCAGTCATGCAATTTCTTACTGATACATAGAATGGGATGTTCCTTCCCACCTGTATTCTGACTCAGGACTGCACCTAGGCTTACCTCTCATACATCTGTCTGTAGCAGAAATTGTTTCTCAGAGTCTGGATTTCTTAAAATAGGGGCAGAACATTAACGCAGCCTTGATGACCCAAAAAGCCTCATCACACTCTGGTGACCCTTTCACATTATTCTGGTACTGTTTCTTCGTGAGTTCAGTGAGGGGAGTAGTTAACTGGACAAAGCTGGGAACAAATCTCCTGTAGTAACCAGCCAGACCTAAAAGTGACCCAACATGTTTCTTTGTTTTATTTATTTGATTTATTTATTTCGGGTTTCGGAAAGAATACCTTTGAGTCAAAGACTCCTTTACAAAGGTTCCATGTCACATAGATTAGGTACAGACAAGCATTACAATGATTGTTACAGAGTAAAAGTTCAGATTGTTACAAGGAACAGTCAGGCTAACATTCAAGTACTAGAGCAGTTTAAGACAGTTAAAAACAGGATGCATAACATCTTTATGGTCAGGAAATCTCTTGCTTCACTTCTCCATTTCCCAAAATATAACCCAAATATCTGGTTTCCTGAATGCCTAATGCACACTTATGTGGTGATCCTATCAACTGAGTGCTGACCACGAAGTTCGCATGTCCCAGCTGCACACCCAGCGTTGCTTCCAAGCAGGTGGACTGGCGAGACAGCGCTGTGGTTCGAATGGGGATGAGTGAATGGAAGCACCCGGTAAGGAGACGCAGGTGACAGTCTATAAGTTTGATGCCCGTCAGGCTTTATTCATGTCACAGGGAAAGGTAGACACAGTCACAAGGGAAGAGGGGAAACAAACTTCAGAAGAACAGTAAGTGATGTTCTCTACTAACTCTAAAAGGTGCACCTTGGCTTAAGGCCACTACTTATAATACTTTATGATATGCTTCCTCTAAGAGGTCTAAAGAACAAACGCAAGCATCTACAACTTTATCAAGAGATGAGACAATTTCGCAGTGCACAATGAATACCAGGGAATATTCTGGAAGATCAGGTAGCATAACCCCTCTAAATGTCTGTAGGATCAAAGGAAGTTTAAACTTTTCTTGTTGTCTTCATGTGCACAGCTGAAGAATGGTGAAGCAGTGGGGAAAATGGGGCTCTTGCTTGGCGCCAAGCTACACTTGTGAAAACCTAGGAAAGGTTGGAAAGGGAATCGGAGAGATTTTTAAACAGATCCTGGTTCTTCGGCCAACCCACTCTCCAGGGTGCCAGAATACTTATGAAACAAAAGGACTAAACTGTGCTGAGCTCTTCCCTGGCACAAACCCTTGACCAGGGCTGCCAAGGTTGAAGAACACAAGACTTGGCATAGAATACACCTGAAAGGATTGCCAAGGATGAAGATCTACTGCCATTTTCCTGGCACAAACCCTCGACCAGGGCTACCAAGGATGAAGAACACAAGCCTTGGCGTAGAATCCACTTGCAAGGATTGCCAAGGATGAAGATGCACTGAAACTTCTTTGGTGAAGGATCCACCTGAAGAACCACCAAGGTCGAGCTGGATCCCAGAAGACGACACAGTGCATGCAGGACGGAACAAGCAAGAAGTATAGGATGTGGGGTGAAGATCCAGATTCCAGAAGTCCAAAACCAGAAAACAGTAAACCAGTGGACACGAACACACTCTGGCCATGACGGACTCTACTTTTGGCGAATGACTGGGAGTGACGGTCGAGGCTTCTTCCAGGGCGTTTCACCTCCAAACTGACTGAACCACAAGGAGAACCAGGAACCGGCATCCGCGACTCACACCAGGGAATGTCGATTTTGACTAATGGTGGACAACAGGGAAGGGAAATGCTGTGAAGTCCTTCACTGGCTGAAGACTGCTTCGGTGAAGGATTAGCTGTGAACAACCCACCAGGGGTGTTGCAACAGAAGCTTGAGTCCATACACTTTGCACTAAACCTGGTACTTCCACTTCGCACTACACCATGGGATTCAATAGTTGCGGGCAATTGTTCGTTGCAGGGGTAATTTGCTTGGAGCAGGGGCAAATTGCAGAAATTCAGGGCAGTTGTTCATTGCCAGGGCAATTTGCCTGGAGCAGGGGCGAATTTCAGAAATCCGGGGCAATTGTTCATTGCAGGGACAGTTTGCCTGGAGCAGGGGCAAATTGCAAACATCCAGGGCAATTGTTCATTGCAGGGGCAATTTGCCCAGAGCATGGCAGATTGCAGAAATCCGGGGCAATTGTTTGTTGCAGGGGCAGTTTGCCTGGAGCTGGGGCAAATTGCAGAAATCTGGGGCAATTGTTCGGTGCAGGGGCAGTTTGCTTGGAGCGGGGCAAATTGCAGAAATCCGGGGCAGTTGTTTGCAGCAGGGGCAAATGACCACAATCCCAGTACAATACAGTCTTGATGCTTTTGAAATCAACACAACATTTCAAATGCTTGAGTAATATACAGTTCATATATTGTATTGTGATACTGTTTGCTATTGTGATTAATTTTTGTATTTTGTATAATTGTAATATTGTATTGTGATGTTGTATGTTGTATATCAGGCATGGCTGAAAAAGGGCTGTACCCAGTTCACTTCCTGGTTAAAAATCAAACAATCAATCATATAGACAGTTCATCGGCTGACAATCATTCAGTAGCAGTTGTGTGCTAAGCGCCTCTAGGCTGGACCCCTCACACTTCTGGATCCTCCCTCACTAGGATCTGGCTACCCCTGGCAACTCTCAGGGTAACTGCCCTCTTTTCACTAGGACTACCTTGCCCTTTACACTGGGCCTAATGCCCTTCTAATGGTAGGTCTTCTGTTCTGGGCCCCTTTTATACCAGGGCCTCTGGAGTCACTTAGGCGTATGCTGCCCCTTTAAACCTTGGGGCCTGTTTCACTCCCTCGAACCTGGGGTCTGAATTACTCCTTTAAGCCTGCTGTGGTGTGCCTGCCTGCTGGGCCTCTTCCAAATAGCTTTGGCCTAACGTGCCCCTTTAGTTCTTTGGGCCTAATCAGGGCCCTATCACTCCGGGGTTCAGCCCCGCCCTATTCCGCCCACTCCTAAAATATTTAAATCAATTCCTCTCAGGGCCTCTATGGCTGGCCCCTCCCCATGGGTGTCGCTGCCCAGAGCATTCAAATTTTACAAGCTGGTTCCCCTGGTGAGCATCTCTGGCCACACAACCTGAAATTTCTAGCAGGTCCTCCCTCCTAGTTCCCCGATGGCACCTCAGCATAAAACATTTCTTTTTTTTTCCTTTCTGTTTAAAAGTTCAGGCACAACCCACGCGCTTAAGAAAGCAACCCGAATGCACAGACCGAAACAGTTGTGAGATAAAACATATGTGGCACAGCTTACCATGTCTTCAACCTTTTATTCTGGTCACAACTCATTTTCAAACAGCAACATACGAAGTGCGGCGGCGACTCACCGGACAGAAATAAAAACATAAAACTTATTTTCACAATTAGTGCATATTGTTTCCTTGACCGGGTCAGCCGAGCAGACCAGCCCACGTGCGTGATGACGAACGGGAATCAGCTGACGTTTCGGCTGACGCCTTCCTCAGAGCTAATTGGTCAACGAAACCCATCAATCATTTATAGTGCTACAACATACATATTAAATACCCAACACCCAATTAAAAACAGGGATAGCTCATGAATATTCAAAAATGCCCCGACTCAATTCATAAATAACAATGTAATGACAGCTCCTCATTCAAACCTTTCGTTGTAATTTATCCAATTTATAAATCCAAAACATTCTTTCTGATCCAACTTTTGGCTAAATTCCCACAAATTCCAAATTTCATTTTTCAATGCCAATAAATTTTAAATTAGCTGGCTAACCATGACCACGTAGAGACAAAATGTCGTGCCATTGCATTAGTTAAAACATTGTTTCTAATTGCTGATTTATGCTCACTTATTCTTTCCCTAAGCTGGCGCTTTTGTTTGCCCACATAATTTAAACCGCATGGACACATAAGCATATATACTACTCCAGTACTCCTACAATTAATAAATTCATTTATTTCAATTTTTGATTAGTATATGGGTGTAAAAATATTTGCTATTGTAGGTATTGTTACACTGTGTGCAGTTCCCACTTGTAGTTTCCCTTTGGGAGAGTTGGAACCAAGTTGCTCTTGGTTTTCCGGATTCTGCACACTATGCATTAACAACTCTTTAAATTACTCCCTCTTATATGTAATTCTGGGTCTCTGTATATATCCTTCCTAAAAATTGGATCCCTTGTAAAACCTTCCAATGTTTTCTGACCACACTTGAAATTTCCTCTGCCTGATTTGAAAACTCTGTTACAAAATAAATATAGCCCTGAGATTCCTCATTTACACTTTTTGGTTTTAACAACTCATGTCTATTGGTTTTAACAGCTTTTCCATTCCTTTATAAATACAATCAGTACCATACCTCGATGCCTTAAAAGCCTGCAGTCTCCTGAGCATTTTTCTAAAAACTGTCATTGCTGCAAACTGTTTTAAGCGCAGCATCTGACCGCCTGGGATATTTTCTTTTAAACTTCTGGGTGACTACTTTCAAAGTGCAACAATGTATTCCTACTCATAGGCTTCTCTGTACAATGTTGTTTCCAGCTTATGTCCATCCTTATATATAAGTAAATCCAAAATGGCACTTTTACAGCATCAACCTGCATAGTGAAATGTAAATTTGTATCAAAAGTATTAATCAAATTCACAAAATCATGTAACCCTGCTAAATCAGATGTCCAAATAAAAAGCAATCATCAATGTAACGTTTCCAAAAACGAACAAACTTATTAAAACTTTCACATTTGTATAAATGAATCATTTCCCATTGACCCACATACAAACAAGCAATACTAGGGGCAAATGTAGTGCCCATCGCTGTACCTTTTTGTTGTTTGTAAAATTGATCTTTTGTAAACAAAATAATTTGATGCTAAAACCATGTTTGCCATATCAAAATCAAATCCAAATCTGGAATAACATCAGGTTGTGCTGTAGAAAAGAACTCAATTGCCTGAACCCCCCATCATGTGGTACATTTGAATATAGACTTTCTATATCCAAAGTAACTAACCACTCATCAGAAGTAATCACCATATTTTGAATTTGTCTAATCATATCTCCACTGTCCAAAATAAAAGATGGTAAACACTTAACAAATGGCTTTAAGTAACAGTCAACCATTTTGTGAAAAGGTTCCATAGATGACCCAATACTAGACACAATCGGACGTCAGGAGGTTTCTGAGCATTCTTGTGAATTTTAGGTAGTAGATAAATTACTGGCCTTATTGGTACCACCTCCTTTAAAAATTCAGCTTCTTGCTTACTCAGGCGTCCATTTAATTCATTTAGCTTGATAAATTCTTCAGCTCTCAATTTAATTTCATTTGTCGGTCATACGCTAATTTCTGATAGTATACTGTATTATTTAACTGCCGGAACATCTCATTTTCATATTCTATCACATCCCATAACACAATTGCTCCACCTTTATCAGTCGGTTTATAATAATATTCATATCTTCCTTCAATGCTTTCAAAGCCAAATGTTCCTGAAAAGTCAGATTATACTTTGTTTCTTTCTTTCTTTTAAATATTGCTTCCACATCATGGTCTACTAACGCAGAAAATGTATTTACAACATGATGATTTAATGTAGGGGGGCAAAAGGCACTCTTCTTTTTAAGATGTTTCGTCAATTCATTTTCAATCATTTTACCATCCTGCTGGATCACACCAACATGGCCGTTATTCGATGCCACTTCTTGATTTTCAAAAAACATTTTAAATGAAGTTGTCTATAAAGTTTAAATAAATCAATCCTAGTTTGGAAAGGATTCACATTTTTACTAGGTACAAATGATAGACCTTTCTGTAATACTGCCACCTCATGAACTGTAAGATGCCTCTTAGTAAGGTTTACGATTGCCATTTGTTCTGCCTGTTCGACCGCCTGGGGGGGCCCGAATATTGCCATCTCCCTCTGTTTCTCCCGCGTCCTCCTCGCCCTCTTTCCACGTCCCCTTCTGATCTTATATTTTCTCTGTACAGGGGCATATGGGGTCCCGGAGTATCCCCTGGAAAAATAGAGGGTCGAAAATCCTGCCTCTGCTGGGCCAAATTGATTTTACCAGATTCACTTTCTGGGGAGGACACAAAACCATCCACACCAAAATGGGTCAGATTCTTTCTATACAAAAATGGTTCATGGCGAGTTTTACTTTGCCAATTATAAACTTGCCCGTGCATAGTCTCTGTCATCCCTTTCATGTTTTTGTAATTTATATTCTTTCAGCTCAGCCTGATATTTCAAAATACTGACATGAATTTTCTCAAACATAGCCTGAGTTTCCACCTGAGGGAACCCAGCTTTAAAATCATTCTCCATTTTTTAATCTGTTCTTCTACAGCTTAATGTCTCTCCTTGCCTTTTTAATCAGGGCCAGAATTAAATCGTTAGAAGCTTTATTTAAAATTGATCTCAGTCCTGCATCAATAACTTATCATACAGGCCATATGCTGGTGGCTTTTGTATCCGCAATCCCTCTAGGAATCTTTTTATCTCGCCAGTATTGTGATAGGGAGAATGCATGCAGCTGATATCTAGTTAGTTTTTTTCTTTAAACTCTCCAAATCGCTACCATCTGGTCTTAGAGTCATTGTACTTGTACTAGGTGTCGGGGCAAAAGAACTTACATGCTGCCGGTCAAAGATTATTTCAGCCCTTCAGAGTCAGAAAAGCTTAATAATGCCGTTTGCACAAATGGACTTTCCTTAAAACTCCGCCTTCTAAGCCAGTCGCCATACTTCACTTTTAAATTCAATGGAACTGCCCTCACTTACACGTTGTCAGGGTCACTTCAGGTCAAAGAGCCCAACCTCGCACACCTGCGGTCCTCTGAGTAACCGCGTTTCAAACTATGAAACAAAACAAACTTCGAGTGCTCAAATTCACTCAATGTGAGAACAATTTGACCGGTGCTAATTCGGACACAGAGAAATCAAATGCAAAACCACGCGTTAAGAAAGCAACCCGATCGCACAGACCAAACAGTTGTGAGATAAAACATATGTGGCACAGCTTACCATGTCTTCAACCTTTTATTCTGGTCACAACTACTTTCAAACAGCAACATACAGTGCAGCGGCGACTCACCGGACAGAAATAAAACATAAAACTTATTTTCACAATTAGTGCATATTGTTTCCTTGACGGGTCAGCCGAGCAGACCAGCCCACGCGGCGTGATGACGACGGAATCAGCTGACGCTTCGCTAATGCCTTCCTCAGAGCTAATTGGTCAACGAACTCATTGGTTAATATCAGATAGTTTGCTCATGTTACTGTATCTAATTTATAAATCCAAAACATTCTCGGAATTGTGGTGGGAATTTAGCCAAAAGTTGGATCAGAGAGAATGTTTTTGATTTATAAATTGGATACATTACAACCGAAAGGTTTGAATGAGGAGCGTCATTACATTGTTATTTATGAATTGAGTCGGGCATTTTTGAATATTCATGAGCTATCCCTGTTTTTAATTGGGTGTTGGGTATTTAATATGTATGTTGTAGCACTATAAATGATTGATGGGTTTCGTTGACCAATTAGCTCTGAGGAAGGCGCTAGCGAACATCAGCTGATTCCCGTGCATCATCACGCAAGACGTATGGTCTGCTCGGCTGACCCGGTCAAGGAAACAATATGCACTAATTGTGAAAATAAGTTTTATGTATTTATTTCTGTCCGTGAGTCGCGCACGATTTCGTATGTTGCTGTTTGAAAATGAGTTGTGACCAGAATAAAAGGTTGAAGACATGGTAGCTGTGCCACATATGTTTTATCTCACAACTGTTTTGGTCTGTGCATTTGGGTCTTTCTTGCCGTGGGTTTTGCATTTGATTTCTGTGTCCGAATTAGCACCGGTCAAATTGTTCTCACATTGAGTGAACTTGAGCACCTCAAGTTTGTTTTGTTTCATAGTTTGAAACAGCTGTTACTCAGAGGACCGCAGGTGTGCGAGGTTGGCTCTTTGACCTGAAGTGACCCTGACAACGTAGTAGCTAGGGCAGTTCCATTGGAATTTAAAAGTGGAAGTATGGCGACTGGCTTAGAAGGCGGAGTTTTAAGGAAAGTCCATTTGTGCAAACGCATTATTAAGCTTTTCTGACTCTGAAGGCTGAAATAATCTTTGACCGGCAGCATGTGAAGTTCTTTTGCCCCGACACCTAGTACAAGTACAATGACTCTAAGACCAGATGGTAGCGATTTGGAGAGTTTAAAGAAAAAACTAACTAGATATCAGCTGCATGCATTCTCCCTATCACAATACTGGTGAGATAAAAAGATTCCTAGGGGATTGCGGATACAAAAGCCACCAGCATATGGCCTGGATGATAAGTTATTGATGCAGGACTGGGAATGAATTTTAAATAAAGCTTCTAACGATTTAATTCTGGCCCTGATTAAAAAGGCAAGGAGAGACATTGCGCTTGTAGAAGAACAGATTAAAAAAATGGAGAATGATTTTAAAGCTGGGTTCCCTCAGGTGGAAACTCAGACTGTGTTTGAGAAAATTCATGTCAGTATTTTGAAATATCAGGCTGAGCTGAAAGAATATAAATTACAAAAACATGAAAGGGATGACAGAGACTATGCACGTGGGCAAGTTTATAATTGGCAAAGTAAAACTCGCCATGAACCATTTTTGTATAGAAAGAATCTGACCCATTTTGGTGTGGATGGTTTTGTGTCCTCCCCAGAAAGTGAATCTGGTAAAATCAATTTGGCCCAGCAGAGGCAGGATTTTCGGCCCTCTATTTTTCCAGGGGATACTCCGGGACCCCATATGCCCCTGTACAGAGAAAATATAAGATCAGAAGGGGACGTGGAAAGAGGGCGAGGAGGACGCGGGAGAAACAGAGGAGATGGCAATATTCGCCTTCCAGGCGGTCGAACAGGCAGAACAAATGGCAATCAGAAACTTACTAAGAGGCATCTTACAGTTCATGAGGTGGCAGTATTACAGAAAGGTTCATCATTTGTACCCAGTAAAATGTGAATCCTTTCCAAACTAGGATTGATTTATTTAAACTTTATAGACAACTTCATTTAAAATGTTTTTGAAAATCAAGAAGTGGCATCGAATAACGACTATGTTGGTGTGATCCAGCAGGATGGTAAAATGATTGAAAATGAATTGACGAAACTATCTTAAAAAGAAGAGTGCCTTTTGCCCCTACATTAAATCATCATGTTGTAAATACATTTTCATGTAGTAGACCATGATGTGGAAGCAATATTTAAAAGAAAGAAAGAAACAAAGTATAATCTGACTTTTCAGGAACATTTGGCTTTGAAAGCATTGAAGGAGATATGAATATTATTATAAAGCCGGCTGATAAAGGTGGAGCAATTGTGTTATGGGATGTGATAGAATATGAAAATGAGATGTTCCGGCAGTTAAATAATACAGTATACTATCAGAAATTAGCGTATGACCCGACAAATGAAATTAAATTGAGAGCTGAAGAATTTATCAAGCTAAATTAATTAAATGGACGCCTGAGTAAGCAAGAAGCTGAATTTTTAAAGGTGGTGGTACCAATAAGGCCAGTAATTTATCTACTACCTAAAATTCACAAGAATGCTCAGAAACCTCCTGGACGTCCGATTGTGTCTAGTATTGGGTCATCTATGGAACCTTTTCACAAATGGTTGACTGTTACTTAAAGCCATTTGTTAAGTGTTTACCATCTTTATTTTGGACAGTGGAGATATGATTAGACAAATTCAAAATATGGTGATTACTTCTGATGAGTGGTTAGTTACTTTGGATATAGAAAGTCTATATTCAAATGTACCACATGATGGGGGGTTCAGGCAATTGAGGTTCTTTTCACAAGCACAACCTGATGTTATTCCAGATTTGATTTGATTTTGATATGGCAAACATGGTTTTAGCATCAAATTATTTTGTTTACAAAGATCAATTTTACAAACAACAAAAGGTACAGCGATGGGCACTACATTTGCCACTAGTATTGCTTTGTTTGTATGTGGGTCAATGGAAATGATTCATTTATACAAATGTGAAAGTTTTAATAAGTTTGTTCATTTTTGAAACGTTACATTGATGATTGCTTTTTATTTGGACATCTGATTTAGCAGGGTTACATGATTTTGTGAATTTGATTAATACTTTTGATACAAATTTACATTTCACTATGCAGGTTGATGCTGTAAAGTGCCTTTTTGGATTTACTTATATATAAGGATGGACATAAGCTGGAAACAACATTGTACAGGAAGCCTATGAGTAGGAATACATTGTTGCACTTTGAAAGTAGTCACCCCAGAAGTTTAAAAGAAAATATCCCAGGCGGTCAGATGCTGCGTTTAAACGGATTTGCAGCAATGACAGTCTTTTAGAAAAATGCTCAGGAGACTGCATGCTTAAGGCACACGGGGTATGGTACTGATTGTATTTACAAAGGAATGGAAAGCTGTTAAAACCAATAGACATGAGTTGTTAAAACCAAAAGTGTAAATGAGGAATCTCAGGCTATATTTATTTTGTAACAGAGTTTTCAAATCAGGCAGAGGAAATTTCAAGTGTGGTCAGAAAACATTGGAAGGTTTTACAAGGGGATCCCATCTTTAGGAAGGATATATACAAGAGACCCAGAATTACATATAAGAGGGGGAGTAATTTAAAAGAGTTGTTAGTGCATAGTGTGCAGAATCCGGAAAAACCAAGAGCAACTTGGATTCCAACTCTCCCAAAGGGAAACTACAAGTGTGGGAACTGCGCACAGTGTAACAATACCTACAATAGCAAATATTTTTACACCACATACTAATCAAAAATTCAAATAAATGAATTTATTAATTGTAGGAGTACTGGAGTAGTATATATGCTTATGTGTCCATGTGTTTAAATTATGTGGCAAAAGAAACGCCAGCTTAGGGAAAGAATAAGTGAGCATAAATCAGCAATTAGAAACAATGTTTTAACTAATGCAATGGCACGACATTTTGTCTCTATGGTCATGGTTCGCCAGCTAATTTAAAATTTATTGGCATTGAAAAATGAAATTTGGAATTTGTGGTGGGAATTAGCCAAAAGTTGGATCAGAGAGAATGTTTTTGGATTTATAAATTGGATACATTACAACCGAGAGGTTTGAATGAGGAGCTGTCATTACATTGTTATTTATGAATTGAGTCGGGGCATTTTTGAATATTCATGAGCTATCCCTGTTTTTAATTGGGTGTTGGGTATTTAATATGTATGTTGTAGCACTATAAATGATTGATGGGTTTCGTTGACCAATTAGCTCTGAGGAAGGCGTTAGCCGAAACGTCAGCTGATTCCGGTTCGTCATCACGCACGTGGGCTGGTCTGCTCGGCTGACCCGGTCAAGGAAACAATATGCACTAATTGTGAAAATAAGTTTTATGTTTTTATTTCTGTCCGGTGAGTCGCCGCCGCACTTCATATGTTGCTATTTGAAAATGAGTTGTGACCAGAATAAAAGGTTGAAGACATGGTAAGCTGTGCCACATATGTTTTATCTCACAACTGTTTCGGTCTGTGCATTCGGGTTGCTTTCTTAAGCGCGTGGGTTTTGCATTTGATTTCTCTGTGTCCGAATTAGCACCGGGTCAAATTGTTCTCACATTGAGTGAACTTGAGCACCTCGAAGTTTGTTTTGTTTCATAAAAGTTCAGGCAGCCAGCACTCTTCAATGTACTGCTGCCAACTCACCAACCTCTGCCCGGATGAAGCAGCTGCAAGGAGGAGAAAGATTCTTACCGGCAGAGGGAGGGTTTGCAACAGGCACTGTGGCGGGTGACAAGGGGGCCTCTGGAAGGATGGCAGCTTCTCCTGGTGACTCGATATGGCTCTGACAATGCCGCTGACAAGGGACTGAAACACTTATTTTTAAAAACAAAAGGAAAAGGGTTAATGGAGCCGACAGCACTGCAAAGGACTGCCTCTTCTTGATGGGGAACCGCCAGATGTCTGACCGCAAACGGAGCAGACGTCACAAGAGCTACAGTCTTCACTGGCTGGAGGATGGCACCGGGTAGAGTCGACGGGACTGGCTTCACACAGACCAGGTAAGTCCAGGGTCCCTGTCGCACTCTCTCAGTCCACTCTTCTCCACAGCCAGCCCGAACTAACAGGAAAATGGCAGTTTCACCACTCAAAAATGCTCGGGGTTCTACTTCTCGAACCCTGAGCTCGTGCCCTAGTCAACGGCCTGAATTTTGAAATGGGCACCACGTGCTGGACAAGGACAGCAGTCCCAGTGCATGGGTACCCACTCTCATGCTCCCTGCTCCAAGGGGGGGGGGTGGAATGGAGTAGAGCAGGCAGCAGAAAGAAAAACTTTATTGTTCTTTTATTTGTTTGTTCTGCCCTGCCTGGCTACAGTGAGGGGGGGAACATTTACAAAGATATCCCCCTGCTAGCCCACACGGACAGTGGGGCACCCTACCCCATTTTAAGCCCCCCTTTTCTGTAGTGCCCCCATACTTTGGAGCATTACATTTGGTAGGATTAATGGTCAGACCTACATTTTTGATAGACTAAATAATTGCTTGTAGGTGTTCCAGGTGGCTTTTCCAGTCTGGACTGTATACCACAACATCATCCAGGTAAGCAGCACAATAAACAGTGTGAGAGGCCAGAATTATATCCGTGTACTGCTGCAGTGTAGCAAGTGCGCCATGTAAACCAAATGGCATGGTGTTGAACTAATAGAATCCAGTAGGAGTGGCAAATTAAGCTTTGTCTCTGCATTCCTTAGCTAGGGGAATTTGCCAGAAACCCTTAGTGAGATCAAGGGTACTAATTTACTTAGCTCTTCCCAGTCTGTCCACCAGATTATCTATCCTGGGCATAGGATAGCTGACAAATTTGAATACTTGATTAAGTTTCTTAAAAATCAATGCAAATTCTTACACTCCGTTCTTTTTTATTTAGTCACCATTGATAACCAAGCACTTCTCAATTCTTGAATGATACACAACTGTTTCATTTTTTGTATTTCCTTAACATCTGGTCTTAATCTCTCTGGTAATCTCTATGTATTTTGTCTGATAGGGCAAGCATTCTCTGTCACTATTATGTGATCGACCCCCTTTGCTCAGACTGGCACTGTGGTACAAAGTACTTTGAAATGTCTTTACCAAGTTATGAATTTCTGTGGTTTGTTCTGTGATTAAGGAAACATTTACCTTTACAGTATCAGAAGTTACAGTTTGTTCCAGTCTGTCATAAGCTATATTAGTATCTTCTTTAGCAGTTTCTGGTAACACTGAAAAAGCAACCTTTGGTGTGTTTTTTTTCAACCCATTTCTTCAGGAGGTTAGCATGGTATATCGTGGTAGGATGTTTTCCTGTCGGTGTTTCAGTCTTGGTTAACAGTACTAGTACATCTGAGCACTTTATAAGGCCCTTGCCATTTCATTACCAGTTTGTTTTCTGTAGTGAGTAACAGTAACAAGACCTTTTCACCTGGCTCAAAAACGTTTTCTTTTACCCTATGGTCATAATACACCTGCTGTTTTAGGGCTTCCTCCTGATTACGATGGTCAAACTTATTTTATTAGTTTCTCTGTCAGTGCACACATATAAGATGTAATAGATTTTTTCTGAGTGAGGTTATCTTCCCGTGTTTCTTTTATTACCTCTAGTGGCCCTGTAGGTTGCCTAGTATACAACACTTCAAAGGGTGAAAAACTTGTTGATACCTGTGCACTTCTCTGTAAGCAAAAAACAGGTGAGGTAAGTGTTGGTCCCAGACTTTCCCTTTACCCTTCACAGACCTTTTTAACATGCATTTTAAGATTTTTATTTATTTATCAGAGTCTAGGGTTACAATTACCTTTGCGCCAAGGCTCTTTTACAAAGATTCCACGTCAGGATGCGAACAAACAAGCAGGACATTAATTATTACAGGATAACAGGTTACAGTTGTTTATCATCACATGAGTACATACAGATTAGGCAGTACTAGGGGCATGCACAGGACAAGGATAACATTGATAATGAGAACTTGGTGAGACACGAAAACAAGATGCTGCCAGAAGCAATTGTCAAAACACACAGGAAGTGCAAGTGGAAAGTGCAAGTAAGAGGAGGAGGGGGGGGAGGTAAAGGGGGAGAGTAGAGGGGTGGATGAGAAGGGACAGGTGCCAAAAAGGGAACAGCAGGTTAGAGAAGACAGTCGCATGTGCTAGAGGCAGAGAGGAATAGGCGGAGGTTAGATTGAAGATTTGATTAATATGCTTAACAAGACTGGCTGTCTGAGGGTTATAAGAGGAGGTTCTTATGGCAGTGATACATAGTACAGTAGTCCATACAGTTCCTTCAGCAATGCAGCACCAACATTACTACCCTAATCAGTAATAATCTCTTTATGTATCCCCACCCTACTGAAAATTTTTGCAAGGTCTGCTGCCAGTTGTAGGGCTGTGACAGTGCACATTGAAATTGCCTCTGAGTGTTGAGTAGCATAGTCACATACTACCAAAATGAATCGATTACCATTTTTACTTTTGTTTAAGGGGCCAATAACATCCATTGCAATTTTCTTAAAAGGCACACCTAACATGGATAGGGGCACCAGGGCACATTGTTTTTTGTAGTCACTGGAGCTACCTTCTGACATTCAGCAGAAGAACTGCAACAGGCAGGAGCATCCTGATGACTCCCATGCCAGTAAAATCTATACACGGTCTGCCAAGGTATGATTCCTCCCCAAGTAACCAGCTATAGGACTTTCATGTGCCATCTGTAATAACTCATTTCTATAGTTTTTTGGTATGGCCATTTGTTTTATCTGTGCCTATGCCTTGGGATTAATACAAACTGTGTACAGTAGCCCATTGCATTTTTTAACATAGGTATACCCTGTTTTTTGTTTCACCCCAACTGCTTAAAATAACCTTGGAGAGAGACACCGTTAGTTTGCTCAGAAACAAAATCACAATCGGTTATCAGTTTTGTTTCAGCACTTTGATATATCAACCCCTTATTTACATCAGTCTTTTGATGCCACTGTATTTTTAGGTGTTCTCTTTCTTTCCTGGACTTCCGGATCCTTGAGCTGGGCTCAACCGAGTCTGAATAAAAGTCACCAAAAAGAAAAAAAGTCCCCACCATCTGAGATTTTCTTTGCCTCTGCTCTTGTCATCACAGCTGCTGAAACAGCAGGATTTACTCCTTCTATGACTCACTGTAAATCCTGGAAAGTCATTTCCATTACTCATAGGTACAGATAACTTAGATAATACCTCCATTTTCATGAAGTGCAATGCCCCATTAATGCTCAGAGTCACTTAGGTGGAGGGAGAGTATCAAGTGTCCCCATGGATGCAGATGTCCCCAGTACCTGGTCTGTTTGCACATTTTTTCCCCAGAACTTCAACATGCAGCAGAGTCTGTTTGCTTCCCAAATCTATAAGCCCCTTCACAGTCTTATCTCCCACCTTGACATCTGTTAAATACTTGCCCCAATTTATTAGGGCAAAATTTGCTCCAGTGTTGCCTTCCTTCATGGCAGTTTCTTGCAGTATGGCCTACCTTATTACAGTTATAGCAAATAAAGTCTTTGGGTGCAGATTTGTTACACCAATCAGAGTTCTTATCTGATCTAGAGTTAAATCGGGGGGAAAAAGAGGGTCTTATCATTCCTTGACTGTTACTTCACTGTGGTGTCTATCTGGCTACCTGAAAGTCGTTGGACAAAGAAACATCCTTTTCCTCACTTTCTGGCCAGCGCTCTTTTACCCTAAGGTGCATGTCTGCAGGGAGAATGTTGATGAACTGCTTCATTGTAAATAGGTCAGTGATCTCTGGGACTGCTTTCCCCGCTGGTTGGAGCCATTTAATGAGGAGTTCTCTGAGTTGGGTTAAGGCTTCTCGAGGATTGTTGACTGGTGGTACTTTAGGGACCAGAATCTTTGCCTGTAGGCATTTTATACTGGTAATAGAACGGAAGAAGGAACTAATGCCCATTAACACCGTTTCCTGCGTCAGCGGGTCCATGCCAATCCCTTGGTTAAGATAAGGCTGTCTGTCTCTTTTTTTAAAGATATCCAGTGTAGCACTTGATGTCACTTGATTTGGCAATCTATTCCATAACCTTCCTGTCCTATTGAGATAAAAATTATATCTGTTATTTTTATTTATTTTATCTGTTCTGATTTGCCATTTATGTCCCCTTAGTCCCTCGGGTTTATCCAAAACCTTGATGTTCAGTTCCTCCATCAGTTCTACATCTCTCATTGTTTTGTACAATAACAGCAGATCTCCTCTCATTCTTCTCTGTTCCAGCGAAAATAGGCCCAATTTTTTTAATCTGTCAGTATAACTATGATCTTTTAATGCAGTAATCATTTTAGTATACCTCCTCTGAACTCTGTCCAATCTATTAATTTCTCCCCTAGCATATGGATTCCATAATGCGGATCCTTAGTCTGTTTGTGGTCTGACATATGTCTTGTATAATGATAGCATACATTCACTGCTTTTATTCACAAAACTCCTTTTTATATTTTTGATTGTCAAGTTGGCCTTTTGTATCACCTCAGTACACTGTTGTTTAAAATTTAAATTGCTGTCAATTTTAATTCCACAGGCTCTCTCAATTTGAACTGTCTTCTGTTTTTATTGAATTCCCATTGAGTTTATACTCAGCATTAGTATTATTTTTTCCCATGTGCATCACTGAGCATTTATCCCCACTAAATGGCCTTTTATTGTGATTGTGTTGTAGTTCAGTTGGCTAGCACTTTGCTTTTTAGCCTCGAGGAAAGGAGGGAGAGGGGGGACATGATAGAAACGTTCAAGTACCTCAAGGGAATCAACAAAGTCCAAGAGGGTAGCATCTTTCAAAAAAAGAGGTGTGCAAGAACAAGAGGGCACAATTTGAAGATGGGGGAGGCGGCTCAGAGGTAATTTAAGGAAGTATTTTTTCACAGAGAGGGTTGTGGATGCATGGAACGGCCTTCCGGAGGAGGTTGTGGAGTCAAAATCAGTGGTGGAATTCAAGCATGCATGGGACAGTCATAAGGCAATTCTAGGGGGTGGGGGTAGGAAGAAGTAGGCTGCTGGTTAACTAGGATCTGCAGCTTATCCAGTAGGTAGGGAAATGGGCAGACTGGGTGGGCCAAGCAGTCCTTATCTGCCATCAAATTCTATGTTTCTATTTATCATAGACCAGTGTATAATTTTTTTTTTAATCCAATCTTGAGGTTTCAATTTCTTCTTTGTTGCTTGCGTGGCCTCCAAGCTTTATGTCGTCAGCAAACTTGACTACCCAATTATTTATACCCAACTGGAGAGCACTAATATATAGGGAAAATAGCACTGGCCCCAAGACCGAGCCCTGTGGTGCCCCACCTGTAACGCTATCTGGTCCAGAATAAGAGCCCAGAACTCTGACCGTTTGTTTTCTATCATCCAACCAATTATTGATCCATGTGGGTAGTCTGTTATCTATTCCTATATTATTCATTTTGTTTATTAAATTTTGATGTGGTACCTTATCGAAGGCTCCCTGGAAGTCTAGAAAAAATATGTCTACTGGGATGTTGTTCATGTTTTTATTAAAAAGCTCATTAAAAGACTCTGATTAGTAATACACGCTCTATTTTTCCTAAAACCGTACTGCTTTGAATCATTATGATTTATAAAGTTTAAGTTCTCCTCTATCTTTTGTTTCATAAAGCTTTCTGCTACTTTGCATAACACTGCCATTAAACTCACTGATCTATAATTAGATTTATTTTGCTTGTCTCCTTTTTTACGACTGCAGTAGGCAGAGCCTGCAGACGTTTTGAATGTACAAAAGGAGTGATGTCATGTTCTCTGTCCGTGGAACTGACTGAAATTGTAAATAATCTCCTCCGCCTTACCCTCTTCCAAGAAATGTTTTCCGCCCTCAGATAAATACGCTTTCATGCTAGTCAATTGTTGCAGTGCTCTATTTTCTTAAGATCTGCCCCACCTTTTTTTTTGGTTCATGTGGAAGGGGCATGAGGTGGATCTTTTATGCTGGAACAATCGACTATCAGAGCTGCCTGGGGCATCAGAGCTTAAGCTTCACAAGGAAAGAAAAAGCCTGAAACTGCATCCTTATATAGCACTTGTTTAAACAGCCTTGGCTCAGCTTACATTCCTCTCCTGGTCACACATTTTTACAAATACATTCCAAGAGATGGAAAGTCCCTCCTGGTGGGTATATGGTGTTATTCAGACCTGTCCTCCAACCCTGCCCCCACCACCTTACTCTGTATTTTGCATCAGTTGAAGCATGTCAGTACAGCAAGAGGCTGCAGTGTATGTTTTTACTGGGCTTGCAGTTTTAAAGGAGTAGTCCACTCAGAATTTGCAAAAACATATGTTCTGCAGAGTGTTTTGATTTGTATGTTAAGTCCTAATGTGTCCTTCCCTCTGTCTGCTATTTGGAGTTTTTTTTAAATTAGCCTATTAGCAGATACCTGAGAGCTAGCTAACTGGGGTTTCTATAAGAAAACCGCTACTGAATTAAGCTCTAATTCACTATTGTTGTTTTCTATGTGTGTCAGGTCTAGCTTGCAGGAGTGTTTCAATTTTAAAACTTTTAATTTCATCAAACTATACACAACCATAAAAGCACAGAAATTGCCCAGATCATTAACGCTATAATTAGTTAAGACTCTAGCTGTTTTCTTACAGAAAACCCATTCAGTTAGGTTTCAAGTATTTGCTAAACTATAAATGTAGGTACCAGCATTCTATTAGGTAGAACTAGCATTTAGTGCTGATTTTGCTCTATGACATAATTTTTATTTTTTTACAAATGAAGTGTATGGTATGAAGCTGGAGCCTAGAAACTGCAAAATACTTTAAAGTTACTTTTTCTCCTGTTTGTGGTATAGCATGAAAACAACAGGATGACAGTGACTATTTTAGCTACACATTTGATCCCATTTTACAATGGTTCATTGCACTACACATTTAGTGTATCCCACTGTTTCAAATAATAAAACAAATATTTGCCAAACTAAATAACTCACACATACATATTTTTATACTTTATTAAAAAGATACTTCACATTTGTAACCAAGAAAACATTTAAAATCATGTCACAGAGCAAAATCAGCACTTACTGCCAGTTCTACCTATTAGAATAGAGGAGGCATTATAGTGCGGTAGTCTAAGGCTCTGAGCTGCAAACCTGGTGTCCTGGGTTTGAATCCCACAGCCTCCACGTGCATACTGTGTGTCCCTGAGCAAATCACTCAACTTCCTTGTGCTTCCAGGTCACACCTGTGAACAAGCTTTAGTGTCTCTCTCCTGTAAAAAAAAAAAAAAAAAAGAATGCTGGTACCTTCATTTACAGTTTAGCAAATACTTTAGAGCTAACTGAGTGAGTTTTCTGTAAGAAAACTTCTATAGTCTTTACTAATTATAGCAGTGATAATCTGGTGCTTTTTATTGTTGTGCATAGTTTGATGAAATTAAATTTTAAAATGAAAACACATATTACTGCTAGCTAGACATGACACACCCAGAAAACACAAATAGTGAAATTAGAGCTATTTAGTAGTTGTTTTCTTACAGAAACCCCAGTTAGGTAGCTCTCAGGCATCTTCTAAATTGTAACTGTTGCCAGTGGTGCTCACTGGATAAGAACAGTTACAAAGCGTTGCTGTTGTGAACTGATTTTAAAAAGCACTGCATATGCTAAATCTATGGGCCTGGCTACATCACTGTCACATGAGACAGGGTGCATTGTAGGAGGCAGATGGCAATAAACCTGTTTGTGATGGAGATCCCCAGGGGTCATAAAACTACCCTAAAGCTAGCAGCCTAATTTAGGAAAAACTCATAATAGCAGACAGAGGGAAGGACACAATAGGACGTCACATACAAATCAAAACACTCTGCATAACATATGTTTTTGCAAATTCTGGGTGGACTACTCCTTTAATTGAGCCATCCCCAATCTGTATCCTTCCAAGAACTACTTTATGTGGTGTGCATACCAGCATGGTTATTTCACTTTTATTTACAGCTTTACACCTTTATCAGTTTTTAATTGCAATTGTGTCTAAACGCTCCACCGTGTAGCCTCCAGTCTCCCACTATACCTGCATGCATTGCAGCACTGTTTCACTGCATGCAGGGAGGTCAGAGGCTACCAGGATATTTGCAGACAGCAGTGTGGAGCATGGATGTAGGCTGCAATACTAGGATGCCTCCATACCATAGTAACCTGACAGCTGTATATGCACCCCCCTGGGTGCACCCCCATGTCCCCACCTAACCTACCTCTCTGTCTGCACTTGCCTCCCTGAGGGCCACCTCCTTATGGTATCTGTGTACTGTCCTTGATTACTCTTCTTACTGTGCCGAGTGTTGGGAGTACTCTGCCTGCCCAAGTGTGATGTGGCAGCAATACTACCGGCAGAGCAGTGCCAGTAGTGAACACATACATTAGTGGAGCTCCTGAGTGCATCGTGGAGCACTGCTGCGGTGGACAATAGACATGTGGCACTGTGTACTGTGGAGCAGTGGGGAACACTGAAGGCAGTAGTAGAGGGTCTGCCTTCAGCCATACAGCAGCAGTACATGAACGTCTGTTGTGCCCAGGTGCCCTAATACTTGAAGAACTGATGCCATGTCTCCCCTTCTCTCTCTTCCTCCCCTTCCCTCCCTCTCACTGATGTAGCCCCCGATTCCAACATGCAGATCTCCCCCTCCCTCGAACCTCTCTCTGTCACCTCCACAACATAAGTGTGTCTCATAACAGTGAAATATGGTTATTTCACTGTTATGACTGTGCCATATACACAGTACTGTACTCCATAGGACATGTAGGAGGGCATCTCAAAATGCAGCTGTCGTCACCGAGTGCACCATGGGATGTGCACTGCTACTACAGGGTTGAGACCACACACACAATATTGCACTCAGTGTGGACAGACTGTAATGTTTTCAAACCGTTATCCACACTGTTCACTGGCAGTGTGGACACACTGTAACATTTACAGTCTGTAACGGTTTGAATCCATTACAGCTTTTTCGAGTGTAGTGTGGACAGGGCCTGCATGTCTATGTAATTATGTATCTTTCTATCAATTGCATGTATTGCTGTTTTTACCTATTTCTAAAACAAACCTGCATATCATATTTTTTTGCACTCTGAGCGCATATTTATGAAACTGCATATTTGTATCCCACTTCTGCACAGACCTCGTACTTTCCTAATATTCCCAATATCATAAGCATAACTACTTTGCCCTCTATGAAAGTTACTATCACATTTTCTCTGCTAACAGTCCATCATTATTACACCTCACTTCCTGACATCAACACATTGCTTAAATATAACTTAGATCACCTCATGGACAAAAACCCTGTTTCTCTAAAAAAAACCTGTGTAAATAATCCCAAGGCTGAACATATGCCAGCCATTACTTTTGCGTGTACTGCCACCTTCTGTACCATCATGGGAATTTGCGTATGTTTCCCATGATGCTTTGCATTATTGGGGTATGTGCAATTGTGTTTTCTTTAAAATGTGGCTGTCTGGCCAATATCATCCAGGATAACACATACATCAGTGTCATTTGCTCTGGGGTTCTTATGTAAACCTATATTGCTTCCTCTTCCTTCCATTAAAATGTACACCTCCATGTATTTTCCTAATAATGTGTATGCCTTCCTTAGAACAGAAACTAAAACAGATCTTACTACTTACAAATCATTGTGTTGTTTCTCCATACCTCAACAGCTCCACACAACTTCACTAACTTCATTATGTAGCCATGGTGGATCTGACCAGAGTTTGTTAAACAGTGGCACCACTGTAGCCATTCTCCAATCGAAAGGTACTTCCTCCAACTCAAAGGACACATTATATATACATGCCAGTGATTTGGATATATGATCCTTCAGTTCCTTCAAAAATCCAGGATGTATTGAGTCTGGTACCGCAGATTAATCAGGCCTTAATTTATTTAATAATTCTTCAACTTCGACATCACTTATTACTAAGCTGAGCTCTCCTTGTTTTCTAAGATTGTAATGAATATTATCATTGTCCTTTTCCTCATAAACAGAGCAAAAAATTATCAGTAAAAACATCCGCCATATCCTTGGGTGATGAATGTTCTCTACTACCATCCATTATCGGGCCTATTTGGTTGTCCAATCTTTTGTGACCGTTTACATACCTGCAAAAGCATTTTCGATTATCTCTAGTATGATCAATCTTGAATTCTAGTTTACACCGCCCCTGTCTTATTGTTTTCTTTAATTTTTTTAGTTTACACTTATAGGCTTGTATGTTTTCATCAGATCCGTTCTGTTTTATTTTATCATATGCTTTTTTCTTTTCTTCAGATAGCTTTATAATTTTATTTGTACACCAAAGGTTCCATAAACCTATTTGCAGCAGCTGTTCCTACTTGGGAGTTGGTCCCATCTATATCTGGATAATTAAAATACACTACTATGATAACATCTCCTTCTGTAGCCATATTTTCAATGTCTTGTTCTATACTTGAGATGATCTCATTGTTGATATTTGGCGATCTGTAGAACATCCCTATGAACATTTTATTCTGTCCTTATTTGTACTGTCACCCAGAGAGATTCCACTTCAGAATTTTTATTTTTTGGTTTATATACCATACTATGCACGTTATTACTTATATAAACTGCTACTTCACCTCGCTTTTTATTCTGTCTGTCTCCTGAATATAAAGTGTAGCCCTCTATTTTATGATTCCACGAGACTCCTGTCTCCCACCAAGTTTCTGTAATTAAGCAGATATCCACCCTTTCTGCTAACTTGGCTTCTAAATCTGCTTTTTTACTTATATTCAAACTTCTAGCATTTATTGACCACAACTTCAGTCCATTAACCTTCTTGCTAGTTTTGTTAACTGCTGCTGCTTGGGCCCCAGTGTTGTTCTTATTATACCTTTCCCCTCTCCCCCTTTTATTCAGTTTAAACTAATATCTACCACTTTCTTAAGTTTGAACCCCAACTTTCTGCTGCCTTTTTTGCTTAAATGCAATCCATCTTGACAAAAATAATCAAATACATTGATAAAGTCTTCCCAATATGTGATGCATCCTTGTCCCTCCTTCAAGGTCCACTGCCTCTCCTGAGATGTCATATCTTTTTAGGGTTTCCCTTTTCACCAGGTCATAGTTTTCTGACTATGCAGTATCCATATTGCTATATGCAAGTTGGGCTTTTCCTGTCAGATAAGGTACCAGCCTTATTCCCTGTTGCTTCTATTGCCATTGGCAGGCTCTGGCGACCCTTTCAAAAATTGTCAGGTATGCTTCGATATTATCTGAGGGACATAGCTTTGTAAGTTTAATGTCTTTTAAGTTGTTTGTGTTTTGTTGATCTGCTGGACCTGTACCAGATCTTCCAACTTTGATAGGCTGCAAGGCGTCCAGCCATCTCTGCTCTTGTCGCTGCATCACTTCTCTGTTTCTCATTTTCTCTTTGTGTATAGCCCACCATTTAAAGAAGACAGACATGCTTTCTGGTTCTGTCCCTGTCTGTTTTTCTTCTTTCATCACTGGTGCCGTCTGTACAATCTCAGTTTGGACTTTTGTTTCTTCTAATTTGGCTGCCATTCTCCTGGTAATCTCTCCTCGGCTTGTTGCAGGCTCCATACCTTTCTTCTGTGCTTCCCTGATACCAGATCAAGTACCCACACACATAACTCTTGGCTTAGAGTATGCACAGTGTAAATCCCACTTTGGCTGACACCAGATGTTGTAGAGGCACAGGTCAGAAAGGATAGGCAGACCAGGAGCAGTTATAAAATTCACAAGTAGCATTTTATTATCAATAACAATAACATAACAAATTGTACAGGATGGCTCTTAATAGAAGCAGTTCAAACAAAACAAAGTCCTGTTTCTGAGGGAATCTCTAAATCAAAATCTGGAAAACTAAAACATTGCTGTATTTATAAGATGTCTTTGCTTGGTAGTTTTTAACTCGACATCCTGTCTTCATTAAGCTATATCTTCTGTTTTCACACAATGTAACAAAACTATGTCAGTTTCTTTCTGAGGCGAGACTACAAGTGCAGCAAAATAGAACATTCTGTCCAAAGCTTGTCTCCTGTTGATAGTTTTGTAAATGAGCTTGAGAAGGCCAAACGTTTTCTCAAGGTCAGACCCCCTGTATTACAGCTTGCTGTCTTTTCTAAGAAACCCAAATAATGTTCTGCAGTATTTCATCAAGATACAGTAAACCCTCGCTATAATGAACCTCATTATAGCACACCATCGGCTATTACAAACACTTGTCATGGCTCCCAAGAAATTATTACACCTATGAGCTGAGGTTTCACTTTCAGTATGCTCCCAATATCATTTCTAATGCCCTGCTCAAGCAGCTTTCCCTGTAACTGTTCTTACTGAGCCTTTCATATACAGTACTGATGCCCCGTCAGTATTCTGTACTCACATACAGTGCTGTCCATGATTGTAACAAACTGGATTGGTTTTGACTTCTGATTTGCTGCTTTCTATGACCGTGGACTTTCCTTCACCATTACACTGTCAGCATGGCCCATCTAGTGCTCCAGGTAGTGTTTTCCTGAGCTGCTACTACAGAGGCAGTGTTTTGAAAATGTTCTGTTAACTGATGGGCGAGGACTGCAGGCGATCTGAGTAGACTGGGCTGGTAGCACTATGCTTTTATGCCGTAGCTAGCTACTTTATGGTTTTGCCTTCACCTGTGCTGCTACAAAAGGGCATCTTTGTAAACAGGTGGCGGTTTTCACATTATAAACTTAGAGCATTTACTGGACTGAGGAGACAGGACTGCAGGCTTTGTAACTGGACCAATTTTGCACTACACCTTTGGTTTCGAGGCAGGCGGATGGCCAAGCTGGGTTGGGGGAACAATGTGGCAAGTATACTGCTATTGTTTTACTTTATTTCATTTACCTTTTAGAGTTAAGGTGCTCTTTTTCATAAAAAAAATCACAAACACATCACATTCCAGTGTCATACTGTGGCAACAGTATTGGGGAGATATACTGAAGCTCAGTTTGGTGAGTGTTTTCAGCATCCCTCATTGTAACAAACAGCGTACTATAACAAACATCAGTGATGGCCCCCAAACTGTTCGTTACAGTGAGGGACCACTGTAATTACATACATTTGCAAACCAAGGGATCCCAGTTTCACATACATATTCACATATATATTTTTAACCACAGAGAAGCAAGGGAAGAAAGAATAGACAGCAAGTGAAGAAAGGGAGATAGCAGGAGGAGACTGCAGGACCTTCTGAGTGGCCATTTCGTAAGTGCCACAAGAAAAAGATGTGATTACGCAATCAAAACAGGCAAAGACAGACAAGTGGCAGAAAAGGAGAGGGCAGGCCAGATCCTTGCTTTTAACTCCCACTGCATAACAAATGGAACATGGTCTTATTCAACCCTGTTATAAGGTGGTGGGTGCCAAAAACCACAAATAGCTTCTAAAATGGTTGGGATAGAATCAAGGGGATATTAGTTACTAAGTTGGAAGTGGGAAGTGGAAACACAGATAAGAAATGGCGAATAGTTTAAGCAAACATCCCTCAAAGACAGAAGATCCTGGAGAATGATAGGGTAATATGGGCAGAATGGATGGACCATCAGTCTTTTTCTACTGTCATCATCTGTGTTTCTGGAATCTCTGACTGAAGCCCCTTTCAGGACTGCTTCTTCCTGTTACTTGAACTATGTGTCATGGAATGTGTCATGCCTTGTGGCTACTACTTAGGCCAGAAGTGTCTAAACTACAGGCCTTGGCTCATAAACCACCTTTTCTGGTGTTTCACAGAGATCAGTTGGCATTGCATACACACCCTGAACTGTTTCCTGAAGTGGTGTCTGATTTTACATGAATCAGTTCATTGATTTACCTGTGTTCTTCCCTTCCCCTTGGCGTCCGAGTGAGGTGTTCTTACTCTCCTTAGGTGTGCACAGAACCCATCAGTACTATTGTGACCATAATAAGGACTGTGACCGGTCGTATACACTGTTTCCTTTGGCCCTGGCACCAGGGGTGGGCCATTTTCCAAGCACTGTCTGAATGGATCGCCTACATTGTGTTCTGCTGTGGGCAGGCAGGGCAGAACCTGCTCAGTACCATTACTGGACATGCCATATCTGGCATAGCAGTCTCGGTGGCCTGCTTCTGGTCAATTTCAGCAGCTGATATTGGCAGGACTGCTACCTGGCACACAGTCTATACTTTCAGTAAGCATTACAATTTGGATCTGATGATCTGTTGGACAGTGGGTTTCTACTTTTCTGACTTACAAGACTTGCTCTCCTGATTGGTAGGTCTGTTGTTTTACCAGTCACCTGATTGAGGTTAGGACTGCTTGGTAATCTTCTACTCTGTTATGGCTCTGTAGAGATACTGATAAAGAAGATATGTTTGTTATTTTCAGTTACAGGAGATCTTTGAGAGAATCTCTCTAGAGCCATAACCTTCCTTCCCCTTATTCCCCTGATATAATGGACCTTTCCTTTCAGCTTCTTAACATGGCATTACATAGTAAGTCTGCTAGGTAGCCTCCTTCAAGTACCTCAGCATCACCCTTGATCCGGCACTTAACTTCCACGGACACATACACCACCTCTGCACTGCTGTCAACACCAGAATTGGTTTACTGTACCGAGTCAAACACTGCCTCACCCCTTTTGCAGTCTCCTCCTCCATCCTAGCCTTTATTGACCACAGCATCCTAGTCTATGGTGCCACCGACACAGCATGTCCCTCCAAAGAGTTCTGTAGCCCTCAATAAAGCCTGTCGCCTTGTCCTTGGCTGTGACCGCATCATGCACACCTGCACCCTCTACCGGTTGTCCAACTGGCTTAACTTCAACAGTAGGCTCAAATACCACACCTTCCTGTTGGCTAAAAAGATCTCCGCAGGTCTATCCTCACCCGGACTCTCTTCTCTGGAATAGCCACCCACAGCTCTACAAACCCGCTTTCCTTGTTCCATGTTTCAGCACCTCCCTTGGCCAGTAAACCTTTTCCTACAGAGCCCCTCTATGGATGAATGCCACCCTAAACTCCATAACCTCTGAATGTAAGCTTGGATGATTTAAAACCCTCCTTAAGGATCATCTTCAGACCACTAATGTCTGTGATTGCCCATAGGCCTTATATCCTCTCCTCCATCTCAACAAAGGATTTCCTCCTGCACCTTCTTCCCCTGCCCCTTGTTCCTGCTTCATTGCATTAAGAATGTTGCCACTATCCCACCCTTTGGCTGGTAGTAGCTTAACACTGCTTCTTCTTGAATTTTTTGTTACATAACCTACATATTCAATCCAACAATTGTCTGTACGCTTGATACTCTGCTGTAAATTTTAATTGTGTTATCCTCCTTTGTTGCATAACTTGTCTTATGATGTGGAACCTTTGTAAATGAGTCACAGGCTCAAAAGTTTTTAATTACAAAATGTTCAGTAAATAAATAAAATAGTTTTATCTCAAGCACCACTTGCTGTGTGCTGAGCAGTGTTTGCTTAATTCCTCCTGCCTCTCTGTGCACGAGTGATGGATGTTTAGAACTCTGTTCAGTGATGGTGGGAAAATGAAGTAATTGGGGCACTTACATAGGCACCAATGTGCACTGATGATATGCACACAGACTTGTTGACGTGTGTAGCCCCACTGAGCAAAAGCTTTCCATGAGATCCTAAAGCTGGTGGCTTACAGTCCAGTGTTTCATGGCTATTTGGAGATCCTCTCGAAGATCTGCTGGTACTGGTAAGTAATGGACCTTTTCCAGTCATGGTATGGGTGGCACACATTTCCATCACTGCCAACAGATCCACCTGTGAACTTTATTTAATTCAGGAGAAAGGGGGATTGGGTGGCAAGGGGGAGATAGCTGCAGTTTTGTCAGTATTAGCACATCATTGGGCCGCAGTCGTAATATCACTGGTGTTCTTTCTAATAGCCTTGATTTGACTTGTCTAATAGCCAAAGGAACAAACAGACAGAATTGTAAAGGAGAGACATAGTGTAAAAAAGAACATAACACCCAAAAATGCAACAAAGGTACCCTTTATTTAAACATAAGGAGCAAGAACTAGTGCAGGCAGGAGATGCAGGCCAAACTCTAAGGCTATGTATGACTGAGAAGCTTTTTTAGGGGCCTTTATTTAATGTATGTCTGCCTACTGTCTGCATTTTAAACATATAGACTTGTTTTTTTACTCTGAGGGGAGTTAACTGCAGTTGTACTTTTATCTGTCAAGCTATTATCTGCATAATAAAAGTAAATTATTTTATTTTTTTTACTTGAGCGGGGGGGGGGGTGGAGATAGCAGCAGTTGTATTTTCTCTCTGTTTACCTACTGCCCGCATTTTTAAAGTGTAAACTAGTTTTTTTTTTACATGGGGATAGCATCAGTTATACTTTTTCTGTCTGCCTACTGCCTGCATTTTAAAAATGTAGTCGGCTTTGTGGCACCAGGCGACAGGAGAGTACTCTGGCATACTGGTGACCCAGGTTCATGCCGTGCACTCCGGCACCCGGGATGTCAGGAGCAGAGACTGGTATGGAGGGTGAAGGAATGTCCTATAGATGCTCTCGTTCCAGGGGAGGGAGGCTTGCAATGAATACTCTAGTGGCTCCTGGTGGTGGCTGGTAGAGGTGCAGGTGGTGGCGTGGATGGCCACGTTCTATCAGGCATGCCCCATACTAGCCATGTGTGGTAGGGAGGAGGGTGGAGAGAACATGTTCAAGGAAAATGGTGCGCCAGTACACCAGATGACAGCCTCTCTGCCTCTCCCCACACCTGGACCCTCCCCAGCGCACTCAGTGGTCACGCCATCCCTCTCTGTACTGCAACAACACTCCTCCACTAGGCTGCAGCGCAGCCCTAAGGGGGACAAGCCGGTCAACAGAGAGGGATGATAAGGAGCTTTCAGGTGTATGTTCCACAACAACAGCCAGGGGAGTCCCCTGACAGGAACATTCTGGCCGCTTAGGTGTCCAGAGGTCTGAAGTGGATGTGTGTCCCAGTAGAGTGCAGTCAGGGGGTGAAAATACAAAGCACGGACAGCACACAGAGAGTGCTAAATATGTAATTTAATTTAGAAATTTCAACAGATTACCATAAATAAAGTGCAGACAGTGCAAGGAACTCTACTGCAAAACTAACCCCGATTTAAAGGGATAACAACCATGCAAATTGAAAATAGGTTCTTGAAAAAACAGCCCACATTTTAAACCTTCCATTATTAAATAACAGTTAAAGAGGCTGTTAGTCCATACCTCACATTCATGACCTACATAAAGCACTTAAAAAACAGTGCAGAAACAGTATAGTAAATTTATAAATTAAATCCAGGGAACTGATTAAATAATCAGAGGCTGCTACATGGGAGTTCCCCAATCAAAGTACTTAGAAATAAAGACAGTGAAACTATAGATAAAGGGAGGCAAAAAATAAAACAAATTTGTATCACCAGTCTGTGAAAGAAAGGGTATGGTGGTAAAAAGAGGTGACCCTGTGGGGGCCCGAAGGAGAGGGGTGTCAGTGGGCATAGTAGGGGCAAAAAGAAAAAGAAACGTAAACATCTTTTTTTTACTGAGGGATGACAGCTACAGTTGTACTTTACTATGTCTGCCTACTGCCTGCATTTTAAAAGTATAAACCAGTTTTTAGGGCTGCAGTGTGCAGAGTCCTGCAGGCCTCCTGCAATCAAAAAAGAAGATTTTTCCTTCCGAAGAACGTTTAGGAATTGCATCACAGTCGCCTCCGTGTCCTTGAAGCACTCCGCAGTGTCAACGCATGTTTCCCATAGCACTGTTTTTATCCCGTCATCTGTCAGTCTGCACATGCGCAGTAGTGCTCACTTCGTTTTCTCACTGCAATAGCAGCGCATGAGGAGCTCTCCTAGTGGTACCAGACACCAAGATCAGTTATTTGGGGTCCAGAGACACAAGGGCTGCTGTGGAGAAGCTGCAAAAAATATGTATTTAAAGAGTGCCAGTGAGTGGTATGAAACTGAATTTATACACACTAATGACCCGTTCATGAATATTAATGAACCCTGTCTGCCTTCTGCTCATTGCAGGGTTCATTAATATTCATGAGCGGGTCATTATTATGTATAAATGCAGTTTCATACTGCTCATTGATACTCTTTAAACACATATTTTCGCAGCTTCTCTGCCATGCCACCTTGTCTCTGGACCCCTGCAGCCAACCCTCCCTGTCAGCCCCCTCCTTAAACACAACACTGACTCTGGGGATGCCCAATCCCCCAGTTTTGCAGCCCCTTTGTGTTGTTGTAACCCCAGAAAGTGTTCCACCCAGCTGACCCTCCCTCTCAGCACCCCCCCGACAAACACAGCACTGACACTGGGGCTGCCCAATCCCCAGTGTCACATCCGGAAATAAAGAAAACCTTCCCTCGTAGTTTTTTCTTCTTTAATAAACCCTGTAAAAAGAAAACTGTCCATCGGTGTCTGTTGCAGCTGTTCTGTCCCCTCACCCAGCCCTCTCACTCAGCACCCACCACCCCGCATCCCCCAAGCCTTCACTTACCCACTGGGGGTCCAGCACCATAATCTTCTGTGGACTGCAGATATGTCTTCACTTTTCAAAGTCGGACCATGAACTGAGGAAACAGGTATACAGTTCAATGTATTTCAGTGGGACTTTGAATTTAGTGGCATAACCTAGCCATTTTTGCATATTTTTGTCCCACGTTTTCAGCATGCCTTCTTTGGGACTCTACCTCATGAACATTTGCATTGACAGGCAGATCTGTCCCAGAAGCTGATTTCGTGGTCCCTGAGCAAAATCACTTTTTGGGCAGGATTTGAAAATTTTCTCTGTACTTGTTCATGAGGCAGGCCATAAGAAGGCTATGTTGAACATTTGGTGTAAAAATATTAAAAAAACAACAAAGTTATGAGCCTACATTGAATTTTGTGAACACAGGCTCGTAACTTTGGTAATTTGCAATTTTTTCCCCCCAGATTTACGGCATATCCATTTCGTTACAGCACCACAATAATGTGACAGCTGTCATTTTTCAAATCCTGGCAAAAATGTGTTTTTACAACCCAAAAGGTGATTGCACAGTTAGTGGCAAAATCAACTTTTGGGCAGGAGTTCAACATTTTCTGTGCCCTTGTTTATGAAGTGGGATCATAAGAAAGTTATGTTGACATTTTGGCATAAGAAGTATTAAAAACAAAGTAATGAGCCTATGTTGAATTTTGTGAACACATGCTCATAACTTTGGTCATTTTCAATATTTTCACCTCAAGTTTTCAACATAGCCATTTCTGGATTGACAGAAAGCTCTCTGTCAATGTTCATACTGAGAGTCTCACCAACAAGCTCAAAACCAGCTTAGGGTTTTTCTTTAGAAATAGGGCGCTGTTCCCCCCCGTGGCTAGGTTAAGACTCGTCCAAGCAACGTTCTTTTCTCTCCTTGACTATGGCAACATGATCTACAACTGCACTTCAGGCACAAACTGGATGTTATGTTCCACCATGCACTGCACTTTGTCACCAGTGCTCCATGCCGAACGCATCACTGTGACCTTTACGCAGTCGTTGGATGGACGTCCCTTTCAAACAAGCGCTTGATTCACTATGGTATGTATGCGCTCAAAATACTCTTAAACAAGCTCCTGGGGTACATCTCCTCTCTCATCCATATTTCCCACAGTACTTACTACTTGAGTAAATCAGCTTACATCCACCTGGACACGCCTAGGACACATACTACCATCGGTAAAAGCGCCGTTTCCTATGCGCTTCCTGCAGCCTGGAATAGACTTCAGTAGGCCTCAAGCTGACCAGCACTGTCTCGATAAATTTATTCAAATCTCTAGCCACAAGAGAGCTTAAAGAAGTGTGCAATTGCCACAGGACCTAGCCTCTTCTCTTATCACTTCCTACCCACCCTTCCACTCCCCTGTCTTCTCCCCTTCCTCCCACCCACCACCCCTCCCTCCTCCTTCCCTTCTTATTTCTTCCATCCCTTATCCTGCTTCCCCTACTCCCTATGCCCTTGCTCTTGTACTCCCCTTCCTCTCACTTCCTCAAGTCTCCCTTCCTCCCCATCTCCAACCCCTTCCCATCACATCCTCAACCCTTTCCCACCTCTACCCCGACACATGTGCACTTAACTCTAATCTCCACTTCTTTGCCCTCTTCTCCATCCCTATCCTTCACTCTTTCTCCTCCCCACCTTCCCCTCCATCTCAAGCACTCTTGCGTGATCCCCATGCACGTAACTCCCATCCTCCCTCCCCTTCATCCTTTCTCTTAATACTACATCATCTCCTCACTTACCCCCTCCTCCCCACCATCCCCTCACTTACCCCCTAGCCGAATCCGTCATTCTCCCTCCCAGGTACTCTCTTACCTACCATCAACTTTTTCTTTCCTCTAGCCCCTCCCCAGTATGTCTTATCTCGGTTTACTAGTAAACCACCACCTACCAGTGTTACAGTCCTCCCCTTCCCCACGCAGTTCTCCCTTTCCTACTTAATTCTCTTCTATACTTCAAAAGGCTACCTAGCACTTACTTCAATGCTGTATGCTGTTTGTTTAATGCACCTTGCTAGCGTCCTCCCTACCCTTCCTCTGTTACAAACTTAAAAATGTTATGCATTAAGATTTCTGTTGCTGTCATGTAAAGATGTTATGCATTGTGATCACTAGTACTGTCATGGAACTATCCCACATCTTGTGACTTCAATGTTTCTTTGCTCTAAGTGTGTTTGTATACCACCTACCTTTGTTTATTTTTTTTTCTCTTTCTATTTTTACCTGTCACTGTATTGTAACCAGGATCTCCTTGTAAATGAGCCTGCTCAATAGAGTTTTTTCCTGCAATAAACTTGAATTGAATTGAACTTTACAGCACCTCATGAATGTGACAGCTGTCGTTTATTACACTTAACTGCAGCCCTTGTGGCTTCTGCCAGATCTTGTTTACGTAGGGAGGGGTTAGCTGCAGTTGTACTTTTCTCGGTTTGCTTACCACCTGCATTTCAAAAACATAAACCTCCTTTTTTTTCTAGGTGGGATAGCTGCAGTTGTATTTTGCTGTGTCTGACTGGTGCCTGCATTTTAAAAGTGTGAACTTGTTTTTTACTTGGGTGGCACAACAGTTGTATTTACCCCTGTTTTGCTACTGCCTGCATTTTAAAAGTGTAAACTTGTTTTCTTATTCCAGGAGAGCATAGCAGTTGTATTGGACTCTACACCAGGCTACTACCTGCATTGTAAAAATGTGAACTTGCTTTTTATACTGGGAAGGGGGCATTACAGTTGTATTGCACTCTATATCAAGTTTCTGCCTGCATTTTAAAAGTGTAAACTTATTTTTTGCACAAGAGATACTGTAGCTGCAGTTCAATTCTACTCTAGCTCCGACAACTACCTGCATTACAATAATGGGATTCTAGGAGTATGGATAAGTTTACTATCCGCACATTGGCAGTTCTACTGGAAGTGCTGATTTGTTGGAACATGTTTAAGTTCCTCTCACCGCCCAGGCAGTATGTCCTCTGGTGCCACCCCACAATGTCAGATCTTCCTTAACACTGGAAGAGTTCAGTCTCCTTCGCAGCTCCATGTGTTGTAGGGCCTAAAGTGTACCACAGGCAAATTTCTTTCCTTTTTCAAAACGTGTCTTCGGTATTACTTATTTTCCTCAGTTCTGCTCCTGCCTCAGTGATGAAAGATGGAATACGAAGAAGCAAAGCCAGCTCCTGGCTTCAAATTTTGCACCATGTGCCAATAGAAGATGTCACACATGGACCCACACATATCTTGTCTCTACTGCCTGGGAACAGCACACAATGTTTTGGTCTGCGGCCTGTGTCAGATGATGCTCCCTTCTTCACTGGAGGATTGTGTGGCCTGATCTCGCCTTGGCCAGCTAGCCAATTGGGACCCTAAACTATGGCCAAAAGGCCTCAGAAAGGCCTCTGCTGTGGCAGGGTCAGTGGCCCAACTCATGGCTATGGAAGAAGCAGTGGCCAGTGCTGTGATGGGCACCTCATCGGCTTCAGTGCTGCTTCCACCTGGGGCCAGCTTCAGAGCATCCTTTACCAATGAATTCTGGGAGATGTGTAGAGCCCACCTGGTCTTCAGGGAGAGCCCTGCCCCCCATTGTAAGAAACACAAGCACCACTGGCTCTGGTCATGGGACCAGGAGAGATTACTCTCCTCCTGCTCCCTCGACTCCCTGACTGGTTGACACATATTGAGTGCTCAACTTCGGTCGAGCCTTCCTTGGTAAAGGGCCAGGTCGCAAGTTCCACAGTGCTCCATTGGACTTGCTGACCTCAACACCAGCCAGTCAAGTGGTTGAGAGTTTCTTTGACCCTGTCAACTATTTATCAGAAGAAGTCGATGAGGAGTCGATATCCAAGACTCCAGTGTTCCCAGTCCTCACCCACGAGGACATGGACCGGTCCGTGTCTCCGACCGGCTCCACTCAGGAACAGACTCCACCAGAGGTTGTTCCACTGAAGCCGGTGCACATTATATACACTGTATCTCCAGTGGCTTCATCTCTGTGTCAATCCTCAGATCGACGGTTGAAGCTGAGATCTAAGTTGAGGTGTCACTTACCCATTCAGTCTTGCTCGACTGGGAGGCATCGACATTCCTTAATGACCTTGGATGAGGAGAGGCTCTGTCATTGCATGCAGTAGCGCTGCAAGGAACTCCTGCGGCAGTAGTAGACCATGGCAGTACAGAGTAGGGCTCTAGCCCCAACTCCTGTGTTTGACTAGCCCATGCCAGTCTGTCCAAATCAGTTGTCTCCAACACCTATCTCTCCATCTTTGCTGGTGGCTGAGCCTCCACTGTGACCTTTGGTGGGAGCCCTGACCTAGGGCTCCCATGCTGCAGCCAGCTTTCCGGACCAGCTGTCAGTGGAAATCACCCAGTCAGATGACTCTGAGGTGGTCTAGGGCTGCAAATGGTCTTCGGCCATTTTTGAGGAATCCTTGGGCAACTCGGATGGCTCATCCATGCAGTCATCAAGGACACATACCTTCAAGTGTGGATCATTAAGAAGCTAACTACCGACCATGGGCTGGTGCCATTCCAGGGTCTACTCTGTCTCATTTCAGAGTCCATGTCTATCACTCTGGAGCCTGTTAAGAAAAGGGATAAGTACCCTTTCACAGATATCATCAATAGGGACAAATCCCCAAAGGTTGCCTTACCCATGGCTGAGGCTATTTTGGGACCAGATCTGGAGCTTGGCAGCATCCAGCATCCTGCCCGACACCCTCTGCCATGTGGTCTGCAAGTACACGCTCCCTACAGAGGCTCGTTTTCCAGGGTTTCATACCACCACTTCGCCAATGGTCTGGTCTAAGACTTGGCTTTCTGTAAGTCTGGAAAATACAGGGATGTGGACAGGCCCCGAGCAAGGAGTCCAACAAGCTTTACCATGCAGCCAAGGAGGTCTACACCACCTCCTTTCCCGGTCTCCATCAGGCGAATTACACCATGATGATGGCCAACTTTGGGAACTCGTTGTTTGGGAGTGCATGATAATGGCCTCTTTTACCTGCTTGTTGACAAGCAGCTAGCAGTGAATGTAGTCAGAGACCAGGATCAAGTGCTGGCTAAACGCCAGCTCCAGACGGCCATAGACGTGGGCGACTCCTGTGCCCATACCATGGCAGCAGCCATCGTGACTCATTGCAGGGCCTGGCTGAGACTCTCCACCTTCACAGTGGACACTCTGTACAAGCTGGCTGATGCCCGCTTCTTTTTGACCCATGGTTGAAGGTCATCTCATGAGAACTGAGAAGTCCAGTGCCACCCTGGACTATGTGGCTTTGTACCAGAAGGACCTGAAGGCCCAGAAACCAAAAATAAGGCCTTTAAATTTTGGTCCTTTCAGCCACAGCAACCTCTGCAGCAACAGACCAGCGGGGGCATTACCAGGCCTTGCACCCCAATGCCAAGTTTTCTGTCCAGGGGCCCAAAACTGGTGGGGGTTGGGGGAAGTGGTGTCCCTCCAAAACTGTCCATTGATGGATCAGGAGGGTTCAATCTACTACCTGTCCAAGCCCTGACACAGCTACCTGTGGGAGGTCAACTTTGCCACTTCTAACCACACTGGTCCATCATTACTACAGACAAGTGGGTTCTCAGGGTGGTAGGCAGAGGGTTGACTCTCAGTTTTGAGGCTCTCCTGACTTACCAATCCCATGCTCCGAGGGAGTCATTGGTGTCATATGACACGCTACCCACCCTCATTGAGGAAGTTGCTCAGCTCCTTGCAAAAGGGGCTATAGCCCATATCTCAGATGCCCTGGCAAGTCAGGGTTTGTGTCCAGGTACTTCCTGGTCCCGAAATGGATGTGGGGCTGGTGCCCCATACTGGATCTGCATGATCTCAATCAATTCATGCAGAAGCATAAATTCCAGATAGTCACTTTGAACCAGATTATACTATCCCTGGAGCAGGGCATGTGGTTCTGCTCCCTGGACTTCCAGGATGCATTCATCCATATCCTAGTCCTTCCCATTGGTGGCACCTCCAGTTTCCTGCAGAAGAGGTTCTCTATCAATTCCAGGTCATGGCCTTTTGCTTCTCATCTGCACCTAGCATCTTCACCAAGTGCATGGCAGTGGTGGAAGCTTTCTTGTGGTGCAAGGGCATCAGAGTATACCCCTACCTGGATGGCTGGCTGATTGCTGAGCCATCTAAGGAGGCCATGGAGTGGTCCAGGGATCTGGCCATCCAGACCTGCAGAGACTTGGGCATCTTGGTCAACTCAGCCAAGCCATAACTGATCCCCTCACAGGTGATTCACATCATTGGGGCAGAGCTAGACTCCCTGTGGGCTAAGACCCGCCTCCCTGCAGACCAGGCACTGGATCTTACCTTCTTTGTCTAATCATTTCAGATTGGGCACTTGTGCCCTGCCTGGGTCTTCCTGCATCCTGCACTAGCATGGTCCAGTGGGCCTGCTGGCAGATGCGGCACCTGCAGTGGAACGTCACTGGTCCCAGTACCTAGGACACTTGGACCATCTGGTCACAGTGACCCAGTCAACGTGGGTCCAGTGGTGGCTGGTCCCAGAAGATCTGGAGAAAGGAGGGCCTTTTGTCCACCCAGAACCAACCGTCACTCACAATGGCATGTCTCTGGTGAGGTGGGGTGGGGAGTGCACCTGGGGGACCAGGGCCCATGGGTTCTAGTCACCCAGGGTGTCCCATCACCACATCAGCCTATTGGAGCTCCATGCAGTGTGACTGGGTCTGATAGAATTTGCTCTTTTGGTCAGGAGTCAGATTATGCAAGTCCAAACAGACAACAGTACGATCATTTTCTACATGAACAGTCAGGATGGTGTGCACTCCCTTCTCTTGTGTCAGGAGGTCCTCTGCACTTGGACTCTCATGGGCATCCTGGGTGCAGTTCTCCTGGCAATTCATGTTGTCAGAGCAGACAGGTAACAGATGCTGTCAGCTAGGCGGAAGAGATGATGCACAAGGGGTTTCTGCATCAGGAGATAGTGAGCCACCTGTTTTCCCTGTGGGGCACACCTGTGGTGGATCTGTTTTCCTCCTGGGAGAATGCAAAACTGAGGCTGTTTTGTGCCTGCCTTCCACAGTCCAGGACACTGATGGGATCCTTTTGCAAAGACCTGGACCCCAGGCCTCATATATGCCTTTCCTCCCTTCCCTCTGATCCACAAGGTGGTGGTCAAGGCCCAGAATAACAAGCCACGGATGATCCTGGTAGCTCCGGACTGGCCATGGCAGTTCTGATTCCCGCATCTCAACCTCAGCAGCAGGCCTCCTGGCATTTGCCTCTTCACCTGGACCAGCTAACCAGACAAGTGGGGAAGGTCAAGCACCTGGACCTTCAGTCCCTGCACCTCACAGCTTGACTCCTGAGCACCTAGAGTTCCAGGTTTTGAGCCTTTTGGAAGATTTGCTCCACATTGTGGAGGCCTGCCAAAAAGAGTCAACCCACCAGTGATATGCTTTTAAATGGAAAAGGTTTTCCATTTGGTATCAAGATAAGGAGCTTGATCCCCTTTCTTGCCCTGTGGCTAGTGTCCTAGAGTACTTCTGGTCCCTCTCCCAGATGGGGCTGTGAGCGATGATCCTCAAGGTACACCTGACCACCATTTCTACATACTTACCACAGACTGATATGTCGATGGTAGCCCAAGAAAATGTGGTTGGGTGCTTTCTCAAGGGCCTGGACCACCTGTTCCCTCTGCTGCTTGAGCCACTTCCACCATGGGACCTATTGCATGTGATGGCTTTGTTCATGGGCAAGATTTTTGAGCCCAGTGCATAGGTATAACATGTCACACCTGTTGTGGAACATGCCTTTCTTGGTGGCCATCACATCTGCCAGAAGGATCAGTGAGCTTCAGGCACTATCAGTGAAGTCTTCATATCAGGTCTTCCACAGGGACAAGGTCGTCCCTCACCCCCACACGAAGTTCCTCCTGAAGGTTGTATTGGAGTTTCACCTTAACCAGGTGATGAACCTTCCAGTATATTTTACCAACCCATCTTCAGACACCGAATGCAGACTCCATACTCTAGACCTGCAGATGGCATGCTCCTACTATAGAGTGTGCATGGCCAGAGTTCAAGGTGAGGCTCACCATCTGTTTGTAATATACACTGCAGCTGTACTTGGCAGACTGGCAGTAAAATGGACATTGGAAGGTGGATCACATCCTGCACTGACCTCTGCTATAGGTTGTCTGATAGGGAGCCTCCTGCAGGACTTAGGGCTCATTCCATTAAACATACCACAGCCTCACTGGCTGCTTCCAAGCACATTCCTATCTAGTAGATTTGCAGGGCTGTCACTTGGAAGTCAGCACACGCCTTCATCTCCCATTACAGCATCGTCCTAAAGTCTCATCAGGATGCTGGATCTGGGACCTTGGTTCTCCAATCTCTGTTCACCATGTAGGGGTGCATGCCTTGCCCCCTCCTCCTGCAGAACTGCCAATGTGTGGATAGTGAACTATATCCATGCCCCTAGGAAAATAGGTTACTTACCTGTAACTGTTGTTTTTGGAGTGATACAAAGTTCACATTCACACCATCCACCCGGACTCCCTTGGCAAGTGGCACACGGATCCCTGCTTCCACTGTGCAAGATTTGATGTCATGGGGCAGAGCCGGAGGATACACTGCCGAGGTGGTGGGAGTAGCTTAGCTTAAAGATATTCTGATGAATCAGCATTTCCAGTGGAACTGCCAGTGTGTGGATGTGAACTACATACCACTCCTAGAACTGCGGTTATAGGCGAGTAACCTATTTTTTGTTTTATATGGGAGGGGAGTGGCTGCAAATTTATATTTTACTCTGGCTCTGGCTACTGCCTATATTCTAATAATGTGATTTACATTTTATTTCATGGGGAAATTGTCATGTGGTTCTGCTTAATTGACATAAAAATATTTGTCCTATTTTATTACCATGTTTCATTACCATAACCCTACTGTAATTTTTTAATCCAGCCATTAGCATACATCATGTGAACAGGGTCTGACAAATGAGGAGTCAGAATTGGTCAGACCTGTTCTATAAATACCACCAATCAAAACAAGAAATAGAAATGTTACACAGAGCGAATCATTTAATCCAAAGTATTCTTAAATGGGAATGTTTTAAAAAACATATTCCTGAGGTTAAATCTCAACAAAATCGATTTAGCTGTAAAAAAGGTAAAGTAAAAATGTCTGACACATTTGTTTCATTGCTGTAAGACAATACTAATAAAATATCTGTTTTTAGTCAGCAGGAGCACTGAGTGCAATGAGAATTGGAGTCAGCAACCATTGCTTGGGGAATACCAGCTATGCCACTTAACAGAGAAGTTACATCAGTATCCTCAGTGTGGGAAGAGTTCCCATGACTTTCATCTCATTTCTGTGCAGCAACAGATTCATAAAGGAGAAAAGCAATATAAATGTACTAAATATCAGAGGAGTTTAAACAAGCAAAATCCAGTTAAATGTACTGACAACAGTTTTACAGAGCAGCCTGAAACTATAACAGAGCAAATTTACAAGAGAAAAAGAACATCTAAATGTGCTCAATGGGACAAGAATTGTACAAAGTGGGGTAACCTGATAACACATCAGGGGGTTCACATGGGGGAAAGACCTTATAAATGTACTGAATGTAACAAGAGTTTTACCTTGAAGGGTAACCTAATAAGACACCAGCGGGGTCACACAGGGGAGAAACCATATAAATGTGCTGAATGTAACAAGGGGTTAACCCAAAAAAGTAACCTAATAATACATCAGCAAATTCACACGGGAGAAAAACCATATACATGTGCTCAGTGTGACAAGCGTTTTAATACAAAGGGTAAACTAATAATCCATCAACAAATTCATATGGAGGAAAGACAGTATAAGTGTCCTGAATGTAACAAGAGTTTTGCACAGAGGAGTAGCCTAATAAGACATCAAGGAGTTCATACAGGGGAGAAACCGTATAAATGTGCTGAATGTAATAAGAGGTATGCTCAGAGGAGTAGCCTAATAAGACACCAAGGAGTTCATACAGGAGAGCAACCATATAAATGTGCTGTATGTACTAAGAGGTTTGCCCGGAAACAACACCTAATAAGACATCAGTGGGCTCACATGGAGGAGAAACCATATAAATGTAGTGAATGTAACAAAAGTTTTAAATCACAGAATAGCCTCATGATACATAAGCAGATTCACTCTGGGTTGAGACCATATAAGTGTACTGAATGTAACAAAAGGTTTGCCAGGAAGAAAGACCTAATAATGCATCAGCGGGTTCACACGGGGGAGAGGCCATATAACTGTGCTGAATGTAACAAGAATTTTTCGCAGAAGAGTGATCTGATAAAACATCAGCGGGTTCACACGGGGGAGAGACCATATAAATGTGATGAATGTAATAAGAGTTTTGCCCAGAAGAGTAGTCTAATAAGACATCAAGTAGTTCATACAGGGGAAGAACCATATAAATGTCCTGAATGTAACAAGAGGTTTGCCAGGAAGAGTGACCTAATAAGACATAAGCAGGTTCATACGGGTGAGAGACCATATAAATGTGCGGAATGTAATAAAAGTTTTGCATCACAGAGTTATTTCAAAACACATCAGCGAATTCACATGGGAGAGAGACCACATACATGTGCTGAATGTAGCAAGAATTTTATCCAGAAGGGTGACCTGATAAAACATCAGCAAACTCACTCTGGAGGGTTAGCGGGGATTCATGCAGTTGACCGCTTTTTGGCGAATCCTCAGAGTCTGATGACATAAAAGAATTTGAGCAAGAGGGAGTGTATAAATACCTGGGAATAGATGAAGGAGCAACAGTACAACATGAACAAATGAGAGTAAAGGTAAGCAAGGAATATTTTAGAAGGTTGAAGCTAATTCCGAAAACTGCTTTGACAACACGAAATAAAGTGCAAGCTATAAACCAACTCGTCCTTCCAGTGATATCATACAGTTTTGGTGTGATAGACTGGCCACAGAAAGTGTTGAACCAGCTAGATATAAAAACAAGAAAAATGTTTCATGCTCACCAATTAATATACAAAAACCACTGCATGCCAAGATTATACATACCAAGGTCGGAGGGAAGAATGGGCCTCATTGAGATTGATTACACATACAGATCCACAATAGTGGGGCTATATCCATACTTACTGACATCCTTGGACCCAAATATAGTCAAGGTCTTGCGTCATGAAGAAAATAAGCCTAAGATGACTTCACTCATCAAATTAGGAGAAGCCTTCAGAAGGGTAGCAGAGATTGATGTCAATCCATGTGTAGATAAGGAACAGTCAGCAACAGAAAGTGCAAAGAATCAGAAAAAGGAGTATAAGGACAAAGACCAACAGAAAAGAAAAAACAAATGGAAAGCCCATAATTATAGTGGAAAATACAGGGAGCTACTGGAACAACCACATGTCGATCAAGCCCTGACCCATGAGTGGTTAAAAAGAGGTGAATTTAGGTCACGAGATGAAAGACTGATAATGGCAGCCCAAGATAGTGGGCTACGCACAAGATGGTTCACAAAATCCATAGAAAAAACAGGCAAAACAGACAAGTGCAGGTTCTGTAGTACAGAATTAGAAACAGTTGCGCATCTCGTGGCTGGATGTGAAGTACTCATGGCATTAGGCCTGTATACCGAAAAACACAACAATGTAGCAAGACTGATCCATTGGAAACTGTGCAAACACTATAATATACAGGTAGCAGAGAGACACTGGAAACATGAACCACAGAGAATGAAGAAGTAATGATCACATAGGATCACCCAATACCAACAGCCAAGAAAGTGGAAGCAAGAAAACCCGATATTGTAATACAAGAAAAGAGAACAAAGGTAGCATTGCTGATTGAAATAGCCACCCCTAGTGACTACAGTGTCCTGCGTGACAGAGAGACAAAAAGCATGAAATATCAAGATATGCAGTCAGAAACCAAACTGATGTGGAACAAGGACACACAAATTGTTCCAATAGTGCTTGGAGCAATGGGACTAATCAAAAAGAACTTTCAGGCACATTTAAATATGTTACCAATACATGTGACACCTCATGAACTTCAAAGGGAAGCCATCTTGGGGACGTTGCCTGTGCTAAGAAGAGCGCTCTCAGCAAACATCAAAGACTAATACAGTACTAATTTCTTGAGTTTTGAATATGCCCTGGCTAAAGAATGGGGTCCATTCTTGCCACAGTATTAGAAATTCCTAAACATTTGGAGACACTAACCCCATGGGAGAAACCATATTAATGTGCTAAATGTAACAAGAGGTATGCCCTGAAACATAACCTAATAATATATCAGCAGTTTCACACAGGGATTATAAAATGGGTCTCAAAAATCCTGTAACCTCATTGGTTAAAACATGTCACATGACCATGTGTAAATCCTGTAACAGATGACCAGTAAAAATCCCACTGTTCAAATGGTTATGTTCTTTGAATCCACTTCTTTTTTTTTTTAAATTTTTTATACAGATTTACTTTATAATCACAATGATGCACGTCAGGGCTTTACACACTTCTTGTGTGGTTAAAGTCATTTGGCTGTGCCTTGTGACACACGACACAAGGTGTGTGTAAATCCCACAACACACGCCATGTCATGCATTATTGCTTAACTATAACATACATGTAGCAGAGAAACACTGGAAACATGAACCACAAAGAATCACAGAGAATTTATTGATTTAGGAAATCGTAATTACAACCCTTTGAGTCATAGACTCGTTTCCAAAGGCTCAACGTCAGAATAAAACATAGACATTCCTACAGTACGTACATAGAATAAATGTGGGTGAGCAATCATATAGAGTGTAAGTACAATGAGCACTGGTTAATGTCTATACATTTGGTAACTAAAACAGGGCAGAGCTATCGACATATTTACCTAATGAACAGTTAAGACCTATACAATTGGTAGCTAAAGCAATGCATGATATGAGTTAGTAGTAAGGCACCTCAGTGAGGCCTTGTCTTATACATAATACAATGCATGAAGAATGAAGCAGTAATGATCACATGGGGTCACCCTGTACCAAATGCCAAGAAAGTGGAAGCGAGAAAACCAGACTTTATAATAGAAGAAAAAAGAACAAAGGTAGCATTGCTGCTCAAAATAGCCACCCCCCAGTGACTACAGTATCCTATGCACAGAGAGGCACAAAATCATGAAATACCAAGATATGCAAGCAGAAACTAAACTGATGTGGAACAAGAACATACAAATCGTTCTGATAGTGCTTGGAGCAATGGATCTAATCAAAAGGAACTTTCAGGCACATCTAAATATGTTACCAGTATCTGTGACACCTTATAAACTGCAAAAGAAAGCAATCCTGGAGACACTGTGTGCACTGAGAAGAGCACTCTCAGCAGAGATCAAAGACTAATGCAGTACTGATTTCCTGATTTTTGAAGATGCTCTGGCTTAAGAATGGGGTCCATTCCAAATCCCTGAATATTTAGGGACACTATCCCCTGTAGAAACCATATAAATGTGCTGAATATAACAAGAGTTTGACACCACAGAAAAGCCTCAAGACACACCAGTGAATTCACACAAGGGTGAGACTATAGAAATCTGCAGAATAGGATATGATTTGTGCACTGGTGGTGAGAGGAGTGCCAGTCAGGGAGAAGGCTTGAAAGCAAAATTGCAAGGTGTTTGGGGAATTTGGGACTGTGTGTTTTTCTTACTGCAATAGGAAATTGGTCATGCTAGGCTGGTGCAAGGGAAGGCTCTGATGCAAGATGCTCCAGCACTATAAAGAACTAATGTGACAGCAGCTAATATTTTCTGGGGTTAAGCCAATTACTGCCCCTACCCTGGCTCTTCCATGGCTTCCACCACTGAGGCCGCAGCCTATTCTGGCCTATCCGCCCATTCAGGTGGAGGCACCTCCTAAGCAGCCAAAGGATGGTCCCACTCCTAAGGATGTTTGTACCTCTCCTGGGATTCCTCGTCGGCTGTCTCTCACGGTGACTCCTGATAGACTTCGCAGGGTTAGTGGGGATTCATGCGGTTGACCGCTTTTGTGGCGCATCCTCAGAGTCTGATGACTCCTCCCTGCATTCCCATCTGTTGGATGCTGAATCGGGAGGATTTGTTTATGGAACAAGGTCCAACTTCCCTTGGGGGCTTTCTCCATTTGATTTCAGAATCTAGCGGGATCCAGATAAAGCCCATCCAAAAACAGGCCAAATATCCCTTAACTGAAATTTTTGACCAAGGGGACTCCTCTGGGGTTGCCTTGCCAGGGTCTGCCTCTAGGGTTCAAGGCTTTACCACCTTGCCGTGCCCTCACCCCATGGGAGGACATGGTATCCGCAGACATGCTGTCAGCCCTCGGGAGGACATTGCCCAGCTCCTCCGAAATGAGGTAGTGGCTCAAGTCCCAGACCCTCCAATAAGCCTAGGGTTTGTCTCCAGGTACTTCCTGATCCCAAAGTGGATGGGGGGGGGGGGCTGGCGCACTAACTTAGATCTGCATAACCTGTACAAATTCCTTTGGATGCACACATTCAGGATGGTCACTCTGTCTCCGATCATTCCATCCCTGGAGCAGAACATGTGGTTCTGCTTTCTGGATCTTCAGGACACATTCTTTCATGTTCCCATCCATCTGTCCCACTACTGCTTCCTTCGATTCCATGTGGAGGGGAAGCTCTACAAGTTCCAGGCCATGACCTTTGGCCTCTCCTTAGTTCCCAGGGTCTTCACCAAGTGCATTGCAGTGGTGGCAGCCTCCCTGAGACGTCAAGGGGTCCGGGTGTATCCCTGCCTGAATGACTGGCTTATAGCAGGTCCCTCCAGGGAGGGAGTGGAGTGGACCAGGGATCTGGCCCTCCAAATCTGCTTGTCCCTTGACCTCCTGGTGAACGAGACCAAGTCAGAGCTCATACCTTTGGAGGTGATGCATTTCATCAAGGCAGAGTTTGACTCTTGCAGAGCCAGGGCTCAGCTCCTGGTGGACTGGGCAGAGGTTCTCTCCTCCTTGGCCTGATCATTTTGGATTGGGCAGTTGCACCCTGTCAGGATTTTTTGTACCTCCTGGGATTCATGGCACCATGCGCCAGTGTGTTCCATTGGGCCCAGTGGAGAATGCACTGTCTGCAGTAGGAGCTCACCCTTCAATGGTCTCCATGCCAGGGCCACTTTGACCAACTGGTCACTGTGACCCAGCTGATATGGGATGCCCTCCAGTGGAGGTTAGTTCTGGAACATCTGCAGGAAGGAATCCTAATTGTCTGCCTAGAGCTGATGGTCACCGTCATGACTGATGCCTCCCTGATGGACTGGGATACCCACCTGGGGGAGCACAGAGTACATGGACTCTGGACCCTCGTGGAGTCCCAATGCGATATCAACCTGCTGGACCTTCTGGCATTTCAGCTATCGCTGACAGCCTTTGCTTCACACATTCGGGGTCAGGTTGTTCAAGTCCAGATGGACAACACCACGACCATGTACTCCCTCAACAAACAGGACAGAACGCACTCCCTTCCTCTGTGCAGGGAAGCGCTCCACGTCTAGATCCTCCTCGGCCTGGACGCCGATCTCCTGGCCATCCATGTGGTCAGTGTCTCCAACCAGCTGGCAGATGCCTTCAGCCAGGTGGATGAGGCGTCTCACAAGTGGCCTCACCATCAGTAGGTAGTGCACAGTCTGTCCTCCTGGTGGGACACTCTTCTGGTGGATCTGTTCGCCTCAAGGGAGAATGCAAAGCTCAGGCTGTATTGTGCCCACCCCCATCAGCAGCGAACACTGCAGGGGGATGCCTTCTCAAGTCCCTGGTCCCAGGCCTCCTGTATGCCTTCCCTCCATTTCCGCTGATCCACAAGGTGCTGCTCAAGACTAGGAGAGACAAGGCATGGATGATCTTGGTGGCACCGCCACTTCTGCTACCTCGATCTCCTCAGCTGCAGGTTCCTGTGGCGTCTTTCTCTACGTCTGGACCTACTCTCTTGCAGTCAGTGGAAGGTATTCCATCTGGACCTTCAGTCCATGCACCTGAGAGCCTGGTTCCTGAGCAGCTAGAGTTCCAGGCTTTGATTCTCTCCGAAGATGTCCTCGCCATGGTTACGGCTTCTCGGAAGGAGTCAACCTGAAAATGCTATGCCTTCAAATGTAAGAGGTTCTCCATTTGGTGCCAAGGTAAGGGGCTTGACCCTTTATCTTGTCCAGTGGCCAGCATTCTCAACTACTTTTGGTCCCTCTCTCAGTCAGGCCTTCAGTCAACAACCCTTAAGGTGCATCTGGCAGCCATCTCTGCATACCAGTCGCGGGCTGGTATGCTGTTGATGGCACAGAAGAAGGTCTGGTGCTTTTTCAAAGGCCTTGGCCACATTTTCCGTCCGGTGCGTGAACCACCACCATCACCACCACTTTGGGACTTGTTGGTGTTGGCGAAGTTCATGGGCAAGCCAGTTGAACTTATGCACAGGTGTGATATGTCTCACCTGTCGTGGAAGACCACCTTCTTGATGGCTATTACATCTACCAGAAGGATCAAAGAGCTCCAGGTACTCTTGGTGGAGTCTCCTTCCTTGGTCTTTCCACAAGGACAGAGTTGTCCACCCCAACCTGAAGTTCCTCCCAAAAATTGTGTCTGAGGTTCACCTTAACCAGGTGATGAATTTCCTGGTTTTTTTTTTCACAATTCACACCTCAGATGCTGAGCACATCTCCATACTTTGGACCTGTAGCGAGCGCTTTCCTATTATAAGACGCGCACGGATGGAGTTCAGGGAGAGGTTTGCCAGCTATTTGTCATCTACACTGAAGCTACACCTGGCAGACCGACAGCAAAGCAGATGATTGGCAGGTGGATTGTTTCCTGCCTTGACCTCTGCTATAGGTCGGTGGGTAGGGAGGCTCCCCGTAGGGCTAAGGGCTCATTCCAACTGCCATACCACAGCCTCGGTGGCTGCTTCCTGGGATATCCCTATGCAGGAAATCTGCAGGTCTGCTACCTGGAAGTTAGCACACATCTTCATTTCCCATTACCACATCAACCTTGAGGCATGCCAGGATGCTGATTTTGGGTCCTCTGTTCTCCAATCTCTCTTCTCTAAATAGGGGTGTATGCCTTGCCCCCTCCTCCCAGAGAACTGCTAGGAGTCTGCCAGAAGTGTGGATATGTACACCATTTCCATGTCCCTAAAAAACTGGTTACTCACCTGTAACAGTACTTCTAGGAGTGGTATATGGTGTACATCCACACTGACCCATCCACCCAACCTCCCCTGGCAAGTGGCACACGGATTCTTGCTTCCAGCAGGTAAGATCTGACATCATGGCGCGGTGCTAACGGCATTACCACCCAGGTGGGAGGAGCCACCTTGAAGACCTTCCAACAAGATTTAAAAGGAAAGGAATACTGCCAGGAGTGTAGCTGTACACCATATATCACTCCTAGAACTATAGTTGCAGGTGAGTAACCTGTTTATTTAGGGTAGGGTACAGAAACTGTCCAAAAAGGGCAAAAGGGGAAGGTTACTTAAAAAAGTAAAGAGAGGGGTTCAGGTTGTGATACATTCAAGCAAGTAAAGGGGAAAGCAAGAAATACCCTACCTAGGATAGGGTGATAAACTAAATACCGATAGAAGGTTTATGTGGTAAAGGAACAAACACACAAGAAGGGGGCAACTGGGGTAAGGTACAGTTTATAACAGTAGGTAGTGATACCTAAAGTCAGTTATGGGAGTGGTGGCATGCAGTGGATGCAGAGCTACAGTTTTTCAAGTGACATTCTGGAGACTGGATTGAGGGAGGAGATTGCTGGTCTCTGAGCTGAGCTGGCTAGGATCCAGAGGATGTCTTCTCCCACCCAGGGTCCACCGAGTCTGCTGCCATTGCCCCAGAGGATGCCTAGAAAAGGGAGTGCCGGATGGACTGTGGTGGGCTTCAGGAGGGTGGGTGTGGGAGGTGAGGGGCACATTCCTCAGCCTGTGCCAGTACAGAATTCCTTTGCCATTCTGGTGGGACAGGACTTCAGGGAGGAGGTACCTGAAGTATTGGCAAGGAAGGATGTGGGATTCTCCATAGGGGAGGCCCCAAGGTGGGAGGTACAAGACCCAGCAGAAGTAGCTTCTGGTGAGTGTCTCAGTTGTTGGGGGGGATAGATTTGGAAAAAGGAAGGGGAGAGGGAGGTAAGGGTGCCTACCTGGTGCCATGGCTCAGAGGGATGGCAGCAGATCCTAAGGATCACTAGGCGGCAGTGCATGGGAGAAGCTGGATGTTATTGTTCACCTGGGGATCAATGACCTAGTGAGGGACGGGGCTGGGATTGTGCAAGGTGAGTTCAGGGAGCTGGGGAGGGGCCTAAGGTAAGTAGCCCACATGGCATTCCCCGAGGTGCTGCCTGACTACTGCTGTAGGAAGGATAGGGTACTCTGCAATAGAAGCTTCAACTTATAGTTGAAGGAATGATGCATAGAAGAGTGGTTTGGCTACACTGGGGACTAGGACTGACCTGGAAGGATATTTAGTTAGTTTTTGTTAACTAGGTAGGTGCACTAGGCAGTCAGATGCCTGTTTTCAGGAATGACCTGGGAGATTACATACAAAATATATACTGTCTATGTATGTAATATAACAGATATGGGCCTACCTAGAGCTGAAGGCCTGCATCTGTCTGGGAGGAGAACAGCAGTCCTCTATAGATGGTTTAATTGCTGCTTTAATTAACATTTGAAGTTGCTAAGGTGGGTGACAGAAAGACAAAGGGAGGCATTATCTCCCCTTCCACACACACACACAAACACAACATAAGCAATAGGAAGGAGGACCAAAGGGAAGGAAACTCCCCCAGGGAGCAGACAGATGGGAACAGCAGAGGACAAGAGGGATGGGAGCCAAAAATGCAAAAAGAGAGGGAGAAAGAAGTGAGCCACAATGAGAGGAAGGGGGCTGCAGGCAGAGTGGGAGCTAGGCATGGAAGACCACATGTGCAAATGCAAGAAAAGGAGTCTGGGAGATAAATTTCTGGACCCAAAGGCCATCATGGCAGAGACAAACGTGGATATTACAGCTATTACTGAGTCATGGTGCACAGGTACCCATGACTGGGACATGACCATACCTGGCTACGCTCAGTTCAGCAAGAACAGAGCATGGAGGAAGGGTTGAGGAGTTGTGCTATACATAAGGGAGTGTATAAAGGCAACAGAAACTCAAGAGAACCAGTGGGAAAGGAGGGGCTGGAATTACTGTGAGTCACCCTGGAGACAGGAGCTGGAGCAACTGTTTGCACTGGTGTGATATACAAACCTCCTATACAAGGTCAGGAACTCTACAAGGCACTGGGGTAGCCATCAGTACATTGGCAGAAAAAGGGGAGGTGCTACTGGTGAGGGACTTAAGTCTGCTGAATGCATATGCAGAACCTCCCAGCCATGACCTTGGCTAGGAGCAGAGACATCCTAGACTTCCTGCAGGGGACGCTTCTCAGGCAACTAGTCAGGGAGCCCACTTATGATGGGATAATGTGAGACCTGGTGCTCACAAATGGACAGTGTTGTAGACATCAAGGCTGCATGCCACCTGGGAACCAGTTGTCACCGTACAGTGTGGTGTAACATAAGCACAGTGGTAGAGGCAAACCACACAAGGACAAGGGTCCTGGACTTCAGATTTAAAAAAACAAGGGTGAATGCCTCAGAGATGACCTAGCGGGGGAGATGGCCTGAATGCAGTGGAGGAACAATTGGCCAGATTAAAGGATGGCATAGTGGAGAAACCTAACCTCTGTGTGAAAGAAGTAAGAAAGAACAGAAGGAAAAAGAGACTACTTTGGTTCTCGAGGGATGTGGCTGCAAAGGTAAAGGCTAAAATGGTAGCATTCAGGAGGTACAGAGAGACGCAAAGAGAAAAAGATAGGTGTACCCAGAAAAGCAGAGGGAATCGGGCAAGGGAGTGAGGGATGCCAGGGTGCAAACTGAGGAAGGTATAGCCAAAGGGGTACCTAAGGGGGATAAGACCTTTTTTAGCTACATAATTGAAAAGAGGAAGACCAGGGGAAGGATTTTGAGGTTAAGAGTGGGGAGGACTGTACAAAGGAAGATCAGGAAAAGCAGATATCCTGTACAAATTATTCTGTTCAGTCTTCACAGTTGCAGAGGAGGGGATGGACCACATGAAAGCAGCAGGAACAATAGAGGGAGGGAGGTAGACACAGGTCCATTCACAAAGGAAAGATCCTGAAAGGACTTGCAAATCTGAAAGTGGATAAAGCTATGGATCCATATGGGGTACACCCAAGGGTGCTGAGGGAGCTCAAGGAGGTTTTGACTGCACCTCTGACAGTCCTAGTCAGTGAATCACTGGAAACGGGAATGGTTCTACAGGAGGGCAGATGTCCCGCTTTATAAAAGTGGCACCAAGGAGAAGGCTGGCAGCAGTAGACCTATCAGTTGGATGATGGTGGTTGGGAAATTAAAGGGGAACAGTCATCAGCAGGGTTTCTTACTGTCTGAAAGACCTTAAACAGCTAATTTGAGTGAGCCATTGTGTTTATCTGTGAGTCTTTGCAGTCCAGATTTATTCATATGTAAATCAGCCTGTAATTAAGGGCTGGGGCAGCCATATGTTTTAGGTTACTGACAGGAAATGACGTCACCAAGGATCTTTGCCCACCATTGACTGTAGTTAAATAGGAAAGTGTCTGCTTTCTTAAGTGTGTTTTAAGGTGTTAATTACAGCACTTTCTGCCTTTGTAATACTTGTTTTGTATGTGCATTGAAACTAGTGAGTATTTTTCTATTTTTGTTTAAACATTTGATGACCAGGAAAGGCATACTGAGCCAGGGCTCGTTTCTAGATGCGACACTTTACATTTCAAACTGTTAGTAAAAATAATCCATCTTTAGGGTTGCTTTAACCTCTAGGCTATACTGCCAGCTGATCATCAAAAACTACATATCTCAAGGCTGGCTGTCTGGTGCCAACAGGTATTTGGGCCCCATATCAGGATTTCTAAACCTTGCCTGTGTTCATGTCAGTACAAGTTTCTGGGGCTGCCATAGCACCAACTTCTGTCTTTTTCCATTCCCTCTCATACAGCCTTTTCTCTTACAATTTCAGGTGTGAACTCAGGTCTACAAGATGCAAATGTGGCTACGTACCTACTGGCCTGGCATCAGGGGGCCAGCCTTGAAATGTGAAGTTTTTGATTATCAGCTGGCAGTACAACCTAGCGGTCAAAGCAAAGAGCTGTGAACAGGCTTCATTCATCCAGCAGAATGGGTTTTGATTCCATCATGTTCTACTTGTATATTGTGTGACCAGAGTCATTTAACCTCCTTGTGCTCCCAAAACATACCCAGGAACAAGCTGTAGCTGTGTGCCTTTCCTGGACAACTCTTTGCTACAATGTATTTCCTTTCTGTGTCTGATACAATATACAGTATATGCTCAACTTGTAGCAACTCTGTTTGATCAAATTTTAATCTGTCTTCCGAATATATATATATATATATATATATAGAACAGAGGGAAACATTATGAATGCCTATGATATGTTGTGTTCCCCCCATGCCTATCTGCACCGCACTTCTGAAGCACAGCTAGGCACTGCAGGGAAACGTGATACATTGCAGAGGTTCTCCTACAGCCTATGCCCACCACTGTCTTTCTTTGTTTTCAGTGCCCCCCCATGGAGGCAGCCTCAGAGAACAAGGATTATATTAAAACATATATACGGTGTATCTTATGTATGCCTTAGTTCACAGAAAGCAAAGACTATGATAAAATAATATACTTTAGTTAAACGGAGACCCCATTAAATGGAGAATATAATACAAGACAGTCATTTTGCACCCTCTAGTCCACAGATAGAAAATAAAACATTCTTTTGGCATGTCGCTCTCATGTAAATGGTGGATACTCCATTCCCACCCCCACTCTGAGAATGTGTTATGTATTAAACATAAAAGGCAACAGCTCCCTCCTGAAGTATAGCACCTGTATGTTGCCTCAAAAAAAACATTATACGAGATCCATTCCACCCTCACCGTGTCCCTACCACTGGCAAAAGTAGACAAATGAGAATTACAGTATTATCCTTACCAGAAGCACTGGTGTTCAGATTCTAGCAGTATTTTCCCGTGATTTTATTGAGTGTTTATTGATGTCCAATTTTTATCTGTGTGCCTTGCCTTGTGTAATCAAAAATAGCTATTAATACTTTTGTCATGTACTGGTACTCCGTGTTTTGCTATATGTAGTTCTTCACTGATGTATCTTGGCTATATAATGTCTGATTGTTATAGGTCATTAATTCAGTGTTGCCCCTGAAAATGGGACTCCTGTGTCTCAGTGGGCTTACCCAGTTGACAAAACTAAATAATATATAAATTTACATCCCATATACTGTATTTATTCAAAAGGCCTACCATAAAATAGAAAAGATACGTCAAGCAAACAGTGTGCTATAAAGCAAAACTAAAAGTGGGTCTGACAGGAATTACACTTTTTGTCAGAACCCAAAGAAGAAGCACTGTTTTATACTTGATATATAGTATAGATGTATTCTGAGTACAGTATCAGCGAGAACCACAATTGCTGCCGTTGATACTTTAAATTAGCTTGGGTTGTACACGCTCCATTTGTTTGCCTTTGATAATCTGTACTTTCCAGTTTCTGTCACTGCTAAACGTTGTGCTGTTTCCGTCTTTCTTCACATTCAGCCTCAACTGTAAATGTCCTTACTGTCTTAATAGTGAAATGTCCTTAAAACACACTGCTTCACTGTGCCTTTTAAGTTTGGAAGGAGGAATATTGTACAATGAGATTTACAAGTGGAAAACCTCAGTCTATCTTGTGGAGGTGCGAGGACCATTCATACTGAATATATTTAGTGATTAAATGAAAACTTGATTTCATTAAGCATTCCTCAACCTACAGTAATTTGAATTACACAGACCAAATAGCACATGACCCAAATTTTATGATTATGGGCACAGAAATGAAACTGACCTTTTTGAAAATTAGAGGCGTATTAGGGGTGACTTCATCAGAGATTTTTATCTTAAAGATCATGCGTGATGAAATTTACAGAACTTAAACTGTCAGCATCATTCATAAAATATTGTTATAAAAACAGTGTCTGCCTGGTGTTTTATATGAAAATCTACCATGTGTCATCTGTGGAGAAGACAGGGAAATTTTCACATTGCTAAAGTCTGTTAAGATTATTTTTCTCGTTCTTGCTGTGTGCCTGCTGCAAGAAACTGAAAGATAATCAGCTGTTTAGCTTGTCCAGAGGTCAGGGAGAGTAACACATTGATGTGCAGGCTTTCTGTTGTGGTGAAGGGCATGAGTCCTATTGTCATATTATGACTGCTGTGCTCATTCACATCTGACATTCAATAGAGGCAATTTCTTATGATGGCACTAAAACAATTATCTCATCACCATGTACATGGGGGTGGGAGAAGTAATGCTGTTTTGAAACCTAAGAGTTTCTATGCACTAGCCAGCCCACTGTTTTCTTACTGGCAGGTTTATACTTGACCTAAATTCTGGCCCAGCTTTTCTTTACTCCAAAATTATCTTTTTAACAGGACTAAGAAATCCATCCCTAGTAGAAATTAACATGGATAAGGCCCTTATTACTGTGGTTGTTTACATTAGGGGGTATAACTTATACGACGGAGGAGTTAAAAGAGAGGAGGGCAGAAGCAATGTGGTTTCAGTTACTGTAGAAGAGAGGGAGGAAGATGAGATTTGGGGATGGTTTACATTCCAAAAGAAGGAGTGAAACAGGGAATTGAGCTCAGTAATAAAGACAGCTGCAGAAAAGTGAGAGGGGGTATTAGTGGGAGACTTTAACCTGCCCAGCCCTAAGGTGATTTGCAGAGTACCAGCCACAACCTGTGCAGGAAGTCTGGTGATCCTAGATGCACTATAAAGTGTATTCCTGACACGGCATTACAGAACCCACCAGAGAGGGGAAAATCCTTAATGTGGTGCTGGCAAATAGAAACATAGAAGTTGACGGCAGATAAGGACCGCAAGGCCCATCCAGTCTGCCCATTTCTTTTTCTACCTTGTAAATGTGCCATCGGCCTTTGCTCTGTCAGTGGCCTATCTATTCATAGTCATTTGTATTGCTCCCTTATGCCTATCCCATGCCTGTTTGAAGCCCTGCACTGTATTCATAGCCACCACTTCTTGTGGTAAGCCATTCCATGCATCCACCACCCTTTCTGTGAAAAAGAATTTCCTCACATTCCCCCTTAATCGGCCCCCCTCTAATCTCATGCTGTGACCTCTTGTCCTGCTATTTTTCTTACATTTAAACATGTTAGACTCTTTCACCTTGTTAATGCCCTTAAGGTGTTTGAATGCCTCGATCATATCACCTCTCTCCCTCCTTTGCTCAAGGGTATACATATTGAGCTCTGTTAATCTGTTATATGTCTTCTGATGCAGTCCCTGCACCATTTTGGTTGCCCTTCTCTGGACTGCCCCAATTTGGTTAATGTCCTTGTGAAGGTGTGGCCTCCAATACTGCACGCAGTACTCCAGATGGGGCCTAACCAGTGTCTTGTAAAGAGGGATTATTACCTCCCTCTTACGACTTGTGATACCCCTACTAATACACCCTAACACCCCCCTAGCCTTACGTACTGCTTTAGAGGTCTGCTTGGATGATTTCAGGTCATCAGTGATGATGATGCCCAAGTCTCTTTCTTCCTTTGTGACTGCTAGCAACTGCCCTTCCAGCCTATAGGTAGCTTCAGGGTTTCTCTTCCCTATGTGCATGATTTTGCACTTCTTTGCATTAAATCCCAGTTGCCACTCTTCTGACCATTTTGCTAGTTTATCCAGATCTCTTCTCATTCTACCCATCCCATCTGGATCATCTACTCTGTTGCAGATCTTGGTATCATCTGCAAACAGACAAGCCTTACCCTCTAGTCCATCTGCAAGGTCACTAATGAAGATGTTGAAGAGGACTGGCCCCAGAACTGATCCCTGAGTACCCACTTGTGACTTGCATCTCTTCTGACTGTATACCATTTACCACCACTCTCTGTTTTCTGCCTGTCAACCAGTTTGCCACCCAGTTGACCAACTTCTGACCCACCCGAGCCTACCGAGCTTATTTATCAATCTTCTATGTGGAACAGTGTCAAAAGCTTTGCTGAAGTCAAGGTAGGCGACATCAACTGCTCCCCTTGGTCCACCACTCTGGTTACCCAGTCAAAAGAAATCTATGAGATTAGTTTGACAGGACCTTCCTTTGTAAACCCATGCTGTCTTGGATCCTGTGCCCCTATGGATTCCAGGTGTTGCACTTATCCTTTCCTTAAGAGTGCCTCCATAATATTGCCCACTACTGAGTAAGACTGACTGGTCTCTGTAGTTCCCCTCCTCCCTGCTACCACTCTTGTGGAGGCGGGATCACATAAGCCCTTCTCCAGTCTTCTGGGACCTCTCATGTGCTCAGAGACTCACTAAACAGTTCTGCTAATGGCTCTGCTAGTTCCACCTTTAGCTCCTTAAGTACCCTGGGATGTATGCCATCAGGTCCCATTGCCTTATCCACCCTGAGCTTAGCAAGCTCTTGTAGGACCCTCTCTTCTGTGAAGGGAGTAGTGCTCACCTCCCTCCCCCCTGTGTCCATGATGCTAAGCTGTGGGCCCTGCCCTACCTTCTCTTCAGTAAATACTGAGCAAAAGTATGTATTTAGGATAGATGCCTTTACAGGGTCCTCCTCCTCACATGCTCCCTTTTCTCCATTAAGCTTAGCAATACCCCCTCTGGACTTTCTCCTTTCACTAATGTATCTATAGAAAGTCTTGTCACCTTCTTTTACTGTTCGTGCTAGTGTTTCTTCAGTTTGGGACTTTGCCTGCCTTACTGCCTTCCTGCTTCCTTAGGGCAGTTTGGTATGCCTCCCTATCTTCATCCTGCTGTGTTCCCTTATATTTCCTGAAGGCCAGCCTTTTGGCTCTGACCTTTTCTGCTACTGTATTTGAGAACCAAAGTGGTTTCCTTCTTCTTTTGCACTTCCTTTTCTGTCTAACACAATGGGATGTTGCTTCAAGTATTGCATCCTTAATGCTTGCCCACTTTGCCTGTACCCCCTCACCTGTGTTTCAACAACAACAAATGGGGACCATGTCAAGGATATCAGAATTGAGGAGACCTTGGGTTGCAGTGACCATCACACAGTGTGGTTCTGGTTGGTCATGATCAGGGAAAAGGCTCCCACTATTACTAAAATCCTGGATTTTGGAAAGGAAGACTTCAGAAGGATGGGTGGATTGCCAAGGGCCACCTGGCAAGCATCCAAGTGGATATGGGGGTGGACTAAAGGTCATCCACAGTCAAGGATGGAATAATAGTAGACACAACACAAGAGCGTGCATTAGGCTCAAAGGGAAAAATTCAAGGGTCAAAGCACCCATCTGGTTTAGCACAGAGGTCATCCAGGCAATAAGGGATAAGAGAACAGCCTGAAAGAAGTTTAAGAGGACCCAGAGGGAGGAAGACAGAGAGAAATACTGTACTTGAAGATAACTAGTGTAGTAGGTAGTGTAGGCCGACAGGCTAAGGCTCAGAAGGAACTGCAGCTAGCTGAGGGAATTAAAAATGGAGAAAATGCCTTTTTTTTAGTATATTAGCAATAAAAGGGACAAGAAAGATGGGATTGGTAGGCTTAAGAAAGGGGCCGAGTGGGTAGAAGATAATGGGGCAAAACAGGAGTACTGAATGAGTACTTCTGTTTGGTCTTCTCTAGGGGGAGAGAGAGAGACAGACAGACCGATGCCACTAGAGGGAAGGAGAGGAGAAGGGGAAGGGCACACAGGTGATTTGATAGAGGTGGACAGGGTGAGGAAAGGGTTGCTAACCTTAAGGCTAGGTAAATCCCCAGACCTGGATGGTATGCACCCAAGAGTACCGAGGGAGCTGGTGGAGGAGCTTGCAGGTCCCTTGGCTGTCTTATTCAACAATCCAGTGGAGCTGGGTGTGGTACCACAGGACTAAAAGTCCCTTCACCCCAGACTGAGAATGCCACAGGAGAAGGCCTCCACTATGACTCAGTACTTAGCTACTCCCAAGTCTGAACTAGGGATTGAATCAGGGCAGTAGGGAGTTGGTACCTCTCCTGAGGCTCCCTGCGGTCAGACTGGTGACTGCTCTGCTCTCAGTGAGCAACTATCACTGTGACATTCCATTGTGGCTTATGCTACTGCTAGGGCCCCTACCACTTGGAACCTCTGTCCAGATCCCTGACAGGGGTTTCAGGGGAGACCTGAAAGTTAACCATTTGCTGCCTAGAATGACTAAAACAAAAACCATTACACTACGTAGGATTCTAATACCACTCTAAACACTTTAGTTCTGTAAACTCTGTAGTAACCCAGGAGGGACACTGGGGTTACACTCATCACCACCAAAAAACCTTGCTTTCCTCAGCAAAAGCATTGGATGTAACATACCCCCCCCCGGTGCCCTACAAGGAAGGTCGGGCTACCACCCTCTGCCTATGACAAGGATAGGTAGGACTCCACAGGGGGGCATGCAAGTCACAACTGTACAGAAAACTGCCAATGGAAGCTGGCTGTGGGCAGCTATCTATGGGATCCCTCCTGGTTGCATAATCGACTATCAAATAGCATGTCTGGCTACCAGACATGGCATCCTATTGGCCAGGGTGACTCCCTCCTAAGTGATTGCTAGAAAAGGTCCGTCCCACAACTGATGGGAATTCACCCAGCTCCACTGTCCAATACCTACCAGTGAAACCTCTAACTAGGCAATACGCACTGTAAAACAATACCTCAGACACATGTCACAGAGCTACTGACTGTACTGTACCATACCAGAACACAGTGAAACCCAGACCATACAGTGTACTGTAAAATCTTATACCTTTGAACAATATGCACATAGCACAGCTAAGCATTTCCTAAAAATCTGAAAACAGAATAATACGAAAACTTTTAAAACCTGTACAGTGTCATAGCTGTGAATGTTAAAACATTGTAAATTAGGCCTTACAACATTCCTGGATGCTATGGTCAAAGCCTCAGGTCCTCTTCATCAGCTCCACCTGCAAGAGAGCATGCAACATGAAATTCATACTACTTGACTCTTAAAGCAGCAGTACTAGACAATCAGGAAGTGATGATCAAAATTCTGTTTTTTGGCTGGAAGCGTGCACCCATAGTTTGGGTTTCCATATTTGTAAATACTTTTTTCTAACGATATTTAGTTTTTTAGATATTTAAAATTTATTTCCATTGTTGAGGATCCACAGTAAATATGGCTGCTGCCTAACCTCACGTCACATCATGTCTTTTGTTTACTTCCATGGGACCCTGTGCTGCGCTTTCCCACTGTCCCTGTGTAGCACTGTGAGTCAGGCACATGTGTGGTTGGCAGCAGAGGGTTTCAGTTCAGCATAGCAGGTGGGAGAAATGTAAACAAAAACAAAGAAAATGGAGCAAACTACAGGGTGATAGTACAGCGAAAACAAGAAAGATTACCAGGTAAATACTCAACAGAGCACTGGAAATGAACTGTTGCAAAAGATCCGTTTTTTTTATCTAATACCGCTGCTCTAAGTTTTTGTAAAAAGGTTTTTTTTTTATATATAAATGTTTTATAAGTTATTTTCTGTGTTTTGAGTTTTCGTGTAAAACAGAATAAAAACAGTAGAAATGGGAAGAGAAACTATACAAGTCCATCTAGGGAAAAAAGTCTTTGGGGCTCAGATTTCCAAGGCAAAATGTCTCTGGCTGACAGTTGGTACAAGTTTCAAAGTTCTTAGAAAGGGCACACTGCCTGCTAGAAGTGTCCAGTTGGGCCAGGGCAGAATACTGTCCACAGTACCACTCAGCTGTGTAACCATATGCATGTCAACTGGTGTAACAGTAAGGAAAATAAAAACTTGACCCTAGCAGTTCTGGTGTGCAGATTGACCACTGGATCTCACAATTACTGTCAGCTGCTGCCTCTTCCTCTCGCTGGAACTACTGGGCAGCAGATTTCATCGATGTGATCTCTCTCTCATAACTGCTGGAACTGGAACCAGGACAGGAACACCTAGAATTGGTGAGATGATGCGGTGGCAAATCTTCCTTTTCGCCCGATGGCCTGCAGAAAGTGTGGCCAGCCAACCATGGCTTACAGTCTTTTCTGGTTGTTATGCCACCATGGCAACTTTGTACACAAGGCTGCTTATGGGAACCTTACTGGGATTCCCAGGAGTCTGTTCAGGAGTACCAGTCAGGGTGGGGGTGATAGACAATAGTCCCATTAAGATGACTCATTGCTAAGGTGTGGGTGGATTGGTGACTATCAGTGTCTGTACACATCACTGCATCCATCTTCATAGTTCGTTCTATACTCCATGTCTCCAGCCTGTTTCTGTAGATGTGGTTGGCTTTTGCAGGGCTGTTTCCAACCCAGGGTAACCTCAGGAGGTGCAGTCACCCCCGGCATGTTCAGTGAGCTATCATTCCCTCTGCTTTTCCATATCGCACCAGATCTTCCTCGCCAAGTAGGAGCACTTCTCCCTAAACTCAGCCTCAGCCCTTTTCCAGATGATTTGCTGTTACATTTCTTGATCTCCCTAGAGGTGAAGCGAGGAAAAGGGAGGCACACCTCCCTTCTTAAAGTTCTGCTGTTGCATAAATAGACTACTTGCAAAACAAAAAATGGCACATACAACTATTAAAGAGGACTGGTGTTTTAATTAAACAGAAATAAAGGAATGCTAACCAGATACCCTAACATATCAACACTTGCCAATGGCTTGGAAGCCACTGACAAGTGGTGATACATAGGGGTATCTGGTCAGCATTTCTTTATTTGTGATTTATTAAAACACCAGTCCTCTTTAATAGTTGTTTGCACTGTTTTTTGTTTTGCAACTCTCCCTGGTGGTGGCCAGACCTGTATATCCCAACCATCCAGATCCCAGTCTACTGTCTGTTGGGTAACCTCTTCCTCCCAACTGTATGGCTTGGATTCCTCAACTTGTGCACATCAAATAGCAAATGGAGGACACACAGGAGCATGAAATTTGAATGAATCTTCTTCCTGGGATTCAAACTCGTACCACTCTTCTTCCTTTTTTACTAAAGATGTCTCTCCTGGACCCTCATCTTACAGGAGACTAACCATGGCATAGGTAGGAGGTTCTTCTAGAACATCTGGTTCCATCAACGCTCCCCAGGACACCACAGGGGAGGAGGACACATCACAGGTTTGGCAAGGTTGCTGACTGTCAGTGTTTCTGACTGGAATAAACCCCAGGGGTTCTCTGTTAGTGTGGCACAGTCTGCTGTGCCTGGTGGTTCTTCCTCCAACCAGAAGCTTGGTGGAGGTGGCAAGGTAATGGCTTCCCAATCGATCCCCACTGTCTCCAATTTTAAGGCATACTAGGTGCCAGTGCAGACCTGTGTCAAACGAGAGCAAAAGCAAGAGGAAAAAGAGACTGCTATGGTTCTCGAAAGAGGTGACTGAAAAGGTAAAAGCTAAAAGGGTAGCATTCAGAAGGTATAAGGAGATGCAGGGGGAAGAGAATAGGTAGGTGTATCAGAGGAAACGGGAAGCAGTAAGGAGCGTGAAAGCACAAACTGGAGCGAGAATAGCCCCGGAGGTCACAAATGAGGACAAGACATTTTTTAGGTATGTAAGTGAAAAGAGGAAGACCAGGGGTGGGATTGCAAGGTTAAAAAGGGAAGGGGGGGAACTGTGCAGAGGGGAACCAGGAAATGGCAGGCAACCTGAACAAATACTTTAGTTCAGTGTTCACAAAGGACAGAGAAAGGGAGGGCCACAAAAAAGTAACATAAGTTTTGGAGAGAGGGAGGGAGGTGGACACTAGTCATTTTTTGGAGGAGAAAGTCCTGAAAGGACTCACTAAAGTAGACAAAACAGTGGGACCAGATGGGGTGCCACCAAGGGTATTGAGGGAGCTCAGGGAAATACTGGCTCTAACTCTGACAGTCCTATTTAATGGTTCACAGGAAAAAGGAGTGGTTCCAGAGGACTGGAGGAGGGCAGATGTAATTCCACTACCTAAATGTGGTAGCAGGGAGGAGGCTGGCAATTATACGCCAGTCAGCCTGACATCAGTGGTGGGAAAGTTAATGGAATCACTGCTGAAGGAAAAGATTGTGGAATATCTTGAATCCAGTAAGTTACAAGACCCAAGGTAGCATGTTTCATGGGGGAAGGTCATATCAAATGAATCTGATAGATTTCTTTGATTGGGTGACAAAGGATTTAGACCAGGGTGCAACGGTGGATGTTGCCTACCAAAATTTCAGTAAAGCTTTCGACACTGTTCCTCATAGAAGACTAATAAGCATTCTGGGTAGCTTAGGAGTGGGTCCAAAGGAGGTAAACTGGATAAGAAATTGCTTAGAGGATGGTAAACAGAGTTCACTGTGAGGAAGGGAGGGTGTCCAGCAGGGCGCTTCAGGGATCAGAGATGTGACTAGTCCTCGTTAATGTCTTTGTAAGAGAGATTGCAGAGGAGCTGGAAGAGAAGGTCTGCCTCTTTGTGGATGACACCAAAATCTGCAATAGGGTGGACACTCTGGGAGGGTTGGAAAGGATGAGCAGAGTGGGCAAGGGTATGGCAGCTGGGTTTCAATGTTAACAACTGCAAAATAATGCACTTAGAGCACAGAAACCCAGGGGTGGAGTACAAAATGGGTAGAGTGGTATTAACAGCCACCAAGCAGGAAAGAGACCTGGGAGTAATCATTTTGGAGAACCTAAAGGTGGCAAGGCAGTCAGGACAGCTGGTAGGATGTTGGAGTACACAGGTAGGGGTATCACCAGCGGAAAGCGGGAGGTGGTGTTACCTCTGTATAGATCACTGGTAAGACCCCTCCTAGAGTACTGTGTCCAGATCTTCTTCCTGGATATTTTAGTCATCAGGTCACACTATAGGAACTTCACCGTTGGTGAAGCAGGATCCACTGGAAAATGTTCCAGCAGTACAACTGGGGCCACCTACGCCAATGTAGCTTGTTGACCTTATCAATCCTATAAAGGTGTGAGTGACCCCGCTTCCTCCTCAGTTTTTTCCTGCCATAGACGCCATTTGCATGGCTCTCCACAGAAGCTCCGTTGCAGTTTGCGGCATTTTTGCCTATGCTTTTCTCTAAGTTTTGGAATCTCTAATAAATTCTTTTTTCTCGTTTATGTCGAGAATCACTTCTTCCACCTTTCTCTTCCATCACAGTAGCTGCGGAAAGAAGATTGTTTCTTCAGATGACCACACTCTCTGTGTCTGCTGTCTTGGGCCTGACCACAATGTCTCTGCCTGTGAGCTCTGCAAAAATTCAACCTTACAACCCTAAGGCATCCAAAAAAGGCTTTGAAAAAAATTCCTTATGGGACAATGGGTAGTTCTGGGTAGGGGTCCTCCGGGATCCCTCCTTCCCAATCACCAGTGGGTTCATCGTGTTCCTAGGCCTCAAAGGCCCAACACAAGTCCTCAGGGAAAAATCATAAAACAGACTGAGACCAGGATTGCTCTCCCCAGAGGTGATCCCATTCCCCAATTACTTCCTCCTCCTCTTCTGGGAGTATCTCATTGGCTGCTGCTGCACCGATGTCCTGTGCTGTCTAGGCCTCTGTTCCTACCAGGCCCATAATGACAGCACCTCCTCCCGCTTCTCAGGAAGGCGTCATTGACCCCTGCTCCTCCGTTGTGGCCCGATGTTTCTCCAGTCCATCTGACTCCAGGGCCATCAGGCTCTCAAGACCTGATGGATGGTTCATCGTGCCCTGTCCTGACAACCCCTCTGCCTTTGATGCAGTCTTTACCTGCCATCAACCTTAATACCATTTAACAACTCTGATGATGGCTCTTGTTCACCAGCTAGGTACACATAGACCAGTATCACTGATGCCATCATGTGCTCTGTCATCATCGAAGCCAATTCAGCCTTATCGAGCTGCACCCTTTAGGGAGCCATCAGTCCCTCATTCGTCAGACCCTGAGTTAGATATGGTCAACGTATAAAAGGAGTACTACCCTGACCCTATCCTCACTGAGGAAGAAAAGGAGGAGGAAGCTCTTTCCTCGGAGAGATCTACAGCCTCTCCAGTGAGCAACAACTCTGTGAAGCACATTCCCAGGTCCCCTCTAGAAGACCCCACCTTCTTCAACATTAAGAAGCAGCTGTCTTCTGCCATGGGCTTCCACACCGAGGAATAGGATGCCACCAGAAGGGACCTGGTGGATGTTTTGGAGATCCCGAACTCTCCACCAAAGGTCATTCCTCCCACTTTGCCAGCCCTGAAGAATGCCACCAGTGCGGCATGGCACCACCCTGACATGGTCACTGACATGCCTTGGAGGGCAGACAAGCTCTGTCATGCCCCCCAGGTTCTGTCTTATTAGGCTGCCCAGCCTGAGACTGATTCAATGGTCACCAAAGTGGCACATAACAGGTCCAAGGTGCCAAAACACCTTATCTCCCTCCCCTGGCAGGGAATCCAGGAGGATTGACCTCTGGGATAAGAGGGTTTATGTCTCCTCTACTCTGGGACTCAGGATTGCAAATTACTTCTCCCATATGGTCAAGTACCAAAATACCATATGGAAGAAGGGCAGGGTGGATGCTCAGGCCCATCCAGAAGGTACCCAGAAACAGGAGGTCCTTAAGTCCCTCCAGGCCACTGAGGATATTAGTAAACACCTCCTTAGGGCCTTGTATGATATGTTAGACACTGTTGCCACTGGTGCTTGCCTTCGTAGGCACATCTGGCTAAGGGTATCTGGTTTCATGGTGGATGTCCACCAAAAGGTGCTTAATGCCCCTTTCAATGGTTCAAAGCTTTTCAGGCCTGATGTCCAGGATATAATCAATGATTTGCAGGCCTCTGGCAGAGCTCTCAAATCCGTCCACTCGTTTTACCATACTCAGCCTAGGAGAAGACAGAGATCACCCTTTCATAAGGTGTCCCACAAGTCTGGTGTGGGCTCCAGACTTGGGGGGGGAGGAAGGCCAGTTCTGCCTTGCCTACCCCCTCCTCCTCCTCTTCCTTGGGTCCTGCTGTGAAACATCGCAGAGGCAACATATCAGCCCCAGCAGCCGGATCCATCTCTACCTGACTCCTTGCCAGACCCCCCCCCCTTCTGGTCCCTGACTAAGAGGTGATGGTTGGAGGTCTGTTCTCCCTCCATCTCAATCAATGGAGAACCATACCCTCAGACATTTCGATTCTTCAGATTATAGAGAGGGGTCACACTCTGGCACTTTTGAAGCAGCCCCCAGAGACTCCTCCGGTACCCTCCACCTACCCTCAAGATCATGAAGCAGTCCTTTGGGAAGAGGTATACTCCCTTCTGGGGAAAAAGGCAATTGAACCAGTGCCCAGGCAGCAGAAGAGCAGAGGTTTTTATTTCAGGTTTTTCCTAGTCCCCAAAAGAACCAGAGACCTGAGGCTTGTCCTAGATCTCAAAGACCTCAACCTCTACATTCAGTAGAAAAAGTTTTGCATGGTCAGTCTGCCAGGTCTGTTGCTCCTGATCAAACAGGGTGACTGGCTATGCTCCCTCAATATGCAAGATGCTTACATGCATATTTTGGTGTGTCCACCACACAGGCAGTTCCTTTGATTTCTTTTTCAAGGCAAACATTACCAGTTTAGAACCTTGCCCTTTGGCTTATCCTCTGTGCTGCGAGTTTTCACAGAATACTTAGCAGCAGTGGCTGCTGCCCTTCAGTGAGAATGCCTGTATGTCTTCAACTACCTGAACAACTGACTCCTTACCAGCTCCTTAGGACTCTGGAAAGGACCCTCCAGTTCCATTCCTTGGGTATTACTATCAAACAGCCCAAATTTGTTCTCACCCCAGCTCAAGACTGCAGTACATGGGGTGATTCTGGACTCAGTGCAGTGCAAGGCTTTCCTGCTGCTGGACAGAGCAGAATGCCTTATATCACAGGCTCAGAGCTGTTTTGTCTCTGTGAGGATTTACCTGAGGCTCCTGGGCCTTATGGCTGTGGCCATTGCCACTGTCCCCATGGCCAGACTGCACATGCCGGTGCTCCAGTGGACCCTTCGGGTACATTGGGACCAATGCATCGATGACCTGGAGTAGCACATGCTGGTCTCCTCTCTAGTCTACAAAGTCCTTCAGTGGTGGATGGAACCCACGAATCTTTTTAGAGGGGTCCCATTCCTGATCTCTTCCCCCCAGCAGATCCTCACCATGGATGCCTCTGGCTTGGGCTGGGGGTGGAATACCTCGGTCCCTTCCAGACTCAGGGTACCTGGTCCCTGATCAAGATGTCCCTCCATATAAATGTACTCAAGATAAGGGCAGTCCGGTATGCTATGCAGGCTTTCCAGAACCACCTCTCTCCAGGGCAGTTACTGATTCAGTCGAACAATCTCAGAGTGGCCTACTATATCTCCAAACAGGGAGGGACGCACTTGTACCTTCTTTGCAGGGAAGCCATGAGACTTTGATACTGGGCGCTGGACCATGGACTGGAGCTCTCGGCAGTCCATGTCCCAGGTGCGCTGAACACCTTGGCAGACAGCCTCAGCTGGACTCAGTCCAGGATGCACAAATGGGAGCTTCTGTCATCTGTAGCAGAAGACTTGTTTGACAAGTGGGGTCATCCAGAGTTGGACCTTTTTGTGTTCCCCACTCAATGCAAAACTGCCAAATTTCTGATCACTAGATCCAGGGCCTGGAGTTTTTTGTCGAGACACATTGTCCCTCTCCTGGAGCGGGAAGCTCCTTTATGCCTTCCCTCCATTTTCTCTGATTCAGAGGGTGCTGATTTAGCTGCAGATGGAGAGGGCCAGCATGATACTGGTAGCACCATACAGGCTGTGGCAGATATGGTTTCCATTACTGCAACAGTTAGTGGAACCTCCGGTGCCTCTGCACCTCTGCAGGGATCTGCCAATGCAGGTTCAGGGGACCCTGGTCCATCTGAATCTCAAGTCCCTTTGCACACCTGGCTCATGAGGATAAAGCCATCGCCTGTTTTGGGGTCTCCCAGAAAGTGGCTGACATCCTGGTGGCGGCTAGGAAGCCCTCCACTAGGGCTTCCTATGTCATGAAGTGGAAAAGGTTTGCCATCTGGGTAGACAAGCACCATCTGGACCCTTTCACCTGTCCGGTGAGTCAAATCCTGGACTACCTGATCCAATTGTTGGACTGAGGCCTCCAGTATTCATCCCTCAAGGTGCACCTTTCGGCTATATCTGCCTTCCATAAGCTGGTGGAAAGTTGCACTGTAGCTCAGCTAGATGTGACCCATATCTTTCTCAGGGGCATCTTGCATCTGAAACTCCCAATTTGCAACCCTGTCCTGGCTTGGGAATTGAATTTTGTTTTGGAAAAATTGACCCTGTCTCCATTTGAGCCAGCTGCAACTTGCGAGCTACACTTCCTTTCATGGAAAGCATTGTGTTTGGTTGCTATCACTTCTGCTCGAAGAGTCTCTGAACTTCAGGCTGTCTGGTGTGAGGAGCCTTATTTGATTTTTCACAAAGATGGGATGTCTTTATGCATGAATCATACGTTTCTTTGCAAGGTGGTGTCTGAGTTTACCCTGAACCCTTCTATCCACCTCCCTGTATATTTTCCAGAGTGTGCCAATCCAGGAGAAGCACTGCTCCATACATTAGATGTGCAAAGAATTCTGAAGTAATATCTGCTGCAAACTAAGGAATGCAGAAAGTCAAAGCAGCTTTTTGTTTCTTTTGCCCAAGGAAAAGAGGGCGTTCAGGTTTCCAAACAATGTTTGTCCAAATGGTTGGCCAATTGTATTGTGTTCTGCTACAACAAACTTGGCAAAGAGTTGCTGGGGGTGGTGAAAGCCCACTCCACGAGGTGCACGGCTACCTCTGTGGTTTGTTTCAAAGGGGTCTCAGCAGCTTACATCTGCGCTTCTGCCATCTGGAGTACAGTCCATACTTTCACCAAGAACTACAGTCTGGACATTGCCTCCAGAGACCGTGCATCTTCCGGATGGGCTGTTCTTCAGGGCCTTCTGTCTTAGGCCTCAGTTTTCCTGACTCCCAGACTGTCCTGATGTGCTTGTAACTGATTGGGACTCATTCATATGATGTGGCCTGATGATTGAGATACACCCGAAGAAGATAAAACAGTTACATAAGAACTTTCCGTAACAGTAGATCTTCGAGGGGATCTCAGTCATCAGGTCAGCCTTCCCTCCCACTATCCCCCTATTTGGGGTCTTCATTTCAGACTATCTGGTGTCTCCAGCCTTTTATTTGGGCCTAGACATCTCTCTCTCTCTCTCTCTCTCCCTCTCTCTCTCCTCAGTCCCATGCAGCAGTAGCTTGCTCCATTGGTCTCTGGGGGGGGGGATGTGGAGACTGAGGAGGGAGCAAGACTGCTCAGGCCTTTATAGGGTTGATGACATTGCATGTTAGTTCTACTGCTGAAAAACCTTCTGTGTGGATCCTGCTTCTCCGACAGTGAAGTTCCTATGGTGTAACCTGTCTGAGATCCCCTCGAAGATCTACTACGTTCTTACATAACTGTTCTTTCTGGAGACCACATCTCCAGAAAGACATAGAGAATGGTGCAAGGTCTGCATCAAAAGCACTATGAGGAGAGACTAAAGGACCTCAATATGTACACACTGGAAGAGTGGAGGGAGAAGGCAATATGAGATTGACCTTTAAATACCTCACTGGGATAAATAAGGTACAGGAGGGAAATATTTTTCAGAAGAAAAGGTGCTTATCAGCAAGGGGACATGCTATGAAGCTGAATGGGGTAGATTTAAGAGAGATGTGAGAAAGTGCACAAAAAGAGTTGTTGATTCCTGGAACAGCCTACCAGCAGAAGTGGTGGGGGCAAAAACAGTGTTGGGGTTCAAGAATACATGGAATAGGCACAGGGGGATCATAGTGGAAAGAAAGGGGGGGAGGGAGAGAGCTGTAGATCAAGTAAAGTCTGCATAATAATGTAGGTAATAAAAAATGGGCAGACTGGGTGGGCTAAGCGGTTCTTATATTCCATCAAATTCTATGTTTTTATGATTATCTTTTGCTTTACTGTTTTTTCCAGAGCATTACTGAGCCCATATTGTTGGTTATAGGGCCTTAGCTGTGCTGCTACACTTCCTTCACTTCCCCTTTCTTGGCTTGGAAAGGTGCTAAGCAAGTGCTCCCAAGGGTCTCCAGGGTATGTTGACTCCATCCAAGATGCTCACTGCACCCCCTGCAGTATCTGACATTGAAGACTTTCTCCCCATGTGTCATTTGGTTACATGTTAGGTTCTTCAGTATGGTACAGCAGATGTACACAGATGGTGCTTCAAGTCTACACCCCCTCCCCCATGTGGTGGTATTCCAGGTGCCTTCCCAAGAATCCATGTAGTTATATAGCAACCTTTTAAAACAATCAATACTGGTTGCATTTATGATATATTGGGGCAATCTATTCTAGTAATTTATTACCCCTTGAGTGTAATATGTGTCACAAACCCACTCCTGGGGGCTGGGTCCACTGAGCTCACAGTGCCTTCCCCTAAGTGCAATCTGTGACAGGGGGAGTCAGAAAATACCCTCCCTGTGTCCTATAAGAGTGCTCATTGATTTCACAACTGAACACTTGCCATGAGGGCCCAGGACTCCTCTTTTATCTGGGTATGAGTAAATTACAGTCTCGAGTCTGTAGCCAGGTGAGAACCTTCTTTGGTTGCTCCACTGGGGGGAGGACCCAGACGTTACAAGCTCTTTGGGCTGCTCTTGTAACCCTGATTTATGTCTTCTGCCACAGATTGCAGGAACTTGATTCAGACCCCTCCAGAGACCTAGCGTACTTTCCCTACTTAGGCCCCCATATTCTCTTCTAGGATCCTAGCTTCGGTAGCGTGTGGTGCCTTAGCGCTAAGCAGGCGTGTTGCAGATTGAATAAAACTTCCCACCTTCATACACAACTAATCACTCTCAGGCAGTTGCTTAAAAAAAACCTAGTAGGTTGGAGACCCGCACCAGTGCCAAGGCAACCACTGGGATCTTACAGTCTTCTGGGAATACAGTCTCAAAGTCACAGGTATTAATATTGATAATGACTCACCACAAGAGAGTTCTTCTCCATAAAGTGCTTGTTCTTTAATAAAAATGTGCAAGGTAACAGCTTAAAAATGGTGGTCACAGTAAAACACAAAAATCTGCTCCCTCCTGCTACTTGCTGATACAACATCCTGCGTCCTATGTTACCTGATGCATTTCGCATGCCAGTGCTTTCTCACCTTCTCACACACACTTTTGAGAAAGCATACCAGACATTCCCTGGTAGTCTAGTGGCCCCTCATCTGACAGTGCAAGACGACCCCAGTCGGTGACTGCCAAACCCACCCGCACCACTGCAGCCAGCCACCGACTGAGCTCCCCTAGGAGCACTTACTGTAATAAGTACACGCTCAGGGAATGACAGCAGCTGGGCCTACTGGGTATGGGTCACGGGGGGGTGATCTTGCACTGTCAGATGGGGGGGCCACTAGACTACCAGGGAATGTCCAGTATGCATACTGTATGTACTGTACAGTACACTGATGACTTGGGGTGTGGGTCAGGATTCAAGGCAGGGGGATCCTTGGGGCACTTACATTGGGGGGTTCTCTGGCTCTATGGGGCTGTGTCAGCTCTCTCTGGGGAATCGGGGCATGGGGGCACTTGTGCCCTGCTGGACAGTGATTGTGGCTTGTGATGAACTTGTCAGGTACACCCTCTGTTCAGCGTACCTGGCTAGATGTCACAAGTTGCAGGACTTAGCCGTGGGGGCCCTGCCCCATCTAGAATCGGGCACCGTGTCCTTGCTGCAACTGAGTTTGGTGCAAGTTGCCTTTGGCGGTGACTTGCCCCATTCTTCTAGAATCAGCCCCGGAGTATATAGATCGATTCCCATTTTCCATATAGCTATAAAACTCTAGCATCCCCAATAGGCAACAGTAATCAACACTTTAGCTTATAAAAGTCCTGGGAGAAGCTGCTCAAAAATAACATAAGTTTATGCACACAAAAAGTTTCATAACAACTCTAACTTTATATCACTAAGGCTCAGAATTAACATCTAAGTAAGTGACTGCCCATCATATATAATACCAGAGGAGGAGAATATAAAGAGCCAGTGGCCCCTAAGGGAACATGGTGAGCCATTCTCTCACTCCATGCATTTAAATTGGAGGAGAGGAGAAAAAAAACTCCCACTGCAAAGGGGGAGAGGGGGATCAAATGGCCACCATGTAAGCAGCTTGCCAGCCAACAGCAGCCATAAGTGTGGAGGAGGAACCTTCACTCACATAACAGATCCTCGCTAGGATTAAAATAGCGAAACAAGTCACTAACCAGTAAGGGGGTGATGGTGTCGGCTAATATCCCAGTAATCATTGTCTTTTCGCCAAACTGATACCCCCCCAAAACATAGCACCATAAGAATTTCAATTCTCCTCATAGTTAATAGAATTGTAAACTGTGAGAGAACAGTAAGCTCTAACCAATAATTACTGATCGGCACCATTTTAAATGGAGAACTTATGCTCTACAAACATTGTTGAAAGCAAAACATTATAGCAACATGAAGTGCCTTAATTACAGAGCTCACAGTCAGTCATATAGGGGGGAAGTCCAAAAGTCCTTTACTCTGGGCCTGCACCCTCGGACCCCTCCTCTTTGCCTTCTGCCGTTTCCTTTTCAATGAGCTGGACCAATTTTGCGGTGTCTGCTGGCTCATTAAATAAGTTTGTGCGGCCATTCCAAGACACCCAAAAGCTTTGCAGAAAACAACTGTTGTTGAACTTTCAGAGATTTAAGTGAGCTCCAGACCTGATCAAAAACCTTCTGACATAGATGGGTGCTATAAGAAAGTCCAGCAAAAGGGAGATATCAGAGTCCCCATAACGCAGCTGTCTCAACCTCCTTGCCAGAAGCAGCGCTTGGTCTCAGTCCCTCACTCCAGTACATACTAATAAAAAAGTTTGTGGGCCAGTAATGTTGCTGAGGGTCTGCCGGGGGGGTAATCCAGAAGGTTTTTTCAATTGAGTACTTGGTGTCATCCAGAGGCCCAGGAGCTGTGACATAAACATGTTTGTAAAGTTCAAAGGGTCCTCACCTTCCGTTGCCTCTGGAAGCCCAATCACTTGAATATTTTTTTCTCGGGTCTGATTCTCCAAGTTTACAAGGCGCTGCCACAATGAGGAGTTTTCTTTAATAAGTTTAGTTGTGGCATCAATGGCTTTGTGCACTGAACCCTTTGCCTGCTGAATCAGCTGTTCAGCCCCATCGAGCCGAGTTTCTAGTGTGGTAACCTGGGGTGTTAGCCCATCCAGTTTTTTGTCAATACCTTGAGCAGTGTGATCAGATGGGCAATGTTAGTATGCAGGGTTTGTAGCGTTACTTCTCCTGTTTCAAAGTTACTCCTCCCTGAGGCTGCGTCATGTTGCTGAGGCCTATTGTTCTTCTGCTGGCCAGTCTTTGGTTTGAAAAAGTCCACAGATGCAGCAGAATTCTTTTGCTTGCCCACATTTAGTACCTGCAGAGTAACAGACAAGGTCCCCAGACAGAATAGTGACCACAAAGGCTGAAAAACGTATCCAGAATAAGAAAAATTAGCTTGTCTCCCAGGAGATGAGCTAAACCACATCTGCCCTACTTAGTTGCTAGGCCACGTCCCCGATTTAAAGTTTTATGACAGAGGAAATGGCTTTCCATCTCTTGTCATTTTATGACACCTTTGCCTTTCATCACCTTACCAGAAAATTCCAATTCTCTTTTGAAATGTAACTCTTGTTCACCTCTAGGCAAGATTTTGTCCCAGGCAAAGGGGATGTCAGACATTGGAATACACACTTTAGCTCTCCCCTGTACCTTTTCAGAAAAAAGTGGGCATCCTCTCTGGCAAACCTTATGTCTTGGCCTTTTGGGGAATTAAACATAAACAAAATCACAGAAAAATATGACTGCAGTGGTCAAACTGCCACAATATGCACCTTGCTTGTTTATTTTGAAGACTTCCACCAGAACTACATGGTATGTTGTCTTGAACAAAAAGTGCTAATTTTATATTCTAAGCCCATTTCCGTCAGCAGGTTTCATCCTTACATAAATTAAATGGTAAAATGAGGTCACCCCTTATCCAACTTCTTTCTAAGCTATGGAGCTCTAGTTTGTTTAACCTCTCTTTATAATCCAATCCCTCCAATCCATGGATCAGTTTTGTGAATCTCCTCTGCACCCTTTCTAGTTAATGAATTTCAAATTTTAGGTATAGGAATCAGAACTGCGAACAATAATCCAAGTGTGATCTCACCAGCACCCTAGAAAGAGGCAAAACAATGTCCTTATGTCTGCTAGAAATATTTCTTCTGATACAGCCCAGGATTCTATTGACCTTGGCTGTGACCTTGGAGTTATTATTTTTAAAGTTCAAGTCTGATTGGATTATAACCCAAATGACCCCTCTTTAGTTGTGTCTTGTAATTCTACCCCACCTAAGAAATTTTCACTACCTTCATTGACATTTCCTCTGTGTTGTACGATACATTTATCCAGGTTAAACTGCATAGTCCATAACTGAGTCCAGTTGTAAATGTTATTGAGATCAGCCTGAATCTTTTTGGTGTCATCCTCATTACATGCCTTGCCACCTATTTTGGTGTCATCAGCAGATTTACTGTAATCCAGATTATGTTTGCGTTCTTTTTATTTAAAAAAAAACGCAAACATAAACAGATTGCCAATATTTTAGAAAGGAGCTTGTGTCATAATAAAATAGAAAAAAGTCTACTAAAGACACGTTTATTTCATTCTTGACAAAAAAGCAAAACAGAAAAAACAAGTAAAACAAAAAAGCACCTCCATGCTCCTTTACACTGCTGGCAGCCACTAATTAATCTTAAAAAAAACCCAGCTCCCTACTCCGTGCTCCTTTACGCTGCTGGCAGCCACCAATTAATCTTTAAAAAATAGCTCCATGCTCTGTGCTCCTTTACAGTGCTGGCAGCCATCAATTAATCTTTTTTCTCTGAAAATGTTTCTGTAATAGAAACATAAAATTTACTGTAATGGGTGTGCAGTCAGGCAGGCAGTAAAATGTGGTATACAGTACGCTCAGCTCTGTGCTTCCCTGCCTGCCAATTCAGACAGCTCTCATGCGCTTCAGCAGTTCCAGCTTCCTTAAATCCATGGATGTACGCCTCACTTCATAGCCTAATCTCATAGTAGCTCACGTCCAGTCACCTTGCATACCTCTCCTTCAGTGAAGGCATTTTTAGGTCCACTTTTACACTGTCAGCCCCTCCAGCAACCTGATCTGAAATTACCACAGCATACCAATCCGTAAAGCATTTTTTAAGCTCATCTTTTAGCAGTTTATTAAGAGAAATGTCTAGGGGACGCGGGCACAAAAATGTGAATATAGCCAACCTCTTCCAGCTGATCAATGATTGATCTTGTAGTGTGAGCATGAAAGAGATCCATAATCAACAATCCATTTTGTTCATCTGGCAATTCCTTAGCTAACTTGACATTTTTCAGATGGGGTGCGAGAACAGATGAGATGTACAGCTTTGTAGTCTCCTCATTTGCCTAATGAGTGAGTGAATGCGTAATGATCCATTCAGAGGGGAATTTATGAATAGGGTGGCATGCTAAGGTTTTGCCACAGTAAATCACCTGGGGTGGCAAAAATTCACCCAGCAGTGTACAAGCTAGGACCAGTGAGACCTGGCATTTGTCACCAAGACCTGTAAGTGCGACTTGTTGGGACCCAGTAGTGACCATAGTCCACTGAGACACGGGAACAAGAGTGACTCCCATTTCATCCAGATTAACAACAAGTTCTGGCGGTATGAATTCTTAAACGTATACCTTTGATATTCTTGCCAAAAAGCCTGCTTTTAATTTCTCAAAGTCCAGAGGTGTTTTTCTGGCCACTTTTGTGCCTTTCCTTCAGCTATACCCTATCCAGCTTAAAAAACCCAGACCCATTTTGTTGTTATATCCCCCCCCCCATTCTCAATTCAAATCTGAGAGCAGTTGGACTTCACTATGCCCAGGGCCATGGCATGCACAATCCGTGTGTTGGCCACTGCACCCTCTACTCTGAGATTTCTAATTATGACTTTCAGTTTTTCCTCTACCTCCTCTAGGAGGAGGGTAGGTCCCCCCAGGGCTTGGTCAGTATGGTGGGTTTCAGGAGAGTGGGGTCTGGTGTGTGGAATAACATGGACTCATAGTCACTTCTGAATTTTTTTACAGTAGACTCGTTAATGTTTTTCTGGTACTTTGCAGCATAATATTGCACAGTGGCCATAACTTCATTTTCCATGGCATAGTGATCAATTTCAGATCTTATCTCGCCAAAATAGGAGTTGTGCTGTGAAGGCCGTGTTTTTTTTCTGAGGTGGGGAGGTTACATGCAGTCAATTCAGTTGCCACCGAGTTTGCAGTGTCACCATCTAACCCTGCTCGCGTAGGCTGCTCTGTCGATAACTCAGAATCATCAAGCAGGTATTCTCTTTTGGTCCCCCTTTTGGAATTTATCCACTGCAGAATTGACATCCTCTGGCATGCTACTGACAACAGATAATACTTGCTACTTGCTACTGATGCTCCTTTGGGTTTGCAATTTGGTTCGTGTTTGTGCATTTTGGGATAGGGCATTTTAGAATGTCAACATTCCGATTAATTACAAGCACATTGCTCACAATTACCAGTACGCTCAGCTCTGTGCTTTCTGGCAAGAATATCAAAGGAAGGTCACTTAATCTAAGATTGGCAGATGTGATTGCAGTGACTGGTGGCAATTAGGTAGGAGCAGGATGTAATGAGCCATCAATCATTACAGTTTGGCGCAGAGACAGCGAGAGCGTCATACCAATTATCAATGAATACAAGTGTTAATCGGTATGACGCGAACATTTCCAGCCATGAAGAAGTGTCGGTATTTGTTTCAGTGAACGTTAGTAGGCACAAACATATTCTGGACTACAGTACTTACAAAGCTGTATAGTCCATGATGGAGATCGCTTAATAAATAGTGAACAAAACTGGACCCAGGACCAAACCCTGTGGCACACCACTTATCCTCCTGGTAGTGCTGGATGTTGTTCCTCTCATGTTGACTCTGTGCTTTTTGTCTGTGAGCCAGAGTCTGATCCACAGCGTGTTTAGCTTCTGTAATAGTTTGCTATGTGGAACGTTATCAAAAGCCTTTGTAAAATCCAAACAGATAACATCACAGGGTATGTTTTGCTCTAAAAGTTTGCTTATTGGTTCATAAAAGGAAAAAAGGTTTGTTACACACAAACATCCCCTGGTAAAGCCATGCTGTGTCCTATCCCAGAAACCATTCTTACTGATCATTTCAATTATATATTCCTTTAAGATTGTTTCCATAACTTTGCCCAAGATGAAAGTTAAGCTAGTAGACCTGTAATTTTGGAGTGTTCCTTCCAGGGCCTCACTGAGCCCATACTGCTGGCTGTAGCCACAAAGCTGTGTTGCTGTAATTACTCACATCTACTTTCTAGACTTGGAAAGCTGCTGTGCAAGTGGCCCCACTGGTCACCAAGGTACGTTGACTCAATCCGTGATGTTCATGGCAGCCCCCGCAATATCTAACATTGAAGACATCTCTCCTTTGTGGGCACAGAAGCTGCATGCAATATCTGGCCATCCAACAGATTGATGGTATCTGCTACCCCATCCTTCCAGTAGGCTTTCTTCAGCCTCTCCAGCACCCCTTTCCTCTGGCAGATCCAGTTGATCACATGTAGGATAGTCAGTGATTTCTTTGGTACCCCTCAACCTGCCATACTTCAGTTTACTTAAAACCTGAAACCTAACACAGTACTGGTAAGAAAATGAAAATTACACACCTACCATAATTCTTGATCTTCCTGTGTATCTTCACCATTCATCACTGGTGCATACTAGCCAGAGGTGCTAGGACCCTGCAGGAAAGCTTTCTAGCTAAAGTTTTCTTTCTTTCTTTCTTTCTTTCTGGAGGAGGGTCTAACATTAGAGATGGCACCACCCTTGAGGCCAATGTACTACATGGCGCTCACAGGTTGGCCAGTAATGGATGTTTGCCCCTCCACCACCTCAGTTCTGCTCACTGGAGAGGAAAACACAGAGGAAAAAAAGGGTGGAAGGTGGGGCAAGGGTGCCCAAGGGACAGAAAAAGGAAAGGATGTAAACTTAAAGGAGGTATAAGCTGACCAGAGACAGGGTATAGGCCCTAGGTTTTATGGGAGGAGAACCCCAACCACTGGGCAGGCCAGAAGGGGTTGAGAGGGTTTATAGGGAAAGAAAAGTTAAGAAAAGAGACAGTAAGAACAAAAGGAGGCAGAAGGGAGGGAGAGTGAAAAGATGGAAGGTGAGAGAGAAGGAAGAAGATCCCAATGGCAAACACTGCAGGGGTTCTTCCATTGCTTGAGGCTTAAGGGAAGGAGATCAACTCAACTGTTCTCTTCTTTTTATGAACCTTAAACAGGGTCTGAGGATTTGACATGAGAGCCTACCAGGGCAGAGCAAGAAAGAGCCCTTTAGTATAGAAAAGTCAGATCTCAGATCCCTGAAGGAGGTATCCAATTAGTTCCCTCTCTCTTTTCCTGTCTCTCTCTCTCTCTCACTCCCTGATCCACAACAAATGGGTGAGGATAAAAATAATCCACCCTGGGGCAAGGTCCCTTTGTCCCAAGAGGAGGGGGTCACCTGTTAATGAGCCCTTCCACAGATCTAGTGGAGAGCAGTTTGTCCCTAGATCTAACCCCCAGACTGAGGAAGAAAGATAAGGTTCATGTCACCAAAAGGTAAGAGACCAGAAGTAGTTTGCCCCATAGCCAGTCACTGGCTGCTCACACATGCATAAAGGAACTACTCATGGCTCCAGAGGCAGAGGAAGAAAAGATAGGGATCCCCAAAGTAATGCCAACCAAGGCAAGGGCCCAAGGGAGGCAATGAAGGGCCCCACACAAAAAAAAGAGGGGGCCCAAAATCTAGAACTATGGTACAGAATGCTTCACCAGGGAGACCCCACTAGGTTGTACAGAGTTCTGAGGAGCCCCTGGCCAAAGAGGGCAAGAACTCCTGCTTGCCCTCCCCCCAGTGGTGGGTCCCTGCTGCTTCACAGAAGGATCAGTGGACCCATAGGTGCCAGCAGGACTATGCCCACAATTGGCCTCAACTCGGGGGAAGGCAAGCAGAGAGGAGGCACTGTCCAGGAAGCTGAGGCCAAAGAGGGAATGGTGGGCGGGAAGCAGTGATGAATGGTGAAGCTATACAGGAAGATCAAGAATTATGGTAGGTGTGTAATTTTCATATCTTACCTGTATCAGTCTTCACCATTCATCACTGGTGGGTGAGTACCAAGCACCATATGGCACTGGCACCTCCATGAGGGAGAAATCTCCCTCAGCCTGTTATGGGGAGAACACAGGCAGGGGCCCCTTACGGGCCTGGCAAGGCCCACGAGTGATATGGGAGAGATGGGGACTCCCATTGCCTGGGAGAGGGAAGGCGCCCCACTAACTACTATTGAACCCTGTGGGAGAAAAAATAGACCCCCTGGAAAGAGGAGGCAGTCACCCTATGCCGGGCCAAGGGTGACAAACTTGATAGGTGAAGCCACACTGTCTGCCGAATGCAGACCGTAGTTCCTGCTAGTCTGGAGGCTACCTCATTGGCATCATAAGATACCCTTGCCTGGTGTCTCGCCAGCTCTAGACCATGTGCAGAAAGGCTAATGGCCTGTATGGTTAACTCCAAGTCAGGAATAGATGCTAGGAGTTGGCCTAGCATCGTCCATAGGTGCCTTGTTGTCATTTGGACCCAGGCGGGATAAACAGTGACTATGGTGACCATCACAGTCATGGGCTTGCTGCAGGGCCAATGACACTTGGGAGCACACCCCACCTTGGATTTAGAACTAGGCCCCAAACCAGACATAGTCATGTGGGCAAAAATAAAATCAAACAAAGTAACAGACCCAGCATCATAGGACAGTAAAATAAGAAATAAAAGGAACGTTTTTACCAGCTACTGAAGTCGAAGGTGTCGAATATTTTGGCAGTGGCAGAACTCGAAGGCATCTTCTGATACATAGCACAAGATGGCTGCAGCTCCAATGGGGTGATGCACACTCATCAGCGGGAAAAGAAGAACTGGGGGGGAGGAGCCAATCCGCAAGCACCACGTAGTACGTTGGCCTCGAGGGTGGCGCTGTCTCCGACGTTAGCACCTCATCCAGAAAGAAAGAAAGTTTTAGCTAGAAAGCTTCCCAGGGTAGTCCTAGCGCCTCTGGCTAGTACCCATCAGTAATGAATGATGAAGACTGATACAGGTAAGATCTGATACTCTGTACTTCAGCATGGGTTGAAAACTTTTTTCTCTGCACTAGTGCTTCACACTATGAATAGCACTCAATCTGCAGCACCACTCCAAAGCTCTACATTTAACTCTGACTTCAGAAGTGGGGAAACAAACGTTAGTGCCCTATACTCTGTGTAGTTTAACAGTCCCAAACTACTTTGTTTTACTTTCTGGCCTCTCACATCAGGCTATTTTTACTCTGTTCTGTTGCTATTGTTTACAATTTGTGATCAACTGAATTCATTGGTTGCAATATACAAGGCAGCACGGTTTCACATGGGGGAGGTCATGTCAAATAAATCTGATTGATTTATTTGACTTGGTGACCAAGGAGGTAGATCAGGAACGAGCGGTGGATGTGGCCTACCTAGATTTCAGTCAGATTTTCAACACTGTTCCACACAGGGGACTGGTTAACAAGCTAGGTAGCTTGGGGCTGAGCAACTAGGTGGTAATCTGGGTAAGAAACAGGTTAGGGGATAGGAGACAGAGGGTAGTGGTAAATGGAGTTTGTTCCGAAGAAGTGAGGGTGACCAGCAAGGTTCCTCAAGGTTCAGTGCTGGGACTGGTTCTCTTTAATGCCTTTTTAAGTGACATAGCAGAGGAGATGGAAGGGAAGGTCTGTCCCACTGTGGATGGCATCAAGATCTGCAACAGGGTGGACACTTCAGTGGGTGGAACAGATGAGCAGAGACCTGAGAAAACTGGAGGAGTGGCCAAGGGTATGGCAACTTGGTTTTTATCCAAAAAAGTGCAGTATAATGTACTTGCACAGAAATTCAGAGACTGAGTAATAAATAGGTTGAGTGTTATTGAAAATGGCCAAGCAGGAATGATATCAGAGGTAATCATGTCGAATGACCTAAAGGTCATCAGGCAGTGCAGCAAGGCAGTCAGGAGGGCTAGGTGGATGCTGCTGTGCATAGGAGGGGTATCACCAGCAGAAAGTGGGAGATGGTGTTGCCCCTACATAGATCACTGGTAAGACCCAGCTTGAGTACTGTGTCCTGTTCTGGACACCACATCTCAGGAAGGAATAGACAGAGTGGAGACAGTCCAGACGAGGGCAACTAAAACAGTGCATGACAAGATCCAAAGGTTGCTGTACTCCACAGAATTGAATGGACAAAACCGCAACAAAGCCAAAGTTGAATTCAGTTGAAGTTTATTCTTAAAATTCATAATGCAGTGCGGTTTCAGCCAGTCATCCAGTGAAAACAGCTCTCCACCCCAGTGCTTCACCTATCAATTAAGCTTCATCAGGGGGCTCATTATGGGAGACACAAATCCAAAATTTATACTTCCCCACTGATTACATCATCAAAGTGTGCTCATATAAAAAATTCCATTAACATACATAGTAATACATTTGATTTAACCCAGTGATAGAAACTAATACATACAAATGAATATTACATGTATTGAGGTAATACAGGCATCTAACAATAGCTTTCAGACTTTATTAATTTTTTAGTATTTAGAAGCCAGCGGTATCTCATTCACAGTGTTGTCCTGTGATCATCCTTCACTTTTCATGGCATTCCTGGGGATCTGCTTGAACACTCCCACAGCAAATTGGATGTCCTGAGGTTTGAGCATCATCATAGTTGCCTGGAAAAATAAACACGAATTCTATATAAATTTATTGAATAAAATAAGAAAAAACAAAACAATTCATTAGTACCTTTAATTACTAAGTTTTTAAGGTTTCCAAGAAGACCATTTTATCTCATGGATCATTCTAATTAAATCTAATGTGCTAATTTTGTCTACTTTATAAATCTTCATTTTAAATCTCAAATCCTATTGAGTAATTATTTCAAAGTATTTGCTATGGGGGGCATGGCAGGGTCTCTGAGGAAAAGATCAGAGTGCACAGACTCTGTTGGGACATTAAAATGGTGCATGGTCTGCATCTGAGCCCTATGAGGAAAGGCTAAAGGAGCTGAATATGTACAGTATACCTTGGCATAGAGGAGGGAGGGGGATATGGAGAAGAGGCTAAAGGAGCTCAATATGTATACTCTGGCATAAAGGAGGGAGAGGGGGATATGACAGAGACCTTTAAATATTTCACAAAGGTAAATAAGGTGCAAGAGGGGAGTATTTTTTAGAAAAAAAGGTGTTCTACAACAAGGGGATATGCTATGAACTTGTAAGGGGGTAGATTCAGGAGAAATCTGAGGAAGTACTTCTTCACTGAAAGAGTGCTGGATTCCTTGAATAGCCTACCAGTGAGGGTGGTGGGGCCAAAAATAGTGGTGGGGTTCATAAATGCCTGGGATAGGCACAAGGGAATTGCAGGGGGGAGGAGAATTATAGATCAAGTAGGGTCTGTGGTAAGAATAAAGTTAGAAAAATTGGGCAGACTGGGTGGGCCAAGCAGCCCTTTTCTACCATTAGAGTCTATGTTTCATACAGGCAGTGCTTTTTACGGCTGCAGTAGGCAGAGCCTGCAGATGTTTTACATGCACAAAAAAAGTGATATCATGTTTTCTGTCTGTGGAATGGACTGAAGGTGTAAATAGTCTCCTCCGCCTTACCCTCCTCCAAGAAATGTTTTCTGCCCTCAAATAAATATGCTTTCATGTTAGTCAATGGTTGCAGGGTACTATTTTCTTTCTTAAATGGGTGGTACAAGAACTGGAACCTGAGTAGTGGGAAGCAGCATTGTTTTTTTTGGGGGGGGAGTAAGATCCACCCCACCTCCACCCAAGAAGCTCCTAAAGATCCACCCCCACGTTTTTTTTTATTCATGTGGGAGGGGCATGAGGTGAATCTATCATGTTGAAACAAGGCTCACTAGTTTGGGATCTGGACCAAGGAACAGAACAAGTCTGTGGAGTCCCTGCATTTTGTTAAGGACTAGGAGAACAGAAGATACTTAATGCCTTCAAACTGACTTAAAAACCCTTGGAACAAATGATTATCAGAGCCACCTGGTGTCTCAAAAGGAAAGAGTAAGTAAGAAGTGTCTGAAACTACTGCTTCCTGGTTGAAAGAGCCACAGGTATTACTTAAACATTTATATACTAAAAACAAAGTTCAGCTTTTGGGATTAACAATATTTGTTTATTATATTATATATATATATATATATATATATATATATATATATATATATATATATATATATATATATATTGCATTTTAGTAGTTTCAAAACTTTGAAAGCACTGGTGTTAGTAATGCATTTAAAAATATATTTTTATTGTCTTTACAATTAATCATACAGGTTCATGTGAGGGCACATTTGTTTGGGGATGGGGTTCAAATTATTTTAATCATGGGCACAATACTTGGTAAACACAGCCTTTGATGAAGTGTATTTTCTCTTTTAAGTTTGAGAAGTGGAGTTGCCTTGCACATGTTAAAAATACCAGCTGCAATTAACAACTACTTGTAAAAACAAAAGGCTCTTTTTTTTTTTTTTTCCTACTTACTGTTTTCCTGGCTCAGTTTATATCAGTGAAAAGAAAGACTGGAACAACTATCAGAGCTGCCATCCCTCTGGACATGCCATTTATCACTCATTTAAAATAACACAAATGTAGTTTCACATTTTTACCATGAGGGAAGCAAGAAGATGAACCAGCATGGTTAACAAATGCATTCATTGACACCTGTGAATGAGTAGGGTGGGGTCATTTTTTCTAACATTTCTGGTGAGTTTATACTCCTTGGAACCTGTTTTTCAGTTTTTTTTTATTGCATCTTGTCCCAGGAAATCTTCCCAGAGTGCAGTTTGCTCTATTGTTTAATATCTCCAGTGGAGACCAGTGTCTTGTTACATTTTTTGTTTCAAATTAACCAGAGACATCATGGCAGCCAAAGGAGACACACTTTGAGTCTTAGGGTATGTGCAGCATAATTAATAAGTTTTCATATGCATAATCTTTCCATTCATGTTAATGCTAGACATACTGCAGCTAGCTTGGCTTGAGGAAAGGTGAACATGGTCAGGACCCTTTAGTAATTGAGATGCATATGCAGCAAATAAATCCAGATGCGCTAACTGCCTGCTGAATAAGGAAGGGTTGCAGGAACTCAAGGAATGATTACGAGGGTGGGGGGCTGATGGGGGTAATCATATTGGATGACCTAAAGGTGGCTAAACAATGTACCAAAGCTGTGAGGAGAGCCAGTGGAATGTTGTGGTGCATTAGCAAGAGGTATTACCAGCAGAAGGAAGGTGGTGGTTGTGATGCCACTGTGTAGATCATTAGTGAGGCCTCATTTGTAATATGGTGTCCAGTTCTGGAAGCCGCATTTCTGTCATGCAACTTTAAATCACAAATGGGTTCAATGGTTCTATTTTAGATTTCTATCCCTTTCCCCTACTTCTCCCACTGGTTATGCATAATCTTTCCATTCATGTTATTGCTAGACATACTGCAGCTAGCTTGGCTTGAGGAAGGGTGAACATGGTCAGGACTCCTTAGCAGCTGAGATGCATATGCAGCAAATAAGTCCAGATGCGCTAACTGCCTGCTGAATAAGGAAGGGTTGCAGGAACCCAGGGAATGATTATTGGGGGGGGCTGATGGTCATCAACATGGAAAGGGATTTTGGGGTAATCATATCTGATGACCTAAAGGTGGCTAAACAATGTACCAAAGCTGTGAGAAGAGCCCGTGGAATGCTGTAGTGCATAGGGAGAGGTATTACCAGCAGAAGGAAGGAGGTAGTGATGTCACTGTGTAGATCACTGGTGAGGTCTCATTTGGAATATGGTGTCATGTTCTGGAAGCCACATTTCTGTCATGCAACCTTAAATCACAAATGGGTTCAATGGTTCTATTTTAGATTTCTGTCCCTTTCCCCAACTTCTCCCACTGGCTAGCCTTATGGAATGCAACTAGAACATATATTGGCTAGCATGATGAATGCACCTACACAAGCTGCTTCTCAGTCTACAGCACTGTCTTTTTAAAATGCTAACTTCTTGTTGAAAATATGTCATAATTTTTCCATCCATGTTATTGTTAGACATACTGTAGCTATCTTGGCTTGAGGAAGGGTGAACATGGTCAGGATCCCTTAGCAACTGAGATGCATATGCAGCAAATAAGTCCAGATGTGCTAACTTACCCTGTAACTGTTAAGTGCTACAGTTTGCGTTTTCTTCTTAAAATGGTTACTTTTGCATTTATGTTTATTTTAAAATATTTAATATTTTGACCATGTGGTTATGTCATGGATCATAACTGATCTCCAGCCTTAACTCCCACCCCCCCCGTGCTCCAACTTGCATAGAAAATAATGCTTGTAGACAAATCTAATCATTTTGCTGCTGTGTTCTAGCATGTTCTTGTGTGTGTGTGTGTGTGTGTGTGTGTGTGTGTGTGTTTGTGTTACTGAAGCAAGAAATGTACAGCTGTCATTTTTCACATCCTGTTCAAAAAGTGTTTTTGCACCTGTGGTGCCAAATGGCTAATGAACTGACAGTGTCACTGTTCATGCGGTGGGGTCACAAAAAGCACATGCTGAAAACTTGGAGTGAAAATACCAAGAAACGCACAGGGCATTAGGGTTTCTGACCATAACACCCTGCCCTGTAGGCACTGACAGGCATAAGGGGTGTGATTTGGGATTGTCAACAGTAATGCTCACGCCATTCCACCCCCCATCCCACCCCCACCCTGCAGCCAGTGACAGGTATCAAGGTGTGCCTTTGACTCTTCAGCCCCAAAGTTCACTCCATTCTCTTATACTGTACCTATTTCAGTGTATTTCCTTATGGTATAGGGTGAGTGTAAAGTTTGAAAACCCCAAGGTACACCTCGACTCTTGTCTGTGTCTGCAGGGTCGGGTGAGGTGAAATGGCATGAGCATTATGGGCAATGACCCAAAGGCACACCCCAATGCCTGTCCATGTCTGCGGGGTGGGGGTAGGGTTGGCGTCACTTTAGTACTTCGCTGTCATTCCTATTCTGCCTGTCTGTCTGTGTGTCTCTGTCTCTCTATCTATATGTGTACATAATTATCTATCTTTCTATTAATTGCATGTATCGCTATTTTTACCTATTTCTAAAACAAACCTGCATATCACATTTGCCTGCACTCTGAGCACGTACTTATGAAACTGTGCATATTTGTACTCCACTTCTGCGCAGACCTCATACTTTCCTAATATTCCCATTATCACAAGCATAACTACCTTGCCCTTATCAAAAGCAATCCCCTCTGAAAGTTAATATCACATTTTCTCTAACAGTCCATCGTCATTACGCCTGACTTCCTGACATCAACACATTGCTTAAATATAACTTACATCACCTCATGGACAAAAACCCCGTTTCTCTTAAAAAATGAAAATAAATAAATGTGTAAATAATCCCAAGGCTGAACATATATTTTTTCATTTACTGCTACCTTCCGTACCATCATGGGGATTTGCATGTTTCCCTTGATGCTTTGCATTATTGGGATATGTGCAATTATGTTTTCTTTAAAATTTGGCTGTTTGGCCAATATTATCCAGGATAACACATACATCAGTGGCATTTGCAATGGGGTTCTTTTGTAAGTTTCTTATTCCTTCCATTAAAATGTATACCTCCATATATTTTCCTAATCATGTGTATGGCTTCCTTGGAACAGAAACTAAAACAAATCTTATTACTTACATATCATTGTGTTGTTTCTCCATACCTCCTTAACAATTCCACACAACTTCACTAACTTCATTATGCAGCCATGGTGGATCTGACCAGAATTTGTTGCTTCTACTGCTGCTGAATTCTTTATTGCATCACTACCAGGCCCCGGCATTCTGGATCATGCAGTTTGTGGTGGCTGTTTCCATTTCTTGCTCACTCTGTTTACTTTTAACAAGATTACTGACAACTTTTTTTTATAATCGTTTCTTGATTTTCTCATTTTTCCTGACAAACAGTTCATCAAATACTACAATGTCAGCCAGTCAGTCTTGTACAATAAAATCAACAATTCACAGGCTTAGTTATAAAGAGGTGGAATTAACTTGGTATAACACACACCAGTCCTGTCTAGCCCTTGTCTGTCATAACAATACAAGTTCAGCCATTCTCCTCCCTACCATAACATTCCATTTTTAAGGGACAGAGGGGTTCTGCTGCCAACATGTATGCCACCCATCTCTCCCATCTGTTAGTTCCCTTTTCCACCTGTTGCCTAAATACCTAACAGAAAACATGGAAACAGAATTTGTCAGGAGATACGGACCACTTGGCCTACCCAGTGTGCCCATTTTTCCCTACCTACAGTATCACCATAGACCCTGCTTGATCTCCACCTTTTTCCTTTCCCCTTTCCATCAAGATCCCCTTATGTTTATCCCATGCATTCTTGAACCCCATCTCTGTTTTTGCCCATATCACCTCAGATTGTAGTCTGTTCCCCGAATCCATTACCCTGTCTGTGAAGAAGTACTTCCTCATGTCTAATTTCTGTTAATAAGTGGGGAAGAGCACTGTACCCTGTTGTTCTTTGGAGCAAAAGTGTGTAGCATACCCTTACCCTAAATTCCAAGTGTTCAGGAGTGTGTGTGCAATATAAAACATTTAAACAAAAACATTCAAAACAATTATTTGTTTCTGGCTGTAGTGGTATCTACTCAAGAACTGTAGTAGACGGTTGCTATGGCAACTGCCATTGAGATCCCTGGGAGGTGTAGTTCCCAAACTGAGTGGAGGGAGCTACATACGGGACAAAGTGATTTGTTTTTAAAACCTCTTGTGTGTTTTATTTTTGACTCCTGCTAAGAGCCCCAAAATGGCTGGAGATAATATTTTAATCATTGATAACATGTTTTTGTGATCAGGAGAACACACAGGCCCGGATATTCAAAAGGGTTGAGCCAGCACAAGTCCGAAAATGCGCCATTCCATGATATTCAGCGGGAGGCAGCTGCGCAACTGAAAACATGCTGAGCAACAGTGCAATGCAAATGAAGGCATGCGCAACCAAAGGGGGTGGATCCATGCAAAAAGAGCGCAATGCGATATTCAAAGGCTTTCGCAATGCGCAACAGTGGAATAGCCGGAAGTTGCGCCACGGTGGAAATGAGCCAAAATAAAAAGGCTCAAGGAAGAGGTGCAAGAAAGACAGGGAATGCTCATGAGGCAGCAACAGAGAGCAGGCCACAGCAGCAGCCAGTGCAGGTCAGGAGTAGGCAGGACAGAAAAGTGGCAGCCGAAGGTGGGGCCACAGAGTTTGGACAGCGGGGGGAACACAGCAACAACAGCTGGGGGGGGACACAAGCCAGGGAGATGGACAGTGCCACCTTCTATGTGGAAGCTGTAGTGAGGGGGGTGAGAAGGCATGCTGCAGGGGAACGTGGCCGTGGAAGGGCCCGTTGGTGGTACGCCCCCAACAGGCAGTACCGTGCCTGCATCAGCTTTGAGCTGTATTCGGATGTCGAGATTGTGGGCCGGTACCACCTGAACAGGGCAATACTGAGGCGGCTCTGTGAGCTGTGCAGTGATGTGATGCAGGCACCCTCACGACGGAGTCACGCTCTGTCAGTGGAGACAAAGGTAACAGTCTGCATGTGCTTGCTCACCACGGGTACCTTCCAGAGGCCAACAGGGGACACCACAGGCATAACACAGTCGGCCACATCACGCATCCTCACCCAATTCCTCAGCGCACTGCTGCCACATGCTGTGGAGTACATCCATTTCCCCAGCACCACGGCAGAGCGTACAGCAAACGTACAGGAGTTCCACAGGGTAGCACATATGCCTGGTGTGCTAGGGGCGATAGACTGCACCCATGTGGCTATTCACACGCCACCTGGCCCCGATGGGGCCGCATATCACAACCGGAAGGGGTATTCCAGTGTCAACTGCCAGGTGGTGTGTGATGCCAGTGGGCGCATCATCAATGTCTGTGCCATGCACCCTGGCGGAGCACATTATTCATTCATATGGTACCAGTCTGCACTGTGCCATAGATTCGAGAGTGGGGACATCCCCACAGGACACCTAGTGGGTGAGTATGCATGTAGGAGCGGCAAAGTTGGGGGACGGGTGGGCAACCCACAGGTGCCATGGGGGTGGCACACATGGCTAGGGACAATATGGACCTGAACATGACACTAACCTCCACTATCTCCACACAGGTGACAGTGGATACCCACTCTGTCCCTGGCTGCTCACACCCTACCGGTGCCCCATGACCCCATTGCAGCAACGCTTCAATGAGGCACATGCCGCCACATGCAACATCATTGAGTGGGTGTTTGGGATGCTGAAGGCACGCTTCCAATGCCTTCACACCTCCGGCGGTGCCCTACAGTACAGCCCCTCAAAGGCCTGTGGGATATTCCTGGCCTGTTGTATCCTGCACAACATGGCCAAAGACTGTGGGATAGCTGTACAGGTCAAGGAGGGGGACAGCGATGGGGACGCCGGTGACGCCGGTGATGATGGGGATGAGCAGCCCCCCCTTGGACGGCATGACCCCCGACTGATCCGGCAGGCCCAGCTGCACCAGGACACCATCACAGAGGAGCACTTCACACAACACAGGTAAGTCATGGGGCCATGTGCAACCAACACTGTCTAGGCGCATCCCACATACACACAGGGTAACACACCAGGGGTGCATGACGGCAAGGGGAGTGGAAGGGTACAGGCGCACAAACACACCATCAGGGAGGGGTGAATAGTTACACGCTACATGGACACACACACACACACACCCACACCAGGCACACAGTGCACAGGGGCAGTTGCACAGCAGAGCAGGAACAGACATGTCAAACACTCAGATCCACAGACCACCCCCACCACCTGTACTGTCCATGTACGTGTGTCAGATGCTGGGCACCCTTGCACCTTGGTGAACAGTACAATGCAGGCATCATCATGCACACGCACCTGTGGACAGATGTCGGTGTGCAGGTGGTCCGTGTGCGTGTTGGGCAGGGCACCCACCCTGCACTGCCCACCAAGACACACATTGCACAGGGCAGCACCAGACAGGGCCCACACTGGGAGACAGATCAGTCAGGTGGCACTGAGCCACGGCCACCACGGATGCGTGGGCGGCCCGCCGTGACCCAGCAGCACTGGCAGGCTGAGCATGGGCCACATGGGTGGCACCAATGGACCACCAGGGGTCCCACTGCCCGAGCGCGACCTTGTGCGCTCAGGGGTCTGCAGCATGCCGAACATACCTGCACCAGGGGTGCTCGGGATGCCCACAGCAGAACCCGGCATCGACAGGCTGGGTGTCGCACGATGCCGGGAACGTGGAGTGGAGAGCGTACTGCGTGGGGTGTGGGTACAGGGGCACCTGACTGTGTGCCCAATGTGGCCACGACAGCGACCAATGCCTGGCTCAGTCTGTCAATGGCTGCGGTCACATCCATCCGCATTTGGACCATCTCTGCCAGGATCAATGCATTGTCCCTGCTGTGCTGCTCCACAGCCACACACGGTGCCTTCACGGACGTTGCAACCCGCATCTGCTGCTGTACTGATGTCTGCAGCAGGCGGGTGTGCTCATCAAATGGGTCATCTGCCAAATCGGCAACCTGTCCCCCAGGGGATGGAAGGGCCTGATGCTCAACACCCCATGAGGGTGGGCACTGTTCACCAGGACCAGGTATGGGCAAGTCAACAGGTGGTGTGCATACACCACCGCTGAACCCTGTACCCCCAGACCCGGTGGGTGACTGCCACTGCTGCCCCTCTGCCTGCTGTGCCCAAGGGACCAGTCCTTCCAATGCTGTGTCCACAACAGTGCCAGGGACCTGCACAGCCACTGGTGCTGCCCCATCGGTGCTGACAGGCACAGCCTGGGACTGTGCTGACGTGCTGGCACACACGTTGGAACCCGTTAGGTCCATGGGCATGAGCTGTCCTGCTGTGTGTCCATTCTGTGACACACACGTGTCACTGCCCATAGCGGCCGTTGCATCATCAATGGTGCAGGTTCGTGCCACAGCCTCAGCCACAGCGTGCTGGCATGCTTGCATGCCAGACTGCTGGGACACAGGAAGGGCACCCCCCACACCTGACTCACCGACATCGGAGATGGCAGCCAGGCGTGCACACTGGTGCAATGCACGCCGGCTACCAGCAGAGGTGGATGGACCCTCCTCCAACTCTGGCTGCACGTCCACAGTGCAGGGGCCCACCCCCACTGTCCCCTGCAGGTGCATAGGATCTGTAACAGAAAGTGAGAACATGTTAGTGCATGGGATCAACATCCCCCCCACCCCCCACCATGTCATACCGTGCAGTGATGGGCTTCCACCTATCTGGAAGCCACCTCCTGGAATGCCCTCGATGGCGCTGCACTGCATGGATGCAGCAAGACGATCCTCCGCCGGGGTCAGCTGTGCCACCTCTGGCTGGCCCCTACCTGTGGCAGCGCATGCCACCCTGAGTGCTGCCACCTTCTCCTTAACCCATCTCCTGTCTGTCCCCACCTTCTTCTTACATTCTTTCATGGAGCGCTGGTGGCTTCCGTGCAGGTTTATGGCATGAGCTACCCCCTCCCATGCAGCAGCACAGGCCTGAGGGGTGCCCCGCCATCCACTGAGTAGTGGCTCCTCATCCAGGTAGGCCTCGTAGAGTGCCTCTGTTTCAGCCTTTGTGAAGTTGGGCCTCCTCTTCCACCCACCATCATCCTCCTCACCCAGTCCTTGCTCGGCCATGTCATGGTCTGTATGTGTGGAAGTGGACACCTGTGACTGTGCAGTTCACAGCATTATCCCATGACCATAGTCCATAACATCACACAGCATGCAACCCACCTATCACCTGCAGTAACTGAATATGGCCACTGCAGATCACTGTCGCACATTTATAGTGCAATGCATGCAAATTAGGAGTGGAGCAACTTTAATGGGATGCAAATTGCGCCGCTGTGCCTTTGAATGGCTGATCAGCTGATTTGCATATGATGGCTGAATATCGCGCTGTTGCACTTTGCGCAAATACGGTTGAGCCGGCTGAGCCTATGGCGCACTTCTGTGACTGTGTAGTACACTGCACCGCGCATGCCCAGGTACCTTTCGCAGGTGTCTGCTGTGCTGATTACGTGCTGTGCGTGGTCAGCTATTCAGGACATGGCCACCATTGTGCCAGTGGCGCTACAGCGCTGGTCACCACATGGCGCTGTGGCACAACTGCGCTATTGTCCACTGTGGCACTGGTATGCAGGCGACCGCTCACGCTGGATGTGTAGATGTCCGATGGTGCTGTGCATGGCCTTGCACCAGAGACATGACCTTGTGCCCGACCTTTGCCCCCTTGGCACTGTACGTCTGGCATGTGTGCGGGCTCTATCGCGCTGTTCGGTAACAGCACGATAGGGACCGACGGCGCTGCCTGAACAGCACGATAGGGACAGACGGGGTTGTATTGCACAACATTTCCACGTGGGGTTACTGCGCTTCAGAGCGCCATATTGCCTACTATCAAGTTGCTGACATGGCACGTAGGAGAGCTCCCCAGTGGAGTAGCTTGGAGGTGGCCAACCTAGTTGCCATGGTTGTGCCTCACTATGGGCCACTGTTTGGGAAGGGACCCCTAGACTTGGCCCGCACCCAAGTGTGGCAGCAGGTAGCCACTGCGCTGGAGCAGGTCACAGGGCAGCGCAGGACAGCGGAGCAGTGCAGACACCACTACAGTGACCTGCACAGGAGGGAGCAGGCACAGCTGGCACTCCTCAGGTCCCGTGCAAGGAGGGGCATTGTGCCTAGGCCAGGTGGGTGAGCCATCTATGCACCTGTATTGTCCACAGGGGTATAACTGTGTATTGGGGCCAGAGCATGGGGGAGGGTTGTTCCATGGTTGGCTGTGTCAGTGTTTGCAGGTGTGTGATGCATGGGTCTGGCTGTGTGGGCAGGCACACTCATTGGGGCAGGGGGCTGTCTGCATGTGGATCTCACTAATGTGTTTCTCAACATTTGTTTCCCACAGGCATGGAGGAGCGGAGGAGGGCCCAGGCTGAGGTGCACAGGGGTGCTGCAGGGGTGGCTGGCAGAGGAGGTGGAAGTATGAGCCCGCAACAGCAGCAGCAGCAGCAGCAGCATCAGCAGCAGCCACTGCAGCAGCGGCTGGATGAGGGTGAGTGTCATTACACCATGGATGCTACTGCGTGCAATGGGGGGGATAGGGCATGGCCACCATCCATGGACAACACTGCCATGCACGCGATGTGTGACAGTCAGCACTGTCCAGTGGCACTGCATGTCTGTGAGTGCATCACTGGTGGTCCATGCATGCACTGGGCACATGGCTGTGGCACTACCTTCCCACCACGTAGACATGTCACTGTACTGCCTTGGTTGTGCTGTGCTGGGCATGGGTGGGATGTGTGTGTAGTGGCACACATAGCTGTTGCTGCCTGGTTGGGCTTGGCCCATGCATGGTCACTGTGAGTGTGTGCAGTCCATCACAGGGGCAGGGCACTTGGCTGTATGCCATGCATACTGGGTGGGCTTCAGGGTTGTGTACAGTCCTAGCCATTGATTCTGTTCCCTTGCCCTAGGTGTCCGGGTCCTGTGCAGGATAGAGCAGGCCATCCATCGCCTGTTGGAGATATCCCAGGAGTCGATCAGTATCCTCAGGGAGATGAACCAGAGGGGTGTGCGATGCCAGAGAGGGACACGGGGTCCAAGCTGGCCTGCAGATCTGCAGCCTGGGGGGCAGTAGCTGGCCCACCACTACACCCTATACCCTTCCCTCACACCCTGCCTTCCCTCACCAAGTTCTTCACCCCCACCCCACACCCACCCCTACCTTGTACCTCTGCCCCACCTCTGTATTGTATACATATGTAAATAGTGTTATTGTTGTTCCTGTTGTTGTTGTTCTTCTGTTTTTCATTGAATATATATATCTATTTTGTTATGAATACTGTGGTGGTCTCTGATTTGCAGCTGGCTATAGGTGCTCAGTTGCAGTGGTGTGCATGGCATCTGGTGTGGTGTGGTCCTGGGATTGTGTGTGTGTGTCTGCATGGGGGGTGTCCCTGGTGTGGTGGTGGCTGTCAGCCGGTCTGGCCGTGTGCTGCCCCACTCCACTGTGGGCTCCTGGTGGGTCTGGCTTGTATGGTTCTGTGGTACACGGCCGTGATTGTGCCAGGTTGGGGGCATGGTGGTTCCGGCAGTGCCAGTCACAGTCACTGCTCAGGGTGGTGTCTGGGGTTCCAGAGAAAAGTGTGCTGTGCACAGTGGGGCTGTGGTACACCTGGGTTGTCCGCCCTTTGTGTGGCAGTATTTGCTTGCCAGTGGGTGTGCTGGGGTGCCGTGGCCCAGCTGTGCTTTGTAGGCTTGTCCCCATGGGCCAGTGGATATTCCGTCCCTCCACCGGTGATGCTGTACTTCGGGTGTGGGGGTGCGCATTGTTAGCTCTACACTGTGTTCCTGTGCCCGTCTGTGGCATGGGTGGCGGGCCCCTGCCTACCTCCCTGGTTGTGCAGTTCCATTGCTCTGCTGCTGGGGGGGCTCCCTGCTTGAGCTATGGCGCATCTCGACTGCTCAGCTGGGCTGGCCTTGTTGTGCTATGGCATGACATATGTGCTCAGCTTCCCCTACCTGGTTGCACTATGGCGCAGGTTGTGCGATATTCAGACATTGGCTGGTTGCGCAATTTGACTTGCTCCACGTTTGAATATCATGTCTATTGCACATGTGCGCAATTGACTTCTGCTTGCTCCTGCTATTGCGCATATTTTGGGTGCAGTTTGAATATCTGGGCCACAGTGTACAGTGGATCCTACTTCCAGGTCCACCACCATAAGACCTCAGTTGCTAGTGAGCGGAGCCGAACGCAAGTAGTGATGACATGCACTGAAGTGACAGGTCATGTGCTGAGTCGATGCATGCAGAGGCAAGCATACATTCTGCATGTGTCTGCCAGTGTCAGCTGGGACAGACGGGACCAAGGGTTTTAAAAAAAAATTTTAATGGACTCAGTGTTGTAAGTATCTACAAAATGACTGAGTTTGAAAGGCAGCAGGAGGGACTGATGGAATGTATGAATGCAATACAAATAAGAAGGGGGTGTTTGAAACAAATTTTGCATGTGACAAATGCCTTTATATTTATATTTTGGAGGATGAAATAAAGATTTTGAAAATGAAGCTGGAGTTCCAGTTGGAAATCAGGTTAATTGGCAATTTGTAAACTATACTAGGCTGCTATTGCAAAATAATGAAGATGTAGAGATTACACCTGAAAACAATAGTACAAAGATCACAGGCAAGGTAGAGATAAATGGGAGCAGAGGTCAGGGAAAGAACTGGATATTATGGATGGTTTAGGAGGAAATGAATGTTGTGTGGTGCAAAAGAGCATAGCAAAAAGAAGGAGAAGGGAAGAATTAGGAAAAATAGTTTTGAGAAATAGATTTGAACTCCTGACCAATCTGAGCATGAAAGAAGTGGGGGCAACATCATGTAGTGACACACAGCATGAAAAACAAACAAGCAATGCATTGGAACATGAAAATGGAATAGAACATGGAGAAATAAATGTAGTTAAAGTGATTTTCCACAGTCTGCTTTTGGGGATTTCTTTTACTGCTACACTTCAGGAAGTGTCTGTGTTTGGTAACAGATTCCAGGTAACTTCTGTGTTTTGAAACAGGCTTATGTAATTGAGTTTCTATAGCTGTGTGCTCCTTCCACTACCTTTAGTTGTTAAAGTGATTTTCCACAGTCTGCTTTTGGGGATTTCTTTTGCTGCTACACTTCAGGAAGTGTCTGTGTTTGGTAACAGATTCCAGGTAACTTCTGTGTTTTGTAACAGGCTTATGTAATTGAGTTTCTGTAGCTGTGTGCTCTTTCCACTACCATTAGTTGTTAACGTGATTTTCCACAGTCTGCTTTTGGGGATTTCTTTGCTGCTACACTTCAAGAAGTGTTTGTGTTTGGTAACAGATTCCAGGTAACTTCTGTGTTTTGTAACATGCTTATATAATTGAGTTTATATACTGTAGCTGTGTACTCTTTCCACTACCTTTAGTTGTTAAAGTGATTTTCCACAGTCTGCATTTGGGGATTTCCTTTGCTGCTACACTTCAGGAAGTGTCTATGTTTGGTAACAGATTCCAGGTAACTTCTGTGTTTTGTAACATGTTTTATGTATTTCTTCTGTAGTTTATAGAAGAAAGTATTTTTTTACCTGATTGTTTATTTTTTATAGACACAGAGTACCAAAGGAGCATAGCTTCTAGTAAAACACTGTCAGTGCCCACAAACTGATAGTGTGGAGTGCTCAAATCAGTTCAAAGGTGCCATCAAAACAGAAAATCCACCTGGGTATGTTAACCCAAATAACTCTCATGTGATACCAAGCCAGACTAGGAACTAGACTAGAAGAAGGGATGTAGTGGTAATAGGGCATTCTATTATAAAATACACAGACAAAAAGAATATACAAGAACAGGAAGAAAAATGCCACTATAAGTAGCTTATCAGGTGCTAGCATTGAGGACACATATAACAATATGCAGGGTCTGTTAAAGGGAACCCGTAGACCAATTGTACTATTACATGTGGGTACAAATGATGCACTGAAGGAAGGAAAAGACCTCTAGAAATACAGAGACAGTCTGAACATACGGGAAACAATCTAGAACAGCAGAACTGCGCTGTAGCAATATCAGAAATATTGCCAGTACAAGAGCTGGTAGGGAGAATTACAATGAGATAATCTTAAATGGCTGGATGGAAAGATGATGTAGGAGGGAAGGTTTTTATTTCAGTAGACAATGGGAGAGCTTTGAGGAAGATATGGGACCCTATTCGAATGAGGGGCTGCACTTATATATGGTATGGTACTAGGGTATTGGCTGATAGAACTAACATAACAATAGGTCCACCTTTAAACTAATAATGGGTTGGGGGGGGCACAGAGGGAGGAGATTCACATGTTATACCAGAGGAGATTAAAGAAATTCCATACAGAATTGTAAGGGATGTTATAAAATGGAAAATATTACTAGTAAATGCTAAAAGCCTAAAAAATAAAAAAAAATCTGAATTAGAATATAACATAATGAGAATATGCATATTTGTGCCGTAACAGAAACATGGGGCAATGAATAATGGAACACAGACTTTGCAGGATATCAGCTTTTTAAGAAAGTCAGGAGGGTCAAAAAGGTGGAGGTGTAGCAATTTATGTTATAAACAATACAGAAGCTGTTGAAATCAAAAATGTCAATGATATGTTGGATGTGGAGCAAATGTGGGTAAAATTATGCCACCACTTACATCAAATCAGAACTTAGAATTTTTGAACTCTAGAAGAAAATTAGATTTGAGCAATAGATTGATTTTTAATGGAGGATTTTAAATTTCCCAATATACATTGGAGCACTAAGCAGAGCACTAATCAAACCAAAAAGGCCTTTATTGAAATAGTGGAGGCCCTGAACCTTGAGCAGCATGTGGAGGGAAACACAAGGGGCAATAACCTCCTAGACCTTATTTTAAGCAACATGGAAGAGGACGCAGTTAAATGTAGGGTTGGGGAGCCTTTGGCTGGCAGTGATCATAATACAATACAGCACTTGATAAACAATACAAGATGCAAGCAAACAGGGAGAACTAAGGTAAGATGCTTTGATAAAGCAGACTACACTAAAATTAGTGGGAAAAAACTGGAAACGGGAAACAGAGCTCACAGGACAGAATCTGGATAAAATGTGGGAAATGTTGAGCTCTAACTATATGACTGCATTAAAGAACATATACCTGAAAGAAGGAAGTACAATGGAAAGGGTAGAACTCCAGTGTGGTTTATGCATAAAATTAAGAGACTAATAAGGAGGAAGAATAAAAGCATATAACATGGCTAACTCTAAAAATACACTGGAACTATAGGAGATCTATAAAAAAAGTTAAGGAATATAAACAACAAATTAAAAGAGCTAAAATGGAACAGGAGTATAAACAAGTAGTAAGTACAAGGGACAATAAGAAGTTATTTTACAGCTACATAAATAGTTTAAAAATAGGCAAGGTACAGATTGGTCCCATAATCGAACATAATCAACAGATCACATATAATTACAGTATGGCTGAAACTTTTAATGAGTACTTTTTAAGTGTGTACCAGAAGAGTTAGGAAGTAATTGTGATGGATCAAGTAACCAAGACAACAAATTCTTTAAAAATCTTGGTGGAACAAGTTAAAAAGAAATTCAGTAGTCTCAACCCCAATAAATCACCTGGCCCAGACGGACTGCATTCTAAGTTTTTAAAGGAAGTATCTGAAGAAATTGCAGGACCATTAGCAATGATTTATCAAAAATCATAATATGAGGGTAAGAGTTATCTTAAAATGGAAAGAGGCAACAATAATACCAATGTTTAAGAAAGGATCCAAGACACATTACAAGAATTATAGACAAGTAAGTCTGGTGTTGATTGTGGGCACACTTTTGAAGGGTATGATAAAGGAGGATATAGAAAAACATATTAGGGAATCTGGGAAGGAAGATCAAACACAAAATAGTTTCAATAAGGGGAGGTCATGTCAAACAAATCTGTTCCATTTCATTGATCCAGTTAGTAAAGTGTTACACAAATGATTATATGTGAATGTCTTGTATCTGGATTACTTGAAAGCCTTTGATATAGTGCTGCATTTTGAACTGATTAAAAACATTGGAGGAAATTAATATAAATAGGAATATCATAAATTGGATAGCTTCTTGGCTGAGAGGTAGGAGGAAGAAGGTGTGTATCAAGGGATCTTATTCAAATTGGGGTAATGGGACTAGCAGAGTTCCTCAGTATTGGGACCCACACTGTTTAATATCTTTGTGTTGACAATGCAGAGTAGTAAATCATCCTGGTTGTGCAAATTTGTGGATGATACCAAAGTCAGGGAAACAATGGACTCTGGAAATGCAATAAAAGATTTCCAGAATAAAATAAACAATCTTGAAAATTGGGGAAAAAAACAAACAAACAAAAAACTTAGGTTTAATACTAAAAAATGTAAGGTGATGCATTTTGGAGCTAAAGGTAAAAAAATCAAAAGATTACCTAAATGGAAGAAAAATCATGTCAACGGAGGAAGAGAAATACATGGGGTACTCATATCAAACAAATTAACTTTTGACCAGCATTACTGAGCATCAATCTAGAAGGAAAGCATCATTTTGAGTTGTGTTTCCTGAAATATAAGTATAGTAGCAGGGCTAGAGAGGAGGTTATCCCATTATACAGTGCCATGGTGAGGCTGCATCTTGAATATTATGGGCAACTGTGGGCCTTAAACAAAAAGAGTAATATTAGGAGACTCAAGGGGGTGCAGAGGAGGGCTACTACGCTGGTCAAAAATGTCAGGGACTGAGAATATCCAGACAGACTCAGGGAGCTGGGCATGTATTCGTTAGAGTATAGGAGGTTGAGAGGAGATTTTTGTCTTGTTTATAAAGCATTCAAGGATTGTGATGTACAGTATGGGAATGTACTGGTTTGGGATTAAGGATGCAATATAGACACATCAGAAGTCATGACCTCCAGCTAAAAGGAGAGAATTACAGGACAAACCAAAGAAGAGTATGGTTAAATCAAAGGATGATAAAAAATGGAATAGTCTACCCCATAAGGTAGTTAACAGTAAAAGCATGGACCAGTTAAAAATGTCATTGGGTGAGTACTTAATTGGGAAAGGTATAACTGGATGTATCCATTAAAAAATGGCTAATCAAAATGGCTTTTGCTTCTGGCTCATAATATTCCTATATAATTTCTGAAGTTCTGGGGGTAAGATTGGGAAAACTTAGCGTTAAATGGGTACATAGAGAAACTGGTTATACAAAACAAGGGCAAATAAACTTTGCTGTTAGGAATCAAATATTATATCAGTTGATATTAAAAGCTGTTAGTAAAACTGATGAAATGGGCATATTGATATATTCACAGGAGGAAGTAGAACAGTATAGAAACTCCCTGAGGTCAAAACCAGGGAGAACTTGGGAAAATCCATGAAATAACCACCTGGAACAACAGAGAGTAGAATATGGTGTGACTGTACAGAATAGATTTCAGATTTTTACGCCGGAAGAACAAAAATGACAGCTGGAGGTTATTACTGAAGAACAGGAAATTGTGATTGAGGATGATAAAGTACAGATTTCTATCATGTCATGGAACACTTTTGGTTTCTCAAAAAAGTTGATGGATGAAAATATGAGGAAGTTCCTTTCAACAAATATTATAATTTATTTACAAGAGACCTGGGCAATAGAATGGTTGCATCTAAAAGGCTTTGCATCTTTTGAAGCAAAAGCCCCCAAAAAACATCAAATATGGCAGGCCTTCAGGGGGGTTGGTAACATTCAATAAAATAACAGAAATTGTTAAAATTAGAACAATAGAACTTATTTCTGATAATATAATGACAGCTGTGGTTGAGATGGATATGGATTTATATGTAATTATTAATGTATATTGCCCACCAGCGAATACAAAGCTATTTTCAAATTTGTTTTGGGGGCAATTAGATTCCCATTTGGAGACTATTATGAATAAATATCCTGGGGTCAATGTGGTGCTGATGGGGAACTTTAATGCTAGACTGGGTCAACTTATGAGGAAATTGCTGAAGGTACTTCAATATATCATAGTCATACAAAGGACAGAAAAACTAATGTTCAGGGGAGGAATTTGTTTAGGATTTTGGAAAAATATGGTTTAATTATGCTAAATGGTAGTTTAAAGGGAAAGAACAGTTCCTATTTTACATATTTGAGTGGGAAAAGAGCAAGTGTAATTGATTATATCTGTATTTCTTCTTGGCAGTACTATAACATTAAAAGTTTTGAGGTTGTATTATGTCCAGAAAGTGATCATTATCTATTAAAAGTAGAAATACAGATTAAAGATGGCAGTATGGGGACACAGTGGGAAAATTCTGTAGATATACAAATTATAAATCAAAGGTGGGGTCAGTATTCAGAGAAGTTGTATATAGATGTTGGGACAATGTTAAATTTTTCAGAAATACAAATCGCAACAGCAAATATTACAGAGGAAAAAACAATAACAGAGATGCAAAATTCAATACAGGGCATTACAGCTATGCTATTACCTTTATTATGTAAACAATTCAAATGCAGACAGGTTCATTCCTGGTATGATAGGGAATGTCAACAATTTAAAAAGTATCTGAATAAAATAATTAAAATAGTACAATAAAATAGGACAACCGAAAATATTCAATACCTCAATAGCCAAAGGAAAGAATATAAACATTTATTAATTAAAAAATCAGATATGTTCATTCAAGAACAGCAGAAGTCTATGTTACAAACAATAGAAAATGAAGATATAAAAGGCTTCTGGATTAAAGTTGCAAAGGGGATGGGAAACTTTGCTCAGAATATAGCAGCACACATCCCAGCAGCAAATTGGATTGCATATTATCAAAAACTATTTTGGCAAGAGACTGGCCAGCAAGGACGGTACCTACTTGCTCACCCCCCACAGCTAGCAGTGGAACCAGTGAACCAGAGGAGTGGCTATCTCTGCAAAGCAGTGTGCAAAAGATGGAGATTAGTATCCAAAAGGTGGATAAGCAGAAAAGGGGCAAAATTCAGCAGAAGGGCAGACAGCAGGGAGAACCAGGGATAAAACAACCAAGGAAGGGCTGGAGTAGAACAGTGAAGCAGTCTAGGAGGTCAAATCATGGAAAGCCATGTGCAAATGCCAGGCACCTTAGCAACAAGATGGAAGATCTGGAGGCTGTCATGGTACAGTCAGACCTGAACATTGTGGCCATCACTGAAACCTGGTGTAATGATAACCATGACTGGGAGATGCCATACCTGGCTATAACATATTCAGAAGAGACAGAGCAGGCAGGAAGGGAGGAGGAGTGGCACTGTATGTGAAAAATGAAATAAGGGCCACACAGATCCAGGAGGAACAAAATGGGGAGAGATACTGTGGGTTAGCTGGAAAGGAAAATGGGGCCAGCCATCCACACAGGTGTGGTCTATAGACCACCAGCCCAGGAGGAAGAAACAGATAGGGAGCTGATGCTAGCCATCCAAAGGATGGCAGACAAGGGTGAGGTAGTACTGGTTGGAGACTTCAATATACCAGACGTGGACTGGAGCATCCCAGCAGCAGCATCAACTAGGAGCAGATTTATCCTGGACTCCCTTCAGGGTGCCTTCCTCAAGCAACTGGTCATGGAACCAACTCGGCAGAAGGCAATACTGGACCTTGTGCTCACAAACAGGGACAGTGTGATGGGGGTAACAGTGGGGGAGCACCTGGGTAACAGTGACCACCAGTCATTGTGGTTTGAAATCACAGAAAGAGCAGAACCAAACCACACAAAAACACGTATCCTGGATTTTAGGGGGGCAGACTTTGGGAAAATGGGGAGATACTTGAAAGAGGCATTAAGGGGAATGGGACAGGAACCAGGGGTTGAGGAACAGTGGGCAGTATTTAAAATGGGGATTATAAGAACAACAGAATTATGCATTAAGCAGGTTAGCAAGAGGAAAAGGAAGAGAGACCATTATGGTTTCCAAAGAGGTAGCAAAGAAAGAAAGCCAAAAAGATTGCATTCAGGCAATACAAAAAGACACAGGCAGAAGGGAATAGGAGAAGTACCAGGAGAAACAAAGGAGGCAGGGAAGTCAGTAAGGGAAGCCAAAGCTCAGACAGAAGAACACATTGCAAAATCAGTGGGTAAAGGGACAAAACATTTTACAGGTACATAAGTGAAAAAGAAAGACAAAGGAGGGATAGTGAGACTGAAGGGGAGGATGGGAGCGCATGAGGATGACAACAGTAAAGCTGACATATTGAACAGGTATTTCTGCTCAGTCTTTACTAAGGAAGAGGGGGTAATGGGTCTGAAGGAGGTACAAGGGTGAGAATGGTGCAGAAATGGACACTAGTCCCTTTACGAGAAAGGGTCCTGAAGGAACCGGAAGTAATAAGAGCTGATAAAGCAATGGGGCCAGATGGGGTGCACCCCAGGTCCTTAAAGAACTAAGAGGTGGTGGCTGAACCTCTGGCTATCCTGTTCAGCCAATCACTGGAAACAGGGGAGGTACCCAAAGACTGGAGGACAGCAGATGTAGTCCCCTTATACAAAAGTGGGAACAAAGAGGAAGCAGGGAACTACAGACCAGTCAGCCTCACCTCGGTAGTGGGAAAGATCATGGAAGCACTACTGAAGGAGAGATTGGTGGAACATCTGGTTGTCAATGGACTAGACCAACCTCATTGAATTTTTTGACTGGGTGACTAGGGAGGTGGATCAGGGGAGGGCAGTGGACATGGCCTATCTGGACTTCAGCAAGGCCTTTGACACTGTGCCACATAGAAGACTATTACACAAACTTGGGAATATGGGTGTGGGCAGGACAGTAGTGTGGTGGGTAGGTAACTGGCTGGGTGACAGGACACAGAGGGTGGTGGTAAATGGCTGTCACTCCACAGAGGGAAGAGTGACCAGTGGGGTACCACAGGGATCAGTGCTGGGACCGGTCCTATTCAACATCTTCATCAGTGACATTGCACAGGATCTAGAAGGCAGAATTTCACTGTTCGCTGATGACACAAAGCTCTGTAACAGAGTAGACACACCAGAGGGTGTAGACAGAATGAGAAGGAACCTGCAGAAACTTGAAGAATGGTCAAGGGTTTGCAGTTGAAATTCAATGCAAAGAAGTGCAAGATAATGCATATGGGGCACAAAACCCAGGCACAATATATCAGTTGGGGGTGAAGATATAGCATGCACCAAGCAGGAAAGGGATCTTGGGGTTGTCATCTCTGATGACCTCAAGGTGAGGGAAGCAGTGTGACAAGGCATCAGGTAAAGCAAATAGGATGCTGGGATGTATGGGCAGGGGCATCACCAGCAGGAAAAGGGAGGTCATAATTCCGCTATACAAGACACTAGTGAGGCCCCTGAGTACAGTGTACAGTTCTGGAGACCATACCTACGTAAGGACATAGGGTAGAAGGTTCAGAGGAGGGCAATAAAGATGGTGCATGGATTGCATCACAAGTCCTATGAAGACAGGTTGAAGGAACTGAACATGTACTCCCTGGAGGAGAGGAGGAGAGAGGGGATATGATAGAGACATACAAGTATCTTACAGGGAGGAACAGGGTGCAGGAAAACACTATTTTTAAGTGAAAAAGATGTTTCAGGACTAGAGGGCATGGGATGAAGTTGGAGGGAGGACGATTCAGAGGAAACATGAGAAAGAATTTCTTCACAGAACGGGTGGTGGACAAGTGGAACACCCTGCCAGAGGAAGTGGTGGGGGCTGAAACAATCACGGGATTTAAGAATGCATGGGATAGACATAAAGGAATTCTAGAGGTCAGGGGTAAAGGGAAATAGACTTCTAGGAAAACAAACTGAACTTACAGGCTCAAATGGGCAGACTAGGTGGGCCATAGGCCCTTATCTGCTGACACTGTCTATGTATCTATGTATCTATGTACTGATGAGAGCATACAAGACAATTTTCTATCACAGTTGAATGAAGTACGGTCTTCATTGAATATTACACCTTATGAAGTTTCTTGGGCAATCTCAGCAACTAAACCAAATAAAGCACTTGGTCTGGACCGAGTTCCCTCTTTTCTATACAAAATAGAGCAGGAGGGGTGGAGTAATTTGTTAGCATTACTATTTAATAAAATAATTGAGAATAATACCATTCCATGATCATGGAAGTTTAATATAATAATACCATTACATAAGAAAGGAAATCCTGAATTACCTGAGAATTACAAGTCTATTAGTCTTTTGGATAGTCTGAGCAAAATTTTCACAAGAATTTTATTGGATAGAATACAGATTTGGTTGTCAGATCTAAATATAATTAATGATTACCAAGCAGGATTTAGGAAAAACTATGCAACGGTGGATCAATGTTTTATATTAACACATATAATTGAGAAGTATTATAGAAAAAAATTCCTATTTATGTTACATTTGTAGATTTTCAGGGAGCTTTTGATAGGGTGAACAGGCACTTATTATGACAACAACTTAAAGATATGAAGATGAACCAGACTATATTAAGGGATAATAATACATTTATATTCAGAAAATAGGACACATATATGGTATTTATCAGAAAATTTAATAGAGGCTTTCTCTACAAATCAAGGTGTTAAACAAGGCTGCATCCTAGCTCCAACACTATTCAATCTATTTAGAAATGATTTCCCAGAAAAACTTTTATCCATTTCCAGCCACTCACCTGCAGTGGCTGGTACTTTGATACCAATACTTATGTATGCTGATGATTTGGTTCTTATTTCACTTTCCCCTAGAGGAATGGGTAGGCAATTAAAGCAACTTCAAACATATTGTAATGATAATGAATCAAAAATAAATATGGATAAAACTGAAATAATGATAATAGGAAAGAAATCGACAAAATGTAAATGGTTATTAATAATATTCAGCTTCAATTAGTATCGGGATACAGATATTTCAGACTACAGATAACTAGTAATTGTAAATTTGCAAAACAAAGGTTATATACATTAAACTGACACAGGCCAAAAATGGGTTATTGAGATTCAATTTAAGATTTGATGGGAACAGTGTCGATGCAATCCTTAAAGCAGCAGAAATGAAACTGAATCCAATTGCTCTGTATGCCATCGAAGTGTGGCTTGATGATACTGTGGCAAAATTGGATAAACCATTTAATAATTTATATAAAAATATACTGGGCATTCCTGGCTCTACTTCCACGGCACTAGTAAGGGCTGAACTAGGAAGAGTCCAAATTAAGCATTTAGCATATTTAACAAAGATGAGGTACTGGATAAAATGTGCCAACCTTGAATCAAATAGACTGGCCTTCAAATGTTTGAAGGAGAAAGCAAATTGGGTGTGTCAGGGATTATCTTCACCATGGTTAAACCAAATAATTTATATTCTTAACCAAATGGGTTTAAATCACTTATGGATTGACCAACAGAAGGGAATAAAAATGTCTAATAAATATTATCAGTTGATTAAAAATAAATTGGTTAGTGTTTCAGCTAATGAGGATATAGAGAAAATTAGGTCATTAAAAGTTCATCAATGGTATGCACAAAATAAAATAAACCATATTAAGGAACAAAATCTAACCTTTCTAATGGATAAAAAACTAAGATTCCTATTTACAAAATTTAGATTAGAATTACATCCCTCCAAATATAGACAATATTTATATGCAAAGGACAAATCAGAATTTTATGATTTAAACTGCAATTGTGGTATGAATTGTTTGGAAACATTAGAACATCTTATGCTGCATTGCCCAAAGTATGCAGAGTTACGTAATAAAATAGTGTCCCCATACTGCCGGACAGATCAGTTACTGGAAAATGAGGTATTGAGAATCTTAATGAATCCACCATTGGAGTTCATTGCCATAGACATGGCATTGCACATTAACTGGATTTACAAAAACATGAACAAATGCTAATTGAAGGGATGAGAATGGATTTTATATGGATTACTAAGTGAGAAGTGCAATAATTGTGTATTTGCTTCCTGTTTTTTTCTTTTGATATATTTTTTATTATGTCTGATTGTTCATGCCTATGTAAGTAAATGTGTGTGAATTTATATTGTTAGAATGTAATGTGAATTTTGAGGATTTTACATTGTAAATTTGTAATGACTCGAAAGTCGAACAAATAAAATATTAACTAACATAATATTCCTATGAATACTATGAATCTCTCCTAAATCTATTCCCTCCAGCTTCACAGCATTTCCCCTTGTTCTTGTGCATCTTTTTTTTGAAAAATATTTAATTCCTGTAATTATATACTCCTGTGAGATATTTAAAGGTTTCTATCATATTCTCCCCCCTTTTCCCTCTTCCAGGGTGTACATATTGAGTTCTTCAGTTTCTTCTCATAGGGCATTTGATGAAGACCCTGCACGATTTAAGTTGCTCTCTCTTGGACTGCCTCCACTCTGTCTATATCTCTTCAGGGATGTGTCCTCCAGAACTGTACACAGTATTCTAAGTGAGGTCTTACCAGTGATTTACACAGAGGCAGCACCACCTCCCTCCTTCTGCTTGTAATATATCTCCCTATGCACCACATCATCCCACTAGCCCTCCCAGTTGCTTTGTCACATTGCCTGGCCATCTTTAGATTAGCCAGAGATTATTACCCCCAGATCTCTCTCATCAACAATGCGTCCCTCATTTTGTACTCTGCCCCAGGTTTCTGTGCTCCAAGTGCATTATTTTGCACTTTTTCACATTAAAACCCAGCTGCCATACTCTCATGACAACTCCTCAAGTTTTTTCAGGTGTCTGCTCATCCTTTCCACCACCCCCCCGGAGTAGCCACCCTGTTGCAGATTTTGGTGCCATCCACAAATAGGAAAACTCTCCCCTTCAGATCCTCTGCAATATCACTTATGGTATAAAGACATTATATAGGACCAGTCCCAGCGCTGATCCCCAAGGCACTCCACTGGTCAGCCTCCCCTCCTCTGAGTGAACTCCATTTACAACAACCCTATGACACCTATCCCCTAATCAATTTCTTACCCAGTTTACCACGTTTTTACATGCTCCAAGACTACTTAGCCTGTTTAATAGTCTTCTATGTGGAACTGTGTCAAATGCCTTACTGAAGTCTTGGTAGGCCACATCCACTGCTCCATCATGATCTAATTCCTTCATCACCCAATCAAAGAAGTCTATCAAATTCATTGGACATGACCTCCCACCTGTGAATTCATGCTGTCTCGAGTCTTGTAGCCCATTAGACTTAAGATATTCCACTATCCTCTATTTCAGTAGTGATTCCATTAACTTTCCCACCACTGATGTGAGGCTGACTTGTTTGTAAATGCCAGCATCCTCCCTGCTACCACTTTTATGAAGTGGTACTACATCTGGCCTCCTCTAGTCCTCTGGAACCATGCCTGTTTCAAGTAAGCTGTTGAATAGTGCTGTCAGAGGTGCAGTCACTACCTCACTGAGCTCCCTCAATACCCTAGGATGTACCCCATCATGTCCCATTGCTTTGTCCATTTTCAGATTAGTGAGCCCCTTTAGGACTCACCTATGAAAACGGACTAGCATCCATCTTCCTTCCTTCAGAGACTTTTTTTTTACTTTTTTGTGCCCTTCCCCTTTTTTCTCCATTGTGAACACTGACCAAAAGTACTTGTTCAGGATGTCTGCCTTTTCCTGGTCCCCCTCTGTACTACTCCCCCTTTCCATTTTAACCTTGCAATTCCTCCCCTGGTCTTCCTCTTTTCACTTACATACCTAAAAAATGTCTTGTTTCCTTTTGTTACCTTTTGGGCTATCTTCTCTTGAGTTTCTGACTTCTTGCTCCTTATTGCTTTCCCTGCTTGTCTCTGTTTCTCCTGATACACCACCCCATCCTCCTCCCGAGGCTTTGTGTTTCCTTATATCTTTTGAATGCCACCCTTTTAGCATTAATATTTTTAGCTACCTCTTTTGAGAACCATAGTGGTCTATTTTTCCTCTTAATTGTACTCATTCGCTTGATGCAGAGGTTTGCTGCCTTCACTATGCCCCCGTTTAGTTTCACCCACTGTTCCTTCCCTTCCCCTGCCTAGGTTATCCCCTCAAGCCAGGTCATCCATGAGGCATTCACCCATCTTTAGAAAATCTGTCCTCCTGAAATCCAGAGCCCTCACCTTTGTGTGGTTCAATTCTGCAGCTGTCCTTATATTGAACCACACCGTATGGTGATCACTGGTCCCCAGGTGGCCTCCCACCTTGATGTGTGCAACACTGTCCCTGTTAGTAAGTACTAGGTCCAGTACTGCCCCATCATGTGTGGGCTGACTGACTAGCTGCCTGAAGAATGCCCCCGCAATGAGTCCAGGATGTCCCTCTTCTATTAGAAGTCACAGCTAAGAGGCTCCTATCCATATCCAGGAGATTGAAATCCCCCACCAGCAGCACCTCATCCTTTATTGCCATCTTGGGAATGGAAATTTACAGTGCCCCATCTAACTCTTCCCCCTGTGCTGGGGGTCTGTGGATCACACCAGTGTGAATAGTGGCTTCATTCCCCTTTTTCAGGGCAACCCAAAGTACCTCAGCACCCTTTGTATTCCCTGTATCTTTATTGCCTTTATGCATTCTTTCACATAAAGCACCAGACCCACTCCTTTTCTTCCTACCCTGTCCTTCCTGAACAGAGTGTAGCCTGTATAGGCAGATGAATAGAAAGATAGATAGATAGATAGATAGATAGATAGATAGATAGATAGATAGATAGATATCCTTTTCAAAAAACTGTGTTAATGCACCAGTTAGGATTCAACTTAACGCCTCAAAAGTAGGAAAATGTGGCATTAGGGTTTCCAACCTTAACTCCCCCCCAAATCAGCAAAAGGAAAATACCACACAAGCAACCACAGACAGCCATCATCTGGTAATGCAAACAACATACAACTGTTTCCAGATGACACAAATGCAATAGCACTGATGTGCTGCCTTCCTGGATTTGTATCTGTGGCTTCATAAGCACTAGCCCCACTGGAGCCTGTGCTTACAAAACCACAACAATGTGTGCATGTCGTGCTGCATGCATAAGTGTGTGCATATGAGTATGTATACACAGAAGGCACCATGGGGTCTGCACCTGTGCAGCCACAGGTACAGTGGTGTCAGCTAGGATGCAACATAGTAATGCTGCAGTATATATCATAGAAATGCTGCAGAATACTACAGGGTACATTGTAATTCAGTGGCAATTAAGCCTTTTTTACTGCAGTATTTCATGACTTGTTATTTGCTGCAAGTTACTGTGTTACATCACGGCTGGTTCCACTGTACTAATGCATGCTGTACGAGGTACCTCCCAAGATAGCATGTTCCATTACTGCATATTTTTCTATATGCATCTATATATGTGGAAAACTGCTACCCTCATGAACAGTTTCTAGATCTGCTGCTCAAACCATTACAGCCACACTGTGACAGTACTTCTGTGTGCACAACTGCAGGAACCATAGGGGCCTGCTCTTCAGTGCCAGAAGTCAGTGTATGTTTTATACCTATGGCCAAAGAGATGCTTCTGCAGACAGAAGTAGTGTTGCAATTTTGCTATCACGGATTTTGTAGCATCTGCAGTTCTGCAGCCAGAGGTCAGTGTGTATGTCTTAAACCTGTACCTTCAGAAACTCAGGCCCATTAAATGTGTGTATGTCTTACTATGTGCATGAGTACTTCAGCCTATAGAAGCACTGCCTCCCCAAGGGGTGTATGCTTCTGCAGACACAACTCTTGTAATTTTGGTATCACAGATTTGTATCTGTGACTGCAGGGGCCTGTGCTTCTGCATACAGAAGCTGCATTGTGATTTGAGTATCATGGATTTGTATCTGTAGCGACAAGTGAGTCTGCATGTCTTGTGGTTTTCATGCCACAGATATAAATCCACAAAAGTACTACATCAGTGCTACTGCATTTGTGTCACTGGAAACAGTTATATGTCATTTGTTGTACCTGATGATAGCTGCCTGTGGTTGCTTGTGTGGAGTTGTCCTTTTGATGCTTTGGGGGGTGGAGAGTTAGGGTTGGAAACCCTAACACCACATTTCCCTACTTTTATGGCAATAAGTTGAACCCTAACTGGTGCATTAATACAGTTTTTTGTAAAGAATTTCCTTTCTTTTTGAGATAGTGGAATTGTATCCTCATTCATGCAGGTCCCTTTGGGACCTGTGTGAACAGACGCAGATGCACAAGGCCCTTTGGGCCCTGTAACAAGAGAAGATTCCATCTGCCTACAGAAGTCAAGAATTCATGGGGCTGTCTAGTGGGCTGTGTATGCTCAAGGCCCTCTGCTCCTTGCACTTTCATGTGGCCACAGATACAGATGCACTGGGCAAAGAGTCCATCTGTCAGCCAATGCCAGGGCTCTTTGCCATCCATGGGTACAAAGGTCCAGGGCCGTATGCCAAGAGGACAGCTGTCCTCACTGTATGATACCCGGGCCTGTGCAGTCAACCCTGCAGCTTTCATTCCCCGCCTGGGGGGTGCTGCATAACATAGTATATGAAAATATTAAAACTGCATTTCCAGCATATTGATACATTGAAAGTATATCAATATTATGCAATCATATCAACCTGACTCCAAGCTAGAACAAACTCTGGTCAGAGCCACAACTGCTGCAACTATATCATCCTGATATGGGATACCATTAATATGTTGCTTTGATTGAATTTCATTTTTATTATTGTGATGCAATAATTCAGCACTTGCATTACAGTAACAGCACAAAAATAAAGCCTTTTAAATAAAGCTATTGTAGGCTCTTGACATAAAGATATTCTTACACACACATATTCGTACACACCCTGTGGCACACACTCATACGTTTTAGTATGTACATAGACTTACACACACATTTGTGTGAACACACAGTGATACCCACTACTCAGATTGCATTTACATTTCTTGCTCATAAGAACAGAGCTTGCAGTAACTGGATTCATACAGATATGCACATATACACTGCTGGAGCAATTCAGATGGGCAGAGGAGTAAAATCACTGCTTTTGTTATTTATTTATTTTTTATCACCCAAGGAGGCACTGCTGACCTCTACCTCTCCTACCCCAAATCTGACCCTGTGGACCCATTACAGCAGTGCCCCTCCCCCCCAGGAGCCAATATGAGCAGAGACTTGCAGCAACCTTTTGATCATTGGAGTGTGGGTGGTAGAGGAGTGCTGCAGTCCTCCCAGAATGTTTCCCCTTTATAGCCCTCCCTCACCTCCCTTGTTTGATGCCACCCTCTTTACACTTGACCTTCAGGTAAGGGGTTAAGGAGACTGGAGGGCTGATGTTAGTGGTCACCCACAGTGTCAGCATTACTTTAAATCCCAACAATGGAGGCACTCCAGTAATAAGGTATGGGAATCCTACCCCTGGGTGCCTGACTGCAGTATGACTACAGCCTGCCGTAGACCATGACTGTGCCAGCGTGATGTGGGAGTCAGGCTTGGTAAGCATACTTAGATCTCACCATGGCAGTACAACCTCCCAGTGGCATAATACTTGTATTTAAAACAGCTTGCACATGGGATAAGTAGGAGTTGCCCCACAACTGTGTTCAGGCAAGCCAAGGAATGCAGTGTAGCAATGCCCATGCAAAACCTTTGAACTTTAATTGGTGCACATAATATTAAGTATAGGGATATGCTTGGGAATCAGTAAGTTATGTTTCAGTGTAAATGATTTATGAAATTCCAAAGGATTAGAAATAAGTGGAAACAATGGCAAGGATGAGTTACAAAGTAAATAATTATAATAATTCTAGAGTTCTGTAACTCGGCAAGTGCTATTAAAGTACAATACACAAATTTAGTTTTTAAACAGGTGTGTCATCTTTGTCAATGGGTTATTGATGGTTTTGATTTCATACTACCCTGCAGCCAAAGTCTCCCCCCCAATCCATAAAAAAACACTCAAAGAGTTAATTTTATTAAAAGGAATATTCAGTTCTGGGCAATCCTGAGCCCCACCCCATCCTTTTCATGCACTCTAGCAAAATGGAATGCTGAAATGTTGGAGATGCTGCTTGCAGGCTGCACTCAGCAAAGACTTGCTGGATCAGGTTCCAACCGCTACTGCACTGGAGATATGCTCAATCTGATTTTTTACAACCTCACTTTCAGTATGAAAAGAAGATCATTTTTTTTAGTGACACTCCCATTCCAATCTGAGGCATACATTACAAGCACAACAGATTGGAAAAAGCAGGTTCAGTCACCAAACTCATTTTAAAAGGAAGTTGTATTCAGATAACTAAATCATACACTCCCCAAAGCCCACCAGCATTTCAGGGTATTTAGCACCCCTTCATCAGAGTGTTTGGGTTATGTGTAAAAGTAAATAATTTAAATTTTATGTTGTATTTGCCTTATTTCACAAAAATATTTTGATCAAAGGAAATAATATGGTTGTTAACTTGCAGTACTCAAAATCATTAGATAAATTTGATGCTTAGTTTCTACAGTAGGGGTACAGTCACAACTTATCATTCAGAAGGTAGCCAGCTGAAGTGATTGGCAGAGAACTGTGCTGGTCACTGCCTGTACTGCTGCATTTCGGGACAGTGAGTGGCAATGAAGTGGGTCTGTGGGGTGAAGGGTCCTGAGTGGGTGAGACCAGGAGGGGAATCTGTTGCGCATTTGGGGGGCAGCAATTAGGGAATGTGCTCCAAGTCCTCCTCTAAAGAGTTATTAGTGCACAGTAATCACCTGGAGATTGCTGTCTTCCTCAAGAAATGCCATCTGACAGCAGACTATGGAATCCTTTTCAGATTCAGACTCCAGAGCCATACAGATCTGTCAAAGACATTTAACCCACTCACGCAGACTGTAGCACTCGCCAGAGGGAAATAAAATTGAATTACGTGAACTGTATAAATATAAAGGGCCCAGTTCTCAAAGAGGGCATAGATCAGCACAAGCTGCATCAAACAACAGCTTGCGCCAAAGCCCATTGTGCCAGGGACCCTGCAGCAGATTCTGGTACAGTAGGGGTCCTGGTGCCTAAGTCTCCACACTTGCGGCAACCACTCCTGTGCAGCAAACACGTGGCGCATGGGGAGGGTCTGCTGCAGGCACCTTACAGTAAACTCAAGTAGTTGCCCCATCCCCGATCCTGAACCCCATTCTAATAACAGTCTAGTGGTCCCCCTTGTCGATCCCTGATCCCCGTTGTATTAATAATAAAGAATATTTCCCTGGTAGTTTAGTGGCCCCCCTCCCTGGTCCCCTCGTAAGAATTATTAAGATTGTTTCCCTGGTAGTCTAGTGTCCCCCAAGTCCCAATCACCCATAATAAAAATTACAGTATCCCTGGTGATACAGTGGACCACTACAGCCCTGATCCTCCCTAAAATGCAATTCCTAAATACCTGGTGGTCTAGTGGATCCCCCACCGTGCCCCACAGTGCCCTACTGCCCTACTGCCCCACTCCCCCATCACAGTAACTGAGCCGGTGACTGACTCAGAGCACCGCTCACCTTCGCGGCCAGCTGCTGACTGAGCTCTGATTGAGCATGTACTGTATATTGTACATGCTCAGTGAATGACAGCATACTTAGAAATTCTGCCTCTGGGAGAGTTCTGAGAATACTACATTCAGGGATGTGACAGCTTACATCTGCCACATGCCCCCTAGTGCCAAGTCGCAGCCCAGTTTTGGGGACAGGGGCAACGTAAGCCCTGTTTGGGGCAGGCAGCCTGTGGTTGATATTAACATTTATGTATGAAAGGGAGCAACTTTCAGGAATGAACAACAATAACAAATAATGGGCTTACAAAAAACAATTTATATATGATTTCAAACAACCCATTTGAAAGGGAAGTGTTATAATAACATATTTTGAAAAATAAATGCTAAACATTAATGAGGAAGTAAAGCACTACTAATAAGTTAGAAAATTACTTTAAATTTTGAACAATAATTAGAAAGCCTGAACGGCTAGTAACAGAGTGAAAAATGCACAAAAGGAATGTACAGTATTTGTTTGTCATTCCAGAAGTCTACCTAATAACCAAATACCAGATACAAATATATGCTGAGAATTTTGTTTGAAATATTCAGGAGCTTCTCTGGTTATAGGGTAGGCCAAGCTTTAATTAGGAGCAGTAAAAACAAAAATGCTAACACAATTTTGTGGTAAAGATGGCACATCAATATGTATGTTAATAAATCAAATGTAACTAGCAAATCAATATCTATGCTTCCTTAGGTGGCTGAATCATGTAAATTGAATGTACGATAAAATGCTGAATATGTATGAAACATTTAGTGAACGGAACTTCTTGGTAATTTAATGAAATTTTATTCTGACAAAATAAACTTATAAATTAATGTATTAATACTTAAGTATGTAAATGAGAAAACATATTAATATATGTTTGAATTGTTTCAAGATACAAAACCCTTTGAAAAAGCTTCCATAGCAGAAATGAAATGTCATGGTGAATTTAAAGGACTCCCACCAAAAGTGCTACATTGCAGAATTAGAATAAGAATACCCACAATAAATCTCATACCAAAAATTAGGTTTCTATGTTACTTCATTTTAAAGTTATGAGCTATTTTGTAACCTTGATTTCACTACCTAGTCAAAAAAGCCTGTTTCAGTGAAGCACCATTGATGGTGTCTTCTCCTGAACTCACACTCTAGACCTCCCTGTCAGCAACCTTATAGGACCTGCTTTCTCCAAAGTTTAAGAGACGGTAATTACTGTATAGTAATCCTTTTAAAAAAGTGACAGTGGGCTGGCTGCAGTGCTTGTGTTTCCAGAATGTTCAGATGCATGGCATTGTACTTCAGAACATGTCAGGAGGTGGTTTTGGAATGCAGCACTGAACCAAGGCATAGAATGTCAAGGTGGTGCAAAATTTTAAAAATGTTGGGGGACATGCAATCTCAGAATGTGACAGGGATGTGCCATCTCAAAATGTGGTGGGACAGTCAGTCTTGGAATGCGACAGGGATACACTTCGAGGAATTTGATGGGGACTGGTAATTTCAGAATATAGTGAGTATGCACACTGTTGGAATGTGACAGGACACACCATTTATTCTGAAATTGCTTGTCCCTGCCATATTCCAGAATTGTACGCACCCACCATATTTAAAAATTGTGCATCACATCCCCACCACATTCCAACATTATGCATCCCAGCCACATTCTAAAATTATGCATCCCTACTACATTCCGAAATTGCACAACCCTTCCCCATTCCCAAATTGTGCATCCCTGTCACATTCTGAAATGGCGCATCCCCACCAAATTCCATAATTTCACATCCCCACCAAGTTGTGTTTCAATGCCAGATTTCAAAATTGTCACTGCCATGTTCCCAAATTGTGCATCATGCCACATTCCGAAACTGAGTATCATCACCACATTCTGAAATTGCACATCACCACCACATTCCGAAAATATGTCGTCACTGCCACATTCTGAAATTAGGTGTCACCACCACATTCCAAAACTGTATGTCACCACCACATTCCGAAACTGTACTTCACCGCCACATTCCGAAATTGTACGTCACTGTCACATTCTGAAATTGTGCATCATTGCCACATTCCGAAACTGTGCATCACTGCCTCATTCCAAAACTGTGCATCACTGCCACATTTCCAACATTGTGCATCACTGCTGCATTCTGAACTTATGCGTCACCACCACATTCCAAAATTATGCATCACTGCCATATTCTGAAACTGTGTGTTACCACCACATTCCAAAACTGTGCATCACCATCGCATTCTGAAACTGTGCATCACCACTGCATTCCTAAATTGTGCGTCACTGCTGCATTCCTAACCTGTACATCACTGCCGCATTCCGAACCTGTACATCATCACCACATTCTGAACCTGTGCATCACTACTGCATTCCGAAATCGTGCGTCACTGCCACATTCCAAAATTGAGCATCACTTCACATTCCCCTTTAAAGGCACCAAAATGGATGAACTCCATCGGCACTGACCTCTTGTCCTTTACCAAAATTGGTCAATTTAAAACCAAACTGAGAACTTACCTACCTAGCAGCCAACAACACAAAGTGTGACTTGGTGTGTTTAGACAAAGTAGGTGAAGGCCCATTAAATTGGCTCCCACTCATAGTGGGTTTATATCTCAATAGTATTATTCAGTAGGAAATTACCTAGGAGTTTTTTGAATGATTCAAATGAGGGAGCATTAACTATTGAATTTGGCAATCTGTTCCAGGATCTAGCTACTCGTAAGTTAAGATAGTTACAACGCTTGACAGTATATACCCTAGGTATCATAATTAGTTTATTAAGCAATCTAAGAGTTTTATTTCTTTGTATTAATTGAATACCACATTGGTTCTGCAAGTTCACAGTTATGCATGACTTTATACATAAATAATAGGTCTCCCCTAAATCTTCTGGTCTTTAAAGAAAAGAGTTTTATTTTCCTCAATCTATTCCCATAATCTGGATTTTTAAATCCTTTCATAGATTTGGTGACCCTCCTTTGGATTTTTTCCATTAGTTTAATATCCCATTTTAAATAGGGATGCCATAGTCTAGACGGGGAATAATGTATGGTTTATAGAGTTTGAGGATACAGTCACTGTACTTAGTTAGAAAAACTTTATTAATAGCACAAAAAAGTCTGTTAGCGGTGAGGGCAGTTTTTTGACAATGGGTCGAGGCTGACATCTTGGAATCGACCTATATACCAAGCTCTTGTTCACTAGATATGGCTCTTAATGTTTTGCTGTTAAGTTGGTATTTCTATCCTTGGTTTTTACTTCCAAAATGTTGGACACCACATTTATTGTCATTAAATGACATTTTATTCTAGAGTCACCATTGTTCAATCGTTAAGAGATCATGGGTTAGTGTTTGGTACTTTAAGTTGGAAGATACCTCACTTCCAATATTTATGCCATCAGCAAACTTGGAGACAATACTATCAAGACCCCTGCCCATGTCACTGATATATAGTCCAAATAGTAGGGACCCCAACACTGAGCCCTGTAGGACTCCACTAGTGACATTGTTATATTCAGGACAAACAGTGTTTATCCTAACAGACCGCTTTCTATTTGTAAGCCAGTTAAGAATCTACCTAACAATATATCTGTTTATTCCCATTGATAATAGTTTCTTAATAAACAGATCATGAGGTACTATATCAAAAGCTTTTCCAATATCCAGATATATTACGTCCACAGGTACCCCTTTGTCCATGTGGTCACTTACATAGTTGTAAAAGGATACTAGATTGGTTATGCAAGAGAGAGATCTTTTCTAAAGCTGTGCTGAGAAGGATCCTGAAGTCCCAGCCTAGTAACCTCCTTCTCTATGAAAGTTTTTAACACCCTTTCCATTAGTTAACAACAAACTAAAGTAAGGCTGATCGGCCTGTAGTTGGTAACATTGTTTTTGTTTCCCTTCTTATGGACTGGGACAGTAATAGCCCTTCTCCAGTCTAGGGTATAAGGCCAGTGTCCAGTGATCTATTGAACAGTAAGGTAAGGGGATATGCTAGGACTTGGGATAGTTGCTTGAGGACTACTGGATTAATGTGGTCTGGCCCAGGAGAGGAAGTTGTTTTTAAATTACATAGCTCTTCCAAAACCATTTTGGAGCAAATTGGTATTTGCAGGATGTCATCCATACAGAGACTGTCTGTACCTGGATCTTTCAGGGTAAATACCGAAGCAAAATATTGGTTGAAATAGTCAGCTATCTCCTTATTATCATTGATGGTGTTACCATTATTATGTATAGTATTTATTTGGCCACTAACCTGCTTGTTGCTGTTTACGTAAGTATAAAAGCTTTTGCTGTCCTTTTTGTGTGCTAATTTGTTTTCTAGTTTGATTTTCTCTTTTTTAATAAGCGATTTGAGAGTTCTTTGGTGTGTTCTGTACATCATTAGATTGGTGGGGAAGGGAGATGTTTTTATGTTTTCTAAAAGTCTTGACCTTCCTTCTAAGTTATTTACGAACCCTTGTTGAGAACCAAAGCAGAATAAGGCCTTTGCTGTTTGCTTTTTATGTTTAGGAATATGACGTTCAACAACCAAGTGTAACTTGGCCTTAAGTTTGTTCCATATCCATTCAATGTCCAGCCCGTGGAAATCATAATCCCAGTTAATATTAGCTAGGTCATAACCAAATTAGGCCAGTCAGCTTTTTTATAATCAGGTGAAGTAGTTGGCCCTTATATTTCGTTTTAGGAATGTTGAAGATACCTTCAGTTATTTTATGATCGCATGTGCCCAGATGCACCCCTACTCTAACACCTGCAATGTGATCCTTACAGTTCATAATTAATAAATCTAGGATATTTCCCTCTCTAGTAGGGGCTGTAACTAATTGCTCACAGCCACATGATATAATGGTGTGGGTCCTAATCCATCTCCCTCATCACATGGCATATGCGAACCAGCCTCCGTAGCACTTGCTCTACCCTCATCCTAATGACTAGCGCTTAATCCTCCCCTTTCAAAAATCTGTTTGAACCCCCTACCCTTCCCCCAACTTCACCACTGACAAGACTTATTAGGCTGCATCTCACTTGCAACCATATAGCCCCCTACTTCCTCCTCTTTGTGACACCCTTCTGTCTGATACTCTATGTCTAGGTACTTGAGATATGGCCAGTGTCCATTGTTTACTTACTACTAATTGTTCTAGTCCATTTTTCTTGGATTTGTATACCCTCATGAACTCCATGTAACAAGATGCTTACTGTTGTCTTTCTCACTGTAACTGAACCTTGTCTATTGTCAGTTACGCAGAACCTATGTAAATGAGCTTCTAGCTCATAGGTATTTCAATTCCTAGTATCAATAAATAAAATAAATAAATACATTTTGAAATTGTTCCACACTGCCACATTCTGAAATTGTGCATCATAGCCACATTCCAAAACTGTGTGTCACTGCCACATTTCAAAATTATACATCACCACCATATTCCAAACCTGTGCATCACTATCGCATTCTGAAATTGTGCATCATCGCTGCATTCGGAAATTGTGTCACTGCTGCATTCGGAAATTCCTCGTCACCACTGCATACTGAAATTGTGTGTCACTACTGCATTCCGAAATTGTGTGTCACTGGCACATTCTGAAATTGTGTGTCTGCCACATTCTGAAATGATGTGTTCCAGCTACTTTCTGAGACTGTGTCATTGCTGCATTCCACAGTTGCAACCTGGTGATATTTTGAAATCTCATACCTGCAGTATTTTAAAAATTGCACACAACTTTGTCATTCTAAAGCCATGTTTGCCACTGCATTCCATCCTCCCATCACATTTTGAAGTACTGTACCTTGCATCTACACATTATGGAAGTGCATGTGCTGACCCCCTGTTAGTTTTCCTTTTTCAGATGTTTATTACACCTGCAGTTTTAAGTAACGTAGGAGAAACAAGTTATATAAGGTAGTTTGCAGGGAAGACCAGGTAGTGAGTTCAGGAGATGACATCAGCAGCAGTTCTTCACTGAAACTGGCTTTTTTGAACAGGTAGTGAATTATGGGTTACAAAAGGACTTGTAACTTTTAAACAAAGTAACTTACAGATCTAATGTTTGGCATGAGGCTCATTGAGGGTATGCTGATCCAAATTGTGAATTTATTGATGCCAAAAATGTTGTCCTCAGTCCCTCTTTAAATACATATTTATGGAAATCTACATAAGAACAAATGGGTTGTTTTTGAAGACCATCCAGTGATCCCCAGCTATATTACTGTTTGAGAATTTAGCCTGCGGTTGATGCAGGCTGCCTTTGTGAATATCTCAGTGGGCAGTTCATGATGCAAAGTGCCACTTGTACCATTTATGTTTGGCACAGGCACCTTGCATGAAACTTAATGCTTTGAGAATCAGACCCAAACAGATTTATTGGGGAATAGATTTATGGGGGCTATTGTCAGTGTCCTATGACTTTGATCTTATTGTCTCAGTAATTCTTTTATTTTTTTCATTTATGCTGTTTACCTTTTTTTTTTTTGCTTGGGCTGGAAAGTACTACAGTCTGGCTGTGTTGCTGATTCTGTAGGGCTGACTGCCATTGTCAGCACTGGGTAATTTTTATCCCAGGATGTGCTGTTTATTTTGTCTCAGACAGAAGGGGAGGGTCACACTGCAAAGCAAAACTGAATGTGTTTTAACTTTTCCCCTCCTCTATTCTCAAATACAGATCCATTATGAAATACTAGACATTGTATTTGCTGTGCTACATCACTGGGTAAACATACAAACATAGAAACATAGAAGTTGACGGCAGATAAGAACTGCAAGGCCCATCCAGTCTGCCCATTTCTTTTTTCTACCTTATAAATGTGCCATCATCCTTTGCTGTCAGTGTCCTATCTATTCATGCTCAGCTGTATTGCTCCCTTATGCCTATCCCATGGCTGTTTGAAACCCTGCACTGTATTCATAGCCACCACTTCCTGAGGTAGGCCATTCCATGCATCCACCACCCTTTCTGTGAAAAAGAACTTCCTCACATTACCCCCCTTAATTGACCTCCCTCTAATCTCATGCTGTGCCCTCTTGTCCTGCTATTTTTCTTATATTGAAACATGTTAGACTCTTTCACCTTGTTAATGACCTTAAGGTGTTTGAATGTTTCAATCATATCACCTCTCTCCCTCCTTTGCTCTAGGGTATACATATTGAGCTCCATTAATCTGTTCTTATATGTCTTCTGATGCAGTCCCTGCACCATTTTGGTTTCTCTTCTCTGGACTGCCTCAATTTGGTTAATGTCCTTGTGAAGGTGTGGCCTCCAGTACTGCACGCGGTACTCCAGATGGGGCCTAACCAGTGTCTTGTAAAGAGGGATTATTACCTCCCTCTTACAACATGTGATACCCTTACTAATACACCCTAACATCCCCCTAGCCTTACCTACAGCTTTAGAGGTCTGCTTGGATGATTTCAGGTCATCGGTGATGATGATGCCCAAGTCTCTTTCTTCCTTTGTGACTGCCAGCAACTCCCCTCCCAGCCTATAGGTGGCTTCAGGTTTTTCTTCCCTATGTGCATGATCTTGCACTTCTTTGCATTAAATCCCAGTTGCCACTCTTCTGACCATTTTGCTAGTTTATCCAGATCTCTTCTCATTCTGCCCACCCCATCTGGATCATCTACTCTGTTTCAGATCTTGGTGTCATCTGCAAACAGACAAGCCTTACCCTCTAGTCCATCTGCAATGTCACTGATGAAGATATTGAAGAGGACTGGCCCCAGGACTGATCCCTGAGGTACCCCACTTGTGACTTGCATCTCTTCTGACTGCATACCATTTACCACCACTCTCTGTTTCTGCCTGTCAACCAGTTTGCCACCCAGTTGACCAACTTCTGACCCACTCTGAGCCTACCCAGCTTGCTTATCAATCTTCTATGTGGAACAGTGTCGAAAGCTTTGCTGAAGTCAAGGTAGGTGACATCAACTGCTCCCCCTTGGTCCACCACTCTGGTTACCCAGTCAAAGAAATGTATGAGATTAGTTTGACAGGACCTTTCTTTTGTAAACCCATGCTGTCTTGGATCCAGTGCCCCTAGGGATTCCAGGTGTTGCACTATCCTTTCCTTAAGGAGTGCCTCAATAATCTTGCCCACTACTGAGGTAGACTGACTGGTCTGTAGTTCCCTGCCTCCTCCCTGCTACCACTCTTGTGGAGCGGGATCACATGAGTCCTTCTCCAGTCTTCTGGGACCTCTCCTGTGCTCAGAGACTCACTAAACAGTTCTGCTAATGGCTCTGCTAGTTCCACCCTTAGCTCTTTTAGTACCCTGGGATGTATGCCATCAGGTCCCATTGCCTTGTCCACCCTGAGCTTAGTGAGCTCTTGTAGGACCCTTTCTTTTGTGAAGGGAGTAGTGCTCACCTCCTTCCCCCTGTGTGCATGGTGCTGAGCTGTGGGCCCTGCATTCTCTTCAGTAAATACTGAGCAAAAGTATCTATTTAGGATAGATGCTTTTACAGGGTCCTCCTCCTCACATGCCCCCTTTTCTCCTTTGAGCTTAGCAATACCCCCTCTGGACTTTCTCCTTTCACTAGTGTATCTATAGAAAGTCTTGTCACCTTCTTCTACTGTTTGTGCTAGTGTTTCCTCAGTTTGGGACTTTGCCTGCCTTACTGACTTCCCTGCTTCCCTTAGGGCAGTTTGGTATGCCTCCCTATCTTCATCCCGCTGTGTTCCCTTATATTTCCTGAAGGCCAGCCTTTTGGCTCTGACCTTTTCTGCTACTGTTTGAGAACCAAAGTGGTTTCCTTCTTCTTTTGCACTTCCTTTTCTGTCTAACACAATGGGATGTTGCTTAAAGTATTGCATCCTTAATGCTTGCCCACTTTGCCTGTACCCCCTCACCTGCATTTCTTTTTGCCAGGGCTAGCTTAACTCTGTTGGCCATCTTATCAAAGTCAGCTCCTCTGAAGTACCATAGTTTTGCCTTGGAATGGGATGATTTAGTTGTAGTGGCCAAATTGAACCATACCCTGTGATGGTCACTGGCCCCCAGGTGACCTTCTACCTGGTAGTGGTGCATCTTTGCAAAGTGTCAGTGGCTCAGCAGGTTGCACACTCACCTCTGAGGCTGGAAGATCAGAAGGCTGTAGGTTCTATCCTCATGCAAGGCACTTGGGTTAAATCCTAATACTGACACTGTAGTGCAGCATGAGGGGGTTGCTACACTCCCGAGGTGCTGTCCTTCGGATGAGATGTTAAACCAAGTTCCCATCTGCCTGTTCAGGTGGATGTTAAAGATCCCATGGCACTTCTCCAAAAGAGTAGGGGAAGTTTTTATTTAACAGAACTACACAAATTAATTTATAGCATACACAGTATTGCAAAATACCAAATACAAATACAAAAACCTGAGCACCAATCATATTATGCAGCTTTTGATAACAATGCATACAAAAACATGTTTCCAAAATTAACTAGAATGTCTCTACCCGGCAATTATCATACCATATTGGGCCATTCTTACCTCATTCTTAAAAAAACCCTGTCTATCCCCCCATGCCTTCTAAAGCCAGGTGCCATATCCTTCCATAAACTGAGATGGTTCATCCTGTATCTCCAAGGGATCTAATACACTCTGTTTACTAATTTTACGTGCATCCTATCATTTTTATGAGGACAACTAAGCCACCAGCTTATGTCCAAAATGAATATTCTTGCTTCTTTACAAATTGATAAATATGCTGCCATACATTAATCATCCCTTTAGTACTAAAAACACCCACCCCCAGTCCCATATGTAAGCTGGACTGTAGTATATTGATTATTGCCCATGCCCATTCTGTATTATATCCTTTCTTTAATTCGCTAAACATTTATCAAACTATGCAACTGCTTTTAACCAATGCCTCCACCACGCATTTATGATTTGATGTGGAAGGGAAGATTTTTCCTTCACCCACACAGTTTTTATTTCCTTTGAAATCCATTCGATAACCCCCTGTTGTGTCATCCTTTTTTTGCTGTAACACATATTGGCATCTATTCTGCCATATAACCCATTTAATTATTGCAAAAATCACTCTAAGGGTGCCTCTATGAAACCCTGACCATTCCTTCCCATACTGGCCAAATATTAACATATTATATGTTAAATTCCTAAACTGGGGTACACCCCAGTCATCAGCCAATCCTTCCCAAATTCTGTCCATATAAGGGCAGTCGAAATACAAATGAACCATGGACTCTAATATGCCCACACAACCTTGTCTTAAACACATTCTTTCTGCCATTTCCTTATGGTTATGATTTCCCCTTATATTTAAGCAGCCATGGCAACATAGCCAGAGGATATCCCACATTTTAGGGGGAATCCTTGCCTCCACCAGTTGTACTGTCACCTCCTCAATTTGTATCCCATTTGGAAGATTGGAACATGACGTACCCAGAAATTCAGTATTTAAAACTTTTTTATACAACTCTTTCCTGGCCATGTGCCTGACCTCATCTTGAGTTATCTTCCATCCCTTTAGTTTCCTAAAAGTTTCTAATAGATATGCGGTGATCCCCTGTGGAATGCCTCTAAAGACACCTCACTGCAGTGTTTCCCATTTCTGCCAAAAAGGAAAACACCTTTCCCGAAATATAGGAGTCCAGGGCAACTGCTTCCCTAACAGAATTGGCAAAAAAATTAGAATACATAAAATTTATGAAAAGGAAAAGCACAGAATTAAACATGTTCAACCCCCGCTTAATAGGCCAGTATGTAACACCTCTTCACACTGGATTTAGTTTATGCCCTCATAATAGACGGAATGCAATATTATACAATTTAGCTTCCAACTTTACAGGCAGGTGAAAAATATAACTCAGTAGTAAAAACAATGGAAGAATAAAAGTTTTAAACATGTACACCCTCTTTTTTTTTCATCATGAGGAAGGACTTCCACCTATCCACTTTTTCTTCTGCTTTATTAATGGCCTCTTCCCAGTTCAGTGTACCAGGATCCTGTACCCCAAACTGAACTCGTAAGATTCTAACTGGAGGCTCAGCCACTGAGATACCAGAAATATTTGGGAATACATGGGGCTGGCAGTATAGCCTAGTGGTTAGAGAAATGAGCTGTGAATGAGCTTGGTACATCCAGCAGACCTAGGTTTGATTCCCACAACCTCCACTTGCATACTGTGTGACTGCGAGTAAGCCATTTAACCACCAAGTGCTCCCAGTTCATCCCTGAAAACAGGCACTAGTGCCTAATGGGCTTTACCCGGTTACCAATGAATAAAAAAAAAATGTATTTACCCTAGGGATATCTGCCTTGTGTATACTTGGACCACCACTTTTCTGTTTATTAATTTTATTTCTGAAAACCCCAGCACAATTTCTAATGCTCTCTCACCTGAAGGAATGTCTAACTCCATTATAGTGACATCATCAGCATAAGCCAATGCCACTGGAAATTCTAACTGTGTTGGTCCCCCTAATGTGCGAAATGCAAGCCACTGAGTTTAGTCTTTTCAATAAAGGATCCAGTATATAAAAATCTCTGGAATTCCGTACTTTTTCAAAACCTCAAAAAGATATTCATGCAGGACCGCATCAAAAGGTTTTAGAACTGGTCTATCGTTATTGAGTAACCAGTAGTGTCTGAGCAGTCAAACACTTCTCGTATACATTTAAGATTATCTATCATTGATCTTTGTGAGACGGCACATGTCTGTGCCAGTGATATAATGTACTGGGCTATTCTTGCTAATCTCTTGCATAATATTTTGCATAACAATTTCCAGTCCACATTTATAAACTAATGGGCCTCCAGTTATCTATAACCGTCCTGTCTTGCTTTTTATATATAAACACCAAAAGACAGTCTACCAGTGATACTGGAAAAGCCACCACCCCTGCTAGAATCTAATTGAATACACGTACTAAGCTATCTAGAAGTTTATCTATTACCTTTTTATAGAATTCCCCAGATAGTCCATCTAGACCAGGGGATATTCCATTTTTTAATGAGGCAACAGCTGTCTGTAGCTCTAATCTGGTAATCAGAGATACCAATTGAAACTTTTCTTCCTTGGAAATCCTTGGAATATCCAACTGTTGTAAAAAACTTTGAAGTATTTGGAACCTACACTGTCTTATAAATGTCATTCCTCAGTCATGGGTTATGCAGGATTTACCCATGGTCATATGACATGTTTTGACCAATGAGGTTGCAGGATTTTCACACACCATTGTATAATTAGATTCAGTTCTTGACTGCAACTATCATAGGGGTTTGTATGCTGCACCCTACATTGAGTTCTGAACTTTTGCTCAACATACAGGGATTGGGCCCTATCATACTGATATTTGTACATCTCAGTTTTCACCTCTTGGATCTGAGGGGAAGAGGTCTGTTCCTGTGTCAATAACTGCAGACAAGAGACTCTGAAATCTGCTTCTAAGCTTTAAATAATTCAGGTATTTTCTATTTGAGTCTATTTTGGCCCTCTAACAGCAAACTGTTCTGATATCTTTCTTGGTATCTTGCCACCAGAATAGTGAGTTGTCATAAAGTTTAAATACTATCAATCTTGCCTCCAATTCTGCCTGTATTTCCTTCCAAGCCTCCTGGTCTCCAAAGTTGAAACATTAATCCTCCACACTGAACTAGGTGGTGGTTTATTAGTAGGTGTTCCACAGCTCACTGCAATCAATTTATGATCTGTAGTCTCAATTACTATCACCCTAAAATCAGTTATAGGTACCCAATGTGATGCAAAGAAGAAATATATACATGTGGATAGCCTCCCCTTTACAAAAGTGTGTTCCATCTGAGGACTATACATAGCTGCACAATCATTAAGGCAAGCATTTTTATACATACTATTTAAAAATTGGTATCTGTATATAATTTCTGTGTATAACCGGTTTTATCCATTAAGGACAGAATACAATTAAAATCCCCCTCCCAAAAAATGACAGACTTTGTGGTATATAAAAAAGCCTGTACTTTCTTCATCAAATCTATTCTTTGGTACTTAGTTTGGAAATTATAAATATTAATCAGCCTTAAATCATGAGAATGATATTTAGTGTCCAGAGTAAGCACCTTTCCAGGGACCAGATAGATCAGCCATGAGATTGTAAGGCCTGGGGTTCTAAACAGGATGCCCAGTCCAGAACAGGCTTCTTCTCCTAGGGACCAGAATGAAGGGCCTCCCAACCAGTCATTCTTCACCTTCTGCTGTTCACTGAGTGTGTAGTCTCGTATCTTGGAGAAAATATATCCCCAAATTTAAGCTCCATAGGATAGAAAATGTGGTATACCTTTGTTTAATATTCTCGCTGCTATTAGTATTCAACGACCCAAACATCATGTTCAAGTTCATAATCAAGTAATAGCACTCCCCTGCACTCCTGTCATGTCTTCAAAGTCTGGCTTCACCAGTGTATTTTGTTTTGTTTTTTGTTTTTTCCTTTTTTTTCTTAGATCTTGAATCAGGCGATGTACACTCTATATCAGTCATTATATCTCGTTGGGATGAAGCAATGGACGATACATCCAAGTCCTCCTCTTCTTCATCCCACTGCTTTCTCTTGGATAGAGGGGCAAACCTGTTTTTAGTATGGCCTTCTAGTTCATTTAACCTATTTAATATCACACCCTCTCTCTGAGAGCAACTGCTAGTCCATTGTCATGTTTTCTGGTGTTCCCATTTATCTATAAGTGAGGGGAGGCATGCTGGTGGGTCCCAGTGCAGATGTTGAAGGAATTTCTTGATCCACTGGCCTATTTTGATCTAGTGCACTCTGTTCCTTCTGGTGCACAATTTCAGCCTGAGGATCCTCATTTTCTACTAGTGTATTTTCCTCAGAGGTTGCCAGGCAATCTGTTACTGACTTCGTATGGGGAGGCGGTGCTTTATCTGATGATGCTCCTGAAGTTTCATGCCTTAGTTCTCCCCTCAGATCGAGCATCTGTTGTCTGCCACACATTGGTCTGGTGTTTCTATTTGCAGCTGCTCATCTGCCCCTGGCGAAAGCCGCCTCCTGATCATCTTCTGTCGATTCATTCTCTGGATTGTTATGAAACGCCCATGAACAGTTCACAAACGTGTGCAAGGTGTCTTTGCACAAGTTACAATTTCTTGGGGTGGAGCAGTTACTGGCAGCATGTCCAACTCTCCTGCATAGTGAACATTTCATTTGATCACACACGCTGCATAGATGCATATGCACCGCATCCAAAGCAAGATTTTGGCTGGCAGAATAAAAAAATGAAACCATGGTCCCTACCAAGATAAAAACAACTTGGTATATGCTGAATACTGCCATTTGCCTGTGGAAGTCTCACTCTGATGCATCATCCCCCAGTTCATATCTCTTCAGAATCCATAATCGGATCCAGGAGTCCCAAAACTGTACATCTCGAGTTTAACCAATACAGAATGTCTTGAATCGCCACCCCTTCATTTTTAAATAGTATAGTGACACTCTGGTACTGCTGCCAGAACAGTTCCAATCCTGATGGGGTTTTAAAACTCACGTCATAAATGGGGCCCCCAGAAGTGTGTATGAGTGCATACATTTCATGTGCTGAGAAACCCATACTCTCTTTCAAAAGATTTTTCCCAACATGAATCCTATCGGGAAATGATTTTTTCCTCTTGTTTTAGTCTCCCTTCCCTTCACTCTGTCACTTTGCAAGATTGCAGTCTGCAGCTTGACTGTTACTTGTTATATGGTGCAACTGCAAGCTCTAATGACCCGGCCCAAGCAGGAAGATGTAATGTGTAATCTGTGTCATCCACCTATAAAAGTGGAGCAGCCTGGGATGGTTGGTAGGGTGGGCAACCCTCGCTGTGCAGTAGAGGAAAGAAAAACAATCAGCTGCTTCTCAGAGGAAAAAAGATCAGAAAGTGGCTGTTAGAGTATTCGCTCTCCCTCCTTGCAGATAAGTCCTTAACTCAGCAAACACAAAATGCATGCCCTGGAACAAATCAGCTAAAATATACTGAAAAACACCTCCCTTAATTCCCTGTGTGGTGTTCACTCCAGTCACCATATTCCCAGTTCAGGGTTCTGCTGTAAAATTAAGACTGCAGTGTGCACTGGTTGCTGGAGCCGTCATTCCTCAATTACCAGCCACTCCTCTTATATTGCCCAAGTAGACCCCCATCAATAAACACACACCACTCCATTTATGGATAAAAATGGCCCACGCCCATTTACTACTATTATATAAGTACAATACATACAGTATATGTATATCAAACATTAGAACATTACAACATCAAAACCTTAAGATCCCTAGGGCAGCAAATTCATGTGGCTTTTTACCTTGACCTTCCGCAACCTGCCTGGTGGGGAACTCTGGCCCATCATTCGGACAGACCCTCCCATGGCCGTGTCTCCCCTTTGGACAGTTCCCCCCCTTTTCCAGAACAGATTCAGGGACATGGCTGTTTCCAAGGAGCATGCCCACTCAGAGCCGCAGTCCCCATCATCAGTTCATGCCCCCCCCACACTCTGATGCCCGAGTGACAGCTCCCCTGGTTCCGTGAAGTGTACCCGTCCAGGGTTGCACCTCCAGCCAGCTGTCACCCCATCCCAAGTTATAGTACCTTACTTCCTTAAGGCCAGGTCAAAGTATCAGGTCAGCCAAGAATTTACCGTGTACAATCGATCAATCTTACAGGCCGCAACTATTTGCTGAAATCATCAAACTCTTGCTGCAGCCCAATAACAGGGTGGGTGGGTGGGTGTCGGTCTTCAGGGCTGGTCCCAAGAGGTCGCACCCCCTCAGAGCCAGCCCTCATATACTCCGCCCAGGCCCTGCCTCTTGCCCAAGGCCTGGGTCAGCCCATCTCCTTGACTGGCACCTTGTGCCAGGGCTGCCTCCCATGGTCCACAGACCTGGGCAGCCCCCTCCCGTTAACTCTGGGGACTGTGGTTAAAAACACACACCCCAGGTGAGAGGCCGGGTGGATCATTGCCCAAGCAGACCCCCATCAATAAACACACACACCACTCCATTTGTGGATAAAATTGGGCTGCATCCTTTTACTAATATTATGTAAGTACAATATATACACGTATATCAAACATTAGAACATTACAACATCAAAACCTTAAGATCCCTAGGGCTGTAAATTCATGTGGCTTTTTGCCTTGACCTTCCGCAACCTGCCTGCTGGGGAACTCTGGCCCATCAGTCAGACAGACCTGCCCATGGCCTTGTCTCCCCTTTGGACAGTTCCCCCCTTTTCCAGAACAGATTCAGGGACATGGCTGTTTCCGAGGAGCATGCCCACTCAGGGCCGCAGTCCCCATCATCGGTTCATGTCCCCCTGCACTCCGGTGCCCATTGCTAACAGAGTGACAGCTCGCCCAGTTCCATGAAGCATACCCACCCAGGGTCACACCTCCAGCCAGCTGTCACCCCATCCCTAGTTATTGTACCTTACTTCCTTAAGGTCAAAGTATCAGGTCAGCCATGAATTTACTGCCACCAAATACATGTTCACACGTATTCCCCATCAATACCCCAGAGATTTTAAAGTACCACAGTTTCGCAAAAATCCTGCAACAATGAGTTAAAAATGTCATTACCAATGTCAGACAAATGAACCCCATCCCCATTATACATGCCGGCACAGGCTCGAGTTATAGCGAAATGCCGGATGACTGACACGCCACATGAAGAAGCGAACCTGGACACCTCCCTGTTCACTTCTGTACGTGCTTTCTTTATGGCTAGGACATTGTGCACCCCCCTTCACTGCTGTTGTGCAATAATCTGAGACCATGCCACAACCACCTGTGGGAAGAGCTCCCAAAGATGGGCCAACCCCTCCTTAATAGCCACAATCAGTTGTGGGGCCCCTCGAGAGACTAAGTCATTCCCACCTAGGTGAAACACCAGTGCAGCTGGTAGCTGCCTCTGGAGCTCCATACTCTGAACTGTTCCCAACAACTGTCCCCACTTCATCACCCCTTTCCCAACCCAATGCACAATGACCCATTGTTCTGGGATGCCCAGCTGCATCGTGTAAGGCTGCACCATGGCACATATAGGCACTAATGATATAAACAAAACCAATCTGAATGAATTTCAATCAAAGATAGATAACATTACACACAGAATCAAAAAAAAGGGGGAGATTTAATTATTTCAGGTATTCTACCTACATATGGGTACCTGGATTACAAGAACACAGCAATTAATGCAATAAACAAATGGTTGAGAAACCATTGTCAAATAAATAATATTGGGTTCATGGATAATTCATTTACATTTAATAGAAGCAACCTTTTCAAACCAGATGACCTCCATCTTAATATAGCTGGTTCCAGGATTTTGGGGCGTAAACTAAATAAAGTGATAGATTTTCATTTAAACTGATGCAAGGCGGGGAAGCCCACTTTAAATACTTTAAAAACTTCACATTTAGTAAACAATAAGCAAGTTAATGACACAAGGCCTGAGTGGAAGGTTGCACTTATTAACGCTAGAAGTCTTATAAAAAAATTTGGAAAATTTAAACATTTTTTGGAACTACATCAAATTGCTATTGCCTGTGTTACTGAAACTTGGTGGGATAAAAATGATAAATGGGAAAAAACAATCCCAGAGTACAATCTTTATCAAACGTCACGTACATATAGAAAAGGTGGCGGTATAGCAATATATACAAGATTCTATATGTAGTGCTCAAATGCCTGAAGTAAATTTGGACATAGAAACAATGTGGATTAAGTTGTTACCTCCAAATGGTCCTAAAATTATAATAGGCCTGTTCTATAGACCTCCCACTACCTCACCCACTAATGATACTATTCTTCTCAAACATCTTGGGCAATTAAACCCTGCAGATCAGATTTTAGTACTAGGAGACTTCAATCTCCCAAAAATTGATTGGGAATTACTTAAAGGGGGAAGCTATATAGAAGATCAGTACCTGGATGTATTTAGTCAAATTGGATTACAACAAATGGTATGCGATAATACCAGGGGTAATAACATCCTAGATTTAGTGCTCTCTAATATGGAAGACATAATAAATGGTGTAAAAGTTCTACCTCCACTGGGAAGTAGTGACCACTCAGTAGTTACATTCAATTTAACAGCGACAGCTACATTAAAAACCTATGAAAGGACTACAAAACTAAATCTATCAAAAATCAATTTTGAACTTTTAAGGGATAATTTAGCACAGTGGAATTGGTTAACTGATTTAAAAGGAAAAGACATAGAAAATATGTGGAAAGTACTAATTGACAAACTTAAAGTACCAACAAATAAAAATGTCCCTATAATTTACAAGTCCAATAATAACAAAATAATCTCACCATATTGGTTCAATAAAAAAATAAACATTTAATAAATAGGAAAAATAAATTATTTCAAAAATATAAAAAAAACACATCATATAATAATTATCAAAAATATTGAATGCAACTAAACGAGTTAAAACTACCATAAAAAAGGTAAAAGCCCAACAAGAAAGAAAACTAGCAACAAAAGCGAAGGACAACAAAAAAGCCTTTTTTTCATACATCAGTAAAATGAAAAGTAACACATCAACACTAGGACCTTTCAGAAATATTATGGGTGAAATAACAACTGATATAGAAGCTGTTAATATTCAGAATGACTATTTCTGCTCAGTTTTTAACTCAGGTAGTACACCTTTTATCAACTATAAACTAGACACAACAGCAGGGAATATCATTATTAAGCAAGAGGACATGAGATCAAGTCTAAAAAAACTGGACATTAATAAATCCCCCGGCCCAGACAACATACACCCAAGGTTACTTTACGAGTTAGCTGATCCCCTGACACCCCCATTAACTCATCTTTTTCAAACATCTTTGGACACTGGTGAAATCCCACAAGACTGGAAAACTGCAATGGTGGTTCCTATACATAAAAAGGGTACTAGGACAGAACCATCCAATTTTAGACCTATTAGCCTTACATCACTCATAGGTAAAATTATGGAGGGAATCCTAAAAAAATATAATTATAAAATACTTAGAAGAGAATAACATAACAGACCCTGTACAGCATGGATTCACTAAATCCAGATCTTGTCAGACAAATTTACTCACAATTTATGAAAGAGTTAATTAAGAGCTGGATGAACATAAAGCAATTGATGTGATTTACATGGATTTCGCTAAGGCATTTGATAAACTTCCACACAAGGAATTAATTGAATCATTATCAAACATTGGTGTAAATAAAAATATCATAAGTTGGATATCGGCATGGTTGTCAGGGAGAAGGCAGAGAGTTGTTGTTAGAGGTGTAATGTCTGATTGGGCAGCTGTAACAAGTGGGGTGCCACAGGGGTCGGTCCTGGGGCCATGTCTTTTCAATATTTTTATTTCCACCTTAAAAATTGGATCCTCCAATATCTGGATGTCCAAGTTTGCTGACGATTGTAGAGTCGGTGCATTAGTAACAAATGATGATGAAGCATCTGCATTACAACAAACCATAGATGAGATTTATTCTTGGACCAACAATAACAAATTAGAACTTAACATCTCCAAATGTAAGGTTATGCACCTGGGGCATCAGAATAAGAAATATCAGTATAAAATGGGCACAGATATCCTAATGGATACGACTGTTGAGAGAGATTTAGGAGTCAAAATAACTTCAGATTTGCAATTCAGTGAGCACTGTAAACAAGTAAAAAAGGCAAACCGGTCCTTAAATTGTATCCTGAGGCATATATCCAGTTGTAGAAGAGAGGTGTTGATGCCATTGTATGGATCCATGGTTAGACCACATCTGGAGTACGGAGTCCAAGTGTGGGCCCCCCAGAAAAGGGAGGATGTGATTAGAGTTGAGGGAGTGCAACGAAGAGCCACCAAATCTGTGATGGAATTAAAGCAACTGTCTTATATTAAAAGATAAGAAGCCTTAAACCTCTACTCAATTAAGTTATAGAAGATTAAGAGGTGATCATTGTATGATGTATAAAATTATTAAAGACATAGCATTAAGGAAATCCTTAGGTATAAACTTTAGATCTGGCTGGACCAGTGACAGAAGACATAAATTCCAACTGGATTACCCAAATGGAATACAAACCACAGAAAAAACTGGTTTACGATCAGGGTAATCACAGCCTGGAATGGACTTCCAGTATCAGTAGTGGAAAGCCCAAGCATGGACACTTTTAAGCAAAATTTTGATATTGCCCTTACAGATAAAAACAACATTATTTTAAAATTAACTGGCAAACATTATGGATGAAAGTCCCACAGCTTAAAAACACTTATGAAACTAATGGCTCTCGAATGTGCCTCCCTTACATAAAAGAGTGTCCAATAATCTATATGTGAGACGGTATATCTGCAACAAAAAAAGACAGCGTGAGTTTGGTGCAACAGCTTCCCTGTCTTCTTTCTTTTTTTTTTCACAAATATCTACATCTCCCAGCTGCAGCCTTTTATCTGCAAGGCATCTGAAACCTGTGTTATTCCATATGCAGGGCAACTTACCATAGTATATCCTAATTCTTTTCCTGGGGCCTAATTTAGCCTTTGCATGCCCCTGAAGACCATCTGCCCAGATCCTTTATCTGTTTTTCCCCTAAACCCAATCTTGCAGCCTCCGTGGCTGTACTAATCCTGAATGAATGGTTCCAAAAGCCCTATTATCCAAACCGGCCATCCATAAGCCCTTCCACAATACCGTGGTGAATTGCCGCCTGGTCACTGGTTTTCCATCCCCATGCACAAATGCATGCCCCTCCCCCGGTGGCCTCTCAGTTAAATAGGCTTGTGTCAGCAACCATGGGCACAGATCTCCCACCGGGGATCTATATAACATGATAATAGACGGTGGTCCACATTGGTTAGTTTTTGACTTGCACAGCTGCAAACAGAGCCTATCATGCAGAACCTTTACATCCCTGAGCTGCAGGCTGGCCTCGAGACCAGGACTGCTGGAGTCCGGAACCAGCTCAGATACCTGAAAGGCCCCGAAGAATGCACAAGCAAACAGCGCTCAAAACAGCCGAGTTTCATACCCTGAGCTGCAGATAACACCAAGGGCCCTCAACAATGCAGACAGTTCTGGAAAGCCAATGGGCTTCCTGATGTCCTGAGTTTTCCCCTTTGACCTAGCCTACCCTTCCAACATCTTCTTTGTGATGAAGGTGTTGGTAGGGTCTGGGAGTCCGTTAACCTTACTCAGAAATGCAATACCCGCTAATTGTGTCCGTATTGCTGCAGGGGACTTTTCTAACTGTACAAAATGAATGACATAATCCTGCACCTGCTTCTCAGCCTCCTGCTGGGTCATGCTTACCTCCTGCCCACAGAACTCTACAAAGGCCGACTAGCTACCTACATATTTCCTCCATGTCGAAGGGGCAACAGAGAGCTGTACCAATTGGCGTTGTCTTTCCTCCCCAGGTGCCATACTGCCTCCAGTATTTGTGTGGGTGTCAGGTCTGCTTCTGGGGTAAGCTGCCTGAATCTGTTGAACTATAAGTGAGACAAGGTGTCGGCTATCACATTCTGTCTGCCTGGCAAATGTTGGGCTCTAAAAATGATATTGTACAGCAGGCAGCACATAACCAACACCTGCAGTGCCTTCATGACATCCTCAGACTTAGAAGTCTGCGAATTCACGATCTCCACTACTGCTTGGCTGTCCGTATGAAACAGCATGTGGTGATTTGCAAGCCTGTCCCCCCAAACCTGGACAGCCACCATGATGGGAAAGAGTTCAAGAAGCGTGATATTCTGGGTCAGGCCCAGTTCCACCCACTCCTGCGGCCATGGGCCCTCAAACCAAGACCCTTGAAAGAAGGCTGCAAACCCTATGCCACCTGCTGCATCTGTGACCAACTCCACCCCATGGTGTGAACCCACTGGGTTCTGCCACATTGAAACCCCACTGAAGTCTTGCAAGAATAACTCCCAGACCTTAAGGTCTGCTCTCATTCCCCGTGATGCTCTGATATGATGATATGGCCTCATGGGGCCAGATGTAGTGGCAGCCAATCTCCTCAAGAAAGGGCGACCAGGACTAACTGCATGACATGCAGAATTCAAGTGACCCACAACTGACTGCAGCTGTTTTAAAGTCACCTTCTTAAGCCCTCCCATTTCCCCTACCAGATGCCTGAGGTGTAGTACCTTGTCCATGGGCAACCGTGAGACCATGCTCACCAAATCGATCTCAATACCAAGGAAGGACAGGCGTGTGGAGGGCCCCTCTATTTTTTCCGGCACCAATGGAACCCCAAAATGTTCCATGAGAGCACAAAAGACCTCCAGTGTGTTTAAACAAATATCTGCACCAGCGAGGCCTGCAAACAAAAAAACATCCAAATAATGCATTATGTTCCTGTTCCTTGTGTGCACCCTTGCTGCCTATTCAATGAATGTTGCAAATGTTTCGAATGCAGAACAGCTGATGGAGCACCCCATGGGCATGGCCTTGTTGACATAACAGCAGCCATTGAATCTGAAGCCCAAAAGCTCGTGATCCTGAGGTCTGACTGGCAGAAGGCGGAAAGCCGACTTAATGTCACTTTTTGCCATCAGGGAGCCCGGTCCCAACCTACTAATCAGCTGCACTGCCGTGTCAAATGAGGCATATTTAACCAAGCTATCCTTGGGGGCAATGAAATCATTCACTGACACCCCTTTTGGATAAGACAGATGATGTATCAGCTGATACTCACCAGGTGCTTTTTTGGGTACTAATCCCAATGGGGACACTCGCAAATTTGGAATTGGCAGTTGTTGGAAAGGGCCCACTACCCGTCCCACATGAACTTCTTTTTGAATCTTTTGTGCCATTATGTCTGGTAGGGACACTGCAGATTTTTAGTTGCTAGCCATGGTAGCAATTCGGGGTCCCATATATGGTATGGGAAAACCCTTGTCAAACCCGTCCAATAAATACAATGCAGCCCCCGTTTTAGGATACTGACTAAGCCACAGCCTCATGTTAGAGAGTCGAACCGATGAATTAGCCAGACTTTCCAACTCCTGGCTTGGCCTTGTCTCCACTCGCCCCTTCACCTCCTTGCTGTTTGTCTGTGGCACCTCTGCATGCAGTGACCCTGTGTCTCCCCCCCCCACAATTCTTATACACGTGGTTGAACTTGCAGTGGGCACGAAAACACTTTCCTTTGTTATAGTCATAACAAGCCCACTTGACACTCCTTTTTTGGTCTATTTTCCAGATCTTCCCTACCAGCCTAGCTATGACATGTCCACTATTCCTGTACGTCACCACACTGGGCCTCCCCTGCGTCATATAACTCACCCAGAGGTCCAGATGTAAATTTTCCCATTTCAGCGTGGGCTGCCTTGCCAATTTTAACCGGAATTGCACATCATATTTCAACCACGCATAACAGTCAAAAGAGAGATGAGTGAACTTAATAGAATCCCGATACTTGAGCAAGGACACCAGCTTCTCGGGATATTTAATCCCGTATACCGACATGTATATATCGAAAGACGCTGCCCAGTTCTCAAATGTAAAAGGCACCTTGGGCCACTGATGCCTCTCCTTCTTCTTGTTCTTGTCCTCAGTCTCTTCCAGTAGTTCCCAGTGTAACAGTGAGAACATATTTATGAACTACTACTTTCAAATTTTTTCCTGAACCACATCAGACAAATGATCTCCGAAGGGGCTGCCCACCCCAGAATATGCCCAGTGATCCCCCGCGCTGCCTACCTCTATAGTGGCACCCGTTATTTTATTTATTTATTTATTTATGATTTTGATAACCTGGTGAGTGCACTGATCCCAGGGACCGTTTTCAGGAGCGACCTGGGCCATAACACATGGCGCAGGGTGACAGAGGAGTACAAGGTAACAGTAATACACATGAAACAGATTTGATACAAGCAACACTAGTAAGCACAATATACAGGTTTGATGCATAGGTCCATTTAAGAACAGTGAATACAAGGTTTCAATATCGAATATGAGGAGATTTGGTACAAAACAAACAAATCGTAGGCACAGTGTACAATGTGTGACTACATCATCCGGTGAGCAAGTAATACACAGAATACTCAGTAAAATATATATATATACAATATGTATAGGCAAGGAAGTCAAATATTACTGTGAAAAATATGATATAACAGTTGTAGGCAGGGGAGTAGACTAGTGTGGGTAGGTGGGTAATTCCTGGGCTGGGGAGTTGACTAGCATGCCCATCGCAGCCTGAACGAGTCCGACAGTGCCCTTCCCCATTCCTCCACCAGTCCCATCACTGGCACCCAGAAGAAGCCGAGGCCCATTGTGAGACGTGGCTGCCCCGGGACCGCTCCACACCTGAGCCACCGAACCAAAGGCCACCGCAGACTCTCCAAGATGAGAGGCTGCAATCAACAGGCAGGATGTGACGTGGCAGCAGCTGGTGCCACTGTCACCGAAGGGGCTGCCTAGGGTGCCACCACCGCTCCAGCCATCGGCAGTGGTGCCCTTCCCAAATCCACGGAGACTGTCCCCCTGGCCACCCCTGAAGTATGGATTGAAAAAGGGGAGGACTGATGGTGACCAGTTAGTCAGGCCACCAAAAACTGAGGGCCACATCTGTGGCCACTGGTTCCACGCCGGGATCCATGCTGCTGGAGGCCATGGTATCCCTTGGGGGTTCCCGGCTGGGCGCAGATGCTGAACTGGAATGCTGTCCCCCACTACTGGGTTCCCCAGTGAAATCAACAAAGGGTTGCTGGCTATCTGTGGGACCCCTGCCCCATCACGCAGTGTCCTGTGCATACATGTGTTGTGGAGATGTCCGGCCTGCCCCGCACTGCCGACAGGCATAATCTGGATGCTCCCAGATAGAAGCGGTAAATCCCGGGGACCCCTGCATTAGGATCCCCCCGAATTACTCCTTGCCCATCCACAGCAATGGGCACCAATAAATCCTCATCCCTCCTGTCCACTGACCAAGCACGGTAGCCTGTAATGTGAAGGGGTAACCCTATTGGGGCCCCCTCCCCCAAACCGCCTTCCCTATAATTGTGATCCCCTATCAGCACCTCTGTGCCTCATTAACCCCACTCATTCCGGCGCCGACCCCAATCGAACCATCTAGTTCATCTCCCCTGGCACCCTGCATCCCAGAAGCTGCTGCCCGCCACCTACTACCCCCATTGAACTGTTCACGCCTGAGCTGTGCTGCCTCCCTGGTGATCCTGTCCAGCACCCCCTGCCATAAACCATATTTGGTGGGTGGCAGTGAAGAACCCCCTGCAGATGCACCAGTGTTGAACACGCAGACCTCCCTCTCTTCTAGCGTATCCGCACCGACCCCTGCCAGCCCACTGCTGTCCTCCCCTTGCACATCACATTCTCTTTGACACTCACCTATCATGGCCGGCTCCACCCGATCTGATCGTGTGTTCATCCTCATAGTCTTCTGTTCTGCTGTCCTCTGGCCCCGGTCTGCTTCCTCCTCTTCAGTTGTCTGTGATCTTTGCTTAGTTGGCCTGCTTTGCTCCTTTTTCCTACCTCTAGTGCCTTGCACTACTGACACAAGCAAGCGAGACAAAGGATGCCGGCTTCTGGGCGGAACACCCCCTTGAACCAACAGCTCCGAGACCTGCCATTCCCTGCCTTCTTATGTATCACACCCGCTTTGCTCCCCCACCCTTGTTACGCCCTGCTCCATTCCCATGGAAGAAACCCTAGGACTGGGCCTCTGGCCATCAGCAGGGACCACCTGCAATCCAGGTTCCAGGCTGGACACCACAAGCATCCAGTCTGGCCCCCCCCAACTCCTTCAAACATTGGAAAGCCTCCAGAAAGGCCTGATCCTGACTCCCCATCCAAGGTACAAGAGATGCAGGGGGCGCCTGCCTACCCTGTACCCGCTGTTCCCTTGGAGATGCCATAACACTAGAAACACCAGCTCCCTAACACCACTAGGGCAAAGCAATTCCAGACAACAGTGAACTGGATCTAAAGGAAAATGTAAACATATCGTTAATAGAGAATATGCATCGCTCAACCCCGGTATCCGGTCAAGCCAGATGCTATTTTGCTTTTTCTTTATATATAGAACCCTCTCACTAAGTTGTGGATGCCTGAAGAAAAAAATGGGGGGGCAGCCAGTAAGTTGTGCCAACTCCCCAATGCACGGTAGATCATTCTGCTTGCTAGAACCAACAATTTTTGGGGGTCTGGAAGCGATACGAACCCAGCACCTGGCTGGACTGGATCCACATTTTTATATACATATATATTTTTTTTAAATACAAATCTCCTGACCACCCAGAGGCAATGCCAAAGGGGGCTGGGCAACCCCCCCCAAACAATTGCATGCACTAGTGGTTAACCGAACTCGGCAGCACCTGGCCACCCCCCGGTACCGGACCAAACCAGTAGTGGGCCCGGGTGCCCCAACCCCCAACCAAAATGGATGACAGGTGTTATTAAACCCTTCCCTAATAAACAGCCTACCCTTAGCTCAGGAAATAACTCAGGGGCCAAGGGGGGGGGGGAACACCCCCGCATAAACATACGCTGGGCTTCTGCCTGGTGCAGGCTGGGGCAAATGCTGCCACCCAGTGTGCACCTGGTGGGGGCTGGACCTTGGTCCTCCCATGCTGTAGGCCGAGGTGCAAGCCACTGGACCAAACAGCCAGGTCCCGAACACACATCTACAACGCCCCTTCACATTGACCATCGCCTTTATTATACGTGCATGTTTTTTTTTTTTAAACACATTCCAGCCCCCCTGCCAGAAAGCCTACTCTCCCTTTTCCTCCTGCCCTGCACCAGACCTCTCCACCTCTTGCCTAATGGATCAGGGGCAAGGCAAATCAGGGCCAAAGACCCTGAGTCTGGGCACATCTTAAAATCTGGTACGCTCGCTTCCCACAGGAAGCTGGTAAAAGAAAGAATTGCGTTAAGCTGCCTTTGGGGGGAGTAGCTGGGCAAAAACAGTGGGGTCCCTGTGGATCAGGGAAGGAGAGAGGTATGCCCTTCACCCCTACTGACTTCCACTTATTTATTTATTTAATTAATTAGTACTCACGCCCCACAGCTCCCGCCGCTGGCCAACTCAGCATGGCACCACAGCACACCTGTCAAGCCAAGCCAGGGCCAAGAAATAACGGCTGCGAGGAAGCACAAAATGGTGGCCGCACGGGAAACTGCAGGTGAGAGTGGGCAGAATGGTGGACCGACAGCTGCCGATGGGGCACATTATTGAGCAGGGGAGCCACATGGGGAGCTAGTAGGGAGGATGAGGGGGCAGCAGTAGGCCTGAAGCAGGGCAGAGAAACCTGAACACGCTCAGGATTGAGACAAGGGGCCTCTCTAGTCTGCGGCATGCGCCGCTCTCCCCCGCGTCTGTGAGGAGGCGGAACAGAGCCGGCATCAGGCCTGCCAACACGGGCTGCCCACTGGCATCACACCAAGAGGAGGATCCAGGCCAGGGCCGCAACTCATGGAGGTAGGGGCGAGCTCCGGCCAGCAGTCTACCAGCATTGCTTTTTTTTTTCATTCATTCATTAATTAATAAATTAATGAATTTATTTATTTTTTTGTAACTCAGCCCCCGGTCCCCAGGGCAGGAATCAGGATGGGGTGAGAGGAGGAGATGCGTAATGTACAAGCCTCCAGATGGGAGGAGGCTGCCCAGAAAAATCTCCCACCTGCCCACCAAACAACCCAGCCATCCAATGGCCTATCTAATGCAGCGAGCTGGCGGAGTCCTGTTGGTCTTGAGGGCTAGTCCCAAGAGGGCACACCCCCTCAGAGCCAGCCCTCATATACTCCGCACAGGCCCCACCTCTCACCCGAGGCCTGGGCCAGCCCATCTCCTTGACTGGCACCTTTTGTGCCAGAGCTGCCTCCCATGGTCCACAGACCTGGGTAGTCCAATCCTGTTAGCTCTGGAGACTGTGAGAACCCCCCCCCCTCGGTGAGAGGCTGGGTGGGTCATTTCCTTCTTCTGCAAAAAAGACAGTTAATAGTGAAAAGCCGTATGTGCAGCTGAGTCCTCCGACCCCTTCCCTCGCCTCCAGTCAGTAAGGACTCTGATGTCATACTTAGTTCCAGTTCAAGGATGGTTGAAATAATCATCTTTTTGTTCTAATTTGCAAATATTACACCATTTGCATATATTAAAAAACAGGTTTTGTTGTGGCAACTAATTGTGATTATTTTTTGTTCTGTTTCATGATACTGGTTTCTCAAAAGCAGATCTTTAAGACTGTGTGCCCTTCTAAAACTTGTGCGTGGTTTCTGACTAACACACTTACTCGTGGTTATCTTCAGTGGCAGAGCCAGGTTTAGGAGAGTTTGGGAGCTGGGGGGGGGCCATTCAGTCAATTACGGGCTCCACAATGGTTACTAAACATTGAATAAAGTTGGTGCCAGGGCACCACTACTCACACTGGGGCAACCAGGAGGGGCAACTGCCCCTCCCAGCCCCCCCTCTAGTTCCGCCACTGGTTATCTCACTCATCAGAACTGACCAATGCTTATGAACTGTGGCTGTCTTTGTATTGCCGTGTTACTGTATTTGATGGAAAAAGTAACTGACTGATCTTCCTGTGGCTCTTTTGTTTAAGGGATCAAAAATGGGTCATGATCTACATTACATACCTTTTGTCGTGCATTATCCAGTCATAGCCACGTTCGGCAAACCTCTGCAGGAACAGGACAGATTAGCAGACTGAACATCAGGTGATCGGTTCAAATCACAGTCAGTCAACCACAAACTATTTTATGGTGTCAGCTGGCAGCATGTGAAGCGGAAGGGATGGGCTGAAAAAACGCTACTCAGGTCATCAGTAGTATGTATTTATATGGGTGTCAGCAATGCTTTTAAGAGAGTCAAATAGAACAGAAGGTATTGGCATGGAATTGGGGAACAGAGAAACTATTTCATTTAAGTGGGATTTGCATTTAAATGGTATGCATTTAAGTGGGCTCAACTGGTACAGTCCAGTCCATGCCATCCATATAAATACATAATTCTGATGGCTTGAGTAGTGTTTTGTCAGCCCGTCTCTCTCGCTTCACAGGCTGCTAGCTGACAACATAAAACAACTAGCAGTTGACTGACTGTGACTTGAACCAAGTACCTGATGTTCAGCCTGCCTGTCTGTCCTATTCCTGGAGACACCCTGGAAATTAACAGTGAATTAAAGCCAATGACCTGATGTTCAGCCTGCCAAGAACAAAAGGAAATGATTTGAGTGGAGTGGACTGAAATGTGGTCAACATGGGAATCGAACTTGAGAACTAGAGGATTCAGGACTGGAGCCATGATGAGGAGATTGAGACTGGCTGCAAGGAGGAGCACTAGAATAAAGCCTTCAGATACCCCAGGATTATCGCGCCTGCTCCGCAACAATTGGTGAAGAACGAGAGGAGGAATTTGTTATGGGGGAGCTATGGACATAGAGATAAACTTGTCTTTGACCATTTATTTTGGACTCTGTGTTTGTGTTCTGGTAATACAACACTAAAACCACATTTGTGTTTTCTCAAAAGCTGTTATGCTTGCTAGAGCACTAGACAGCATTGAGACTCAGTGTTAAATAGGACAAAGCTGGATAGGACACTCTGATACATAGTGCAGTCTCCTTTTTCCTGATCAGAGCTAATGGTTGATAAATAGGAGATACATGATGTGCGAGTGTGGAATACAGGAAATATCTGAATGAGTGCATAGTGACCTCAGGTAATATCATGAGTGGGGGAACATAGTGGAGCCATGGTGATGCTTCCTGAGGTCACTATACTCTCGAATATTCCATCTGATCACAATCATGTATTTGTTATACAATAGGGCACTTCATGCTGTTGTATTGTTTTTTTTTTTTGTGTGTGTTTGTAAAGTTTTTTTTTTTTTAGTTAAATAAGTGGGACTTTTTTGTGCTCATTCTGGTATTAGGCTGGTTGATAGGATCACTAGTGTTGTTGCTATACAGTCGCCATAGTCATCCTGAGAGCATGCGTTGTGAGTGGTTAAGTTTTGTATGCGGGAGGGCCGGAGAGTTTCTAAAAGATGGCGGTTTTATTTTCGGTCTCCCAAGTTACAGGGTGAGCTTTGCGGTAGTAGGATTTTTTTATTTGTGCCGCTGTGTTATTTTAAGTTTTTGATTTGCTGTAGTGCTGAGCGAGGTTGTGGTTGGGTTGGTGTGCAGGGGGGCATCCTGTAGTGAATACTGGAGCCAGGTTTTTTGGTGAGATGTCAGACAGTGGAGGAGCAGTGTGATTAACGGTCCAGGTTACTAGTTCGTGGAGGAAAGGTAAAGTGCTGTTTTTATGTTCCGTCCTGGGTTTAGGAGTGAGGAATTCTTGACTTTCCAGTGCTGTGTTTGGGTATATTTTGGTGCACAAGAGGCCCATGCCAGTAGTTGAGTTTTTTTGGGCAGCTTCATTTCTGTTTAATTTTATCCTTTTGCTTACCAAAAGTAGGTCGGCTTTCTGGGGCTCTTACGTATCTGCAGTGGTTTATTTGTTGGGTGACGTATCCACTCTGCAGTTTATTTTCATTTATTTCACTGCGGATATGTCATGCTAGATTTATACAATGGGAGTGAGTTTACAGATATATATGTGATAGCATATTTTCTTACCTCTATTGTATAAATGAGCATTAATATGCTGCTTACGATAGCAAACTCACAAGCACTGACAGGGTTACCACAGTATGGTACTACACACAGTACAGTGTATTTATATACAGCAAGTTCTCATAATTGCATAACCTGCTTAGATGCATAAACCGCAGACATTCCTGAAGCTAGGTGTTGAAGTGGGTTTGACTGTATATGGGATATGCTTGTTTTATTATAATGGATAATGTTTAGATGCAGAGCATATGAAGCCCTGTAATTTCTTATGCCAAGCACTTTATCTGGCCACAGTGTGACACACAGAACTGGAGAAGTCATATTGATTGTGCTGGTCATGCAAGAAATGAAAAGACTTGCAGCAGATCAGAGTTCATCATTTTAGAGTTTCAAAGAAACAGACTGTGGGGGGGAGCACTAACAGTATAAATTAAACAAACCTCTCTCTTTTACTCACTCATTCAAGTAGACATATACCAATCATCAGATTGTTCAGTGATACTGTACCTGAGATAGCAACGGGGGGACCACTACATACCAGGGAAACGGCGTCTCACTGCTGTCACTGCAGCCCACAGCACAATTTCCAGCTACAGTTGCAGAAGTCAAGAAAGTCCCACTGTTCTCATACACAGAATGTGGAGAAACAGCTCCTCTCACTAAGTAGGGCACCCTGGTGTTTGGGTGCCCAGAAAATGTATTTCTGGCAAATTAAACAAACACCAGAATCTAGCTAAACTGGTCCTGTTTAGCTAAGTTCATGTGTTTGTTTTAGCAAAAATACATAATTTGCTTGTACTTTTAATGCTGAAAAGTTTAAATAGTAAAAAGAAAATACCAGCTATCTTGAGTGTTTTTTTTTTTTTCTCCACAGCAAGTAAATCATGCAAATAACCACTCTCAATGTGTTTTTTTTTTTACCTTTTGCGATCGGTAGTTCTCTGGACACAAACAGTAAATCATGACTTGTTAACAGTTGTGAAAATTTTTTTATCATCGAACTGTTTTTTTTTTTTTTTTGAACTAAAACGTTATTCCAAAAGTCATTTTAATTCAAAAACTGTGTAATATTTATTCACCAAATTATCCAAAGGCATGCCTTGGCACAGGCCCCATTATTCATGAAAATTTCATGAAGAAATTCTGTACCATCTAGGTTGTAGGAGAGAGCAAAAATATCCAATGTTAAGTTTAGCGGAAAAAAAAACTAGGATTTTTAACAATCTCGAAAACAGTACAAGATGCCATCATGGACCCATTCACATCTTGAGACTCTGACAGCTTGACCACACATACCAAATTTTGTGCTATTTTGTGAAATGATAGCAAAGTGATTAAGGTGCAAAAAATTAGGTTTAACGTTGAACACTAGAGCTAACCCTGGCGACAAGGACACTGCAGCACCCCTATAATATATTATGTATAGGCCATCATAGCAAAAGGTGAGTAGTTACATGTCATTTATCCCTTTTATCACCTGGTGCCAGTATGCCATGATTTGGGAATCCTACTGACTTTTCATTAAAAAACACAATTTTTTTCTTCCTCTGAAGAGATCACCCCCTCCCCCCATCTGTCTTTTGCCCTCAGCCTGCTTTTTTACGCTCTTACTGCTGTGTGATCATTTCTCCACAGTGTTCACCTGTACCCTTCTACACCTGCATTTTGTTCCCTGCCCTATGGAATGTCATCTCTCTTTTTGCCAAAGTCCCATTTTACACGTAGAGCACAACTTGCACTTGGTGTATGTATTTGTTTTTGATAATCGGGTACATGCACTAGACATAGGAAATGTGTATTTTTAGGCACGACCCAGGAGAGTACAAGGCATACTACAGTGATAATAATGAGAGAACACTTGACAAAGAATGTGATTTGCAGCAAAGAACTGGTTCAATTATACCTTTGGAACACTGGTTCACAAATATTTTCTTTTAGCTCCCACAAACTGATAATGTGATTTGTATTTTTCCAGAGTTTTGTGGTTACAGGCAGTTTCTCTTCTCAGTTTGTCTTTACGCAACCACTGGCTCTCGCGATCCCATGTCCTGCCTTGGTTCCGGCGAGTATGGATGCATCAATGGACCAGATAGTATGGGGAGTGTCTGTCCTCGATTTTCCAGTGGGGTGGGCTTGAGGTGGGTGGTAACGTGGTGATGGTGAGTGAGGATGCCTAAGAGTTCCAGGGGAAGCGGAAATAAAAAAGAATTAACAAAAAAAAAAAAAAAAGATGGAAAACGGGCAATTGTTTTACCCCAGTGACAGCTAGAAGCACAGAAGATATAAAGGGTACAAAGTCCATTGTACTGTACACAAAGTCCAAGTGGGCCCCTGAATTAGGAATCAAGCAGAAGTCTCGTTGTCTATCCCTCTTCCTGGATCAGAGCCAGGACAGAGCATGTTCTCACAGAATTTCAACAATTTTGAGCTCGCAAACCACAATTTCGCTTAGCAGCAGAAACATTTTAGGGACAGCTGATGTCCTTACTGAAACACATTTTACATTTCTTGGCAGAAAACAGAGAACTCTTTGGGGACAGCTGGTGTCCTTACTTTTAAACACACTTGTAAGAAACTGCAACACTTTAGGGACAGATTATGTCCTTTACCTGAAAGCATACATTCTGTGTCATGTACAGAGTTTACAGTCTTTGAGTCATTCCCCATCTTCTGTTCAAATACGTAGTGTCCCATTTTCCAATCAAGGTGATCTACTCCTTCTCCTACAGAGGGTGTGCCAGGGCGGCATGACTCAGACTGTTGTCTTTCAAACATCCTGTCAGATAAATTGGAGTTTACGTCCTCCAAATCCTCACAGGCACACCCAGTGGGGCCATCTTGTGTAACCCCTAGGCGGCGCTACTCCAAGGGCTGCTACCCCTGCCTTGTGGGCCCATACAAGGTTGAGGGGCCTGGGTTCCCAAAGCTTACATTAAACTGGTTCTTTCCAAGCTATTACCTTTGTGCAGTGCCTCCACCCAGAGTTTAGTTTAGTTACCTGGTACAACCCCCGGGATGTCATACCACCCATTATAACCGTTAGCCTCCCCAACACATCACCCAATAACATTTCCCCACATTTCAAACACTTCAACAATTAATGACTCTGGCTAATAATATGCTCACAGCACCATTATTTGCAAAAACAATAACAACGATATTTATTCAGGGGGCATAGGGATTAGGAATGGGGAAACAAAAGGAATAGAGGTTATGCAGTATGATTATTATGATGTACATATTTACAGTTGATTTGGTTTTGGTGCTGGTGAAAACCCGCCAGCTGGGTGAATACCTGGTTTTGAATCAGAAAGCAGTCACATTGTGCCAGCCTTGAAATGCAGAGCCCTGGTTATCTAAACTGCATAGAATCAGATGGAACACAGTATCATTCTCCCACAACTGGTACCAGTTCCCCAGATTCAGCATGAGACCCCGCAATCCCACACCTTTAAACCTGGATACCCAGTTACCAAGACAGTCCCTTGATGGTGGCAGGCCTGGTGGATGGTGCAGCTGTTATGTTGTCCAGCTTGACTATCAGAAATTGCAATTTGGTTTTCAACATTAGAAATTTGAACTATTACAGTCTCTTTGGGGTGAGCAGGGATTGCTCTGCATGTTGCAGTCGAAACATTGGCTAGATGTAATCAGCTGGTTACATCGGTTTTGGAAATCAAGTAGTATTCCTGAGCATCCATCCCATTTATATGTTTGGTACATTCAGTACATTTACATTTCAGACACATCTGGTACACTCAATGAAGGGATGGCACCTTCAACCAGGGACCAGGATGGCCGCCCTGGTCTGGTTGCATAGGAACAGTCATTTGCAGGACACATTAGTCAAATTCAATAGACTTGGGGTCTCAGTCCTATTTGTGGTACATGTCTGTATCTTGCAGCTCCACTGGACATCTTGACCATAGCAGACAATTACATATTAGCACACTTATATGATACTTTTAGCTTACTCGGGTCCCCCAGAACAGTCAGACAATACTTTGGGCTCACTTGGGTCCCCCGAAACAGTTAGACAATACTTTGGGCACACTTGGGTCCCCCAAAACAGTTAGGTCCACCTGCACTGGGCAAGATTTAGGCACAGCAGAATGCAGGTGCAGATCAGATGAACAGTCACTAAGGGCATTGACAGCCCCAATTAAGCAATTTATCTTTCATTCTTGTACCAGAGGGTACAAGAGTACTCATTCAGGCTCCTCTCGGTAGAATCTCTGCAATCAAGGTTTTTGAAATCTTCAGTCCTCTCACAACTGAGGTACAATCAACTCTTTCACAGCTGGCTTGATGTCATGTTGCAGGCCCGCATCTTTCCCCGATGTGGAAGGGAGGGCTAGCACCTGGAGGACATTCTGGCAATCCCCAGGCTAGCAGGTTCTGCATTAACTAAATGACTTTAACTTTTACTGCTAAAGAAGGCAACCCCACTCCCCGGATGGAGAGAATTAACTGACTCACCAGGCTCAGTTGCATGGCTGGGGGTCACAGCCCCCACCCCTGTGGGGGGTTCCCACTCGAATCTGGCAAAAATGCTGAAAACACAGTCTTTTATGGGGGCTGTCCTGAGGCTCCTGATTGGCTGAAGCTATTGGATGATTGGCCTCCGGTTGGCTGGAGGGCCTGTCAATCAAGAAAATGAATTATGCATGAACCTCACTCGATGCATAGTTGGTTTACTGTTTTGGCACCTGAAATTAGGTCCCTGCAGTCCCTCATGAGCACTTGGTAGTTTCCCATGAGCTTTGGCTAATGTCCCACAAGTTCTGGCTTTAAAATTATAGCTTTCCGATTGGCTGTGCTGCTCTGTAATGGCTGCTGAAACACATAGTCCCTTAAGCAGATCAGATACAGCCTCAAACAAAGTCCTGGTGCAGCCAGAATTATTTAAATATTTGCCCAAATGCCCCACAGTCTATTAGCCCTGATTGTGTACTTGCTGTCGCTGTGCAGAATTCATTATTTTTTCAGTCCGTTTGCCTGTTGCTGCAACTCCGCCTATTGCAGCAGGCAGGCTGTCTCTCTGAGTCCCAAAATCACACTGGTGTAGCCAGGAGTAAAGTATTTATTAGTTTAAACACATTCCCCTTGTCAAACACTTGTCCCTAAAAGATACAGCAGGTACATTTGCTATTTAATTAATCTTTCTTTTCTTTTTTCCTCGGCCATGGCCGGAATACAACTTCCCCAAGGGCAGAACAGACCCTCATGAATATTCATAGTTCGGGGCTCTGGGCTCATTAATATTCATGAGCCCCAATCTTCGATAACTCGTGGATATTTTTAGCTTTTGTAGAGCGTGGGCGCTCAGGGCCCTGTCCGTGGTCACCGGGCTTCACTTAACAGGTGGGGACACCGAGACTGCTGAAACGCTCTCCCAATCGACTGCAAGTTGAACATTCAGGAGATCAAAGGTGCTGCTGGTGATTGCGCAATCCCCACTGCACCGGAGTGCTTTTGCAGCACAGGGGATTGTAGTTCTACTTTGTGGTGCCTCACAGGGCTGGATATATCACTGGGGCTAAGACAGGGCACAGAAAGGACTTGGGGCTAAAAACAAATGCAGGCTTTCCTGGAGGCACTCCAAAGGAGAGCAGAAATGGGAGCTACAGGTAAGCCCCCGATTTGGTAGGGGGTGTTACACTTGGATAAGCCAACTCTGGGCTGTGCCACAAAGAAAAAGTCTCTCACAATTCAAGGAAGCTTCCCACATTTTGTTCATGGTTCCCAAGACTAGATGTCTGAAGAGTCTTTCACCCTGTACCAGGGTACACCACAGGAGAAGGCTGGCGCCACGACTCGACACTCAGCTGTGGGGCTAAACTATGGACTGAATTAGGACAGGAGAATTGATATCTCTCCTGAAGCTTGCTTCAGTCAGACTGAGAACAGCTCTGTTCTCAAGGAGCGAAGCACTACCATCGAGACATTCCATTGAGGATCATGCTGCTGCGAGGCCCTTCCGACTTGGAAGCTCTGTCCAGATGACTGACAGGAGTTTCAGGGGAGACCTGAAAAGTAATAATTTGCTGCCCAGCGTGACTAACAAAAGCCCCTTACACTATATAGGAGTCTAGTACCATTCCAAAGACTTTGTAAACACATTTATAAACACTATAGTAAAGCTGGGGGGCACTGGAATTACATCACTATATCTGAGTGGCCCCTTTACTTCATGTATCATTGTATCAGAGTATTCCCTTTAATTCATTTATTACTATATCAGAGCACCCTCTGTTCTACATCTTTCACTGTACCTGATTACCCTTTTATCATTCATCACTGTACCAGCGTACCCCTTTTCTTTATCCCTGTTTTTGTGTACCACTTTTCTTCATTTATCACTGTATTTGAGTACCTCTTTTTATTTATCACTGTATCGGTGTACCGCCTTTTCTTCATTTATCACTATATCTGAGTACCCTCTGTTCTGCATCTATCACTGTACCTGAGTACCCCTTTTCTTCACTTATCACCGTATCTCAGTATCTCAGTAGACCCTCTTCTACTACATCTATCACAGTACCTGAGTACCCCATTTCTTACTTGAGTGTCCCATTTCCTCATCACTGTTTCTAAGTACCCCATTTCCTTCATGTATCACTGTGTCAGTATACCCCATTTTCTTCATTTTTTTATTGTATCTGAGTACCCACCTTTCTTCATTTGTCACTGTATTAGAGTATCCCATTCTTTCATTGGTCACTGTAACTGAGTACCCCTTTTTCTTCATTTATCCCTGTAACTGAGTACTCCCTTTTCATTTTTCACTGTATTGGAGTACACTTGTTTAATAATTAATTTACTACTTTGAGTACCCCCTTTTCTTAATTTATACTGCCTCAGATTACCCTTTTCTTCATTCATCACTATATCTGAGTAACCCTTTTCTCATTTATCACTGTGTCTGTTTGGGTACCCCTTTGTGCCCTCGTTTCTTAATTCAGTTACTGTACCAGAGTACCACTGTACTTTAGAAAAGAACAGAGCAGCACAGAGAAAGCCAGGGGTGCTCTGTGACACAAGCTAAACCAAAAACAACAGTCACTGCACTCATCTCAGCACTGAATTTAAAGCAAGACAGTTAACCTATTGTTTAGTTAAAGCAGTGTCTTGTTTTATTGTACAGCCAGCAGACAAACATACGACCCAGCAGGGTCAAGGAGGAGAAAAAATGCACTCTGATGTTTCCCCTTCAAGAGGTTTTTTCAAAGATAGTGCCCCCTAGTGCACTTACCCCTTATATAGCACTCAACAGCATCACATGATCTAAATACATTTAAAGTGACAAGTGCAAAACAATGTGCAAAACATCTCAGTATCTGTAGGGTCCCAAAAGATTCAATCTCAAAGGAGTGCAATAAAGTGCCAACGTGTAAAAAAATATATATTAGATATGACATCACATATGCTAGAGGACCACAAGTTAAAAGCTCCCTCAAAAATGCCACATTGTTGGATACAAATTAAACTAGAACCAAAAAAGAGAGAAAACGGTTTATTATACTTCAAGGTCCATTAGAAGCAAGGCAGCAATTTTTTGAACCCCAGTATGGGGGGAAGAGTTCTTTTTAGTTTGTTTAATAAAGAAGCTAAGGTGGTTGAACTAGGGATCAGCCCAAGTGGAAATATAACATAATATCACTTTTATCACCATAAAATTACTTACTTAGCTGAAAGGGGACTCAAAAGAAGGATCATTTCAAAGGAGAGAGATATGAAAGATACAGATGAAGGGATTGCCATTGCATCAGATTCTGCATGTAATGTAGCAGGGTCACTACAGTTCCTTATTAGCCATAAAAACGGACTTTTGGGGATGTTCTCCACAGTGTCGTGGGGGTGACAGCTACTGACAAGGAGTAAGGTGTTATGGTCTGTTGGTTTTCTATAGAAAGCCGTGGCTATATTGCCATCCTCTTCTGCTATTATCTTGAGAGCTAGAACCCAGATCTCATCCCTGCCAGTACTATATGTGAATTTAAGGTTGGTATTTGTACTATGTAAATATTCAATGAAAGCAACTAGCTTTTCCTCACTCCCCTGCCACACCATGATGACATCATCAATAAAGCGTTTCCATGACACTATTTTTTGCCAGTACTTCTTTGCATGTCTGTTCCATATTACCCCTTCCTCCCAATGTCCTAAATACAGATTGGCATAATTAGGTGCCAGACTAGTACCCACAGCTGTATCCTTCTGCTGATGAAAAAATAGTTTCCCAAAACAGAAAAAAAATCCCTTCCAGTACAAATCTTGTCATTTTAGTTAATAATTTTGTATCAGGTTGGCATCAGTTCCTCGCTTCTTTAGAAAATACCTTAAAGCTCTCAGACCACCATCATGTGGAATATTAGAATATAATGACTCAATATCTAAGGTCACAAATATGTCATTTTCATCCATTCTAATATCTTTTAGTTTATTTAACATGTCTCCTGTGTCTGAGATATATGATGGTAAATCAGTGACCAGTCCCCTTTCAGCTAAGTAAGTAATTTTATGGTGATAAAAGTGATATTATGTTACATTTCCACTCAGGCTGATCCTCAGTGTAATCACCTTAGCTTCTTTATTAAACAAACTAAAAATAACCTCCCCCCACCACGTACTGGGGTTCAAAAAATTGTTGCCTTGCTTCTAATGGGCCTTGAAGTATAATAAACCTTTTTCTCTCTTTTTTGGTTTAAAAAGTTTAAAAAGTAACATAGTTTAAGTAGTTCCATGCAAACTTTTCAATGCTGTGGCTCCACTCTTTTTGCCCTTTGAGAAACATTTGAATAGACTGTGAAGGACCCTGGTTCTAGTTTAATTTGTATCCAACAATATGGCATTTTTGAGGGATCTTTTAACTTGTGATCCTCTATCATATGTGCTGTCATATTCCAGCATCACCTGTGTAGCAAATATTGCTGGCACCTAGTAAAAAGTCATGCTCAGTCGTACACCAGATGTTGCTTTGGGTTTCCTAGGCATGTGTGTGAGCAAGGACGCATGAATGAATTATTCTCAGCAATGCATCATCACCTCAAAGCAAAGTCTACTAAGAGGGTGTATGAGTTACCCAGGAAGAAGAATGGGGTGTACATTAATGATTACAACCCTGTTCCTCTCCTAATGTGGCAGGCAAACACAGGTGTTCAGTTTGTTGCTGACAACTTTTTGGCTCCTGCGCGGTACGTGACTTCCTACATCACAAAACATGAGCAAACAAGCATGCAGGAACTTTGGGAGGAACTTGCAAATTCCAGCAGATCAATCTCATCATGGCTGTGATCACTGGGATTGAAGACACTGTCACACAGGGAATGTGGTGCATATGAAGTCCGTGACTGTTTGACTGGGACATGCTTACATGGGAAATCTGATCCTATTCGGTTTCTCAGTGTGAACTACAAAGAGGAACACAAGCGTGTCTTAAAACCTCATCAGGAGATTCGGATCTGGTGTTAAGAAGGCCTTCTTCCCAGAATATTTTGAAGAATAACCCGGTTGATACATACTATCCCAAGTGACACCGTGTCATGGAAAATATGTGCCTCTCTGAGGTGGCTACATGGTATGACTACAAAACTGATGTTGCACCTGATGGTATAAGAGACATTTACAAAGTCAATGGTTTGGAAGGTTTTCTTGTCAAGAGACATAAACCTTGGCTAATTAACCATTTATGTTAAGTATCTCCGCTACTGAGATTACACAGCATTATTACTTTGCTCTTCTGTTCTTGTTTAAGCCATGGAAGAATAAGAGCTTGCTGAAGAGGGACTGTGATACGTATCAAGAACAGTTCTCTCTGACAAATGAGACCTTCAAAACAGACCAGTCAGAGGCATACATTCACTGACTGGAGTTGGAAAAAGAACAGCTTGAGAAGGCTAGGCAGCAACTTCAGGAGGATACTCCTGTGAATTCACAGGGGAACACTGATCCAGAAGGAGAAGGTACTCTTGGAGCATCTCTTCTTATGAATGATCCTGAAGTACTCATGGCAGAAGTGGAAAGTGCAGTGCAGCATGGTTGCTGTAGTACTATGGATCCATGTCAAATGAAATAACATTTGGACCAACAGCAGCTTTCAGTTTTTGCTGCTGTAACTGAATCAGTAAGACATGGTATGCTTCATGAAAACAATCAGCATAACTGTGGTGACTACAAACCTTTACTAATGTTTGTCAGTGGTTCTACAGGGACAGGCAAGAGTTTTCTAATTGAAGCCATAAGTTCTGAGATAAGAAAACACACTGGGGCAACAATGTCTGTTGCTGTTAGTGCTCCAATTGGGCTGGCTGCTTACAATATTGGTGGTATCACTCTGCTCTTCATGCTGCCAGTGGAGCATGGTAAAAGTGGTATCACAAGCTGTCTTTCCAAGTGGCATCTGAACTTCGGTTTATGTTTAACAAGACAAAACTTTTGATCATTAATGAGATCAGCATGGTTTCAAATGTGATGTTTGTTTCCATACATGTTCATCTCCAAGAGATTCTTTCATTTCATTTCATTTTTTATACTTGTAAGCAAGATGAGCAATACAGCCCATTTTCACAAGTGACAAGTCTTACAAAAATATCAAACAGACATACAAACAAACACTTGGAACTTCACAAGAGTTGTGACACCAATCACTGACTTGGAACTGATGATGGTGTTGCATTTGGAGAGGAAATATTCTGGTGTTTGGAGACCTTCTGCAACTTGCACCCATAAATGGAGAACATGTATGTACTACATTGTCTGTACAACAAGCAAAAAAGACTATAGGGTGCACTGGAGGCATCAGCCTCTAGGAGTTGTTCACGTATGTTGAGTTGTTTTAAAACATGCAACAGGGTGGTGATGTTGCCTATAAGGCATTGTTGGATGAGGTTCATATTGGGAATTTATCATTTCCTAATGTGTCTCTGTTGAACACACGTAGGATCAGCCCTGGCAGTATATTTATGACTGCTGCATGTGATCTGTTCAGCGAAGTGTACTCAAGACAGTACACGAATAGTGTGTCTGATGCCATGACTTAAGCAATGTGTGGAATTCAATAACATTATGTTGCAGAGAGAGGGTCAAGAAATCCTCACTCTGCATGCAATCAACACTGTTGATGGGGTTTGCTCAAGTCATCAGATGGTAGCAAAACCTAATGAACGACTGAATGAACTGAAGTCTAATGTGTCCCACACAGTCAGTCTAGAGGCTGTTCTTACAGTCTGTGAGAATGCACACATTATGCTACATTGAAACCTTGACATGGATTGTGGACTGGTCAATGGTGCAATGGGTCACATTGTTGAATTTCAGTACAAAGTCCAGAAGATATTTGTAGAGGCACTTGTTGTGAAGTTAAACAATATCGAGCAACCACAACCCACTGACAGATCTACTGTGAAATGTCAAGTAGTAAAGGACATATATGTGACCAGGAAACAGTTTCCGGTGTGCGTTGTATATGCTGTTTCCATACACAAGTCACAAGGTCTAAGCTTGGATTCAGCAATGTTTGAAACAGGACTTCAGGAGGGCTGACTTTGGCAAGATGGGAGAGTGCCTCAGAAAAGCACTAGCAAACAGGCTAGAAGGAGGGGTGGAGCAACAATAGAGAATCATCAAAACTGCCATCACAGAGGCAACAAGCCTTTGTGTGAAGCAAATAAACAAATCAAAATGAAAGAAAAAGCCACTATGGTTCTCAAAAGAGGTGGCTGGGAAAGTCAGGGAGAAAAAGATAGCATTCAGGAAGTATAAGGAAACACAGAAGGAGCAGGACAGAGAGCTGTACCAGTTAAGGCAGAAGGAAGCAGAGAGGGAAGTCAGAATAGCAAAGGCCCAAACTGAGGAAAAGATAGCCAACTCGGTTAAGAAGGGGGATAAAACATTTTATAGGTACATCAGAGAACGTAGAAAGACAAAGGAAGGGATAGTGAGGCTGAATAGAATGAATGGTGGGTGGGCAGAGGGGGACAGTGAAAAAGCAGGGATACTGAACAACAATTTCTGCTCAGTATTCACAAAAGAGGAGGGGGAAGTGCCTAATCCAATTAACAGAAGCACTCTTGATGGGGGTCGATCCCAGCCCTTTCACAGAAGAAAGGGTTCTGCAAGAACTCCTAAAACTGAAGGTGGACAAAGCAATGGGGCCTGATGGAATTCACCCCAGAATTTTAAAAGAATTAAGGGGGAACTAGTGAAACCACTGACTACTCTTTTTAATAAATCATGGGAGGATGGTGTGGTACCTGAGGACTGGAGGAAGGTGGATGTGATTCCCCTTCACAAAAGTGGGACCAAGACAGAGGCAGGAAACTACAGACCTGTCAGTTTGACCTCTGTGGTAGGGAAAGTGATGGAGTCACTTCTGAAGGAAAGAATTGTTGAGTACCTAGAGGCCAGTGGGGCACAAGACCAAGGCAGCATGGGTTCTGCGGGAAGGTCATGTCAGACAAATCTAATAGATTTCTTTGACTGGGTGACCAAAGCAGTAGACCAGGGAGGGCTGTGGACATGGCCTACCTAGACTTTAGCAAGGCATTTGACACAGTCCCACAAAATTAATAGTCATATTAACTAGCCTGGAGTGGGTCCCAGGGTGGTAGCCTAGGTAAAACATTGGCTGGACAACAGGACACAGTAGGTAATTGTAAATGGAGTCCACTCTGAAGAAAGAAGGGTTACTAGTGGGGTACCGCAGGGTTCAGTACTGGGTCCCATCCTTTTTAATGTCTTTATAAGTGACATTTCGGAGGGACTGGAAGGAAAAGTATGCCTCTTTGCAGATGACACAAAGATCTGCAACAGAGTTGATACACAAGGAGGCGTGGAAAGGATGAAAAGGGACTTGGTAAGGTTGGAGGAATGGTCAGAATTATAGCAGCTAGGATTCAATGCAAAGAAGTGCAAATGCACCTGGGAAACAAGAACGCAGGGGAAGATTACCCAATGGTGGGGGAGGTAGTAACAACAACAAAAAAGGAAAGGGACCGGGGGGTAATCATATCAGATGACCTTAAGGTTAGCAAGCAATGTGAGAAGGCAGTAGGGAGGGCTGAGGGTATACTGGGATGCATAGGGAGGGCACCACCAGTAGAAAACAGGAAGTTGTTATCCCTTGTACAGACAGTTGGTGAGACCCCATCTGGAGTACTGCGTCCAGTTCTGGAGACCCCATCTCTGCAAGGACATAGACAGGATACAGGCAGTCCAGAGGAGGGCAACTAAAATGGTGCAGAGTCTGCAAGAGAAGCCATATGAGGAGAGACTAAAGGAGCTTAATATGTATACTCTTGAGGAAAGAAGGGACAGAGAGGAACATGATAGAAACTTTTAAGTACCGCAGTGGAATCAACAAAGTCCAAGAGGGTAGCATCTTTCAGAAAAGAGATGTGCAAGAACAAGGGGACACAATTTAAAAGACAGAAGGCAGTTCCAGGGCAATGTGAGAAGTATTTTTCACAGAGAGGGTAGTGGATGCATGGAACAGCCTTCCTGAGGAGGTTGTGGGGTCTAAAACTGTGGGAGAATTCAAGAATGCATGGGACAGACATAAGGCAATTCTTGGGGGGGGAGTAGGAAGAAATAGGCTATTGGTTAACTAGGCTCTGCAGCCTATCCTGTAGGTAGGGAAATGGGCAGACTAGGTGGGCCAAGCAGTCCTTATCTGCCATCAAAGTCTATGTTTCTATGCAGGCAATGGCATCTTCAAAGATGGCATGAGCTATGTTGCACTGTCACGTGTTCGGACTCTGGCTGAGCTGTGCATCATCAGCATTGCAAAAAATGATGTATTGTAGAGTACAATTGCTTGTGAACTCTATACCAGCCAGATGTGCCTCTAATTCCACTGCCCATGGATGTAGTGCAACACGATGCTCCACTGAAGGTCTGTGGCACACAAAAGAGGAACAGACCAAACAGAGATGAATTTGCTTCTGTAACTTGTATGAAGGAATCTACATCACCTGAGCATGGAAACTCATCCGCACCGAAAACCTCACTTGGCTTGACTGTTGTCCCAAAGTTTGATAACAGTACTGGAGTTAACTGCTATGCAAACTCTGCAAAGCAGGCATTTCTCCATATGCCTCACTTTGTTCGAAGTATTATGGCTTCATATGAGACTGCTTTGCCAAAGTCATTGAAGCAAATTTTGACTGATACTAAAAAATATGACAACAGTGTTCAGTCTCTCACACCTTTACACTTTGTACTGGGTAGGTGTGATGAACATAGAGGTTTTGCGGATAACATCCAGCAAGATGTTACTGAGTTTATGATAGCCATCATAAACACTCTGGATCAAGAACACATTCCTATTGACAGTACTTTGCTGTCACTTATGTGTGTAAGTATATTTGCCTGTTATGTGGTCATTCAGACAGAGAAGTCACAGATGACATGCTCTGGATTTCTCTCTATGTTCCCGAGGCATGGTCTATAAAGTTCAGACAGTTGTTTAGAAATGCACAATACAGCTGGCAGTGCAGAAGGTGTGGAGGGGAGTGTCTTCTCAGTATCTTGTCCTTGTCTTACAGAGGTTTGAAACTCATAGATTAACAGTTGTGACGCCAATCACTGACTTCACAGCAGGCAGAGTAGCGTTTGGTTAAAACTGTTTTGATACTTATGCTGTCATTTTTCACCATGGACCATCTGTGCATTCTAACCTTTATGTCACTTTGCTCAGGTACAGTACATTACTGGTTGGGTGGAATGCAATGACTCGATAAGCACCTTTAAACAGAGATTGCCTCAGAATCAGAAAGATGCATATGTCTTGGTTTTGAGGAATTACAATGACCTTCATCGAGCAGAAGAGTAGTGGCAGTATATGTGACTTATATCTTTGCCGTATGATCAGCAGTCGTAAGCAGACACATGCTGTGTACAAAATCTGTACGATGTCTTTGCTACTTTACTAACCTAGAGAAACAAAATGTGCATTATCATAATGTGTTCTTATAATTCTACAAGTTCTTACAGGTGTGTTAATGATTTATTCAATATGCATGGTTGGAGCTGGCCTATAAAATGGCACAGACTGTGTGCATAATCATTTGTTATAGCACACTTAGTCAGCTGTAGAAGTTTTATGTCAGTGTATTGATGTATGGCCATACACTGAAGTATATTTAAAATCTCTGTTTTGCAGTTGTATGGTACCTGTAAAAAGATGCCAAGCTATTATTCAGTTCACCATACTGTGTTCATGTATTGCTAATGAACACTATTAAGGAGTATCAGTAAATAAGGTGGCCTGACATACTTTGTCATATGTAGTTCTTTAAGATGTTTTCTATGTCTGATAAAGACAATACTACAGTTTCTTGTAAGAGTGCATGCCTTCTACAACTGTTAGTGTTAAAGTGCTGTACGTGTCCAATAGCAAACTAATTTTGTCAGTGTGCTGCTTAGTAGTACAACACTGTCTGTGTAATTATGTAACACAGCTACTCTTGTCAAATGTAGCTCCATGTTGTTTATAACAAGTGACAGATTAACTGATCACATTTATTCATGATGCCAACACTAGTCTACTATGTTTCCCCATGTTTCTTTACCACTACTACTGTGTATATTTCTGAACTTGTATCAATACATGAAATACAGTATAATGTATAGTGTTTATGCATGTAAAGTTACAAATGTTATATTTGTATATGAATATTGCACTATGTTCCCTGTTTTGCTGCAGTCACATCCAAGAGTAGGGTCATTCTTGATGCCTTACAGGGGTCATGCCTCAGATAGCTAGTATTGGAAACCACTCGGGAGGGAGCAATCTTAGACCTGGTAATCTCAAATGGGGATGGAGAGAGGATCTCAGATCTAGAAGTGGGTAGCCATCTGGGAACAAGTGACCACCAAACAGTGTGGTTCATGATAAACTCAGCTGTAGAGTCAAGCCATTCAAAAGTAAAGGTACTGGACTTCAGGAGGGCTGATTTTGTCAAAATGGGAGCGTGCCTCAGAAAAGCACTAGCAAACAGGTAAGAAGGAGGGGTGCAGCAACAATAGGGAAACATCAAAACTGGCATCACAGAGGCAACAAGCCTTTATGTGAAGCAAATAAACAAATCAAAATGAAAGAAAAATTACTATGGTTCTCAAAAGAGGTGGCGGGGAAGGTTAGGGAGAAAAAGATAGCATTCAGGAAGTACAAGGAAACACAGAAGGAGTAGGACAGAGAACTGTACCAGTTAAAGCAGAAGAAAGTAGGGAAGGCAATCAGAATATCAAAGGCCCAAACTGAGGAAAAGATAGCCAACTTGGTTAAGAAGGGGGATACAACCTTTTATAGGTACATTAGGGAGTGAAGAAAGACAAGGAGGCGATACTGAGCCTGAATAAAGAGGAGGGAGGTGGGTGGGCAGAGAGGACAGTGAAAAAGCAGGGATACTGAACGAATACTTCTGCTCAGTATTCACAAAAGAAGAGGAGGGTACCTAATCCAGTCAATAGATGCACTCTGGATAGGGGAATCGATATCAATCCTTTCATAGAAGAAAGGATTCCAAAAGAACTCCTAAAACTGAAGGTGGACAAAGGAATGGGGCCTGATGGGATTCACCCCAGATTTCTAAAAGAACTAAGGGGAGAACTAGTAACACCACTGACTACCCCTTTTTCACAAATCATGTGAGGATGGTGTGGTACCGGAGGACTGGAGGAGGGCGGATGTGATTCCCCCTTCACAAAAGTGGGAGCAAGACAGAGGCAGGAAACTATAGACCAGTCAGTTTGACCTCAGTGGTAGAGAAAATGATGGAATCACTTCTGAAGGAAAGAATTGTTGAGTACTTAGAGGCCAGTGGGGCACAGGACCCAAGGCAGCATGGATTCACAGTGGAAAGGTCACGTCAGTTGAATCTAATTGATTTCTTTGACTGGGTAACCAAAGTAGTAGACCAGGGAGGGGCTGTGGACATGGCCTACCTAGACTTTAGCAAGGCATTTGACACAGCCCCACACAAAAGATTAATAAACAAATTAGCCAGCCTGGGAGTGGGTCCCAGGGTGGTGGAGTGGGTCCCAGGGTGGTAGCCTGGGTAAAACATTGGCTGGACAACAGGAAGCAGAGGGTAATAGTAAACGGAGTCCACAGCGAAGAAAGAGGGGTTACTAGTGGGGTACTGTAGGGTTCAGTACTAGGTCCAGTCCTTTTTAATGTTTTTATAAGTGACATTGCAGAGGGACTGGAAGGAAAATTATGTCTCTTTGCAGACGACACAAAGATCTGCAACAGGGTTGATACACAAGGTGGGGTGGAATGGATGAGAAGGGACTTGGCAAGGTTGGAGGAACGGTCAAATGTATAGCAGCTTATATTCAATGCAAAGAAGTGCAAAGTAATGCACCTGGGAAACAAAAACCCAGGGGAAGAGTACACAATGGGAGGTAAGATACTGACAACAACAAAAATGCAAAGGGACCTAGAGTATTTATATCAGATGACCTAAAGGTAGGCAAGCAATGTGAGAAGGCAGTAAGGTGGGCTGGGGGGATACTGAGATGCATAGGGAGAGGCATCACCAGTAGAAAACAAGAAGTTGTTATCCCTTGGTACAGACAGTTGGTGAGACCCCATCTAGAGTACTGTGTGCAGTTCTGGAGACCCCAGCTCCACAAAGACATAGACAGGGTGGAGGCTGTCCAGAGGAGGGCAACCAAAATGGTGCAGGGTCTGCACCAGAAGACATATGAAGAGAGACTAAAGGAGCTTGATATGTATACCCTTGAGGAAAGGAGGGAGAGGGGGGACATGATAGAAACTTTCAAGTACCTCAAGGGAATCAACAAAGTCCAAGAGGGTAGCATCTTTCAGAAAAAGAGATGTGCAAGAACAAGGGGACACAATTTGAAGATAGAAGGGGATGGCTCAGAGGTAATGTGAGGAAGTATTTTTTCACAGAAGGGTTGTGGATGCATGGAATAGCCTTCCTGAGGAGGTGGTGGAGTCAAAATTGGGGGGAATTCAAGAATGCATGGGACAGACATGAGGCAATTCTAGTGGGGGTAGGAGGAAGTAGGCTGTTGGTTAACTAGGATCTGCAGCTTATCCTGTAGGTAGGGAAATGGGCATACTAGGTGGGCCAAGCGGTCCTTATCTGCCATCAAATTCTATGTATGATATTATACTGAGGGTCTTTAACTGAAACTTGTATCAGCGTATGTTTTCTTTCTTATGTAGTATTTGCAGCATATCTTTTAAGTTTCTAACATATAGTAAGCATGAACTATTGATAATGTACTGTCATTTACATTATGGGCCCGATTCAAAGATGACTTATGCATGGTGCAAGGCGATTTACGTCAAACCCCATGTCGTAAATCGTAACTTATGCGCCATGAGATACACAAGTCGCGATTCCAAGTTGCCACCTGTGCCATGTCGTATGCGGGTTGAGCCAAAGGTGGGGTATGCCACTCACTACGCCGGCAACCTGCAACGGCATGGTGCAAGGGTGGGTTATGGCAGCAACTACACCTTATTCCAAAAGGGCAGCTGTTGTAACCTACATAAGCTATTTCAGAAGCTGCAATGGTACAGCAGAGTTAGACCATCAGGGAGCTGGTCTAAGGGGCATCCATCCATGCCAATCGATGGATGCCCACACCACAATGTTGCAGAAAGTACACAGCTGTGTTCCCCATGCCCCAACACAGACATGCCCCCCACTCCTGAATGTCAGGGACCCCCAGGGTCCATTTCCCAAAGTGCCCCTGAATGCCAGTGCCACCTGTCCAGCCCCTCCATGTCCCCTGGTGCATGTGGTGGTGTTCTGGGGTGGGGGCGGTTCTCAGTGGGCTGCAACTTGTGGCATCCAGGTCTATTGCGCCATGCCTGTGGCACTAGCCTGCTTCTGCCTCAAGTCAGAGGACATAGGTGCAGGGGACCCTGTCTGTCTTGGAATACGGTGCATGGTCCCTGGCATAGCTCTGCATACGCTCACAAGTTGTGCCATGCATCTTGGAATTGGGCCCCATGTATTTCATCATGGATTGTTGAGTATCACTGGTGTTCTTCTTAAAAGTTTACATTTTCTGTTACATATCATTACTAATATTTCAGTAACAGTATTGTGTACATAGTTTTCTGAACCACAGGAGTTCCTTGTCTGCTACATATACAAAATATTTTCCAGTTGCTATCATTTACTATGCATGGTGTGTTCTTAATAAGCTAAACACTTTATGTATTTGAAATGCCTCTTAAATGTTACTGGTTCTCTTTTGAAATAAATGTATGTACCCTTTTGTAAAAACAGATGCTTACCTTATATGCAGCTCAATTTATGTTCCTGCTTTTTCATAGGTTTGCCTTTATTAAGGGATTGAGCATGGAAGTTTCCAAGTGCACTGCTCTCAATACTCATTCATAGTATCAGCATGACAGCTGAGATATGGTTCCAGTGTAGTCTGGTTCCTTCTTATTTGATTGTTTTTCAGGCATTTGTTTTTGTGCCCACTCCAGGAAAATTTTCTAATTTGGCCCAATTTGAATTGACTTTTTTCAAATAAATTTTTCTTACACATGCCTACTTATGTTTTGTGTCTTACTTTCATATGCCATTACAGTTTGAAGTATAATTCAAATGTAGATGTGTACAATTTGTACATGTAATTGCTAATGAGTAGTAGAAAAGATTCTACTATACTTTCCATTCATGATTTCATGCAAGACATAATTTCTTAATACACATGTAAACTACCAATTTGACATACTACTGAAACATGACTATTATGCTAGACAATGTAAATATTAACTGTACTATGAACAGACACTTCTGAATGGCCAACTGTCTTTAAAGACTGTATGAACTCACACATAGTATGTCATGCCATCTGACCTTGAGAGCAAAGGTTGGCACATCACTGGAAATTACAAGTATAATGTGGTACAACACATTCCTTGTAGATAAAGTTGGTTATACCATATTTCAGGTGTTGTGTAACATTATGTTAAAGGTGTCTACTGTACGTCTGTCATTTTCAAAAAACAAATCATTAGTTCATGATGAAAAGGTGTTATAATGCTGGTCTCTCATGCAAAGCAATAATTACACGGGATAACATTTGATATGTGGAATAATAACTTTTTGAAAGGGTACAATCTTATATAGACCTATCATCCAGTATTCACTATTAGTTTCCATTGAATAGAAAATGAAGCGTATCAGCAAACAATTATTTTCTTTTTTTCTACTATTTGGTTAGCATTTAAATTCTAAACCAAAAAAGAAAGAAAAGAATCAAGGGGAAATAATATTCTTAAGGTGTTAGTTAGCATTCTTCTGAACAGTTCTGTTTATGTAAGTACACTACTCACCATGTGATAACAGGGTATGTTCTACCCAGTGTGCACACACATACATACAGATACTATTATGTAGTGATTGAACCACACAGGCTACAAGAACCTGTGCTCCTTAGAGAAATAGGAGTGAAATTAGAATATGTGGAAAATTATGTATGTGTGGTACTGTATACTCTTACATGCAAATATGAATAACATAATACAGTGATTGCAGCAGCGTTGTTATGATCATATGACCGCACAGTGTCCAAAGGGCTATGTTGTGGCACATGCAAATATGTATTCTATTACGGATGGATTGGCGCACAAGGTCCCCACACAGTACTAATGATACAACTATAATCTCTAAAAAAGTATGGGTGGTTACATGCACAGGGCCCACTCTGAGATGTTTGGCGGCATTTGACGGACTAGCCCACAAATTTCTAAGTGTGGTCACACTGCCATAGTCTCAAGACATGGAAAGTGTCCTGATGGCACCATGTGCAGTTTCTGAGATGTGGATATCTATTTTTTCTACAGGGTCACTTTTTCCTATACTTAAGATGGTTTCTGTGTTTTTTTTTGTTGTTGCTCTCACATACAGCCTATATGGTAGTGACGTTTTCCATGAAGTTTTAAGGGTAGAAGTGGCCTCTGTTGAGGTAGTGCTTTTTGAAGGTTTCATGAAAAAATATTTAACAATTCCAAAGTTCTAAGGATTTTAATATTTGGTTCTGGAAAACCCTCTCATACGATCTCAAAACATGTTTGGTTCATGAGAGTGTTTTTGGTTCACATTACTTAGGTGTCATGAACTGAAAACATTCTTCACACACTGAATTTTTTTTTCAATTTGTGACAGCTGCCATCTTTTTAATTTTTTCCAACTAAAAAACCTGGGAAACTCCTAACAAATGATGTTTTTTTAAAACAAATACCTGAACCTAGCTAAATGGGACATGTTTAGCTAGATTCTTATGTTTCTTTGTTTTTTTAAATTATCGCCAAAAGTAGCTGTTCTGGGCACCCAAAAATCTAGGGTGCCCAGCTTAGTCAGAGAAGCCATACAGCTGCATTCTCTGTATAAGAACATCAGGGCTTTCTTGAGTTGTGTAGCTGCAGTTGTAGTCATGCTGCCATTTGGAGTGGGAGCAGTGAGCCAGTGATTGATCTCTCTACCAGTCTCTTTCTCTCTCTAGTCAGTCAGTCTGTCTGTCTATACCTCGGGGCTTTTCCCCTCTGCTATCCCTTTTCTCATTAGCACACTCACCAAGTTTATCTTCAACTTTTTCCTTGCTCGGTAACTTAACAGTCAATGTGTGTCTTCTAAAAGGTATGTAAAAAATTTGGTCCGAGCTACAGATAAGGAGTGTAGCTCCCGTCTCCTGCTAGATCAGAGGAGGTTCATCGGTATGGGGTCTCAAAATCACACCTGTACTGTAGACTGGACAAGGAGTAGAGTGTTAAGGAAGCAGATGGCTGGTATGAGTAAGTCTCAGGATATGACATAGCTAGAAGAGCCAGCAAAAGATGCCCCCCCCCCCGTTCTGGGTTTGTTGTGCTTCAGTTAGACTGGTTCAGTGCTGGAACCATGCAGCAGAGCACCATTGGGTGGCTGGCTCTCATGTCCTATCTCTTTAACTCTCACTTCTCTTTCCATCCCTACTCTAGGTCCCATTTCTCTTTCACTCACTTTCTGTCTCTTTTTACAGAAGCTGGACAGGGGGCTTTGCTCTGGAGAAAGCTCCTGCCAAGATGCTAAGTTGGAAGTTAAGGATTCTGATGCCCTCAATGCTCTCAGTGCTCCTCCTCTTGTGATGTTGTCAGTGCAAGACATGGCAGGAGTTCACTGTGCTGCCACATCCAGCCAAATGAGCAGCAGCTTCTGTCTCCGTCTTTCTTTTCACACAAGGCGCAAGTGCGTCACCAGCCCCTGGATGGCAAGCTCATCCAAGCCACCTCAAGCCCCTCCAACTTTTCTTCATTTTTGAAATATTGGGGGAAGTCCCTTTTCCTCTTGATTTATAACAGGGCTAGGGCCAGTGTGTCTGATCCAGAATGTATACTAATTATCTTCTAAAAAAATATCAGAACTATGGAAAAATTAAATATATGTGTTTTGAGAACTACATGACTGGGTTTAAATGTAAACTACTGTATACCCGGTGGTGATTTATTAAACACTGACATTTGGGCGTTGTGATGGAAGGCGCTCCCCTGACAGCTGCATACTAATAGTCCATCAAGAAGAAGTTGATCAACTGCAGCAGAATGAGCAGTTTACAATTAAAGCAACAGAAGTAGATAACTGTATAGATAGATAGATCAGGCAGAGAGCTATTCTTTCTGGTATATTCCAAGCTCCAAAGTGTATGCAGCTGTCCTTTGTTCTGTGACTGATATTTCAAACATGCCTCCTCTGTCTCTACCATTGGAAGACAGTGCTGTGCTTTGGCTTATAAATAAAGACTGTTACAAAAGGAGGATCCATGCCCAGTGTGAAACCTGCTGAAATGTAAAATTAATGCCCAAATCCCCAGTTATGAGGGATCAAAATAAAGTTGGTGTTTTCATTTTTATGTGACTTGTTTTGTTTTCCATTTTTTAACCCCCAACATGAGTGTTTATCTGCAGATTAGGAAGACTAAACAAGGCAAGCAGTCCTTCATTAAAACTCACAAAAGTGTAAAAGCAAAGTAAAACTGTATGAACTGGGATAAATCCCTAGCAGTCAGAGAATGTAATCTCCTTTGATACAACCTATATGTTTCTATTCCGCCAGCCCCTGATTTACTTCATACTTTCTGCCTCCTTAATAAACTATTCTGCTAAAGACACACAGTACTCACCGAGCGACTTCTAAAGCATCATAGTAACAGAAGAGGTTGAGATATATAGATAGATACACATACACATACACGTGTGTATATTTTTCCTTATAAAGTCAACAATGAATATAGAGACTAAACTTACATTTCATGCTCTTTACTTTTCAACCAGTTTGCTGATGCTTGTAAAACTTATATTGTATCATGAAATATGCACATGCATATAAAAATATTATGTAACGTTGAAACTACTAAAAAGGTCAATCCCAACAATAGATATATTGGGCCAGATTCCAAGACAGCGAGTAGAGCATGGCACAAGCCATGCCACTGCGTAAAGTTATGCCCAAACCCCTGCAACATGCAAGCTGCACCCTATTCCAAGACAAAAGCCAGTTATGATGTACAACAGCCGAATTAAGCATGTCGCAAGTTATGCCCGCAACACAAGATGGAACCCGCAGTAGCAGGCATAGCGGTTATGCATGTCGCAACCCAATGACCACAGAAAAGTGCGCAAGTCACAGACATGGCGTAGCTAGCTAGGCACGCGATAATAACAATGGTTAGTAGTAATGCAGAAGCAGCAAGTGTGGCAAAATGGCAGAAGAGAAATTTCACAAACGAGGAGACAGACATCCTCCTCGAGGAACTAGAGACACAGACAACCCTACTAATGGGCAAGGGTGGGGAGCGTGACCTGTGCAGGAAGTGCAAGGAGGCATGGGAGGATGTGGGCAAAAAGGGCAACATGGTGTCCAATGCCAAACAGACCTTGTGTGACCTACAGAAGCGGGTGAATGACCTGAAGTGCCATGCAAAGGCAAAGGAGGCCTTTAATGGTTGACTGGCATCGGCCACAGTGGTGGGCCATGGGAGGAGAGACCCCTCAGCATCCACGAAGAGAGGATACTGATGTTCCTGAGCCAGCGCAGCATCCATGGGGATATGGACCTGGACACAATGCAGATGGCCATAGGGACAGGTAAGTGGATGACCAGCCGTGCCCTATGTGCATGGGACAGCAATGCAGTGGCAGGAATGGAGACATGTGTGGAGGGCATGACATGGTGGGGTAGCACTGATGCACTTCTGTCCCCCCACAGGCACAGTGGCAGTGGACACAGGGGCAGAGGACAGTGTTGGAGCAAGCCAGTGCAGGACAGCATGCAGCTGACCACCCAATAGGCCACCGTGACAGATCCCCTGGCAGCATGGACATGGCGCAGCTAGACATAACACCGGCACTGGTGGTGGGAGAGCAGCAGGCAGTGGCAGGACAGCGGCAGGAAGATGAGGGACTTGACCTGTGCAACATATTCAGTTGCAGCAGCACAGCAGACAACATAGGCCAGGAAACATAGAAACATAGACTTTGATGGCAGATGAGGACAGCTTGGCCCACCTAGTCTGCCCATTTCCCTACCTACAGGATAAGCTGCAGATCCTAGTTAACCAACAGCCTATTTCTTCCTACCCCCCCACAAGAATTGCCTTACGTCTGTCCCATGCATTCTTGAATTCTCCCACAGTTTTAGACCCCACAACCTCCTCAGGAAGGCTGTTCCATGTGTCCACCACCCTCTCTGTGAAAAAATACTTCCTCACATTGCCCCTGAGCCTCCCCCTTCTATCTTCAAATTATGTCCCCTTGTTATTGCACATATCTTTTTCTGAAAGATGCTACCCTCTTGGACTTTCTTGATTCCACTGAGGTACTTAAAAGTTTCTATCATGTCCCCCCCTCTCCCACCTTTCCTCAAGGGTATACATATTAATCTCCTTTGATCTCTCCTCATATGGCTTCTCTTGCAGACCCTGCACCATTTTAGTTGCCCTCCTCTGGACTGCCTCCATCCTGTCTATGTCCTTGCAAAGTTGCGGTCTCCAGAACTGGACTGCAGCCCAGCACCATAAGACTGACTGCAGGCGACCCTGGACGAGGCCTCCCAGCCCCTGCAGGACAGCCAGCAAGACAGCCAGCAAGGGAGCCACACAGACACACCCACTGATTATGCTGGGTTCTGCAGGACCCTCATGACCACTCATGAGGAGCAGTCAGAGATGCTCAGCTGTATCCGCCTCAGTATGGATGCCCACCAAACAGCAATGGAGGAGAGCATGGGCACCCTCATCAGTGCAACTGACACAGGGACATGCACCACAGAGGCAGCCATGGGGAGGCTAGTGGATGCCATGGTCACCTCCCAGGCCTGCGTCAGGGTGCAGGTGCAGGCGCAGGCGCTCACCTGACTGGCCATGGCCGTGGAGGGGTCTGTGATGCAGCAAACCAGGCAAACTGACATACTGGCCACAGCGCTATGAAGAGCACTGACCACCCAGCTTGTGAGAGTCACGCAGTGCAGGGTGGCCACCACACACGTGACACACATGGTACACCAGCCGCAAACACCACCAACACAACCCCCAACAGCAGCTGCAACACTGACACCACCCACACCACCACCAGCACCACAGCTCCCATCACCACTACCAGCAGCACCACCAGCACCACAGCTCCCACCACCAACAGCACCACTAGCGCCACAGCTCCCACCACCACCACCAACACCACCTCCACCAACAGCGCCACCTGCTGCCATGGCCGTGGGGTGTGCTGCAGTGGCTACCAGTCATAGGAGGATCACAAGACAGGGTATGGTGGCACCTGCTGACTCAGCAGGTCAGGGCACAGCACAGCTGGCAACACAGACATAGGCCGTGGAGGAAGGTGCACCACCGACACAGGGACAGGGCACTGTTTCAGGCCCAGCACCTGCCACCACAGGGAAGCGTGGAAGGCACCGGAAGGGAATGGTGCCTCAGGGACAAATGGACAGTGGGAGACCTGCAGCCATCCAACCAGGGCAGGGTGGGCCCAGTGGTGCCGCATGGGTGGCGGAGCTGGCGACACAGGGGGGCTGCACAAGGTGGTACGGCCACAAAGCGCAAAATAGCTGCTGCAGCAGCCAGACATGTGACTGTGACACAATGGTGCCCCACTGCAAGGGGTGGTGGGCATAATGCAGAATGGCACTAGGAGAGGGCACTGTGTTGATGTGTGGTGTGTGTGTGGTGTGTGCATATGTGTGTGTGTGTGTGCATGTGCGGGCATACTGCATGCAGGTGTGTGGGAGCTGTTGTACAGCATGAAATGGGTGTGTTTGCTGTGATAAGTCACTGGGTGTGGGTATGTGTGTTTGGGTTTTGCACTATTGTACTCTAGCACTGCACCATACCACAACATTCATAAGCAAACACTGAGCACTAAACATCTGTGTTGTCTCAGTCATTCCCACTGCTGTGATATGACATGATGCATGTAGCATAGAACTGGTGCCTGGGTAGGGTGCATGGCCCATGTCATACATGCACATCCAAAACGTAGGCCGGTGTAGTGATGCCCCCTAGAGAAGCAACTGCCATGGATGCAGGTGCATGTGTGCAGGCCACAACTGCAGCCCACATTGGTGTAGAGCGCACATGCAATTTGTGGATACTAACATACTAAAATGCCAGCAGAATAGGCCTAACGGTCTTTCCTGCCTGCTTGTTTGGTCAGCCCCCACCCTGGGAGCTGACCTTGCTGCCCCCATCGCCTTCTCTGGCTTCTCCCTTCCCAGTTCTGGATATTCTTGCTGCACAGGATTTTGCTTCCATAACCCTTCCCCTGTACCTGCCCCATCCCCTCTTGAACCCCTCCACCATCTCTGCCTCCACCAGCCCCCTGGGCAGTGCATTCCATGGCTCCACCACCCTCTCAGTGAAGCAGCACCTCCTCCTTTCTCCCCTGAATCTTCCCCCCTCCAGCTTCTACCCATGCTGTCTAGTTGTCCCCTCTTCCTTCCTTTGAAGCACCTTGACTGCTCCTCCCCTATTTACCCCCTTCATGTACCTGAAGACCTCTATCATGTTCCCCCGGTCCCTTCTCTTTTCCAATGTGTACATGTTTAGCTCTTCGAGCCTCTCCCCATAGGTCCTGTCCCCCAAGTCCCAAATCATTTTGGTTGCCCTCCTCTGGACCCTCTCCAGGAATTTAATGTTCCCTCTTTAAGTGTGGCCTCCAAAACTGCACGCAGTACTCGAGGTGCGGCCTCACCAAGCAATTATACAGAGGGAGTACCACTTCCCTCCTTCTGGAGGTGATCCCCCTAGTGATGCATCCCAGCATCCTGATGGCCTTAGCTGCTGCCCTCCTACAAGTCTCCGAGTAGTTCATCTTGACATCCACAACCACCCCTAGGTCCCTCTCAGCCATCGCGACTTGTAGCATTCCCCCACCAGGATGTACACTTGGCCCGGGTTTGTGGCTCCCAGGTGTAGTACCTTGCATTTCCCTGCATTGAACCTCAGCTTCCACTTTCTAGACCATCTTTCCAGAGCCTCCAGGACCCCTGTAGGGCCACCCTCCCCTCCTCCCCATCCAACACCACCCCCAGTTTTGAGTCATCCACAAAGAGACTCATCTCACTCCTGATACCTGTCCTTATGTCAGATACATGGGCGTTGAACAGGAGGGGCCCAAGGACTGATCCCTGTGGGACCCCACTAATGACCCTCCTTGGGGATGAGACTATCCTGCCAACTATGACCCTCTGGGTCCGGTCCTGGAGCCAATTGCCTATCCATCTGATCATCTGGTTCCCCACCCCCATTTCTCCCACCTTATCCAACAGGCCCTCATGAGGAACAGAGTCAAATGCCTTGCTGAAGTCTAGAAAGAGGACGACCACTGGTCTACAAAGGTCCAAGGCACTCGTCACCCGGTCATAGAATTCCACAAGGTTTGTCTGACACAATTTCCCCAGGACAAATCCATGCTGTCTATGTCCAGGCACCCTGACTGTTCCAGGTCCCACCCAGCCTCTCCTTGACAATGCCCTCCATCACCTTGTCCACCGCCGATGTCAGGCTGACAGGCCTGTAGTTTTCTGCCACCTCCCTTGATCCCCCCTTGTGGATAGGTACTATATGCGCCACCTTCTAGTCCTGGGGCACCCACCCTGTCCTCAGAGAGATGGTGAAAAGCTCCACCAGGGGTTTTGCCAGGACATCCTCAAGTTTCTTCAGCATTCTGGGATGTAATTTTTCCGGCCCCGGTGCTTTGTCCATCTTAAGGGACCTGAGGGCTTCCCTCACTCTCTCTGCTGTGATTTCCACCTCCGCTACCTCTTCCCCCTGCTTAGCCTTCCCCCCTCCCGCCAGTGATGCCTCCCCTCTCCCATACCACTCGATTGGTAAGGGTCCCCTCTTCAGTATCACTGTCTCCTCCATGTATGATGCAGCACCCCATTTTCCTTGGTAAAACTGAGGTAAGTACTCATTTAGTACCTCAGCCTGCTCCCCCGGGTCTTGTGCCCATCTCTCCCCTGTTTTAATCCTGCTAATCTGCTCCTTCACCCTTTGTTTTTCCCCAATGTATCTAAAGAACCCCTTGTTCCCTATCCTAATTTCCCTGGCCAGGTTCTGCTCCTTTCTTGCCTTAGCCGCCCTCACCACCCTAGTGGTCCTTCTATCCATCAGCTCATACGCCCCTCGATCCCTTTCACTCCTTGAGCACTTGAATTGCCTATAGGCTGCCTTCTTTTCCTGCACCACCTCCTGGACTTCCCTGGTCCACCAGCAGGGTTTTCGGGCCCTACCACATTTTCGTCTTACTCTCGCACAGGTGCTGGTAGCATACTGCACCCCTCTCCTGATGATTTCCCACCTACTGTCAGCATCCATGTCTGACCCAATCCCATCCAGATGCTCCTTAAGGATCCTTCCCATTTCCTTAAAATCCACCCCCTGAAGTCAGTTAACTCTGTCTTTGTGCAGCCTTACCCCTCCTAGGTCCAGGCAGAACCAGACCGTGGCATGGTCGCTCCCTGCCAACGGGCCCCTTACCTCATGCATGATGCATGTGTGTGGTGCCACTGTAGTCTGCACGTGTGGCCTGTATATGTGCCATGTGTGAGTTGTGGCTGTGAAAGTGAAACATAGGCTGCATTGTGCACATGCTGTAGAGACAGGGGAGGACCTAGCAGCAGTGATAGGGAGCCCAGGGCAGGGATTGTGCAGTAAGACCACAGTGGGACACCAACAACTGAATATTGGTAAGTACTAGGACAGTGCAATATCCATAAATGCAACAGTCAATGTGATTGCAGTGCAGTGTCTATGTGGTCAGAGTACACCACTGTAAACATCATATAGGCCCATATACAGCACACAGCAGAGTGTACTCATAGCAGCAGCATGCTGATGCACTAACTGAGAAGTCAGCTCCAAGATATGGTATGACAGCCATGTGTAGCCCAGGTCAGCAGAGGTTGTGCTATGTGTTGCAGTTACATAGGTGAAGCTATACATACAGAGCAGTTTATGGTAACATAGCTAAGGTATGATAGCTGCAACACTGCAGTGCACAGTTGGACTATAATGTTTATGGTGTACAGTCAGGACACGTATTATTGTTCATGTTTATTTGCAGGACACAGCTGCCCAGTTCAGGACATGCCATTGCAGGTCAGGACAGGTCAGGTGGTGAACATAGTCCAGGGACATTTCATGCAGGAGCCTAGCAAGCCTGAGTGGTCGTGCACTGAACTTTACGCCTGTCGAAACTGCGCTACTAGTGAACCTGGTGCAGCAGTGGCACACCACACTGATGCCACCAAGCTGCAGAAACCACTCCCCCACAGACAGGGAGAGGGCATAGCGGGCCATAGGGGCACGCCTCAGTGTGATCATGTCCCACACCACATGGCAAATGCAGCACAGGTGGCAGGACCTGGCCTTAAGGGACCCGCATATCCTGGAGCTCATGCTGGACATGGTTGAGTGGTGTGACCGGGAGATGACACCAGCACTAGCGGTGGAGCAGGTGGGTATGATGTCATGAAGCATGACATCTCCACATACAAGCAACACGTGCCATGGTCAGCAGTGGTGTACAGGTGCAACAGTGTCCCCTTCCCTCACAGGTACAGGACTTAGCCACACCAGATAGCAGGTGCAGCCAGCGGAGGAGGAAGGACATGGCCACCAACATCAGGGATGCAGGGCCACCGGAGGCCAGGTAGGTGCTTGCTCAGTCCACCACATGTACCGGCCACAACGTGGTGGCAGCATTGGGTGGAGGCATGTGCCACCTGGACATGCACACATGTGCAGCGGCATACCACTGTGCTCGGCCATGCGGCCAAGGTGTAACCATGTGCACCTGCAGTGCCTGTGGCCATAGCGCAATGCCAGTGTGCCTGCCACTGTGCACCATGTGGCAGGTGTTGTGTGTGTGTGTCTGTGTGTGTGGCACTGCTTGTGTAGTGTGATGTGGCACACATGCATATGTGCCCATGCATACAGGGAGTCTCAGTCCTGCAGTGACCTCCGCCCTTCTTCCTTGCAGGTGGGAGGAACAGCCTAGCCCCGAGGCAATGGGCACTGCTCAGAGCGATGGCAGACCTGAAGGCAAGGGATGCCGCAGAATACCAGCAACACACCCAGCACCGGCGACACAGGGTCCAACCCATTCTGCCATCGCCGGAGGAGGAGGTGGAGTCTGGTGAGGACACTGGTGACAGTGGGCCTCGGGGGTCGGTGGAGAGGCAAGTGGAGGTGACGGTGGTGGACGACAGGCTAGCAGAGGTGCTGGGTGCAGACCAACAGCCTGGCGAGGTGCTGGCAGATGGGGACCAGCCAGCAGTGGAGCTGGCAGCAGCCGAGTAGGCAGCAGAGGGACGGGAGCTGCCTGCAGTGGAGCTGGAGGTGGGGAGCAGCCAGCAGAGGAGCAGGAGGAGGAGAAGCATCCTGTGGGGGAGCAGGAAGCAGATGGCATGCTGCCAGATGACAGTGCAGACCGCCGGTCCGGACCAGTGGACATGGACCCACAGCAGCCGAGCGGACATAGTGCTGGAGCTGAGTCACCTGGGGGACAGCCTGGTCCACAGGCATTGTTGTACCCGGGGCAACAGGTGGTGGGTGACCAGCAGCTGATACTGCTGGTGAGCGCAATAATGAAGGATGTTGCATGCCTGCATGGCTCCCTCAGGGCTCTCCTCAGAGCGCTGCAGAGGTGCCAGCACAGCAAGTGCATGGACTGGGGCCATGGACACTGGAACTGTGATGTGCCTTGAGGGCATGGGCCGTTCCGGGTGTATGTCAGGGTGGCAGGGGACCTCCTGATGTGTGTATGCAGGCGGGGAGTCTGGTGAGCAGTAGGTACTGTTCATGGGGGGTTGCATATCATGTTTGTGGGGGGCTGTGGTTGGAGCGTGCCTGGGTGGGGGTCAATATGTGCTGGGGTGGGCTGTCTGCTGTGTGGTTCTGTGGGGGGGTTGTTCTTACGAGTTGGATCTGGGGGGGTTGTGTACGTAGCAAGGGTCTTGTTTGGTTACTGGGGTGGTGTGCTGTTTGCCATTGTCGTTGTTGTTACTTGTTTGTTCCCTTAATTCTGTTGTGTTTTTATACTGTTGCATTAAATGATATGTTTGCACACCTGGCTCTGTGCATCTGTCTCTGGTCTGCCTGGGTGTGTGCTTGTGTACGTGTGTCACTGTGCATGTGCAGGCACACATGTGGTGGAGCTGCGGCATCTCATGTGCGTCTCCAATGTGCACATGGCATCTGTGTGCCAGCTGTCCACCTCACAGCCTTGGGCGCACACCGGTGTGCATGGCTGCATGGTGCTCAGTGTGTGGAGTAGCACACCATGCCAGGTCCAGTTCACATGCTGCCACATCGTGCATGTCATGGCTGTGTGGCGGCCATGGGCCAGTACAGCTCCCTTCCACCCAGGGCCATGGTGAGCCCTGTGGGTGGCACCAGTGACACAATGCAATGGTGCATCCTACCGCCATATGTCTACAGGTCTGTGCCAGCCAGTGCTGTGTCCCTGTTGTGGTTGTACTATTTACATGCATCAGTGGCCATGGCAGGTGCATTGTGCCTTGTGGCACCATCATCACAGCTTTGTTCCTCTGCCCTGTGTGTGTCCATCACCCACCTGTGTCTGCATGTCCATGGTCCATGTGTGCCATGATCCTCTGTGTGTTGCCTGGGCTGTCTTCACTCATTCACAGTCATGCCTACCAGATGCTGTACAACATGCATGGGCACTGTTACAGCTCTGGTGCTGCCACGTGTGTGTCATGGCAAATGGCAGACAGTATCTCATCCCCGTGGCTTGGTGATGGTGGCTTGTGAGCCTTGCTGTTGTTGGGGATGCATTGCACCACACTGTGTCCCCCGTACTGTTGCAGATGCCACCATGGTGGTGGTGGTGTGGGTGGGTGGGGGTGGGGTGGTTGGTGGCAGTGGCCATGTGCCGCATCAGAAGACCTACTGGATCAGCTCTTGTCTTGCACCATGTTCCGCTGTTGCACCACCGTGCATCATGTGTCCCGCCATGCTGTCCAGCTCTCAGTCGCCCTCCTGCGGTGCTCCGTCCTCCTGGTTACTGTCAGGCATTGGTACATGATGTGCCAGGACGATGTTGTGGAGGATGCTGCAGGCAAGCACTATCCTGCAGGCCATCACAGGGCTGTACTGGAGCACACCCCCCGAGGTGTCAAGGCATCAGGTGTGACTTCAGTAGGCCGAAGGTGCTCTCGATGACCCCCTCATGCTGCTGTGGGCCTCGTCGTAACTCACCTCGACTGCTGTCTGGGGTGTCCTCACAGGGATAATCTGCCATGGCATCTGGGGATATCCACTGTCACCTTTTGGGGGGGGGGAGGTTAGATGCTTGTTGCTGTGTGCAAACCTGTCATCAGCTTCTCACTGTCCCCTGCATGGCACGCACTGCTGCATGCACACACATGCAGGCACGCACTCTCAGTCACACGCACAGCCTTGGCTGTGTCCATGCACTACATGGGTTTCCCTTGGCATTGTGTGGCCATCCCAGGCCCCTGTGTGTTGCACATTGTGTGGATCCTTGCACTGCCTATGTCACGTGTGTGGCGTGCCATGTGTCTGCGTGGCCATCACATCTGACCGCTGCAGTGCCTGTCTGCCCTGTGCCACTGTTGCATCACTGTATCCACTTACAACCGCATGCACTGTCTGCCACTCATACACACACACTACCACTTGCACACATTTGCAGTTGTCATTCCTCCTGGTACATACCTACCAGCCATCCTCCAGTGATGCCCTCTCTCTCAAAGGCCTCCTGTAGCCCACAGTTCCTGTAGATGTGGGAGTTATGGCAGGATCCGGGGTACTTGGCCACCACATCTAGGATGTGACATCCACTGTCACAGACCACCTGGATGTTCATTGAGTGGTACCCCTTCCTATTTATGTATGCATCTCCATCCTCGCTTGGGGCCCTGATGGCCACGTGTGTGCAGTCGATGGCACCTAGCACATGGGGGAACTGTGCCACATCATAGAATGCCTGCTTCACCTGGCGCTGCTGTTGGGCATCCCACGGGAAGCTGATGTTTTGCGTGGTGTGCCGTATGAGGGCCGCAATGAACTTCCATAGGTGTTTAGACACCACCGGCTGGGAAATGCATAGTGTGTCCCCTGTGGGCATTTGAAATGTGCCGGTGCTGAGGAAGCACAGCACTGCACTCACATGCACCTCCAGTGGCAGTGGGTGACCCCTGTTGCTGGTGCTGTGTAGCTCCTCACTCAGGTCCCGGCATAGCTTCCTGATGCAGCTCTTGCTGAGCCTATAGCATGCTAGGCACTGCTGCCCAGTCAGGTCCTCAAAGGTTTTGCAAGGGCATCTCACTCTCTGCACCGGTGGCCTTGGTACCATCGTTGGACATTGTGGCTTGGTCCCCTGGGTCCTGCCTCTGCACCTGGTGTGCCTGTGCTCCCGGTGCTCCGCTATCATAATGCCCAGTAGGACTCCTATTGCGGACATTGCTGTGTGTCTCACAACACTGCTGTCTGCTGTCTATGTGGGGGGTTACACAGCCTGTGTTCTGGTTAGACCAGCTATTTCTTGGTCTAACTTATGTTGACCTCTTCTGGCACATTTACTTACACCTCCTGTTCTGGAATAGCATTTCAGTCATACTGGTGCATTACGCATATCGCAAGCCACATTACGCAGTGGCGCAAGTGTTCTTTGGTGTAACTGTGTCATAACTTGCATTTGGCGTAGCAGTTGTGGGCTGCGGCGTAAGTGTTCTTTTGGAATAGTGCATATCGCAAGTCACGGCCATAACTTGTGATCTGCGCCACTCAGGACTGGCGTACTGTGTTTCTGCCTAGTGTAGCTGTCTTGGAATCGCGCCCATTATGTTATTATTCCACTAATGTATAATATTACAAAACAGCATATTTATTTAGAGAATCATGCTTGTGCTCTGTGTTTACAGTATAAAGTGGAAGTCCTTTTCTCGTGTGAAGATCATATTTTGCTAAAAAAAATTATTTTCAAAGAGCTGAGCATTTGAACACACACACACACACATTTGTCTGCTAAGATTTGTAACAGGAATATGTTGAGTATGTTCCCACATAGCACATATAGAGTCACAGTGCATTACCAACTGTAGGCTTTTTCCAATGTTGTGAAACAGTGAGCTCTTTTATCCTTATCAGGAAGTAATGGAAAATATAGTCTATGCCAAAAGAGATCACTCTAAGAACTCATTGAAGCTTCAGAGCTCTACAGACTGACATATAAATATAAACCCACAGGTGTATATATGGGTGTTTTTGACTCATTAAAATACAATACAAACTGATACTCGTGTAAAATGTTATTTTGTATTTCAGTTCTTTTAAAGGCATTCAGCGACTCTATTAAAGTTGTTTGTGGCATTGTTGTCAATATGTAACACATTTCTATAGAAGATATATCAGGTTCCAATGTTCAGTTATAGCTCAGGTCTAAGACTGAAGAAATTAAACAAATCATTGTACAAAAAACAGTGTGTGTAATGAAATGTTTTTGTGACACTTATAATTAACTGTCTCTGATAGTGCTGTGTGGAATTTTCAAATTTCTGCAAAATGAATTTTCATGGATTTTCAAAATTCTGCTGAATTTTGCTGGAAATGGAATGGTGGAATTATGTGGCAGAAAAATGCAGAATGAGTTCTTCCACAACATTTCTATGGATTTTTCATGGATCTCAATATTTTGTGTGAAAATGGTTGCAGAACGATTTGCCGTGGGGAAAATTGCTGTTCCACAGAATATTATTCTTCGAACCTCAAAATTTTCTGTGGAAATAATTGTGGAATGATTTTCTACAGAATAGAATGCTGTTCCATGGATCACAGCAGGTGGAATTTTGCAGAAGAACCAGGAAAACTCTGGCGGAAATTTGGCCAGCGGAATGGTCATTCTACACTAATTTCACTGGCAGAATTCTGCATTTTGCACAGCACTAGTCTCTAATAGTAATTCTAATAGGGGACTGCAGATCAAGACCTCTGAGGCCCTGAACTTCATTACTCGTTCCATTACAATATATCCACTAATATGATGTGTGCATTATTTATAGTTTAAATATACTTTCTTAAATCCTTGAAATTGCATCCTCTTTATAAATACAATCACATTTCCTTGGAACAAGCATACTCTTTTCCATGTTCACGAAGTAAAACAGCTTATTATCAGTGTAGCATCATTTATGTCTTCGAATCAGTTGATTAGGAGAGTCAGTGTGGAGTGCTATAAATTCTATAGCATGTTAGACAACATGCACTAACATTGAAAGTCACCGATGAATAATCTCTCTTGAACTATACTAAAATTAATTCTTTAAATTCATCTCATTATACTGCAACAACATATATTTTTGTCTGTACTACAGTTTCTATGTGTTTCTGATAGCATCTGTCTCCCACGTCCAGTTGTTACATGGAAAAGATAAGGCCAAGTTGGGGTATATATCACTTGATATTTGCTATGCATTGTTTCAAGCACATCAACAATATACTTCGTAAGGTCACACAAACTATACTATCTTTGTGATGCATACATAAACATAACTTTTATGATAGTAAGTTGAATACTACACATGAAATGGACATATGAATAAAAGGGACGAGAGAAAACTTAATGCAAATAGAGGAACATTTAAATCTCTAGCTTGATATGGATTTTAAAAGCTTTAAGAGCAGCAGCAGCAGCAGCAGCACTGTGAAACCCTCCACAGACCATTACTCTACTGACCACTGACCCTGAAATATAAGATCCTTCTCAGGAATAAACTTTCATGCAATATATAGTAGGCCTCAACATTCATTCTATGTAGAGCCAGATGAAAAGACAGGAGGCTATACCAGACTCCAAAGAGTTGTCCAAGTTGAAAGTCATACAGTATGCCATCTGAAATATGGACCAGTTTCCAGCTATCCTACACTTTAACTCTCACTCACTGGATTCCTGACTGATTGTGTGTCTTCATTGTTTTCCTTCCTTTTGTATTCTCTTCTCTGAGTGGTCTCAAGAAAGCATCAATTCTCTTACTGCTAGAGCTCAGTTGTCAAGGAGACTGGAAGAACTGGGGATCTGACTGGGGAGCCAGCCGGTAGGCCTAAGGTTTCTCCAAGGCCCCTCACTAGCCAGCCGGTGGGCTGGCACAAAGTGGGGTGCTGAGGTGGTGGGGCTGACATTTCCTGTGGTAAGTCCTCACAGAAGGGTCTTAAGGTGTCTGGCTCGTTTTCAATACCTGGACTGTTATCAAACTCTGCACTTTTTGAAGAATGTTTAGTCTAATTTTGGAGGCTTGTTGCCATTTGAAGAGCACTTTTTGGGAAACAAGTTGACTAAAATTCTCCGCTTTTCACGGTCAGATTTTCTTTTTTCCTGTGTTCAGGGCAGTGAGAGTGCCCAGTTATTTTAGACCCCCAGGCAGTGAGAGGACCTGGGGGTTCAAAACCTGTACTGTTTATTTTATGTTGGAGGTTGAAACTGCATTATTCATTTTATTTTATGTTAATTTGTGCACCTTGTGAGAGGAGGTGTACCTAAGTTTTTTGTATTTTGCTTTATACTGTTTGAATTTTATTTTGTGATTTGGACTTCCTAAAGGTGACCCAACATCCTTTTTTGGACTACTATTTACATTATTTATTTAGAGATTGTGGAGTCTGATTTGGTTCTTAATTTTAATTTATTTTTGTATTTTATTATAGCATAGTTTATTTAGGTTGAGTGGGAGTTTAGATTGATTTGTTTATTTTGTCTGAATCTCCCCTCTTGGTGAAAGTGAGTGGGGAGTTTCAGAAATAAGGGGGTATAATTTGATTTGTTTTGGATTATTTATATCTTTAAGTTTTGTTTGCGGGGTATTTTTCCTTGCTCTGTGTTTCTGGGCCTGTGATATGTGTTATAGATCTACCCCCAGGTCATGCGCTATTCACCCTCTGCTCTTCACGCCCTCTGCCCCACCTTTATTATTTTCTATCAGCACTGAAGAGCATTGGGCATTGCCCATGGGGAGGGGGGGGTGGGGGGTGCGAACAGTGGAGGATGGATGAGCAGGGCACTCACATCGGAATAGTTAAGCCCAGAAGATGCCCTGGGGCGAAATGGATTCTGGAATGTGGCCATGTTTAGTCTCCATACCCAAGGGCACCACCATTACGGGTGGGCAGGGCAGCCCAGGAGTCCCATCCAACTCGAGCGGTGTTATGCAATGCCAGATCTATTAAGAACAAGACTGCAATTATTGCAGATCTTGTGGGGACAACAGATCTGGCATGCATCACTGAAACCTGGCTGGATGAAAATGCTGGCCCCATACTTCAGGCTGCGATTCCGGCCAGGTATTTGGTGATACACCACCTGAGACTGGACAGCAGGGGAGTGGGGTTGCGGTCTGTTTCAGGACAGAATTGGGCCTCACGAGTTTACCAGTTGAGGATACTGGGTCTTTTGAGCATACCGTAGTAGCAGGTGTAGGCTGTAGGATAGCGCTCATCTACCGTCCAACTGGGGATGAGAAGCTATTCAATCTGGCATTCAAGTCACCTAGACTGATGTTCCTGGGTGACTTCAGTGCCTGGATTGATGATGAACTCTTGAAATTTGGACAACACTTCCTCCAGTTGATGACATCACTGAGCCTTACACAGATCATTACCTCCACTACTCATAAACACGGCCATTCCCTTGACTTGGTTTTCCTCCTGGGAATCGAAGCCTCTGATGTGGGGGTGAAGCCTGTCAGATGGTCCGATCACTACACCATGAGATTCAATTTTTGCACCCCCTTTCGTAGGCCTACCCCTGTGGAGATGGTCAGGTTCCGCCCTTTATGGGATCTGAGCCTTGAAGTCCTACCAGTGGTGCTTGATCTATCGGAATTTCTTGTGGCAAGAGGGAACCCAGAGGCTTTGGTTTTGGCCTACAATAAGATCATTACCACAGCACTGGATTCTGTCGCTCCTGTCTGTGTTCGTTCTCTCTCCCTTCGCCCTCGTTCCCCATGGTTTGATGGGTCCTTGAGGGAGTTGCGGCAACTAGGATGAAGGTTAGAGTGTTGTTGGCAGAAATCCGCCCTGGAGGACGACCATCTTAGACTGCTAGAGCATTATCAACTCTACCAGTCAGCAATCTCCCTTAAGAAGGCAGAGTTCCTGTCCGCGGCGATTGCTGCTGCTCAGAACTGACCGGCTCAGCTCTTTCAAACTGTAGACAGGCTGTGCAACCCAGCTTGCCTGCAGGTTTGAAGAGCCTTTTCTCAACTGGAGTGTGAGGAGCTCACTTGGTGCTTTGCTGATAAGGTGGCCGACATCAGGGCGGAGATCTGATCGACACACACTATGGGAGATGTTGGCGATCACTGCCTGGCCACTGTCCCTCATTTCTCCTGGAGCACCTTCGACCGGCCGGAGATCATGGATGTTATGCGGATTGTCCAGGGTATGCACCCTATGTGCTGTAGTTTAGATCCTGGCCCAACTTCCCTGATTATGGGTTGTAGTGACGTCATTGGCCTGGTCTTGGCACAGATAGTCTGGTGTTCCCTTGAGTCGGGTGAGTTTCCTAGCTCCCTGAAGGAGGCAGTGGTGACACCCCTCTTGAAGAAAGCTTCTCTGGACCCAGAATGCCTGGCAAACTACAGATTTATCTCTAACCTCCCCTTTGTTGGGAAGTTAATTGAGAAGGTTGCGGCTGTACAGCTGGAGAACCATTTGACCATTCATAACATCTACGAACCTCTCCAATCTGGGTTTCAAAAGAGGCACAGTACCGAGACTGCACTGGTTCAGGTGCTCAATGATCTGTTGGTGAGAGATCGGAAAAGCTGGTCCATCTTGCTGCTCCTTGATCTCTCATCAGTCTTTGACACCGTGGACCATGGGGTACTGCTTGAGCGCCTGAGGTCCATCTGTGGCCTGACTGGTTCTGTCTTCAGATGGTTTAGTTCCTTCCTCACTGGCAGAATTCAGAGGGTGGTGTCAGGGATTTATTCCTCTGACCCTCTCTCTCTTTCTCTGTCATGTGGGGTTCCTCAGGGCTCTGTGCTGACCCCCCTGTTGTTCGAGGTGTATATGTTGCCCCTCAGAGACATTGTAAGACAGTATGGGCTGAGGTTTCACTGCTATGCTGATACCCAGCTCTACTTGTCTTTTGCACCTGACCAGGATGGAGCACTCTTGATGTTTAATAACTGCCTCACTGAAATCCAGGATTGGATGAATTCCAGCTAGCTGAAGTTGAACTCGGGGAAGACTGAGGTGATGGTTGTGGATCCAGGTCACTGGATAGGGGGGTTGGGGGCTGGTCAGCCCACCGGGCTTTTTCTGGGGGGCTCCCAGCTCCTAGCCTCTGAAATGGTTCAGGACCTGGGGTAATGCTTGATGATGGGCTGACATTGTGATCTTGGGTATCGACTGTTGTTAAGTCATCCTTTTACCATCTAAGGAACATCTCTAGGATCAAGCACCTTGTTCCGTCCGGTGATCTTCCCACACTGATCCACGCCTTTGTGACCTTGCGCCTTGATTACTGCAACTCCCTGTACTTTGGTCTCCTGGGGGTTGATATCTGCCGCCTGCAGCTAGTGCAGAAAACTGTGGCCCAGTTGCTGATGGGAACTCCTCGGACTTCCCATATCACACTGGTGCTGCACGAAGGTTAATTCTTGGATTTTACTGTGTATTTATATATTTCTGTTTTTATTTGTTCTTTTAAGTTTTTGTAATGTGCCTTGATAACTGAAAGGCGCATAATAAAGATTATTATTATTAACTGTGAGTCTTTTCAGGGTGTGACATCATTATTTATTGATACACTCTTGTCAGGGGATAATGATGACCTCCTTGGTTCATATTGAGTTCAATAAGGAATATATCAATTTTTTTATTGCAAATGAAGGAGGCAGAATTAACTATTCAGAGCTCGTTAGTAGGTACAGATCTCTTCTGTATCACCCAGAGCCTGATATAAAAGGTAAGGTATGCCTTTAACCCATTTTTTATTATAGATATGTTTGCATATAAAGCATGACTGTGCACCTGGTGGATTAATAATTTGATGTAACCCAGTTGTAAATTGTGTCACTGCAAGAGATTGCAGCATTGTTTATAACCCGTAATTGAAATTCTTAAAATCAAAGGCATTTCAGGAAATCTGCACCAGTGTTTGCCCAAATGAAAATTAATGCAGTCATACAACTTTTTTTCAGTGTTGGAGGAGCTGATCACCGCACACTTTTCTCTGTAAAGTTTAGGGGAAGCCTGGGCCATGAATCCGGGTACCTAGCTAGATAACATGATTTGCTATAGCATGTTTTTCCTAGATGCAGCTTTGTAACTAAAAACCTGCTACTCCCTGAACAATTTTTAGATTTGTTGCTGAAACCATGATACACACATTGCAACAGTACTCCTGCCTGCTCTTCTGGAGCCAGATGTCAATGTGTATGTCTTACACCTGTGGTTGGAGAGGTGCAGGCTGCACAGGGGCCTGCATTTCTGCAGACAGAAGTACTATTGCAATTTTGGTATCATGGATTTTGTGACTCCCGTGCTTCTTTAGCCAGAGGTTGGTGTGTAAGTCTTACGCCTGCGGCTGCCGAAGTGCAGACCCATCAAGTGTGTGTATGTCTTACAGCACGCATGAGTACCTGAGGCTACAGCAGCACTGGCCCCTAACAAGCCTGCACTTTTACAGGCAAAAGAACCCTTGTAATTTGGGTATCATGGATTTACATCTGTGGCTACAGGGGCCTGTGCTTTTGCACACAGAAGCAGTGTTGTGATCTGAGTATTCTTGATTTCTATTTGCAACAAGTGAGTGTGTATATCTTGCAGTGTGTACAGTATGTGTTGCACTGTGAATGCCGTAGATGCAAATCAATGAAGTAGTTTGTTGCATTTGTATGATTTGGAAACAGTTGAATGTTGTTTGTCTTACCTGATGATGACTTTTGTGGGTCTGTCCTTTTGCTACTTGAAGGGGGTGGGGTGTTAGGGTTAGAAACCCTTATGTCACACTCACACTTTCCTACTTTTGTTGCTTTAAGTTGAATCCTAACTGGTGCATTAACATAATTTTTTGCATTATATACTGTATATACATATTCTTTGCAAAAAAAAATACATTAAAATGTCAGTTATGGTTCAATTTAGCACAACAAAAATAGGGAAACGTGGTGTTAGGGTTGCACAGTATGTTGTATATGAAAATTTCAAATAAAGTACACAGGATTAAAAAGAAAATATCATTTGTTGAATTGGCTTACTTTTTTGAAGACAGGGAGAGAAGGAATTGGAAAAATGCTAGGACTAGTGCAGTGCAGTGGCTATGGAGTGGCAGTTTTCAGACAGACCTTCTGGAGAATGTGTTGCTGCCCCATCGGTATGCACCTATCAGTATTTAGGGAAGAGGTTGCTAGACTCCACGCTGAGTTGACTGGGATTTGGGGTGCCTTCTCCTCCACCCAGGGGCCACCAGGTATGACACCGTTACATCAGAGGAGGACAGGAAGGATGAGTGGTTGGTCTATGGTGGGCTTGTTAAGGGTAGGTGTGGTGGGCTCTCGAAGGCTGGGGGTGGTGGTTTGAAGGTACATTACTCAACTGGTACTACTACAGAATTCCTATCCCACTCTGGTGGGGTGGGACTGTCAGGAGGAGACATCCATGGTAATGGCCAGGGAGGATGTGGTGGCCCTCCATAGTGGAGACCACAAAGAATGTGGGAGAGAACCCCTGAGGAGGAAGCAACTTCTGGTGGGGGACTTATTTGTAGGGGGAAATACTGGGTAATACGAAGGGGGTTGGAGAGGGAGATCAGCTGTCTACATGGCGCCATGGTCCAGAGGGATGGGAACTATATCCTAGGAATTTCTAGGGCAGCATAAAGGAAGGGGGAGTTGGATATCATAGTCCACCTGGGGACAAATTACCTGGCTAGGGATGGGGCTGGGATAGTGCAGGGTGAATTTAAGGAACTTGCAAGTGATCTTAGACAGGTGGCATGATCAGTAGCTTTCTCTGAGGTGCTGCTTGTCTGTGATGGGGAAGTTTCTCCACAGCAGAACCTTCAACTCATGGCTGAAGAAATGGTGCAGAGAGGAGAAGTTTGGCTACACTGAGGACTGGGGACCCACCTAGCAGGATAAGGGCCACCTATCCAGGGGGTGATGGCCTGCATTCATCTGGAAGCAGAAAAACAGTCCTCAGTGGACAGTTTAAATAAACAAAGCCTGCCGCCTGCTCACTAATGCCCCAAAACTCGCCCACACCTGTGAGCTTTGTGCGCGATCGGGTTGGCTTCAATTGAATGACAGAATTTATCAAACCTGCCTACTCAGGAAAAAAAGGTTTCACTAAACTTACTTCCTCCCTCAAGGAGTTCTGAGCCTTCTATCACCACCTATACATGCCAGGCACACCAGGAGCTCGACTACACAAGTATTTCATGTGCCCAGGTGCCACACAACTATGGCTCAGCAATCCTTTGCTCACCAGGCCCCTCTGTGGACAAATGACATAGCCCAAGCCACAACCCTTAGTTCCTTTAAGCGCAAACTCCATCAGCACCTCACTGACAGTAGTACCTGTAGGTGCCCCCGCTAGTCTGCCTCACCACTTCCAACTCCTGACCCAAGTTAAATCTTTGCCCAAGCACTTGCCTCCCACCCCCTTTTGCCCTAGCACTTGCCTCCCACCCCCTACCCCTTGGCTCTTTTCTTTCCCTCTGCCCTTCCTATCCCAGCTCCCACTGCCCCTCCCTACCTCACCCTAACAGTCTCCCTCTGCCTCTCTCTCTTCCGCAGAATGCTGGCATACCATGTACTATGTCTTAGCACAAATTGTGTAACTGTTTGTCATTGCAACCCATGTACTGTTGAATTTTTTTGTTCTCTGTATGTACAATTTACTGTAACTATATTGTGTCTTCTTGTGCTAATGTATCTGACATGGAAACTCTCAACAAATGTCTGCTCACAGGTGTCATCCAAGATTTCAATAAATAAATAAAATTAAAAATAAAATGTTACTTCAATGAATATTTAAACTAGCTGAGGGGGTGGCATAAGGAATTGGGGAGGCAGAAAATCCCCCCCCACACACACACATACACATACACAGGCTGAAGTAGAAAGTACAGAGGTCTCAAGGGGAAAGGAAACCCCCAGGGTGCAAATTAATAAAGGAAGCAGGGTGATAGTAATGGGGGGCAGGCAAAAAGGAAAAAGAGGGGTAACAGAGTGCTAAAAAATGTGAAAGTCCATGTGTGTGAATGCTAGAAGTCCAGGAAGTAAGATTTCAGACCTAGAGGCCAGCATGGCAGAGACCAGCCTGGATATTGTGGCCATTACTGAGTCATGGTGTACTGAAAACCATGACTTGGACCTGGCCATAACATTCTATACTCTGTTAAGGAAGGACAAGGTGGAAAGGAAAGGAGGAGGTGTAGTGCTATATATGAGGGAAAGCCTAAAAGTGACAGAGGTACAGGGAATACAAGGCAGGCAGAGGTACTGTGGATCACCCTGGAGATGGGAAATGGAGCCACTATTCACACAGGTGTGATCTACATACCTCCAGGACAGGGAGAGAAGTTAGGTAGGGTAATGTTGGAAGCCACTGGCAAAATGGCAGAAAAGGGGGAGGTGCTGCTGGTGGGGGGACTTCAATCTGCTGACTGTAGACTGGAGCCTCCCAACTGCTACTTCAGGTAGAAGCAGGGACATCCTGAACTCCCTGCAGGGGGCATTCTTCAGGCAACTAGTCAATGAGCCCACTCATGATGGAGCAATGCTGGACCTGGTTCTTACTAACAGGGACAGTGTTGCAGACATCAAGGTGGGAGGTAACCTGGGGACCAGTGATCACCGTACAGTGTGGGTCAATATAAGGACAGCAGCAGAATCTAGCCACACACTGGCGAGAGTCCTGGACTTCAGAAGGGCAGATTTTATAAAGATGGGCAAACTCCTTAGGGAAGTCCTGGAAGAGGAGAATGACCTGGGGAGTCTAGGAACAGTGGGGCAAGCTAAAAGTGAAGGCAATAAACCTTTGTGTTAAGCAAGTGAGCAAAGACGAGGAAAAAGAAACCACTATGGTTCTCAAAAGAGGTGATGAAAAACATTAAGGCTAAAAGGGTTGCATTCAGAAGGTACAAGGAGACGCGGGAGGGGGGATAGGGAGGTGTATTGGGGAAACATAAGGAAGTAGGGAAAGCAGTGTGGAGGGGAAAGGTGCAAACTGAGGAGAGAATAGCCTAGGCAGTAGCAAAAGGGGGCAAGACTTTTTTTAGGTATGTAAGCAAAAAGAAGAAAACCAGGGCCGGGATTGTAAGGTTGAAAAGGGAAGTGGGGAATATGAAGAAGGAGACTACAAAAAGTCAGACACCTTGAGCAAATAGTGCTGCTCAATATTCACAGAGGAAAGGGAAGGACCACTAAAAAGTAACAGGATCTTGAAGGCAAGGAGGTGGACACTAGTCCTTTTTCAGAATAGAGAGTCCTGAAGGCACTCATTAATCTGAAAGTGGACAAAGCAATGGGGCCAGATGGGGTGCATCCAAGGATGTTGAGGGAGCTCAGGGAGCTACTGGCTGCATCTTTGACAGTCCTATTTAATAGGTCACTGGAAACCAAAGTGGTTCCAGAGGACTGGAGGAGAGCAGCTGTAGTCCCATTTCATAAAAGTGGTAGCAGGGAAGAGGTGGGCAACTGTAGACCAGTCAGCCTGACATTGGTGGTGGGAAAGTTAATGGAAACCCTGCTGAAGGAAATGATTGTGGAATATCTTGAATCCAGCAGGTTTCAAGACCCCAAGGCAACAGGGATTCATGGAGGTGGGGGAGGTCATGTCAAAAAATCTGATAGATTTGGGTTTGATGACTAGACTTAAGACTCAATAACTCTTATTTGTTGATTTGTTATGAATCTTCCAGTAAGAACACATCAGTGTGTTTTATATGATTAAATGAACTGTTTGCCCTTTAGGGATTATGGAAATTTTAAAAGGGTAATTTTTGTTCATAAAATAGTTCTGGGGGAAAGCATTGATTTGTACTGAACAGCTTTTCTCTTTCAACAAAACAATAATGGGTACCAGACAATCTCCTATTTCTGGTATTAGATCTCATTTTATGCATACTTCTTTAGGTCAGATATATTTGGGTTATCAGGCTTCTAGTATTTATAGCAATCTCCCCTTGAAGTTACTAACTGTACAACAATGTCCTCATTTAAGCATAAACTGTTTGCTTATTTTAAATCATGGTTGATTTGTGACTGTTTTTAATGTATAATCATATTGTATTTGTATGTTACATTTTTATGTTTGTTAAATGTAACTGGTCACTTGTGGAAATGGGCAATTATCTGCTCACAAGATTTACCAGTATAATGAATGAAATGAAACCTGAAATAAATGAAATGACTGGGTGACCAGGAATTAGATCAGGGAGGAGCACTGGATGTGGCCTACCTAGATTTCAGTAAGGCTTTCAAAGCCATTTCACATAGGAGACTAGTAAGCAAGCTTGATAGCTTAGGGGTGGGTAAAAAACTGGTTAGGGGATTGGCAACAGAGGGTTGTGGTAAATGCAGTTTGCTCTGAGGAAGTGAGGGTGACCAGCAGGGTACCTCACACGGATCAGTGCTGGGACCACTCCTCTTTAATGTCTTTATAAGTTGCAATGCCGAGAAGCTGGAAGGGAAGGTCTGCCTCTTTGTGGATAACACCAAGATCTGCAACAGGGTGGAAAGGATGAACAGAAATTAAGAAAATCCGAGGAGTGGTCAGGGGCATGGCAGTTGGGTTTCAATGAGAAAAAAGTGCAAAATAATTCACTTGGGGCACAGAAACCTGGAGTGGAGTACCAAATTGGTGGAGTGGTATTGATGACTACCATACAGGAAAGAGTCCTGAGGGTAAACATATCAGATGACCTAAAGGTGGCCAGGCAGTGAAACAAGGCAGTTGGGAGGGTTAATGGGATGCTGGGGTGCATAGGAAGGGTATCAGCAGCAGAAAGAGGAAGTGGTGTTGCCCCTGTATAGATTGCTGGTAAGACCCCACCTTGAGTACTCTGTGCAGTTCTGGAGACCGCATTTCCAGAAGGGCACAGACACTGTGGAGGCAGTCAAGGGGAGGGCAATTAAAATGGTATAGGGTCTGCCTCAAAAGCCCTCAAAGGGGAGACTAAAGGACCTCAATATGTACAACCTGGAAGAGAGGAGAGAGAGGAAGGATATGATAGAGACGTTTAAATACCTCATGTGATACATACGATACAGGAGGGAAGTATTTTTCAGAAAACAAGGTGCTCAAGAACAAGGGACATGCTACGAAGCTCGAAGAGGGTAGATTGAGAAGAGATGTGAGGAAGTACTTCTTCACAGAAAGAGTGGTGGATTCCTGGAACAGCCTTCAAGTGGAGGTGGTGGGGGAGAAAACAGTGGTGGTGTTCAGGAATGTGTGGGACAAGCATAAGGAAATCATAGTGGAAAGGAAGGGGTGGGAGAAAAAGCTGTAGGTTAATTAGGGTCTGTGGTGAGAATGCAGGCAGGAGAAAAAGGGCTGACTAGGTGGGCCAAGTGGCCCTTATCTGCTGTCAGATTCTATGTTTTTATGAAGCCCCAAGGTGGGAGGTAGAGAACCCCAGCAAAGAAGAAAGCATCTTCTGGTATGAGACTCAGATTGTCAGGGGGTTAGAGTTGGGAGGAGGAAGGGGTGAAGAGAGGGAGGTCAGGTGCCTATCTGGTGCCTTAGTGTGAAGGGATGGACAGTGAATCCTAAGGATCGCTAGGGCAGCAGGACAAAGTGGAGAGTTAGATGTCATTGTGCACCTGGGGACAAATGACCTAGCGAGGGATGGGGCTGGGGTAGTAAAGATAGAGTACTGGGAATTGGGGAGGTGCCTAAGGTAAGTAGGATGAACGGTGATATTTGCTGAGGTGCTACTTGTGTACAGCCAAGAGAAGGATACAGCACTCTACACCAGGAGCTTCAAAATTTGCTTGAAAGAATGGTGCAGGAAAGATTGTTTCAGCTTTAACAAAACAGGAAAGAGACCTGGGGTCATCATATCTGATGACCTGAAGGCTGCAAAGCAGTGTGATAAGACAGTAGATAGGGCTAGTAGAATGCTGAGGTGCACAGGAAGGGGTATCACCAGTAGAAAGAGAGAGGTGGTGGTACCCCTGTATATATCAATGGTGCAGCCACACCTGGAGCACTGTGTCCAGTTCTGGAGGCCCCATCTCAGGAAAGACATAAATAGGGTGGAGTCAATACAGAGAAGGGCAACCAAAATGGTGTAGGGACTGCATCAGAAGCCCTACAAGGAAAGACTAAAGGATTTAAATATGTACTCGCTATAGGATAGAAGGGAAAGGGTAGACATGATAGAAACTTTTAAATACCTTAAGGGTACTAATAAGGTACAGGAGGGTAGCATTTTCCAGTGAAAGAGATGCTCAAGGACAAGGGACCATTATCTGAAGCTGGGGGTAGGGGGGTGGGCTCAGATGGGATGCAGTGAAGTACTTCTTCACAGAAAGGGTGGTGGACATCTGGAAGAAACTCCTAGCAGAGGTGGTGGGAACCAAATCGGTAACAGGATTCAAACATGCATGGGATAGACACAAGGGAACATTAATAGCAGGGCGGGGGGGTGTAAGGCCAGAGATTGAGTAGGGTCTGCGGTGACAAAGGAGGTAAGGTACTTTAGGGCAGACTAAGTGGACAAAGGTGTCCTTTTCTGTTGACAGCTTCCATGTTTCTGTGTTTCACTGGGGACTGGGCGCTGACCTGGAGGATATGGTTCTTTACAGAGGTGATGGCCTACATTCAGCAAGGAAGGCAATCGCAGTCCTCAGTGGAAGATTTAGATGTTACTTTGATGAACATGTGAACTAGCTGAGAGTGAAGGCGGCAATACAAAGGGAGGCATAAACTGCCCCCTCCCCACACACACACACAGATTGAAGTGACCAGAAGAGAAGGCCTGAGGGGGAGGAAACACCCCTAGGGCACAAGTTAAATCGAACCAGAAGCACAGTAGGGGACAACAACAGAAGAGGTGGAAAGGGAGGTGTTGAGGAGGCTAGGCTGAAGAGAGTAGTGGAGGGATGGGGTGAGGGGGAAGCCTCAACTGGCAACAAAGGTAGGAAGGGAGCAAAGGAGGATGTAGACAGAGTGGGAGCAAGCTGTGGGGAGCCATGTGTGCCAACGCAAGGAGTCTTGGAAATAAAGTTCCAGACCTGGAGGCCATTGTGGTGGAGGCAGACCTGGATCTTGTGGCTACTGCTGACTGGGACATGGCCATATCAGGCTAAACTTAGTTCAGGAAGGATGTATGTGAAGGAGGGTATCAGAGGGATGGATATGCAAGGGGACCTGGGGTAAAGGATGGGCTGGAGATGCTGTGGGTCACCTTGGAAACGGGGGCTGGAGTCACTATTTGCTCTGGAGTGACGTACAGACCTCCAACATGGGGAAGAACTGGGTAAAGGAAAGAGCACAAAACATGCAGTGCGCACCAGAGTAATGCAAAAAAAAAAAATTATAATAATTTAGACAAAATCTGCAGCAAACCTTTTTTTTTAATTATTATTTCTATTTCTGCCCCCCACCGACAGCCCCCATCTGATCAGCTCCCCCTGCCCTGTTGCCCGGAATTACCGGGGCTTACCTTATGCCAGGCCCGGGAGCAGCGCCTGCGGGGAGTCTTGCTGCCAGTGATTTTTCCTTCATTTTTCTCCCGAGGGCCCCAGGAGAAGGATGAATGCTCATAGAGGCTTGCATACTCCTTACAGCCCCGGTACTGACCCCCTTCCGCCCACCCCATTGGCCTAATGCCTGGCACCCTCAGAGCCTGTGCTCTCCTCTGGCCTCCACCAGGGGGCAGCCATTAGCCAAGGGATGCTGTTTCACCATCCCGGAGAGGAGAGTTGCCTGCCAGCAGCTCCATTCAGCTCCGCCCCCCTGTGCCGACCTCCAATGACCTGACCTCGTTACCGAACCCAGGTTGCCGGCATACCATGAGGTGTGGCATCCAGTGCCTCTACCCTCTGCACCACTGGGCCAGCCAGCAGCAAACTTTTTATGGTGCTTCAAGGTATTTTTGTATTAGTGTTATTAAATATTTGCACTGTCACTTTGAGGAATCTTTGTATAACCATGCCAGGGAAATGGTTGTTGCTGATTTTGGCTAAATAAGCAAGCAATAGCACATGATGAGGTGGGGGTTATGTCCTGATAAGAGCATACCCAGGTGCATTATAAGGCATGAGGTGCTTGCACCGAGTGCCTTATGCACCTGGGCGTGCTCTTATCAAGACATGACCCACACCTCAGAGTGTGTTATTGTGCTTATAAAATGGGTACTGAATCATACACAACATACTTAGTTAAGTTCCAACTTTTTATTTTAACTTTAAAAACTGCAGGTTTCCAACATTTTTGACAAAAATAGTCCCTTTTTAGTAACACGTGAACCTTTACTTTTTTTTAAACTAATGTGTGACATTTTATTTTTTTAAAGCAGGTTTAACATGAAAGTTAAGCTTTTTAAAATGTATCTGACAGTCTGTTACATTCATTGTAGTTTTCTGTAAAAGGTTTTTTTTTGTTAGTCTTATTTTGAGAAGTTTATGAATTCTACTTTCTCCATGTAGCAGTTTTGTAAAATGAATGGAGTATTGGCAGTTCTTTCTTGAAATTCTTGTATTATTGTTGTCTGTGGGAAGTTTCTTGGTGACTGGCAGCGAGTCTCAGAGGATGTGATGTTAGTTTGTGGAGCTCTCTGGAGGCTGTAGCTGCAGCATGGCTCTTCGTTGGTACAAGTATGTTGTTGCTTTTTTTCTGTTTCCTTGATCCTGCCTGATAAAATGTTGCTCCATTTGTGTCTGTCCTCTGGGGTTGCTTCCCAGTAGGATCCTAGACTGCATTCTGCTCTGTGGCCTGTTACAGCCATGATGATCTCGCAACTGCATGCCTGCTTGGGAGAGTAGTTGCACTGCAGTTGCCCGTATTGACTGAGTTATTGGTGTACTGGTGCAAAAGTCCTGCCTCTTCACTTATTTTGGTCATTACACTTGCTAGGTAATTAATGCCTAGCGGCTCCCTGGTGTACCAGATATCTGCTGCATCATACAGCGAGGGTGGTATTTTCCTCAGGTGGCAACAGAATGCTGGTGGATTAAGGGGAAGTTTTGAAATATATTTTTTAAATGAGGTCACAGGACAGAGAGGGTTGTTTGGCATTGTGTATATATACCCTCTGTACTGCTGCTTGGCACAGTCATTTAAAAAAATGTTTTTTTTGCATATTCATTGAAGGTGAGCGTGATGTATTCAGCACCTTCCTCATCCTTTTTTATTTCAGTGTTCTGGTCTTAGTTGTCTCAGTCCTTCCTGACCCCTGCAAGCCATACATAGCTGCACATCAAACCAGACTTTCAGTAGCAGGCCTCAGGGGGTTTCTGGCGATAGTACTGGTGACTGTTTCAGGTTGTCTAAGATGTGCTGGGTGATGGCTGGATGGTGATCTGCTAGATCTTTACCTTGTCGTCGATATTTTTTTATGACAGCCGTGAACATTTTATTTGCTGGCTGCAGTTCAGGATGGATGTGTAAGCTGATATTTCTGCTGATAGGTGGGCCGTTCAGGTACCTGTTCAGGTCAGCCCTAAGTGCTACTAGACTGGTCAAACTGTATTCTGTGCCATTTGATTGCCTTACTTCAGCACTGATTTTTCTGAGTGTGTTACAGGCACTGTCTGTAAATCTACTTGTATGTCTTTTGCTGTGCACTAACTCTGGAACACAGACACTGCCCATATTATTGTCTTTTGTATATTTGCCACCTCTTTCTGTTTCCCTACTTCTTGTAATTCTTCAGTTGAATGGGATGGGTATTTGGAGCCAGTAGTTGTCTTTTTCTTTTGCAGGTTGCTCAGTTGTGCTGTACTCCGTGGAGTGGCTGACATTTCCTTGTGAAGTGTTCCTGTCATCCATGGATTGGGTGCTGTCATCCGTGGAGTGGCTCACATTTCCTTGTAAGGTGTTCCTGTCATCCGTGGACTGGTGCTGTCATCCATGAAGTGGCTCACATTTCCTTGTAAGGTGCTCCTGTCATCCATGGATTGGGTGCTGTTATCTGTGGAGTGGCTCACATTTTCTTGTAAGGTGCTCCTGTCATCCATGGATTGGGTGCTGTCATCCATGGAGTGACTCACATTTTCTTGTAAGGTGCTCCTGTCATCCGTGGAGGGGCTCACATTTCCTTGAGAGGCGCTCCTGTCATCAGTGGAGTGGCTCACATTTCCTTGAGAAGTGCTCCTGTCATCCGTGGAGCGGCTCACATTTCTCTGAGAAATACTTCTGTCATCCGTAAATCTGTTGCCATTTTCATCAAAGGATGTAAGGATTTCCGGTATGTCCATGTTGAAAGTAATTTCATGTTTAGCACTCATTTCTGTTTTTTACATGATTGTACTTGCATTTTCTGAAGGATGACTTTGTGTCTGCTGGCTGTCTATGCAATTTCTCATCAGGCTGTCTCGTTCTTACGGATCTCGGTGACAGGACTTTTAGTCAGCCTGTCATGGTTCTGTTGGATTTCCCTGATTTTTTTCTTTTTTTGCCTTTGGGTTGATCACTTTCTTTGTACTGCTTGTATCTGTGACAGATTTTTTTTACTCAGACTGGCTGTGTCTCACCCACTTACAGGTGTGCAAGCAGTGTTTGGTTTCATACTGGACCTTCACGGTGTATGCCTGGCTGGGGAGTTCCTCAGGTTGCTGATATAGCCAGTCTTGGTTTTGCCTTTTTCTTCTTTATGTCCTTTCTGTTAATCAGCTTACTCCTTTTTTTTTTTTAACATCGACAGATTACACAGTGACAGGCTGTGTGTTGCTCGATGACAGCAGTCACAGCGGTGCAGCCTTTCACGCTGGTCCTACGTGGTGTGTACCTGCCTGTGAAAACTATACCGGCTCCTGATAGGTCATTAATATTTCTTTGTTGTGGGGTCACTCAGGGAAGGACAGTGCAAACTGGCATCGTTACGGTCTGATATGGACACAGCTGGGTAGTCCTTTCAGCCAATCAGCTTAAAGATTTTGTTTTGCCAATTTTAAAATATATATATTTTTTGCATTATGCTGGTGTGCGCTGCATGTTTTGTGTTCTTTTGCTATCGCTGGCTATTTGTACAATAGCTGCACCTGCTTCTATGTAGCATGCAGGTCTCTTTGTGCTGTGCTTATGAACTGGATAAGGCACTGGGGAAGCCATTAGCATGATGGCAAAAAAGGGTGAGGTGCTACTGGGGTGGGGGGACTTCAATCTGTCAGAAGTAGATTGGAGCCTCCCAGCCACAGCCTCAGCTACTTTTTTTTATCTGTGTCTGCACTTTGCTGTCTGTTGCACGTGATGTACTGTAATATGTTTTTCTGTGTCTCCAGTAACCATTCCCCTAGTTCGCACATGGACAAGAGCTTTGGCTCAGTGTGACTCTCTCAGTTACCAATTTTCAAATGTAGAAAAAAGAAGCAGGGCGATTCTAGACTATCTGCAGGTGGTACTTGTCAGGCAACTGGTCAGACACCCCACATGAAATAGGGCAATACCGGATCTGGTGCTAACTAACAGGGACAGTATTGCAGATGTCAAGGTGGGATGCTACCTGGGGCCAAACTATCACTGCACAGTGTGGTCCAACATAAGGGCGGTGGCAGAGACAAACCAAAAAAACACGAGGGTCCTGGACTTGAGGGCAGATTTTTTTTAAATGGATTAGTGTCTCAAATACAAACTAGCAGGCAGGGATTACCTGGGTAGGGTGGAGGACCAGTGGACCAAATTAAGGGATGGCATAGTAAAGGCAATAACATGCCTCTCAACCTCAGGATGAGCATATCAGGAACAGAGCCCCTAAAACTGAGGAGCAACTGACCTAAATCAGGGACACTTCATTAGCATATCATTTGCATACTCACCAGCCGACATAGGTCACATTTGAAAAAAGGCACTGTACTACCAAGAGTGAACAAAATAGCTTTATATTTATAACAGGATTCATTCTTCCCTGCCTCCCACCTCCTGTGCTGCCACTCAGGTTCAACTGGTTCAACTCTGTGCTGATGACAGGCTGCTGAAGGCTTTATTATCATGTTAGACAGTCCAGTCCAGTTTGGGGGAAGGGGGCTCAGATGCAAAAGCCTAAGGCCAGGGTCAGATCTGTGAGAAAACACCCCTCAAACAAAAACAAAAAAAAACTTACTTTTCAAAAAAGGGCACAGATTGGCTGGCAAAGTGTTACCTGATGACAGTCTGAAAATCTGGCTCCTGGCTACTGTGCTTGTAAACTGGCTGGCTGCTATGCTGGCTAATAGTGAATATGCAGCTCTTTTATTAAAATAAATACTGCTGTGAGAGCAATTTTTTTACAGCCCTAGTAGCTACTGTTTGGTGTGCAGATAGCTACTTTCCGAAAGTCTCCTCCTCTTAGACGGCTGGCTGTCCTGTACTGCTCAAGTGGCAGTTCATTGATAGCTTTAATGTGACTTTCCTGTCTCACGCTCTGGAACTGTTCATGGCTGTTTAAGGTCCAAGAGGGCTGGAGGGGACTGCTGGACCAGAGGGAGGACAGGTAATATGAGGCTGTGGAAGGCAGGGGTGTAAAAACACTGAAGGACCGAGCTGTTCAAGTGAGCGCACTGATTGACTGATGGTGCACCCATGTCTGACGCATGCATGCTCGATCTGTGTAACTGATTCAAGGCTCCGTGGAAACAGAGATGTGACCAGCCCAGCCATGCTTAACATGGCATGTTTAGTTACCAACAGCATCTGCCTCTGAAACTTGGACTGTAAGGAGCTGAAATGGGATGTTGGGACTGGCTCAGAAAATGGCCAAAAATAGGGACGTCCCACTGAAATCAGGACACTTGAAAGGTATGGGCAACAAACCTCTGGGCGAAACAAGTTAGCAAAAAGTGGAGGGAAAAGTGATCACTATGGTTCTCAAGGAAGGTGGTTGCAAAGATAAAGGCTAAAGGGGTGACATTTAGGAGGCACAAGGAGATGCAGATGGAAGAGGATGGGGAGGTCTACCAGGAAAAGCAAAGGGGACAGAGAAGGTGGTGAGGGTTGCAAAAGTGCAACCACAGGCAGGGATAGCCAAAAGGATAGTGTAGGAGGATATTAAGTGGGTTACACAAGGACTCCGACACAGTCTGTATTCTTCAAGATGAAATTCAGGTAGTTTTATTCATCTGGATCCAAACATAATAATTCCAGCAAAATAAAGTACATACAAGCGGACTTAACACGGCAATAAAATAAAAATAAACTGAGTTAAAGGAATGTCCGAGCAAAACAACCAACTTGGCAGTAGTATCCACATTAAACTAGAGCACTAGTTCTGGATGCTTACTTGTCACCATCCCAACCACTACTGACTCTTTGCTTGCTATTGATCCCTTTATATACATGAAACTGGGCTCTGATTGGCTGATTTATCCATCAATCAAGCTTCTTTATAGAATTCTTTCATAAACAGCTTATTTATAAATTTTAAATCCTCAGATATCCATTTTGATACTTCTCAAACTTATACAATGACTGTGAGCACAATAATACATGATTTATTGCCCATTTTAATATGTTCCAAAATAAGTCCCACCCCTCTCTATAAAGTCCAACACAAAGGCGGCTGGCTCCTATAGGAAAAGGCTTTCATATGAACACATTCACATTGGAAACCAGGTGAAATATTTTTGCCCATTTCACTCTCTTGTCAGGCTAATTCTGCACCTATTCTGGTTATATTCTGTTTAATATATTAGATATGGTCACAGAAGCAAAATAAGTGTGCTGGCTAGCTCAAAACACTAGCGTTTTAAAAACAGGAAGTAGAACAAAGGAAAACTGGCGTTTATACAGAACACACAGCCTCAACTAAAACTGGCTGTCTTTTGAAGCAGTAATCCTTTCTAGTGCTTAGCGCTAAAGAAATACATTTACTCCTTTAGTTTCAACTGGGAAATGCAGAGAATGAGTTTGTTTGGTAGTCGCGAGCGTTTTAGAACTCTTAGCGACAATCTGCGTTAGATGCAACACTCAAAAGATCGTCCTTGAAGATGAAAATACATTCAGAGGTACTTTTTAAGGTACCAAATTCGAGAATATATTTGTCCTGTGTACAAAAGTGATTTTACAGCTGGAATAAGCAGCTTTTAGTTAGGTTTACTTGGGCACTCTCAGAATGAACATTTAAAGGGCCAGGCGTCTCAATCTTTCAGCCCTAGGCAATACACACACCAGTAATGTCCTTATAGTAGCCAGAATAGAAGGGGGGGGAAATAAATGACAATACTTAAAATAAAAATAGCATAGGTGGCCAGTCTATGCAGACAAACAACACAGAACGACACAGACAAGACACAATAAGGAAGGGTTATTATTGGTTGCCATAACAACACTACTTCTGAGTTAGAGACCCTTTGACAGATAGCTAAAGGGAACACGACCTTTCTCAAATGAATACATAAAAAGAGGAAGACAAGCGAAGGGATTAAGAGGATAAAAATGGCAGGGGGAGTCTGTGCAGAGGAGGTCCAGGAAAAAGCAGATACAGTGGAAGGAGAGTGGGATGACCCACAAAGAAGCAGTAGGAGCACTGGGGAGAGGGAAGTGGACAGAAGTCCATTCACAGAGGAAAGTATCCTAAAAGGGATTGCAAATCTGAAAGTGGATAAGGCTATGGAGCCAGATGGAGTACATTGTGGGTTCTGGGGGAGCTCAGGGAGATACTGGCTGCACCTCTGACAGCCCTATTCAACAACTGACTGGAAACAGGAGTGGTTCCAGAGGACTGGAGGTGGGCAGATGTAATCCCACTTCATAAAAGCAGCAGCATGGAGGAAGCTGACAACTACAGGTTAGACAATATATTGTCAGTGGTGGGGAACTTAATGGAGACACAAGTAAAAGAAAGGCTAGTGGAGTATCCTGAATCCAGTGTATTACATGACCCAAGACAGCATGGATTCTCAGGGGAAGGTCATGACAGACAAAACTGATTGATTTCTTTGACTGGGTGACCAGGGAATTAGATCAGGATGTGGTGTGGATGTGGCCTTAGACTTCAGCACAGTCTTTGGCACCATTCCACATAAGAGGCTTATAAGGAAACTGGGCAGTATGGGGGTTGGACTCAAGGTTGTAAACTGGGTACTGAACTAGTTGATGGATAGGCAATAGAGGGTGGTGGTAAATGTCATACAGTCTAATCAGGGAAGAGTGAACAATGAGATACCTCAGGGCTCAGTTCTGGGACCAGTTCTCTGCAATATCTTCATGAGCGACACTGCAGAAGAGCTGGAAAGGAAGGCATGCTTCTTTGCAGCCAATACCAAAACCTGCACAAGGGTAGACTCTCGGGCATGGGGGGATAAGAGAATGTGTAGAGACCTGAGAAAACTTGAGGAGTGGTTGAGGGTATGACAATTGGGTTTCAATGCAAAAAAAAAAAACAAGATCATGCACCTAGGGCACAGAAACCAGAGGTCAGTGTATAAAATGTGGAATGGTACTGATGGTTACTAAACAGGAAAGGGATCTTGGGGTTATCACATCTGAGGATCTCAAGTTAGCAGAGCAATGCATCAAGGTAGTAGGCAGGGCCAGCAGGATGCTGGGATACACAGGAAGGGAAACCACCAGTAGATGACGAAAGGTGGTGTTACCACTTTACAGGATGTTGGTGCAACCCCACCTGGAGTGCTGTGACCACTTTTGGAGACCACATATCAGGAAGGACACAGATACAGACAGGGCAGAAGCTGTCCAGAGGAGGGCTACCAAAATTGTGAAGGAGCTGCAGCATAAGTCCTGTGTACACCCTGGAAGAGAGGAGGGAGAGGGAGACATGATAGAGACCTATAATTACCTCACGAGGGTGAATAAGGTACAAGAGGGAGTATTTTTCCGAAGAAAGGTGCATGAAAACTAGGGGGCATGCAATGAAGTTGGAAGGGGGAGGGATGTAAGGAAGTACTTCATCCCTGAAAGAGTGATTGAGACCTGGAACGGTATTCCAGCAGAGGTGGTGGGAACAAAAACAGTGGTGGGCTTCACACATGCACAGGATAGACACAAAGGGATTTTGGTAGTAAAATGGCGGGGGGCAACTGGAGATCAGGTAGAGTCTGCAGTGACAGTAATGGCAAGGATAAAATATTTATTTTATTTATTTGGTCTCAGATTACAAATACCTTTGAGTTATTGAACTCATTTACAAACGTTCCCACATTACATGAAAACAATATACAGTAACAGTATAAAACAGGAGAAACACTACAATTTCCGTTAGGTGAGTCATATGTGCAGTGGAGTTATACAGAGACTAGAGTATTTTTACAGATATGTAATTTGAATGAGCTATGTTATACAACAAAGTGGACATGTTTCAACATACTACCAATTTTGTAACTCATGGTCATAAAACATAGTATCAAGAGACAATATATAGGAGCGGGCAGCCAGAACTGGCCTTGTCAACATATGGGGGGGGGGAGGCAGAGGTGACTGGAGGGAAGAGAAGGGATGGAGAAGGATAAGAGATAGGAGGGTGGGTGTGGAGGAAGGTTATAGAGTGGGTGGGGTGAAAGGAATGGGGGTGACAAGTAAGTGCTGGCAAAAGTAAAAGACAGGTGCTGGTGAGAATACAAAGAAGGGAGGGTAGTGTGTTAGGGGAAGCAGTCACAGCTGCTTTCTCCAGAGAGGTGCTGCTGCAAATAGGAAGACTGGTTGGGCCAAGCGGTCCTCATCTGCTAACAAATTCTGTATTTCTTCATTTCTAAATACACTATATAACATTGAATGCTCAGTATATCAATTTAAGAGAAAGGAAAACAAACAAAAAAAAACTCTTACTATAACCCCAACTTAAATACTTGATGTTTCTGTAAATGTGTTTTGTGTAAATATTGATTTCTGTAATGTCAGTGTATGTAACAAATATTTGTTTTAATGCATACTTTTAAATAAAACTGAACTTGAACTAACTTAGATACTAGCCTTATACTAGCTCAGTTGGGGAGCTCAAGGTACAGCTAGGAAGGTCACAAGCAGCAAAGCTAAACATCAAGAAAATGACATAAGGAGCGACCTTTTCTACATGCTAGGGCCCCAATCAATTTCATTAATTCCACATCTACTGTTCAGAATGCCCCCCCCCCCGTTAGCAAAAGGCTGCAGTAAATTTCAAAGGAAAAAAATAAAAAAAATAAAAAATAACTACTTAAATTGCCTTATGAGGCTACCAAGCCTTTGGTATCATAGAAACATAGAAGTTGACAGCAGATAAGGACTGCAAGGCCCATCCAGTCTGCCCGTTTTTTTTTTTACCTTATAAATGTGCCATCAGCCTTTGCTCTGTCAGTGGCCTATCTATTCATACTCATCTGTATTGCTCCCTTATGCCTATCCCATGCCTGTTTGAATACCTACACTGTATTCATAGCCACCACTTCCTGAGGTAGACCGTTCCATGCATCCACCACCCTTTCTGTGAAAAATTATTTCCTCACATTCCCCCTTAATCGGCCTCCCTCTAATCTCATGCTGTGTCCTCTTGTCCTACTGTTTTTCTTATATTTAAACATGTTAGACTCTTTCACATTGTTAATGCCCTTAAGGTGTCTGAATGTTTCGATCATATCACCTCTCTCCCTCCTTTGCTCAAGGGTATACATATTGAGCTCCGTTAATCTGTCCTCATATGTCTTCTGATGCAGTCCCTGCACCATTTTGGTTGCCCTTCTCTGGACTGCCTCAATTTGGTTAATGTCCTTGTGAAGGTGTGGCCTCCAGTACTGCACGCAGTACTCCAGATGGGGCCTAACCAGTGTCTTGTAAAGAGGGATTATTACCTCCCTCTTACGACTTGTGATACCCCTACTAATACACCCTAACATCCCCCTAGCCTTACCTACTGCTTTAGAGGTGTGCTTGGATGATTTCAGGTCATCGGTGATAATGATGCCCAAGTCTCTTTCTTCCTTTGTGACTGCCAGCAACTCCCCTCCCAGCCTATAGGTGGCTTCAGGGTTTCTCTTCCCTATGTGCATGATCTTGCACTTCTCTGCATTAAATCTCAGTTGCCACTCTTCCTACCATTATGTTAGTTTATCCAGCTCTCTTCTCATTCTGCCCACCCCATCTGGATCATCTACTTTGTTGCAGGTCTTGGTGTCATCTGCAAACAGACAAGTCTTACCCTCTAGTTCATCTGCAATGTCACTAATGAAGATATTGAAGAGGACTGGCCCCAGGACTGAGCCCTGAGGTACCCTACTTGTGACTTGCATCTCTTCTGACTGTATACCATTTACCACCACTCTCTGTTTTCTGCCCGTCAACCAGTTTGCCACGCTGTTGACCAACATTTAGTGTAGGAAGATATCCATTTTATTATAAAATATTTTAGATATCTATTATCTTTTTTAAAAAAAAATTAGAATAGGCAGCACCTAAAAGCCAATGCTGATTAACTATACCACTGAAAAGTGAAGGCATAGGGACAAGGTAAAAACATTAACTAGTGAGTAATGCTGGTGTGTCTATGATCTTAATGAATTTCTGGTTTATACAGTCAAAATATAATACTGAAGGTGCCAGTATGAACATGAGATAGAGTTATCATTTTTGTGACTGGAAAAACAGAGGAACGGTAAGTCAGGACTCTGATACTGATAGGTGCTACTCTTAAGGGCAAGGTAAATTAAAGATATAATTATAAAAGGCAATAAATATATAACATGTACATGGAAACGTATTGTTGTTAATTGGGAAACAAAAAATGAAGTATTGGATTAATTATTAAATATATGTGATTTAAACAATATAAACCCACCCCTCCCTCTCTCCCCGTCTTTCAACCCTTCTTTTCCAACATCCCTCTTCCATACCCTGGTTGCAGCCTCGGATCCATACATGATTACGATACACTTCCCTTTTCTCCCCTCTCCCTGGGACCACAGTCCCCCGGCATAGGAGAGATACCCTATAATACACTCTGGTTAAATGTGTCCATCAGTAACTGAAACATTTGTGTAAATCAATATAATAATGATACCAAGACATAAAGGATTGAAGTTTACATAGCATATTGGAGCTATTTAAGTTATGAGGATCTGAATTAAAGGGAATGCGCCAACTTATGTATTTTTTCAGAGATGCCAACTGCACAAAAAACAAAAACTCCTGTTTTGAAAGCTTGATGTGGTGAAAAATGAAATCTGGAACCATTTAATATTTTTAAGGTGATTTTATTAGTATACTTCCTGAAAGAAATGGAAAAAATATTGGGTCTTGTGAGCTCAATAGTCCTTTAGATAAACCACATATAAATGTCTTAGAAAATTATGTAAAGAAAAATTTATTGATTTGTAATGCTTATTAAAAAAAATGGATGTGACATGTGTAGCCTGAAGAGAAGTGGTTACCCAGAAACACTGGTGGGAAAACTGTCACAATTTAGATTTGTTACTGTACCTTTTGAAACGGTGCACAGATTATATTACTATAAAAAATTTGGTGAGATGCGCATATTTCTAAATCCAACAGCTGTAAGCATAGTCATTATGGAAACCGGTCACTGCCTCAGAAGGATTTTTTATGTTTTCCTTGTAGGGGCCAGGGACTGAGCATTAACAACTAGGACCTTATGAACTACAGCTTCTCTCTCGAGTCCTCTGTGACTGTATATAACCCAGTAAGGTCAAGGATAACTGGCTCAGCAAAAAAAAAATCAAAGCTTAAGAAATCTCTAACATACACTGCAGAGAACTGAATCTCCCACTGTTGCATCCCTGCTCTGATGTCAGCTGCAGGGGAGTTCTGGGATTTGTAGTTACAGAAAATGTCAGCCTAGAAGTCAGTTGAATCAGTCTGATATAATCTATGACCCTGTATCAAACAGTAAGAAAATATAATTTGCACACAAAGTGCAAATTGGGACTACCCCCAAACCTGAGTGTGGGGCTCTTATTGTGGACCATTTCCCTTTAATACATGCAACGTTCCTCTCATAGCTTCCTTCTGTAGTTTGCATGGTGTCACTGATATTGGTAGATTATTCAGGCAAGCCTGGAAGTTCTTTTTAACTAGTCCTGTAGCACCAAGGACGACAGGGATTACCACTGTGTTTTTTTTTATACATTTGTTTTGTTTCTGATTGCATATTCTGGTATTTGATGATACTGTATCTCTCCATGCATAAGACACTGTAGACACATAGTAACTCTTGGTTTACAGTTACTACTAGGTTCTCTCATGTGATCATTACCTCTTCATTCTCTGTGATTCCTGTGTTTTAATGCTACCTGTATATTATAGTGTTTTCACAGTTTTTACTGGCTCAGTCTGGCAACATTACTGTCTTTGTGTACAGGCCTTCTGACACGAGTACCACACATCCTGCCAGTAGATAAAAACTATTTCTAACTCTGTAAAACAAAGCCTTCACTTATCCATTTTTCCTGTTTGCTTCTATGTAGTTGGTGAACCACATTCTGCATTGTCCACGGTCTTTGGCAGCCAGTATTACCCTCTCCTCGTGTAGCTTGAATTCTCTTTTTAACCACTCATGTTTCAGTTCTTGGTTAACATGGGGTTGCTGTAGATGACCCATGTATTTTCCACTGGCGTTATGGTCTCCATAGTTATCTTTCCTTTGTTCCATGTCTTTCTCTCCCCCGTGTGAACTCGCTGATGTTTTATCATATCACTCTTCTCAGCAAAACTCTTTTTACATTCTGTACATTCATATGGTCTCTCCCCTGTGTGAATTCGCCTATGTTTTATGAAGGTACTCACTTGTGTGAAACTCTTCTCACATTCAGAGCATTTATATGGTTTCACTCCAGAGTGAGTTCTCTTATGTGTTAACATGTGATCCCGCCGTGTAAAGCTCTTGTCACATTCAGCACATTTATATGGCCTCTCCCCCATGTGAATTCGTTGATGTATTATGAGTTTACTCTGTGCTGTAAAACTCTTGCCACATTCAGAACATTTATATGGTCTCTCACCCGTATGAATTCGCTGATGTGTTATGAGATTACTCTGTGCTGTAAACCTCTTGTCACATTTAGCACATTTATATGGTCTCTCCCCCGTGTGAGTTCGCTGATGTGTTAAGAGTTTACTCTTTGCTATAAAACTCTTGTCACAGTCAGAACACTTAAATGGTCTCTCCCCTGTGTGAATTCGCTGATGTGTTAAGAGATTACTCTGTGCTTTAAAACTCTTGTCACATTCAGCACATTTATATGGCCTCTCTCCTGTGTGAACTCGATGATGTCTTACCAGGCTACTCTGTGCCGAAAAGCTCTTGTTACATTCAGCACATTTATATGGTCTTTCCCCTGTGTGAATTCGCTGATGTGTTATGAAATTACTCTGCTCTGTAAAACTCCTGTCACATTCAGCACATTTATATGGTCTCTCCCCTGTATGAATTCGCTGATGTGGTATGAAGCTACTCTGATCCATAAAACTCTTGTCGCAATAAGCACATTTATATGGTCTCTCCCCTGTGTGAATTCGCTGATGTTTGATCAGACTACTACTCTGGACAAAACTCTTTTTACATTCGGCACATTCATATGGTCTCTCCCCCGTGTGAATTCGCTGATGGGCTATGAGGCTACTACGAGCTGTGAAACTCTTTTTGCATTCAACACATTTATATAGTTTCTCCACAGAGTAAATTTGTTGATGTGCTGCGAGGGTACTCTGTGATTTAAAACACTTGTTACAATGAGTGCATTTATATGATTTTTCCCCCCTTTGAATTTTCTGAGTTATAGTTTTATGCTGCTCTGTAAAACTCTTGTCAGTACATTTAACTGCATTTAGCTTGCTTAAACTCCCCTGATATTCGGTACATCTATACTGCATCTCTTCTTCATGGATCTGTTGTTTCACAGAAATGAGACGAAAGTCATGAAAAATCTTCCCACACTGACTATACTGATGGAGTTTCTCTGCTGTGTGGCACAGCTGGCATCTCCCAAGCGACAATGGCTGGCTCCGGCTTTCATGGCACGCGGTGTTCCTGCTGACTAAAAACAGATACTTTATTAGCATTTTCTTATGAGGAAACACATGTCTGATAGGATTTTCCTTAACCTTTATGAGAGCTACATCTGCATTGTTAAAATTTAACCACAGGGATTTTTTTTTTTTTTTAAACATTCACCTTTGGAAATACTTTTAAATGTCTTGTTTTTATACATAATATTTATAGAATGGGTCTGACCAATTCTGCCTCCTCATTTATTAGAATGTGGCCATGTGGGGTACATTGATGGATACTAAAGCATGACAAGAGGGCTATGCTAACTAAAAACAGTAACCAAACAAGACAAAAGATTATCATGTAATTCAAACCAAACCATGTGACAAATTCCCCTAGGAGAAAACTGTAAAATCACATTTTCAAAATGAAGGCAGTAGCCAGAGGCAAGCTGTACCTATGTTCAGAACAGACAGAGCAGGGAGGGTGGGTTGTTTTATATGCAGAGAGGGAATCAAGTTCACAGAGGTATAGGGCACCATGAAGAAAAGGAATGGTTAGAGGCGCTGTGAATCACCCTGGAGACAGGTTTCAAGGCTGCTATCCATACAGGGGTAGCGTACAGACCACCAGCACAGGGAGAGGAGTTGGGTAAGGCACTAGGGAAAGCAATAATCAGAATGTCAAGCAAGGAGAGAGTGCTGCTAGTTAAAATGACACCCCAAAATTCCACCAAAATATTATGTATATTTATGCAGTGATAGGAGCCTGCATTGGGACAATGATGATATAATGTTGGGGATACCTATACACTGCCATGAAAACTAATGATGTGTCTACTTGCAAACTGTAATGACTATTGCCACTTGGCCTGTTTTGCTGTGGTTTTGGAAAATCGCTGATTAGTCTAGACCTGATATTTTGGAAATTGCTATCACAAGCTTTTAGCAACAATATATGCAATGAGACAAGTTTTGTAACACTACTGTCTATGCAACTGTCTGACCTTTGGGAAAAGGGAAGTAGTCAGTGACTTGCTAACTGGCTAGGAGATTTTTTATCAAAGCAAGGCAATAACTAGATGTTTTGCAAATGGATCAACCCAATCAATTATGATGAGATAATAGAAAATACAGTCTCGGCAATTATGTAATTGTGTACAAGGCTCCATAAAATATCTGCTTGAACCCTGATCAGTAAGCTGAGCTAGCTAGCTACTCCAGTAGTAGAAGAGTGCCAGTGGCTGCAGTGGATCAGACCTATGGTCTCCCCTGAGATTAACAATCTAGGAGCCTGGTTGTCTGTTGTAAGTTACCTGATTTTTATTACGTCATAATAAAACTTTGGACTTTTAAGCTTGGTGTTGATGTTTGTTGGTCTGTCCAACTCGTGCTGTGGAGCAAGAGAGAGGTATAAAAAAAAGGAACTCTTTGTGTGGAAACACTTGACAGAGAACTGAGGTGCACAAATTCTGACACTTAAAAAGCAGCCTTGAATTGCATCATACAGTAGATTTCCCACTGTCCTTATGCATACGTAATAAATAAAAACTGGTGAGTGGTTAGTTAACAGTGTCACCATTTGTTATGCAGAGAGTTAAAAAGCAAGGACATTTTTGTCCTCTCCTATTCTGTCATCTCTCTGTCTGTCTATCTGTCTGACTGCAGAATCAAATTTTTAACATGGCACTGTATGACTTGGCCAATCCAGTGGTTCCATAATTTCTGCTTCTTGTTTCTATTCTTCCTTTCACTTCACAGTGGTTAAAAAAAAAAGTGTGAATATTTGTGGGAACTGGGATCCTTTGGTTGCAAATGTATATAAATGTTCTTATTGAAATGATTGCAGAACGTCATTTGGGTTAATCAGAGAAATATATTTGTCAGTCTGGAGTGCAGGAAAGTGACCTCGAGATGCATTTTGACCTCAGTAAGCCTGTCCACAGAACTGCAAGCAGAAGATCAGCCCTAGGACATGATGTTTAATTAAGGAATAAGGCACGACAAGGTGTGTGTTATCGTGTAAAACGTCACTCCCGGGGTGGGTTGAAGCACGAGGCGAAGCAGAGTGCTTCCACCACCAGGGTAACGTTATCCGATAACACCTATGAGATGCTATTGCAATTATACAATGGCTTCGATGTTATACAAAACAAAAATAAAATTAAAAATGTTTTTAGTAGATTTTTAGTGAGGCAGTATATCTTTGTTTCTGAAAAAAAAAATCCACATCATCCAAAAAATCAACGCAGTGCTGTTATTGTGCAATATCATCGCTGTCTCAGGCACACACTGACCAATCAAGAGTCCAGGACATTTTCTTGCCATTGTATAATTTTGCTTTACCACTCTGATTACAGGAAAGCACGTAAACCAGCTGCACTTTATATTAACAGCTGTGTGTCTTAGTATCCCTTCTTTTCTTTAGTTTTTTTTCTTTTTTTTGAGACAAGATAACAAATGACTGAGGAGTCTACTCGGACTATGGGGCTGCCAGACACCACTGAGTCAGACCAAGGAACTAATTTTACAGGTCAGGTTATGCAGAATTGTTTAGCTCTTTTAGGGGTTAAGCAGAAATATCATATCCCATACCACCCTCAGTCATTAGGATAGGTGGAGACAGCAAACAGGATCATAAAACCAATGTTAAGAATGTATGAAGCAATTAATGGGAAAGACAGGGATCTCAAGTTGCCCCAGTGTTTATGGCAATGAAGGCTACTCCAAACACCTCAACTGGGGTTACACTGTTTGAGGCAAGGACAGGGGAGACCAATGTGGACACCCTTTCACCTGTAATATGACGGGTTGGGAACTGTCATCTGTATCTGTTCTGAAAGAAATTTGCAAGCCATTAACACATTTGTGTCCTCCAATCTGGGTAGAGCCCAGAAGCTACAAAGACTGAATTTTTTTTAATAACAATTTTATTGATTTTCATAAAAGTACAGTTATGTAAGAACTTACCGTAACAGTAGATCTTCGAGAGAGGTTCCTTAAGTAGATCATCACATATAGGACTGGCACCACTTGGCTTCGGGCCGCACAGCAGACTTTTCTAGCAATCCCTGATGGGGGACCACCCACCCGACGTCACTTGACTGACTTCAACGTGACTGTATCTAGTGGGCGGTCCCCATGTCCGCCCTCCAGTTCTCCCGCCGGAGCCAGGAAGAGGCCTGACAGCAGGAGCGAACAAGATTTGGAGACCCTGTAAAACATAAAATGAGGGGAAGGAGGGAGGGAAAAATATGACCTACTGAAGGAACCTCTCTCGAAAATCTACTGTTATGGCAAGTTCTTACGTAACTGTACTATCTTACTTTGAGAGGGTTCCTTCAGTAGGTCATCACATATAGGACAGAGTACCAAGCAGTCCCTCTGAGGAGACACCGAGAGAAACTAGGGAGGCAGAAAACAAACTCCCATGGAAAAAAACTGAAGTCCGAAAAGGACCCAGTCTAGGACAGAAGGCACTGCAGGATGGCTAGGCCAAAGCCAGCCCTCCGCCTAGAAGCAATGTCCAGACTACAGTGTTTGGCAAAGGTATTGACAGAACTCCAAGTAGTGTCAGCACAAATGTCAGCCGCGGAAACATTCCGAAGGAAGGCCGTGGAAGCTGCCATGCCCCTAGTAGAATGACCTCTGATGGAACCCGGCAAAGGTTTATCATATTTCTGATAACAGAATTGGATGCAGTTGCCCAGCCATTTGGAAAGGCCCTGATTAGAAACCGGTTTGCCCTTCGATCTCGGGGTGAAAGAGACAAACAACTGGTTGCAAGACCAAAACTCCTTAGTCTGGTGTGTATAACACCGGAGAATCCAATGGACACCCATCATGTGAAGGAGTGCCTCACCTCTGTTAGAGGGAGACGGGTAATAAACCGGAAGCTCAACCAACTGGTTCAGCGTGGCTTCCGACACCACCTTTGGGGGGAACCTCGGATGGGTTCTAAGGACCGCCCAGTCCCAATGGAAAATCAAGTAAAGCTCCTTGCAGACTAGAGTGTGAAGCTCCGAAATCCTTCGGGCTGACGTGATGGCCACCAGAAAAAGTGCCTTCCAAGACAGGAAGCGCAGATCACAGCTCATAGCTGGCTCGAAAGGAGGAAGGCTGAGCTTTTCCAGGACAAAGTTCAAGTCCCTAGGTGGAGTTGGGCTGCGGATGGGGGGTTTCAGATGGAGAATCCCTTTCAGAAAGGTTTTAGAGACATCCAACTGAGCCACAGGTTTACCATCCACTAGCTCGTGGTACACTGAAATAGCTGATAGATGAACCTTTAAGGAAGAGTAGGACAGACTGGAGTCTGACAAATGAAGGAGGTATTCCATGACTTGCGGGGCCAAGCAAGAGAAGGGGTTCCAGCCCTTTGCTGTCGCCCATATGGAAAACCGCTTCCACTTCATAGCGTAAGTGGAACGGGTAGAAGGTTTCCTGGCCTCAATCAGGACCTGTGTAACCCGAGGGGAAACCCCGAAACGTGAAATTGCTATGTTTGTGGGAGCCATGCATAAAGATGCAGGGTCCTGATCCCCGGGTGAACCAGATGGCCTTGATCCTGAGTAAGGAGGTTGTGAGTCACTGGAAGTGGAACCAGTGGTTCCCTAGAGAGCTGCTGAAGCAGCGGGAACCAGATCTGTCTCAGCCAGAGAGGGACGATGAGGATCATCCTCACCCTCTCTGCCTGAAGCTTAAGAAGAACCCTCTGCAGAATGGGAAATGGAGAGAAAGCATGCAAAACTTTCCCTGTCCAAGACAGAGACAATGCGTCACTCCAGAAAGCACCATGCTCTGGAACGAGCAAGCAAAACTTGGGAAGTTTTGTGTTGGATTGGGAAGTGAAGAGGTCAATTTCCAGACGCCCCCAAATATCGGAAGATGGAATCCACCACTTCCTGATGCAGTTCCCACTCATGAGCTAGGGACCGAGATCTGCTGAGACTGCCCGCCAAGATGTTTAGAACGCCCGGCACATGCATGACCACTAAGGCCAGATGGTGCTGGACTGCCCAGTTCCACACCCTGGTCACCTCCCTCCAGAGAGGGTACGACCGGGTTCCTCCTTGCTTGTTGATGTACCAAACCACCGACATATTGTCCGTTTGGATCAGCAGTGTTGCCTTCGGAAGGAGGGTCTGAAAGGCCTGTAAGGCATACAGGATCACCCTGAGCTCCAGAACATTGATGTGGAGAGAACTCTCCAAGCCGAACCAAAGTCCCTGAGCTTGATGTTCCCCAAAGTAAGCAGCCCACCACATGTTCGAGGCATCCGTGGGGAGGGTAGCTGCTGGTGCAGGGTTACAAAAAGGAAGTCCCAAGGAAAGATTGCGGGAATCCATCCACCATTGCAAATCCTTCTGAACCGCTGAGGAGATGAGGACCAGATGGTCCAGATCATCCAGAAGCTGGTCCCACTGCACTCGCAAGGACCACTGAGTGATCCTCATGTGGAGCCTTGTTAGGGTAATGGCAGTGATGGAGGCTGCCATCAGGCCCAAAAGGCGCAGGACTTTCTGGGCCGGGATAGTCCTGGAGAAAGCCACTTTGGAGGCCTGATGGATAAGGGTCTCCACCCTGTCTGGAGGGAGGAAGGCTCTGCACTGAATTGTATCCAGGAATGCTCCGATGAACTGGAGTTTCTGGGCAGGGATAAGAGATGACTTGGGCACGCTGACCGTGATCCCTAAATGACTGAACAAGTCCAGTGTAAAGGAAAGAGCCTCCAACAAGAAATCCCTGGCTGGGGCTGCAATCAGCCAGTCATCCAGGTAAGGGAATACTGCAATACCCCTGCAGCACAGGGACGCCGCGACCACCACCAGGTACTTGGTAAAAACCTGAGGTGCCGAAGACAAACCAAAGGGGAGCGCCCGAAACTGGAAGTGTTCCCCTTGGAAACGTAAACGCAGGAATCGGCGGTGGCTGGGGAAAATAGGGATATGTAGGTAGGCATCCTGCATATCCAGGGTGCAGAGCCAGTGGTTCTCTATGAGGAGAGAAAGGAGGCTCTGGAGAGTCAGCATTTGAAATTTTTTGTACTCGACAAACTGGTTGATCTGACTCAGGTCGAGTATGGGTCGGAAGTCCCCGGTCTTTTCTGGAGCCAAGAAAAAATGGGAGTAGAATCCCTTTCCCCTGAAGGGATGTGCTCGATCGCTTCTTTGAGCAAGAGCGAATTTACCTCCTCGCGAATGAGAAGTGCCTGGTCCTGAGAGTATGAGGACTTTTGCGGAGGATTTCCCAGGGGAATCTCCAGGAGCTCTATGGTGTGCCTGATGGACACTAGTTGCAGGACCCACTCGTCGGAGGTAATCACCCTCCACTCCTGCACATGGCGGGCGAACCTCCCCCCACCTGCTCTACATCGCAAGACTGAGGAAGCAGTCGGGCCGGGATGTCAAGAAGTGGCGTGACGTTCAGGGGGAGGGCTTCCTGAACGTCTCTGATTCTTGGAGGCAGGAGGGGTGGTTGTACCCGTGGCCTTACGCTTCCCTTGGCGGCGCACCTGAGCGTTCTTCCTCTACCTCCAGGTCCTTTGCTGCTGCTGTTGTTGAGTGCCCAATTGGTACATAGATCTAACAGACTGCAGAGCAACTCCTTTATCCTGTAGGTCCGTTATGATATCTTTGGGGTCCCCTCCAAAAGGGACAGAGCCCCTGAAAGGGGCGTCCTGAATCGCCGACTGGACCTCATAAGCGAGGTCCAAAAGGTGAAGCCAGAAGTGCCGTCTAAGGGCAACGTCAGTTGCTGAGGTATGGGCCACAGCATCGACAGAATCGTAAGTGGCCCACAGAGTGTGCCTACAGGAGATCTTGGAGAGGCAGAGATCCTTGGCAAGTTCCTCCTTGAGAGGTGAAGGTTCCATGGATTGGACCTTCATCTCCAACCTGGCCATAGTCACTTTTTGGTGGGACACCATATGGGCCACGTAACTGAGGGAAAGAAGGGTGAACATGGCCGAGGAGTAGACCTTTTTCCTGAACAGGTCCATCTGCCTCGACTCCTTGTCCGGAGGAGGAGTAGTGCTCATGTGCTTAGGAACAGAGGAGCGATCATGAGTCGCTGAAATGACTACAGAGTCAGCCTTAGGATGAGACTTTAAGAAAGGAGCATCCTTCGGCGTCCGGTAGAGTCTGTCCGCTCGTTTGGGGTACAGCCGGAATAGACTGAGGCATCTGCCAGATGGTTGTGGTGAGGTCTTGATGGGGGCCCATCGACAGGGGAACTGGGATAGGAGACAAAGACTCCAAATCCAGGTGCTCCGCGAGTCTCTGTCTCATCGGGTCCTGTTCCTCCAACTTCCATATGAAGTAGTATCTCAAGGCCCTCAAGAAGTCCGAGAAGGAAGGGTATTCCGGTGGTGACTTCGGTGAGGTCTTGCCTTCCGGTTCCTCGGGGTCCTCCAGGATCTCCTCTTCTGAGGAATCTTCCCTCCCATCTGAGCTGTCATCATCTGCCCCCTCAACAGGATGACGAGAAAAATCCGGAAAGGAAACATCCTGTCGAGTCTTCTCCGAGATGTGGACAGTCAGAAGCGAGCTGCTCAGGGAAGGGGAACTAGGAAGCTGCGGTTGTGGGAGTCTAGTTTCCAGGTCCGAAATCAGCTCTGACCTAGCCACCTGCCACCAAGACTGTATTAGGGTCTTGAAATCCGGAACAACTGGGGGGGGGGGCTGGCTGAGGCTCAGGGGGAGGAAGAAGAGGAGGAAGAGGAAGGGCGACCGGTGGGGGATAATAACCCTGAGGTCCCATATAGTGGGAATAGGGGTTAAATCCCGGGTAGAACTGTCCCATGTGACTCCAATCGGGAGTGGAACCCGCCGGGTAAGGATCCCTAGGATACCCATAAGGGTAATGGGGGACAGTTCAGGGTTGGGTGTAAACTCCCGTCATCAGTCCTGACATTGGGGGAATCCATGTTGGACCCGCCGTGGTATAGATCAGAGGAGGGTCCGGTGTCGGGACAGTCCATGTCAGAGGAACTGACGTCGGCATCGGCGCTACCCAATCTGGCGCTGGAAGGCGATCCGGCATCGGAGGGGCCGGCGTCGGCACCAGATGAAGGGGCTCTGACGTCAGAGTCGGGTCTGGTGTTGGGGCCAAAGATGGAGGCCGGACAGCCGGTCCCGGCAGAGGGACTGTCATCAGGATGGTCGGCGCCTGGGAAGGGGCCAGCAGTCCAGCATCAGGCTGCGGAGGGGCCTCCATTAAAAGGCCATCCAGCAGAGGAGGAGTCTCCAGCACCTGGAGCCCGGCAGGGAAGCGCGGAGAGGAACCCAAGGTATCCACAAGTTCAAGGGCATCTCCATCGCCATCGCTGGACGTGTCCATGGGAAAATGCAAGGACACGGACAAAGCAAGAGGGGGAGAGAGAGGGGCCTTCTCCCTCTGGTCCCACTGGACGTCAGGTGTGGCGCCGTTAGGCTCCAACGGTGGAACCGAGCCTGTGCAGTCATCAGAAATGGCCGACTTAGCGGGCGGGGTTGGGCGGTCAGGGGTAGAACCTCTGGTCGACTTATCGACCAGAGCCGGGCAACTGCCCCCAGCTGGGGGAGCCAACTTACCAGCCGCCGCGCGGTCTCCGGAGGACCCATAGGCCAACTTACCGGCTGAGGTGGTGTGGTCACCCAAGGAGCCGACGATCAACTTATCTGCCAGAGATTTGTCCGACTTACTGTCCGGTTTCCTGGGCGGCAGCTGGGCCTTTCTCATTGAGGGCCTGATGTCGTCCACAGAACGAGCTCGCTCCCTAGACTTCTCCTTGTGTTTTTTCGAAGGGAAAGATTTTTCAGATGAGTCCCTAAGCTGATCCATCTTTTCCTCTAGTGAAACTAGGCGGGCTTTGAGCAGGTGGGCCTCCAAATCCTGCTGTCTCCTTTTTTTCATGGCCTGGTTGAAGGACTGGCACTCAGGGCAAGAGGAGACTGGATGGTCTGGGCCTAGGCAGATGATGCACTTCGGATGTCCGTCTTTGTGCGGGATCTGGGTGCCACACGATGAGCACTTCTTCTTAGGAGAAGACATCAAAAAGAACAGTAGTTGTAAAAGAATAAAGTAGCGAGGAATTACCACGCGACAAACTTTCTCGACGATCGCATATGGAAGTCTGCGGAGCGACTGACACGAGGCGATGGCAGGCAAGAACTGGAGGGCGGCCCAACGCTAGGTGGCGCCAATCCTATATGTGATGACCTACTGAAGGAACCCTCTCGAAGTAAGATCTATATCAACAAGAAGGGAAATAAAAGCACCATCATGTGTACATATCATAAATAACTAGGTCAATGTGCAATTATATAAAATTAGAGGTATCACATACGTCTTATACGATTAAGCCTTAATAACCAAAATATAGCTCCATAAATACTCAGTGACCTCCAAGAGTATTATAATTAAGCCAGAGGTAAATAAGAGGGAAAAGAAGTAAAGTCCTAGAACTTAAATTAACCTAAAAAGAGAGCGGTAAGAAATAGAGAAAAGAGAAAAAAAGAAAGACGGGTTGTAGAATATACAGGTACAATGCTAGCAATCCAAGCATACCTACATATAGAGCAATTTGACATTTCAATCTCTTATGTCCCATCTCACTAGGAAGGTGATAAGGATTAGCCTACATTATATTATACCCAAACAGACATTTTCCATATCGGTATCGAGAATGTTGAACAATACCTCCCCAGGGATTTCATTTGTTCCCTCTGTGCCTGAAAGTCAAAGAATGGTAACCACTGGGCCTTAAATTTTTCCTTTCTTAGCCTTACTCTGGCTGTGAGTTCTCCCATCTCCAAGAAGTCTAGGCAGTTTGTGTACCAGGCATCTGTTAAAGGGGCAGTCGGGGACATCCAATTTTGTGTAATTGCTTTAAGTGCAGCCGTTACCACAATATTAAACAAGCTGCACTGGGATTAATATTCAATTACCCTGGAGAAGTCCCCTTACACCCAATATACAGGGTCCCTGGGGATATCCACCCCAAAAAATCAAGCCCACCAGGGCCACAACTTGAGTCCAGTATGGCTGAATTTTGGGGCATGTCCAAAACACATGCGTGTGGGTACCGCGCTCTTCACATTCCCTCCAGCATAAATCTGAAAAGTGTTGACCAAAATGTTTGTGATTACAGGGGTACGGAAATATCAGGCAGCCACTTTCCACTGGAACTCATGCCATTTGTATGAGGCAGTCGTAGAGTGAATAGATGCCCAGATCGTGGCCCAGGCTGAGTCATCCAATACCCTCCCAAGTTCCGAGCCCCAGGCCTGCTTGACATTTTCCAAAGGAACCAACTCCAGGTCCAAAAACTGTCTGACCAGTCTGGAAACCCGACCATGGGATCGCTGGTTCCCCACCTCAAATACTATAGAGTGCACAAGGGGGTTATTGTTATCCATAATAGTTCCCGACCCTTGACAGGTTTTATCTTGTAAAAAGAGTCCAAGCTGTAAGTATCTATACAAATCACTATTAGGAAGCTTATATTCCCAGGCCAATTCTGGGAAAGATTTAATATTGGAATCTGTGTACATCTGACCCAGCCTAATCAAGCCTTCTTTCCCCCATCTCCTGAATCCCTGGTCCCAGGTAAGGGGCATAAAATCTAAACATGCCTTGATCGGTGATTGAGGACCCAGATTCAATCCAAGGGAAAATTTCTTATTTAATTCTAGCCAGGAGGAGATAATCACCTTAGACCACTGATTATTCACTAGTAAGTTCTGAATTCCCCCTTTATCCATGAACATCAAGTCCCGAATGTCACCTCTAGAAGATTCTGGCCTCTTCAACTCCACTCATAAAGGAGGTTCTGATCCACTCATGATAGCTAGCAGGGGAAGAATTTGCACAGCCCAGTAATATTTTTTAAAATCAGGTAAACCCAGTCCCCCCTTCCCCCGAAGCAGGGCATTCCACTTCATTCTGGGTAGTCTGCCCGCCCAAACAAATCCCCTCAGAGCAGATCTAAGAGAGCGCCAGAAGCCCAAAGAGGGCTTAAGGGGTAGGGACTGAAACAAAAATAAAAAGTGTGGGAGTACATTCATCTTTATGCAATCTATTCTCCCGAACAAGGGAGAGGCAGCTCTCCCCACCTCTTCAAATCCTCTTGTACCACCCCCAAAGAAGTTTCCCGAGATTAAAATCGTATAATTTTGATAAGTCTCTGGGGATCCAAATCCCAAGATATTTAATACCTCCTTTTGCCCATTTGTAGTTACCTATCGACGGAAGTTCTCCCATCGGGTTTTTCCCAATAACTAAAAGCTTGGTTTTAGTATCATTATCTTTAAAACCAGACGCTTTACCAAACTGATCTAACAAGGTATTAATATAAGACATCTGGCCCATTGGATCAGTGATAAATAGCAGAGTGTCATCTGCATACAGCAACACTTTGACTTCGACCCCCTGCACTTGTATACCCTTGTAATCCATAGACTGCCTTGTCAGAGCCGCAAGAGGCTCCATACATAAGGCAAAGAGCAGGGACGACAAAGGGCACCCCTGTCTAGTTCCCCTTTCTATATTTATCTTCCGTGATGTAACCCCATTTACCCGAACAGTCGCCTTAGGGTCCCTATATAAAGTTGCAATCCACTTTCTAAATTTGCCCCCAAATCCAAATCTATCTAAAGTGTGATCCAGGAAAATCCAGTTCAGGCGACTGAACACCTTCTCGGCGTCTAAGGCCATCACCGCTATAAGTGTATCAGACGGGAATGCCCCTAAGGCAGACAAAACATTCAACTAAAGTGTTGTCCTGGATATGTCAACCCGGTATAAAACCCATCTGGCCTCTGTGAACCAACTTAGGGATACACTCCTGGAGTCGCACACTCAGGACCTTTGCAAAGACCTTTGCGTCTTGACTATTAATGAAATTGGGTGGTAGCTCCCACACACTGTGGGATCTTCGCCTGATTTCGGGATAAGAGTAATTACCGCTTCTCCCCATGAATCTGGGGATTCTCCCTCCTCATGGGCTACATTACAAACCCCAGTTAAAACCATTGTTATTTCTGATAGGAAGTGCTGATAAAATTCAGCCACAAATCCATCGGGACCCAGGGCCTTCCCTCTGTTGAGATTTTTAATAACCCATGTAACTTCCAATTCAGAGAAGGGGGCCTCCAGTCTCTGACACTGCATGGCGTCCAACTTGGGCAAAACCACTTTTTCTAAAATATTCTGCACATCCCCAATGTGATCTTCACCCTTTTCCTGAGTATATAACTCAGTGTAATATTTACAAAAACTGTCTGCAATTTGTAGGGGATCTGAAGACAGTACCTGAGAACCTGGCTTTTTAATTGAGGGGATATATCTGTCCGCCTCTTGCTTTCGCAACCTGAGTGCTAAGAGACGACTAGCTCCCCCCCCCATAATATCTTTGTTTAGTGAACCTCAAAGAATTTTCTGTTTTCTTTGACATCTCCTTATTATATCTATCTCTAGCTTCCTTCAATTTGACCAGGGTGGATGGGTTCCTCATTTGTTTATGTTCCGCCTCAAGAGTAGCAATATCAGCCAATAATCTCTCTACCCTCTCCTGTTTACATTTATATTTATATGAAGCGTAACTAATAATCTGGCCCCGAAGGACAGCTTTCAGGCCATCCCAGATAAATCTAATATGAGTGTCTTCTTCCCTATTCTCTTGTAAATATCTCTGAATGGCTTCCTTAGTTTGGTCAACAAATACCCTGTCGTTAAGTAACCAAGGGTCGATTCTTCATGACCCTTTGGCTTTCATCCCCTCCAAATTCACTTTGGTGCCAATCATGGTGTGATCAGAAAAAGTGAATGGATGTATGGTTAAATCTGTTAGGTTTGGAGCATCAACCAATCAAGTATAGAATCTGTTCAACCTGGAGTAGGATCCGGCAGAGTCCGAGAAAAAGGTACAATCCTTTGCAGCCAAATGTCTTAAGTCTCCAAGGGTCTACCCAGCCTCCCTCAGACATTAGGGTTCTTAAAAGTCTGGAGAATGCCACCCTTCCCCCCTTCCTCGATGAGCTTTTATCCAAGAGCGCATTCTCAACACAGTTCCAATCACCAACCATGACTATCCTGTCTGAGGGAAGGGAATCAATCAAGGAGAAAAACTGTCTAAGAAATGTCCCTGAAGAGGGGGTAGGGGCATAAACAGCTGTTAGGTGGAGAATATGTCCCATGTATTCCCCTGAGACTATCACCAAGTGCCCAGTCCCCACTGTTTGCACTTTCTGAACCTTAAATGCTAAGCCCTTGCATATTAAGATAGCCACTCCTGCCTTGGAGGCCTCCGGGTGTGAGTCTGAACGAATACCCCCCCCCACATGATCTCCTTAGCTTTAAGTGCTCTATCTGAGGCAGCTTTGTCTCCTGGAGACAGGCCACATCATACTTTAGACGGTCTAGCTCTTGGAGAACTCTGGCTTGCTTAACCACCCCATTAATCCCCTTGACATTAATAGAAATTAACTTAAGTGAAGCCATGAGAAGGGATAATCTGGAGATCAGCACCCATATGTTCGATAGTCCCTAACAATACGTTCCTTAATATTGCTCTAAATACACTTAAGCATTCACCTGTAAGGAGAGAAAGCAGTACATCAAGATAAAAACACAAAATTAGAGATGCCCAACAAACATTGCAGATATTATAACAAAACATTACCCTGTAAGCTGGGTTAACTACACCCAGCCAGACCCAAACAGGGGTCTTAATAATATAAACAAGTAATATAATAATAAAAAAAAAAAAAACAAGATACCAGTTAAAGCACTAAGTACCTGTAAGCTCAGTTAGAGCTTTAAGTCTGAGGCCATGAGTGGAAAGCCTCAGAGGGCTAGGGGCCAACACCTTAGTCTAGTAGGAGAGAAGCGCTTGTTTGCGCTAAGAGTAGCTCCCCTGAGGCCTAGAAGATCTGGCCCTCTCCTTGCTAGGTTAAATCCAGTGCAGAGAGTGGACGGAGTGGTACACCCCGGGCAAGAAAAAAAAAATGAAAATATATGTTGCTCGCCCTGTGCAATAAGAACCTAGTTCAAGCACTGTTTATATCAAGTATTCCTTTATGCAGATATTTAATGATTTAATTATGCCCCCATCATGCCCTTGGTGCCTTGCCCTGGCCACAGCCTTCGGGAGCAGAGGACAATGGTACCTCATTTACCTGGCCATGAACCTGCAAGTTTATCTGACGGTCCAGGCTGAACTCCCCAAAAGGTAAACCTATAATTGCTAAGGCAGAATATTCAAAACTGTAACAGATGCAAATATCCCCATACCCCCATAACTTTTACAGCTACTTCTTCTTTATCTTATTATTCTGCCCCTCCTACATTAAAACATTTATCCAATACCAAACTAAGCTAACAGTATAGGAGCAAGAGAGGAGCACCCCCTTCACCTTATAGTAGCAGTGCCTTGAATTTTAAAATCACTAGTTAAGCAATAAGTGACAGTGACTATGCTAACCATTATACCTCCGTTTTGAAATTGGTCATGAGTAGATGGCACTTTCATAAGTTAAAGTCAGCTAAACACTCTAGATAATGAGGATAAAAGCTTAGCTTGAGTCCAGTTTCAGTGTAGCTGCATACGCTATGAGAGATATGCAGCTTATCCGTAGGGGGAAGAGCACTGATGGTGCACTACCTGGAAGGTTCCCCTTAAAGGTGTCCCACAAAAAACAGCAACCTATAACTGGAAGGGCTGGCTCTCCGACCCGCTAACAACTTCAGTCTGGAGCAACTAGCTGGATTCGCTATGCAGTCCCGGTCATAAATCTGTGTCAGATTCAATTCAAACAGTCCAACAGGAAAAACCCCACCCAGGAGGAGAAGCCTCTCGACCCCTGAGCCACTCAGGGCAAAGGTCCCCAGATCAAACAAGGTAGGAAAAACAAATCGAAAAACTCCAAGTCCAGGACAAAAGCTCATGTTTTCCTGACTTGCAGACATTTAGCCATATCAGCATGCAAGGGAAGGAGGGCTTCATTTCTCTCTTTTCCTGCCTGCCGCCTGGAGCCAAGGGCAACTGACCAGAGCAGAGCCTCGATTTCCCTTTCCGCTTGTTCTTCTTTGGTATCTGGTGTGGGGATACCCTGAGCTTCTAGATAGGGAGTAGCCTAGAGAAGGGAGTCAAAGATTCTTGTACCCTCCTTATCCTGGACCCACAGTTTAGCAGGGTATCTAAGGTAGGCCTTATAACCCTTGTCTTGCAACGCCTTTACCACTACCATAACTTGCTTACGATTGGCTAACATCTGTGGAGGAAAATTCTGGTCTACGTAACTCCTCTGGCCATCTAAGTTAAGATCTTTCTTTGCCTACGCCATCCTAAGGATGTTTTCTTTTGTGGGGTAGCATAGAAATGTAACAGTTATCGACCTGGGGGGAGAACCTTGCTTGGGCTTGGGGGCAATTGCTCTGTGTGCCCTCTTGATCTCAGTATTAAAGCCCTCCCCCAGATCCAACTCAGATTTAAGCCAGGTATCTATGCAATCTTCCACTGAAGGGGGTTCCACTCCCTCAGCAATGCCAAAAATGCATACATTACTGCGTCAAGCTCTCACTTTGGCATCTTCTGCCCGCATGGTCAGTTCTTTCTTGTGTCTGTGTAAATACACCAAGGATCTCCTGAAGGCCATATGCTCTGATTGGAGGCCCTCCACATGGTTTTCCACAGATGCTGTACGTGCTTCCAGCTTTTTGAAATCTTTATGGATGCCTGAAATCCGTGCATCTATGTGGTGAAGAATTCTGAGCATCCTACGCCCATCTGCTTTTGTGAAGATTGAAGCGTCTTCCGATCCCAAGCCCTCTGATTCCTCGCCCGACGCTGTGAAAATGGAGGAGCGGGACAGGGCCGAGCTGGGAGGCCACGAGATACTGCATTCGGCGGTTTGGCTATTAACATCCCTGGGAGGTTTTTTTTTTGTGCACCCCACGGTGACTATATACAGTACCTACAAGCCTTGCCTATGACAAAATCAGCCCGTAGAACCACGCAATGGTGATCGATTTTAACAATGCTAATGCCCGAAGTGCAGGAGCTCTGTTTTTAGCTGCCGTTTTTCGCGTGACATCACCATAAGTCCACAAAGACTGAATTTTGATGCTAAAGTCACTCCTTTAGAGTATCAGTTGGGAGATAGTGTCATGATTCTGGACTATCAATCCCCTGACCATGCCCTATATCAATTCTGGAGGGGGCCATTTGCAGTGACAGACTAAACTGCCCCCAGCTGTCATAAAGGTTCGAATTTATTTATTTAGTTAGTTTTTGTTCACTGTGTAAGGTGTGCTAGAGAAACATTTGCCTGTTTTCAGGCATGAGCCAGGAGAATACAACCATTTACATACAGATTCCATGACAAAAGCATCAAACATTGGTATACAGTGGTAGTCATGGAAAAGTTTTGCAGTACTGAGGTATACCTGGGCAGAATGAGGCAGGATCACATTACAGTTAATGCAAATCACCTCAGTGGTACCTCGGTGGTTCCTCGAGATACCTCGAGGTAGGACATTTTTCGACAACTACCACTGTACATAGAACATTATGAGAATATTAGTGTACATATACCTGAGAATTCCGGGACACTAATATCAGTATTGGTGTCTACAAACATAACCTAAGTGTACACCAGCATATAGGAAGCAACATAATAGGTCACATAACAGGTCGATAATGACCATTATCATATAGGAGGCCAAAGCTACTACATGCCATAGCCTGAACAGCAGAGGGCTAGGCAGCTTGTGCTAGGGAAGGATGATTGGTCAAAAATGCCGATTCTGTAGCCTAGGCAAATTACGAAGTGATAAGTAATATTAAGGCTTAGGTAACAGATAGATAGAAGGGCCACTGTTTTGAAGCCTAGGGGCAGGAGCAGGCATACTATTGTAGTAGGTGATTTCGGAACTGTTGTTTGGAATACATGTGCAGATGTACATGTCTGATATTAGTTGGGACAGTATTCCACTGTTTCGGGGCAGATATGGCAAATGCTGCCTCTCCGAGCTTGATCTTCATCCTAGGGGTAATAAGCGAGTCATGGTCTATGGACCAAAGAAGGTGAGCAATTCTATAGGGCACTAAGTAGGACGCTAGAGATGATGTGGAGTGGTTATTTAGGACACTATAAATGACACCCCCAAGGGCAAGGGTCACGTTGACCAGCGGGGGGAGGGGGCAACCATCCCAGTTTGGAATATAATGTACAGTGGTGGACAAGTTGATTACTGGATAGGGCAAAATGACAGCCATTGTTAGAAGCAACATCCTATTTGTGCAGAATATGGTTAGAGATTTTTGAGAAGCTAGGACGGACATAGGTAAGCTTGGGAAGTAAGATTCTCCTGGCTACAGACACTCGGGCAGATGGGGTGAAGTTATGACTGACATGACAGGCTAACCTCAATCTGGTATTGACTTCTCTGTAAATGGTGAATACATGAAGGGAGAAAACTAATGAAGGGTCCAGTGTGATTCCTACGTATTTAATAGAAGGGGCAGTGTCGGGGGGGGGGTTACCATTATCACGTGTCACCAACAGTGGTACAAGGACATTCTTTAGACAACTAGGGGTGCCAAATAGCATTGCATAACACTTGAGAGCGTTCATTAGGAGCTTATTCTGAAGAAGCCAGGACTGAACACACCTTAGGTCAGCTGTAAGTTTACAGCTGAGTTCAGTGGGGTTCCTTGGCATTCATGAAGAAAACAAGGTCCTCTGCATACCAGAGGGATGTGCTGTTGTTGAAGCATTGATGCACCATGTTAACATGGAGTGAGGAAACATGGTGGTCCCAGTATAGAGCCTTGAGGGACACCAACACCGACTGGAGCAGGACTGGACAGGGTGGAGCCAAAACAGACTCACTGCTATCTGCTGGTCGGGTAATTTTTCAACCAAGGAAGGGCAGTGTCTGAGACTCCAAAATCAGTAAGTTTATTGCAGAGTAAGGAGTGGTCAACCATATCAAAGGCCTTGGTGAGATCAACAAGAAGAAGCCAAGAGAAAGGTGGCTGCATGTAAATCAGATGAAACCATTTAAAGGGAACTGATTGTCACAGCCTGTACTAATGTATATGTTTTCTATCGGCATCTTTCCTCTTTTTCCAGGTCTGAAAAAAACAAAACAAAAAAACAGCTAATGAACTGCTGAGAGGGTAACCAGATCAGTGAAGGAACAGGGCACCTACAGGATCCAAAAGTAATCTTTAGGACAATGCAGCTTTCATTTTATTTGCTTGAAGTGATGGACATTGGACTTTATGTTCATTTATGTACCTCAGACCGCAAGCTGAGAACACTATTGCAAGGGACTTTAAAAAGACTGAAAAGCTTGTTTGGTTTGAACTGTCTTGCTTTGAACTACTGTTTTGCTTTGACCTATTTTGCAGTGGACATGATGCAGAAACATTGGTGTCTCTTCATTTTGGCAATTGTAATATGGGCAGCAGCAGTGGTACCTGTGCATTAAAGGTATGGCTATATTCATTTTACACTGAAAGATGGGATGCTACCCCTAAGGGTCACACTACCAACATTACCTATAATGTAAGTGATCTCCATTATTCCTGCAATGCCACCAACACTTCCCTGAATTTGGGTTTGATAATGCAATGCAAAGATTTAGAAGTCGTTTATATTCAATGGGAAATGCCCCTTACTGGTGGGCAAAGGGACTATGTGTGATCAGATGATGTACCTGCTATTTCTAATTAATGAAACCCTTGTCATACCAGTAAAGATTCCCCTGAGCCCAATGGGGCTTTACAAGAAGATGGTTGGGGCCACAAGCTATACAACTACACTGACAAAGCCAAAGGGGGATGGTCCTTACTAGACTCAATCTGTAAAAACCTAGATAATCTTTATACCACCTATAGGAGAAACATTCCTAATTTTGACTTCTCCTTTGGAAACCCACATTTTGGAAAAGGGAACCAACAGCAAAAGTGCTTTGCAGCCTTCGGTTTATGTGCAGTACTCACCCTCAGGGAAATGAGTAAAGACGGACTTCAGCTCTCCCCCTCCCTTCCCTCTCTAAAGTGCCTACTAAGGCTCTCTACTCAGCCTTCATGTAACTGCAACGCTTAGCCAGAAATTACTTGAAAACTAATGCCCTACCCAGTATTTTTTTTGTAACCAACTAATGGCTCTCTTGTATTGCTCACTAACTAGCACTGGTCTAGTCTGTGAATATGATTGTTCCACCCTATGATTGCAAGTACCTATGTGCTTTTCCTCAATTTTTGTAACTACCCATGTGGTGATACTTGTATGTTTATACAAACCCTTGCTGTACCCACTCCCCCGGGTCGCACCTGGAAATGAGCCTCGGTCCAGTGTGCCTATCCCAGTTATCAAATTTTTAAATAAATAAATAATAAGGTGAGATGGAGGTTTACATCCTGGGGGACCCCTTTAGACCCACCATGATTGACAATCGGACTGCAAATTTGCAACATAAAGCTATTTTGGCTTGCCTCGACGGTTGGCTGCATTGCCTGCTAGGGTTGTGCAGCATAAGAGGAGGCTTTCAATAGCGGTATTTGTGCGGCGCAAAAGGATGGTTGTATGGTTTCCATGACCCCACCAAAAATTCATATCAAACATTTGTTAATGCCATGGCCCATGAGAATATAAAATTGGATAGATTATCATTTAATACCTTTCATCAGCCTTTGAGCAGAATAATTTACTGCAATCGAGAAGTGCAAATACAGAGGGTTGCAGGTCAGGCAGTTTCATGTGCAGTGCTAGTATGTTATGAGGAAAAGATGGCAAACAATAGTGGAAGAACTGAAATTGTATCCAGTTACTCTTATACATTCCACAGGAGTTGTGCAGAAAAATGTTGGCCAATAACAACCGCAGGGATGTAACCAATAAGGGTTATGAGGATAAAGATCCCTTTATTGCCTGTGCATGTAAGGAGAGACATATCTTGTATTATGTGACCCTAAATACTTCCTCTACAGTTTTACTGGCCAAAGTATGTGTGAATAAACAGTGGGACAAGAGACTTAGGAATACTGTGATGAGTAGTTGTAAGGTGAATGAGTTGAGAAGTCAGGGGAGGCATATTTTTATGAGCCAGTGTAAAGGGACTGTTCTATGTTTTTAAGATGAAGTAAGTGGCTTCTAGGTTTTATTGGAGCTCTCATGGGTATTTATGACACCTACCGACTGGCCCATCAGGGGGCAGCTATAGACCATTTCATCAAAGCAATTAGTGTTATTAATGAAGCCCTTAATAAGTCAGACCAGAATTTTAAGAATATCATATTAGGGATAGAAATGTCTTTTTTTTATTTAAAGGGGACAGGAATTGATTACTTATGTGCAGCTGTTTGAAATGTCTCTATAGTATATGGTGAGGGCTTGTTGTGTATGGAACTCCGTGGCTTTCAAAATGTTGTTGTACCACAGTTCAAACAGTCATGGAACGTGACTGTACCACACTGTACCACAACAACATTTGGAACGCCTCTAGAGGCTGCACGCGCTCAGCTCGTTTTAAAAGTGGACCAGACACAGGTAAAAATCAGAGCAGTGGCAGCGTCACGATCATCCCCCGAAGTGATGACGAACAGGGCACGACGAAAAAAGGCAGGATTGACCAGATACTTTCAGCTATTAAAAAACTGCAGGATCAACCAGATATTTAAAACTACTCACATTACCAGGTGAATCCTTTCACTCATGGTCCTCTCGCTTAGCGAGAGATACGTCTGCCATGTTTTTTTTTTCCCTCCCAAAGGCAACTGACAGCCAATGGCAGACCGAGCTACAGATGTAGGGACGTTTGGTCCCTAACAACTACAGCACTAACCTTAGCAACCTGACCTGAATACCAGACTAAAACGCAGCAGAAAGAATTTCTTTTACAGCTTAAAAAAAAATTAAAATGCTCACTTAAATTATCGTAGGGGCACCATACACTATAAAAATAATGGATGGGCAATGTTATGCCCAACCAGTGTGTTGTGCCACTTCAGGGTTCTGATTCCCACGGACCTCTCGAGCTTCACTCGCGAGGTCATAGGGAATCAGAACCCCTCAGTAGCACAACATACTGGTTGTGCATACTTGCCCATCCACTATTCTCTATATTTTCATAAATTATATTCATACCTCTAAAGTATTCATATTTAACTATGTGTAACCCCTAGATGGCGCTATCCCAGGGGCTATTACCCCTGCCTGATTTGCCACTAACAGGTTGAGGGGCCTGGATCCAATGGCGGGTGCCTCCACCCAGAGGTCAGGGTTTGCAATAGTTAAACTAACTTGGTCACAGCCCTCTGGGACACTGCAACCCCCCTTTCTTCCACTAGTGGCCCACACAATATATCAAATTACCTTCACAGTATACACTTACCCCCAGGTCTGGTTCCGCACTGGGACCTCCTGTGAAATGAGATACAGTGCAACAATCACAGTACAGTACTTTAACATAGACAAATACCTCAGGCAGTATAACTTTGCTGAAACAAGCAGCTCTGATTTATTTAGGGGGATATAACAAGGACAGGGGGAAATCAGGTTAATTAGCTTATCACTCTAATAATCTACCTATGGCTCTGTGCACAGGCCTATCCCTATCAGTTACTGTCCCTGGGTACCCAAGCCCTAGTGGCTAGTCCAAACTGTGGCAGCTGGTAGGGGCCCTTTCACACAGAGAAAGGAGAATTAAACAGTCAGCAGTACAGTAATTCCATTTGGATTTAATGTGGCAATTCAACAGGGCGACCCTGAATTAGTACTCACGACCTCCAAATAAGATAGGGTCCTTCAATGTCAGCAGGGCTCACTTGAGGTACACAAACCTCTTCACACATCCATATAAAAGAAAGCACTATACCAGGCAGGCTGCATCTGTATCGATGCCAATTACTGCACAATACCGGGAGAACACACAGCAGATTCAGTTCCTGACAGACCGAGTGCAATTTTTCAGCAATTCCTCCAGTCTTCTACAGGGTGAGCCTGGTTTCTACTCTTCAGAGATCCTTTGATTCTTTTCACAGGGCCAGTTCAGTCCTAACAAGCTGTTACACAAGCTGCAGACGGAACTCTGGGCCTTACACACGTTTTTGACTAAACTGCACACTGAAAAGCACAGGGCTCCTTCCTTCTTCAATGCCAAAGCTCAACTGAAACTCCAACCGACAAAACCGGGCACTTCCTTTGAGTTCCTCCCAGTTCTTGACTGGATTGGCTGTCACTCACAATAGACTGCTGCTGTTGGTCCAAAAGGCACTGAAGTCTAAACTACATCTCCCAGAGTCACTGCCCATACAATCCTCTTGTGGCTGGCTCAGATTATGAGTCCAAGTTCTGATTAGTCCAAGGCACCATTTTAGAGCTAGCTTACCCCACACTGATTGGTCCAGTTCAGCAGTTCAAAACTAGAATGGGAACTAGCAGACACAGTTCTGACTGCAAAGAAAGCAGGTTAGACAAACTGTAATTTCATTATTACTCTAAATAATTTCTGGCAAACAGTTACATCTTTCAGATAGGTTCCCTTTGCACTCCTAGTGACTGCAAAATGAAGTGAATTGGCAGCAGCTCGAGTGGTACTCAGAGAAGCACACAGTCCCCCATACAAACTAATTATGTCTGCAAGCAGACAGCTCTTAAAGAGACAGTACCAGAGGCTCTAAAACACTCACTGATAAATGGCTTAAATGCCAAACACCATTCAGGCTTGGAGCATTCAAGCAAGCTCCTGGAAGTCTTTTGGGAACCTCCATTTGCAGGGGTTACACCTTTCCTGGCCTGGGAAAGCTTGGCGTCTCACGTCAAGCAAGTACTCATAAGTTTCAACTGCAACCATATACATTTGCATTAGGCTCGCACATGTAATCATCAGTCAATATATCATTTTACCAAGAACACATTTCTGAAACATTGCAGTACGTCACTCTTTACACAGTATTACATACACATTGTACCATAACTCAAGTTATTACCTCTTGTACATGAAACCTGAAGAGGGGGCCTTCCTATCAGTTACTTTGGGGCTGGATGGGGCAAGGCACCATACTTAGAGGGCAACACAAGTAACTTGGAGTTAGCACTGATGCTCAGTTTGGGCAATGAGCTCGGGGACACATACACTCCTTTATGGACAACATTGAGAGGCAAGTCCACAGGCCTCCCAAGTGAATCATAACTGAGGTGCACCACAGGCTTTACAGCTCGACCAGTCTTTCTAGGGGAACTGTTATAGTCTCTGCACTCTGAGCCTCATTTTCAGCATTGTCCTCACTTGTCAGGGAGTCTCCATGGGGGTAGAGAGGCTAGAACTTGGGGCACTTTCAGCTCCAGGAGTTACAGTTTCTGAGTCCACAACATTTGGCTCGCATGGAGAGCTTTCGGATACTGGCAGTGGACTGTCAGGGCACTCAAAATACTCTTCTTGTTCTGGTGTATCACCAGTCTGCCCCAATCTATCATTTTCCTCCCCTGAAAGCTCAAACAGTTCAACCATGCACAATGATTCCATTTCATCTGATCTGATGCTTTGCACTTCACTTTCTGGGAGCATTGGCTCCAGGGATGAAGCTGAGGGCTTAGACAGTTCAGAAGGCCCAGCTTCATCTCCAGTATTGACTAGGGATTGCCCCAAACAATTGACTCAGTTCGTAAGAAGGATAGTATTCAAAGTCACTCTCACTTTCTTCCGATATGGACTGACAGTCATGCTCAACTGGGACTTGTGGAGGGAGCACTTTAACTTTGCTTCTGTAGGTGCAGACTTTCTTGATCTTTCTTAGCAGCAGCTCTAGTCACTGGTCCAGAGGGGCATCTTCTAGGGCTCAGACTCAATTAAGATTTGTCCAATGGGCAGTAAATGATTTCTATGCATTGTTTTACATCTTTTGAATTATTCTCAGGCCTTACTTTGTACACTGGCAGATCATCTAGTTTGCCCACTACAATGTGAGGGAGATGGTGCCATCTGTCAGCAATCTTGTGCTTGCCATGCAGTCCCAGATTTCTTAGCAATACCCGATCTCCCTCCTGGAGTTCCTGTGCTTTCACCTTTTTATCATACCTTTCTTTGTTGGCCAGATTTCTTTTGGCAGCCATGGTTTGAGCCAGTTGGTACGCATGAGTTAGCTGGGCCTTTAACTTTTGCACATACTGTAAATAGTTGTCAGCTTGAACCCCATCAGGAGAGACCCCAAAACACATCTACTGGTAGTCGAGCTTCTCTTCCAAACATCAGGCGGTGGGGAGAATCCAGTGGCATCACTTTTGGTGCAGTTATAAGCATGTACCAGGGTGCTAATTTGTTGGCTCCATCTAGGCTTGTCCTTTGGGTGCAGGGTGCCTAGCATATCTAGCAAAGTGCGGTTGAAGCGTTCAGGCTGTGGGTCCCCTGGGGAGTGGTAAGGAGTGGTTCTGGACTTTCGCACTCCCACAGAGAAAGCATCTCTTTGATCAGACGACTCTCAAAGTCTCCCTTGATCAGAATGGATTCTTTGTGGAGCCCCATAGTGAACAAAATTTTCTACAAAGTACTTTGGCCACAGTGGATGTTTCTGGTCTTTGGTGGGGAAAGCTTGGGCATATCTCGTGAAATGGTCAGTGACCACCAGCACATTACTGATATTTCTTTGATCTGACTCCAAACTCAGAAAATCAATACAGACCAGCTCCATGGGTGCACTGGTGGTGATGTTAACAAGGGGGCAGCCCTCTGGGGCAAAGCTTTCCTCTGTAAGCAGCGACTACAAGTTCGAATGTGTTGCTCACATCAGCCCCATCTTAGCCAATAGAATCTGGATCTCACCAAGTCAAGTGTTCTGTCTATACCAAGGTGCCCCATGTGGTTGTGCAAGGACCTCAGTACTGAGTCTCGAAGGCAGTGGGCAGCACTAGTTGTTGTTTGTCTACTTGTCCCCTCTGTCTACTGTTTCTCTGTATAACAGTTTATTGATCAGTTTCAACTTAGGACCTTCTTTGTATAACAATGCAGTTCTCAAATCAGTGGAGCGTAATTTGAACACATCTTTTCCTGCATAGAGGCTTCTAAAGCTGCTTTGATCATGGGATCGTGGGATTGAGCCCGAATACTGTCATTGTCCAGCTGAGGCAGTGCACCAATGTCTATTGCAGAAAAGTGGCAATAAGCAGCAGGTATGCAATTCTCAGAGGGTCCCAAGCAATCCACCATAGCAGTCCACTGCGTCAGTGGACATTTGTTCCTCCCTGTCAAACTTCCGCAGAGTGCCCGAATGTCAGGTTCTGCCAATCGGACCCAATCATTCTGGGGAAACAGGCCTCCGGAGAGAGCATCAGCATCTATGTGGTTCAGACCTGCTCGGTATTCGCAGAGCATAGTCATATGTAGATAATGCAGAAAGCCACCTATGGCCAGTGGCATCCAACTTAGCTGAGGTCTGCACATAGGTCAAAGGATTATTGTCAGTTTTTACTAGTATTTTAGCCCCATACAAGTACTCATGGAATTGGTCAACAATAGCCCACTTCAAAGCTAGGAACTCTAACTTATGTACAGGATAGTTCTTTTCGGATGGGGTCAGGCTTCTACTGGCAAAGGCCACTGGTCTCAGGCCATTCTAGTGCTCTTGGTACAACACAGCCCCCAACCCTTGCAAGCTAGCATCAGTGTGCAGGACGTAAGGTTTTCTTGGATCGGCATAGGCCAGCACTGGAGCATGGGTAAGTTGATATATGATCTCATGAAAAGCAGTCTCACAATCAGGAGTCCAGCGGGCCCCAAATACTTCACTCGGATGAAAATACACTCTTTCAGTCTTGAGGGACGCTGACTTTTGGTATTTTTGTGGGTTGGGGATACCCTTGAGTAAGGTTAAGTAAAGGCGGATCACTCTTGAATAGTCCTTGATGAAGCGCCGATAATAACCACAGAATCCCAGGAATCTTTGCAGTTCTTTTAGATTTTGGGCTGTGGCCAGGTGGTCAAGGCCTCAACTTTACTTGGTCGGTCTCTATTCCTCGGTGGATACTATGTGTCCCACATACTTTACTGATGTTTGAAAGAATTGACACTTATCAATGGACAGTTTAAGGCCAAAGTCCTCCAGTCGGTCCAATACCTTAAATAATCTGTCTCATGTTCCTCCAGTGAGCTGCCAAACACAATAACATCATCTAGGTATACCAGGCACTCTAGTAAGTTCATATCCCCACTGCACGCTCCATCAATCGTTGAAAAGTGGCTGGGGCACCTGAAATCCCTTGAGGCATCCTCATGAATTCATAGAAGCCAGAGCGGACAGATAAAGGCCGTCTCTCTCACGGTCCTCTGGGGCCATCGGGATCTGGTAGTACCCACTGCGGAGATCCAGCACAGAGAACCACTTGCTCCCGTTTAGGCAGTCAAAGCATCCTGAATGCGGGGCATTGTGTACTGATCAGGGATAGTCCGCGGTTTAAGGTGCGATAATCCACACACATCCTTACTGTTCCATTCTTTTCCTCACTACCACAATGGGGAAGCATAAGGGCTTCTGGATTCTTGTATTACACCAGCAGCTAACATCTCTTGCAGATGCCGTCTCACATCATCTATGTCAGCAGGTGCCAGGCGTCGAGACCTCTCACGAAATGGTCTTCGTCATGCAGCCGGATATTGTGCTCAGCTCCTTGCACGCATCCTACATCCCATTCCTTTAAAGAAAACACCTGGTCTCTCTGGGCAAGCTTCTCACTGATCCTCACTTTCCATTCAGCTGGCAGCGGGAGTCGCCGAAATCAAACAAGTCAGGCGTTACTCTGTCATTCTTCCTTGAACTCTTGCTGCTGGGTAGCACTGCAGTGTCTGCACAATGCACATTAGCCAGGATGCAACCTCTGTTTACTCGAATGTCTCTTTCAGACACATTATGAACTTGGACCATTACCCTTCTGGCATAAGCATGGGCTCTAGCGGGCAAAATACTAGGCTTGACCAGCAGTCCCTCTGGCAATTTTCCATCGCCTGGTGCATCCAACATTAATATTTTATTCTTAACATCCTTTCTGATCATGGACCTCTCCCTGTAAGGTACACTGGGCATTTGGCGCCAGGATCAGAGACTCAGGATCCTTCTTCCATACAATTCCGACCCGGTTCCTCTGGTTCTGTTTTTCAGCATCTCTCTGTGCCTCATAGGCCTTCTTAATTAAAGCGGAACTCTTAAAGCTCTACTAGTCTTTGACCCCTGTTTTCATAACACAACTGTGCCAGCCTTCGAACATATGAGCATTTGTTCCAATCAACAAAGGACACCATCATACAGTCCAGTGGGGGACACACTAAGGCTAGGGTCTCTACTTGTTCGGCCACTCCAGCCATGGAGGTGGGGAAAGACAGCCAATTCGGATATACCGGAATAGGGGTGGCCTTCTCACTTAACCCCATACATGCAGTCCTTCCTAATGGTTGTAAAGTACGTCTGACAAGATGCCTGAAACCAGTCCTGGAACATAATTGTCACTTAGGAGCCACTGTCTAATACAGCTCTTGTAGACACTCCATTCACCTTTACAGTGGTCTCCATGGAGGGACCCACTATTCTGGACCAGTCTGGAGGCGGTAGTGGGGCCTGGGCAACTGACCTTGCCACAAAAGGACGTGAATTAGCATTTTGGTGCCCTCACTGGGATCATGTCGTGTACCTCTTAACCACTGATTTCTTCTCGAAGCTCTCCTTGTAGCCTATATGCAACTTTGTCAGTGTCTTTTGGGACTGGCATTCCCTTTCATGTGCCCATCTTTCCCACAATTATAGCAAAACATACTTTCTGGAGTTTGAGCTGGCGGGCGCCACACTGGGAGCCAGGGCGGGGGTATTACTAACTGGAAACCTGGGTGCCATCTCTGTCTGCGGCGTGATAAGCATTTGGAGACATCTCGTCAGTTTCTCCACTTCCATGGTCAAGGAATTGAGTTTGGAGCTGTTATCAGCAGGAGATACATGGGTGGGTACCCCCACCCCCCATAGCAGATGCAGTCGGATATGAGTCAGGGCCGTGCCTGCAGCGTGGCCTTCATAAAGGGACTGTTTTTGAATTCCGGATCTCTCTCAACAGTTCGGCCCCATTGTGGCATATCTTTTCCTTGTCAGAGCACTCATTGACTGTCAACCTCTGCCCTGAACTTCACTTGATGGGTCACCCTCAGTCACTCGGGTCGTAGCCACAGCTGTTGGTGCAGGTACCTCCGAGTCGCCTTTTCTCAACTCCTCGAATTTCTCTCATTAACTCATCATAGGAGGGTGGGGATTCAGTCGATTTGCCAGGCGTAACTGAAGCAACAGCAGTTCTGAGAAGGGGCAGACTTAAGGATTCTGTCCAGTCTGGTTCGGTCCAGTTCAATCGCTGGCAAACTACCCTTTCTGAGGCATTCTTGCAACAATTTTTCCAGCCGAGAGACATACACAGACAACAACTCCCCTTGGTACTGTTGTGCATTTCTTACTCTCCACCATAGGTCCTCATCAGAATCTGGGCTCCCATACACATTCTCCAAGGCCTCAAGATAGGCCTGTGCAGTCGCTTCAGGGTTACTGGCCCGTTTAGCATGGATGGTAGCCAGGGCAGGACCTCGGAGGCTCTCACTAACCCTCTTTCGCTTTTCGCCTTCCGAGCATTGCCATTCTAGCACTTGGGGGGCAACATAGTCTATCCAGGTCTCCCAGTCATCCTCCCCTTGGGGGGGGGAGGGTGAGAGAAGATCCTCAACCTTCAGTAAGAGTCGTGACTAATGGCAGGTCAGAAATAGGAGTCTGCATTGGTTCAGCCACCATTACGGGCACTGGAGCAGGAGAGGGTGTTGGGGAGGAACACCCCAGGTGGCAAGAATAGTTTCTTCAAGTCCTCCACAGTTTTCCTCTCCCAGCAACCATTCAGCAAATTTCTCTCAAAAGTTTCAGATAGTGGTGGGGGCTGATTCCCCCCCGGGTCTTTACTGTCCTTAGTTATCACTCTCCAAGCAGTGAGGGCTCCCTCTGGGGTAATGGTCTGTGGCACTTTGGAGCTATCTATGGGATCCTTAAACTCTACTAGGGCCAGGAAAGTGTGGGTGAGCAGATTAGCATGCCGACCCACCACCACAGGGTTTTGTAAACCTTCCACCTTGGAAAGTACTCCCTGCACAGTGTCCGTATTGATACCCAGGTGGATGTCCAGGATAAGCATAGCATTTTGGGGGTCGATCTCCTCCCCAGTACACCACTCCACCAGCCGGTGCACAGCCACTTCTGTCGGGGTACCCATTTTTTTCTTAACAGTGGTTCGTAAATATGGCCACTAGAGGACACACAATCCCAGCGGTGCCTCCAAGATGTAACCCCTAGATGGCGCTATCCCAGGGGCTACTACCCTGCCTGATTTGCCACTAACAGGTTGAGGGGCCTGGATCCAATGGCGGGTGCCTCCACCCAGAGGTCAGGGTTTGCAATAGTTAAACTAACTTGGTCACAGCCCTCTGGGACACTGCAACCCCTTTCTTCCCACTAGTGGCCCAACAATATATCAGAATTACCTTCACAGTATACACTTACCCCAGGTCTGGTTCCGGCACTGGGACCTCCTGTGAAATGAGATACAGTGCAACAATCACAGTACAGTACTTTAACATAGACAAATACCTCAGGCAGTATAACTTTGCTGAAACAAGCAGCTCTGATTTATTTAGGGGATATAACAAGGACAGGGAAATCAGGTTAATTAGCTTATCACTCTAATAATCTACCTATGGCTCTGTGCACAGGCCTATCCCTATCAGTTACTGTCCCTGGGTACCCAAGCCCTAGTGGCTAGTCCAAACTGTGGCAGCTGGTAGGGGCCCTTTCACACAGAGAAAAGGAGAATTAAACAGTCAGCAGTACAGTAATTCCATTTGGATTTAATGTGGCAATTCAACAGGGAAGCGACCCTGAATTAGTACTCACGACCTCCAAATAAGATAGGGTCCTTCAATGTCAGCAGGGCTCACTTGAGGTACACAAACCTCTTACACATCCATATAAAAGAAAGCACTATACCAGGCAGGCTGCATCTGTATCGATCGCAATTACTGCACAATACCGGGAGAACACACAGCAGATTCAGTTCCTGACAGACCGAGTGCAATTTTCAGCAATTCCTCCAGTCTTCTACAGGGTGAGCCTGGTTTCTACTCTTCAGAGATCCTTTGATTCTTTTCACAGGATGGATTCAGTCCTAACAAGCTGTTACACAAGCTGCAGACCGGAACTCTGGGCCTTACACACGTTTTTGACTAAAACTGCACACTGAAAAGCACAGGGCTCCTTCCTTCTTCACTGCCAAAGCTCAACTGAAACTCCAACCGACAAAACGGGCACTTCCTTTGAGTTCCTCCCAGTTCTTGACTGGATTGGCTGTCACTCACAATAGACTGCTGCTGTTGGTCCAAAAGGCACTGAAGTCTAAACTACATCTCCCAGAGTCACTGCCCATAAATCCTCTTGTGGCTGGCTCCAGATTATGAGTCCAAGTTCTGATTCGTCAAGGCACCATTTTAGAGCTAGCTTACCCCACACTGATTGGTCCAGTTCAGCAGTTCAAAACTAGAATGGGAACTAGCAGACACAGTTCTGACTGCAAAGAAAGCAGGTTAGACAAACTGTAATTTCATTATTACTCTAAATAATTTCTGGCAAACAGTTACATCTTTCAGATAGGTTCCCTTTGCACTCCTAGTGACTGCAAAATGAAGTGAATTGGCAGCAGCTCGAGTGGTACTCAGAGAAGCACACAGTCCCCCCATACAAACTAATTATGTCTGCAAGCAGACAGCTCTTAAAGAGACAGTACCAGAGGCTCTAAAAACACTCACTGATAAATGGCTTAAATGCCAAACACCATTCAGGCTTGGAGCATTCAAGCAAGCTCCTGGAAGTCTTTTGGGAACCCCCATTTGCAGGGGGGTTACATATGCCTGAAGAAAGATTGAAAATGTCAGTTGTGTTTTGTATTGTTTTCTTTGTATGGACAACATTCTGTGCAGTTTCTTTCATGGAACCAAGAATTTTGGAGCTTTGACTGTCACTTCATGGTTTCAGAACCTTGGGCACTACACTAATAAATTCATGCTCACATTTCTGAACTATGAAGTGACATAGTCAAAACTCCAAATTCTTGGTTCCATGAAAGGAACTGCACAGAATGTTGTCCATACAAAGAAAACAATACAAAATACAACTGACAGCTTCAGCTTTTATTCAGACACAGTTAAATAGGGATCCTTTAGAGGTATTTATATAATCTATGAAAATAGAGACATTTCAAACAGTTTCACATAAGTAATTCATTCCTGTCCCCTTTAAGTTTTTTATGCCCCTGATTTTTTCCACATTTTCTCCCAACCCCTGTCCCAGCCATGCACGCGTGTGGAGGCATGCGAATGCCACGGTACTGGGATGCCCTTCCCACTACTTTGCCACCCCCTCCCTCCCTCCTACGCTGACCATTAGACCTCCACTCAGCGGCAGTGGAACTACGGGGGGGAGGGGCGACAGGAGAGCTGCCTTTCAGCTGCTCAATCCTGCTTCCTCCCTCCCCCCCATGCTGGCTCTCCTACGACCAAGGCCATTCCCGAACCCAGGTCGCTGGCGTGACATGAGGTAGGGCATCCAGCGCCTCAGCTCTCTGCGCACCGGGCTGGCAGAAATGTCTTTTAATACCACGCGGAAAAATATTTTGGAAGTTGCATATGATAGTGTGGCTCAGTCAGAAGTGCACAGTCTATTGTAAGGAACATTTTCTGATTTAAGAAATGGCATAATACTAGTGGAACTAGTGGGCCCTGAATTAATACAACAATTTATATACAGTACTGACCCAGACATTGCTCATTCCCTAGATCTAGACACCATGGGCCCGATATTCAGAAAAGTGCAAAGTGCAGCCCAAATGCTTGCACTGCGCTTTGCTACTGCCCAGGGATTCCAGGATGCTATATTCAGTAGGGGGCTACCTGACTGAATATAGGGTCATGTTGGCACAGCGCTAAGTCAGGTAACACCACCCCCGACATGGCTCCCGAAGTTGGCTGCAGGAGTTACTAGCACCGGACCACTATTAGCAATTTTCAAAGGGACCCATGGAAATGAGCCCAGTGAGCACGTAAAGCACTAAGGGGTCATTTGCATGCCCATTATGGACCCATTTGTATGGGTAGAAGAGGCAGATAGCACAGGGCCCCCCGGCCAGCACAGCCATAGCTTTCTGTGGTGCTAGTGGTCCCTTCCCTCCCTCCGATCCCAGCCCCATTATACTAGTTCACATCCCTGGCGCTAGTGGTCCCCTCCGTCCCTCTCTCCCTCTGATCCCAGCCTCATTATACTATTCCATATCCTTGGTGCTAGTGGTCCCCTCCCTCACTTCCTTCCTTCAATCCCAGCCCCATTATATTACTTCATATCCCTGGTGCTAGCAGTCCCCTCCCTCCCTCTGATCCCAGCCCTGTTATACTATTTCATATCCCTGGTGCTAATGGTCCCCTCCTTCCCCCTGATCCCAGCCCCGTTATACTATTTCATATCCCTGGTGCTAATGGTCCCCTCCCTCCTTCTGATCCCAGCCCCATTACACTATTTCATGTCCCTGGTGCTAGTGGTCCCCCCCCCCACTCTGATCTCAGTCCCATTTTACTATTTTGTATCCCTGGTGCTAGTGGTAACCTCCCTCTGATCCCAGCCCCGACCTAAAATGGTTTATCCCTGATGACAATGCTTACACCCTGATCACCAGTCAGGAAGTAAAAACAAACCCTCCATGGCATCCAGTGTCCCCCCCATGGCACAGGGCACCTCCCCACTGCCCTGATCAGTATCTGCAGTGCCATGGGTGCATACGGTGGCCAGCACAGCCCTCCTCACACCTCCTCGGCCAGCCGTTGTATGTCCTGGTAGGGAGCACGTCTCATATTTATAGGACAGGGTGACACGCCCTCTCCTATAAATAAGAGGTGCACTCCTACGAGGGCATACAGCACATGGCCAAGTAGGTGTTAGGAGGCCGTGCCAGTCACCGTATTCACCAGCAGCACCACAGATACCAATCAGGGCAGTGTGTGGGGGGTACCTGGTGCCATGGGAGGGACACTGGATGCCAGGGAAGGGCTGTTTTTACTTCTGGGCTGGCAATCGGGGGGACCACTACCACCAGGGATAAACCATTTTACATCGGGGCAGGAAGCAGAAGGAGGGAGGACCACTACCACCAGGGATAAGGAAATAATATCATGGAGCTGGGATTCGAGGGAGGGAGGGAGGGAGGGATCACTACCACCAGTGACTTATATTTATATGTACAGGGCTGGCAATTGGAGTGGGGGGCCATGGACCACAGGGATGAGTATGCTCTCCCAGCAGTTGGTTGGCTGCATTGCCTGCTAGGATTGTGCAGCATAAGAGGAGGCTTTCAATGGTGGTATTTGTGCGGCGCAAAAGGACCACACAAACCCTCTTGTGCCACACATATTCACTGAACATTGGCTTGCACTGATAATCCTGTCCCCATTCCACTATTTGCATACCCCCACCCTGTTTGGTTTGCGCAGGTGCTACCCCTGTTTGCCAGCGCAACACAGCCCTTTGAATATGGGGCTCCAGCTCAAAGCCCAGTTTGCGTGGACAAACACCAGTTAGTGCCCACGCAACCTTCTAAATATCGGGGCCCATGTCTTCTGCTGCTACGGTATATCCATATCATACAGCTTCAAGGGGTTGTAGCTTTTGTTTGGAGTTCATCATATGTATGCCTGTTATATTCAAGGGACAATCTGGGATTGGGAGTACCATATTTAATGTTGGGTTTTATTCTCCCGATCATACACTTTATGCAGTTATTGACAAACTTATGACTACATCAGTTATAATAAAGGGAAATGGAAAGGATATACACATGAATCTTGTGAGCCATGGCAGGAAAGGCTGTACACTTGTGAAGGGAGGACCTACGCTTCCTGTGAACTCTCTAAGGCATGTCCACTGAAAGTTAACAAGGTCTGAGACCTTGCACATAATACAGTACATAGACCGGTCCACGGTACTTATGTGATTTTGAATCCTGATTACACTTTAACCAATGGGTGAACATGGCCCACACTGGTCACAGTTTTAACACAAACTTATGAATGTGACTATGACTTTTTACCCGTTGTACCTAGTGTATACACTGTGTACCCTGCCATTGAATATACTCACTTTATTTCTGTGCCTTATGAATTGACAAATGTTGTTGCCTTGAAAGAAACTGCTAACCTGACATCTTTTACATCTGATATACAGCGTAGTGCTGATGGCACGGCTTTGGGAGAACAACATAGGAGTAATACTCTACTGTTCAAACCTGAAAAGTTAAGGGATGCTATTTCTAAAGTACAGGCCTGGTTTAGCAATCGTCTGCCTGGTCTGGGAAGTATATGGAAATGGATTTGGGTGTTCTTTCTTATGGTGGGCTTCTTTGTGACCCTCCGTGTTGTCACTACTTTGTTACATAGGGTGCCCCCACTAAACCCTGAATTTAAAATCAGAAGTTAACGACTAATGCTCCTTGACCTTGACCGGGCATGCAGGAGATCCTCCATCTGAGATTTGGCTGCTTGGAAGGGAATAGGTGTGCTCTGATTGGTTTTGCCCAGGCCCCACAAACTGATTTTTTTAATTCGGACCTGTGGGCACTATGCCAGAGCCAAGGGGATGTGATTCTCCTTTTCTAGCTTCAAGAGCTGCAGACCCTTCACTATGGAAGGGCACAGCTTCACTTTAATAAGCAATAAAAAAAACCACACACATAGTGTGTTTTAACTTCCTTACTACATATTTTATTAGTCTTTTTCACCAGAGCCTGCTACCCATCCTTCATTCGTAAGTATTTGGTGGTCTGACCCTCTGGTACACCCCCTTCCACTGTTTTTGCCCTCTTCCTCATATGGACTACTCTGCTGTGCATTTTGCTTGGTGAACTCCTGAAAGTTACGAACTTCCAGGCGGTTGAGGGGGGGAACGGGGACTGTAATGATACCCCAAAATGCTACCAAAATATTATATATATCTATGGAGTGATAGAAGCCTGCATTGGGACAATGATGCTATAATGTTGGGGATACCTATACACTGCCATGAAAACTAATGATGTGTCTACTTGCAAACTGTAATGACTATTGTCACTTGCCCTGTTTTACTGTAGTTTGGTAAAATCGCTGAATAGTCTACAGCTGATATGTGGGAAATTATCATCACAAGCTTTTTGCAAAAATAGATGCAATGAGACAAGTTTTGTAACACAACTGTCTATGTTACTGACCTTTGGGAAAAGGGAAGTAGTCAATGACTTTAAAAACTATCTGGGGGTGGGACTGCTGGCCTGAGTTTTTTTTTTTATTGTTTTGCAAGGCAATAACTATGTGTTTTGCAAATGTTTTTGTTTTTACCAGGAGAGACACATTAAGCTGAAAGCTTGTTTACAGGTGTGACCTGGGAGCACAAGGAAGTTAAGTGACTTGCCCAGGGTCACACAGTATGCAGGTGGGGGCTGTAGGATTCAAACCCAGGTCTCCAGCTCAGAGCCTTAAATCACTGTTCTATAGTGCCTCCCAAATAGATAATGCCACTCAGTTATGATGAGATTATAGAAGATACAGCCTCAGTAATGATGTAATTGTGTACAAGCCTGTATACAATATTGAACCCTGATCAGTGAGCTAGCTTGCCACTCCACAAGAAGAAGAGTGCCAGGGCCTACAGGAGATCAGACCTATGGTCTCCCTTGAGATTAGCAATCTAGGAGCCAGGTTGTCTGTTGTAAGTTGTCTGATTTTCTTTATGTCATAATAAAACGTTGGCCTTTTATGCTTGGTGTTGGTGTTTGTTGGTCTATCACAACCTGTGTAACCCAAGTTATTCCTTACATAGTTGATGACTTCAATTTGCTAGATGTGGAGTGGAGCCTTCAAACTGCAGCTTCAGCAAGGAGTAGGGCCATTCTTGACTCCCTACAAAGAGCTTTTCTCAGGCAGCTAGTCAAAGAACCCACTATGGATGGGGCAGTGCTGGACCTGGTGCTTGCAAACAGGGACAGTGTTGCAGACATCACAGTGGAAAGTCCCCTGAGTGCCAGTGATCATGGCATAGTGTGGTTTAACATAAAGACAGGCATGGAGGCTAACCACTTGAAGATGAGGGTCCTAGATTTAGAAGGGCACATTTTAAAGAAATGGAAGGCTGCTTCAAAAACTGCCTCTGCGAGGGGATTGCCAGAGAGGAGGGCCAGCAGGAGAAAAATAAGGGAGGGCATAAATAGAGCAACCACCCTCTGTGTAAAGGAAGTGAGTAAAAGAAGAAAGAAGAGACCATTATGGTTCTATAAGGAATTGGCAATGGTGTTGAAGGAAAAAAGGGTGGAATTCAGGAGGTATAAGGAAATACAGAAAGAGGATGGGGAGGTAAACAACTAAAGGAGAGGGAAGTAGGCAAGGTGGAGAGGGGAGCAAAGTCGCAGACAGTGGAAAGGCTTGCTAAAGGGGATAAGACCTTCTTCAGATACATATGTAAGAAGAGGAAAGCAAGGGGAGGGCTAGGGAGGATTAGAAAGGTTGGAGGGGTAGAATGTGCAGAAGAGGACCCGACATCCTAAACAGGTATTTATGCTCAGTCTTCACAGTGGGGGCTGGGGGGTGGACCACCACAGAGTAGGAGGAACAAAGAGGGGGAACTGGACACAAGTCCATTTTCAGACAAAAGAGCCTGAAAGGGACTTGCTGCTCTGAAGATGGATAAGGCTACACCCAAGGGTCCTAAAGAACTCAGGGAGCTAGCTGCCCTACTGACAGCCTTATTCAACAATTTACCGGAAACATGTGTTGTTCTGGAGGACTGAAGAAAAGCTGAAGGGGTTCCTCTACATAACAGCGGCAGCAGAGAGGAGGCTAGCAACTACAGGTCGGTAGTCTTACTTCAGTGGTAGGTAAGTTAATAGAAAACCTAATTAAGAAAAGACTGGTAGAGTATCTTGAATACAACTGGCTGCGATACCACAGGCAGCACAGATTCACAAGGGAACGGTCATGCCAAACAAATTTGCTAGATTTCTTTGACTGAGTGACAAGGAAAATAGATCAGGGGGCAGTGGACATAGTCTATCAACTGCAGCAAGGCCTTCGACACTGTGTTACACAGGAGGCTGATAACGAAATTGAGCAGCCTAGAGATGGGATCCAAAGTGGTGATTTGGGTAAGAAACTAGTTAACGGATAGGCAATAGAGAGTGGTAGTTAATGGCACTCATCTAATGATGGGAGAGCGACCATAGGGGTAATCAGAGGGCTCTGTACTGGAGACAGTCCTCTTATATGTCTCCATAGGTGACACTGTAGAAGAACTGGATGGGAAGGGACACATTTTTGTCAATGATACCAAGATCTTCAATAGGGTGAACACTTAGGAGGGGTTAGAAAGAAAACACAGGGATCTTTGGAAACTTGAGGAGTGGTTATACACATAGCAGTTTGGGTTCAATTCCAAGAAGTGCAAAATTACACACCTAGGACATAGGAACTCAGGAGCAGAGTATAGGATGGGTGAGGGACGTACTGGTAGGGTTATCATATTTGAAGACCTCAAAGTAGCAGGGCAATTTGAGAAAGCAGAGGGTTGGGCTTGTGAGATGCTGGGGTGCATAGGGAGGGGTATCTCCAACAGAAGAATGCGGTGATGTTTCTACTGTATCGCTCACTAGTGAGACCCCACCAGGAGTACACTGTCCAGTTTTAAAGACAGCATCTCAGAAATGACATAGACAGGGTGGAAGCAGTCGAGTGGAAGGCAACAAAACTGGTGCAGACGTTGCACAAGAAACCCTGTAAGGAGAGAATGAGGGCACTCAACAAGTACTCCCTGTAAGAGAGATACTGTGACATGAAAGAGACGTACAAGTACATCACAGTGATGAACAGAGTGCAGAAGGGAGTCCATTTTAAATGAGTAAGAACACCAGGATTAGTGGGAATGTGGTGAAGCTGGGGGGGGGGGGGATTTCAGAAGAGTTGTAAGAAAATGTTTCTTCACTGAAAGGATGGTGCATGCCTGGGGCAGACTGCCAGCAGAAGTAGTGGAGGCTAAAATAATGGGGTGTCTTCAAGCATACATGAATAGACATAGGTGTATATTAGAACAGACGCTGGTAGATAGAAGGGTCACAGGAGACCAGATAGGGTCTGTGGAGACAGATTGGGCAAGGAACATATGGGCCAATGGGCTGGGCCAAGCAATGCTTTTCTGCCAACAATGTTTCTATACAGATGAGGCATACTGATCCTGAGATGGACGAAACACTTGTCTGTGATGTTGTCTGCTTTTTTTTAATCTTTTGTAGACTGTGTTAAGAGGCCATATAGCATCATGCACTCCCGCTACTCCTCCAGTATAAATTATTTAATGGTGATTTACATATATGTCTCATTATGCTTTGCAATACGGAGTATGTGCAATTTTACATTTCTTTGAAACCTGGCTTTACTGGCAGTGACCTTTCTGGGTAATCCTTGCCTCAGTGTTTATGTGCTGAGGTTCTTTGTTTTCTATACAACAGTGTACTGGGAAATATGGAACCCTTACAGCAGCCTTGGATAAGGAACAGATATAAAGAGAGAGGTGTACAATTATAATAATTCAAAAACCTGCATCCACTATGCCTTGCGTGTGTATATAAAAGTGAAATATTTCTAATATAGCACTAAAGGGATTATCAATTTGTGTAAAATGACAAGTATCAAGGAAAGTTGAATGTAAATGAAACTAAAGTAATAATCAATTTCATGTGTAACAGGAAGTCATTTTTTTCTTAATGTTTTTATTTATTGTAGAATGCATGCCTTTGTACCTTTTCCATTAGTGTGTATCTGTCTGTCTATCTGTGCCCATCTGTCTCTGTCTCTATCTAACTGTGTTAATGCACCAGTTATGGTTCAAGTTAATGCCACAAAAGTAAGGAAATGTGGTGTTACGGTTTTCAACCCTAACTCCCCCCCACCCAAGCAGCAAAAGGAATAAACATTAGGGTTTTGGGCCTCTGGAGTCTTGGCAAATCAGTGCTGGGGTCTTCCTTGGAGTTGTCAGCCTAATGCTCACCCCTCCACCATCCCCTAGCCTCCTGTCCAAAGCACAAGGTACAGCTCAAAGCCAGTTCCTCTTAGTGATACACTCTTCAAAGGTAGAGAGTATGTCTTGCTACATGTTGCAAACACAGTCTGTTGTAGTTTTCTTCATGCAGGGCCTTGTGGGTCCTAAGTGAAGAAAGGAGATCACGTCTGACATTGTTTGCTCAGGGAACAGGGTGGGCATTGGGGTTGAGACCCTAAAGAAGACCCAACTAATGATTTGCTAAGACGTCCGAGACCCAAAACAGTAATGTTTTTTCCTTTTGCTGCTTGGGGGTGAAGTGTTAGGGGTGGAGACCCTAATGCCACATTTCCCTACTTTTATGGCATTAACTTGAACCCTAACTGGTGCATTAATGCAGTTTTTTGCAAAAATTTCCAATTTTGAGATAGTGGAATCATATCCTCATTTATACATGTCCCTTTGAGACCTGTGTGAACCCATGCAGACACACAGGGCCCTCTGCTCCCCACACAGAGGAAAGACTACGTCTGCATATGGCAGTGCAGCGACAGATGTCAAGAATTCATGGGGCTGTCTGCTAGGCTACGGAAGCACAGGGCCGCAGATACAGACACACAGGACAAAGAATCCATCTCTTAGCCAATGCACAGGGCTCTCTGCCATCCACAAGGGCAGAGGTGCAGGGCCCTATGACAAGAGAAGAGTTGTCTTGGTACCTGGACCCATGCAGGCAACCCTACACCTTTCATTCCCTGGTTGGGAGGGGGGGTCACATAACAGCATCATCCCTTCACCCTCGCCCCATCCAGCAGGTTCACTGAGCTCACCTCTGAGCGCAGCTCACTGGCACGGGATCACCAAAGCATAAATTAGTTCTGGAAACCTGATTAGCAGTCTTTGCTAATCAACATCATTTTGATTAGCAACCAGCCAGGTCTGAGAAGCAATTCCATTAATTGGTTATTTTTCTCTGTAAGATACTGTCCAGAAGAGTACAATTACATGGAAAAGTGTCAAACTGCAAAAAAAATGTCTACAATTCTGTACTTTTTACCACAATTGCAGGACAATTTTACCACAGTTAGAAACGTTTACTCAATGCGGAAAATCAGTTGATTAGTAACTTATGCTAATCAAGGCTGTACTTGATTGGCAAATAGCATTTTTGGGTAGCAAATTGCTGTACGAACCTGCTTTTTTTATGCCTTGGATCACAAAGTACTACCAACTGGGATCAAGACTGGCACTACCATCTACCAGACTTAAAGCTGTATGCTGAAAGAACAGGTTACTCACCTGTAACAGTAGTTCTAGGAGTAGTATATGTTGTTCATCCACACTTCTTGGCATGTCCCTTTCCACTTTAAATCTTGTCAGAAGTCTTCAAGCTGGCTCCTCCCACCCACCTGGGTGGTATATACCTCGGCTCCGCCCCATGACACCAGATCTTAGCCCGCTGGAAGCAAGGTTGTGTGCCTGAAGCTGGGGAGGTTGGGTGTGTGTGTGTGGACGAACAACATATACCACTCCTACAATTACTGTTACAGGTGAGTAACCTGTTCTTCTAGGAGCATGGATATGTTGTTCATCCACACTTCTTGGCAGACTCCAATCAGTTCTCTGGGAGGAGGGAGGCAAGGCGCACACCCCCTACTTAGGAAATAAAGATTGGAGAACTGAGGCCCCAAGGTCGATGTGGTAGTGGGTAATGAAGGTATTTGCTGACTTCCAGGTAGCAGCCCCACAGATTTCCTGGATAGAGATGTCCCTGGAAGCAGCCACCAATGCAGCAGTATGGTGGGTAGAATGAGCTTTCATTCCTCTGGGAGGCTTCTTGCCCGCCAACTCATAGCACAGACCTATGCATGATGCAATCCACCTTGCTATGGTCCATTTGGCTGCAGGTCTGCCAGAAGCGGCTTCAGCGTAGGTGAAAAACAGCTGGCAAACCTCTCCATGAATTTCCGCCGTCCTCTCCTTGTAGTAGGAGAGAACACATCTCAGGTCCAAGGTATGGAGCCTGTACTCGGCGTCTGAGGTGTAATTAGGGTAGTAAACCAGAAGAGTCAACACCTGGTTAAGGTGAAACTCTGACACCACCTTTGGAAGGAATTTTGGGTGGGGGCGAAGGACAACTTTGTCCCTGTGAAAGACCAGATAAGGGGAGTCCACCGAAAGCACCTGGAGCTCCCCTGTCCTTCTGGCAGACGTGATAGCCACCAAGAAGGCCGTCTTCCATGACAAGTGTGAAAACTCACATTTGTGCATGGGTTTGAATGGCTTACCCATAAGCTTTGCCAAAACCAGCAACAAATCCCATGGAGGTGGAGGTTTGTAACAGGGTCCTGTTATGCAGAAAATAAAGTTTCAAAAAGAAGAGAAATTCAAGATGCCCCGCCCCCCCTTTTTGTTTTCATTTTCACTCTCTCCTGTCTACTCCTCTAACTTCCTATCTATACTAATTTTCTTGTCAGGGTGGCCAACCTGGCAATTCTTAAAGCTTTACTATCCCTGTTATCCAATTCTAGTTTGTACATCTTGATAGTAGTTATGGCAATGGGCTTTAAAATAAAGAGTAATTTCCCTTAAAAGCATTTGTTAGAAAATTCAGACAAAGCAAAAGTATGTTGCTAAAGGAGCTCCCCCCCCCCCCGCTATCTATGCAGAGGGTTTACACCAGTAAAGAAAAGGTTGCTAAGGAGCAGTGCTACACTGCCTAGCAAGTAACTCTGAAGTCCTGTTCTGGTGCTCGCTCCAAGGAAACAAGCATTTGTCAATGCCGAACGTTCGCTTGCAGGTATTTGCAGTGGTGTTTGGCACGTATGGTGCTTTACCGTAATGCCCTGTGCGATTGCTGGTATTTGCACAATAAATTTTCAGCATGACCTTTTTGTTATCCCCATTGTGCGCTACAGAGGCGGAAACACGTTTTGGGCAGGATGTGAAAAATGACAGCTGTACTGCTCATAAGGAAGTGTGGTAAAATGGGAAAGTTGAAAATCTGAGTGGAAATATTGAAAATTCGCAAACCTACGAGCGTGCGTGGGAATTGTGCAATGCACGCTCGTAAAACAGTCATTGTTAGGAATTTTTTCACCAAATTGTCAACATTGGCATTTTAAAACCCCTGCTAATGAACAGTGTCACTGTGATTGTCTTACTGTGTGCCATACACTGAGTTCACACAGCGACTGCGCCATTGTGCACTACATGGGCGGAAACACGTTTTGGGCAAGATGTGAAAAATGACAGCTGCACTGCTCATAAGGAGGTGTGGTAAAATGGCAATGTTGAAAATGTGGAGTGAAAATATTGAAAATTCTGCAAACTTACGAGCATGCATAGGAACTGCGCAATGAACACTCGTAAAACAGTCACTTTTAGGAATTTTTTCACCAAATTTTCAACACAGCCATTTTAAGACCTCTGCTCATGAACAGTGTCACTGTGATTTTCTTAATGTGTCCCATACATTGAGTTCGCACACCGACTGCGCCATTGTGCGCTACATGGGCGGAAACACGTTTTGGGCAGGATGTGAAAAAAACAGCTGTACTGCTCATGAGGAGGTGTGGTAAAATGGCAATGTTGAAAATCTGGAGTGAAAATATTGAAAATTGGCAAACTTACGAGCGTGCATAGGAACTGCGCAACGCACACTCGTAAAACAGTCATTTTTAGGAATTTTTTCACCAAATTTTCAACATTGTCATTTTAAAACCTCTGCTAATGAACAGTGTCACTGTGATTTTATTACTGTGTCCCATACATTGATTTCGCACACCGACTGTGCCATTGTGCACTACATGGGTGGAAACACGTTTGGGCAGGATGTGAAAATGACAGCTGTACTGCTCATAAGGAGGTGTGTGTAAAATGGCAATGTTGAAAATCTGGAGTGAAAATATTGAATTGCAAAAGTACTGAAGGTGCGTGGAACTATGCAACGCCTTAGAAAACAGTCATTTTAGGAATTTTTTCACCAAATTTTCAACATAGCCATTTTAAAGACTCTGCTCATGAACAGTGTCACTGTGATTTTCTTAATGTGTCTCATACATTGATTTCGGACACTGACTGCGCCATTGTGCACTACATGGGCGGAACACGTTTTGGGTGAGATGTGAAAAATAACAGCTGTACTACTCATAAGAAGGTGTGGTAAAATGGCAATATTGAAAATCTGGAGTAGAAATATTGAAAATTCGCAAACCTCTGGCGTGCGTAGGAACTGCGCAATGCATGCTCGTAAAACAGTCATTTTTTTGAATTTTTGCACCAAATTTTTCCAACATAGGATTTTTGGGACCCCTTCTCATGAGTGATGTCACTGTCATGGCACTACTCAGGCCAGAAGGGTGATTTCACGCAGTGACTGCGAAATCACCCTTCGGGCCTGAATAACGACATGACAGTGACATTATTCATGAGAAGGGGTCCCAAAAACCCCATGTTGAAAATTTGGTACAAAAATTCCAAAAAATGCCTGAGATATGCAATAAAGTTGAAAACCCCCATCTAGCCCATTATACAGCTTACCGGCATTTCCTCAGTTCGGTCGGCTTTGAAGAGTGCAGACGTGTTCCCGGTCCACCGAAGATCGTCGCGCTGAGCTCCGGAGGTAAGTATGGGGTGAGGGGGGTGGGGAGGCTGGTGCGAGTGGGTGGGTGCGGGTTGTGGAGGGGGACTGGGAGATGAACCGTGGGGACCGCTTTCCATTTACAGGTTAAAAACAAAAAAAAACAGACGACGTGGGACGCTGCCACACTGGGTGGGCTCAGCGTGGCAGAAGATGGCTGGGGCGAGGAGCCGACGGGGATTGGGCACCCCCTGGCCGCAACCATTTCATGTTTGCCATGCTGGGGTGGGCTCCCAGCGTGGCAGCAGGATAGCTGGGGCATGCGGCGATGGGGGATTGGGTACCCCGTCGACAACAACGTTGCTACGCTGGGGTGGCCCCAGCTGGCACCAAAGCTTTGGGGGCGGCATGACGCTGGGAGCGCAGTGACGCGAGGGGGCGGCGTGATGGAGCCGTGATGACAGCGGTGGTTTTCTTTGAAGCGAAGACCACCGCTGTCATACACAGCTCCCGCACTCATTGGTGCAGGACCGCCACGCCTGCTCAATGCAGCACTGGACTGCAAGGGAGAGGCACACCTCCAAAGTGTGCTACTCTCCCAAAACATTCCTTGCGCATGTGCACAAGCGAACGTAATAAAAAGGAGCTGAATTTATGCAAGGACACTGAGGGCATAAAGAAGTAAGCCCTGCAATGTCTATATTCATTAAAAAGGGGCTGTAATTGTTTAAAGAAGGTGCTGCCTTTCTGTTAAAAGGCTGAAAAATAAACAGCTGTTGGCTGAGAATTGCAGCCATTGGGGAATCCAAATATTTGTTAAACACAGTAAAAACTCTGTTAGCTAGAATTACAGTATAGAAGATCAATGTGTTTTATAAATAAAAACTGCATTTTTTTTCTTTGGGTTTTGCACTAGAACATCAAACTGGCTATTTATTAAAGAATCTAAAACCTTACAAGGAAACAAGATAGGGAGCGCGCCCCTCATCTGTTGCCCTTGGTTAAAGATTCTAGATTCTTTATATTTAATATTTAGGTTACTTCTCTTTTCTCTATTATGGTTTACTTACCTGGGTAAAGTCATCTGGGAAGCCCTTCTCATAGGGTTGGCAGCCCATGAGATGGCTGCCTTTATAGCAACCAAATGGAGGTGATGTCAGAGAGTAGGTGGAGCCAATTTCAAACTCCGCCCCTTTTGTATACTATATAAGGCCTCCACCAGAAGTCCTTGACAGATAGGGAGAGGAAGGAGACTAGTCAGTACTTTCTGATCAGGTGAAGGAATGGAAGTGTGAATGCCTACACACTAGGTTGAAAGCATTGGATACTAAGAAGAGCAGGGAGTCTGACTGCAAGACTTGCCTGGGTTTTTTGTTTAGTTTTGTTTTGGTGAAAGCTAACCTATTTCTTTTCTGTAAATATTTATTTATTTATTTATTTCTGGAAATAAAATGATAAACGCTATGCCAGAGTTTTTTATGCACTTCAATTTTGTGACTGGTGTCTGTTATTGAACCCACATGCTTACAAGGTTCATGCACCGGTGGGGATATGTGATCCAGGCCTTTGAAAAAGCACCCGACCACTGTCTCCTGCACCAATGTCAGCTGACCGGCCCTCGCCCGGTAAGCAGAAATGGCTGCCAGGTGCACCCTAAGAGTCAATGACCCTAGACCCCCTTTGGAGAGAGACCAAAGGTAGTCGAGAATGTTAGCCACAGAACAGGATAAGGGGTCCAGACCCTTACCCTGACACCAAATGGAAAATCGCTTCCATTTGAAGGCATAACATTTCCTGGTTGATTCTTTCTAGATGCCCACCATGGTGTAGACATCTTCGGAAAGACCTAGAGTCTGGAACTCTAGCCGCTCAGGTACCAGGCTGTGAGATGCAGGGATTGAAGGTCCGATGGACTGCCTTCCCTGGTTAAGAGATATCAGGTCCAGGTGTGTACAAAGCCGCTCCAGGGGCCTGCAGCTGAGGCTGAGGAGATCTGGGTACCAGAACTGGTGCAGCCAGTCTGGGGCTACCAGAATCACCTACGCCTTGTCCCGCCTCATCTTGAGTAACACCTTGTGGATCAAGGGAAATGGAGGGAAGGCGTAGAGGAGACCTGGGGTCCACGGCCTCGAGAAGGCATCCTCCTGCAGTGAGCCCTGCTGAGGGGGGTGGGCATGAAACAGCCTCAGCTTGGTGTTCTCCCTGGAGGCAAACAGGTCCACCAGCAGTTTGCCCCAATGGGAGAACAGGCTGTAAGCTACTTCTGGATAGAGAGACCACTCGTGGATGCCTGGCCTATGCGTCTGAGAGCATCCGCCAGCTAGTTCGAGGCTCCTGCCACGTGAATGACTAGGAGATCTGCCTCCAACTGGCTTATGAGGGTCCAGATGCAGAGCGCCTCCTTGCACAGAAGATGGGAGTGAGTGCCGCCCTGTTTGTTGAGGTAGTACATGGTCATGGTATTGTCCATCTGGACTTGAACCACTTGACCCCGGAGCTGAGGAGTGAAAGCTGACAACGTCAGTCTGACTGCTCTGAGTTCCAACAGTTTGATGTGGCATCGGGACTCCTTGGGGGTCCAGAACCCATGGGCCCTGTTGTCCCCCATGTGGGCTCCCCAGCCCATGAGAGAGACATCGGTCGTAAAGACGACCGTCGGCTCGGGGAGGACAAACGGGATCCCTTCCTGCAACCGGTCTGGGGCGGTCCACCACTGGAGAGCGTCCCACATCTTCTGGGTTACAGTGATCAGCTGGTCGAAGTGACCATATTGCTGAGTCCACTGGGCAGCCAGCTCCCATTGGAGGGGGCGCATGTGCCACCGAGCCCAACGAACCACTGAGGTGCACACCGCCATGTAACCCAGAAGGCGCAAAAAGTCCCAGGCAGGGCGCAAGTGCCAACCAGAAATGATTGGGCAAAGGAGGAGAGAACCTCCGCCCTGTCTGCCAGGAGCTGAACTCTGGCTTGACAAGAGTCGAGTTCTGCCCCAATGAAGCCCATCACCTGAGAAGGCACGAGTTCCGACTTGGCCTCGTTGATCAGGAGGCAGAGTTGGGAGCAGGTTTGGAGGGCTAGATCCCTGGACCTCTCCACCTCCTGAAGGGAGGAAACTGCCAAGAGCCAGTCGTCAAGATAAGGGTAGATTCTGACTCTCCTCGACGCCGAAGATGGGCCACCACCACTGCAATGCATTTGTTGAAGACCCGAGGGGCCAATGACAGGCCGAATGACATGGCTCAGAACTCATACACGGTCCCTTCGACCCTAAAGCGGAGGAACCACTGATGGGACAGACAGATTGGGACGTGAAAGAACGCGTCCTGTAGATCCAGTAAATAGAACCACATGTTTCGCTCCATGGATGGTATGATCTGGTTCAGAGTGACCATCCAAAAGGTGCGGAACCTGAGATATTGATTCAGGTCATGGAGATCTAGGATGGGGCACCAACACCCCCCCCCGTCCTCTTGGGCACCAGGAAGTACCTGGAAACAAAGCCTGGGTCTGTTGGAGGATCCGGGCACTGGGGCTACTGCCTCCTTGCAGAGGAACTGAGCCACGTCATCTCAAAGAGCCGAATGGGTGCATGCAGAGATCCATTCCTCCTGAGGGACACGGGCTTGGCTGGGAGGGTACTGCTCAAATTCCAGAGGCAGTCCCTGACCAACCACTTCGAGAACCCACCTGTCCGAAGTGATAGCAGACCAGGCGGAAAGGAAGTGGCGGAGCTGACCCCCCATGGGAGGACCCAGAGCTGGTGTGACGGGGTATAGGGGTGGCAACCCCCAACCCGTCATTGAGCAGGCTTAGATGAGGAGGAGGAGGCTCAAGGACCTGCATCTAGACCTCCTTTATGGGGCTGTTGAGGACCTTGCTTGGGCCGTGGGTGCCAAGCTTGAGCCTGCTGCTGCTGTTGCTGCTGACCTCCTTGATAGGAGGGCTGCCTGACCGCAGGGGAAGAGTGCCAAAATGGCTTCTTCTTTCTTTTCTGCTGGTTCTTGCCTGAAGAACCCTTGGCAGAAGTAGCATCCAAGGTGGCATTGGACTGCTCTATACGCTGAAGGTGACTGGCCACTCCAGGACCGAACAAGTCGGTCCCCAGGAAGGGCACGTGAGCAAGCTTATGCTGAGTATCCGCTTGGAAGGAGGAAAGCCTCAGCCAAGCCCTGCGGCTAGAGGCCACTGCGACTGCCAATGAGCGGGCACAAGAATCTCCTATATCCAAGGCTGTCTGGAGCTGCTGTTTTGCGACAGCACGACCTTGGTCATGGACCTGCTTGACCGTTGTCTGCATGTCCAGTGGGAGATGAGGGAGGACCTAGTCCAATGACCCCAAAAGGGCATGAGAGAAGTGTGCCATAATCACAGTCGAGCTGGCCTGACGAAGGCCCAGAGAAGAGGCTGCATAGACCTTGCGGGCAGAGTGGTCCATATTTTTGGACTCCTTGTCCGGGGGTCGGTCAGTATCGGCTGAACTACCCATACGCCTGAACACTGAGGCGGTCACCAGGCTCTTGGCCGAATGGTGCTCAGTTAACCCCGCAAAAGAACCCCATGACACCGCATATTTGCGGGCCATGCAGACAGAAGGTGATGGTCAGGAGGCAGGGTGCTGCCAAAGTTCAATGGCCAGGCCAACAATGGCCTTGGCCACTGGAAAGGCCTCCGTCGGGATATCTCCTCTCTTGAGGATGTCAGTGAGAGGGTACTCTGCATTTTTCTGGATGAGCTCCAGGGGCATTCCAGTGGAGTCAGAGATGAGGCGGAGAATGCCCTGGAAGGAAGAAGAGCCTTCCTCTAACCCTGCCCCGACTGATGACTCATCATCCCTGGGATGTGAGTGCAAGCCAGTGACATTCAAGTCCGAGGAGTCGTGGTAAAGCGGTCTACCGCCCAAGTCACCCTCAATGTGCTGAGGGCGATCTGGGGTGATTGTTATCGACAGACGATGGGGAAGCCCGGTGTCTTGTTGGTCCTCTTTCAAGGGTGCCCCTCCCTCAGGCTGTTTAGGTGGTGGTTCCACCAGAATCGGTGGAGAGACTCGAATAGGACAAACTGGGAGATGGGCTGGCCCCACGGGCAGAGGAACTGGTGGCTTCGGTTCTAGAAGGGTCGGCGTCGGTCTAGGAGGCGGTAGCCAAGTTATGGCCGGGGTGGGCGGCAGAGCTAGCTTCTGCCCGGTCAGTATCAACTGCTGCCACATAAGGTCTTCATAGCCCCGACGGAGCTTCCGTCGGAGCCTCTCCTCGTCCGAGGAGGATAAGGACCTGTGGCAATGCCTCTTCTTAGAGCACTTATGGCTTTTTCTCGGTCGTTCGGCCGAGGGGGTTCTGGACCTCAACCGAGATCGGGGAGGCCGACTTGGTCGATCAGGAGACACCAGAGTCAGTGAAAGCCGAGGGTCCAGAACCAGGTCCCTGATGGGGACGCCAGCAGGCTGGCTCTCCTCATCAGGGAATACAAGGACCAGAGTCCTTTCCAATGAGTCATCAGCCATGGCCGGTGACAAAGGGTCTATCGGGTCGAGGATAATTTCGACCTCGTCGGCCACTTCTTCGGTCCCCTGGCCAGATGGAAAATCCGTGAAGCCGGCGGCCGAGGATGCGATCTTGATCGAAGTCGAGACCGTGTGTTCCTAGGGCTCGGACCTCTCTCGGTCCCAGGAACGTATTCGCCGAGACGAAGACACGGGGTCCTTCTCTTTCTTCCAAGAGCGGGAGGAGTGCGAGCCCGAGGGCGCCTCACCCCAAGTGGGAAGAGAGACTGGCACAACTCCTTGAAAGGGCCGTAAAGGTGGAGCCAAGGTTCAGAGGAACAAAGAAGCTTCGACTGGCCGAAGTGTGAGCTGCTTCCTCCTAGAAGGCCTTCATCTGTTCCAGCTGTTTGGCGGATCCAGCAGCCGTGGAAAATGCCCACCTCGCTTCCTTTGATTTCACTGGTGGGTTCCTTTTCTCCAGTCTCCCCAGCTTCATGCGTGCCTTGCGGTCGTCCAGGACGTTGGGATGGAAAGCCAGGCAAAAACTGCACGACGAGATGTCGTGGCCGACACCTAGGCAATAGACACATGTGAGGCGAGTATCAATGTGCGACATCTTCTGGCCGCAGGAGCACTGGCAAAATCCGGGGGAAGATTTTTCCTCCATGGTAGATGTGACAAAAGCATGATCACTAACTCGAACAAGTTTAATTTTCAGTAAAAAACAATGGCCAGAATCCAGGGCCTACGATATGCTAAGAGCACGAGGGAACCTGTATCTTCCAGCAGAAAGGAAGATCTGGCATCATGGGGTGGAGCTGAGGTATATTACCACCCGGGTGGGTGGGAGGAACCAGCTTGAAGACTTCCGGCAGGATTTAAAATGGAAGGGGACATGCCAAGAAGTGTAGATGAACAACATATCCACACTCCTGGAAGAGCATTTTCGGGTATTTATCTGTTGTGGTTATCTAAGAACTACCATGCCCCATGGAAGACCCGGAGTTCCACATAAATGATCTCCATGACATCCAAAAAATTTTGTTTTTCTCTCCCAGTAGAACTCTCCCTTTAAAAGATTTTTAAAAAATAACAGCACAAGTACTAAAAATATGGTATAGGAGCAGGAAGAAGAGTCCCCTGCAGCCAATATATGAATATTGCAAACTGATCTCAGAGGAAGACCTCTTTTTACCAGCACATTCAGATTTAACTTTCGCTCACTGGAGACAAGTAGGACTAGGCCAGATATTCCAATTTCTGGGTCCGGTAGGAGTTCTACCTTTTGAAGAACTGATCCTTAAGTATAATTTACCACATACCGATCGATTTAGATACTTTCAGATACGAGATTACATACTAAGGAACAGAATAATATCAGCTAAAATACCACACCCGATCCCTCCTCTTCTCAAATTATACCTAGATCACATACAAGGTAAACACTGGAGTCATCTGATAGAAGCATTATATAAAACATGTCAAGCTTTAACTTCAGAAACCACCAACTCTATCCTAAAAAGCTGGAATAATGATTTAAATAGAGAAATTCCATATGATCGGTGGTCTGAGGCAGCTTTAGCCGCAGTAAAAATCACTTCCACAAACATATGGAGAGAATTCTCCTGGAAGTGTAGATATCGATACTTTCACTACCCAGCGATACTTATCAAGTATCTTCCAGAAAAATATGGAAAGTGCTGGACAGAGTGTGGATGCAGGTTGGCAGACCTGGCACATATTATGTAGCAATGCCCTCTATTGATGCCACTGTGGGTTTCATTACAAATAGCGATCTCCAACAGTATGGGAGAGATAATAGAGATAACAGAGGAAATGTTTTTGTTGGATATATATCCGGACCACTCTCCCTCCTGGACCAGAACTCTGCTGCCGATTTATTTATTAGGGGCAAAGAAAACTTTAATAAGAAGATGGATGTTAACTAAAATACCAACAGTGCAAGAATGGCAGGTAATAATGAAACACATATGCAACCCATATGTCCATTTTTGTAACATGGATATACATATGTCTCTACGGGTTCGGGGAAAGATGAGGTTACCTGGCACAAGAGACCTAGGTTTGACTACTCTGCACAGGGGCACCCAAGTAAATCCAAACTACAGGAAGCAATAACTGTAATGTCCAGAACCAGAATTGGGATTTTTCAGTGGGACTTTATTTATTAACTCACTGAACATAAACAAAGCACTGCATGGTCCCCCACAGGGCTACGTAACTGTAATGCAGATTAGAGGTTAAACGCAGCGGTCCATTTGAGGAATGAACTCAATACAACAGTTGTCTGGCTTTGGACCCACCAGACACTCAGCCCGGACTTTGCATGCGCATTGGATACACAGCCTGACTGGCCCGGCTCCCCTGCTGGCCACTCGACTGATGGTCCACTTGGCGAATGAACCCAAACTCTACTTGGAAAGATATCCCATCAAACAAGGAGACTCCCAAACTGTGGCTCCCCACACCACTTGAAGTCTGCGACTCCTAGAGAGATTTTGTTTTCGTACTTCCACATCGAAACTCCCATCACACAGGGAGACTCCCATCCAACAAGGAATAAAGTTCCCATCCTGTGGCTCCCCACACCACTTAAGAGTCTGCGACTCCTAGAGAGATTTTCAAGTTGCGACCCACGTCTGGGTACCCACCCCATCACTGGCCAAGCGCATGAGGCAAGTAGCAAAGACACAGAAGAAATCCGTAGAGGTGGACCTGGTTACTAAAGATGGGGGGTTTTCCCACCTCCAGCTCCCACAGCCCATACCCGGCCATTTCTCTGGATACACTGAACTTTAGACTTTAAAATGTAGATTGACAGTGGATGACCTGAAGCACCCCCTCTACAATGAACTTTAACACTTTAAACAGATGACTGCTCTATTTGTTTGTTCTAGTTGACATAGTCCTCCCAAATAGCAGTCCCCAATACTTGAAATCAACTGAAAGAAAAGTTGTTTGCCCCTTCAATGGGGCCAAACACTCACCTATTCGTTGCAGGTGCCCCACAGAGTAGAAGAAATGTAACCTTTGCTGTTATACATGAACAGACTGAACTTAAATTAAAACAGGCAGCTTTCTTCCCAAGGTGGGAGAGAGATTGCCCTGGAACCCACAAAGAACTTTTCCTCACCCCCCCAAGATGGAAGGGGGTAAACAGACAACTACTGGCGTCCTTCTTGTTTGCTTAAGGACAAACTGAAGACTGACTTTGAATTCCCAAGGTTCTAAACTTACTCTGAGCTGAAGATTCCAAATGTGGCTATGCAGCTGCGACAGTTCTATTATGATGTCATCCCTCTAGTCACAGCTGTGACTGAGGACAGAGTGAGACAGTGTGAAACCCATTTAACTGGAGTTCCACAAGCTGCCTTCCCTGCCTACCACTAGGTCTTACTGGGATTCTAGTAACCCCGGGTAACAAAGGGATTACACATATACCAGATGGAAGCTTTGTCAGCTAAGATAACAGATAGAGAACAGACATTTAGAACAAAATGGCAGAGATGGATAGTATATCTGATGGGAGTTGATCCAGACTTCTGTCCTTAACTAGATATGGGAGGGAAGAGAAAGGGCAGGAAAGGGGAAGAGAGGAAGAAGAAGAAGAAAAGATCAATAACATAATAAAGGAGAAAAATGAAATTTAATCAATGTAACAAACTAGAGATATGCAAGAAATATATCTGTGTATTTGACAACTACTTATTGACGTACTGACAATGTGAAATTGTGTCTTGAATGTATATATAAAATTATTCAAGAAAACTGAAAAATAAATATTAAAAAAAAAAAAAAAAGGCTGGCACTACCCACAAAGTTTTTATTTTGACCCCATATTTTCATAATAGTTGTTTAATGACTCCCCTTATAAACACGACATGTGACATTTACAGTATATTGGCTGGAACATCAAGTGCGAAAACACATCATCTCCAGGATTTAATCAAAGGCACCTGTCAAATTTATGAAGGGGTGTGAAAAAATGGCTATCTTGAAGGTTTGGAGTCAAAATATTGAAAATAAGTGAAGTTATGAGAGAATGTTGAAATACAGCAACATTCACTCATAACATGGACATTTTACCATATATATACACCAAGTTTTCAGCATAGTGTTCTTATGACACCACCTCATAAAACCAGTAGGTGAAAATGTTCACATCCCCACTAAAACATAATTCCGCGTCACATGTTTGAAAACACGTTTTGACCAGGATATGAAAACTGACAGCTGTCCCGTTCGTGAGGTAGTGTGAAAAAATGACTGTGCTGAAAATCTGGGGTTAAAAATTGAAAATTACCAGTTATGAATGAACATAGAAACATTTCAATGTACAATCATTATGTTGTTGTTTTTGAATATTCTGACCCTGAATTATCAACACAGCCTTCTTATGACCCCACCTCATGAACAAGGGTGGCGAAAATGTTCAAATCCTACCCAAAGGGTGATTTTGCAAAATTACCACAAAATCACCTTTTGGGACAGATTTGAATAAATCTACTGCACTTGATCATGAGGTGGGGTCCCAAAAAGGCCATGTTGAAAATTGATATACAAATATTGAAAAAATGATAAAGTTATGAAGAAGTGTTCAAACCCCATTGAAATACATTAAACCAAATGTACCTCATTTTCTCATGCTGCAGTTACTGGTTCCAGCAGCAAGACATGTCTTTGATTGGAGAGTGGATCTAAGTCATGGGACATATTCAGCTGCGTGAGAGTGTCTGTGGGGGTGTGGGGTGGTGGGTGTTGAGTGGGTATTGAGTGGGAGGTCAGGGTGGAGTGGGTGGGGGGTATGCGGAGTCAGATCATCGAGTGACTGTATTATTTCTGGAAATCATCAATTGTTTTCAGTTTCATATATTAGAATGAAAACTGTAGAAGAGAGGCAAGGCAAGGCAAACTTTATTTATATGACACCCATTCCCAGGGGCTCGGGGCACCTCACATGGGAACAATTAAGGGATAAGAACAAGGGTATACATACAAACATATTAAAACAATCACAGAATCAGATAAAATACTTCAAATAAATAAATTCAGTAAATAATTCATAATGTAAGGCCCCGACCCCTGCCTTTTTGCAAAACGACAGGTGGTATGCTGTTGAAGCTGACAGCAGTACCAGGTGGGGACTGGGTTCAGGGAGGACGGTTACTCGCACAGGGGCGAGGTTTGGCTACTCTGCACAGGGGCACCCAAGTAAATCCGAACACAGGAAGCAATAACTGTAATGTCCAATACCAGGAATGGGATTCTAAAGTGTGGCTTTTATTCACATGCAAACTGAACAAACAAAGCATAGATGGACCCCCACGAGGCTACATTCCTGGTAATGCAGATTAGAGCAACAGAACACTTCTTCATCCATTTCAGCCCTCAGGCTCTGAACCCACCAGGCACACAGCCTGGACTTGCACGCAGCTTTGGGTACACAGCCCGACTTGTACACTACTTGGGTTTTTCCCCTGGCCCGGCTCCCCCGACGGCCACTCGATCGCAGTCCATATGGCAGTGAACCAATTTTCTGTTGGTGGCTCCCCAAACCAGCTTAGAGCCTTCGACTCCTTAAGGGAAATTTCCTTCCATCCCACGTCTGGGTACTTCCCTCATCACTGGCCAAGTGCATAAGGCAAAATAGAAATCCACAGAGCAAATCCGTAGAGGTGGACTTGGTTACTAAAGATGGGTGGTCTCCCACCTCCAGCTCCCACAATCCATACCTGGCCGTTTCTCTGGACACTAAACAACTCTTTTTGAAAGCTTGGCAATGTAGATTACAGGGTAGACATATAGCACATCTCCTCTACTGTCTTGACTTTCCCCTTGTGCTGGACTTAAACATACTTTTACTTTGGCTAAGCCTATTCCTCTAGGCCTCCCACTAATTCAGTAGTCCAAACCCCACTTTAACACAGTTCAGGTGAAACATGGGCCCTTTGAAAAGAGCAGAACTCACCCTTTGGTTGCAGGTGCCCCACAGGCAAATCTTGAAATCTTCTTGTGCCACAAAACATTTCAGAAAAATAGGCAGCTTCTTCTCTAGTAGGAACCAGGGGGTTGCCCCTGGAATAGCAGGCAAACCTTCCACCCCCATCCCCTGATGGATGGGGCACAGAGACCCGAATCAGTGGTCTCCACCACTTTAAGAACAGCTTACTGTGTTCCTCTTTAGGCAGAAACACACACCTTTCCCTAGAAGTAGCTCTATATCAGAGCTTAGGATCCAAGAGCCTGTGTACAGAACTGCTGTGCTCCTCTCCTCTTGACTATTCACACCACACTCTCCCACTACTGACTGTTCAAAACTCCCAACATTCTAATCTAACTCCCTTCTGTAGATTCCAATGTGGCTCATGAAGCTGCAATAGTTCTATGGTGATGTCATCCCTCAGTCTCAGCTGAGACTGACAACAGAGTGAGACAGTGTGAAGTCCATTTAACTGGAGTTTCACAAGCTGCCTTCCCTGCCTACCACTAGGTCTTACTGGGATTCTAGTAACCCCGGGTAACAGGGGGGTTACACTCGCCCTGGACCAGGAAAATGACTGTCCGCAGTCATTATTTACCCGGCTTAGGCCATCCCACCCTATGTGCTACCTGCGGAGGGGGGTGATCAGGCCCCCTCCTACCATGTGCGAGCACAGGCAGGCAACACTAAGGGCCTAGAGGCCTGTGGGTGACATATCAGCCTCTACTCTACCCACTAACTATGGGTGCCTAGAGGCTCTGGTAGAACTGTCCAGAGCATAGCCCTAATAGCTCAGCACTGCAATCCCTATGGCCATTCAGGACCACAGCCTGTCTATCCCCCCCAGCCCTCTAGGGAAAATCTGTCTGCCTCTAACTTAACACCCCAAAATAAAAACAACCCCGGAACCTCCCCGATCTTGGGCACCCTGCAACCACACACCAAGAAACTAATACCATCTCATTACAGTACATTACATTACTGCCTCCCTAACCCCACAGCCACACCTGTGGAAGGAAAGGGTTACTGCATTAACAATAACAATAACAACAACAACAACAGTACTTTAAATACTACACACTAAAGTACTAGTGAGGAACTCCGATGAGCCCCTCCTCCTCTTCTTGTCTTCTCTTCTATCTTCTTCAGGAACACCTGCAAGAAAAAGAAAGACAACACACACTCCTAATCTGCATACACAGTCTACCTAACCCCCTACCATCAAAACACTGGAGAATCCCAAAAAGATTATTTATTTTTTTTTTTTAGAAAAGGTAGAAAAACAGTATATGCACTAGAAAACAGTAGAAAAACAATGACATTATTTACAATACACATTTGGGGGATGGAGTGCCCTAGAAGTCCCAACTAGTGACCACAGTGCCCGAAGGCTAGTCCATTAAAGAGTCTCTCCTGGGCCGGAGCCCGTTAAAGCACAGTTTTAGCAGGCCAAAGTCCCGAAGGGAAGAGTCTTTGAGGACAGTTCACACATTCTGGAGTCTGCTAGTGTAGGGTGTGTACTGCAATGTCGTAAGGATAGAAAAGTTTGGACTTACCAGCCCCTTGTAGAACGAAAAATCGGCGCAGACCTGCTCCTCAGCTGAAGACTCTCCCTGGCAGCATTTCTTCCGATACAGCTGGGCGGACATCTTCCGGGAACTACAGGAGGGCACATCTGGAAACTGCTGGGATGATGTAATCTCTGGAGATGGAACCTTAGAACAGGAACAAAAAGGAAAACAGCTGGTCTGACGTCATCCGATTACCAGGCGATGAAACAGGATACAGCTGGGCTGGTGTCCTCTCTGGATCTGAATTCATCTGGTGGGCCAGTCGATGGATTCTGGAAAGGCCAGTACACTGAAGAACTGATAAATGTGGGGCACCTGAGTCCTGGATGTCCATACTGGTGGATCAACAAAGGCACTGCGAAGGCTGGTGTGGCAGTATTGACTACCACTGCCCAGCTTTCCATGTGGCAGGCACGAGCACATTTGCTGGGAGGTCCTTGCATTGAGGCCAACAGTATCGGGGGTCAGGAGCTTGAATTATTACCCCGTCTGGGTGCACATAATTCACACTGTAGAAGGTTTCACGTCCCTCTCCATCCACTATTCGCACAGTGTCCATAAACAGTGTCCTGCCTCTCTTCCACTGGGTATATTTCTCATGAAACAGTCTGTTCTTGACATGCTTGTTTGCACCAGGATGCACACATTTCATTGCTTTGGCCCAGATTCAGGATTTCCTGCTGTTCTCAATCTCCTCCCAGACTCTCAAGGAAAGGTAGGAAAGGACATTCCATAGATTTCATTCGCCTTCCCACGAACCAGTCTCCTCTTTACTAGCTTTGGTCAACCTGAGACCGCTGGCCTGGCTTGGGGCGGCCAGTCCTGGTTCTGCCAGCTACGCATCCTCAACGAGATGAAAAATGGATCCCTGACTTCTTCTTGCACAGCCAGGGCAGTGGCATCACCACTCCCTTCCATGCATTCTTCCGAGGCAAGAGCTTGAGGCTTTGTACCCGTTCCTTTTTCACATGGCCTCATAGGTTCCCCCTCATCTTCTTCCTCACTGAGAATCTGTGCCCAGGACTGAGCAGTCGTCCTCACTCCTGAGACTATCCACTCATCACTAGGCACGGAGGTTGACACCTCCCATTCAAAATCCTCCCTCATCTCATCTTCTCCTATGAGACTTGAGCTAGGCCCCCCCCAGGGGTCTACTGATGCTCTATCTGAATTATCCTTCTGCGATCCAGCATCTGAAACACCAGCATATGGTTCTGTCTCTAAATCTGTACCCTCTAGCTTTGTGCCACACTCCCCTGAAGGGCCTTCTTCAACAGGCTCCGCCTGGTGCTGTGTGCTGCCAACTACAAATTTCTGAACTTTTGTCCATGTGGGAGCCAAATGAATCTTGGGCGCTTTATACAAGCCATATTTCTCTAAGCACCCAGAACAGTGAGGTACCATGAAGACGTCCCTTACAGCATTTAAGCATATTTGACACACTTGCACTGGATATCCAGGAATCGCCACATGAGAAGGCAGTTGTCCTCCATAATAACACCTTTCAATGTCCCTTAACCTATTTACTTTTGCTGTTACTGCAGCCCGGGCATGATCCAGGTAGCCAGCTTGTCCTGAGGCCATAACTGCAGGGAAAACAAACAAATGCTCACTGTTACTGAAAGTCCCACTTCACTGAACACTTTCTTTCATTTTTAAAATGGCTCCTCTGCTGCTGTGTTTACTTTACTACCCCACCCTGTAATGGCGGCGGCAGCACTCCTGCGCATCAACATTCAGAAATTGGGCCAAGCCACTGCACATCCGATTTACACACACTACTGATAACTTTTGCTCAAACTGCACAAACTTGCACTGTTCTTTTTCTAACACATTTACATGATTTGCCACGGACTTTTCACTTGCTGAAAACATTTCTTTAGTTCACAGTCCCTTAAAGCCTCAGGATTTCAAGCACAGGATTGCCTGTAACTAGTGCTGCACATTTGGCTACAACTTACAGTCTCTCTCTGGCTTTGAAACTTTAAACTGATGCTGAATTCATAACTATGCTCACAGTCAATGGCTTAACAGACTTGCACTTGCTGGTAAAACTTAACACAGTCTTTATTTGCAAAGCGACTACACTGCTGCACACACATTCATCTGGCTTTTGGCAGAAAATCACTGTTTGAGCAATTATCACTGTTGGTACTCACTGTTAACAGTAGCTGTTTGCTGCAATGGAAAACATCCCGCAGCCAGTCTTGGAGGCCTCAGAAAGGAAGCGGGAGGGCAGTCCTGCCAATCGTCTCTCCGATCACCACACTCGCAATCCAGTCGATCGAGAAGCGGGTTGAGCCTGATTTTAAACAGCAAAAGCTATTTTTAAAAGTTTTACAGCGCTTTTTAATCACCATGACGCTCCTCCACTAAGCCAGTACATGCACTCCTCTCACACTCCCTCTTGAATGCTGGGCAGTCACTGTAGAGCTGACTGGGGGGGGCGGGACTGATTGCAGCCTCACCAATCACACGACGCCATGCAATGAGCCTCTTTCCTCTCGAAAGGTTTTCTTCTCTTCACGGCGATCATCGAGCAGGCAAATTTCAACTGCAAAACACCTTTTTTTTTCTCTTACTGACTCCACGGCGGGAGCCCATTTCAGCCATTTAGCATGGCCATTCACACAGCAAGTCTCTCAGTTTACTCAAAAGCATTTCCAACGTCCAGGGCACAATTTTTCTGTTGCTACCCCTAGTCTTCCACACTTTTCTTTATCACAACAGTTCTTTAAAAAGCATTTCCAATGTCCAGAGCACAATTTTCCTGTTGCTACCCCTAGTCTTCCACACTTTTCTTTATCACAACAGTTCTTTAAAAAGCTGGCAAAAACGCTGTAAATATTTGATGCAGGACAAGGGTATACTCTTTTAGCTTCACTGCTCCTTGGTAAACAGTTGGCATTTTAACAGCAGCATAAGAACCACAGCACGCAGCGACACACTAGTTAACTTGCTTCAGCTTTTTGGGCTACCCACTGCCAGATAGCCAAAACGCTAGCCCCTTGTCCGAGTACCCTTTCCCTCTAATTTTAAAAATCCAAAGCGGTGCCTCCATTTTGTAAGGCCCCAACCCCTGCCTTTTTGCAAAATGACAGGTGGTATGCTGTTGAAGCTGACAGCAGTACCAGGTGGGGACTGGGTTCGGAGAGGACTAGGTTACTCGGCACAGGGGGCCTAGGTTTGGCTACTCTGCACAGGGGCACCCAAGTAAATCCGAACACAGGAAGCAATAACTGCAATGTCCAATACAAGGAATGGGATTCTAAAGTGTGGCTTTTATTCACATCCAAACTGAACAAACAAAGCATAGACGGACCCCTCACGGGGCTACATTGCTGGTAATGCAGATTACAGCAACAGAACACTTCTTCATCCATTTCAGCCCTCAGGCTCTGAACCCACCAGACACACAGCCTGGACTTGCACGCAGCTTTGGGTACACAGCCCGACTTGTACACTACTTGGGTTTTTCCCCTGGCCTGGCTCCCCCGCCAGCCACTCGATCGCAGTCCATATGGCAGTGAACCAATTTTCTGTTGGTGGCTCCCCAAACCACCTTAGAGCCTTCGACTCCTTAAGGGAAATTTCCTTCCATCCCATGTCTGGGTACTTCCCTCATCACTGGCCAAGTGCATAAGGCAAAGTAGAAATCCACAGAGCAAATCCGTAGAGGTGGACTTGGTTACTAAAGATGGGGGGTCTCCCACCTCCAGCTCCCACAATCCATACCCGGCCATTTCTCTGGACATAAACAACTCTTTTTGAAAGCTTGGCAATGTAGATTACAGGGTAGACGTATAGCACACCTCCTCTATATGTCTTGACTTTCCCCTTGTGCTGGACTTGAACATACTTTTACTTTGGCTAAGCCTATTCCTCTAGACCTCCCACTAATTCAGTAGTCCAATCCCCACTTTAACACAGTTCAGGTGAAACATAGGCCCTTTGAAAACAGCAAAACTCACCTTTTGGTTGCAGGTGCCCCACAGGCAAAACTTGAAATCTTCTTGTGCCACAACACATTTCACAAAAATAGGCAGCTTCTTCTCTAGCAGTAGCCAGGGGTTTGCCCCTGGAATAGCAGGCAAACTTTCCACCCCCATCCCCTGAGGGATGGGGCACAGAGACCCGAATCAGCGGTCTCCACCACTTTAAGAACAGCTTACTGTGTTCCTCTATAGGCAGAAACACACACCTTTCCCTAGAAGTAGCTCTACATCAGAGCTTAGGCTCCAAGAGCCTGTGCACAGAACTGCTGTGCTCCTCTCCTCTTGACTGCTCACACCACACTCTCCCACTACTGACTGTTCAAAACTCCCAACATTCTAATCTAACTCCCTTCTGCAGATTCCAATGTGGTTCATGCAGCTGCAATAGTTCTATGGTGATGTCATCCCTCAGTCTCAGCTGAGACCGAAAACAGAGTGAGAGTGTGAAATCCATTTAACTGGAGTTTCACAAGCTGCCTTCCCTGCCTACCACTAGGTCTTACTGGGATTCTAGTAACCCCGGGTAACAGGGGGGTTACAATAATACCAGATTAAATAACTACATCTGGGAAGGCCAGAGAGAAGAGGTGGGACTTAAGGCGTCTCTTAAAAACCTCAATCGAAGGGGCCTCCCTGATGGCAGGAGGAAATTCCTCGGGATGGGTCTGGCAACACTAAAAGCCCTGTCACCTGCAGTTTTTAATCTCATCCTGGGAATCGCCAGGAGGCCCCTAGAGGAGGAACGGAGGGAGTGGACTTGGACAGCAGGTGTTAGGAGATCAGCCAGACAGCCAGGGCCTAGTCCATGTAGGGCCTAAAAAGTGAGCAAGTATACCTTGAAGATAACCCTCCATCTGACCAGCAACCAGTGTAGTTCACGCAGCACCGGAGTTACATGACAGAACCTCGAAAGGCTAGTCAGTAACCTGGCAGCTGCATTCTGCACTAGCTGCAGTCGGCATAGGGTTCCTCCCAAGACCCCAAAGTAAAGGGCATTACAGTAATCAGTAAGAGCTCACCTAGGGGCATCATGTACACTGCCAACAACATTGGCGACAAGACCGATCCCTGAGGCACACTGCATGACAAGAGCTTTGGGGAGGAGGAGAAATTTCTCATCACTACTCGTTGCTTCTTGTCGGTGAGATAGGACTCAAACCAGCGAACGACAGTGCCAGCAAGTCCACAGTACTCTGTGAGATGGTCCAGCAGCACAAAGTGGTCTATTTTGTCAAAAGCTGAGGAGAGATCGAGGCGAACGAGAATTGACCCTTCTCCCCTATCCCTCGCCCTAAGGACGTCATCATGCACCTGAACTAACGCTGTTTCGGTGCTATGCTTGGCTCGGAAACCAGATTGGAGTGGCTCATACATGTCAAAGGTCATGAGGTGCTCCTCAAGCTGTTGCGCCATGATCTTCTCAACAACCTTTCCCAAAACTGGGAGGCTGGAGATAGGTTGGTAATTCGGCAAGATGTCTGGGTCGAGAGATTTTTTTTTTTTTCAGAAGGGGCCTCACCAGACTCTCTTTCAAGGAATCCGGGAAGACCCCTCCGACAATGAACACTGGACCTATGGAAGCAACGCATCCCATTAAGAAACATGTCAGAACCGGGTCCAGTTCGCAATACGTGTGCTTCAGCTTCAAAGCAAACTCAATGATCTCAGCCGCCTCTACCAGTTTAAAACTCACCCCAAACAGGCAGAGTGCCTCTGCCACAACCAAGGTGATCACTGTGAGATGTCATATGACTCACTGGCTGGATTCCCTGCCAGACAGACGACACTGTCAGTGGCAAACCAGGAAACAGCGGGGGGAGACCAGGTCCCTTACTCCCTGAAAGGTTGACTCTCTGGTTGACAAATTAAAGCACTTCTACCGAGATGGTGGAGACAGGCTTACAGAAATCACAGTCCAGCAGCAGGTCTGGCGAGCCTCACACTCATGCCAGAAAGCCAGTACAAGTGCACACTTGAAAATATAGCAGATAAAGCAGCTCACCAGGCCAAAAAAAAGAGGAAAAAGGACACCCCTCTCACCGGCATCCAAAGGAGCTCGTGCCGACCAACAATCAAGTTTGGCAGTTCATGGACCGAAACCAGTCCACCAAATGTCCGCCACAAAACACCACCAGTCCCAGAAATGGCAGCCACAGACCAAGGTCGTTTCACATGGCAGATTCCTACTCCTCCCCTGAATCCACTAAACAGAGGTGTCCGGGGAACTCTTTGGAAACCACGGGGTCCAAGCAAAGCAAGCTGACCTGCTCTGTTCAGAGCGCCACAGCAAAGTCGGGAGCAGCAGACAGTGTAGGTAACCAGGCCACCAACAATTCGGATTTGATGCACAAACAGTTCCTCGTTACTTTCAAAGGCAGAATAGAAATAGGCGAATTTCCATGTCTCTCCCAGTGCAGAAAGCAAAGTAACAATCATAAAAACAGATAGTTTCTTTAGTATCAAGAAAGTTGTGTTAGGGAACTCCTGACATAATACATTATATCAGTGGCCTCAATAACTTAATTTTATTCTCCATTGAAAATCTTTTTTGTTCCAGATGGCTAAAGATGACTCATAATGCACAATGTACTTAGGATATTATAAGGAATTGTACATTGATTTTAGGCTGGGCTATATGTATATGTACGTATTTATTTGGAGTCTTTCAATTTAGACTTTTAATGTATATTAGCATACTGTAGTACAGCATCTTGTGTTTTTTTTATTTATAAAGAGGGCAAGGTTTAAAATGAAGTGATTGGTCGATTTATTTGCAAAACTGCTTGCATTGTCCCTTGCTAGAACCCTGCTGCTGAAACCCTTTTTCATATCCTTTCAGTTTAACTATAGTAATTTCCTCCTCTGTGCACCTCCCAAGGCCCTCCTATCAGAATGACAAAAATGTTTATAACACAGACATCTGCCTGCTCACCTACCACTGGAATTATGACTGTGTGACTCGAATCCTCTGTCATATCCACCAGTTCTAAATCCCACCCCATATCCACTATAACACTGAAAGGTTTCTTTCTAAAATAATCATTAGCCTTACTCCTTCCAAGCTTTCTGACAAAATCACTGCCTATTTGTTATCCCAAACTCTGCTTTTCTAACTCTAGACTGTTTACTCCTTAACTCCTTCTCAACCATAGTTGGAAAATTCCATGTAAGCATATTATTTAGCCATCTACTCTACTTACTGCTGGGAGTGACTTTAAGATGATCCTTCTGCTGTGCCGATCTCTTCCCCCTTCACATCACCAAAAGGGAGTTCCTCATCCCTCTCAAACAGTAATAACAATTGCTCCAATGGGATTTTGTAGCCTGTACATCAAAAACAGAAGAAAATACGTGTTATTTATAATCAGAGCTAGAGAAATGTTACAAAACAGTCTTCCAAGAAAAACTGCATTGTACCTATTGTTGCCAGTAATTATACATTTATGGATGATGATCCATAACATAGAAATGGCACTATGTGATAATGACAACAGCACAACAGTGCTGTCAAAAACATGCAGGAAAAGTAGCAAAACCAAAGGTAGCGCTCAGTAAAAACAGTGAGTGCTACCATAGCTAAACAAAAGTAGCTAGAATGAGTGTTTGTGGGGGTTCTGCCCCCCCCACACACCCCTTTACGGGGGGCTTCATCCCGGAAGCCCCACAACTATATATAATCAGCTCCAGAGGGAGGCAACTCAGGGAAGGGGAGAAACCTCAGGAGGAGGAATCATTGAGGGTGCAAGTCAGAGGGGAAGGGGGAACTCAGTAGGACAACTGGGGGTGGGGGAAAAGTGCACGGTGGGGGCAGACAACTTAAAAAGGAAAGTCGGAAGGGGAGGTAAAAAAACGCAAAAGTCACAGGACCAGGAATCAAACCCTGATCCACTGATGTTCCGCCAACCTTTGCTGCCTGTGACCTTACCCTCTGCGCTACAGCAGCTGCTTGGCAGCACACCACCCAACGGAGCCTTTATCCTCTTCTTCTCAGCTACAGAGGTAGTGCTAACGTACCTGCGCTATACTATCCCTGTAGCTGTACTGTCTATCACTATTTTTGCCTCGCAGATTATATGGCACTATAATCTGCGTGGCATATTGACCAGGTACCCATAGAAACATAAAATCTGACAACAGAAGGAGGCCAAGAGTGCATCAAGTCTGCCCATACTATTCTACCTCACACTACCAACCTACTGTATTGGTGGGCTGTCAATCTCTTCTCCCCAACATTCAGTCCTGTGCTGCCCTCCCCCAGGACTATGAATCCCCATGCCCTGTCCCAGTCATGTTTAAATCCATTCAGGGTAGCTGCCCCCACTGTTTCAACCATGTTTCACCTCTCTTTCCATGAAGTAACACATCTTCATGTCTTTCTTGATCTTGCCCTCCACTATCCTTCAGTCATGCTCCCCTGGTCACTGCTTCTCTATTTCTTATAAACAGATCCTTGTTATTCACCCTGTTTATACCCCTCAGCAATGTTTTTGTTTCTGTTATGTCCCGCTCTCGTGCCTAACCTCCAGCGACTACATATTTAAGGCCACCAGCCACTCCTCATATGATCTGCTTGGATGGCCCTGGATCATGTTGGTGACTCTCCTGTGCACCAACTCAAGTCTGTCTGTGTCCTTCCTCAGGTGCAGATTCCATAACTGAACACCGTACCCCAGATGAGGCCTCACCAGGGATCTGTGTAGGGGCAGTATTACCTCACTTCTCCTATTATCAAAACCCCTTCCTATACACCCCAGCATCCTTGATGCTTTGGTATGTGGTTTGCTACAGTGACTTATTTGCTTGAGGGAGTCATTGATGATGACCCCAGGCACATCTCCTCTGTTGAAGGGGCCACCCGAACTCCTCCTGCCCAGTATTTAGTACGTGGGTTCCATCTCCCTAAGTGCATTACCTTGCACTTCTTGACACTGAATCTTAACTGTTAGATCTTAGACCATCTCTCCAGCTTCTCTAGGTCATCTGGAGCTCCAGCACCCCTTCCTCATGATCTACCCTGACACAGAGCTAAGTGTCATCAGCAAAGAGAGACAACTTGCTCAAATACCTTCCGCTATGTCACTGATGAACACACTAATTAGGACAGGTCCCAAGACCTATCCCTGCAGCACCCAGCTTGTGTCCTCCCTTTCCAATGACTTGGCCATATTCACTACTACCCCCTGTTGCCTCCCTCAACCAATTTCCTTCCAACCAGACTAAACCTTGCTTCCAACCAGACTAAACCCTGCTCTTTTCCAAAGACCTCCGACCTTTTCCACAGTTTCCTGTGTGTTAGTGACTCAAAGGCCTTGCTGAAGTCAAAATAGAGCAAATCTGCCATCTGTCCATTGTCTATCACCTTAGTGACCCATTCAAAAACAGTACTGGGTTGGTCTGACTTGACTTCCCCAACACAAACCCATGCTGCTTGCTGTTCTGCAGTCCATTACCCTAAGTAGTTCACCAAACTTTCTTTGACTATGGACTCCACCAGCTTACCTACAATGGAGTTAAGACACACATGCCTGTAGTTGTCCAGTTTCTCCCTGTTTCCTCCCACTTGAGGAGTTGCACTACAGTGGTGGGCCTGTAATCTGCTGGAACCATGCCCGACTTCAACAAGTCATTAAATAGTCAGGTTAAGGGTACCACTAATTCCCTCAGTACCCATGAGGGTGCAAGCTGTCTGGGATCGATGACTTATCTACCTGTTGGGCTTCCAGTCCAATCCTCACTTGCCCTATCATTATATGTACCCTACCCATTTGGTAAACACCCCATGTTGTGGCCTTGATATAGTGCTCTCCAGTAGAGGTCCAGTATCCTCTACCATGAATACCAGGCAGAAGTAATTATTTAGTACATTTGCCTTGGCTTATTGTCTTCAACTACCCTTCCCCGACTGCTAGCCCAATTGTTTTCCTTCCCCCCCGAACTGTAACTAAGAAATTTATTTTTTGCCACCATTTACACCCTTGGCAATCTGCAACTCTGCATCTAACTTTGCCCTCTTAACCACCAACCTTGCCTCTTTGTCTACCATCATTACCACAATATTATTCTATTACAAAACTACAGACAAAGAAGCCATTTTACTAATTTCTATTCTTACATGTTCCTGCACCCCCCATTCTTGCCATTCTTATGTATTTTTGCACTCCCTGTTCTCCCCATATTTACATATTCCTGTATGCCCTTCTCTCTCCATAGTTTCATATTCCTGCGCCCTATTCTCTCCAGATTTACATACTGTATTCCGGCACCCCCTGTTCTCATCATATTTACATATTCCTGTATGTCTTCTGCTCCAAGTGTGAGTGGGTACTGAGTCATATTGCCGCAAACAAAAACAGGGCAGCAGTCAACGCCACAAGCAAAATGGTGTGCGCTGAAATAACGTCGCGAAAAACACCAATTACAACACAAACAGCGAACGCCACTGAAAACAATGGGAATTTCTGTTTTTGCGGAGGAGCTTTGCCCCCCAAACCCACCTCCCCCATTGTGGGGGTGGGCTTTGCCCCCCCGAATTAAAATAATCAACTCCGAGGGGGTTTGGAGTTCAGGGATGGGGAGAAAGTCGGGAGGGAGAAAAATTCAATTGTCTAAATAAAACACACACACACAAAAAAGCTGCAACACCAGGAGATCTGAGGGGAACAGAACCATGGTCCCAGGTCTCCAAATCTGCCGGGTGCTGGTGCTTTAGCCACTCCACCATGGAAGCAGCACAACCAGGCATTACACACACGGCAACTTCATCCCTTGCAAGTATCAGTGCAGAGTGACAGGGTTAGCAGTAATTCCCTACTGCTATTATACCCCTGCTGCTCCAAATGCTTTCATGCTTTACACAGCGTGGTTCTTGCAGCACACGGTTCTTGCTGCACTATACTGACCTGGTGCCGTGTGAGTGCACCACAAAACTGTACAAGTGCAGTATGACCTTCTTCCATCTGCTGGTAAACCCCCTAGATATGCAACCCAGCATCCTGTTTGCCCTACCGCACTGCTTTTTTGCATTGCATAGATGATTTTAAGTTACTTAACTTGGTATTATAAGACAAAGTAAGCAAGATGCCCATTAAATTGTCTCCCTCTCATAGTGGGTTTATAGCCCATCTTTATTACACAGCAAGAATTCATCCAAATATTTTTAAATGTATCAAATGAAGGAGCATTGACTATTAGATTAAGCAATCTATTCCAGGTTCTGGCTACACGCATGTTAAAATAATTAAAACGCTTTACTGTGTGCACTCTAGGTATCACAGTCTGTTTATTATGAGATCTAAAATTGTTATTTCTCAGTACTAATTGGATACCGCATTGATTTCTCAGTGCATGGTTTTGCATAACTTTGTACATGAATAATAAGTCACCTCTTAATCTTCTGGACTTCAAAGAGAAGAGTTCAATTTGCTTAATCTATTCCCATAATCCAGACCTCTAATTCCTTTGATAGATTTGCTTAATCTCCTACTTCCAGGTCCTTCTCTTCTTCTGACACTGTGACCTTCATGTCCCTTAATCTGTATCAGGCCCTTGGGTTCTTGCCTCCTATGTGCATGCCTCGCTATTTTTTTGTGTTGAACCCCAGCTAGATACAAAGAGGGAGGGTGATCCCTGAATGCTGGTTTCCAGGTCATTTGGGTGCACCCTGTGGTTCCCCTCCTCTATGCGGACCACCCTGCACCACAGCCTTTACTGACAGCAGAAATCCCCTCCATTCATGGTGAATAGTTACTCCATTTACTTTAAAAGGAGTTTAGTTCTTTTAACATTGCAGTGCAACTTAATTTAGTGTATATTATAGGGCCATATTTTTACTATTCAAACCCCTATTTTATTAATGCTCTAGTGAGTGCCTTATCACGTGTGTTACAAACAGATACAATCATAAGCAGCTATATGGTGCCATTAACATAACTGTATGACAATGTGAGCCACAGTAATCATTAGTTTTTCGAAACCTCACGTGAACGGCCTTCTAATATCTTAGGGGAGATAAAGGTAATGTGGAACCAGTCTTTTTATGAAAGCATACTTCACACATAAGAGCAAGTGATGTGCAAACAAAGGTATCAGTGACCTGGAGCCCATTTATCTCAAGAAACTCAACTAACTGTTCTTTTAGGATGGTTTTCATCAGTTTGCCAACTATCAATGTCAAGCTGACTGGTGTATAGTTTCCTGGTTTGTTCCCTGCCCTGCTCTTGTGCAGAGGCACCACATTAATGATCCTCCACTCCTGTGTCCAGTGAGCAGTTGAACAGATCAGTCAGGAGAACTGCAAGAACTGTCGCCATCTCGTTCTGTACCCTGGGGTACACGCAATCTGGCCCAGGGGACTTCCCCACCTTTAGGGCCCTGACCCCTTGAGGATCCTGTCCTCTCTAATCACCTCCTCCTCTACTCCCTCCCTATCATCACCTTCCACTGCAAAATCGATTCAGCCTTCTCCTTCTTGAATACAGAGCAGAAGTATTCATTTAATGCCTCTAACAGTTTTCTGTTGTCTTCCACCCACTCATGCCCCTTTTCAACTTAATGATACCCTCTTTCATTGACCTTTTTTCGCTAATGTACAAAAAATCTCGTCTTTCTTCTTAACCCCTTCCACTATCATTAACTCTCTCTCTCTGCCATTGGCCTAGCATATCCCACCGCTAGCTGTTTTTACCCTTTTCAAGTAATTAACCAGTCCTCTTCCCTCTGGAACTTTTTTTTTAACTCAAATGTTATTAAAGTTTTAATAGGGAACAGTACAATTTACAGGAAGTTAATTAGTCTTACAGTTTTCAATGTTGCTTTATATGTAAATAAATAATATCAGTCCACTCCATATAAAAGGGTTGTCTCTGGCATCAGCACATGACAATTACATACAGTTTAAAATTATCAACAGGCATACTACCTAACTCAGTAATAATTTATTGAGTTGACTAGGAAATAATGTATAACTAGGAGTGGTGCAGAAACACCAGATTATGGAATGTACTCATCCCACTTCTGCCATCTAGTGAGAACATTCAAATTTTCACCGTCACAATTGAAATGTATCCTGGGAAACATGTCCTCCATAGCTCATTTCATATATAATAATAACCCCATTCTCTTTCTGTGTGCACACTAGTTGTCAGCTAGTGTTTTATTATATCCAAACCAAAAACACAACAAATATACTAGGTACACTGTCTAATATGCTTTAATTCATAACAAATGCAAAAGACAACTTGTATTTGTAGTGCAGCAATCACGGTGATGCTGGGGTGCTCAGAAAGTGCCTAGTTATACTCTTTAGGGTAGCCACTATTAACATTCTATGGAGGTATTTGTTCTGCTGGGTTCTCGGTCCCTGCAGAAGGAGGCCCAGAATTAAGTTCTCAAACTGCAGTGGGACTGGGGCTTAATGGATTTCTAGGCAGAAGCTAGCCACATGCAGTGTCAGTGGCTCAGTAGGTAGCACACTCGCCTCTGAGGCCAAGAGGGCTGTGGGTTCAGTTCCCATATCTGGCACTTGGGATAATATCCCAGTACTGACACTGTAGTGCAGCATGAGAGGGGTGCTGCACTTCTGAAGTGCTGTCTTTTGGATGAGACGTTAAACTGAGGTTCCATCTCCTTGGATTGGTGGTAGTTCAGGTGGATGTTAAAGATCCCATGGCACTTCTAGAAAAGAGTAGGGGAGTTTTTATTGAAATAACAAACATAACAGAGCAACACAGTAAACTTAAAACTAATCATACAATAGAGATGCAAGCTACTGTGAAGAAAATACAAAATAAGAACAAATCCTATAAAGCAAAAAGAAATTCATTAGAAAGGAACAAAACATTACTTAAACTTTATAAAATGAAGAAACCTTTTCCACCACTTCAGGAGCGTAGCAGGAGCTAACCTCTGTGCATCCTGGGAATAAATTTTTGAAAGTTCATTTGTAACCAACATGCTAAAACAAATATAAGGCATTTTCCTTTGGTATATTACCCATTGGCATCTAGCTTGCCATAAATAAACCGTAAGCAACAAAAAATAAAGACAATGCTCCTCATGAAAATAAGAAAGGCTTGCAGGATAACATCCTAGGATCAAAACATCATATGAAAGAAGAGAAGTCATTTGAAGCCCCATAAATTAGCAAATAAGTCCACAAACCTTTGGAATAAGAAACTGTAGGAAAAATGCTCCATTGACTCTTCCAAATTTATGCAGTCCAGATAGGGGCAGTTCCTTTCTTCTATTGCCTTATATTTGGCATTACCCGAATATTCAAGCAGCCATAAACAATCAACCACTCACGTTTCCATTGTATATGAGGCAATCTGAAATTATTCAACTGGGCCAATACCTTAGAATTGAGGGTTGAAGGACAATTTTAAAGCACGGATCTTGAGGGTACAAGTTAGCCATTATTAATTGGTAAAATCCTTCATGTTATTATTCAAAATTAACTCTTTTGTTATTCCCATCTGTACAATTTTTAGCAGCTGGCCGAAAAATATGGGGAATAGGGATCATGAGGTGCAATTTAGGGGCCAAAATATGCCAATTCATAAAGTATTTGCCCAGAGATCTAAAAATCCATTTTCCCTCAATCCTTTTACTACGCTTAAACCACTTTAACTGTACACATAATAAATAGGGAATGTACAAAACAACAGGGTCCACCATCCCAAGTCTTCCTGTTTTACATTCAAATAGGTATAACATCTCTTTACCGGATTTAAACGGTTACCCCAAAGCATTTGAAAAATAAACAATAAACCCTTGTTTCTAAGTTAACTGGGAGCGGAAAATCATGGCTATGTACTGCAGACAGGGCAAAGAAACTGTTTAATCACATGTATGCTTTTAGTTTTGAAAGTTTCCACTTCTTCCATCTATTTACCTTATTTTCCACAACCTGAAGAGCCGATTCCCAGTTTTCAACCGGCATATTCTGAGGACCAAACAGGATACCCAAAATTTTAAGGGGGGTTCGTGTAATATGGATACCCTCCTGCATAACCTCAGCTGGACCCATTGCTCCAATAAACAACCCTTTTGTTTTATGCAAATTCAATTTGGCATTAGACACTTTTGAAAAGTCATCAAAAGCTTCTAAAAACATATGCACAGAAGTCAGATCAGAAAAATACAAAATTAAATCATCGGCATAGGCCTGTAATAAGAGTTGCTGATCCTGGGATAAATTATCTGAAATTCCAGTCCATTGTTGAACAGTGATTAATTTCTGCAATAGTGGATCTAATGAAAATATATAAAGCAGAGGGCTGAGAGGACAACCCTGATGCACTCCTGTATGTATAAAAAACTTTCAGCCGCTGCCTTTCAAAAGGGAAAGACCGCTTATGTTTGTATAACATTTTAATTAAATTAATTATTTGCTGGAACCCCATAATGTTCTAAGGTTAAAAACAAAAGGGTAAATGTACTCTATCAAAAGCTTTTTCTAAATCTACATCATACAATTAACAATGTCCGATACAGAGAGTGTCAATGACATCACGCACAATCATTAGTGCTGATTGAATCCTTCTTTCTGGTATCCCACAAATTGAAGGGGAAATCACCAACCTGGCATAGTTTTTTAGTCGATTATTCAAAATACTGGTAAAGATTTTGTAATCTGAATTAAGGAGGGTAATAGGCCGCCAATTTTAATATTATGTTTAGCCCATTTAAATAAATAAACTAATAATCCGTCAGAAAATGAGGGAAAACACAGTATTCTTAATAAAATACTGAATAAAATAAAGAGACATTGAACCAGCTCAATAGAAAGGCTTTATACAAATTATTGGATAAGCCATCCATTCCTGGTAGAAATGTTTGGTTTTAAATTCGATATAACATTTAAAATTTCCTCTTGAGAAATGGGTTCCAATAATTTAGAGGCTTCTGTTAACTCAGAGGGACGTTAATAACACTCAAATATGAAAGCATGGATTTATCCAAAATCGGAGGAAGGTTCCAAAGACCAAAATGACTTATAATTAATTCCCTTAACTGTGGAACAGTTATAGCCATAGAATTATCAGGCTTCTTTAATGAGTCCATATTAGAGGAATCCTCAAGGTTTACAAACTTCAGAGGATCCCCTATAGGGATTTTTACACCATTAGTGAGGATAGCTTGCAACGCCTTAGCTCTATTGTACTGAAATACCCTCATTTCTTCCTGCAACTTAACAATTTGATCAGAATAGTCACCTTGAGAATATGCAATCATAGTGAGTCTCTGGAGCTGCTGTCTAAGAGACAAGTATTTAAAAATTATGATTTTTCGTTTTACCCTTGTTTTTAAACCAATTCCTAGAATCAGCCTTGGTCTCCAGCCACCAGTCCCTAAATCAGAATAAAGGAAGACCACTGTGACAATCTGGCTTTTAAGATATATTTCACCCCTAACTGTATATGGGGTAAGTCTAGGATGGAATTATTAAGTTTTCATCTAACCTGCCTATGCTCAAGGGAACCTGGTAACTGGCATTTGCATAATAAAAAGGAATGATCCGAGAATTCACAAGGAATCATTTCAAAAGAGTTAATTTGCATAGAAGGGGAAACCAACATATAATCTATTAAAGAAAAAATGTTCCCTTTTACTAAAGGAATATTGAGGTCCTTGGGAAGAAAAGGAAATGCAGTTGAGTAGACCAGCCAATTTAACAATGTTAACTAACGCATGTGAATCACAATATATTTTTTTATTCTGTTTGGGCAAATCAGTAATTGTGCAGTTAAAATCCCCACCCCATAGTACCTTAACAGATGTCACCAAGAAAGGTTGTATGGTTTTGAAACAGGTCACTCTACCGGCTTTTGTTTGAGGGCTATAAATATTAATGAAACGATAGCACGCACCATGCCATTTCCGTCCAATATCAAAACTCTACCCTGTCTAAGGTCAATTAAATTATGCAGTGTGAAAGAAAATGAAGTGAAAATAATGCCTATGCCATCTGCTCTGTCTATTCCAAAGGACCAAAAGGAAGGTCCCAAACCCAATCCCGTTGAAAGAAGTTAACTGTTCTACAGAGTGCATCCATGTTTCCTGTAAAAACACACAGATATATGTTGATCGTGTATATAATGAAAAGAGCCTGCCTTTTAGCGGTATTTAGCAAGCTATGAGTATTTAAGGAGCCCCAGAAAAACCTCATTGTAAGTTACAAAAATATAGTCAGACCCTCTATTTTTTCCTTTTTTTCTTTTTCTCCTCTTTATAAGTATCCACTGTTTGTGACAGAGTGGAGAAAGAGGATTTTTGAGAGTCTTAATCTCCCAATTCCACCTCTGTATCCCCCCATGGGGTAAAAAGGGCCGCATATGAATTACTGGTTTCTATGATGGGAGCAGAATGGGAGATTTGGGATGCAAATTCCTAGCTGATCTTCATCTAGCAAAGGTGACCCAGGACTGGAACCCCAGACTCCTTTCCAGCAACCTCAGATACCTCCTCAGTGTAGCATACCAGAGGAAATTCTAAAGGCCAGGTGGACCCATGCAAGGTTTTTACCTCCACCAGTCCAGAGTCCGGTATTTGTACTACTTTGTCAGGTTTCTTGGAAGAAATAAAGGTAGTAGATCCTGCACAGTAGACTCTTTTTTTTTTTTAAGGAAGGAGATGGTAACAGCGGTAAGGAAGAAAAAGGGGAGGGGGGCGGGGGCAGCCACATCCTGGGCCTTCTGAATTAGAAGGTCTGGGCTTATGCAAGACACCTTGTTCTTAGCAGCCCAAGAACATTCACCAAAACCGTGGCCAGACTCTTCACAGAGATCACACCTAGAATTATTAACACATTGCATGGTTACATGCCCCACTTCCCTACAACTGTCACAACGTAGCTGATCACAAACACTTGAAAGATGTGTCCTAGACCCACATTTATAGCAAGCACGGGGCTGTCCTCCATAAAAACAAACCCCCCTATCTCTTCCCAACAAAAAGGAATTCGGAATGTGTTCCACCCCAGATTCAGATTGCCTCAGCTTAATTTTGTATTTCCAGCCCCCTGTCCAAAAACATTCGGAATCTAAAATAGGTTCCGAGCTATATATACCACATTTCTGAGATAACCAGAGGTGATGTCTTCCACATGGACCCCCTCATTCCTAAACATAACTGTAACAAATTTTATTAATGGCTTAGGAGAGGTATAACCAAAAGGGGTCCATGTGGGAGAAACTTCACCTGACTATATCGATCCCAAAACAAATCCAAACCATGAGGTGTCCGAAAACTGATATGAAGTTGTCCTCTCAGAAATGTTAATAAAAGAAAACATCCTGTGGAGTAAAATGCAGAGAATCTTTTAGTAGCGTTTTCCCCACATAGTATCTGTCCGGTCTATTTTCCAAACCCCCTTTATAACGTATACGGACTGCATTCCGTCGAGGTGCTGCTTCCCTCTTTGAGGTGGAAAATAGTTCTGACATAAGAGGTTTCTGGAAAGGGGGTTTTGGTAAGGAGGACTCCTGTGATGAAGAATCCTTCTCCCGGGGAGGTAAGTCTAATTTTGAAGTGGAAGGTACTGAAGCCTGTACCACAGGAATTTTAACAGCAGAAGGAGGTTGTGATGTCTCAGCCACTTCTGTTATAACGTGGAAACTGTCAATCAAAACCTTCTGCTGGGTAACTGGTTTCCACTCAGGGGAGTGCTGTGAAAGGGAAAAATCTGTATCCCAGGCCGGATCAGGCTTCCAAACACCTGTTGGAGCCTGTATCCAGCCGGCCCCCATAAGAGCTTTGTCTGGAGACCAGGACTCCTGAGTCATTTCACTAGTTATAGAGGAAGAGACTGTTACAGTAGGTTGTGTAATATTTTGTTTTGGCTGTTTAGATATAGTCTTATCAGAAAAGAAAAATTCAGTCGCCCTAATTTGGGAGATGGCTGAGGACTGGTAGATAATATTAGGCTGCCCTTGAGTTTCCACAGCGCATAGGGTTTTTCAACACAAACCCAGCTGATTTGCTTAAAGGTGCAGACTCATTCTGAGTGAATGCAGTGGAAGAAAACCCCAAGGGAAAAGTTTTTTGTTTAAGAATAAAGAGGCTTTTTTCTTTTAAATCAGGCAGTGGCTTCTCAGGCTGTAGGCACTCACTAATATTCGCGATTTTACTGCCAGCCTGCAGAGAAGCAGCTGAAGAGTCGGACACTCCTGGAATGAGAGTGAGAGTATCTGGAATGTGACTGCGCCCCTCAGGGCCTTTGGAGTCTAATACTGGAGTCAAGAGTTTGACAGAAGTTGAGTTATTGCTGTCAAAGCATTGTTTTTCCTGCTGGAGTCTATCTGACAAACACTCTAAAGTCGCTTGAAGCTCCACACTATTTTCCGGTAAGCAAGCCTCATTTATCACCCCTGCTACTTTTACAAGAGGAGCTAGTTTGGTAAGGGGATGAAGCTCTGAAAGCTGTAAACTTTCGCTTTGGAGTGCAGAGCCCTTGGTAGTCGTCACAAGAACAGCATCAGTAAGACCCAAAATATCCATGTTAGATGTCAATAACTCACCGCGCTCCTTGGAGCCTCCTGAAGAAGCAAATTCAGCTGTAGGTATTACAGGAGCAGCCTCGCTGCTGACAGGAGAAGTAATGGCGCACGTCAAATGCATATCAAGCTTCACTGGTACTGAAGTGAGCTGACCCTTCCTTCGTAGCACCAAGTTCTTGTACATTGTCAGGTTTAAACAAAGTAAACGACTTCTCCTCTTGGTGTTCAACAAAAGAAACTGAATCCTCCCAAAGAAACGATGCATCCTGAAACTCGGTATCAGAGTCCATATCCACAGTATTAGTTGTGACAGCCTTCTTAGCGTTAACAGTGGGAGCAGAGGCCAACTCTCCCACCAAGCAGACGTCCTCCTCCTTCGGCATCCCACTCAGAGTAGCCATCCTGACAATGGCTTGTCCCCCTACTGGCGGCAATGCAGCAGCAGAGTAGGGGAATTTCCCCGGTGTCCTGGCCAAATTTTCCTCGTTCACTAAAATACCACCAACAGCTTAATCTGGTTCAAGGTCAGTTGGTATTCATCTGTATCCCCCTCCCCCGGGTCGTGTCTGAAAATAGGCAGGCAGGATTTGTCTAGTGCACTTACCTGGTCAACAAAAACTAAATAAACATCCACCAAAAAGGGTTGCAGAATTGGGCATGCCCAGAATATGTAATGTATGTGTCACCCTTTCCTCCAAAGCCTCTCTAGCATCTATCCGACCCAGCAGATGTGTAGTGAGCAGCAATAATGGCTAGTATTGTTTCCACCTCAACTTTCGCCATTGGGAAGAGTTAGTTGTTTTGTGTTGTTCTGTGTGTCCTCCACCACACCATATTTTTAAATGTGGGGGTGACAAGCTGGTGGCCCAGCTCTCCTGCCCAGTTCAGCCAAATGCTAAGACAGTCACCTGGCTTGGAGTCCACTGGTTTAGCACTTTAATCCCCCTGATATTGGTGGCAGCCAAAAGAAGCACAAGGCTCAATATAAAGTCTGACACCTGATCCTCCAGGTACCCCATGTCTATTTTCTTGTTAACACTGTAGCACTGGGGGAACATGGACTGCCAAGCAGGAATTTCTATTCAGTAGTGCTAGGTCTCCTTTAGCTTTAGCAGCTTGTAGTAGGGTACATTTCAGCCAGGGATGCTTGCCATCCCGAATAAATTGGAAAATAGCCTTATTAATTGTTTCCAGAAGCTGTTAGAGGGACCAGGGGAAGCATTAGAAAGATACAGAGAACGTAGGCAAGAATGTTCATTTAGATGGACTTTACTCATCCACCCCGGAACAAAGTGGAAATCTTCCACCTCTCCAGGTCTCTCTGGATGTCTGTTAGTATGACTCTGTGGTCACATTCATATAAAAGGGTCAGGTTCTTGGTTACATTTAGGCCCAGGTATCTACAGCCTTCCTCGGCCCATCTTAAAACAAGTTCTTCAGAAAAACTCCCCTCACTGAGTTGCAATACCTCTCCTTTATCATAGTTGATTTTAAAGTCTGAGACTTTACTACAGCGTTGCAAAATATGAGCAGTGGTGGGAGGGAGGCGTGTGGGTTACTAATGAACAGGAGGGTGTCATTGGCATACAGTGCGATTTTGTGCTCAGTGGAGCTCACTTTAATATCTCGTATTGCCGGTGTATCGTGGAAGCTAGCCGCTAGAGGTTTTAAAAGTTAGAATGAAAACAGTAGGAGGATAGTTTCTTTATTGTCAGCTGCTAGAGGTTCCATCCCTAAAGCAAGCAACAGCAGAGACATGGGGCACCCTTGCCTTGTGCCACATTTGAGTCCAAATCTGGGGGATTGCGTACCATTTACTCCTACTTTGGCTACTGAGCTTTTGAATAGGGCCAGCAGGTTGTGGATGTAATTTTGGTCAAAACCATGAGCCAATAATACTTCAGACAGCTAGTGCCAATTCAGCTGTCAAAGCTTTTTTCAACATCAATAGTAACTGGCAGACATTGATTCCTGGAGCATTTTGTGGCTAACATACAGTGGTAGCCGCAGACATTGCCAGCCATTTCCAGATATTTCATGACATTTCTGAAGAGTTTCTTTCTGCTGCCCCTACTGTGGAAATGCAGAAAGCAGGAGATATCTCTGGAAATATCACAGAAATTTTGAGAAATAGCTGGCAGTGTCTGTGGCTGCTACTGTAATACTCAGGAGTTGCCATGCATTATTGTAGGAGCTACAGTGAGGCATGAATCCAGTCTGGTCATGGAGGATCAGTTTGCCCACTGTCTCCTGTAATCTATTAGCCATTATTTTGGTATATATTTTGGTGTCAATATTAATCAGGCAAATTGGGCAGTACGAGGAGCATTCCTCTGGAGTTTTCCTGGGTTTCAGGATTACTGAAATGAGGACCGCTTGCCACTTCCTCAGGAATGCGCTTTCCTTTATGCCATGGTTGACAGCAACTTTCAGCAGCCACTCTAAGAGTTCTCTAAATTGCATACAGAACTGTGCAGGATAGCCATCCTCTCCATGAGATTTCCCATTTCTGAGGGACTCCATAATCTGCCTAAGTTCTAGGACCATGACTGGTTTGTCTAACAATTCCCTGACCTCATCAGAGAGCTTGGGTAGGTTGAGATTAGACAGAAATTCAACTATCTTGGCATTACAACCTGTGGCACTTCTACACTGTAGAGTTCATCATAAAACTTACCAAATTCCTTGGCAATCTCCTTTGGTAAAGTTATAATGGGCTTGAAGGCCTCTCTGCTGACTATTCTTGATGCCTTCTCCTTCTAAAGTTGCAGGGCAAGAGGTCTTCCTGACCTGCCGACCTTGGAGTAATAGGTAAATTTGGTGCACCTCATGGCCTATTACTTCTGTTCAGTCATAATTTTTAAAAGCTGCAGCCTTGCCTCCTTTACTTGTTGAAGTAGGTCAGCTGCTCCCTTCCGCTAATGCATAGCATCCCTTTCCACTAGCTGAGTTGCTAGTTAGAACTGCTTCAGTGTTTTTTCTTTCTTTTGCCATGTTAGGTAAAATACGATCCAACACCTAAGTACTGCTTTCATAGCACATCACACTGTGTTCATCAAGACCTTTCTGGTGCACTGAGGGAAAAATATTCTGTTATAACCTCTGAAATTGTGTCTTGAAGTTGAATGGATGACAACACTCCCATATTTATCTTCCATGTGCCATGACCCTGCTCGACCCCCATATTCTAACGTTACTGTGACTGAAGCGTGGTGTGACAAGCCAATACTATGTATTTTAGAGTCAGCCACCATGTGTAGGTGGGGGAACAGGTATGTACCATTTGGTTTTATGTGATAAGGGCGAGTCCCTTGTTGTGCTGCTCAGTAAAGCAACAAAAAAATCGCTCACTACAAAAGGGCGACTTCACCTTAGAGAGACCGCCGCAAACAGTGATGGTCCTATAAATACATAATATGCTTTTTTTTTTTTCGGAGGCAATGCCCCCTGCACCCATCTTTGTGGGGGGGGCAAGCCCCCCCTCTCCCCCCAACATAAAGATTCTCAACTCCAGGGGAATGGACTTAAATATCAACAGAAACACCCCCTGGAAGCAAAAATATTATCCACGCCGGGATCCGAAGCCGGCACCTCAGGCTCCAGGGGCAGTGGCTCAGCCACTACACCACATAGCCAGCTCGGCAGGACTTGGCCAAATAGTTCTTTCATCCCCTTTTCTCATGAGTGTAGCACGTATCCCTGAACACTAGACTCGCTTTCTGTATTAACAGCTTTTTTTCACTACTCACTCTGCATGGGAGCGGTATTATTGAGTCGCCCATAGTGATACACTCAATAATACTCACTTATATGTTCATTTATTAAACAGACTTTAGGATTACAACCTCTGAGTCAGAGACTCATTTACAAAGGCTCCGTGTCAGGAAAAACAAATACAAACACTTACTACATATAGACATAGAACAGCAGCTAAAGGTTGCAGTTGTTTCAGTTATACAATACTGCAGAATCAAGATCGGCTATACATTGCAGTGAACGTGATACTGAGAGCTGTATTTTACAGTGTTCAAGAGAACAATAAGTTTGCTGATAGAGGAAGGGAGTAACAGGTTTGATAGTTACAGTGAAGTAGAGAATTAGACAGAATTATATGTGGTGCTACCATGCTATTTGTCTAGCCTGGGACAAGTATTGAGGCTGTGCAACAAGAATGTGTTGGTCCATCAGGTACAATCAGCACTTACCCAGACTTCTAGTGCAACCAGTCATAAGGCGCTCATAAACTTGCTGCAAATACTACATGGATTGGCCCCAATGGGGGGAGGGCATGCACAGAAGTTCCATTATATACCATTTTGTTCCAAAGGTTAGTGGGTTACCATTTCACATTTTCAGCATCAGCGGCTCATTGCTTCAGTGTAACACTCTGCTGGTGGGCCTCTATAGAAACAGCCGGGCTACTTTTTCAGCCCTCCCTCCCTCCCAGTTTGAGAAGCCAAGTTGTGCTTAGAAAGCTTGAATAGAGCCAACCAGATGAACACTTCCGTAGTCTGGGAAACAAGCTTCCTGAGCTAGTAGCCCTGATGGAAGATGAACACTTGGATATTGTGGCAGACACAGAAACATGGTACACGAGGAACCATGACTGGGATGTCAACATACCGGGGTACACAGTCTACAGAAGGGACAGGGAGAGGAAAAGAGGGGTGGAGTAGCTCTATACATAAGAGAAGGGATCAAAGCTACAGAACTAAAAAGTAAAGGGGGAGGACAAGAGGCACTCTGGGTCACCTTGGAGACAGGGAATGGCATCACAATCCACACAGGGGTTGTATATAGACCCCCATCTCAAGGGAAGAAATGGACAAGAAAATGATAGAGGACATTCTCAAAATGGCTGAAAAAGGGGAGATACTGTTGATGGGGGACCTGAATATGCCAGATGTTAACTGGATGACATGTACTGCAGCCACATCCAAGAGCAGGGTCATTCTCGATGCCCTGCAGGGGGCAGGCCTTAGACAGCTAGTGTTGGAACCCACTCGGGAGGGAGCAATACTAGACCTGGTACTCTCAAATGGGGAGAGGATCACAAATTTAGAAGTCGGTAGACATGTGGGAACAAGCGACCACTGCACAGTGTGCTTCACAATGAGCACAACCATGGAGACAAGCCATACAAAAACAAGCATACTGGACATTAGAAGGGTTGACTTTGGCAAAATGGGTGACTACCTGAGGAGTACACTAGCAAATGGCCAAAAAGGAGGGGTGGAAAAACAATGGAGAACAATCAAAACTGCCATCATAGAGGCAACAAGCCTTTGTGTGAAACAGTAAAAGAAAACAAAGCGGAGTAAAAAACCACTATGGTTCTCAAAAGAAGTGGCAGAGAAGGTTAAGGAGAAAAAGGCTGCATTCAAAAAGTATAGGGCATCACAGAAGGAGCACGACAGGGAACTGTATCAATTAAAGCAGAAAGAAGTGGGGAAGGCAGTCAGAATAGCAAAAGCCCAAACTGAGGAAAAAATAGCCAAGTCAGTTAAGAAGGGGGATAAAACCTTTTATAGGTACATTAGGGAGCATAGAAAGGTTAAGGGAGGAATAGTGAAGATTAATAAGGGAGAGGGGAGGCGGGCAGAGGGAGACAGTGAAAAGGCAGAGATGCTGAATGAATACTTTTGCTCAGTATTCACAAAAGAAGATGAGGAGGAGTTACCTAAACCAGACAATAGAAGCACTCTGGGTAGGGGGTTGACACCAGTCCATTTACAGAAGAAAGAGTCCTGAAAGAACTCCTAAAACTCAAGGTGGACAAAGCAATGGGGCCTGATGGGATTCACCCCAGAATCCTAAAAGGACTAAGGGAGGACCCAGTGACACCACTGACCACACTTTTTAACAAATCATGGGAGGATGGGGTGGTACCTGAGGACTGGAGGATGGCAGATGTGATTCCCCTTCACAAAAGTGGGAGCAAGGCAGAAGCATGAAACTACAGACCTATAAGTTTGACCTCAGTGGTAGGGAAAATGATGGAATCACTTCTGAAAGAACTGTTGAATACCTAGAGGCCAGCGGGGCACAGGACCCAAAGCAGCATGGATTTACAGCAGGAAGGTCATGTCAGACAAATCTAATAGATTTCTTTGACTGGGTGACCAAAGTAATAGACCAGGGAGGGGCTGTGGATATGGCCTACTTAGACTTTAGCAAGGCATTTGACACAGTCCCACACAAAAGATTAATAATCAAGTTAGCCAGCCTGGGAGTGGGTCCCAGGGTGGCAGCCTGGGTTGCAAACTGGCTGCACAACAGGACACAGAAGGTAATAGTGAGTGGAACACATTCCAAAGAAAGGGGGATCACTAGTGGAGTACCTCAGGGCTCAGTACTGGGTCCAGTCCTCTTTAACATCTTTATAGGTGACATTGCAGAGGGTCTGAAGGGAAAGGTATGCCTCTCTGCAGAGGATACAACGATCTGTAACAGAGTTGATAAAGAAGGAGGGGTAGAAAGGATGAGAAGGGACTTTGCAAGGTTGGAGGAATGGTCAGACATATGGCAACTTAGATTCAATGCAAAGAAGTGCAACGTAATGCACCTGAGAAACAAAAACCCAGGAGAAGAGTACACAATAGCAGGGGAGGTACTAACAACAACAAAAATGGAACGGGACTTGGGAGTAGTCATATCAGATGATCTAAAGGTGGGTAAGCAATGCGAGAAGTCAGTAAGGAGAGCCGGGGGATACTGGGATGCATAGGAAGGGGCATCACAAGTAGAAAAAGGGAAGTGGTTATCCCTCTGTACAGACAGTTGGTGAGACCCCATCTGGAGTACTGTGTGCAGTTTTGGAGACCTCATCTACGCAAGGACATAGACAGGCTGGAAGCAGTCCAGAGGAGGGCAACTAAAATGGTGCAGGGTCTGCATCAGAAATCATATGAAGAGAGACTGAGAGAGCTTAATATGTATACCCTTGATGAAAGGAGGGACGGGGGACATAATAGAAACATTCAAGTACCTCAAGGGAATCAACAAAGTCCAGGAGGGTAGCATCTTTCAGAAAAAGAGATGTGTAAGAACAAGGGGACACAATTTAAAGATAGAGGGGGGACGGCTCAGGGGTAATGTGAGGAAATCTTTTTTCACGGAGAGTGGTGGATGTGTGAAACTGCCTTCCTGGGGAGGTTGTTGGGGCTAAAACAGTGGGGGAATTCAAACATGCATGGGACAGTTCCCCTTTGAACTGACTCCAGCTGGTTGCAGTCCCCATAACATGTACTTTCTACGATGTGGTATAGGGATGCCCAGTATGCGCCAAACTGTTTCTGCCACCTCCCTTCAGTACACTCCAGCATAGGGTAGTTCCAAAAGATATTGTCACAATGCACTTGTTGAGTGCACTGCCTCCAGCATCTGTCTATATGACCGGTGTTGTAGTGGGCTGTTACTGTGGGTGTCCTGAAGTACCTGGCTAGCATCTTTCACCTATGCTGTCTTCAGTCACTGGAAGTGGTTACTCTTGTAACATTGTTCCAACAGTGTGCCTATTCTTTCTCTGTGAGACTGTCTGTTGCTTCCCTCTCCCAGATAGCCAGGCAGGTCTTGTGGCCTTGTTATCTGGCTGGGCACAGATACTGTTAAGGATAAAACCGGATGATTGAGATCCTCCTCACCTTCTATGATTGACCCTGCTAGTGTTCTTAGAGGACCGACAGTACCTCTTGTTGCATTTGTGTTTTTACTGGTTCCCTGGTCAAATAGTTCTTGATCTGCAAACAGCAACAGAAATCTGACTGTAGTGCCTAAAACTCTTGCCTAATTTGTGAAAATGATTTTAATTTTCCTTCCTGAAATCAGTACCATAGGAAGGGTGGAGTGAGTGGTGCCCCTGCCCTGGGCTCAAGCCTCCGAGGGGTGCAGTTTTCAACTGAAGCTCACTGCTTGATTCACTTGCGCTGTGGCTTTTAATTTTGGTTTTGTAATTACAACTGGCTGTCAGTATGGGCGCAACTGTGGACCAAGGACCAGCAAGTCGAAGGGGGTGTCACATGGTCACGCCATCTGCTGCAAGCAAAAATTATGTGGCGGTGGTACAGAGATACAGAAACTATGGGCGGCCCATCGCCGCCCAAGTATAAAAGTTATGGGTAGAGCGCGTGGTACTGTGAGAGGCAGTTAGATAGAGGTTGGAGACGGAGTTGTTGAGAGTAGAAAGTGAGAGACTAGCAGCAAAAGCGTAGTGAGGAGAGAGGAGAGAGTGAGGAGAGATAATTTGGATTTATTATGTGAGCAACAATGCACAGCACAACTGTAGTCGTCTTAGTAGTCTGCCTGGACTGTGGTGAGCAAGCAGCACTTTTCATCATTTCCATCCATGTCTGTCCCATCCCCGTGTGTGACCCACATTGTTTTTTATGAAAATTTGTCATTTGTGTCATGTTGTCAGTGTGTAAGATGATGAAGGATGAAATGAATCATGGTGTATGTGGCACAGTGGCGGTGCCGGCTTAAGGGGGTGGGTGGTCGATTGGAAAAAAATAACTCAGGGAAATTTAATCTGCTTTAAATCTGATTACTGGACCTGGGCTGGTTTTGTGATTGTCCATGTGACATGAAGGGGATTTGATTGGAAAAAACAAAAATAATAACTCAGGAAAAATCTACTTTGATTCTGAATTTGATTACTGGGCCTGGCTAGTTTTGTGTCATCCGTGTGACATGACTGAATAAAAGAAGTTAACAGAGAATCATACTCCTTCTCAGTACTTACTTATTATGAGTAAAGTGTTTCTTACTTTCTGGAGGGAGGGACTGAAGAAGCTAGCTGCCTTATCTGCCTTGGGTTGACTGGCTGTCGTGACGTGGGCAGCGACACCACCACCAGGCATCCCCTCACCCGTCCCGGTCACTTGCACTGACTCCCAGGACCTGTCCTATTTCTACTGCCATTGTTTTTTTTTCGTGTCCTCCAGTCTGCTCCATTCTGCACGTGTCCACATCCCATCACACCTGTCTTTTATAGAAACAGAATGAGGGTGAGGCCTGCCTTGCCTTGGCTAGTTGGCTTGGATGGAAGTTGTTAGTTTTTGGCCTGCTGGCAGGGCTCTGGCTGCTTACTGCTCCAGTCACAAGCTCCAGACCCGCGCTACTTTCCTAAAACTCAAGGCGGGCAGCCAATGGTGGCAGGCTGTCTCAGTCCCACAGCAGAGCCAGTTCAGTCAGTTCTTCATACAACTCCACTGCACTAACTGACTCACTCTCTCCCAACCCAGGAGGGACCGGGGAAGTACTCGGTACCTGCTAGTACTACTAGCCTACTAGGCTGCTACTGAAATGGAGAATCAACATGCAGACAGGCCACTAGGCCAGCCTCACAGCCTGGCCACTCTGCCAGCAGGCCAGGCACTGGGTAGCAGCACCATTGGCAATGCAATCAGTTCTGTTAACAGACATATATATATATATATATATATATTATACTGTATATATAGGGGATATGATGGCCCGACTGAAGATATCATATTTATCTTCACGAGAGGCCAGTGATATCATGATATCTCACGAGTGGCGAAGCCACGAGTGAGATATCTTGATGTCACTGGCTTCAAGTGAAGATAAATATGATATCTTCAGTCGGGCCATGTCATATTCGGTTTATACAACGTATGCTTTGCCCCTGCCCCCAACACAACTCACTACGTGCCCCTCTCAATGCAATGGGTGACATAAAGATGATGGCCCTAGCAATACAACCCCCCTTTACAGAAACGCTGCCAAAACAGCAGATGTCATTTATTGCTTAAGAAATATTTAGTGGATTATGCTATTTATGGTTAGTTTTAAGAAGCATTATCTGGTTTATCATGCCATCCCCCCACACACACACAGCTCCACATGCTTCCCAACATAATAGATTATATAGGGTTTTAAATATCTGGTTGATCCTGTCAGTTTAAAGTTAGTAAAAATATCTGGTTGATCCTGCTTTTATTTGGGGGAAAAGTGAGCGTTTATATGGTTATCTGGTTGATCCTGCCACTCAGAGCACTTTCACTTTCACTAGAAGTGTAGCGTGACCGAGCGCTATGAAGACTGGCAATTTGTAGTTTAGTAAATATTTTTTAGAATGTGCCCTGACTTCAGTAAATTAGAATTTGTCTGTATTTCTTGTAGTTCCTTGTTAAAAGCTTCAAACTGCACACAGAGTGCAGCATTGACAGCGGCGGCTTTCAAAGTAAAATGAACAGACGTCTGGCGCAGCGACGGGCGCTCACTATAACGAACCGCCGACGCTCTCTTCTGACTGGCTGGCGGGCTGAAAGCAGACAAGTACTGATCAGGCATTAAATTTATAACCTAATGACAATCAGGCTGGTCACGCCACTAATAAGAGGTATCTAACGGGAATCAACAGACTAATTCGATATGACGTGTAGGAACGTGAGATAACATATGACGTATAGGAACATGAAGATAACAATGTTATCTTCACGGCCCATGTCAGATATGATGATTTATACTCTCATTTATCTGACAACATACGTTGTATAAACTGTATATATATGTAACCTCTTGTTACCCGGGGTTACTAGAATCCCAGTAAGACCTAGTGGTAGGCAGGGAAGGCAGCTTGTGAAACTCCAGTTAAATGGGTTTTACACTGTCTCACTCTGTTCTCAGTCTCAGCTGAGACTGAGAGATGACATCACCATAGAACTATCGCAGCTGCACGAGCCACATTGGAATCTGCAGCAGAGGGAGTGAGATAGAATGTTGGGAGTTTTCAAAGTCAGTTTCTGTTTACCTTCTGTGGGAGAAGGAAGTCTCCTGCTTGCCTGCCAGCAGGAAGGAAGTGTCTTTTGTTTACCTTCTGTGGGAGAAGGTCAGTGTCCAGTTTTAAGTGGTGGAGACCGCTGTCCAGTTCTCAGTGCCCCCTCCCTCCGGGGGGAGTGGGAGAGAAAGTAAAGTATCCCTCTGTGGATTCCAGGGCAATCCCTCAATGTCTGCTAAAGGAAGAAAGCTGGCTTTTTTACAGTTTCTGTTTGGTCTTAATAGTGGAAGAAGTTGCATTTCTGTAAACGGCAACGAAAGGGTGAATGTTTTGCTCTAATTTGAGAGGGCAAACAATGTGTTTCTTCAGTTTGGAAAATGTGAAGAAGTATGGGGTTTGACTACTATTTGGGAAGCCTATTGTACTAGGACAAACAAAATGGAGTAGTGTCAAAATCTAAAGTCTGCATGAATTCAAGTAATGTTGTAGAGGGTGCTACAGTCCATCCACCGCTTAATCTACATTTCAAGTTTTAGTTTCTCCATAGAAATGGCCGGCATGGGCTGTGGGAGCTGGAGGTGGGCAAACCCCCTTTTAGTAACCAGGTCCACCTCACGAGTTTCTGCTGTGATTGCTACTTGCCTCATGCACCTGGCCAGTGATGAGGTAGGTACCCAGACGGGGTCGTAACTTGGGAAAATCTCTCTAGGAGTCGCGAGACTCTAAGTGGTGGGGAGCCACAACTTGGGAAAGAATTCTCCTTGTGTGATGGGAGTCAGAAGAAGTAAGAAAAAAATGTCTCTCTAGGAGTTGCAGACTCTAAGTGGTGTGGGGAGCCACAACAAGTAAAATGGGTTCATTCTTTAAATGGACCGTCAGTCAAGTGGCCGGCAGGGGAGTCGGGCCAGTCGGGCTGTGTATCCAAAGCGCATGCAAGTCCGGGCTATGTGCCTGGTGGGTCCAGAGCCTGAAATTAGTAGAAATGGGTTCATTCTTTAAGTGGACCGCCTGGTAGTCTCTAATCTGCATTATCAGTAAAGGTAGCCCCTTGGGGGTCCATCTATGCTTTGTTGTGTTCAGCTAGTTGTGAATAAAAGCCACACTGAAAAATCCCAGTCCTGGTTCTGGACATTACAGTTATTGCTTCCTGTGTTCAGATTTACTTGGGTGCCCCTGTGCAGAGTAGCCAAACCTAGGTCCCCCTGTGCCAGGTAACCTCACTCCCCGAACCCAGGTCCCCGCCAGGTATTGCTGCCAGCGCCAACAGCATGCCACCTGTCATTTTGGTAAAAAGGAAGGGGTGAGGGGTTACAAAAATTGAGGCACCGCTTTGGATTTGTTCAGGAAGGAAGGAAGGTGCTTGGGCAAGGGGGCTAGCGTTTTGGCTATCTGGCAGTGGGTAGCCCAAAAAGCTGAAGCAATTTCCCTAGTGTGTTGCTGTGTGCTGTGAATCTTGTGCTGCTGTTTAAAAAATGCCAACTGTTTACCAAGGAGCTGTAAAGCCAAAGAGTGTGCCCTTGTCCTGCATCAAAATTGTTTACATCGTTTTTGTCAGCTTTTAAAGTGAATTCTGTGAGGAAAAGTGTGGAAAACTAGGGGTAGCAAGAGAGAAATTGTGCCCATGACGTTTAAAATGCTTTTAAAAATGAATTCTGTGAGGAAAAGTGTGGAAAACTAGGGGTAGCAACAGAGAAATTATGCCTGGACATTTGAAATGCTTTTGGAATGAATTCTGTAAAGGAAAGTGTGGAAAACCAGGGGTAGCAACAGAGAAATTATGCCCTGGATGTTGGAAATGCTTTCTGTGTAAATGGAGAGACTGCAGAGTTAATGGCAATGTTACATGGTTGAAATGGGCTCCCGCCGTGGAGTCAGTTGAAGAAAAAAAAAAAAAGTGCATTTTACAGTTTAAATTTGCCTGCTCGACGGTCGCCGTGAGGAGAGGAGCCCTCACGAGGAAGAAGAGGCTCATTTGCATGGCGTTAGTGTGGTTGGTCAGTTTGCCATTAGTCCTGCCCCTCAACCAGCTCTTCTGAGACTGCCTCAGCACTCGAGAGGGAAACAGAGAGTAGTGCGTGTACTGGCAGTGGAGGAGCGTTGTGAAGTATTCAAAGCGGTGTAAACAGCAAAAAATTGACTTTTGAGTTTAAAATCGGGCTCAACCCGCAAATCGATCGTGGAAATAGCGAGTTTGGTGTTGAAAACGACGATCGCTGAGATTGCCCGCTTGTTTGTGTTCCCAAGGCCTTCAAGAGCTGGCTGCAGGCCGTTTTACCCCATCGCAGCAAGCTGCTACTGATAACAATAAGCAAATGTCCCTAAAACTGCTCAAACAAGTGATTTTCAGTAATGCCATATAAAATGTGTGTGCAGCAGTGTAGTCGCTTTGCAAGTAACAACTGTGTGAAGTCCTGCCAGCAACTGCAAGTCTGTAAAGCCATTAAATATGTGCACAGAAGTGAAAATAGCCTCAGTTTAAAGTTTGCAGCCAGAGAGAGACTGTGGGTTGTAGCAAAATGCAACACTAGTACAAGCAGGCAATCCTGAGCTAAACCCTGAAGCTTTTAAGGGACTGTGAATAAAATGAATGTTACCAGCTTGTAAAAAGTCCAAGGAAAATCCTGTAAATGTGTGTGAAGCCAGATAAGAGCAAGTTGTGCAGTTTGAGTAAAAGTTATCAGTAGCTGGTGTAATCTGGTGCGCAGGGTTTACACCAGATTCTAAATGTTGATGCATTATGGAGTGCTGCCACCACCAACAGGTGGGTAGTAAAGTAAACACAGCAGCAGAGGAGCCATTTTAAAGCTACAGAGTGTGTTCATTAAAGTGCGACTTTCGTTGCAGTGAACTTTTGTTTATTTTTGCAGTTATGGCCTCAGGACCAGCTCGCTACCCTCGGATCATGCAGTTGCAGTAACAGCAGTAGTAAATAGACTGAGAGATATTGAAAAGTGGTGCCATAGAGGGCAACTCCCTCCTGATGTGGCAATTCCTAATTATCCAGTGCATGTATGCCAGATTTGCTTGAGTGTTGGAAGGGATGTCTTTATGATTCCTCACTGTGCTGGATGCCTACAAAAATATGGCTTGTATAAAGCACCTCCAATTTGTTTGGCTCCCACATGGACAAAAATTCAGGAATCTGCAGTTGGCAGCACACAGCACCAGGCGGAGCCTGTGGAGGAAGGTCCCTCGGGGGAGTGTGGCACAAAGCTAGAGGGTGCAGAGTTAGAGACTGAACCTGAAGTTGAAGTTTTGGATGCTGGATCTCAGAAAGAAAGTTCGGATAAAGCATCAATAGACCCCTGGGTGGGGGGGCCTAGCCCAAGTCTCTTGGATGAAGATGAGATGCGGGAGGCCTTTGAATGGGAGGTGTCGACCTCCGCGCCTAGTGATGAATGGATAGTCTCAGGGGTGAGAACGACTGCTCACTCCTGGGCTCAGATCCTCAGCGAAGAGGAAGATGAGTGGGAACCTATGTGGCCTTGTGAAAAAGGAATGGGTACACAGCCTCAAGATCTTGCCTCGGAGGAATGTATTGAAGAAGGTGGTGATGCCACTGCCCTGGCATTACAAGAGGAAGAAGTCAGGGATCCGTTTTTAATTTCTTTGAGGATGCGAAGCAGGCAGAACCAGGACTGGCCACCCTCAAGCCAGGCCAGCGGTCTCAGATTAACCAAAGCAAGTAAAGAGGAGAGACTGGTTCGTAGAAAGGCGAATGAGATCTATGGTATGACCTTTCCTACCTTTCCTCGGAGAGTCTGGGAGGAGATTGAGGACTGCAGGAAATCCTGGGTCTGGGATGAAGCAATGAAAAATGTGCATCCTGGGGCCAACCAGCATATAAAAAAATAGACTGTTCCACAAAAAGTATACGCAGTGGAAGAGAGGCAGGACACTGTTTATGGATAGAGTGAGAATAGTGGACGGAGAGGGACGTGAAGTCTCCCACTGTGTGAGTTATGTGCGCCCAGACGGGGTAATAATTCAAGCCCCTGACCCCTGGTACTATTGGCCTCAGTGCAAGGACCTCCCAGTAATTAAGCCCGTGCCTACAAAATGGAGAGCCGAGCAGTGGTAGTCAATACTGCCACACTAGACTGTGAAGTGCCCTTATTGATCCGCCAATATGAATAACCAAGGACTCAGGTGCTCCACATTCATCAGTCTACAGTGTACTATCCTGTCCAGCAACCATCTACTGGCCCACCAGATGACTTCAGATCCAGAGAGGACACCATCCCAGCTGTTTCCTGTTCATCGCCTGGTAATCGGATGACGTCGGACCAGCTGTTTTTCTTTTTGTTCCTGTTCTAAAGTTCCGTCTCCATTGATGACATCAGCCCAACTGTTTCCAGATGTGCCCTCCTGTGGTTCCCGGAAGATGTCTGCCCAGCTGTATCAGAAGAAATTCTGCCAGGGAGAGTCTTCAGCTGCGGACCAGGTTCGTGCAGATTCTTGTACTACAAATGGCTGGTAAGTCCGAAACTTTTCTATCTTTATGACATTGCAGTACACACCCTACACTACAGACTTCAAAAATGTATGAACTGTCCGCAAAGACTCTCCCCTTCGGGACTTTGGCCTTTTAGAACTGTGCTTCATGGGGCTCCGGCCTAGGAGAGACTCTTTATTGGACTAGCCTTCGGGCCTTGTGGTCACTAGTTGGGACTTTTAGGGCACTCCATCCCCCCAAATGTGTATTGTAAATAATGTCATTATTGTACTCTAATGTAAATACTGTTTTTCTACCTTTTCTAAAAATCTTTTTGGGATTGTTCAGTGTTTTGTATGGTAGGGTTTTAGGTAGACTGTGAATGCAGATTAGGAGTGTGTTTTGTTTTGTCTTTTTCTTACAGGTGTTCCTGGGAAGACAGAAGAGAAGACAAGAAGAGGAGGAGGGGCTCATCGGAGTTCCTCGTCAGTGCTTTATTGTGTAGAAATCTAAAGTACTGTGTTGTTATTGTATTGGTTGTTGCTGTATTAACCCTTTTCCTTCCACAGGTGTGGTTGTGGGGGTAGGGAGGAGGCAGTAATTGGTATTTTAATGGGGTATGGTTGCAGGTTGCCCAAGGTCGGGGCGGTCCCCAGGTTTTTGTTTTTGTTTTGGAATATTATGTTAGAGGCAGATAGGTTTTCCCTAGAGGGTTAGGGGGGATAGACAGGCTGTGGTCCTGAGTGGCCATTGGGACTACAGTACTGATCTATCAGGGCTATGCTCTGGACGGCTCTACCAGAGCCACTAGGTGTCCATAATAAGTGGATAGTGTAGAGGCTGACATGTCAGCTACAGGCCTCTAGGCCCTTAGTGTTGCCTGCCTGTGCTTGCACATGGTAGGAGGGGGCCTGATCACCCCCCTCCACAGGTAGCACATAGGGTGGGATGGCCTAAGGCCGGGTACATAATGATTGGGGACAGTCATTTTCCTGGTCAAGGGCGAGTGTAACCCCTTGTTACCCGGGGTTACTAGAATCCCAGTAAGACCTAGTGGTAGGCAGGGAAGGCAGCTTGTGAAACTCCAGTTAAATGGGTTTCACACTGTCTCACTCTGTTCTCAGTCTCAGCTGAGACTGAGAGATGACATCACCATAGAACTGTCGCAGCTGCATAAGCCACATTGGAATCTGCAGCAGAGGGAGTGAGATAGAACGTTGGGAGTTTTCAGTCAGTTTCTGTTTACCTTCTGTGGGAGAAGGAAGTCTCCTGCTTGCCTGCCAGCAGGAAGGAAATATCTTTTGTTTACTTTCTGTGGGAGAAGGTCAGTGTCCAGTTTTAAGTGGTGGAGACCGCTGTCCAGGTCTCAGTGCCCCCTCCCTCCGGGGGGAGTGGGAGAGAAAGTAAAGTATCCCTCTGTGGATTCCAGGGGCAATCCCCTAATGTCTGCTAAAGGAAGAAAGCTGCCTTTTTTTACAGTTTCTGTTTGGTCTTAACAGTGGAAGAAGTTGTACTTCGCCTGTGGGGCACCTGCAACGAAAGGGTGAGTGTTTTGCTCTAATTTGAGAGGGCAAACAATGTGTTTCTTCAGTTTGGAAAATGTGAAGAAGTATGGGATTTGGACTACTATTTGGGAGGCCTATTGTACTAGGACAAACAAATGGAGTAGTGTCAAAATCTAAAGTCTGTATGAATTCAAGTAATATTGTAGAGGGGTGCTACAGTCCATCCACCGTTTAATCTATATTTCGAAGTTTTAGTTTCTCCAGAGAAATGGCCGGGTATGGGCTGTGGGAGCTGGAGGTGGGCAAACCCCCCATCTTTAGTAACCAGGTCCACCTCTACGGGTTTCTGCTGTGATTGCTACTTGCCTCATGCACCTGGCCAGTGATGAGGTAGGTACCCAGACGTGGGTCAGAAATGGGAAAATCTCTCTAGGAGTCACAGACTCTAAGTGGTGTGGGGAGCCACAACTTGGGAAAAGAATTCTTCTTGTGTAATGGGAGTCAGAAGAAGTAAGAAAAAAAAAATCTCTCTAGGAGTCGCAGACTCTAAGTGGTGTGGGGAGCCACAACAAGTAAAATGGGTTAATTCTTTAAATGGACTGTCAGTCAAGTGGCCGGCAGGGGAGCCGGGCCAGTCGGGCTGTGTATCCAAAGCGCATGCAAGTCCGGGCTGTGTGCCTGGTGGGTCCAGAGCCTGAAATTAGTAGAAATGGGTTCATTCTTTAAGTGGACTGCCTGGTAGTCTCTAATCTGCATTATCAGTAAACGAGCCCTTGGGGTCCATCTATGCTTTGTTGTGTTCAGCTAGTTGTGAATAAAAGCCACTGAAAATCCCAATCCTGGTTCTGGACATTACAGTTATTGCTTCCTGTGTTAGGATTTACTTGGGTGCCCTGTGCAGATAGCCAAACCTAGGTCCCCTTGTGCCAGGTAACCTCATCCTCCCTGAACCAAGGTCCCCACAGGTATTGCTGCCAGCGCCAACAGCATGCCACCTGTCGTTTTGGTAAAAAGGCAGGGGTGAGGGGTTACACACACATATATATATATATATATATATATATATATATATATACACACACACACACAAATGAATAATACATACAAAATTAAATTCATCACAATTTTTCTTCTCACTCAGTTATTAGCCTCCCTTTGCCATCTCATCTTAGCTGGCATCAGGGAAGGAAGACAGAAAGTGTAGACTAGTAAATGTTAATTGTTTATAATCAGCAAAAGAGCTTCATTTTTCCCTAAAGTAAGGAAGCTTGTATGTATGTGTGTAGTGTAAAATACGTTTCTTAGAACTGCTATTCACAGCAAGTGTGCAGTGCGAATGACTAGTACTGTTTTCTCTTCCCATGCTGATTTACCAGCTTATTATGTTACATTTTATAATTATAATGCATCTACAATAGTAGTCTGTTGTGGAGTCTGGAAAGGACAGAAGCAAGATGGTTCAGATAAATGACAGCATACAGTACTGAATTGAAGAATACTGTAGATATTATGCTCATGCTGTAATTTAATTTGAACCATCTTGTTTCTGTGTTCTGGTCTATTCGGAGTCTGTCCACGCCAGACTATTACAGATGCATTATAACATAATAAACTGAAATCAGGAAAACAGTACATGCTTGAATCTTTTGAAAACCACAATTAATTTACAGTTAAGAGCAGATCTAAGAAAAAATATATATATATGCTGTACAGATTTTATGGTAATAACATTTATGAGATGCCATGGTATAAAAAGGAAGATCTGAGAGGTAGGGGAGGGGTTCAGAAAAATAGGATCCAACTGTGCACCTTCTCTTCTGTTTACTACACTCAAGAAGATCAGCTTCTTGGGTAAAATAAACAAAAGAAATATAATAGTATAGTATTATCATGGATAATACTTTTCAAACCACGTAACAATCACTGCTCTCTTATCTGATGGTTTAATTTACATGTATAATACACATAAATTAAATCATAAGACTAAGAACATGGGCACTGCAGCTCTGAACATGCATGATCAAATTAAGCAATAAGGCATGACTGGACCAGGGGTTAGAGTAACAATCTGTTAATCACCCTATGGGTGTAATGTGGCATGAGGAGCAGCCGAGTGACAATGTTGCCACTAGGGGGTGATTAAAAGAGAATCACCAACAAGTCTTGAATCGCCCCTGTCACTGCATAATAAATGACTTACCGCCATAGGAGTCTGTGCATGTAAAGATGCCCCCCCCCCCCCAAAATGCAGCCTTTAAAAAGTTATGCCACTCGTAAATTGTATAACCCAGGTCCGATGGACTTCCTGGTTTTAGTCTGCTGCGGCACCGTCCCACGCTCACTGGCATAATGACCAGATGCCAGTGAGGCACGGGGGCGCGCCCCATTATACTGAATGGTTGGCAGCTTTTGAACAGATTTTTATTAGCATGATGGCCACTTGCTAATGAAACGTGGCCACTGGTTGACTACCAAGGACCATCTCGTCATCACGCCAGCTAGGGTGGGGGCAGAGCCGGAAACAGACTAAAAACCAGGAAGTCCATCAGACCTGGGTTATACAATTTTATGAGTGGCATAACTTTTTAAAGGCTGCATTTTGGGGGGCATCTTTACATGCACAGACTCCTGTGGTGGTAAGTCGCTGTTTCCTTAGTGGCAAGGACTAATCTTGGTGAATCTCTTTAACTGATTTAATCTAATTCCTAAGAGTGCCTTATTGCTATTATTTATAAAAAATGGCTTCAAAAGAAGAGTGTTAAAACTTAAAGAATACTTTTTGAATGTTTTCCTCATTTAGAGGGAGATTTTTTAATAAAATAGTTCTTCCACCAACAGTTTAAGACATTTTCCCTGAAATCAGGGGTCGGGAACATATGACAAAAGTATGTTTTTCCTTCAAGAAAAGCCCCAAAACTCACCACAGAGCATGAAAACCCCCCATAGAGTCTGAAACCCTGGCTCTTTTCTGGGGTTGGGTGCAAAATTACTCTCTTGCCCAGGGAACCAAAATGCCTTTATACGCCTCTGCCTGAAATAGCTGCACAAGTCTGGACAATCCAGCCCCCTGCCATTTCCTGAAGGTGGGATCTATGAGCCCTGGTTGAAAGCCTGGTACCTGCCTGATAGATGTGAATTTCAGACCCCTATTTCCTCCCCCAACATGCGTGTAGTGCCTGTCTCCAGGACTCTGGCATCACTCTGGTGCAGGTGCTGGACACTAATTTTATTTCTTTGGGTTCCAAGCCCACCATGGCTTTCATTGCCTGCTCCCCTCCAAGGTTACCAAGCTAGGTGCTACTCTGGGCTTGAGCTACATTATTTAATGTTGTAGTTGACATGACTGGAAATATGACTGCAGGTCTGGTAGTTCCAAGCCTCCCAATGTTTAGGCAGTAAGAGGGTTTCCCAAGCTGTCCTTAGTCTGTCTTTTCCCCGAAATGAATTTGGATCACACTTTCCCCACCCTCTTCCAAATGTGTTTGGGTATTTGTACTGGAAGGGATGAAAACAGGAACAGGAAGCGAGGTGGTACATTCATCCTTAGAGACTCTATTTTCCCCACTTTGCTCAGGGGCAGGTCTACCCAGTATTTTAGATCTCAATCTATTGTTTGCAGCACAGGGATGTCATTAATTGCAAATAGCTTGGCCTTATCTGCAGGAATTTGGATCCCCAAATATCAAAAATGTGAGGTCACTAAGTTGTAGGGGCAATTCCTTAACCATTCCTGTGGAAGATGCCCACATATGAACACTGTCTACGACTTCTTCATATTGACCTTAAAATCCAAAGTTCTACGATATCCTTTTAATATTTCCCTCAGTGGGGGTAAACTAGTCTCTGGTTCTTGTACAAACAAGAGGGTGTCATCTGTATACTTCTCTCCTGCCAACCTGATCCCTTGTACATCACAGAAGGCTGTCACCACTGCCACCAGGGGATCTATGCTGAGAGCAAATGAAAGAGGAGAGGGCGCACCCCTGCCTTGTTCATCACTCTGTGGGTATGGTTTCAGATAAGACATCATTCACTCTTTCCTGGCCTTAGGATTCCCATACATAATTTGGACCCATTTTAAAAACACTTCTCCTATCCCCACCTGTTCTAGGGTTTTAGTGAGAAAGAGCCAGTCCAGGCGGTCGAATGTCTTTTCAGCATTGACATCAAACAACACACCGGGTGTGTTGTTTCCCTCCATTGCAGCCATTACAATGTGTAATTCCCTTATATTGTCATGTAAGTGTTTATAGGATATAAACCTGGTTTGATCATGTTGTACTATGTCTCCCACACCTTTAATCCCCATTATATTGAAATCAACCCTTTTGAAGTCCAGAACACATGTTTTTGTGTTCAGAACTTCCTTTCTCATATCAATATGGAATCATGCTGACCAGTCATCACTACTTCCCAGGGGCTCTGACTTTGACATGCTCACAGTTTGTCAGCACTATGTCTGAGATGGCTCTATCCCTAGTCCATTCCCTTACCACCCTGGGTTAAAAACCTGTGTCAGACTGCATCTAGAATCAGTGGTTAAATTGGAAATGTTTAGGTAGCAGAACTCTCACATTTAGAGTTTTAGGTGGTGGAACTTTCTTACAGAAGTCAACGGAGAAAAATAACAGAGGGGATGGAATGGTCATGCATTTTTGTAAGAGGTGGTGGAACCGAGTTCCTGTGGGCTCCTGCCCAATTTAAACCGTCTAGGATCATTTGGCTCTTACTGCAGCTGGATTGTGGGATGTTCCAATCCACATCGATCAGGTTGAAGTCACCCACTATCACCACCTCCACTTTCTCTGTAACCTTCTTGATCATTTTCCCCAACTCGTGGTCTTAGGTTTCATCCTGATTAGATGGCCAATACACCACTCCAACTCTCTCTCTCTCTCTCTCTCTCTCTTATTTTCCTTCCTGCTCCTGTTTCGATCTGCACCATATTGACTCAGTGCCCCTTTCCCAAATGTCCTCCTTTGTGACAGTTGTCCCTTCTTTAATGTAAAGAACCCCATCCCCCACTATCTCTTTCTCTATCCTTCCTGTAGATGGTAACTTCTGTAACAGCATCACAGTTATGATTTAAGATCGCCTAGGTATCAGTGACCACTGTCACAAACGCACTCCACAGGTCAGGCCCTCTGCTCCCACAATGCCAAACCTCGAAGTGCAATATGTGAACAGGAGACAAACAGGGTAACCCTCCTGTCTGTTTTGGGTCCAAAACACCTACTAGTCTGGAGTCCTGAGGTAAAATATGAACCCTTTTTCACTAGCATGCCCAGTTAACAGGATCAAATATCACACCCTCTTTGGGGAAATGCAGTGCAGTACTTAACCCATCGAGCACCCAGCCTGGTTCCCAATTCTTCCCTTTTGACTCAATTTGAGACCTAGGTATTTTCTTACTTTAGCAAGATGGTAATGCACTTTAAGCCCTTAACAGTTTTGTCAGAATTATCAAATACTGTCCCAGCATTCACATGCAAAAAAATGAGAAAAGACTCAAGCAGGATTACGGAAACCAAAAAGTGTACTGAAATTAAAAAAAGTAAATACATACAAAACACCAAACCCATATACATTAATACTTACAGTCAAAAGAAATGGAAATTACAAAAAATAAACGCCTTGTAACTGAATTTCTAGCTACCCTAAGTTTCAAGTAATAAATAGGCAGCTGAATTTACCTAAAGTGCTGTGAGAGTTTCTTATCAGGAGTCCCACTTCAAAACCAAAGGCAAAATGCAAAGTTTTCTACCAGCTGGCTGGTAATATGTTGTTACAGAACTCCTCCTCCTCCCTGATGACACAGCTCACAGATGCTGGCTGTGAGGTCACTCAAACCTGAGTACTAAATTAATTTATCAGTCACATGTCTCAACCCACTACTCAAACATTCCAATTAAAAAAAATATATATATCTTCTTAATTAGTGAGGCCTTATGACAGGACAGGACAGAATTACCCCTTTGATGTCTTCAGAAACTTCCTAAGGAAACTGTGTTCACCTAGTTGTGAAATCTAACAGGTTTCAGTTAAAAACTGCCTCTTCCTAAGAGGTCGTAAAATGCATACTTTGTCCCTGGATTTCAAAGTAATTGAATTGGTTTACAATGTGTGATAACCTGGCCTATGAAGGAAGTTCTTAATTAAAGTTTCCACTGGGTCATGGAGAGTGTCATTTCCCTGACCACACTTTTGAAATTCCATCTCCCAGATTGCTGTTCTACTGTCTGCCATATTTTTTTAGCAGAAATTCACAGAGCACACTTTTATATCACAATTACAATATAATAACAAGCAGATGCTATCCATCACACCCACCACCAAGTCCCCTTGGCTCTCTATCATCATGGCTTGTAGGCCATCCATCTTGTTTCCCAAACTCTTGGTGTTAATAGACACCACCCTCCAGTATTCCTGTTCCCCTCCCCACCCACAAACACCCTTCCATTTGTTCCCCAACTTTGTCCAGCTTCCCCACTGACCCTCAGTCCCTCTCCATATCCCCACTTACTCCCATTCCCTTCCTCATCTTCCTCGTTACCCCTTGTCTTATTCCCCTCTCCATCCCTCCCATGAGTAGCACATAATTCACCCTTACCTAGTATGCCTTTACCAGCCCTCTACTTGGGGAACACTTGTGTTCCAAGTATCATGGTAGCCTCCCTATGGTCAGTTTAAAGGGAATGTTTCCTCAACCTATTTTCTGTATGCCTGTGTAGTCTGTAGACATGAACAATGATTCCCCTCTCTTGCACCCACCCAATTTCATTCTAATTTAAATGTAAATGAGGTTGCTTCACTTTGTTTTGCCTTGGTGTGACAACCTGTTTGTCTCCATTGGAAAGGTCATGACCCCACTCATGCAAAGTATCATGGGAGTTGATGATGCATTTGTGCACAACCGAGCAGAAGTTATCATAGAATCTCAGAAATCTGATGGCAGAAAATAACCTCGTTGGCCCATTGAGCCTGCCCTTCCCCCCCTACTCATCACCACTGTTACGGGCCCTTCCCTTCCTCCCAATTCCCAACTACATATGTCTGTCCCATGTTCTCTTGAACCCCTCCATCGTTTTGGCCCCCACCACCTCTTCCAGTAGTTTATTTCAGGCTTGCAGCACCCTCTCTGTGAAGAAATGCCCTCTCACTTTGCTGCTATATCTCCCTCCTTCAAATCTTAGGCTATGTCTCCTAGTTATAGCCCCCTCCTTCCTTCTGAAAAAGTGCCCCTCCCTCACCTTATTGATCCCCTTCACAAACTTAATGGTTTCAATCATGTCTCCCACTCCCTTCTAGTCTCCAAAGAGTACAGATCCAATTCCCTACACCTCTATTCGTATGGTTTCCCCTGCATACCATGCACCATCTTGGTCACTCTTTATTTTTATTTATTTATGTCTTTGCTAACCAGGTAAGTGAGCCGATCAAAAGGAACGTCTTCAGTCATGATCTGGGCTATATGATGGTGCAGATTCAGGCAAATACAGGGTAATCATATTTTTTTTAACTTAAATTTTATTCAGCAGTTAATGATTCCAATCTATTACATATTCATCACAAGAACAGGTCAGGAACATCCAATGTAACCAGTGTCAGTACATATAGTAACTGTAAGTTATACAAACTTGATAAAGATATAACTTAGTGTTTGATTTGGTGACTTGGATAGTTTCTATAATGCTTAAAATAACTTTTTCGTCTTCTCTTTTCACAGATTCCTGTCACCTAAGCTGACAAGACCTTAAAGAGAGAAGCTCATGTGACTGTCTATCTTATGACACCTACTACCTTTCTCCATTCCACCCTAGTTTCCCTAGCCCATTCAGTCACTCTAACTGCTATATTTGTATGTAATGAAGTTGAAAAGCTGATACAAGAATCAATTCTAACTTTTAAGAGTGAGAATAAAAAACAGTATTGTAATTAACAATAAATAAAGCTTCTATTAAAAAAAAAGAAAAGAGTGCTGTCATTATTTTATACATTTGGATCCTGATATTTCAATTCCAGATGGGTGCAGAGCCTAAAAAAGACAAAAGTCCTAATAACTCCCCCCCCCCACTTTGTATATTTGTCAATATCATCCTCTTATTCTAGTGATATGTATTTCACATTTCCTCAGTTGATCAGGATAAAAGCTGTTCCAGTACTGCCTGACCTTCTACTTCTTCCATATAAATATAATCTGGCATCCGTCTGGCATTGAATTTATTCACCTATAACCTGATTCTGGCCATGATTGCCTCCATGTTTTTTTATAGTGGTAATATTAGTGTTTCATTGGCTCAGTGTTAAAATCTTACAGGTCAGTCAGTTCTGAGTTATGACTTTAGAGGCTGCCACCACCAGAACATAAAACAGATATCTAGATGCAGCAGATTTATGTTCATCTGGCGGCAGACCCAGGACCAGATTCGAGAAAGTTAAGGAATGTGGCACATCCAGAATCCATTGAATTATAGGCCCTATCTGTTACCAGAAGGTACCTGCAAAAGGACATTCCCAAAAGATATGATAGTGCGAGCCCCTCTGCCCACACCCTCTCCAAAAGGCTTCTGAATACTTGGCACTATAATACTTTGATACAGTGGGAGTAATAAAGTACCGACCACATATTTTCCATCTAAATTTCCTCTAGTTAGCGGTTTTGTGTACCTCTCACCAAATTTTTTTCTACTCTCCGTCTCCCAGCGGCTGTCCACTTTCCGTTTTCCATTTAGTCTGAATTTTCTGAACGGCCAATATTCCATTTCTCTCTTGTAACAATATATACAACTGGGAAATCAAATGTTTTGTGGTTGACTGACAACCCCTATCGTGAATTAGCTTAACTCCTGGCTCCGGGTCCGCTAATAATGAAGAAATGCCTGGTCCTGTTTGTATATAATGTCTACACTGTAAATAACAATAGAAATCCTGTGCTAGGATCCCAAATTCTTTTTGTAATGAGGGGAAATCTCTAATTATATCCCCATTATCGTCTGATGTAAAAATATGAGACCCTGCTTCTCCCAACAAACAAGACAGTTATCTGATGGTTTTGCTGGAAACTCTTGTAGGTATTTTAGGGGCATAAATGGGCAAATCCATGTGTGATAGTCCCAGAAATGTCTTGCTTTCATCCAAATGGATAAGGTGTGCTTTGTCCAACAATTTTTAATACTTCACAATTGATGGTAGCACTATCCAGGGAAGAAAACAGAGAAGGATTTCTGGATGAGCTCTTTCTTCCAAGGTGTACCACCCTCCTCTCTGTCTAGGATTTATCATTTTAACCACTGTTTGCATTTGGGCTGCCAAGTAATAATTAAAGAGGTTAGGCAAGCCCCACCCCCCCTCATTTTTTAGTCTCTTGAAGTACTGTCCACCTGATCCTTGTTTTTTGCCAGCATAAACAAACAAACAAACTGTGACAGTCTTCTTCTTAGGTTTTTCCAGTCTTTTGCCGGTATCAACAAGGGAAGGGTTGAGAAAAGAAAGATACACCTGGGTAATATATTCATTTTAATTGTGTCTATTCTATTAGATGGGGTCAAGGTAAGGCTACTCCATCTTTTGAGATCGGAAGAGATTTGTGTGAATAAAGGGGCATAGTTGTATTTATACAGCTGTGGAAGATATTCCCAAAGAACGTACCCTATCTGAGACCCACCGAAATGGAACTTGTTTCTTCAAGTCCGTAGACAGATTGCCCTTTATAAGCAGGACCTCACACTTCTTTTGATTAATTTTAAACCCTGAGATTTTTTCATGTTTCTAATAGCTTCAAAAAAGGTGGGAGTGACTCGGTTGGATTTTCCATATAAATCAAAGCATCATCTGCGTAAAAGGATGCCTTACATACAGTAGAACCAATTGCTATTCCCTCAATCAGAGAAGATTCTTTGGCTGCAGCAAAGGGCTCCAGGCTCAATGCAAATAATAGAGGTGATAAGGGGCACCCATGTCTGGAACCCCTCTCTATGTTAAAACTATCTGAAATGACTCCATTGACCTTAATTCTGGCCCTAGGTTGACCATAGCATAATGTTACCCATTTCATTAAATTCCCCTCGATGCCAAAATGTGCCAGTACTGACATTAAATATGTCCAGTTAAACGAACAAACTCTTTTTCGGCATCAAGAAAAATGGCTAGTTGGGCGGTGTTAGTGGGACTGCTATATGCTAGCACATTTAGCAGCTTCTTAATATTGTCTGCTAGTTGCCTATTTGGGATAAATCCCGTCTGGTCTATGTGGACCAAGTATTCCATGTAGTTTTGTAGCACAGTGGCTAGTAGCTTTGTGAGGATCTTCATGTCCTGATTTAACAATGATATAGGATGGTCATTTTCACACTGGTCTTTAGATTTGCCTGGTTTTGGTAAAACAGTGATCATTGTGTCTGTCCAGGTGAGAGGATTTTTTTCCTCTGTCAGGCAATCATTAAAAACTTGTGCCAGAAATAGAGATAGGGTAGTGTTTGGCTGCCTATAAAATTCTGCACTAAAGCCGTCCATCCCTGGAGAGTTGCCAGTGGGAAGCGTTTTAATAACCTTAATGACTTCCTGGGTTGTAACAGGGGCATTTAAATTATTAGCCATGTCAATGGTCAGCTTGGGTAAATGCTATGCCTGCAGAAATGTTGCAGTGCATTAATTCACCCCCCTCCTCCCGATTTTGTCTTCCATGTATAATTGCCTATAAAATTCAAAAAAAACTGTTGGCCAATTTCTTTAGGCTTTGTCCATGGTTTAATAAGGTCTGATTTATTTATAATCTGGGGGACTGTCCTGTCTGCCTGTGCCTTACGGAGGCGACAGACTAGTAGATGTGGGGCCATTCCTTCCACCTCTTGGTATTTATGATTCAGGAACCTTATCTTCCCCTCGGCCCTTTCATTCTCTAATTTGGCTAATTTATCTCTGGTTGCCATTAATTCTTTATAATGATGGGTAGAGTGAGGATTTTGTTTGTGCAGTATTTCCAACTTCATTATTTTAGTGGCCAGATGGTTATAGGTCAATACCTTAAGTTTTTTTTCAGCCTGAGGCAAAACTAATTAGTTCTCCCTGCACCACTGTTTTTATAGCCTCGCAGATCGAGATATTAGAGCAGCCCTGCTGGCGATTCACTGTCCAAACTTCCCCTATAATATCTTTCAGTTTGGTTAACAGATTTTTGTTATTCAATAAGGATACATTCAGTCTCCATATCGAGTGGCGTTCTGATGGGTCTAAGTGTATCCTAATAGATATGGGTGCATGGTCAGATAGAGTGAAACTGTGTATTGTTGACTTTATAATTCTATGTAAGTACTGTTGTTGTGTATATAACATATCTTTCTGAGAGTAGGCCTTGTGAGCCATTGAGAAAAAGGAGTAATCTCGCTCCCCTCTATACTGGCACTGCCATATATCATTTAACCCCTGTCCCCTTGTTAGGCTATTTAGCACTCTTGTGGCTTTGATATTTGTGTAGACTGCCCAGTATGATCTGTCTAGACATTGGTTCCCCACCGCATTATAGTCCCCCCACAGAATAATCTGACCTGTAGTGTGCTCCATCACCTTATTCAATATTTTGCCCAGAAATTCGTGTGTATTCTGATTGGGGGCATAAATGTTAATCAGGTGGAACTGTTCCCCTCCTACACCTCCTGTTATTTTTATATATCTCCCCTCCATTCCTGATTCCACAGATGTAACATTCAGTGGGAAGCCTCGTCTTACCAAGATCGCCACCACCGCCCTCATGGAATTGGATGAGGCTGCTGCCTCAACTCTGCCTACCCACCCCCTTCTAAGTTTTAAGTGTTCCACTGTGTTTAAGTGCGTTTCCTGTAAGAAAATCATGCCACCCCTCCCCCCAGCCATTTTAGTTCCCCCAATAGGCATGTCCATTTAATTGGTGAATGGACTCCTTTAACATTGTATGAGATAATGTTAAAGTCACCCATTTCTGTAACTAGAGAAAAATCCTTGCTTCCATTCCAAAAATGTGTTCTCCTCTTCCCTGTTCAGTGATAGGCTGTACTTCACTCTTATTATCCTTTGTGTAACTATGCACTCTAGCAAAAACATTTTAAACATCATAACCATATCTTGATTGCTAAATGCAATACAACGATTTAAAATTTTAACTATTTACAAGTGTATTCAAAATGAATCTATATAGCAATGGAAGATAAGATAAAAATGAAATCTTACTAGGTTAGAATCTTGCACTGGAGTAATCCTTCCCCCAGTGCAGATGCCAAAACAGCAAAGTTTCCCCTGATGAATCCTAGGGGTGATGTCAGTCAGGAGAATATGTATCTCCTGCCTAGTCAAAAAAAAAAAGAAAATCCCCATCCCGCAATGTAAGCAGACCCCCACCTCCAAAAATATGGAAAGGAAAAAGAAAATCTTACATTACATCTTGGTCGGGGGAACCCCAAACATGAGTACAGTCTGGGAGGGGAGGAGCTGGAGGCCACGGTAGGGGAAGAAGACCTGGGGGTCCTGGTGGATGAACATGAATATCTCTGAGCAGTGCAGGATGGCAGCAGTTAAGGCAAACAGGATGTTGGGCTGCATCGCACAGGGGATTACCTCAAGAAGCAGGGAAATGATTCTGCCGCTGTACAATGGCCTGGTTAGACCACACCTTGAGTACTGTATGCAGTACTGGAGACCGCACTTGAGGAGGGACATCCAGCTCCTGGAAGGGGTTCAGAGGAGAGCAACCAAAATGATCTGGGGGCTAGCGGAGTTGATGTATGAGGAAAGACTAGAAGAGCTTGGCCTGTTCTCGTTGGAGGAGAGGAGGGACCGGGGGGACATAACTGAGGTCTTCAAGTACCTCAAGAGAATCAATAGGGTAAATCAGGAGGGGATCTTTAGGCTAAAGGAGGGTGGTATCACCAGAGGGCATAGTTTGAAGCTCGAAGGAAGGAAGATGGGGGGGAGGAGGAGGAGGTATTTAACTGAGAGGGTGGTGGAACCGTGGAATGTGCTGCTTGGTGAGCTGGTTCTGGCTTCTACAGTGGAGGGGTTCAAGAGAGGGTGGAAGAGGTACAGAAAGGGGATGAAGCAGAGGTTGGCTTGCCCGGGGGGGTTGGGATGGAGGTCAGAAGAAACAGGAATGCAATAAGGGGGGATGGCTTCAATATCAACCCAGGGTTCTGAGGCACCAGCAGACTCGATAGACCGTAAGGCCTAATCTGCTGGTGACTAGTATATTAGTATGTCAGTATGTTAAAAATGAGAGAGCTCTCCACAGCTTGCTCCCACTATGATAAGTTATGTCCCTTTCCTTATTTGTGCCTCTTAACTATAGTAGAAAAGGGGGTATCTTGGGAAATGTGATGGAGAGGGCTCAGGTCTCCCCCCCACCAATCCATTCCCCCACCTCAAAAAATCCCAAAACAAATATTACTAATTGGGTTTCCTTCTGAGTACTGGGTTAACAAAAGTTAGGCAATCCTGTGGGTACCCCTTCCCATTATCTTTGACCGTATCTCCCCGTTGCAAAAAGAAGAGGACCGCTTAACTAAATTCTCAGATGCATCCCTGCATCAGTTATCTTGAGACTTATCAGGCCAATATTATTTAATAAGTATACCCCCCCCCATCCATGCTTCCCATAATTTATTGCTGCCCCTTATTTCTTAAACCTCATATATCTTAGCCTGGCGCTTCTCGAGAGGTCCATTCAGATACTGTCCCTTAGTCTATGGCAGTAGTATATTCGTCCAAAAAAATAAAACAGGTATCCGGGTTTTATTTATAGTGGTGCTATATAATGCCCACACATCCCAGGCCGACAGATCAAATATCTGTTACCATGTCAATGGATTCTTATCTCACTCTGGTTCTAGAGGAGCTGCACCTCCAGAAGCTGCTCTTGCTGCTGCATTGCCAGCATGACCATTGCGTTCACCCGCTTTGTCGATATGACGTACAATTTTATTGAAATCCGATGCAAGTTCTTTTGGTAGTGCACTGGGCAGATCCTTTCCATTTCTCCTACCTGCCACCAACCAAACGCCCTGAAGTAACTTCTCCAGTTTCTCCATCTCCAGATCTGGGATTGGAATTTGCCAGTCTTGGAGGAGTGGAGCTGCTTCCACCAGCGAGTTAAAAACTTTGGGCCCCCCATCCAAGTGAATTTTCTGTTTAGCAGGAAAGTTCAATTGAACCCATAGGCCCTTTTTCTCTTTGATCATTCTAATAATGCTCCTGAATCTTTGTCTTTCTGTCTACAGTGCAGACAAAAAGTCATGGTCAAAAAAGTTTGTGTTGCCCTGAAATTTCACTTCTTTCTGCTGCCATGCCTCTTATAAGATTTGATTCTTGGCCTGGTAGTACACCATCCTGACCACCAGGGATCTAGATTGAATATTTGGTGCCGAGGGTCGTGGGCCCAACGAGTGGTGAGCCCTATCCATTTTGTAGTGGAAATCTGAGGGCAGAGAAAAAGTGGTCCGCAAGAGGTGCTGGATGAAGTCTATCACCGAGGGAAAACCCTCCTCCACGTCCATGGGAATCCCATGAACCCGAATGTTACTGTGACGTGCGCAGTTCTTAATGTCCTCCACTCTTGCTCTCGACTGCCTTTCCTGCTGCAGCAAATATAAAAGGAGCCGGTCCAAGGATTCTTGAGCTTCCACCTCCTCGGAGACCTTAGAGGTATTGTCTGATACTTTTTTATCTAGTTGCCTAATGTCTTGTCTTAAGTCAGTAATGGTTGATTCGATTTTTTGTACTAATGTGAGGATATTCTTTACAGTGCACCTTGCTTTTCTCAGCTGGAGCTCCTCTTCCCCACAGGGATCAGATGATGATTCTGAGGCCGATTGGATCCTCTGCGGGTAAGCCGTGAAGACTTCCATGTCGACCCCCAGACGTAGCTGCTTCATCTTTGTTGCCGAGGGTCCCGACTTTGCATCTTTCTCCTTGTTTTGTTTTGGTGGCATGGTAGCGCTGTGGAACTTCTTAATTTAGGCTTAAATGTGATTTTTAAATGGGCGGATTGGTCTGGATTGTTAGGGAGAACCGTGGAACTTGAGCGATGAGCTGCCTACATTGCGGTGACGTCACCAGAAGTGAGAGTAATCAAATTACATAGAAATGCTCGCACCTCAACACATGAGGTGAGAAATAAAAAAGGCAAGAGTATGCTGTGAAATAAATAGCAGTACAGAGATTGACAATGCATGATTACAATACATACGGATTATGCCTTAGTTGGGTTAACATCAGGTGACAAAAGGGTTCACTAGTTCAACAGTATTTTGTGAAGGACACTCCAGAGACAGATTCCAGCAGTCAAAAAAACAGGCAGGGACCCAAGTGCAAGATACATAGGGGTGCAAAAACGTGCAGGACTACACATGTTAGAAAGCCCGAGGCAGGTGGAAAAGGGCAGTCAAGTGCAGGAGAGGAGGGGAGGCAGTAGTCGGTGCATCATGGTGAAGCAGAGGTGAGGTAGACACAGGCATTAGAGAAACAGTGACAGGTGGCTTCAGATAGGAACCATTCTTTTAAATTTTTCTTGAAAGACAGGTGGGGAGGAGGACGAGTGGATGGATGGTGGTAGCCTGTTCCATAGGTAGGGTGCTGAGACAGAGAAGGCTTTGCCACCCATGGATGTGGTGATGAGCGGAACTTCCAGTGGGGGGGTGGAGGATGCTTGGAGGCACCTGGCAGCCACTCTACCTGTGAGCAGAGGAGAGTATGGGGACTGGTCACCGCCTCTGAGTGTATTGTCTACTAGGCAGCTCAGGGCATAGTCGAAGCAGCCTTGAAGGGGGAGCCACCTTAGGGATTGGTAGAGTGTGCAGTGATGAGTGGAGTATGGAGTTAGAAGGGCAAAGCGACAGATACAGTTGTATGCTGCGTTTAGCCATGAGCGCAATGCAGAAGACACATGGGAATAGATGGGGGAGCAGTAGTCAAGAAGGGGTAGCAGGTTTCCTCACGAGATGGCGAGGCACGCTTTCTCAGATAGAAATTGCTTGAGCCTATATGCCGCACTTAACTTCTGGCTGATTTTCCGCAGTGTTGTTTATATGTACAGAGAAGGTAAGGGAGGGGTTAAGGCCTAGGTATTTAAAAGAGGGGACATTTTCAAGGGGAGGACCGGCTGGGGTGAGTACAAGTAAGGAGGAGTTAGCTTTGGCGACCCTGGCTAGGGAAGGTTTGGAGCCGAAAAACATTGACTTTGTCTTCTTTTCATTGACTAGGACTTTGTTTGACAGAAACCAATTATTGGCAGCACCATAGTTTAGGGTGAGGGTGGAGGAGATGGTATTAACCGATTTATCACTATGGAAAAGGACTAGGTTGCCTGCATAGAGGAGAGCTTCACAGGTGATACTATCAGCAGGGAGAACATTTATAAATAAAGAAAAGAGGAGGGGGACAAGTATGGAACTTTGGGGGACTCCAGTGGATATGGGCAGGGCAGTGGAGGAGGATTTGCCTATAGTGACATATTGTGTCCTGTTGGAAAGATAGTTTCAGAACTAGGCAGAAGTTTCAGGAGAGCAGCCAAAACATGGCAGGATTGCATGGAGGAGGGAGTGGTTGACAGATCCATGAATACAGCACCTGTGGCCTTGCCCACGTCAATGTTTCTTAGGATATGGTTGGAAAAAAGGGCCAAGGCCGAAGAAGTGCTATGGTGTTTGTGGAAACCATGCCGGAGGGAGCAAAGGATATTATGCTTGTCGAGGTGTTCTGAGAACTGGAAGTTAAACATTTTTCCAGTAGTTTGCTTAGGAGGGTGAGGAGGGAGGTGGGTCTGTAATTTGCCGGTGAGAGGGGATCCCTGGCTTTGAAAACTGGAACAAAATTGGCATGTTTCCAGGAGGCAGGAACAGTGGATGTTGTAAGGGCAAGTTCGAATAAAAAAGTAAGGGGTTTAACAATTTCAGGGGAGATGACTTTTAAGAATTCTGAAAAGAGCCCATCACTGCCAGGGATGTCACTGGTGGGAAGGGAATTCAGGAGTTTGGTGGTGACATCATGACCGATGGCTCTAAAGTGGAAAGGGGGAGTAGGATGGTGTTTGGGGGGGGAGTAGTTTGGCTGACTGTCTGGGCCAGGGAAAGGCTGAGAGGTAGTTTGCTGAGATAGGAGGAGAGATCAGTGAATTTAGTGTTAAATATATGCGCTATTTCAGTAGGATCGGAGAGTGGGCCCAAGGGAGATGCCAGTTTTGTTATAGGACTGTGGTTTTTGGGGTTATAAAGTGACTCAATGGAGGCCAAGAAACAGCGAGGGGTACCAAAGTTGTCTCTTTGTTGGTTTAGGTAATATTTACATTTGAGGGATTTGGCAGTTTGTTTGCAGGTATTGTGCAGGCATCTGTAAGCGTTTCAGAGCTGCGGGTTGGGGGACGCCTTGTATGCTTTCCACTTCTTGTCCCTATCTTTCATCAGGGCCAGTAGATCCCTGGATACCCAACGTCTACAGCCCCCCTCTTATCCTCCTGGTTGTGAGAGGAAAATGAAGGTCTTATAGTTTAAAGAGGACAGTTGTAAAGAAGCTAACTACAGATGCTATATCGTTGAGGTAGTAAATGGTAGACCAATTAGTTGCTTTTATGTCACTGAAAACCTTTGTGGTATTTGGGCATTTGAAATTTCTGAAAGACAGATATTTGGGAGGAGAGTGACTGGTTTTGGTTACTAGTATAATGTAAGCTGGGGAGTGATCACTGATAGAATCAGCCATAGTACCGACTTGAAGGACCAAATCAACCTGATTTGTGGCAACCCAATCGATTAGGGAGTGGTTTAGCACATGGGCATTGTGTCTGGTAGGGGAGGATATGCCTTGCTCAAGTTGGTGTACTTTCAGGAGGTTTGCATAATCAGCTCTAGGTCTCCCAACCAGTTGAGGATGAAATCCCCTGTAATTTTGGTGTCCCTTGATGGAGAGATTTACCCAAGGCCATCTAGAAAGTTGGAGAGGCCCAGGATACCTTCAGAAGGTGGGTTGTAGCAGCAACCCATGTGAATTTTTTTTGAAAATCTCTTCTCTGAATCCTCTCCATCCTATCTATGTCCTTGCGTGGGTGCAGTCTCCAGAACCGGACCCCGTACTCCAGGTAAAGCCTTACTATGGCCTTCTAAAGAGGCATCAGCACATCTCTCTTCCTGGTAGTTATGCCCCTCCCAATGCACGTCAACATTCCATTTGTCTTCCCCACTGCTTTGCTGCACTGGCTACCCACCTTAAGGTTGCTTGACATTATAATCCCCAGATCCCTCTCCTGCTGTTTTTTTGATGTCCTCTCCTCCTAGAGTGAAAGCTGCTCACGGGTTTTTACACCCCAGGTGCATCACAGCACACTTTTTGGCACTGAATTGTAGTTGCCAAGTTTCTGACCATCCCTCCAATATCCTCAAATCATGCTTCATGGCCTCAACCCCCTGAGGTGTCTACCCTACTGCAGATTTTTGTATCATCCGCGAATAGACACACCCTTCCTTCCAGACCTTCCACAATATCACTGATGTATATATTAAAAAGGAGGGATCCCAGTTCTGACCCCCGGGGCACACCACTCGCCACCTTCCTCTCCTTGGAATGCACCCTATTTACCACCACCCTCTGACTTCTGCCCGCCAACCAGTTTTCTACCCACCTAGTTATCTTTTGTCCCATCACTAAGCTTCCCAGCTTATTTACTAGTCTTCTGTGAGGGACAGTGTTGATGGCCTTACTGAAGTCCAGATAGGCTACATCCACTGTCCCCCTGGTCAAACACCTGCGTCACCCAATTGAAGAACTCCATCAGGTTCGTCTGGCATGACCTCCCCTTTGTAAAGCCATGCTGCCTTTCGTCCTGCAGTCTGCTGTCCACCAGGTAGTCTGTCACCTTTTCTTTCATTAACGACTCCATCATATTGCCCACCACCAAGGTGAGGCTGACCAGTTGATAATCTTCTGCTGCCTCTTTACTGCCCCCCCTTGCACAGTAGCACCACATCTGCCCTCCTCCAGTACCTCCTCCAGTCATTATCAGTTATACTCTCATTCAGTTCTGTTACATATCTTGTTAAGTCCCTGTATTCTCTGAAAGCATTTTTTTCTAACTCAGATATACTTTACCAGCATAAAACAACAGGGCACTTACTATGCTTTGAAATGTTTCATGGCCAGCATAAGACAAAAACATAGGGACTGCAGAGAACAGCAACAGCACTGACTAATACAGTACAACTACTGTAGGCTTAAGCACCAAAACTTCATAAAATTCCAGGATGGCTTACATGAGTTGGGTCATAACCTTTGCAATAAAGTCAGGTAGATTTTCACACCAGACTTAATTACCTTCATGTAAACTTAAATCTTGATGAAATTAGGAGGGTGCAATAGCGGCAACCATTGTTCATACCTGCAAACTTCACAAGTAAACGGAATAAAAGGCTGAGGGGACCCACCCTTTAAATTTAGACAGCCATCTATGTTCTCCCCAATCCTGTCCTGGAGCATTCTGGTCCCCCACCCTGCTGACATGTAATCTGTCCATCAAAAAATGGAATTTCTGATCCCAGACTCCCCCCAGCTCTGTCTACAACCAAAGCCCTCCTCCTTGTACCAGTCCCTGAGCCAGTTGTTGAACTCTGCAATCCTAAGTTTCTGAACTGAACTGTCTCGAGGCACCGGAAGCACTTCTGAGAATCCCTCTGAAATGGCCTCCTCCTTGATTATCTGCCCAAGTACTCTGAGCCTGTCCTGAACAACACCCACCTCGCACACTGCCAGGCCATTTGTGCCTAAGTGAATGACCACGTAGGGTTCCTCCCTGCCCTCTGCATGAGTGAGTGTACTATTGGGACAATCCTTTCAACTGTCATTGCTGTGAGGCATACTGCTCTAGTCTGTGTGGGCCCATTCTACCCTACAGCAACTGTACACCCTTTACTATTGAGTCTCCTATGATAAGGGCTCTTTTGTTTCCTCTCCTGTCTCCCACACCAGATATTTCAGTTCATGTGTCCTTCTTCCTCCACCCATTTCCCCCTTCTGTTATGCCATCCTTCTCCTTGCCATTCACTCCCAGCACTGCTGTGGAATGTTCCTTCCCCTCTCAACCTCACCTCTGTATCCACAGTCTCGTGTGCCTGTAATGTGAGTCCCATCCTCATCTCTCTCCATCTCCACACCTCCATCTGTGGTTAAGTTGCTCAGCCTCTCTTTTTCCATCTCCCTTGATCAGGCCCTGCCCAACTTGATTTCCCCTCCCTGTTTTGTCCCTTTCTTTTCAGTGCCCCTTCCCTGATCAACCACTGGATGACCACTATGCCCTCCTGAATTTACCCGGGTGACAATAACCCTAACTTTACCTCCTCAGCTAACCTGGACACCTCCATTCTGTAAATGGTTGAGAATTTGGTAATGATTTTTCTCTGGAACCCTAATGGGGTGTATGATACTCATACTCACCTGTTGAGTCCTCTGTCCCCTCCTAAGTCTCTTCCAGTGTGCCTCCATTAACCTTCTCTCCCTCTGTGGTAAGAGGAGTACACAGCCCTGGTACCTTCGCTTCTTCCACTATCCTATCAATCCCTGCCTCTCTGCCTTTCTACTAACTTTCTTAATTCTGCCCTGAGTATCTAACCTCAGCCATCATGAACCCTAGCCTCCAGCACACAACGCAACCCCCAGTATCTCCAAGAGTGTGCCTAGGAACACCACTGCCCCACTGCCCCTGCAGCTCACAACCCTTCCCTTTTGTGCCCAAACATTGTTCTGTTCTAGCCCTTTCCTGATCTGGTTTCCAGTGAATCTAAAAAGTGCAGAAATATCCATCCTCTGTGGGCCTACCCACATAAGGTGTCATGTCTCCCTGCCTGTCTGCCTTTGCAGATCTACTCCAACTAGGGTGTAGCTCCTCCCTTCCCTAGCTGCCTCTACAAGCATACCCCAGGTAGGGTTTAGTGTTTTCCCTTCTTTCTTATTCTGCAAGCCTAGCCCATATAGGTGTAGTACTTGCTCCCTTTTCCCCCCGATACTGTCCTCTCCTAGTACAGCTTGTCCTATAGCCTACCCCCTCATCTCTACAACTGAGCAGCATCCCCTGAAGGCTTGTGGTATTCCCTGTGGAGGTCCTACAGAAGTCCCTGGGTCAGATGCCACACTCCTGTTTCTTACCACTCATGCTTCAGGGTTGTTTGTATGTATCCGAAATTCATACTGATGCAGCTGCAGTCTTGGACTTCCTACAGCCAGTCACCCACTGGAGCAGCTCTGAGGGGGCAGGCTAAATTTGCCATCCTGATCAAACTTGCTCTGCCAAGCAGCTTGTGAATCAGAGCCACCCGGATGCACACCACACAGCCGTGACCACCATCTTCTGACCCCCAGCATGAGTCATGAGCCTACCAGGACTCTTTGGATCTTCCTTTTTCCCCCTGCAGCTAGAGCTGCAGTCTCAGACTTGCTACAGCCAATCAGCCACTGGAATGGCTCTGAGAGGGAGGCTAAATTTGCCATCCTGATCAAACTTTCATTCATTCATTTATTTTTTATACTAGAAAGGCATGTACACAAAACTGCCCGTTTTCACAAGTGTCAAGTGACAAACAAAACTTGTGAGTACAAGGCACAGTCATGGGTAACAAAACGGATGAATGCAAGGTATCAAATACAAAACTCGAATACAAACAAGGCACATCAGTACAAGGCACAATCACGGGTAACATAAGGTGAACGCATAGAGTCAAGAACATTTACGTACGTATTTGTTAAAAAAGGTAACACTTTAGGTTGTTTTTAAATAAGATCAGTGTCAGACACTGTACCAGAGGTGGTGATAGGCTATTGAAGAGTTTGGCACCCCTGTATGAGAGGGTATGTTGTCCTTGGATATTGTGACAAAGGGGGATTGAGAAGAAGTAACCTGAGGTGAATCTAGTGGTCCTTGCACATACAGACCTCTGAAAGACGGAAACAATACTACCAGGCAGAAGACCCCAGAGAATTTTGTAGAGGAAAGTCAGGATTTTGCTGTCAAACCTATCCTCTAAAGATAGCCAATTTGCTGGCTTGTAGAGGTCGCAGTGGTGGGTCATTCTAAATGCACTCAGCACTCATTACTGCCTCCACCTCTCTAGGTATTTTCAAATCAAGGCTTTTCTCTCACCTTGCCACCTCCAGCTCCTGTGACTGCCCTGATTAAACCTCCTATTTTCTCACTACCCACCCTGTCCCGTTATTTGACAAAGACATGTTTGGGAAACCTTTTCTCCTGCTATTGTCTGCTCCCCACACCTTTCACTTACCCTCTCTGTTCTGGACTTTTTCCCTATTTGTTTCTCCTAATCTGGCATGACCTCTTTCTTGTAATAATAATGTGATTATTGATATCTCATGTCCTTTTGCACAAATGATTTGGTATGTATTTGTATATGTTTTCTTGCTCTTGACACAACACAAATTGTTGTGTTATCTATGTAACCTTTTGTACTGTACCTAATTGACGTGGAACCTTTGAAAAGAGCCTCTGGCTCAAAGGTAGTAATTCCTAGAACAATAAACTAAACTAAACTAAATTCTGGGGAGGCCAGTGACAAACCAAATAATGTTGTGATGTGTAGTCCTTAATCTACCAACATTTTTCTGGGAGTGGGAGGAGATGATCAAAGAGCCCTAGTCAATTACAGGGACCAAGAAACTGTTAGCTAGCAGGGCCCTGGTTTCGGGTATCAGACATTATTTCAGCTGGTATAAAATGCCAAGCCTTTGGTGAACTTTTTTAATCAGCTAATATAATATTCATAATTTAAGTGACAGTTAAGGTAAATACCTAGGTATCTGAACTTAGTGACTCTCTCAATTAGGTTACCATCATTATATCTGAGGGTGAAATCAAAGTCTGCAGCTTTTCTGGTACCTGAGAGAACCACTGACTTGTTTTTTTTTTTTTGCATTAAGGACTAATCTGTGACCGGAGAACCAGGTGTGAAGCTCACTGAAATCATGTTGACGTTTGTCAAGGAGGGCAGAGGGACTTTTATCTTTGCTGAAGAGTGCTGCATCATCAGCACAGACAATAAGCTTGGTGAACTTGCATATCTCAGGGAGGGGGTTGACCACAAGTGAGAAGAGTAAGGGGCCCTAGGATAGAACCCTGCGGTACCTCATATTTAATGGGATGAATATTGTCCTGCCTACCAGCTTGTGAGCCAGAGATGCCTTGTCCCACACCACATGACTGTGACTGCCCATCTTCAGCCCCCAGCACCTAGGTATTGAGCCTAACAGGGCTCCCTGGACTTTCCTTTATTTTTTTCCCCTGCATATGGAGCTGCAGTCTCGGACTTGCTACAGCCAATCAGCCACTGAAATGGTTCTGAGGGGGCGGGCTAAAATTTGTCATCCATTGCCCTGCTGACCAGCTTGTGAGCCAGAGACACCTGGACACACACCATGCAGCCATGACCACCATCTTCTGAACCCCCGCACCTGGGTAATAAGCCTAACAGGGTTCCCTGGTCCCTGGACTCCCTTTTTACTTTCATATTACAGTCATTGGAGACCCCATGCCACAGCATCTGAAGGACTAACTTGAAGTTGGCGTTGGTATTTTTTTTGCCCTGCGTCTCACCCCCCCCACCTGCCCAAATACATAGGCTTCCAAGGTGATTGACTTAAACTGGCAGTTGCTAATTGGGAGCCGCGGGTGATGTATGTGAGGGGTGGGCTTGTGCGTTTTGCGTGCTGAGCACTCTGAATGCCTTTTTACTAATTACCCTCTATTAATCTGCTCTGCTGATAGAGTTGAGCTCCCAGAGCTAGCTCTTTTACACTGTTTGCACAACTCTTTTATTCTACTTATATAGTTGGGTTACCCAGAGCTAGCTTTTAATTTGCATTGTTTGCACAATGCTTCTGTTCTGCTCAATTCAGCTTTACTACGTTAAGTCAGCACAGCAATTAGCATTATTTTATGCTTGGTTCCCGTTTGCCTCTACTTGTCTTCAGTTACTCACAGTAGAGTTATGTTTCACTGCCTACCACGTGTACTGTTATTTTATGCTTGGTTCCCATTTGCCTCTACTTGTCTTCAGTTACTCACAGTAGAGTTATGTTTCACTGCCTACCACGTATACTGTTATTTTATGTTTGGTTCCCGTTTGCCTCTACTTGTCTTCAGTTACTCACAATAGAGTTATGTTTCACTGCCTACCACGTGTACTGTTATTTTATGCTTGGTTCCTGTTTGCTTCTAAAAAGGGATCCAGCCTGGACAAAGGCTAAAAAAAGTAATACAGTACTAGACTGGAATAAATATAAACAACTGAGAAATTAATATGTAAAGGGAATTAAGTTTGCCAAACAAAACTATTACACTGCATTTTTTGATAATAATTGCACTAGTAACCCGAGAGAGTTTTGGAGAATGATGTCGACCCTATTGAAGGGTAAAAATCAGTATACAGTAGGAAATGTTATCATAGATGGGGAAACAGTGCCCCTATCCCAAGAGGTGGCAGACAGAATTAATGATTACTTTATTAAAAAGGGAAGTGAAATGCTTGGGTCAGAAGTAAAGGATACTGGCGAACAAAAATATCCCACAGTTAAAAACAATATTCTAGTAACAAGAAGCAGAAAGCATGAACAAGAACATGTTGATATAGCATCACAATTTTCCTTCAAAAAGATCTTAATGGAGGATTTAAGACAGGAACTGTTGAAACTGGAGATAACTAAGGTTGGGGGTTTGGATAGTGTACCAACAAGATTTTTAAAGTATGCTGCCCCAGAGGCGGCATACCCTCTGGCAGAAATATTTAACCTTTCACTCAGTACAGGAGAGTTTCCAGAAACCCGGAAATACTCAAAAGTGATTTCCATCCATAAGACTGGGCCAAAGACAGAGATCGGAAATTACAGGCCAATTTTCCTTGTCTCCCAGGTGTCTAAAAGTTTTGAAAAATTGATTTCTGTCCAGATCAAAGGTTATTTAGAGTCAAATAATATTATAAATCCTTCCCAGTCTGGTTTTCGTCAGAAACAAGTACCCTTTCCGCATTGGTAAAAGTTGTGAGTGACATCCTGCTCGCTCTGGACAGGAGGACATCAGTGGGGCCATTTTTGTGGACCTATCAAAAGCATTTGACACCCGGGACCATGATGTTCCCCTTTCTGGGCTGACCTCGATGGGCATGATGGAAAACAACATCAATTGGTTTACATCATATTTGAAGGACAGATAAAAGGGGTAATCGGTGTCACAACCCTACTCAGCAGGTCAGGCCCTCTGCTGCCACAATGCCAACCTCCAAGTGCAGTACTGTGAACAGGGTAACAGAACAAGGTAACCCTCCTGTCTGTTTTGTGGGTCCAAATCACCTTTGGTCTCAAGTTCTGGAGGGACTCAAACTGTGAACCTCTTGCTAGCGTACCCAAATGTACAGGCTCAGACAATTCTGCTCTTCGGGGAATGCCAGATATCTTTCGCCTCCGGGCACCTAACCAGGTATACAAAATGACCCCTTAGATAAATTCTTACCTTTTCCCAGTTTGGTATACCATTAAGCTTATGAACAGTGTTCTTAACCATCCATGCATCACTGGCAAAATAATTTCGACGACACAGGCAGCCTCTTTAAAATAAGAGGTTTTACTTAAAATGAATAAAATATGTAAAATGTAACCACAGAACAATATATCACAACACATACAATCACTTAAAAGAACAAGGTCAAAAAAAGTGGAAACAAATTCCTACCACCATACAATTAGACTTGTCTATCTAATGTATACCTTCTAACAGTGCTTCAAGTAGATGTTGTTTCTTCAGAGTCCAACAGGAATGTGTCACTAAGTGGAAATATAGAATACAGTTTAAACTCTGTGACTCCACCCCTTAACATAGAAACATAGAATTTGACAGCAGATAAGGACCGCTTGGCCCACCCAGTCTGCCCATGTCCCTGCCTACTGGATAAGCTGCAGATCCTAGTTAACCAGCAGCCTACTTTTTCCTACCCCCATCCCCTAGAATTGCCTTATGACTGTCCCATGCATGCTTGAATTCCACCACTGTTTTTGACTCCACGACCTCCTCCAGAAGGCCGTTCCATGCATCCACAACCCTCTCTGTGAAAAAATACTTCCTTAAATTACCTCTGAGCCGCCCCCTCTATCTTCAAATTGTGCCCCCTTGTTCTTGCACACCTCTTTTTTTGAAAGATGCTACCCTCTTGGACTTTGTTGATTCCCTTGAGGTACTTGAAAGTTTCTATCATGTCCCCCCTCTCCCTCCTTTCCTCGAGGCTATACATATTAAGCTTCTTTAGTCTCTCTTCATATGTCTCCCGGTGCAGACCCTGCACCATTTTAGTTGCCCTCCTCTGGACAGCTTCCATCCTGTCTATGTCTTTGCTGAAGACTGGGTCTCCAGAACTGCAGTACTCAGATGGGGTCTGACCAGCTGTCTGTACAGAGGATAATAACTTCCTGTTTTCTACTGGTGATGCCTCTCCTATGCATCCCAATATCCCCCAACCCTCATTGCTGCCCTCTCACATTGCTTGCCCACCTTTAGGTCATCTCAATGACTACCCCAGGTCCCTTTCCATTTTGTTGTTGTTAGTATCTCACCCCATTGTGTACTCTTCCCTGGGTTTTGTTTCCCAGGTGCATTACCTTGCACTTCTTAGCATTGAATCTAAGCTGCCATACATTTGACCATTCTTCTAACCTTGCCAAGTCCCTTTTCATCCTTTCCACCCCACCTTGTGCATCAACTCTGTTGCAGATCTTTGTGTCATCTGCAAAGAGACATACTTTCCTTCCAGTCCCTCTGCAATGTAAACATAAAGACATTGAAGAGGACTAGTCTAAACCCTGCAGTACCCACTAGTAACCCCCTTTCATCAGAGTGGACTCCATTTACTATTACTCTCTGTGTCCTATTTTCCAGCCAACTTTTTACCCAGGCTGTCATCTTGGGACCCACTCCCAGGCTAGCTAACTTGTATATTAATCTTTTGTGTGGGACTGTGTCAAATGCCTTGCTAAAGTCTAGGTAGGCCATGTCCACAGCCCCTCCCGATCTACTACTTTGGTCACCCAGTCAAAGAAATCTATCAGATTTGTCTGGCATGACCTTCCTGCTGTGAATCCATGCTGCCTTGGGTCCTGTGCCCCTCTGGCCTCTAGATACTTGACAATTCTTTCCTTTAGAAGTGATTCCATCATTTTCCCTACCACTGAGGTTAAACTAACAGGTCTGTAGTTTCCTGCTTCTGCCTTGCTCCCACTTTTGTGAAGGGGAATCACATCTGCCCTCCTCCAGTCCTCGGGTACCACCCCATCCTCCCATGATTTGTTAAACAGGGTAGTCAGTGGTGTCACTAATTCTACCCTTAGTTCTTTTAGAATTCTGGGATGAATCCCATCAGGCCCATTGCTTTGTCCACCTTCAGTTTTAAGAGTTCTTTCAGAACCCTTTCTTCTGTAAATGGGCTGGTATCAACTTCTGTATCCAGTGTGTTTCTACTGTTTGTTCTAGGTACCCCCTCTTCCTTTGTAAATACTGAGCAAAATATTTGTTAAGTATCTCTGCCTTTTCACAGTCTCCCTCTGCCCACCCTCCCCTTTATTAAGCCTCACTATCCCTCCCTTGGTCTTCCTTGGCTCCCTGATGTACCCATAAAAGTTTTATCCCCTTCTTAACTGAGTTGGCTATCTTTTCCTCGGTTTGGGCCTTTGCTGTTCTGACTGCCTTCCAGCTTCCTTTGCTTTAACTGATATAGTTCTCTGTCCTGCTCCTTCACGATTCCTTGTACTTCCTGAAAGCTTTCTTTCTCTTGAACCTTCACTGCCACTTCCTTTGAGAACCATAGTGGTTTCTTACATCGTTTAGTTTTGTTTATTTGCTTCACACAAAGGCTTGTTGCCTCTGTGATGGCAGTTTTATTATTCCCATTGTTCTTCCACCCTCCTTCCTGCCCATGTGCTAGTGCATTCCTTAGGCACTTACCCATTTTGGCAAAGTCAGCCCTCCTAAAGTCCAGTACCTTTGCCTTTGTGGCTGACTCTATTGCTGTGTTTATTGTGAACCATACTGTTCGATGGTTGCTAGTTCCCAGATGGCTACCACTTCTACATCTGTGATCCTCTCTTCATCGCCATTTGAGAGAACCAGGTCTAAGATTGCTCCCTCTCGAGTGGGCTCCAATACTAGTTGTCTAAGGCATGCCCCCTGTAGGGCATCTAGAATAACCCCACTCTTGGAAGTGGCTGTGGCAACTGCACTCCAGTTAACATCTGGCATATTCAGATCACCCATCAGCAATATCTCCCCTTTTTTTGCCATACTAAGTATACTTTCTATCATTTCCTTGTCCATTTCCTCCCCCTGAGAAGAAGGTCTGTATACAACAGATGTCACCTAGCTCCTCCTTCTAGAATATAAAAAATGATACAACCACAGGGATTTATTTAACTCTAAAAATTGATTAGCGTTTTGCTCATAAAAGTGCTAAATTTTTGTGAAAATGCATAGCTCTTGCCTCACTGTGTTTAACAAACACAGCACTTTTAGAAAATCTATATAAAAACTTTCTGTACAGTTAGTATCATCCCAAGAAAAAAACTGCTAATCAATTATTTAAAACCCTGCAACCAGGATATCTTATCACTCAGGAGGTACATTAAATAAGGTGACATCAGCAAAAACTCACTTCTCAATACGACTCTTTGATCTAGTGTAGTTTTCCTGCTTACCAAGACATCACAGGGATTTTACAACTCTGCAGTTTTTCTCACCTAGCTGTTATATGGCTTCTTTTAGCACCAGTTGAAATTAACTGTTCTTTCCTCCGAAGACATCATAAAATGGATATTTTAGTTCCTGGCTTCAAAGAAGCACAGCTCAGCAACAAGGCCATAAAATGAAACTTTTTTGGAAGTTAATCACATTACAGAAATCTGCTGTTTAACATATCCTGTCCTTTGAACTGAAACCTGGGGAAGGGTCATCCCAGGAGCGCAGGATGTCTCAAGACAGACAATCACACTACATTTTTATTTTACAAAAATCACAGAGCAATCATAACCAGCTGGCCAAGTGTCACAATCCTCCCCACCTAGACTGAATTTGGGGGCACTATCCCCTGCATGGGAAGAGCTTCCCAAATTAGTTCACTCCTCATAGACATGAGACAATCCATCTGAGTTCTGATTGGTCATTCCAGCCCTATGTAGGATTGTCATGTCATACCCTTGCAAAGCAAGACTCCATATTAACAATCTACCATTAGTTTTTCCCATTTGTATCAGCCAAACCAGGGGGTTGTGGTCAGTTTGTACCACAAAATGCTGACCATAAAAGAATGGCTCTAGCTTCTTTAGGTCCCACACTATGGCAAGACACTCCTTTTCCACAGTAGAGTCTGCATGCTCCCTGGGAAGTAACCTTTTACTCAGGTACATTACCGGGTGATCTTTCCCTTGGCTGGATGTCTGACTCAGTACTGCTCCAAAACCCACATCTGAGGCATCAGTCTGAACTAGAAAGGGTTTGCTATAGTCAGGACTTGTCAATACAGGAGCACTGAACAGTGCCTCCTTCAGTCTGGTAAAGACTTCTCCACAGGCTGGTCCCCAGGTCATTTTCTTTGGCATCCTCTTCTTTAACGGGTCAGATAGGGGAGCAGCCAGGGCACTGTAATTTGGTACAAATTTCCTATAGTACCGTGCTGTTCTTAAAAAACTCCTGACCTGCTTCTGTGTTTCTGGTCTGGGCCACGCCTGGATCACCTCTATTTTTATTTGGTTAGGATGGAGCTGTCCCCGGCCTACCACATGCCCGAGGTATGCCACTTCTCCGATGGCCACCTGGCACTTCTCAGCTTTGACAGTGAGCCCGGCCCTCTGTATCCCGCCCAGCACTTCCCTAAGGTGGGACAGGTGTTCCTCCCAGCTGGCACTAAAGATGGCAATGTCATCCAGGTATGCCACGGCGTACTCCTCAGCACCATTTAACACCTGGTTCACCAACCTTTGGAAAGTAGCCGGGGTGTTCATTCCGAAAGGCATTACTTTAAATTCAAATAAGCCTATCGGAGTGAGGAAGGCCGACCTCTCCCTAGCACTGTTTGTTAACTCTACCTGCCAATACCCCTTGATCAGGCCAATAGTCGTAAGTCAGGTCGCCCCTCCCAACTTGTCCAGGAGTTCGTCCGTCCGGAGCATAGGGTGGACGTCTGACTTCATGACTGCATTCAGTCCATGATAGTCCACACAGAAATGAGCAGAGCCATCTGGCTTGGGCACAAGGACTACAGGTGAGGCCCAGGGGCTGTGGGATCTCTGGATTACCCCTAAATCCAGCATCTCCTCCACCTCCCTCCTAATGTCCTTTTGGACAGCCTCTGACACCCGATATGCTGTCCGCCGTATGGGCATCTGTGTCCCTGTCTCTACATCGTGCATTGCTAAAGGGGTTAGTCCAGGCTTGATGCTATACAGGAGGGTAAAATCTGCTAAATCCTCCCTTACTTCCTGGATCTTGTCCCGGGCCAGCTGGGGAGACAATTTTACTGCCTCCACAGAGGACTCCTGCTTGCTTTCTTCCAGCAAGTCCAGAAGGGGGACTTCATCCTTCATCCGTCCCCTCCCCAGGACTACACACTGCAAACACCATGTCAGCCCTATTAGCATATGGCTTTATCATGTTGACATGGTATATCCTTTCTGTCTGTCTTCTGTCAGGTAACTCTATAATATAGTTCACGTCATTTACCTTCCTAACTACTTTGTATGGTCCTGCCCATTCAGCCTGCAACTTGCCTTTCCAGACCAGAATAAGGACCATGACTTCCAGACCCACTATGTATGAGTGAGCTCTGGCTCTGCGTTCGTACCACACTTTTTGTTTCTGTTGGGCAGCTGCCAGGTTGCACTGGGCTGTCCCCATAAACTCCTACAGCCTTTCCCTAAACCTAAGAACATAATCCACTATGGGAGTTCCCTGGGTGGCATGCTTGCCTTCCCAGTCCTCCTGGATCAAGTCTAGGGGCCCATGTACCAGCGTCCATATAAGAATTCGAAAGGTGAAAATCCTTTTGACTCTTGGGGCACCTCCCTGCATGCAAACAACAGGTGGGGAAGGTATTTCTCCCAGTCTCTCCCATGCTATTCGGCAAACACCCAAAGCATTGATTTCAGGTTACTATTAAATCTTTCCACAAGCCCACTGGCTTGTGGGTGATATGGTGACGTGCATCTCTGCACCACCCCACACTTCTCCCACAAACATTTCATCAGGTCCGACATGAAGGAACTCCCTCGATTGGTGATAACCTCCTGCGAAAAACCAACACGGGAGAAAATTCCAAGTAAGGCATCTGCCATTTTGTCTGTCCTCAGTGAGGATAGGGCGATTGCCTCTGGGTACCGGGTGGCATAATCCACCACAGTCAGGATGAATCTCTTCCCTGAGCAGCTGGGGGTATTTAAAGGACCCAAAATATCCACTCCCACCCTCTGGAATGGCTCCTCCACTATGGGCAATGGGATTAGGGCGACTTGGGTTTTCTTGCCCGCCTTCCCTATTTTTCTTGGCACGGTGTGGGAGCCTGCAACACTCCCTTCACCTGCTGGGTGAAGTTGGGCCAATAAATTCTGGGCCAACCGCTGCGTATTGTGCATGATTCCCACATGACCAGACAAGGGAATATTATGTGTAATCTTGAGCAACTGCTCACAATACCCCTGGGGAATGACAAGCTGCCTACCTAACTCCCCTCCTCTGTCTGCACAGCCTGGGCATACATCAGTCCATTTTCCCAATAAACCTTATGTCTGCAATCACCTCCCTGTGCTCCATCAGAGTCTGCCCAAGCCCTCAGCTTCTCTAGACTAGTGTCACTTCTCTGGGCAGCTGCAAACTCCTCACACATTCCCAAGGTATGGAACAGGTCCCCTTCAGTCTCTAAACTAGGGTCCCTAGTACTACAGTCAGGACACTCAGGATCACTGTCATTCCTAACCCTCTGACAATGGGTTGCCCTTCCCTCCTCAGAGTAACCCTCTGTAGCTGTGTGGTTAACTCCTACTGGGGAAATTTCTACCCCCTTTTCATTAGTCTCCATATCAGGAGATACAGGCTGGGGAACCAGCCTCCCAGTGGTTTTCACAATGGCTTCTATGGGGTTCAGGGAACTGCAATTTTGCCCTGGCCACTTGGCTACGGGTAACTGCACACACCATCCCCTGTTGGAGATTGTTGCCAAGGATGATGTCCACTGCTAACGTTTTGGCTACAGCCACCCGTTGCACAGTTCCCCCTGTTTCACCCCAGTCTAAAAGAACACTAGCAAGGGGCAATTTTTTCTCCCCACCAGTAAAGTCTTGTACAGTGACATATTTATTGGGTATAAGCTGACCAGGCTGTACCAGATCTCCTTTTATCAATGTCAAGGATGCTCCTGTGTCCCTTAGCCCTAGCGTCTGTACACCATTCATCATGACTGGGTGCATGTGTTCCCTCATGTTCACAGGCATGCTTCCAGGGACACACAAACAACCCACTTCTTTCCTAGTCCCCGGTTGTGTATTGCTTGCCCTTTTGGGACACTGTCTGGCAATACGACCAGTTTCTTTACACAACCAACATTCATCTCTTTTCTCAGAGAAATTTTTTCTCTGAAACCTGGGGCTAACTGGTTTTGGTGGAGGCAGTGAGGGTTTTAGCTGCCCTGAAGGTGCGCTTTTCCTTTTCTGTGCTGCCAAGCCTGCCCCATTCGCTCTCAGAGCAGATCTGCTCTTGGCATAGCTGTCCGAGAGTTCAGCAGCCTCTTGCACTGTTTTGGGATCTCGGTCCTCCAGCCAGGTTTTCAGCTCTACTGGGCATGCCCAGAAAAACTGTTCTAACAGAGTTACATTTTCAATTTTATCTACAGAGTTTGCTTCAATTCCTTCCCACCAACGTTTCAAAAACTGATGCCGTTTCATGGCTAGCTCCTCATAGCTCATGTCAGGGCTTCTCCTGAGCTTCCGGAATTTAGCTCTTTATGATTCAGCAGTTAATTAAATTTTTTTTAACAGTGCAGCTTTAAGTTTGCTGTAATCATTACTGTCCTCATTGTCCATTTGATCCAATGCATCCCGAGCTTTCCCAGTAAGTAGCAGGGATAGCTGGAAGCTCCAGGACTCCCAAAGAATTTCTGCCTGAATACAAACTTTTTCAAAAGAATTTAAAAAGGCATCCATATCCTCCCCCTCTTTAAATTCAGCTATCAATTTGGAATTCAATTTGTAACCCAGTCCTGTAGTTCCAGTTAAACCCAAGCCACTTACCTGCTCTGGTGCTGGTGGTTGGAGTCGTAGCATCTCCAGTTCATGTCGCCTCTGGTGCTCACACTCCTCACGGCCCGCATCTCGCTGTTCGAGGTCTCTCTCCTCTGCAGCTCGCTGGCGCTCACGCTCCTCACAGTCTGCCTCTCGCTGTTCACGGTCCCTCTTCTCCTCTGCAGCTTGCAGGCACTCACGCTCCTTACGGTCAGCCTCCTGCTGCTCCAACTCTCTCTTCTCCTGGAATTCCAGCTCCATTCTGCTCAACTCAATCTGCAGCCTGAGTACTTCTGGCTCCAGAATACTGGTGACCTTTCCCTGCTGCTCTGGCCCTTTGCTGGCACTGGCCCTGCTGTCTTCCTCACCGGATCTCGACACTGCACTGGCCGCTAGCCTCATCACACTCAAGGTTTGGTCCCTTACAGTCACTGTCTGTGACTCGATGCTCTGGGTATCTGCTACCATCAGGGCATCCACGAGGTTCTGCTTGGTGACTTTCACCTCGTACAGAACTCCTCTGTCCCTGCACAACTGCTTTAAGTAGTCTACAGTGTGCCCGCTGTAGTCGGAAGCCATCTTCTTCCCTAACTCCGGCTACTCTAACTTGTACTTAAAAAAAAAAATTAAACAGGTAGGAACTTGATTGTAAGCCAAGTGATATAATTCTGTGTCCTTTTTAAAAAAAATAAATCACTGCCTTGTTTTGCAAGTGAACTGACAGTATTAAGCTGACGCACTGAACAATAAAAGCTTGTAGTACTAAAATTATGCACACCGCTGCCAACCAATCTGTCACAACCCCACTCAGCAGGTCAGGCCCTCTGCTCCCACAGTGCCAACCTCTGAGAGCAGTATTGTGAACAGGGTAACAGAACAGGGTAACCCTCCTGTCTGTTTTGTGGGTCCGAATCACCTTTGGTCTCAAGTTCTAGAGGGATTCAAACTGTGAACCTCTTGCAAGCGTACCCAAATGTACAGGCCCAGATAATTCTGCTCTTCAGGGAATACCAGATATCTTTTGTCTACGGGCACCTAACCAGGTATATAAAATTACCCCTTAAAAACTCTATGAAAGACCTTAGATAAATTCTTACCTTTTCACAGTTTGGTATACTATTAAGCTTATGAACAGTGTTGTCAAAATCTTAACTATCCATGCATCACCAGCAAAATAATTTAGAAGACACAGGCAGCCTCTTTAAAATAAGAGGTTTTACTTAAAATGAATAAAATATGTAAAATGTAACCACAGAATAATATATCACAGTGCATACAATCACTTAAAAGAACAAAGTCAAAAAAAGTGCAGAAAAATTCCTAACACCATAGAATTAGACTTGTCTAATGTATATCTTCTAACAGTGCTTCAAGTAGATGTTGTTTCTTCAGAGTCCAACAGGAATGTGTCACTAAGTGGAAATACAGAATACAGTTTAAACTCTGTGTCTCTACCCCTTCTATGATGTCACCTAGCTCCTCCTTATAGAATATAAAAATTATACAACCAGGATGTCTTATCACTCAGGAGGTAAATTAAATAAGGTGACATCAGCAACAACTCACTTATCAATATGACTCTTTGATCTAGTGTGGTTTTCCTGCTTCCCAAGACATCACAGGAATTTTACAACTCTGCAGTTTTTCTCACTCAGCTGTCATATAGCTTCTTTTAGCACCAGTTGAAATTAACTGTTCTTTCCTCTGAAGACGTCATAAAATGGATATTTTAGTTCCTGGCTTCAAAGAAGCATAGGTCAACAAGGCCATAAAATGTGACTTTTTTGAAAGTTAATCAGATTACAGAGATCTGCTGTTTAACATATCCTGTCCTTTGAACTGAAACCTGTGGGGGGGGGGAGGGGTCATCCCAGAGCACAGGATGTCTCAAGACAGACAGTCACACTACATTTTTATTTTACAAAAATCATAGAGCAATCATAACCAGCTGGCCAAGTGTCACAATCGGGAAAACACTCATCCAAACTAGCACCCATTATTTTGGGGGTACTGCAGGGTTCAGTATTGGGCCCTTTACTATTCAACATTTATGTGTGTAACCCCCCAGTTGGCGCTAAACTGAGGGGGCTACTACCCCTGCCAGTGTGGCTAGTGACAAGTTGAGGGGCCTAGGTCCTATGACGTGGTGTCTCCATTTTTATAAACTGAAACCTGGGGAGAAAGGTGTCACTCGGCATGGTGATTAGGTTTGGCTACTCTGCACAGGGGCCCCCAAGTAATCCGGACACAGGAAGCAGTAACTGAATATCCATAACAGAAGTTGGGATTCTAAAGTGTGGCTTTATTAAAACACTCTGAACAAAAAGCATAGACAGACCCCCATGGGGCTACACTCCTGGTAATGCAGATTAGGTGAATACACAGACACATATCCAATCTTGGATCCTAAATTTCCATATGACATGAACTCTTCAACTAGTGGCACACTACCACCCTCTACTCCATCCCAACGTCTGGGCACCCTCTTCAGGCACTGGCCAGGACCTGAAAAAAGGATATCTGGTGTTTCAAAGTGAATCCATAGAGGTGAGCCCTGTTACGCCAGGTGTGGGGGGGTCTCCCACCTCTTGTTTCATAGACTCATACCACGCCATTCCTTTGTTTAAACACACTTCACTGGCTACTGCAGTGCAGACTGTACATGGCTTTGTAATGCAGTAAAGTACAGTTACGTAAGAACTTACCGTAACAGTAGATCTTCGAGAACAGTTCTTGCAGCAGGTTACACCATTAGGACTGAAGCCGGCAGGCATCAGGACCCCATGGAAATCTTCTAGCTAGCAGTCTTCAGCGGGGACCACCTCCGACGTCGGTCGTGCCCCCGACGTCAGGCGTAGTACATAAGGAGGTGGTCCCGCCAGAATCCCCAGTTCTCCCGCCGGAGACTTCCGGCCGCTGGATGACATCAGAAGTGGAGACAGAGGATCCGCCCTCAGAAGTACAAAGGAAAGAAAGCTCCTGCCGAAGCCTGGTTAGGCCTAACCTCCTCCAAGGGGAATGGTGGGTGGGAAGGTACCTGCTGCAAGAGCTGTTCTCGAAGATCTACTATTACAGTGAGTTATTCGTAACTGTACTATCTTACTTAGAATACAGCTCTTGCAGCAAGATTCTCAATAGGACTGATTCCCAAGCAATAGTGCCTATAGACACTCTGGGAGGAGGCGTGCAGGAGATCTTGCAAATCCTGACTCTAGGGCAGGGCCTGTAGAATGACAAGGCGAAACCTGCTCTCCTACGTGAGGCGTGTCCAGAACTGTAATGCCTGATGAAGGTGTGCACTGAGGCTCCATGTAGCTGCGGCACAAATGGCCGAGGTGGAGAGGTTCCACAGCGCTGCGAAGGAAGTAGCCACCCCCCTAGTCAAGTGGCCCCGGACTGTGCCCGGAAGGGGCTTCTGTTTGTTGTTGTAGCAAAAAGAAATGCACTGGACAAGTCAGCGAGAAAGGGTCTGTTTTGAGACTGGTTGGCCCAACATCCTCTCAGCAATGGAAATAAACAGCTGCTCGGATTTGCGATGCTGTTTGGTCCTGGTCAAGTAGTATCTTAAGGAGCGGTGAACATCTAGGGTGTGAAGCAGTGCCTCTCCTCTATTGGTGTACCTGGGGAAGTACACTGGCAGATCGATGTCCTGATTAAGGGTAAGGGCTGAGACCACCTTAGGCAGGAATTTTGGATTCGTCCTCAGGGACACTCTGTCCTGGTGGAAAATTAAATAAGGTTCCTTACACGTGAGGGCATGTAGCTCAGAGATTCTCCTTGCTGACATAACAGCAACCAAAAATAACGTTTTCCACGACAGAAAACGCAGCTCGCAATTTGCAGCAGGCTCAAAAGGGGGCAGAGTGAGCTGCTCCAGGACAAAGAGTAGGTCCCAAGGAGGGATGGGATCCTTTATGGGCAGTCTAAGGTGTAACACCCCCCTCAGAAAGTCATGAGAGGCATCGAGTTGTGCCACTGTGCATTGACCTATCGGGTAGTTGTAGGCCGAAATCGCACAGAGGTGAACCTTAATAGAGAAATAGGCAAGGCCTGAGTGAAAGAGGGAAAGCAGGTATTCTAGGACTGATTTCTCTGGGCATTCTAAAGGGGAGAGACTGCGTGTCTGAGACCACAGGCAAAACCGGTGCCATTTCATGGCATACCTCGCATGCATTTCCGGCTTTCTGGCAGCAGAAAGGACTTCCGCCACCTCTTGCGAGACCCCATGTCGCATAATGGCTATGTCTCAAGGAGCCAGGCATGTAGGTTCAGAGAACGTAACTCCGGATGGACTAGCGAACCCTTCTCTTGAGACAGCAGATGGGAGCTGATGGGCAACGGGAGTGGAGGTTCCCGGGACAATTGCGTCAGCATGGGGAACCAGATCTGTCTGGGCCAGAAAGGCACTACCAGGATCATTGTTGCATGCTCCCTGCGAAGTTTGACAAGGACTCTTTGGATCAATGGGAAGGAAGGGAAAGCGTTGAGGAATCTGTCCGCCCAAGAGAGGGACAACGCATCTCGCCAGAAAACACCAGGCCCTGGATCTAGCGAGCAAAAATTGGGCAGTTTTGCATTGGATGAGGAAGCGAATAAGTCAAATTCTGGAGTGCCCCATCAAAGAAACAGATCCTCTGCTGCCTCCTGAAGAAGTTCCCACTCGTGGACTCTGGCCTGGGATCGACTCAGGCCGTCTGCAATTGTGTTGTCCACTCCGGGCACGTGAACTGTAATCAGGCTCGCGCCATGTCGAATTACCCATTCCCACACTCTCACAGCTTCCCTGCAAAGGGGATAAGAGTGTGCCTCCTTGTTTGTTGAGGTAATACATCACCACTGTATTGTCTGTTTGAAGCAGAAGAGTACTCGGTGGGATTTCTGACTAGAAGGCCTGCAGGGCATAAAGGACCGCCCTCATCGCCAGAATGTTGATATGGAGGTGAGCTTCCTGAGGGGTCCATGATCCCTGGGACCTCACCCCATTCAGGTGTGCCCCCCCCAGCCCTGAGGCATCTGTGGAGAGGATTACCTCCGGGGATGGCGCTGCAAACGGGACACCCACAGAGAGTGTCCCTGGGTCTAGCCACCATTGCCAGTCCCGAATCATGGCCTTTGTGATTTTGACCAGCTCCTGCATATGGTCTTGCCTTTGATCCCATTTCACTTTCAGCATCCACTGGGTTACCCGCATGTGGAGCCTTGCCATCGGGACGGTTGGAATGGCCGCAGCCATATGTCCGAGCAGGCGAAGGACCAGTCTGGCAGGGACGGTCTTCTTTGCGGAAAGGTCCCTGATGAGGGACCTGATGCACTCCACTCTGTCCTCGGAAGAAAACGTGGGCGGTGTCCAGAACTGCACCAATGAACTGCAGCTTCTGGGACAGTACCAGGAGACTTCCTGGAGTTGATAAGAATGCCCAGTGACTGAAAAAGAGTCTGGGTGTTCTGGATAGTCAACAACAGCGCCTCTCTGGAGGCGGCCATGAGAAGCCAGTCGTCCAGGTACGGGAACACATAGTGGCCCTGTCTCCTTAGAGATGCTGCCATGACTGCCATGTACTTGGTAAAGACCCTGGGGGCCGATGACAGTCCGAAAGGAAGTGCCCGGAACTGAAAGTGGTGGCCGAGGAACTCAAAGTGCAGGAACCTCCTGTGCGCTTGAGCAACGGGGATGTGCAGGTAGGCGTCCTGCATGTCCAGTGACGCTAAAAATGCATCCTTCTTCAACATGGGAATAAGCCCTTGGAGGGTCACCATGCGAAACCATTTGTAGGCAACCGACTACTGAGGTTGCTGAGGTCCAATATTGGACGGAGGTCCCCTGTTTTCTTTGGAACCAGAAAGAAGTGGGAAAAGTAGCCTGCTCCTCTCTGGTTCTCCGGAACGTACTCCACCACTGCTTTTTGCAGAAGCGCAAGTACTTCTTGCCTGATGAGCGATCTGTGCTGACCCGAGTAGCGGGAGAGCAGAGGAGGCCTTGTGGGTGGCTTGTCCACGAATTCTATAAAGTGGCCTTTTTTGACCAATTGGAGTACCCACCTGTCGGTGGTAATAGACTGCCACCCTGGCAGGTGGTCCTGTCGACCCCGACCTTGGTGTCCCGTTGATCCTGAGGGCAGGGGCTGGGAAGGAGTCAGGCTGTGGGGCTGAGGTCCTGCAGGCTGGGCCGACTTATGCAGGACATGGCCTCTGCCTGAGGGCGACTTCCCCTGGGCTTTTCGGGAGAAGGACCCTCTGTTGCGGACCGGAACAGGACTGTTGTCTCTGCGTCCGGCCGCAAAAACGGCTCTGGTTCCTAAGAAAGGAACCGGGCCTGGGTCTGTACATGGCTTGGACAGACCTCACGGCCTTCCCGGCCTCCTGAAGCTTGGTGAGAACCTTCTCCGAAGACTCACCGAAGAGAACGTCACCGTGGAACGGGGCGTCCAGTATGTTTTTCTGGATGTCCGGGGTGAATCCGGAGACACGAAGCCATGAGTGTCTCTGGAGGCATACACCTGAGGCTGCCGCTCTGGCCAAGGAGTCCTCGGAGTCATACGCGGCTTGAAGCACCTGGGTTCCCACGTCTGAACCCGTGCAGAGGAGCTGAAGCAGTTCTTCCTTCTGCTCACCTTCCGGCATCTTTTATGCCGGCTCTAGTCCATGCTCCCACAAGGCATCTGAAACTGGACCATGTGGGTGAGATAGTTGAGGGACCTAATGGCGCAGGTTGCAGCTGCGTACGTGCGCCTGCCCATCCCGTCCAATTGCTTGGACTCTGGGTCCGGTGGCAGAGTGCTCAGATGTTGCGGCCTCTGGGACTGGTCATGTGAGGCTGTAATGACCAGGGAATCGGCCAGAGGATGAGATGCCAAGTACTGGTCCTTCCTAGGGGCCTTGTACAGGGGGTCAGCCTTCTTCGGCATCACCGGGAGTGAATGTGGACATTTCCACGCTGCCTTGGTGACGTCCACGAAGGTGTCCACCAAGGGTGGTACCATCACAGGCTTTGGGTCCTTTTGCTGAAGATTGCGTGTGAGGCACAGCCTCTCGGGGTCAAGTTCCTCTGCGTCCCAGCCCATATTCTCTTGGATGTGCCTCATAATCTCAGAGAACGATGGGTCATCCGGAGGAGATCTTGGGAGCTCACGTGGGTCCGGAGAGGGAACGCTGATGGGAGATGGGGATCTGGATCTGTCTGAGAAGTCCAATCCTGAGTCCTCCGTCGAAGGCGAGTGGCGGCGTCTTCTGGGTCTCTTGGGGCTGGGTGACCCTGAAGAAGATCTGGACGGAGGTCTCCTCTTTTCTGGTCTGCCCCTAGGAGATTCTGCAGGCTCCTGGGGGGAAGGTGCTCGGCCTGCTGCCCCGGATGGGGTGGGGGGCGCTGGGGCCGGTGGAGTCACAGGTGGAGGAGGATGAGGAGGAAGAGGAGCAGGTGTGGGAACCACGTCCTTTTTTATGGTGTCCCACCAAAAGGTAAACAGCTCCTTGACTTCAGAAATATTGAGACCCGATGATGGGCCGGGCGCTGGTGGTCTGTCATCGGGTTCCGGCGTCGGCCCCACAGGGGTCTCTGGTTTGGGAGAGGGTTCCCTCGGGGGTTCGACAGGACCGGGTTCACTCGCCTGGTCCTCGGGCTGAGTTGACTCCTCCTCCGTAAGCACCTCCTGGCCGACGTCGGTAGGTGGTGTAGGCGTTCCTCTCTCTGCTAGGGCGGGCGTCGGTCCCGGGGCCGGTGTCCGCGGTGGAGAGGGCCTGACCGGCGACGGGTGTCTCGCAGTCGTCGGGTCTCGGGACCAGTGGTGCTTGGCCGACGTTGGGTGAGCCAACGTCGGGTCCGACGTCCTCTTGAGCAATGTCGGCTCCTTGGTTTTCCGCTGGGGTGGAGGAGGCAAGGAGACCGACCGGACGTCGGGAGTCAAGTGGCAGGAGCCGGACTTGTGGTGATGGCGGTCCCCTGACCTCGGCAAGGCCTTGGATGAAGAGGAAGAAGGCCTGGAGGTCGAAACAGGCTGCAGAGTGGAGGAACCTGAGGATGACTTGACCGTGACATGGGGAGGCTGAGAGCGGGCCCGGGAAGGCAAGCAGTCAGACTGGGAGCCAGAGCTACAGGAGTCAGAACCCTAGAAGAGGATTTAGACCTCACCCTCTCCCTGTGCTTTTCGAGGTGCCAGTGGGCTTTCTTGGATGATTCCCCCTTGGAGGCAGAATCCATGGCCTTCAATCTCTCTTCTAGAAGGTAAGCTTGGAGGGCCTTCTGATGAGGGATCCGGGTCCGACTGTTAAATCCTTGACAGAAGAAGCAGGCCGGGTGTTGTGGTCCAGGCCTAGGCACCGCACGCAGGCCGAATGCGGGTCTTTAAAGGGAATTTGCTTCCCACAGGCGCACTTTGATGGATGGCCCTCCACGGATGATGGAGAGGACATCAGATGGCAGACGATTCGATAAAGATAGAGTTTCCAGTCGAGAAACAGGAAAAGAACTTTTCCAGGCGTTGCGCGCTAGGTTCTGACCGGAAGGTCGAGACATGCAAGTCGACGGCAGAAAAGAACTGAGGATTCTGGCGGGACCGCCTCCTTATGTACTACGCCTGACATCGGGGGCGGGACCAACGTCGGAGGTGGTCCCCGCTGAAGACTGCTAGCTAGAAGATTTCCGTGGGGTCCTGACATCTGCCGTCTTCAGTCCTAATGGTGTAACCTGCTGCAAGAGCTGTATCTCGAAGTAAGATCTGTCTTTCCCTGAAGACCCCCCACATACAACAGTCATTTCTGTCTCACTGTCCTATAAGTCCTGGACTTGGCATCCTGACTGACCCACAGCCCCATAGACTTATTTACTCACTGTTTTGGTGAATGACACTGGCCTTTTATCAAAGCTTTATCACCCTCCACGTTGCAGGTGTCCAAAACTCTGTAGGAATCTCTATTACTCAAAACTGTAGTGCCCCAGCACTCTCCATCAGGCAGCTTCTTCCTTTTTCCCAGGCCAGGGGATTGCCCCTGGGAGTTGGTTCTTTGTGCCTCTCTTATGCTGAAAGCACACACCCTAAGGTAGCTCTGAGTCAGAGCTGAGGGCGGGGGGCCTGCCCCTGCAGGGCACCCCCTCCCTCCACTGTACTGCAGGATCTACATCCTTCTCTCTCTTGAGCCTACTTCAGACTAACTTCAAATTCCCCAACATTCTATCCTAACACCCTAGCTGCAACATTCCAGTGTGGCTTATGCAGCTGTGACAGTTCTAAAATGATGTCATTCCTCAGTCTCAGCTGAGACTGAGAACAGAGTGAGACAGTGTGAAATCCATGTAACTGGAATTTCACAAGCTGCCTTCCCTGCCTGCCACTAGGTCTAACTGGGATTCTTGTAACCCCGGGTAACGGGGGGTTACATGTGAACAATCTAAAATTTTCAGACCCATTAATATCTTTTCACCTATATGCAGATGATACAGTGTTACACACATTGGAGAAAAACATTGGGAATATTCAATAAAGGCTACAAACAGCATTTAATGAATTACAGATGTTTTTTAAAAATCACAAGTTGGAGTTAAATTAAAAAAAACACACAATCTATATTATTTGATAGAGGACATAAAATACATCCAATCAGATGTTGAATATTAGTACAGCTGAGGGAAAAATTATTCAGCACGTCCATTCATACAAATATTTGGGTTTATGAGTTGATTCACAGTTAAAATGGACTGTACATATTGATCAGTTGTTGAAAGGATAGGTGCCCTATACAGAACTAAAATATGTATGACATCTGAAATTAAGAAAACAGTGATGAATGCAATGATATTGCCATTATTTGATTACGGTGATATTTTTATATGCAGCTGCAGCCGAGAAAGAACTATCGAGGCTGGACATTTATATTAATAATAGATTAGCTCGCTATGTTACTGGAGCACATAGTAGATTAACCCACAGTTGCCAGTTATATAAAGAATTGGAATGGCCACAGCTAGAAGACACTGTCATATTTTAGCACTTATAAATAAAGCAATGTGGGGGGGGCAGATTATATCACATCCAGTGTTGTTGTCAGACAAAAACAACAATCCCTCAGATGAGCTTCAGGTATTGACCTGATGCTAGCAAACTGGGACCTACAGGTAGGCAGACAGTCCATCTACTATATGGGTGCAGAAGCATGGAACAGTCTACCAATTTTGTTAAGAGTCCCCAAGAGAGAAAGATGGATGAAAGGATATAAAAGTGTGGTTAGATAAAAAAATACAATGAACCTCATAATTGTTGTCAACCTATTTGATGTTAGCAGGGTGATTGGGTAAGTAGCAGTACAATCTGTGACTGTATGGGATATATGATGTTATATGAATGTTCTGAATGTACACATAATAACGAATGCGAAAATAAGACGGAGAGTGCAACTAAGATGACACAAGGTGAAGTTGCTTGGTTTTAAATTAACTGTTTTGACATGTGACTTGTCTATCTCCCTTTTCCCCAGCTTTCTAACTGTTCTCTTCTCCCATCACTCAACCTCAACCTCCATCTTGCTACTCGTAGCTCCCTGCTCTCCTCCTCCCCTGTCCTCCCTCTCACCCACACTCCCCCATTCAACTGCCATGCAAACACTCCTCTATTCCCACTAAGCTCCTTATCTACCTGCTGTTAATGCTTGCAGGTGATATAGAGCCCAATCCTGGCCCTGCTCACCCCCCTACCACCAACTTCCCTAAAGGACTGAGTGTGACATATGTTAATGTCCATAGCCTTCTCCCCAAAACTGACATGTTACAACCCCTCATGGTCAACCTTCAACCGGATGTGCTGGTTATCTCTGAATCCTGGCTTTCCCACAAAATTCCGAACTCTGCGGTTACCATCCCTGGTTACTCACTTAACGACAGGATCATGCCACTAGGGGTGATGGGGTTGCCATTTATCTCACCGCTGCCATTCAGTTCATCACTATACTCTCTATCTCCTCCCCCTCTGCCTATGAACTTCTTATCAAACTCCCTCTCCCTTTCTCTCTCCCCATCTTTGTGGCTGGTGTTTACTGTTGCCCCAGCCTACCTTCCTCCACTATCACTGACCTCCTCTCCACCATCTCCTCTCATGCCTCGACTGGTGAACTTCTCATCCCTGGGGACTTTAACAAAAATTGGCTCTCTTTCTCACTATCCAAATTCTGCTGTAACATCAAGTCCCTTAACCTAACCCAACTAGACTCTAATCCTACCTGCCTCAACCACAAATCCCAGAATCACACCCTACTGGACTGGGTCCTTGCCTCCCATCCACACGGTAATATCCCGTCAGGCACTCTCCCAGATGCCCTCAGTGACCACCACATGGTCTACTGTGTAAGCAAAGTTCACTGAGCCAATGTCCCACCCAAACTCCTCCTGATCCAATCCTTCCAGTCTTTGAGCCTGTCCTCCAACCATGAGGATTTAGTAGCAACTGATTGGTCATCCATCTCCTCTGCCAACTCCATTGACTCTGTACTAAACTACTTCAAGTTCACTTTCCTGACTATCTGGGATTGTCACACTCCTCTCAGGAAAACCAGAGTATGAAGTTCCCATCTCCCCTGGGTGTCTGCTGAACTGCTGGCTTGCCTGCATGCCCAGAATCTGGCATGGAAGGCCCACAAATCCTCAGGCTCCCCTGCTGATTACCACAAATACCAAGCCTTATGAAATGCCTGCCCCAGAGCTACCAAACATGCTAAGGCTGAGTACTTCTCCACCACCTTCCAATTAACCACCCCTCAAGGTTTTGGAAGGTCAGCCATGCTCTCTTCTCACCCCCCAGCCCAGTCCTCCACCATCTCTGACCCCCCTTCTGTCACCTCTGAATTCAACACCTTCTTCACTTCTTGTACCGCTTCCCTTCTTTCTTCCTTACCCTCCACCTCCACCCCTGACCCCCACCTGCCTTCCTCATCTCGCCCTTTCTCCTTCTCCCCTATCACACTGGCTGACACCCTCAAGGCCCTCCTAGCTCTAAACACCTTAGCTCTAAACACCCTAGGTGCATACTGTGTGATCCTGAGCAAGTCACTTAACTTCCTTGTGCTCCCAGGTTGCATCTGGAAACAAGCTTTGGCTTAGTATGCTACTCCTGGTTGAACAATGTTCCCTTTCTCTAAGGGCAATGGCAGATGGGCTGGACCCTAAACTCCTTTATCTCTCTGCCCCTGCCATCAGTCTTCCTCTCTCCTCCGTTCTTAACCTCTCCTTCTCCCTCGCCTCCATCCCTGATGCTTGGAAGTATGACATAGTCATACCCCACCCTAAAGGTGGTGATTCCTCTGCTCCAGGTAACTACCACCCTATCTCCCTACTTCCTACCCTTGCTAAACTCCAAGAAAACCTAGTGCTTTCTCAACTCTCCCCCTTCCTTGACTCATTCTCTTTCTTCACTCCTTTCTAGTCTGGTTTTCGCAAAGTCCACTCCACCTCCTCCTCCCTGTGCAGGCTGACTCTGTTTTCTCTGGCATGGATCAGGGCCAGATCATCTCCACTATTTTTGTCGACCTGTCCAAAGCCTTCAACACAGTATCCAGCCCCTTCTCCTTGCTAAGCTTACTGCTGTGAGACTTTCCACCCAAGCTACTAACTGGCTCCGTTCACACCTAATGGATAGAACTCAGTCAGTTAAAATTGGCAATTCCCTGTTCCCCCCCCCCCCATCAGCACTGGTGTCCACCAAGGCTCCATGATTGGCCCTATTCTTTTCTCAATTTTCCTTAATAACCTCCCCACTGTCTGTACCTCTGTATCTATCCATCTGTACGGAAACAATACAGTTTTATTTGCCTCTGGCTCCTCTCCCCACTGATCTGATGACCAGCCTCCAGCTGGACTTTGAGAACATCCAGCTCTGGCTCCACTCAAATCAGCTGTTACTCAGTGCAAAGAAAATGGTCTCTATGACCTTCAGAACCACTCAAAATCTCTCCAAACTTATAGCCCTCCCCTCCTTTCACACCCTGGACTGGCCCCCCCTTAAAGAGATGCCCCCTCCTTCAAGTACCTTGGGGTGCAGCTTGACCGGCACCTCGACTTCTCTAGGCATGTGGATGCATCCCCTTGCCGGCTCGCAGAGCCATTCTACAGAGAATGATGCTCTCTATTTTTGTCTATGGAGACACTATTTACAGCGCTGCTCCAAAGTCCACCCTGGCCAGACTGGATCCTCTCTATCTCTCCTTCTGCAGGTTTGCTTGACTCCCCACCCTCACCACTACTCCCTCTACACCGCCCTTTCTCTCCCTTCCCTTGAAACCCAACGCCATGCACATTGCATCCCCTTTACTGCCAAACACTATGTGATGCTAGGAGTCTAAATAACAAAATGGTCGAGTTACATACTCTGTTACTATCAGACGAAATAGATATAGCAATGCCGGCAGAAACTTGGTGGACCGAAAATGATGAGTGGACTAAGAACATTCAAGGGTATAACTCTAGAAGACTCGAGAGAAAGACAAAGAAGGGGGTGGTATTGCTATTTATATTTAAAAACAAAATTCCAATATATGGACATCACATCAAAAGTTAAAAAAGACTGTGCTACTACAGAAACACTATGGATACAATTAAGTAATAGAGGTACAAGGAACCATGTTATAAGCCTTTGTTATAGACTACCAGATACACCACAGTAAGGAATAATGACATTGTAGAAGAACAGGGTGGAACACCCTGCCAGAGGAAGTGGTGGGGGCTGAAACAATCACGGGATTTAAGAATGCATGGGATAGACATAAAGGAATTCTGGAGGTCAGGGGTAAGGGGCAACAGACTTCCTGGAAAACATAAACTGAACTTACAAACTTAAATGGGCAGACTGGGTGGGCCATAGGCCCTTATCTGCCGACACTGTCTATGTATCTATGTATCTATGTAACTAACAAGAGCAATGGCATATGGAGACATCACCCTTGAAGGAGATTTTAATTACCCCAAAATTAAATGGGATACTAGGAAAGCCAAAGCAAAACAAAGTGTAACCTTTTTGGAAATTTGCGTTGATAACAACTTAATACATTATGTTAATGCCCCCACCACAGGTGATAATTTACTAGATTTAGTACTTAGCACAGAAAGAACATATATCACAGAATGTCAGGTAAGGGCACCCTTAGTAACAGTGATCATACCTATGTAACTTTTACAGTACAAAATAAATATGTCCATCTAAAGGGATGTGCTGAATAATACCTATATAAAACTGCAAACATGGCAAAAATAAATGAAGAAATAGCTAATATAAATTGGGCTTCAACTCTAAGTAGCAAAACAGTCAAGGAAAGTTGGTTAATTGTTAAAAAATATCATACTACAGTAGAACCCACTTATAGCGGACACTCGCTTATTATGGACAGATCTGCCTTGTCAAAAGCCAAAAGCTATGCCAGTTATGTTAAAAATCCCATTTATACCATACTCTGCAACCCTTGTATAGCGGACACTGCGAGCTCCTCTGTGTCTCTGTCACATGCTGCAAACTGCCTTTTGATTGTCACCTCAGATTATTCAACTGGTTTGTCTGGCACTATAAAGACATCACTCACCTCACTTGATGCCTGTTACCTGACATCTTACTCCAGGGGATTACTCCTATACCCTCCTGATCCCCCAATCAGCACAGGTTCTATCCAGCAAAATCTTACTAATCACATTTACCGCTCAGCCACTCATCCCAATGAACACAGGCACTGTACAGCAAAATCTTTCCATTCTTGTTTACTGCTCTGTTCCCAATCAACTGCAAACAACAGTTTTCCATACGTTTGGTTGGCAGAGAAGGGGGCATGTTATCATTTCAACTCCTGTGTGTCAGCTTTGGTACAGGAGATTCATAAAGCAGACACCCCTTATAACAGACAAAACCTGCTTGCACAAACATGTCCGTTATAAGAGGGTTCCACTGTATCTGTAGTAAATAAGCATGTAAAACGAGTACAGAAATATAAGCATAAAGGTATAAAACCAAAGTGGCTTACAAAAGGAATAATAAAATTAATAATAAAAAAAAATAAAGCATACGGTAAAGCAATGAAACTGAACTCAGAGGAGAACTGGGAAAGTTTCAAACAACTACAAAAACTGTGTAAGAATAAGATACATAAAGCAAAATGCAATTATGAGATAAAACTGACATCAACTGCTAAAAAACAAACAGTACTCAGTTTTACTGATACATAAATTCACTTAAAAAACAGATACAGAATTAAATGCATTAAAAGAAAATGATATTATGATTACAGACTCAGTACATATGGCAGATATTGTCAACACTTACTGTATTTTTGCTCAAACTATACAACTAATAATTATACCCAAGGGCAGACAAATCCAAGTATGCAAGAAGGAGAGCAAATAATCACCACCTAAAAAATCATCCAAAAAAAAAAAATCGAAAATCGAAAATCTCAGTGCGCCAGGTCTGGACAATATTACCCCAGCTATGTTACAATTAATGAAAATACAGGTTACTCACCTGTAACAGGAGTTCTAGGAATGGTATATGTTGTTCATCCACACTTATTGGCAGGTTCCTTGCCGCTTTAATTCTTGCTGGAAGGTCTTCAAGCTGGCTCCTCCCACCCACCCGAGTGGTAAAACTCTCAGCTCCACCCCATGACGCCAGATCTAGCCCGCTGGAGGCCAGGTTGTGCGTCAAGCCGGGAGGTCGGTGAGTTAGGATGAACAATATATACCATTCCTAGAACTCCTGTTACAGGTGAGTAACCTGTATTTCTAGGACATGGATATGTTGTTCAATCCACACTTATTGGCAGACTCTAGCAGTTCTCTGGGAGGAGAGAGCAGGCACACACCCCCGATACTTACTTGGGAAATACAGACTGGAGAACCGAGGCCCCAAAACCAGCATCCCGGCGTGACTCAAGGTCGATGTGGTAGTGGGTAATAAAGGTATGTGCCAACTTCCAGGTAGCAGCCCTGCAGATATCCTGGATAGGGACATCCCTGGAAGCAGCTACTGATGCAGCGGTATGGCGGGTAGAATAAGCTCTTATCCCTCTGGGAGGCTCCATGGCCGCCAACCTATAGCAGAGCTCTATGCAGGAGGTGACCCATCTGCTTATCGTTCACTTGGCTTCAGGTCTGCTAGGTGCGGCTTCAGCATAGGTGACAAACAGTTGGTGAACCTCTCCCCGAACTTCAGCCGTCCGCTCCTTATAATAAGCGAGCGCTCATCTAGGGTCCAAAGTATGGAGCCTATATTCGGCATCTGAGGTGTGATTGGGGTAGAACACCAGCAGAGTCAACACCTGGTTAAGGTGAAACTCCGAAACCACCTTCAAATGGAATTTCGGTGGTGAAGGCGCAGGACAACCTTGTCCCTGTGGAAGACCAGATAAGGAGACTCGATGGAAAGCGCCTGGAGCTCTCCCATCCTTCTGGCTGACGTGATAGCCACCAAGAAGGCGGTCTTCCACGACAGGTGGGAAATATCGCACCTGTGCATCGATTCGAATGGCTTGCCTATGAGCTTAGCCAATACCAGCAGTAGATACCACGGAGGTGGAGGTTCTCACACCGGAGGGGATATGTGATCAAGGCCTTTGAAAAAGCGCCCGACCACCTTCTCCTGCACCACCGACTGCTTCCCGGCCCACGCCCGTTAAGCAGAGATGGCTGCCAGGTGCACCTTAAGGGTCGTCGACCGAAGCCCTTGCTGAGAAAGGGACCACAGGTAGTCCAGAATGCTTGCCAAGGACAGGCAGAAGGGTCCAAGCCCTTCTCCTGACACCAAATGGAGAATCTCTTCCATTTGAAGGTGTAGCAATTCCTGGTCGACTCCTTACAGGACGCCTCAACGACACTGAGGACCTCGTCGGAAAGACCCAAGACCTGGAACTCTAGCCGCTCAGGAACCAGGCCGTCAGGTGCACGGATTGAAGGTCCGGATGGAATACCTTCCCCTGGTTGACTGAGATCAGGTCTGGGCAGGCTGGAAGCCACCTCAGGAGCCTGGAGTTGAGGCTGAGGAGCTCTGGATACCAGAACTGGCGGGGCCAGTCTGGGGCTTCCAGAATCACCTGCGCCTTGTCCCTCCTCACCTTGAGAAGCACCTTGTGGATCAAGGGAAATGCGTAGAAGAGGCCCGGGGTCCACGGCCTCGAGAAGGCATCCCCCTGCAGTGAGCCCTGCTGAGGGGGGGCGGGCATGGAACAGACTCAGCTTCGCATTCTCTCTGGAGGCAAACAGGTCCACCTGAGGCGTGCCCCAGTGGGAGAAGAGATCTTATACTACCTCCGGCAGGAGAGACCACTCGTGAGACGCAGCCCCTATCTGGCTTAGGGCATCAGCCAGGGTGTTGGAGGCTCCTGCCACGTGAATGGCTAGGAGATCCGCCTCCAGGCTGTGCACGAGGGACCATATGCGGAGAGCTTCCTTGCATAACAGCATGGAGCGTGTCCCGCCCTGGCGGTTCAGATAGTACATGGTTGTGGTATTGTCCGTCTGGACCTGAACCACTTGACCCCATAGAAATGGAGCAAAGGCGATGAGAGCTAGGCGGACCACTTGGAGCTCCAGCAGGTTGATATGGCATCAGGACTCCCGAGGGGACCAGAGGCCGTGCGCTCTGTGCTCCCCCAGATGGGCACCCCAACCCATCAGAGATGCATCGGTCGATAGAGGGACCATTGGCTTGGGGCGGAGGAATGGGATGCCCTCCTGTAGATGCACCGGAACAATCCACCACTGGAGAGCGTTTCACATCTCCTGGGTCACTGTCACTGGCTGGTCTAACGGATTGCAGTGTTGTGACCACTGTCTGGCCAGTCCCCATTGAAGGGGACACATGTACCAATGGGCCCAACGGACCACGCTGGTGCAGGCTGCCATGAGGCCCAGGAGGCACAGGAAGTCCCGGGCAGGGAGCGATTGCCCAACCAGAAATGACTGGGCAAAGGAGGAAAGAACCTTGGCCCTGTCTGCCGGGAGCCGAGCTCTGGCTCGAAGAGAGTCGAGCTCTGCCCCGATGAAGAGTATCACCTGCTTTGGCATGAGTTCCAACTTGGCCTCGTTGATGAGGAGGCCAATCTGAGAGCAAACCTGGAGGGCCAGATCTCTGGACCACTCTGCCTCCACTCTGGAGGGGTCTGCAATCAGCCAGTCATCCAGGTAGGGGTACACCCCAACCCTTCAGTGCCGCAAGAATGCTGTCACCACTGCCATGCATTTGGTGAAGACCCTGGGAGCTAGGGAGAGGCCGAAGGGTATGGCCCGAAACTCGTAAAGGGATCCCTCCGCTCTGAAGCGGAGGAATCTCTGATGAGACGGACTGATTGGGACATGAAAGAATGCGTCCTGGAGGTTCAGGGAACAGAACCACATGCCTCGTTCCAAGGATGGGATTATCTGAGCCAGAGTGACCATCCTGAAGGTCTGAGACCTTAGGAACCTGTTCAGGTCATGCAGGTCGAGAATGGGGCGCCAGCCCCCCGTCCGTTTTGGGACCAGGAAATATCTGGACACAAACCTCGGGTCTGAAGGAGGATCTGCCACCTTCCTGATCACCTCTTTTTCGAGGAGCAGGGCAATATCGACTCGGCGGGCCGACGGCGAGGCTGCACACCCCGTGGCCCCCCCAAGGGGGCGATGGCTCAAAAGGGTGCCTGCTCGAACTCCAGAGGCAGGCCTTTTCCTACCACCTCCAACACCCAGCGGTCCGTGGTGATAGCGGACCAGGCCAAAAGGAAGTGGCGGAGCCGTCCCCCCACGGGGGGAACCCGGGGGGAGTGACGAGGCTGGGGGTGGCACCCCTCAACCCGTCACTGGGCAGGGTTGAAGGAGGAACCAGCCAAGGGACCTCCTGGGCCTTTACCTCCTTGCTTCCTGTTGGAGGAAGCTGCCGGCTTGGGTTTGGGATGCCAAGCGCGAGCCTGCTGGCCCTGTTTCTGGTGCTGTTGGGCCGGTCGAGATGCAGGGGCCGAAGGGCAAAAGGACTTCTGCTGTTGCTGACGGCAGCCTTTGTCCCTCTGGGCAGAGGTGACCGAGTCCAGGGTGGCATTGGACTTTTCAGTGGGCATTGGACCCACTCCAGGGCCGAAGAGGTCAGTCCCCAAGAAGGGGACGTCCACCAACTTGTGCTGGGTATCCACCGTGAAGGTGGATATCCTCAGCCACGCCCTGCGGCACATGGCCACCACGGCCACTACTGACCTGGCACAGGCATCACCTATGTCCAGAGCAGTCTGAAGCTGCTGCTTCGCCACCGCCCGACCCTGGTCCCGCACCTGGTGGACCGTGGTCTGCAGGTCGGTCGGGAGATGAGGGACAACCTCATCCAGGGAGCCCAAGAGGGTGTGGGAGAAGTGTGCCATCAGCACGGCTGAGCTGGCCTGTCGGAGGCCAAGGGAGGATGCAGCGTACACCTTGCGCCCAGCAAAGTCCAGCTTTTTGGACTCTTTGTCAGGGGGCTTATCCACATCCTGAGCGTTACCGGAACGCCGGAAAATGCTGTTGGTGACTAACCCCTCTGCAGAGGGGTGCTCCGAGAAACCGGGCAAAGAGCCGGTAGGGTCCGCATACTTCCTGGCCATCCTGGCCGAGGGCACAGGACAGGAAGCAGGCTGCTGCCAAAGCTCCAAGGCTGGGCCGACAATGGCCTCAGCCACCGGAAAGGCCTCCGTGGGGGAATCCCCTCGGTCCAGTATCTCCATCAGGGGATACTTGGCCCGTTTGGACATGGGCTTGAGCTGCATCCCGGTAGACTCCGAGATGAGTTGAAGCAGACCCAAGAAGGACGATGGACCATTGTCCAATGACTGTCCCCGGAGGACTCCAGGTTGACGTGCCTGGAGAACAGGGAGGAGTCGTCGTTGGATTCCAAAGAGTCTGCGAAGAGCTGCCTCAGCCCTGAGCCACCCTCTATCTGCCGAGGACGGTCGGGAGTGAGGGTGACCGACAACCTGTGGGGCAGGCCGTGACCCGACAGAGAATCCTTGGTCGGTGCCCCAGACTTCGGTTGTGGAGGCGGAGGTTCCACCATAATCAGTGGAGCAGCTGGTTTTGGCCAAGCAACCAGCCCTGGAACGGGCAACTCGACTGAGGCGAGTGGTTCCTTCGGTCATTCGGGCGACAGCCACTTGATGGCCAGGGTCTGGATCGGAGTCAGCTTAGACCCGGACAACAGCAACTGCTGCCACATAAGCTCCTCATAGCGCCGACGTAATTTACGCCGAAGCCTCCCCTCATCCGAGGAAGAGGACGAGGAGGAACGGTGTTGCTGCTTACTCCGGTATCGAGACCGAGACCACCGATGTCGGCGGGAATGGCTTGACCAAGATGAAGTCCGAGATTGAGACCCTCAGGGGGACCGAGGGTGGATCTGGGAAGGGTTGGGGGACACCTGCTCTTCCCTCGGCTCGGGCACTTTAACCGGGGACTGCGGCCCCGAAGGCACAGGCAGAGCCTCGGTCTTCACCGGGGGAACCGGTGAAGGAGGGTTGTCGGCTTCACCAGTCGACAGCCCGTCTAACGGATCGAGAAAAATCTCGACTGTGTCAATGGGAGTCTTGGCAGGCTGGCCTGACGGGGACACTGTGAAGCCAGCAGCCTGAGCCGCAACTTAGACCGAAGTCGACGGTCGGCTGTCTGGGGAAGGAGACCTCTCCCGCCCCCATGAATGCCGACGGTGGGACTTACTCTTTGACTCCTTCTTCTTGGGCCGAGAAGAATACCCCGATGGCCCCTCTCCCTTCATGGAAAGGGACTGACAAAGCTCCTTGAACAAAGCTGTATACGAGGAACTCAGAGAGAGCGGGATAAATGCTGCAGCCGAGGAGGAGGAGGAAGATGCGGCCTGGGCCGTCTCCTCCTTGAGGGCGATCATCTGCTCAAGCTGCTCAGCTGAGCCATCCGCCGCAGACACCGCCCAATGAGCCTCTTTTGATTTTACCAGCGGAAGACGCTTCTGGGGCACCCGAGCTGCAATCGGGCAGCGCGATCATCCAGGACATTGGCCGAGAAAGAATGGCACAACTCGCAGGCCTGCAGGTCATAATCTAGGCCTATGCAGTAGACGCACGTGGAGTGCGGATCTGTCCTGGACATTTTCTGCCCACAAGGGCACCTCTGAAAGCTGGGAATAGATTTGTCCATCGCAGCTGCGAGGGGAAGATGAAGACCGAAGTTTAGAAAACTTCTAAACCAATTTCGGATGAACCGAAGAGTTAGGATTCAGTCTAAATCGCAGAGCACTAAGGAGGGAACCTGAGCTTCCAAGCGGTAAGGAAGATCTGGCGTCATGGGGCGAAGCCGAGAGTTTTACCACCCAGGTGGGTGGGAGGAGCCAGCTTGAAGACCTTCCAGCAAGATTTAAAGCAGCAAGGAACCTGCCAATAAGTGTGGATTGAACAACATATCCATGTCCCTAGAAACAAGTATTTCTGTACCACTCAAAATGCTTTTTGAAAAATCGCTAAAAACAGAAGAAGTGCCAAGCAACTGGAAAATAGCTAAGGTAACACCTACACACAAAAAAAGGATGCAAACTAAACAAACAGAACTATAGACCTATAAGTCTAATCTTGTATCATGTAAAACACTCAAATCCATTGTTAAAGATAAAATCCAACATCATATAGCTAATAACACTATGTTTGATATAAACCAACACGGCTTTAGACAAGGGTGTTCATGCACAACAAATCTGGTTTCCTTTTATAAACAAGTCAGTAGACATCTTGATATAGGAGACAGCTATAATGTGATATTGCCAGATTACAGTAAGGTGTTTGCTTCAGTCCCACATTGGGCAGTGGGAGAGAAATTACAAAAATATGACATTGACAAAAATATAATAAATTGGATACAAAGTTGGCCACACGATAGATCCCAGAAAGTTACAATTAATGGGTATTTATCAAGTGAAGGTAAGGTTACCAGTGGTGTACCTCAGGGGTCTTTGCTGGGCCCATTAATATTTTGGCTTTTCTCAGCAGACATAGATGACAATATTTATAACGATATCATCAAGTATGCTGATGATGCTACAATAGGAGGCATATGCAACACTTTGGATCATAGCACATCCATACAGAAAGATCCTGATGTTATAGTAAAATGGACTGAGGAATGTGGAATATCATTAAACATTGACAAATGTTGTGTCTTACACTTAGGAAGGAAAAACTTAAGGAATAAATACATAGTAAACAGGGCATTTGCCCTGTGTCCTGGTTATTTTGCTTGAATCACAGAAATATATGGCTGCAATAAACTAGGTGTTTCCCTAAAGAAACTGCATTCCTGAGTACTATGGTGCAGGGGTGAGTGTGCTTTTCTATCTTTACCAGAGACTAAATACATAGTAAATAATTCTATCCTACAGTCTAAGACATCAGAAAGAGACCTAGGCGTATTAATGGATAACGAACTGAACTTTAAGGACCATTGTGCCACTGTTATTTCTAGAGCAAATAGAACGGCTGGAGCAATAAAGAGAAACACAAAGAGTAGGATTAATGATGTTATGCTTCCTCTGTATTTGTCCTATATCAGACCACTATTAGATTGCTGCAGTCAATTATGGAGTCCATATATGAGAAGGGAAGTGAACAGCCTAGACAGAGTCCAACATAGATACACCAAAACAGTCAAAACCTACAATCTGAAACACAGGGTTTTATTTAACTCTAAAAATTGATTAGCATTTTGCTCATAAAAGTTCTAAAACATTGTGAAAATGCATAGCACTTGCCTCACCGTGTTTAACAAATGTAACACTTCTAGAAAACCTATATAAATACTTTCTGTACAGTTAGTATTGTTCCAAGAAAAAAACTGCTAATCAACTATTTAAAACCCTGGAAACATATAATAATAGACTGCAGCATCTGGCCTACACAGTCTGGAGACTAGAAGAAATACAGGAGACCTTCTTTTCTTTTACGACATTACAAAGATGGAAGACTAGGTTTGCTGGTAAAGGCACCTAGCTTCACCTGTGCTCTTTTCTTCTAGGTTTGCTTGTAAGGACAGAGTAAGGAACAATATCAGAGCAAGGAAAAAGATTAAGACTTCTTTTGGCTAGGCATATTTATTGCGTGTTATTATTTTCTTTTGTACTCACAGGTTTGTTACTGTTTTTTGCTGACATTTTACTGCTTTATTGTTCTCTGATTCAAATTGCTGTTGCAGGGTATACTTCCTGCTGCATTATTACAGGGTGTGCCTACAGGTTTGTTACCGTTTTGTGCTTACAGATTACTGCTGTAATCTTCTCTGATTCAAATTGTTTTTTTGTGAAGTATAGCTTCTGTTACTGCTTTATTTTTCTCTGAAGCAAAGTGTTTTTTGTAGGGTATATCGTCTATGAAATTGTTACAGGTGGTGCTTTACAGGTTTTACAGTTTTATCTATCATTAGGCTAAGCTTTCAGGGCTACTGCATTTGTCGGTTAATTGTTTCTGCTCTTATCGCCTTGTTTCTTTTGTCCGTGGTTGTTCTTTTTCGGCAGGTGAAGGGCCCAGCCACCCACCCCCATCCCCAAGCACCCCATGCTACACCCCTTTATAGGGTAGCACAGTTGTGACATTTCCTGTAGCAAAGCAGGAAGGAGAGGATCAGAGGGGTATACACACAGTGACCTCACTTACAGTAGCACAAGTAATTTAACTTGTTACAACAAGTTACACAAAAACAAACAAAATAAAAAATCAAACTTTTGCTTTTGTTTTCCTCCTAATTACTTGGACCAGGTTATAAACCCAGCAACTCATCTGGAATGGATATTATTAACTGCAGGTACTGCAGGACACTTTTCAAAAGGGCAGTTATACAGGATTTAGGATGCCGTCCTACATGCTGGACCATTGGAGATCTAAAGGCTCAGCTCCAGGCAGCATGGGCCGAGATTGCATGCCTCAAATCACATATTCAGGAGGAAATATATTATAAAAACTGCCCACCATTTCCCCAACAACCAAATGAAGCACCTCGACCACAGAGGGTAGTTGGTCTGGGAGGTTGGCAGGTGGTTAGGAGGGGAAAATTGGGTTCCCCATCACTCAGTGCACTCCAGCGTATCACCTCCACAAACCATATAAAAACTATAAACAGGTATCTGCCTCTATCTCCAACATCAACAAAGCGGCAGAGGACACTGCAGAGCAAGACACTGCAGCACAGGAGCTAGCGCAACAAAACTCGCCCAAAATAGGGACCAAAGCAAAAAAAGCAAAAAGTAAATCCAAAACACATCTTATCATAGGAGACTCCATGATTCGGGAAGTGGATACCTACCTCCAGCCAGGATAATGGTCAGATGTCTCACAGATACATCGGCGTGGAGAGACACTGACCGCATTAAATCATTAAGGAACGGAGAAAACATTGATGTCCTGGTACACACAGGGACTAACAATCTAGCCAGCCAGTCAGTTGTGGAGACCAAGAAACACCTGACCAGGCTGGACAACAAATATCATTCATTTAATGCAGCATCTTTCTCCGACATCCTGTCGGTCGGGGCAGATAGATGTAAGGTCAGAGAAGGGAGATAGGGGAGCTACATAAGGGTCTGGAAGGCGCTCAGAAAAAGGACACAAATTTGTAGGTAACTGGCAAGAGTTTTGGGAGCGAAAGTTCTTTAAATTCGATGGACTTTATCTGGCTATTGTCTAAGGATGGAGTCAGTGCATTGGGGCAGAAGTTTGATGGCTTTGCAGAATATTTAAACTAGCAAATGGAGAGAGGGGTACAGCACCCGATACATGAGAAGGGAAGAACACCCCTCAGCCAGTGATCAAACAGGAGTTCAGCATGTTTGTAGTTCATTTGCATCACTAGGTAAGGAAAAAGGTCCGGCTCCCCATACGCCACGCAGGGGAAATGCCGGACCTTGCTCAACAACTAACACACCGAAATCTGGCCAATGGAAAATCATGTACACAAATGCCCGCAGTCTGGGAAACAAGATCCCAGACTTGCAGACAACAATGACAGAGGCTAAACTGAACATAGCAGCCATTAACAAGCCATGGTTCACCAGTAACCACACTTGGGAGACATCAGTACCCAGCTATGTACTGTTCAGAAGAGACTGAGGTGCAAAAGGGGGGGGGGCTTTATGTCAATCAAAATATCAAAGCTACAGAAATTCAGAATACACATAAGGAGCCAGAAGAACTGTGGGTCACCCTAGAAACAGGAAATGGGACAGCCATACGAACTGGGGTTGTCTACAGGCATCCAGACCTGGGGAGGACATAGCCACATCACTGTTAGAAGATATACAAAACATGACTGCTAAAGGGGAGGTTCTGATAATGGGAGACTTCAACATGCCAGATACAGATTGGTCAATACCAGCAGGAACATCTGCCAGAACTAGACACATAGTGGATTCCCTGCGGGGGCTCAAACAACTGGTACAACAACCCACAAAAGACAGGGCTATCCTAGATCTAGTATTGACTAATGGGGAAAGAATCACAGATATCCACGTAGAAGGTCACCTGGGGGCCAGCGACCATCACAGGGTATGCTTCAATTTGGCCACTAGAACTAAATCATCCCATTCCAAGGCAAAAATATGGGGCTTCAGAGGAGCTGACTTTGATAAGATGGCCAACAGAGTTAAGCTAGCCCTGGCAAGAAGAAATACAGGTGAGGGGGTACAGGCACAGTGGGCAAGCATTAAGGATGCAATACTTGAAGCAACATCCCATTGTGTTAGAGAGAAAAGCAAGAGCAAAAGAAGGAGGAAACCACTTTGGTTCTCAAAAACAGTAGCAGAAAAGGTCAAAGCCAAAAGCTGACCTTCAGGAATATAAGGACATAGCGGGACAAAGATAGAGAGCATACCAAACTTCCCTAAGGGAAGCAGGAAGGCAGTAAAACAGGCAAAGGCCCAAACTGAGGAAACACTAGCATGAATAGTAAAGAAGGGGACAAGACTTTCTACAGATACATTAGTGAAAGGAGAAATTCCAGAGGGGGTATTGCTAAGATCAAAGGGGTTAAGGGGGAGTGTGTGGAGGACCAAGGAAAAGCATCTATCCTAAATAGATACTTCTGCTCAGTATTTAATGAGGAGAAGGTAGGGCAGAGCCCACAGCTCAGCACCATGGACACGGGGTGAGAGAGGTGTGCACTAGTCCCTTCACAAAAGAAAGGGTGTTACAAGAGCTCGCTAAGCTCAGGATGGACAAGACAATGGGATCTGATGGCATACATTCCAGGGTACTAAAATTGCTAAGGGTGGAACTAGTAGAGCCATTATCAGAACTGTTTAGTGAGTCTCTGAGCACAGGAGAGGTCCCAGAAGACAGGAGTAGCGCTTATGTGATCCCGTTCCACAAGAGTGGTAGCAGGAAGGAGGCAGGGAACTACAAACCAGTCAGTCTTACTTCAGTATTGGGCAAGATTATGGAGGCAGTCCTTAAGGAAAGGATAGTGCAACACCTGGAATCCATAGGAGCACAGGATCCAAGACAGCATGGGTTTACAACAGGAAGGTCCTGTCAAACTAATCTCATACATTTCTTTGACTGGGTAACCTGGGTGGTGGACCAAGGGGGTGCAGTTGATGTCGCCTACCTTGACCTCAGCAAAGCTTTCAATACTGTTCCACACAGAAGATGGATTAATAAGCTGGGTAGGCTTGGGGTGGGTCAGAAGTTGGTCAACTGGATGGCAAACTGATTGGCGGGCAGAAAACAGAGAGTGGTGGTAAACAGGATACAGTCAGAAGAGATGCAAGTCACAAGTTGGGTACCTCAGGGATCAGTCCTGGGGCCAGTCCTCTTCAATATCTTCATCAGTGACATTGCACATGGACTGGAGGGTAAGGTTTGTCTGTTTGCAGATGACATCAAGATCTGCAACACAGTAGATGATACAGATGGGGTGGGCAGAATGAGAAGAGATCTGGATAAACTGGCAAAATAGTTGGAAGAGTGGCAACTGGGGTTTACCCCAAAGAAGTGCAAGATCATGAACATAGGGAAGAGAAACCCTGAAGTCACAAATAGTTTGGGAGGGGAGTTGCTGGCAATCACAAGGGAAGAAAGAGACTTGGGCATCATCATCACAGATGACCTGAAATCATTCAAGCAGACCACTAAAGCCGTAGGTAAGGCTAGAGGGATGTTAGGGTGCATTAGTAGGGGTATCGCAAGTCATAAGAGGGAGGTAATAATCCCTCTTTACAAGACACTGGTTAGGCCCCATCTGGAGTACTACGTACAGTACTGGAGGCCACACCTGCACAAGGACATTAACAAAATGGAGGCAGTCCAGAGAAGGGCAACTAAAATGGTGCAGGGACTGCATCAGAAAACATATGAGGACAGATTAACAGAGCTCAATATGTATACCCTAGTGCAAAGGAGGGAGAGAGGTGATATGACTGAAACATTCAAACATCTTAAGGGTATTAACAAGGTGAAATAGTCTAACATGTTTCAATATAAGAAACATAGCAGGACAAGAGGACACAAAATGAGATTAGAGGAAGGCCGATTAAGGGGTAATGTGAGGAAGATCTTTTTCACAGAAAGGGCGGTGGATGCATGGATCAGCCTACCTCAGGAAGTGGTGGATATGAATACAGTGCAGGGCTTCAAACAGGCATAGGATAAGCATAAGGGAGCAATACAGATGAGTATGAAAAGATAGGCCATTGACAGAATACAGGCCTATGGCACATTGATAAGGTAAAACAAATGGGTAGACTGGATGGGCCTTGCAGTCCTTATCTGCCATCAACTTCTATGTTTCCATGTTTCTATCCAATCATGATAAACAAATTAAATACAGAATATAAAAATATTAACTCGGTTACAACAGGCATCCATTAAAGCATTTTTATTGCACAACTGTGGAACAAACTACCCGAATATGTGATTATAAGTGATAGTAAGGAAAATTTTAAAGGAAAACTGTCATAAACCCTTTGCCAATTACTAGGGCAGCAGAAATGCCCGATTAGCACAACCTTTATGTTTATTTCAAGTTTTCAGCTACCTTTGCTATTTAATTTGATCCGTTTCTAGCATTTTTGGTGGTTCAGTGTGCTGTCCTGGAAGCGACATTTAGAAAGTGCCACCGCACCAGAAGACTGAGCTTCATCTTATAAGCCTACTATTTATTTATTTATTTATTTACTTAGTTTTTGTTAACCGGGTAAGTGCACTAGCTAGCTAGTGATTATTTTCAGGCATGACCCGGGAGAGTACAAGATAATACATACTGTATGTGTTTTTACATAAACAATACAATAAGCAAGGCAATACAATGTTGAGACAGTAGAGCAGAGGTTATGTGGCTGAGATAACAGTGGCACTGATCTAGGCAAGACATCACTGGTCAGTACATTCATACAGCAGTGTTCAGTGTGGTATATAACAAGCAGTGTGGTTAACAGTATCAGAGATAGGGTTATTCAATGTTATTCAAAGTTCTCCAATGTTCACCAGGCAGAATAAGAAATGCAGGCAAGCGGGGGGGGGGGGATAAGTAAGTAGGTGGGTATGGTGAGATGCTAGGGGAGGGGCAATCCAAGGCCACAAAGGGCTATGAGGGAAAGGACCTAGCAGCGATTACGGCTTTGGCGGGTCAGGGTGCCAGCAGGCGACCGGGCTCATGGTTCTGCTTCTTGGGTGTGAGCGTGGCAGGCAGCCCCTGAACAGCAGGCTTCCTAGGAGAAGTAAGGTGCAGTTTTTAGCGTTAGTAGAGGGGTAATTGGTTCCATGGGCTGGTCTCTTTAGGCTGCGTCGGTGGTTCCATGGCAGCACTGGGTGCGAGGAGGAGAGAATCCTAAGCCCAGGAACTGGCTTGGAGGGAATTTTACCGCTATTACGGCTTTAGCGGCACAAGGTACTCGCAAGCAACCAGGCCCCTGGTACTGTTTCTGGGCATGAGTGCGGCGGGCGGCCCCTGAAACTAGGATGCATAGGGGTTGAGAGCGCAGTCTTCCCCTGGATACCGCTTGGCCAACGGTTCCAGAGGCGGGTTTCGGAGACTAACGAGAAGGGTCAGTGGCAGTGCTGGGAGCAGGAGAGGCGATCTTAAGCGGAGGCTTGGAAGGAATTCGATCCATACACTGCTTTAGCGGCTCTAGGTATCGACTTGCGGCCGGGCTCCTGGTACTGCAACTGGGCTTGAGCACGGCGGGCGGTCCCAGTCATCCTGCTACTTGAAGGTACAGAGACGGGTTTCGGAGACTATCGAGGTGGGTCAGCGGCAGTGCTGGGAGCTGGGAGGAGCGATCCTAAGCCCCAGAGGGCTTGGAAGGATTTATCGACAAATGCGGCTTTAGCGGCTCAAGGTACCAACTTGCGGCCAGGCTCCTGGTACTGCAACTGGGCTTGAGCATGGCGGGTGGTCCCAGCCATCCGGCTACTTGGAGATGCAGTACGCAATTTACGGTGGAAACCGCTGGGGAAGCGGTTTGAAAGGCAGGTCCCTTAGGCTACAGAGGTGTGTCTACAGCAGCTCAGGGAATCGCGGAGGAGCGATCCTAAGCCCCAGACTGGCTTGGAGTGACGGCTTGGGGTGACCTAACAGCAGGTTATAGCTTTGGTGGCTCAGGGTACCAACAGGCGGTGGGGCTCCCAGATATACTTCAGGGCGTGGGCGCAGCAAACAGCCACTGTCCATAGGCTTCCCTGGGGGAGCAGGGCGCAGCCTTTAGTGGTTGACGCTGGGCAGGCTGTGAGAGGGCGGGTCCCTGAGACTACCAAGGTCCAAGGGAGCTTTGGGGGAGTGTAATTTAATGCACATTGAAATTAGCAGGGAGAGGGGTGAGGGAAAGTGGAGCTACGTAATAGCTGCAGGGCAGTAGTTTACTGGGAAGGTTCTGGGATCTGCGTTTCTGCCCTGTTTGCAGGCAACTATCCTCCTCCAGGCTGAGCTGGTTGGAAATGAGGAGGCCTCCCTTTCCCACGGAGCACTACTGAAATGAACATCCGCCCCAGAGAAAGCCAAGTATGAAGCAGATGCCGCACGGTGGGCTCCGGTAGGGGAAGGGTGTCGGGAGTAGAGGCGAAAACCTGGTTGTAACATTACACAAAGAATTTACATCAGACTGGTTATGATAGTAGTGTAGGCCTGTTCCAGTTAAGACATCTCTGGCCAGAACCTAGTACAGCATTGATTCAGTGTCGTATATGGCACATAGCTTAGTAGTTACATATAACATTGAGGCACATTCTAAGTAAAACAGCACTGGTCAGTGCATAGATACAGCTTTGTTAAGTACAGTAAGGAGCGAACATAGATGTTACAGAAATAGTGTCATTTCAATGATAGGCATAATGAAGAAAACAGGGTAGTAGGCAAGTAAGTAAGGAGGTAAGCTAGAGGAAGGGGGGCGGGGAGGAGAGGTGTGGCAGCAGGCAAAGTAGGTAGGTAGGGAGTGGATGGGTGTAGGGCATGATTACAAGGGCAGGTCAGGTAGGGTCAAAACAGGTACACTGGTCAGTAGTTGCTAGATGCTATTCTTCCTGCTGTGTGCCGGAAGGCTCGTTCATGATGAGCGGGCACATTTCCACAAAGTAAAAAGAAACAGTGTGCCTTGTAGCAGTTCTTGAGCTGTGACTTTAGGAGCAAACTCCACTGAAAATGGAGCAGTCTAACCAATTGAATTTTTTTATGGAAAGTTGCAGCTCTGCGTTTGGGCAAGCACATTAGCGCTAATGCGCATGCTCGAACTCAGAGCAGCAACTTTCCATAAAAAAATTCAATAGGTTAGACTGCTCCGTTTTTAATGGGGTTTGCTTCTAAAGACACAGCTCAAAGACTGCTACAAGGCACACTGTTTCTTTTTACTTTGTGAAAATGTGCCCCGCTCATCATGAACAAGCCTTCCGGCACACAGCAGGAAGAATAGTAAGCTACTTTGCACACAGGTTGCGGCTCTGGACGCTTCTATCTGTGAAATGGCGCCTCTCACCCCAGGACATTAAAAAAACTATTTAAACTAAAAGACATGTCCTACAACAGAAATGAAACTCTCTCACTGCAAGTTGGCAGGTGAGTAGAGACTGGGATGAAAATGGGGTTTATGACAGTTTTCCTTTAAACAAAATTTGGACACATAACAGATGGTGGAAACATGATGTGTTATAGTCTGACACAAAGGAGCTGTTCTTGGGCTTTGGCCTTTTAAGGTCCTCACACATTAAGTGACATTAAGTGAAACACTGGCTCACCATTCTCCCCTTTTACCTCTCCTCTCCCCCCCCCCCACTCCCTTCGCAGCTCTGGCCATCGCTCCCTAGCACTCCTGCCTAGGTCATCTTCAGCTGGTCAGGCTGCTTTCTCCTTCCACCTACCTAAATTCTGGAATTCCCTCCCCTTATCCATCCGCTCTGCCACTTCCTGTCACTCCCTCTCCTCTGTGACTTCACTTCTCCCTCATGCAAGTGCACCTGAGTCTCCACCCCTCCTACTCCAACCTGCCTGTTTCCCCTCTCCATTCTTTTCCCCCTGCCTTCTCTTTCCCACATAAATCTGCCCTAGCCCCTCTGCTACCTAACGCACCTGAGTCTCCACCCCTCTCCTCCACTCCATTCTACCTATTCCTCCCTCCGTTCTTTCCCCCTGCCTTCTACTTCCCCCTAAATCTCTGCCCTAGCCCCTCTGCTACCTAATGCCCTACCCTTGTAAAATCCTGTACTGCCTCCCCCCTCCTGGATAGTTCCTTGAACACTACTCCTCTGCGCTCACCAGCCTAACCCAGATTAACTGCCTTATTGCTGTGCACCTCTTACTGCTTATTTTGCTGATATGGATGTTTCTATTCCTGCTTGTAAATACTCTAAACAAATACTGTAATTACTGTAACTGTTTGTAATACTGCAAATACTGTTCAGTAAATGCTCTGTTTATTGTCTCCCTTGCCCCTTCCCCCAGGACTCATCTGGAAACAAGCTGCTATTCAGCTCAGTATGTCTTTCCTGGTGAAGCTTTTGAACTAAATACATACCTGTTTGCCTGGCCCTCCCCTGCTATCTAATCAGTTATCAGTTCTCAATGGCCTCCCTTACCCTAGGAACAAAGAAAGCCCAGAACCTTCTTACAATTAAAACCCCTTTAAATACACAAAGAAGCAAGATAAAAGGCCTCCATTACCTCCTAGCCGAGTAGCCCTTCATCCCAAACATTCCCCAAACTCCTGCGGAAATCATATCTTTCTGTGGATAAAACAATGTGGCTTGCCTGGCCCTCCCCCACCCTCTTATTTATTTTCTTAAATAGACTGTAGAATGGTCACATGACTGGCATAACTGGAGATGTGGAGATAGTTCCTCTCACACTGGATTGGTCTTTAAAGGGGAACAGTCAGTACCATGAGCCCCATGCCCAATAATGTGTTAATAGTCTGCATACAAAAGTAATACAGGATGCTTCTGTTAAACAGCCAGTAAAATCGTTACATGATTGCCTGGGGATGGGGAGATAGCTTTTCTCATGCTGAACTGGTCTTTAAAAGTCTGTTGGGAGAAATAGTTAAACAGCTACAGACAAAATACTGCATGCAGGTGGCCTGGGAGATGTAAGTAAGGCCAACAGTTTAAATATGAATAGCTGTAGCCTAGTGAAATGTAATGCTAAATTGTTTTGAAAGACATGCTGTTAACATAAAAGAACAACCAGCTTTTTGTTTGCGACTGTCTGGAAAGTCCCAGATTAAAATGGTGGATCACTGCATTTTATTCCTGTTTTTTCCCCATTATTTGTTTATCTGACTACACCCAAGCAGCCACATTCCAGAGTCTGTCCCCCAGCCTCATCACCCCTCCCCAGCACTTACCTTTCACCTCTTGTACTTCCAAGGGTGGGTGGGTGCCTGGGGGGTGGTGCAGATCCTGCAGAGCACATGCCATCATCCTGCATGCTTTGGTTGTTGTCCCCCCCCCCCCGTGAGTTTTTTTCCCCTGGGCCAGTATGCATGCTATGGCATGCATGTACTGCATGAAGACTCAGTACGCCTCAGTGACCTGAACCCAGTCAACCAGGAGGAAACTGCTGTGACACCATCCAGCCTCCACTAGGTGGTGATCAAGAAGCAGGTTGCACTGTCTCTCCCCTCCCCGAAGGAAGAGAGCTGTCACAGGATGCTTAGTCCTCCCTCTCCGGCCAGCCACCGATGCTTCCAGTTCATTCCTAAACCCAGGACAATGGTGCGGCTGGCAGCGAGGCCCCCCTGCCTCAGCTTGCCACACCCCTTGGCCATATCATTTCATCTCTTAAGAGCAGGGGATGTTCTCATAAAATGGTACAGAGCTGGACCTTTGGTATTGTGGCATTTTAGTGTTGCTCTGCCATGTGGACCTTTGCCTTCCCTTCAGATCTGCCATGCTCATTTCTCACTGTACCACCTTGCTGGACCATGTGAATAACCATGTAGCATTCAGTAACATTTCCAGAAAACATCTATGCAGTGTAGAAACAGCTACATTAGGACTTCTACTGCAGAAGAACAATTTATCACAGACAGTGAGGAATACCTTGGGCAACAGAACCAGTAGACCAAGAAACACAGAGTCCGGTTGCACAGAAGTTCAAGACTTACTGTACACTTCCTTTTCAGCTCAGTTGGAATGGTATTATGAGTTGCTTGAACCAGTTCTTGTTGGGACAGAGTAAGGTCCACAAAGCAACCCAAAAATTCTGCCAACTGTCAAAAATCACACCATGTGACACAATAAGTCCAGGATCCATTCACAAATTTTTTGCAGGGAATCTTCTCAATTTGGTGCACATGGGTGTGCACAAGAGAGTCCTGAGAAGAGGAGGTCTGAGATTTCCTAGGAAGTTAATCTGAGTGAAAGGCAGGTGCAATTGAATCTGGCTGGAGAGAGTTAGGAGTGTGAGGATCTGAACGAACTGGTTGCAGATTATCAGGAGGAAGTAGACAGCATCCCCCACAGAAAGTGACGGCTCATGTGATTTGACTGCTGACATTTTCTGCATGGCAGATTTTCTCTGTCCCAATGTGGTGGCTGCAATATGTCTTGCAAGTTCAAGTTGTTTGAATATGGGGATGATGAATGAGGAAGCTGATTTCGGAACCTCTAGCAGTGAGAGATCCATATCCAGTGGATTTCTTGGATGGTGTCCAGGAACAAAGAAAAATGAAGTGTACTCCGTACTGTCAACACAAGGGTTTGTGCTGTAGGCAAACCAAACAAAAGGAACAGAGCTGTCCCAAGTGTCATGAGTTTCATCCAGGTACGTGGAAAGTGTGTTTAGAATGGTAGATATCATTCTTTTGCTTTGTCCATTGTATTGTGGGTGATAGGGATAGCTCATTGTGTGAGGCTTTTTTTGGATGAGGAGTTTGTAAGTTTCTTGAACAATGGTAGGAAGGTAATTAGTGTCTCTGTCTGACTACAAGTACAAGGGGGTACCATGATGTCAAATAACTGTGTTGATGAAGGCATTTACTGCTGTAGCAGCTTTGATGTATTTTAGTGGGATTAATTCTAGGTATTTTGTAAGGCAGTCCATAAAACAGAGAATGTATTTCTTGCCAGAGTTGGTAAAGGTCCACGAATATGTGTGCTGACTCGCTGAAATGATTCTTTGACTACAGGCACTGGAATTTATTTATTTAGTTAGTTTTTGTTGACCGTGTAAGTGCACTAGCCATAAAATGACTATTTTCAGGCACGACCCGGGAGAGTACAGCAAAGTATAACAGACAGGTAACGGAGTGCCGGAAAATTACATGTATGGCAGGTCAAAAGAACAGTTTCGTACATAATAGAACAAAGAACAGTTTGTATAGGGATAGGATACAGCAAACAACTTGAAGTAACAAAATAAGAGGAAGTCAGTGTAGGGAGGAAACAGGTGAGGGTAAGCACTTTGCGCAGTACGACAGGGAGAGAAGAATGAATAATAAGAGCAATGCAGGCCTTAGTTAGAGGGAGAACTGGACTGGTCCAAGGGGTAATGGGAAAGGGTTGCAGGGAGTAAGGGTGGGGAGGTAAAGTAAGGTGGTAGATAGTAGTGGGAGTCAGGAGGTACACTGTAGGGATGGGGAACGCAAAGGCGTAGTGGCATCAAGTGGGGTCAAAGCAAGTACACGAGTCAGCTAGAGATAAATATCAGCGCAGCTCCTTTTTGAAGCAGAGATGGGACTTCGACTGCCTAAGGACTAGGGGAAGAGAGTTCCATAGCTGAGGGGCAACAAACTGGAAGGCACCAGAACCTTTAGATGTGTGACATCGATACATTGAGCAAAGATTTATCTGCTGATCATAATCCATGAGAGCAGTTTAGAGGAACCAGCAACACTGCAAGTGAGGAAGGAGTTTGTTCCCTGATAATAGAATCAATAAGTGGGCCAAGAGAGTATTGCCTGCAATCTGAGGGAGAGAACCATTTAAGATCACTGTACAGCTGACAATGGTGCTTGAGACAAGGAGACGATGAGGCATACCGGCATATATTATTATAGGTAACGTCCCACTTATGGAGGGTTGTTTTATGAGCCACAGCAAAAATGGGAGCACCATAAGTGAGGGCAGGGAGCAGGATACCTCTGGCAATAGCCAGCTTGGCCAATGGTGTTAGTAAGTAGCTGGTTTTGTAAGCCAGACCCAGTTCAGCATTTACAGCTTTGCAGATGGACTGTATATGAGGACTGAAATCCAGGGATTGGCCAAGTAGGATTCCCAAGTAATGGAAAGACGCAACACATTCAATTAGTGTCCCACCTGAGTCACATACCATCAGGGATGCAGAACAAGCCTTTAGCTTTGGAGCACAGCCTAGAAGCATGCCTTTAGCTTTCTGTGCATTCATGAACATACAACCAGTTTTGAACATTTTTGAAGTCTGCAGAAAGAGATATGTTTATGCTGGCCACGTTAGTGGAGCTGGTGTAAAAGACCAGGTCGTCCGCATAAAGAATAGATGAACAGTATTGAAAGATGTCTGCAATATTGCTTATAAGAAGTGAGAAAAGAAGGGGCCCCAGAATAGAGCCCTGAGGCACACCAATGTTGATGGAGGAACTGTCAGATTGGGAGGATTAAAATTTCACAGTTTGGGTCCTATTAGACAAATAGCTGCTACACCAGTCAACAACAGGGTGAGAGAAGCTCAATTTACGAAGAGTGGAGAGAAGCAGGGGGTGATCCACAAGGTCAAAGGCCTTAGTGAGGTCAATAAAAACTGCCCCTGTAAGTCGTCCAGCATCCGTATTAGAAATAGTATCTGTCGTGAATTTGAGGAGAGCCGTCGATGTACTATGGCCTTTTCTGAAACCATGCTGGGTTTCAGAGAGAAGATTTAACTTGGTTAGGTAGTCAGTTGTTTGGGTGGCAACAAGCTTCTCCGGAATGAGATGTGTCTTTGTTGGTTTGGCTGGAGGCTTTTTTTGGGAGCAGGGCTGGTAGGATTTGACAAATTGGACAATGTTCATGTTCATGTGAGCCCAGAAGAAGTGAAGCCTTGTCTTTTTGAGAGTTCTGTAAATTCTCACATAACCTCCAGACAATGGAGAGGCATGAGTGGAGAGAAGAACATCAGTGATTAGAGAGGCAGGCACAACTAAGTGCACGTGAGTTCTTCTGTGCAATGGTCCTTGCTTTCCTTGGTCCTAACGTGAAAAAGCACTCCGTCACTGAGTATTGCGAAGCCAGGAAAAGAACATTCAGCTGATGTTGCTTCTCTTGCAGAAGATTTCTTTTGATTGCTTTTGATTACTGTACTCCCATGTTCCCATTCCCCAGGACACTCTGTGAGATGAGTAACTTTATATTGTTCAGTGTGCCTTTCCGGGTGAAACTTTTCAATAAATAAATAAATAACATAAATACATTTCCAGACTCTAAGTAAGTGATTATGTCTGAGAACTGAGTGTCTGCTCTTTGTTGTGTTTTGACAGTTGCCAGGGAGATTGCAAATGCAGAGGACATAAGAAGCTCTTTAGCAGATTGCAGTGACTAAGAATTCCTGCTGCTTCGAGCAGCAAAGCAACCTGGGGTGTGGTAGGAGTGTCCATAGGACACATGTCTGTGATGTGGAAAGGTAGAGCTTCTAAGCAGGATTCCTCATATGTTGAGGGAGATGCAGAGAGATACTGTCACTGACTAATGCCATTGACACTGGAGTGAACACAACCAGGTCTGTATTGAATTTTGAAGTTGTAGGATTGGAGCATGGCAATTCACTAAGCAAACTTTCCTACTGGTTCCTTAATTTTGAACAACCATCTGAGGGCAGAGAGATCAATAACAGTTGTGAATGAGTAGTAGTGAAGACAGCAGTCAAATTTCTTTACAGCAAATACTGTACCATGGCTAGACATTCTTCTTCTGTGATGCCATAGTTGTGCTCAGCAGAGTAGAGCGAGCGCCTGGTGTAGGAAACAACTCCGTCTGTTCTGCCTTGAACTTGACATAGCATAGTGCCCACTGCAGAAGAACTATCTTCTGTGTATAACTTGAAGGGTTGTTTGAACCCTGGATAGGTAAATACAGGAGCAGAGATCAGTTTGTGCTTTAAGGTACTGAAGGCCTCTTTGCACTCAGACGTTCATGTATGATCACATCCCTTTTTGGTGAGGGCATACAGTGGAGCTGCAATCTTGGCATAGTTACTGGTGAACTTTCTATAATATCCAGACAGCCCTAGGAAAGCTCCTATGTGTTTGAGGTTGTTCGGTTCTGGATAGTTTTTGATGGCTGAGGACTTGTCTGGGTCTGGAGAGATGCCTGGAGAACTATTAACATGTCCCAGGTAATGAATGTGATGCTGTGTGAAACAACACTTCCTGGGTGAAGCTTGAGGTTGGCTCTTTGGAAGCATTTAAACATTTCTTTCAGGTGCTGGAAGAGTTTCGGAAAAGTTCAGCTCAAGACAGTAACAGTGTCCAGGTAGACTAGGCAAGATTTCCAAGTCAACCCACATAGTAGGGCTTCCATAACACACTGGAGCATGGCTGGACTGTTCCAAAGTCCCATAGGCAGTCATTTGAACTGGAAAAGTCCCAAGTGACAATGTCAAGCTGCATATGAATGAGAAACTAGATCAATAGAGACTTGATAGAACCCAGTATGAAGATCCAGAATGGTGATGTAGGCTGGACTGGCTGCACCAACACTCTCTAAGGCATCCTCTGTTGTTGGTAAGGGATGAGCATGCAGCAATGAACAGGAATTGAGCTTCCTGTAGTCCACCACACAGCGATATCCCTTGTCCTCCTTCAGCACCAGCAGACAGGGTGTACCTCATAGACTTGTAGTTCTTTTTTTTTTCCATATAGCTGTTTGCCTGCCTTCTGCCACCTACTCCTTGTCATCGAGCCCTATGTTGGGGTCCCCCAGTCCCGTTAGCTGCTCCCCCCATCAAGCCAGCAGGGATCGACACTGAGCAGGACCCAGGAGTCCATCACATTTGGGGATGAGGGGACATAAACATTTTCTGGTTTTCTCCCTCTTAGATCCCTGGGGTCTGTGCGACAGTCACGCATGCACATGGAGGCATGCATGCATGCTGAACCGGTGACCCCACTCCACCCATCCCAGGCCTAGCGCCTGCCTCCCTTTTTATTTAGCATTACACCAAGCCTCCATCAGAAGGCAGCCAAGAGCCAGGAGGCTTACCTCCCCAATCCAGAAGAGGAGAGCAGCCAAGCAGCCACTCGATCCACTCCCAGCCCTCCGCCTGCCGACCCCCGGCAGCCCAAGGTCGCTCACAAACTCAGGTCATCGGTGTAGTGTGAGGTGTGGCATCTAGTGCCACAACCCTCAGCACCACTGGGCCGGTCTAGACTTGTTCATTCTTCAGTGAAGTCTTGTTCAAGCATGTCTCTGATCATGTCCTCTAGAACTTGTTCGTTTCTATCCCACTTTTTAGGCTCAGTGATGGATGGGTTTCTGGCTGGGCTGAAACTTTACGGTGTATTGCAGGATATCACAACATCAGAATGGCAGTATACCCTAGAGGTTAGAGTAACGAGCTGTGAATGAGCTTGTACATCCAGCAGACTTGGATTTGATTCCGATAACCTCCACTTGCATACTGTGTGACTCTAAGCAAGTCACTTATCCTCCCCAGTGCTCCTGGGTCACCCCTGAAAACAGGCACTTGTGACTAGTGGGCCTTACCTGGTTACCAAAGGATAAAAACAAAACCTGTTGTCTGTACCAACAAAGACATCTGGGTAGTCCTCCAGGAAATCCAAAAGCTGTTGTTTCTCTGTCTGAGGTACTGGAAGCTTGGAAGAAGATAGTCGCTTACTGAGGGATAACACTGGTGAAGCTGGAGTGGTGATGGTAATGCTAACAAGTATAGAGATGGTAGAATCAGGATGCAGTTCTTGCATGAGATAGAGCAGGTCCACAGTAGACAGGCAGAAAACTTTCCGACATCTGCACCCTTGGAGATGACGACTGACTCATCTGTGAAGTTACAGCATTTTTTGGAATATTGTATCATTGTGCACAGCAGACAAGGTGACGCTGGCTCAAAAAACGGTTTGCATAAAAGAAAAAGTCCTCACTATAGGATACGATTTATACTGGTTTTAATAATTAAAAAGCAGTAAATACAAACAATTAGATGAGTGAAAAACAGGGGTAGCACCCTCCTCAACCGTCAACATTTCACATCAACAGATGTTTTTTCAAGACGTCAGCAGCATACACAAATAACATTTAAACAGTGTTTACACCCCCCAAAATAAGAAAAACATTTAAAGACATAAATACATCATAAATAAAGCATTTGTTACCATATATTACAGTACCTATATCCTAAAAAAGGAAGCATGATAAGCAAGGAATAGGTATTCAAATTCATGCTAGAGTAGCTAAAGGACTACATATCTTTAAAAATATTTTTATTTACTGCTACAGTGAGCAATAAATGATCAGCCTGTGCAGCTTATTTAGCTGAAGAAAAATGTATGCAATTTCTGAATTCCTATACTTATTCACACTGGTTTCTATCTCCACTTTTTCAAAAATGGGGTTAACTGAAACGCATTATTTAGTCCTGGGAAACAGCTCGACCTTAGTCGATACTGCCAAAAGGTTTCTCGGCACAACAGTTTATCGTACAGATTTCCTCCTTTTGGACCTAGTGTAACTTGTTCAAGTCCCCTAAAGTTAAAAAAAAGTCCAGCTCCAGCCTGCATCACATGTTGGGCTAAAGCATTAACTTTTTTTGTTAGTCCTTATGCAGCCCAAATGTTAGAAACATAGAAGTTGACAGCAAATAAGGACTGCAAGGCCCATCCAGTCTGCCGATTTCTTTTTCTACCTTATGAACGTGTCATCGGCCTTTGCTCTGTCAATGGCTTATCTATTCATACTCATCTGTATTGCTCCCTTATGCCTATCCCTTGCCTGTTTGAAGAATTCTGTGTTTGAACTTTCTTCCAGTTTTTCCTACGTAGAAGCATTTGCAGTTGCAAGTTGCTAAATAGACCACCAATTCTGTATTACAACAGATAAATCTTCTCATATGCTGTGCATTCTTGTTATTAGATAATGAAAAAACTGGTTCCACCTGTATGTAATTGCAGGCTGTGCAGTTTTCACACCTAAAATTATCATTAGGGAGTACTGAACCTTGTTTCACCACTGTGTTCTCTCTGTTGTGCACAAGTAGATCTGCCAAGTTGCTTCCCCTTCGAAAGATAAACTTAGGGCCATGTTCATATATTTCCTTCACCCTAGGCTCCACACTCAGAATGTGCCAATGTTTTTCTATGATTTTAGTAATCCCTGGTACCTGCGCATTAAAAACAGTAATCAGGTTAGGGATTTGAAAATTGTTTATATTTCTCTTTTTGACCCTACTTTGAAGTAACTCCGCTCTATCAATGCTATCCACCCTACTTATAATATTCTGTAGGCATTTGTCACTGTAACCCCATGCCATAAACCTCTTGGTCATCTCTAGTTTTCCTTTCTTGTAACCATTCTCAGTGCTACAATTTCTTTTTATTCGCATGTATTGTCCAACTTATATATTTTTTGCTGCATGCTTATGATAGTTCTATGTAGGAAAACTGGAAGAAAGTTCAAACACAGAATTCTTGAACATTTTGGCTGCATAAGGACTAACAAAAAAAGAGAATGCTTTAGCCCAACATGTGATGAAGGCTGGATCTGGATATTTTTTTAGCTTTAGGGGACTTGAACAAGTTACACTAGGCCCAAAAGGAGGAGATCTGGACAATAAACTGTTGTGCTGATAAACTTTTTGGCAGTATCAATTAAAGTCGAGCTGTTTCCCAGGACTAAATGATGCGTTCCGGTTAACCCCATTTTTGAAAAAGCGTAGATAGAAACCAGTGTGAATCAGTATAGGAATTCAGAAATTGCATACGTTTTTCTTCAGCTAAATAAGCTGCACAGGCTGATCATTTATTGCTCACTGTAGCAGTAGATAAAAACATTTTTAAAGATATGTAGTCCTTTAGCTACTCTAGCATGGATTTGAATACCTATTCCTTGCATATCATGCTTCTTTTTTAGGATATAGGTACTGTAATATATGGTAACAAATGCTTTATGTATGATGTATTTATGTCTTTAAATGTTTTTCTCATTTTGGGGGGTGTAAATACTATTTAAATGTTATTGGTGTATGCTGCTGACTTCTTGAAAAAGCGTCTGTTGATGACGTGAAACGTTGATGGTTGAGGAGGGTGCTACTCCTGTTTATCACTCATCAAATTGCTTGTATTTACTGCTTTTTAATTATTAAAACCAGTATAAATCGTGTCCTATAGTGAGGACTTTTTCTTCCATGCAAACTGTTTTTTGAGCCAGCGTTTTCTTTTTTAGATATGTCACATGTTTGTAGCGAGGCTCTGGTTTCTATGATAGGACCTGAGCCGCCTGGTGTGAAGTATCAAACGTGGTTTTGTCAGTGTACTCGGTCTAAGCAAGAAGAAATATGGCATCCAGAATTATGGAAAGCTTAGTTACAGTGAGTAGCACCCCCTCACATTTTATCTGCTGAGTCCAGTGATCGTGCTAACATCTATGAAGTGGAGGGCTCCCTTATAGACACGTTGTTTTACAAGGAGGGAGATGTGAATCTTCTGTTACAGAATAGCGCACGGACTCGCCCAGTGAATAAAACTGTAAATAACACTGCAACCGTGGACATAAAGCAGGCTTATGTGCAATTGGAACATATAGCTTTAAAAACACAGAGGCTATACTGGCAGAGAGTGACAATGCAAGCCTATTTGGAAGTGCACAGAGTTCCACAAGGTTTGCGACTGGTAAAACAGCCCAGTTTTGGCCTTGATCAAATGGACTTTTTAAGAGACTGGCATATCCATTTATTGGAATCAGCAGCTGGTTTAATAGGATTATTTTCAAACATAGGACTATCACGGAGCAAGGAATAATGCAAGACCTGGTGAAATGTGAAGCTGCCTTTGACTCATTTGTTAACCATTCTGAATATGAGGGGTACAAACTGAAACTTAAGAACACCTTAAAGAATCAAGATGAGAGAGTCAGAAGGGTAAAGACCCATACGTTTGAGCGTGACTGCAGAGACTATGAGAGGGGAACTACTTTTGGCTGGAGCAAAAAGCAGACAGAGACACGCTCTATTCTTAAAAGAAACAGAGCATCTGACATGTATACAAGCACATCGGGCACTGATAGCGAAAGCCTTTCTGACAACGAGGATATCCTTGAGACAGGATTCCAGTAACAGCCTTTTTTATACCAGGCCCCACAAGTATCAACTGGGGACCCGGAAAGGCATTGGGAGGAACAACGGTTCCTGCAAGTCAGGGCCATGCATAGGTGCTTTTGGATGCACCATTGGAGATGTTTCAAATACCCCTCATGCAAACACAAGTGTACAACAGCCACTCCCGTACTCCCCCACCCAATCAGGAGACATTCTAACACATGCAAGAGGCATCGGTAATACAGACCATGGTGGGCCAAACAGGGTTCAACTCAGAAACCTACCTCTCATACCCTATTCTTCCAATTTTGCCCCTCAGAACAACACAAATGAACATATGCAGGAGTCCCAGACTGACTCACTTTACCGATGAGGTACCAGGAGGGGTACTAGAGGAAAGGGTAGAGGGAAGGTTCGAGCATTCCAAAAATGGGTGAGTTCCAGTTTACAACAACAGGAGGGGGCAGTATGCGAATCGGAACAGACGGTACAACGGGGGGAGATCTCAACACAGGAGGGGGAGGCAGCAATATTAGGATCTAAGGCTGACCGCAAAAAATCCCTCATTGTAAATATTTCTACATATGTTTTGACAGCTGAAACAAAGTTATTATCTAAAGGTCTGTCGTTTATTCCAATTAACTGCAGTCGAGAATTTGACACCATAGTGGATTTGAATAGTTATGCATGAAAATTAAACTTGAAAGTGCTTTTTCATAAGGTGAGGTCACCTGAGTACACAAGAACTCAGGACTCTGATAGGAACAGTACTGTGAAGAAAATTGCATCTGATTTTAATTGGAAAAAACCTTCTACATTTATGCCTATCATGAATCCGGTAGTGAATGTATTTCTGAAGAAATGTGAAGAAGACATCAGTACATTACATGACCCCTTACCTATTCCAAAGTATCATAACTGCACTTTGTTGGAAAAAAGAGCCGTCACATCACTCCAAAGGAACCAAACCATCGCCATTAGGCCCGTCGACAAAGGCGGAGCCATTGTGATGATGGACAAAGTTAAGTATGACATCACAATGAGTAAACATTGTAACAATACTGAATACTATAAGAAAATTAGTAATGACTTGTTAAAGTATAAATAAGAGACAGATGCAGAATTCTTTGAGGCAGTGATTTCTGGAGTAATCTCGCAACAGACTAGTGATTTTCTAACAGTACACTGTCCAGTTAGACCCCACATATATGGCCTGCCTAAAATACATGAAAACACAAAGCATCCACCAATAAGGCCAATTATATCAAGCAAGGGTCCTTAATAGAGCCACTGGCCTATGTATATATATATATATATATATATATATATATATATATATATATATATATACACACAGTATATATAAAAACAGTAGCAATGAGCTATAGATCTTAAGGATACTACTCATGTCCTGGACCTATTAGAAGATATGGCAGTAAAACCACATTGGATGCTAGTGACATTTGATGTGCAGTCCCTGTATACTAACATTCGACACAATACGGGACTACAGGCCACATATGAGTCTTCATGTAAATACACTACACATTCAAATGGGGTTGTTTCTCTTTTGATTGATTGGAGTTGGTTTTGACCAGAAATGTGTTTTTGTTTAATGGACAACTGTTTCATCAGGTTAAAGGGACAGCCATGGGGGCCTCCACGGTCCCCAACTACGCTAACATTTATTTATCGGAGTGGGAGGCAGAATGGGCACACAATGGTGAAAACAATTCCTTTTTGGGTCTCATTGATTTTTATCAATGCTTTATTGATGATGTTATTTTGATATGGAATGGGGACAGAAATCAGTTGCAGGAATTTGTGTTGTATTTGAAGGGGACCAATCCTAATTTAAAATTTTGCATCACAGCTAGCTATGATCAAATAGCTTTCTTAGATTTGTTGATCTCAAAAGATAGTGAAGGTGGACTGGTAACCAGCATTTTAGAAAGGAAACTGACCGGAATGGGATTTTGCAATTTAGTAGTAACCATCCTAAGCATGTATCAAAAACTATACCAGTTGGACAATACATGTGAATACAAAGAAATTGTAGCACTGAGGATGGTTACAAAAAAGGAAAACTAGAGATGACCAAGAGTTTTAAGGCACGGGGTTAAAGTGACAAATGCTATAAGTAGGGTGGATAGCATTGATGGAGCAGAATTACTTCAAATTAGGGCCAAAAAGAGAAATATAAACAATTTTCAAATTCCTAACCTGATTATTGTTTTTAATGTGCAGGTACCAGCGATTACTAAAATCATAGAAAAACATTGGCACATTCTGAGTGTGGAGCCTAGGGTGAAGGAAATATATGAACATGGACCTAAGTTTATCTTTCGAAGGGGAAGCAACTTGGCAGATCTACTTGTGCACGACAGAGAGAACACAGTGGTGAAACAAGGTTCAGTACTCCCTAATGGTAATTTTAGGTGTGAAAACTGCACAGCCTGCAATTACATACAGGTGGGACCAGTTTTTTCATTACCTAATAACAAGAATGCACAGCATATGAGAAGCTTTATCTGTTGTAATATAGAATTGGTGGTCTATTTAGCAACTTGCAACTGCAAATGCTTCTACGTAGGAAAAACTGGAAGAAAGTTCAAACACAGAGTTCTTGAACATTTGGGCTGCATAGGGACTAACAAAAAAGTGCATGCTTTAGCCCAACATGTGATGCAGGCTGGAACTGGACTTTTTTTAGCTTTAGGGGACTTGAACAAGTTACACTAGGCCCACAAGGAGGAGATCTGGACAATAAACTGTTGTGCCGAGAAACATTTTGGCAGTATCGATTAAGGTTAAGCTGTTTCCCAGGACTAAATGATGCTTTTCAGTTAACCCCATTTTTGAAAAAGCGTAGACAGAAACCAGTGTGAATAAGTATAGGAATTCAGAAATTGCATACGTTTTTCTTCAGCTAAATAAGCTGCACAGGCTGATCATTTATTGCTCGCTATAGCAGTAGATAAATGTTTTTAAAGATATGTAGTCCTTTAGCTATTCTAGCATGAACTTGAATACATATTCCTTGCATATTATGGTTCTTTTTTAGGATATAGGTACTGTAATATACGGTAACAAATGCTTTATGTATGGTGTATTTATGTCTTTAAATGTTTTTCTTATTTTGGGGGTGTAAACACTATTTTAACGTTATTGGTGTATGCTGCTGACGTCTTGAAAAAACATTTGTTGATGACGTGAAACATTGACGGTTGTGGAGGGTGCATCCCCTGTTTTTCACTCGTCAAATTGTATTTACTGCTTTTTAATTATTAAAATCAGTATAACTCGTATCCTATAGTGAGGACTTTTTCTTTTATGCAAACTGTTTTTTGAGCCAGCGTTTTCTTTTTTAGATTTGTCACATGTTTGTAGCGGGGCTCCGGTTTCTATGATACGACCTGAGCTGCCCGGTGTGAAGTAACAGCAGACAAGGTGTTTACTGGGAGCAGACCAGTAGAATGCAGAGTGGAGAATCCCATGGTGATGCCAACAACAGCTTGCAGGAGTGGATCACCTCAAATTTTGGAAATCAAAACTATCTCTGTCTTAGGAGGCACAGTGACAGAGTCCACAGCTGTGAGTTGCCTCCGTCGGGCAGGAGACAGTTTGTTTGAAGTGAGGTCCAGGAATGCTTTGTGATTTTTGAGAAAGTCCATGCCAAGAATCACAGATGGTTGTATCTCAGGCAGTAGGTAGAACTTGACAGTCACTTGCTGTGAGCCAAAGTGTAGTTTGAGGTGGACAGCACCTGTGATGGGTACTGTAGCGGCGTTTGCTGTGATCATGTACTTTAAATCAGCTGGAGAGACATGAGGTGACTGACAAAGAGCTTTGTTGCTCAGAATGATGGTGTTGATGATGGAGATGTCTGCTTCTGTGGCAGTCAAAGTATGTGTGGACCAGTCTCCAAAAGTGCTAGACATGGTGATCTAATGACAGGTGCAGTTGCTCTGGAAGCAAGATGGTGCTGGAGTTGGTTCTTGGCATTGAAGGATGCTGCTTGTGTGAACTGAGAAAGTCAAAGACGCAGTCAGTTGAGATGCTTCCTTGCCCAACAAAGCCCCAGTTTGTTGGGCAGCACTTGTTTCTCTGATCTTGCGAGCACTTGCATTCATCTTGCAGATGATGCTGTGGTAGATGTCTTTGATTTCTGTTGTTCCTGCTATCATACTTTAGCTTTCTGCAAACCACAGCAGTGTGTCCTCTGAATCCACACCACTGGCAGATAACAGGCTCTTGAGAAGGTTGTGGTTGAGCAGGTGGCTGTTGAGGTGGTTGCAGAGCTTTGACAGAGGAAAAAGTTGAGCTGAACTGTAACTTACTGACAGATGTGATAAGCTTATCTATCATTGCTTGTTGTTGCTGGACACAAGCTGTGAGTGGAGTCATTTCTGATGACTGAAGTCCTTGCACACGGATGGCCTGGATTCTTGTGCTAATTGTGCAGCTTGGATAGTGACCATCCATGTTGTTGGCTTCTGCTGCATTTGGTAAGGATGAAGCTGTGGGCACAGTCCACAGATGAAGGCTGTAACTTGATCTTTCTCCATTTTCTGCAGATGTGTGCAGCATGACTCAATGTCCACTATGAAGGCTTCCACAAATTCAGAGGGCTAGATGGTGTGTTCCCACAGCTGCTGTTCCAGTAACCAGGGCAGAAGTGCTTGGATGAAGTGATTTTTAAAAGTTGCATACAGGGTGGCAATATTTCCTTTAACTTGTTCTGGAGGTGCACTGAACCAGGAAAAGGCAGACCCTCTCAGAAGCAAGTGTAAGACGTTGGAGATATGCAGTGGATAGGCCCAACCACCGAAGGCAATCCAGGCTTGGAATTGCTTGAGCCAGGCAACAGCATCTTTGTGAGTCAAGGCTAAGAAGGATGCTGGTTGTAAACTGGTATGCACCGTGGACTGTGGTGAAATAGTTTTAATGAAGGCAAGGTCATCCTGAATGGATTACATAGCTGATGTTCTCTGTGATGAGATGGTGGACTGGACGTCCTGCAGGAGGATTTCTGTTTTGTAGCCCCATGCCCTTGAGGTGGGTGAGAGCAGTCCTTCAGGCATTCTTGTGCCCCTATTTCCTTCTTCCTCAGACATGGGTGTCATTTGAGATTTCCGCTTGACAGAATGGAGGTTGTAAGCATGCGAATGAGCTAGATTAGATGGAGTGCTGCTGAGAAAATATTGTTGTAGACCAAGTACAATTATTTGTAAGCAAAAGCTATAAAGTGACATCTTAAATAAACAATTCCAACCTAAACCTTATCATTCTGTTATTTAATTAAAGATTTCTTTGCAAAGTCAGTTGTTGCAGTGTCCATTCATTTCAGTTGGGGTTGCCCTTTTTAAAGATGGTCATCATTAATTCCTACTGAGTGAAGCCATTTTGAGCAAAGTGGTGCCCTGAACAAAGATGGCTGCCTGAACTTTGACATGCAGCTGGAAGTTTCCAGTTTCAATGCCCCTTTCAAGATGTCCACCCATGAGAGTTAGAAGGTCATTTTCTTTTATGCACTGTGTGTGTCCTAAACAAAGATGGCTGCTGCTTGCCACCAGGTTGTATGTGCAGGTGCTCCTAGAGGCAAAATGGTGATTCCCACCATCATCTTCCTCCTCCTCCCTCAGCTGGCAAGGAAAATGGCTTGTTCTTTTTTTTTTTGGTGAGTGGCACTATTTGTTGTTTTGTTTAACAGTGACATGCTTTAACTGGTGTGGCTCCATCTAGTGATTTGCTGCCCCAGTTTATTCATTGTGCACTGGTTTGTTTATACTGTAGATTGCCCTGATGGGTTCCTGCACTCCTTGTATTATTATTACTATTTTTTTGTTTTGTTTGAGTGGTTTGGCTTTTTGTAGCACGGCCGAGTGAGAGTGCAGAAAGGCTATGTGTGTCAGGCTTGGAGGATGCGGGTGTGGCTGATGGTGGGTTGGGAGAACTCTGTATAATTGCTGAGAACTTTTCTTCAAGCACATTTTTTTCTGTGCTCCCAGACTACTGAGAATCATTAGGCTGTGTGGCTGGCAGGGAGGCACAAACAGCAAGTCTTTTTGCATAGTGGAGCAGACAGAGAGAACTCCCAGAGCTGTAGGGGTTCACATCAGGCCTGTACTGTCATGTGGTGAGGGCTGGGGCCGGGGGGGAGACATAAAGTTTCTCATGGCACTCCAGTGGTGACTAGGGTTGGAGGAATTAATTCCTGACATTTCAGTTATGCATTAGTAAGTGTATCAATGTCCCCCATATTTCTCTGTCAGGCCACATTCACAGGATTGTAGGAGGGCTGCTGCAGTTGAAAGCAGTTCAGTCATTTTTTTCTCCAGCCAAGGCTGCACTGCACGTGCTTGGAGGTCCAGAGCACATGAATGCTGGACTACGGGTGGTGACTGGGCACCCAGCAACACACTTAGTGGTAGAGGCTGGTGCAAGCAGTTGACATAGAGACAGGGCAGGGGAAGGGTCACATTTTCCATCATGTGTGGCATCTTGGTGTTGGTCTATCTAGGAAACTTACCTTCTCTTCAGGTCTGCCATGGCTATCTCTTACTGTACCAGTGAATGCCATCTTGCTGAATGATGTGAGTAACTTTAGTTGGACACATAAAATAAAAGTAGAAAGAGATTTTTATTTAGCACAGGAGTCTTCTGCACACCATGAGGCTATGCCTCACACTGAGGGGTTTCCAGAGCCCTTGCTATGCTAAAGCACTGCTAGGCAGTGTAACAATTTGTAACAACAGCAGATTTCTGAGTGCTCTTAAAGGTGCGGCAGCTAAACTATGTTGGTCTCTCTGGCACAGTACTGTGCTGGTTTGAATCCTACTTGTCAGGAGGACACAGCAAGTTGCCCTGGGAATTTTACCTCGGAGGCATGTGTGCTCTCCTGTGGAGTCCCACAAGACTTGATCCTGGTCCCCATTTTGTTCTCTGTGTACATGCTGCTGCTGGGGGAGATCATTAAATGGTAAGGAGTTGGGTTTCACTGCTATGCAGATGGCACACAGCAGTACACGTCTCGTTCCCCTGACAATGACATTGTGGCCTCGGTGTCGAGTGAATGCTTGGCTGAGATTAACAACTGGATGGCCCTGAATTAGTTGTGTCTTAACCCAGGCAAGACAGAGGTCATGGTGATTGAGTCGGATTGTCAAGGCATAGCTGCCGGGGATAGAACGACTCTCCCATTGTTGGGCTGCCGACCTCTTTTGGCAACAGATACATTGAAGAACCTGGGAGTCAGTGAGTGTCAGTGGCTCAGCAGGTAACACACTCGCCTCTGAGGCTGGAAGATCGGAAGGTGATGGGTTCTAGCCCCACACCGGGAATGTGGGATAAATCCCAGTACTGACACTGTAATGCAATAACAGGGGGATGCTGCACTCCTGAGGTGCTGTCTTTCGGATGAGATGTTAAACCAAGGTCCCCTCTACCTATTCTGGTGGTTGTTCAGGTGGACGTTAAAGATCCCATGGCACATCTCGATAAGAGTAGGGGTGGTTTTATTGATAAATACATAACAAAATCATACAAAGTAATACTTAAACCAAACAAAAATAATTTCTGCAAAATTCAGGATACAAAACTACATCTTATAATGAACATCCTAGAAAGTAAATATAGAAAAAACAGTGTCTAGTTCACAAAATAAATCCCATTCCCCCATTCTTTAATCATATTTCCTCGAAAAAGTAAAGCCCCTCCATCACAATATCACGCGTGCCCCAAGATGAAACTTTACATCATTTCTATAAACTTTCAGTAATACCTGTTCACATATATTCCTAAAAACATCATATAACATTAGCTTCTGCTGAAACAAAAATTGGCATCGACTCTGCCATAAATAATATTTGGGAATGGCAAAAAAAAAAAAACAGTAACAGTTCCAGGATCATATTTGTTTAGCAATCTTGGAAAGTATCCCAAAGCCAATTCTTCATAGGTAAGGGAAATCATCCATGGCATCTTCCACTTTTGGGCCAAAAAGGACCACAAACCCACTACATAAGAGCATCCCACTAAGAAATGTTCCTGTGTTTCTATAACATCCACACAACCAGGATAGAAACACTTTCTATCCATCATGGTCTTGTGCTTATGGTTTCTCCTGACATTTAAGCGTCCATGAGCACCTATCCATTGTGTAGCCCACATTTGGCATGGTACTCTTGGATTAGTTCGTTGCCGGTATACAAAGGAGTTGTTTCTTTCCCTGCAGTGTTTAAATATAGGTTCCTCAGGCCCTATACTCCATAAGACTTGCTCATATAACTCTCTCCTGGTCTGCTGTATGACAATCAATTTTGTAATTTTCCACTTTCATAATTTCTGGCAAGTGACATTCAAAGAAGTGTCAATTTTGCAAGTCCCAAATAATTTAATTGGTACATTTACCCACTGAACCAAAATCTGAAAAGAGTACCACAACCATTTTCTGGGGCATACTGGCTCTCACCACTAGTGCTGGTTTAAGATTTGTCACCCACAATATTGAATGAAAAAAGAACAATGGGATTAACCATTCTCACACCCCCTCTAGCTATGGGCAGGAATGTGGTTTCCCTCTTAATCGGGTTGAGTCGGCTTCCCCACAATAATTGAAAGCATGCCCTGTAACTCCTCATCTCTAACACCACCGGGGGGGAGGAAAAACTGCACTAATATACAAAAATAGTGGTAACAGAAATTGTTTTATAACATGCACACGCTTTAATTTCGACATCCACCAACTTTTCCACCTCTCACCCTTTTGCTCACCCTGTTGTACAGCTGCTTCCCAATTTTTGTAAAGCAGTATTGCCCCCCCCCCCAACACAGTGGACCCCTAACATTTTTATGGATTCTTTAGTTATACTGATTCCCTCAACCCTGTCTGGTTGCACAGAGTGCTCTCCTAAATAGAGACCTTTACATTTCTGTAGGTTCATACTAGCTCCTGATACCTGTCCATATGCTCGTATTTCTTGCAACATGACCCTCACACTTTGTCTATTTTTTGCAAACACACAGACATCATCCACATAAGCCAGTAAACGTACCTCATCTCCTGACTGGGACCCTGAGATGCCCTGAAAATCCTGTTGAATCATGATCTTCTGAATTAGTGGGTCTAACACAAAAACATATTAAAGGAAACTCAAAGGGCACCCCCTGACATACCCCTTTACCCACCTGAAATTACATACCTACAGGTGGAGCTAGAACTGAGGATATTACAGCATTCCCATACAATAATTTAATCCACATTACGAAAGCTGGAGGAATCCCATACTTAACCAATACCTGCAACATGACGGCATGGTCAACCTGATTAAAGGCCTTTCTCCTATCTAAGGACAAAAAATATCCCTGTAAATTCTGTTTTCACAAAAGGATACCACATCCCTAATTACACATACATTTATCTGTATGTGCCTGCAAGGTATGGCACAAGTCTATACTGGGTGTATGAGTGTAGGAGCTACTTTTTTTGGCCTGGTTTGCAGAAATGTCCAAATTTTAAAATCAGAATTTAACATGCATATAGGTCACCAGTTTTCTATTGACGTCCTATGTCCCGCTTTGTATAAATACATAATCAGACCTTTCGTGAAGTCATCAGGTAATTCCAGTAAATGTACTATGTATCTGTATACATTTACAAGGATCTGTGCCATAATGCTTGGAAATAATTTATAAAATTTATTAGGGAGTCCATCCTCCCCAGTGTGGATCCCAGTTTAAGATGTTGTATTACACCACAGACCTCATCCACTGTAAGATCTTGAATCAAATTCTGTTTTTGCTCAGGAGATAAAATGGGAACCTGCAGGTCTTCCAAATATCCTGACATTTTGTCTTTCTCCAGATTAGTTGCACTTACCAACTGGGATAGATGTGTGTTTACTACCTCCTGTACCCCACTGGGAATCTGATTGTAGTACCCAACTCTCATCTAGCAAGGCCAAAAATTGAGCCCTATGTCTTCTTTTCTTACAGGCCTGGCATGGGTTAGAAAATGGTGTTTTTCGCACTCCGAAACTAAGTTCGGCCTGTAATGTAGCTGCCCTGTCATACTGCAGGGTTTTCATTTCTTCCTTGATATTAACTATTTGTGCCGTGTAATCTGTTCTACTCTCAAATGTTTTAGTCAATAAAACAAACAATTGTTCTCTTAATGCAAGATATCTCAATCTATTAATATTTGCAGTGCCCTTCCCGTGTATCTGTAACCATTTAGCCAGATCTGTTTTAGTTTGTAACCACCAATGCATGATATTAGCATAAAGATGCAATACTGAAACCCTTGCAATTAATACATCTAAAATGCCTGTTTTAACCTCATGCGTTAATAGACTGTGTTCCATTTCAACCTAGGTGTATTCTGCCTAGCTCCTGGTTCTATAGTTACCAGACATTTAACCATAACATGATCTGAAAATTTGACAGGAATTATAGTTTCTTGTTGTACATGTATAGTTTTTGACAAAAAAAGATAATCAATTTTTGTAGTATAGCGGCTTCACACGTAAGTGTAAGTAATTGGAGGGACTGCTCTGGTGCTGCAGTCTAACTCTGCCATATCAGTACATGTTTGTAGGGCCACAGAATCACAATACATTTTTACCATCAAACTACAATTAAAATCCCCCACCAGGTATACCTGCCTAGATGTTGCTAAGTATGGCTGTATGTCCGCCAGCATTTCATCTCTAGCTGCCTTACTCTGTGCTGTATGCACCACAAAATACCTACTTGGCGATCCCTGCCATATGCCATCATCCATAAGTACCCTTCCAGCAATTAGGTCAACTAAATTATGAAAAAGGAAAGCCGTACCGGAAAATATAATGCCCACCCCGTCAGCTACATCCTCCCCAAAAGACCAATAAGAGGGTCCCCACGCCCATTCCCTTCGAGCTTGTGCTAACATAATGCTAGAATTAAACCATGTTTCCTGAAAAATAATGTCAATTTCAGAATCACGTAAGAAAGAAAACACTGCTTGGCATTTAGTACTAGACAACATGCTATGCACAATTATGGTCGCTAAAGAAAAAAGCATGGGTTAGTTAAACAAAGACAACTCATTTCTTTTTTTCCTTTTCTTTCTTTTTCCCAATACCCGAATTGTCCTGCTCTTGGGACAGGGTATAGGAAGTGGATGCATCAGAGTCTAAGTCCTACACATCTGATCCTCCACTACTGGTTTTCGATAGAGGATCAAAAGGGTTAGACATCTCGATATCCACTGGGTTATTCTTCTGGATCCTCAGACTTCGCCATCTGGGTAGGAGAGTTTTCCATGGGGTAAGGATGGAGGTATCTCTTCCCCTGTGTCTGATGTGGTAGGCAGAACATCTGGAACTGTGTCCATTGGTGCAGATTCAGATTCTGCACTTGGGTCAGTACGAGTGGATTCATGTGGCACCTGTATGTTTGAAGGGACAACATTGTCCAATTCTGTACTCCGGGGGGCATATCCATAGGAGAGGATGAAAGGCCTCTAGGTGCTGAGGTCCTCTTGGCTGGCATGGGAGCCGACAATGGCTCCGAGGCTCTCCAGGGTTCAGGGGCAGGTTTTGGAACACTTGGTTCTGAGGGTCTGTCTTCTGTTTGTGCACTTCTAGTTAACTCATCAGGGTTGATGTTATGCCCTTTACTGTGTACTGCCCAGGGACATCCCTGGAAGCTGTGGCCAAACTCTTCACATAAGTTGCATTTAGCCAGATTAGCAAATTGGTGGCTGATGTGGCCCAGTTCGTTACAAACACCACATGTAAGTTTATCACACACATTGGCCAAATGAGTCCATGCCCCACACGTATGACAGGCTTTGGGCTGCCCTCCATAATAACAGACCCCTCTGTCTCTTCCCAAAAAAAAGCTATTTGGTAGGTAGACTGTACCTTCATCCAACTGCTGTAGCTTGACTTTAAAGGTCCACGCTCCAGTCCAGAAATTCTCCCTATCTACAACTGCCTCTGGAGGGCCAAATACTTCACAATGTTGTTGTAACCAGTATGTGATGTCACTGATAGGCACACCCTCATTTCGAAACATGATAGTCACATTTTTGATGGTAGGTTTCGATAAAGTGATACAAACAAAGGATGACCATAAAGGGGAGAACTTTAACTGGCCATGATTCATCCAAAATTGCTCCAAGGCATGAGGGGAGTGAAAACTGAGGTCAAAGGTATCCTCGCCTGAAACATGTATAAGGGCGTATACCTCTGAAGCCATAAAGCACATTGACTCCTTTAAAAGGGTGCACCCTACAAAATATCTATCAGGCTTACTGTCCATACCTCCTCTGTATTTGTTTCTCCGTTGTGCTGGCTCTGTTCTGAGGAAGAAGTCAGAATATCATGGCCTAGAATCTCTGGCGAGGGGGCTGCCCCTCAGAGTGCGTCCCAGGACCTGTACAAGCCTTTTGTCTGGATCCTCCGGGAGAAGGACTCACTCCCTCCAGATTTGTTCCATTTTCTGAATGTGTCCCTTCTGCAGGCAAATCTTCCGGCTGTTTTGGGACCTCATCCTGTGTCATATTACTCCCTCCCCCACCTTGCAGTTGTGCAGTGAAACCTCGAGCTTCTGACCCGGTTTTCTGCCCTGCAGCATTGGTATTCAAACCTGCTTGCTTTGCTCTGAGCCCCAATAATGCAGTTCCTCCCCCATTCCTGGTACCTGCAGGGTATCAACCCCTGATTGCAGACCTCCTCCATCTTTCACTTGGCCATCACTCTTTGCCAAGTCTCATTCCGATGTTTCCTCGCCAACCACCTTCTGGGACTCCAAAAAAGACAAATCTGTATCCTGACAGCCAATTCCCAGCCACCATTTGTCTCCAGCCCACCTCACAAAGGCAGACCTCTGGAGACCACTGTTGCTCTGAGGGAGCTGTTTTCATGCAGAAAGCTGCCTGGAGCAATTCCTGCACCGTCATTGGCCTGGCGCAGTCCGTTCCCATAGGCGGCCGACCGGCAACATTCACTTCCTGGTTTGTAAGTTCCTCCTTCTGCGCCACACTCGGCTGTGTTACTGTGACTTGTTCAGGTGTCTCCCTCCATGTAGCCTGCATGAAGGCTAGCTTCCTTTTGGTATACCTCTCCCCTGTTCTCCGTAAGTAAGGTGAATAATAAAGTTTGTCTTTCATCTAATTCTTTATGCAACTGAGCCTCGGTTGATGCAATATCGTCCTCATTAGTGTTAAGGTTTACACTAGAGGTAGCATCCATACCGATAGGCTCATTTTCCAGATCTGTGTCAACATCCTCGTCTCCATCCGATAATTCAGTATCCAACCCTGATACTGCTGACAGCATTTCTTCTTCTTCCTCTTTATTTTCCAAGGCTGGGCGGAGCATGAACACCCAGCCTGTTGCTCCTCCACTGACTCCTCTGGGTCTGGATCCTCAATCAGGTTGGCCAGCAGCGCCCCCGCCTGATAAGAGTATGGGACTTTCCCCGGCGTCATGGCCAAATTCCCCCATTCACTAAAATACCACCAACAGCTTAATCTGGTTCTGTAAGCCAGTTTACATCTGTACAAATATTCCCTTTCCTTGTACCTGAAAATGAGCCACAGTTCAGTGTGTCTCTTCCGTTCACAAACTTTCAAATAAACAAAATAAATTTTGGACAGCTGACTGATGCCAGAACAGCAGGTGTCCTCGGTTTTCTGATCTAGCTTTTATCATCTTTAGAATATCACCAGGATCAAGCCGTATCTTGTTTGATGACCTAGCAATGATCGTCCATGCTTTTGTTTCTTCATGGTTAGATTATTGTAACACTCATTACCTAGGATTATCTGGAGGCTCGATGTAACGCCTGTAGCTAGTCCAGAATGCTGCAGCCCAGATGACTGTAAGCTCTTCACAGATCAAGCATATCACACCAGTCCTGCATTTGCTGTACTTGCTACTGGTGCGGTGGCACATCACCTTCAACTTCTGCTTGTTAACCTACAAGCCCCTATGCGGACTGGGTTCTGACTGCTTAAAAGAGCTCCTGTTTCCCTAACACCCAATGTACCCCCCTCCACTCTACTGATGCGGGCCTGCTTGTTGACACCCCGGACTAGATTGAAACTATCTGGGGACAGACCTTTCGGAGTGGCAGCTCCACTGCTCTGGAATGCATTACCTTTGAACAACTGAATGGTTAGCTTGTTGGAAGCCTTCAAAGCCTCTTTGAAAACATATCTATTTCCTAAAGCCTTCCCGGATTAAATATTGCCTCTACTTATTTTATAGTGTTCTAATATTGCTGTTTGACTTTGTTACTCTGTACAGCACTCAGAGCCTTTTGGATTGAGCACTTTTGCTTTGTCTTGCCTTGCCTAAACATTAAACCCTATGTCAACAAAATAAAAAAATAAAAATAATTGGATACTTCAGAGAATCATAGGAGCCTGTGGCCTATATCGGACAGTGCATAGACTAAATAGTCTCTTCTCAAATGGGGTTAAAGAGCTAGGTCAAGGACTTCTTTCCTGCAGCAAACTGTGTGCCATTCTCAATAGTCATGTGATGTCTTGAGAAGTGACCTTGTGGAATAAGAAATGGCACGGGCAAGGCTAGGGTGCTCCACACCATGGGATTCAATTAGTGGTTGAAAAACTGGTGCAGAGCTCAGGGATTTGGCGTCACTGGGGACTGGGGGTCCACCTGGAGGGATGCAGGCCTATACTGGCGTGATGGTCTGCATCTGTCCAGTAGGGGAACCAGAATCCTAGGTGATAGGTTTAAATACTTCATTGGCAAGCATTTAAACTAGCCAAGGGGGGAGGCACTGGAGAGGAACAGGGAAATGCTAGCCCCCACCCAAAAAAAAATCAGGGTATTAAGTGAGGTAAACACCAAGGTAGAGATGTCGATAGGGAGAAGAGCAGGGGTAAATGGAGAAAATGACAAACGCAATAAGGACAGGGATGGGGCAAAAAGGGGTAAGGCCATCAAGAAATAGAGGGTGAGTACCAACGCCCATAGTCTGGGTAACAAGCTCCCTGAACTGGCGGCCTTGACTGAAGAGGGATGCCTGGATATCATAGCAGTCACAGAAACATGGTACACAGAGAACTATGACTGAGATGTTAGCATACCAGAGTACACAACCTACAGGAGAGACAGGGAGGGGAGAAGAGGGGGCAGAGTAGCTCTCTATGTAAGGGAAGGGATAAAAGCAACTGAACAAAAGAGTAAACAGGAAGGAGAGGAGGCACTGTGGGTCACCTTAGAGACTGAAAATGGCACCACAATCTGCACAGGGGTTGTATACAGACCCCCATGTCAGGGGGAGGGAATGGACAAGGATAAGACAGAAGGGATCCTTAGGATGGCAGAGAAAGGGGAGATACTGTTGATGGGGGACCTTAATATGCCAGATGTTAACTGGAGCACCTTTGCTGCAGCCACATCCAAAAGCAGGGCCACTCTCGATGCCCTTCAGGTGGCATGCCTCAGAATCCACTCGTGAGGGAGAAATCTTAGAACTCATACTCTCAAATGAGGACAGTGAGAGAATCTCAGATCTAGAAGTGGGTAGCCATCTGGGAAAAAGTGACCACCAAACAGTGTGGTTCACGATAAACTCAGCTGCAGAGTCAAGCCATACAAAAGTGAGGGTTCTGGACTTTAGGAGGGCTGACTTTGGCAAGATGGGAGAGTGTCTTAGAAAAGCACTAGCAAACAGGCTAGAAGGAGGGGTGGAGCAACAATGGGAAAACATCAAAACCGCCATCACAGAGGCAACAAGCCTTTGTGTGAAGTAAATAAACAAATCAAAATGAAAGAAAAAGCCACTATGGTTCTCAAAAGAGGTGGCGGTGAAGGTTAGGGAGAAAAAGATAGCATTCAGGAAGTATGAGGAAACACAGAAGGGGCAGAACAGAGTACTGTACCAGTTAAGGCAGAAGGAAGCAGGGAGGGTAGTCAGAATAGCAAAGGCCAAAACTGAGGAAAAGATAGCCAACTCGGTTAAGAAGGGAGATAAAACCTTTTATAGGTATATCAGGGAGCATAGAAAGACAAAGGGAGGGATAGTGAAGCTGAACAGAATGGATGGTGGGTGGGCAGAGAGGGACAGTGAAAAAGCAGGGATGCTGAACGAATACTTCTGCTTAGTATTCACAAAAGAGGAGGGGGAGGTGCCTAATCCAATTAACAGAAGCACTCTGGATACGGGGGGTCGATCCCAGTCCTTTCACAGAAGAAAGGGTTCTGAAAGAACTCCTAAAACTGAAGGTGGACAAAGCAATGGGCCTGATGGAATTCACCCCAGAATTCTAAAAGAATTACGGCGAGAACTAGTGACACCACTGACTACCCTTTTTACAAATCATGGGAGGATGGTGTGGTACCTGAGGACTGGAAGAAAGTGGATGTGATTCCCCTTCACAAAAGTGGGAGCAAGATAGAGGCAGGAAACTACAGACCTGTCAGTCTGACCTCTGTGGTAGGGAAAGTGATGGAATCACTTCTGAAGGAAAGAACTGTTGAGTACCTACAGGCCAGTGGGGCACAGGACCCAAGGCAGCATGGGTTCACAGCGGGAAGGTTGAGAAGAAACTTGGCAAGGTGGGAGGAATGGTCAGAAGTATGGCAGCTTGGATTCAATGCAAAGAAGTACAAAATAATGCACCTGGGAAACAAAAACCCAGAGGAAGATTAACAATGGGGGGTGTGGAGGGGTTATGGGATAACAGACGGACCAGACATCAAACTTCAGGTTCAACACACAACCTCTGTGTGATGTTTATTCAGAATACAAAAAATAATCTTCAGCAATGGTATACTTCTTCTTCAATACATCAGTTTGCAGCAACAGACTAGGAATGTCCTTTCTCAGCACTTACTGACACTGATCTCTAATTCAATCCACTAGTTAACCTGTACCCATAACCCTTATGCAAGCCCTCATTTGCTTACATAGTGGGGGCCCAAAAAGAAGAAAAACAAAACAAGCTATAGACAAAGAACCTCAATGCAGAATCACTGAAAGAACAGTTACCCGAAAAGGCATTGGCAAGAAATCAAGTTTCAAAGAAATACATCATACATACTTCCATAATACAATGCATCATGGGATATATGCAAATCACCATGACATTTAGACCTTTTTCAGTTTACATCAATTTCCATGCATTTTAAATAGCACAACTAGCTTAATTTCTATAATAGACACCTAGTACGTTTTACCATTATCAAAAACACTGAGTGCCATGGTATTTTCAACATTACAGGTTTCATAAACATAAGGTATATTATGACATAGTGCTATTACATACTAAATCCAACAACGATTAACACAACCTGTTTTACATATACTTGGAGGTCACCACAATAACCTCCCTGTATGAGGACCTGAGAGGGAAAAGGAAAGTTAAAGAGGACACTATAGCATAGTCAATAAAGGGAAGGGGGTGCCCACAGGTGGCCAGCCTTATGGACTAGAAATAGTAAAGGATAGCTTAGGCTTAGAAATAGAAGAACTGTTGCAACAGATTTAAGAAAAGGTCGGTCCTCAAGAGTGGCAGGAGCTCCCGGTCACAGGGGGAGAGGTAGTAACAACAACAAAAATGGAAAGGGACCTGGGGTAATCGTATCAGATGACCTTAAGGTTAGCAAGCAATGTGAGATGGCAGTAGGGAGGGCTGGGGGGATACTGGGATGTATAGGGAGAGGCATCACCAGCAGAAAACAGGAAGTTGTTATCCCTCTGTACAGACAGCTGGTAAGACCGCATCTGGAGTACTGCATCCAGTTCTGGAGACCCCATCTCTGCAAGAACATAGACAGGATGGAGGCAGTCCAGAGGAGGGCAACTAAAATGGTGCAGGGCCTACAAGAGAAGCTGTACGAGGAGAGACTAAAGGAGCTTAATATGTATACCCTCGAGGAAAGGGGGGGGCATGATAGAAACTTTTAAGTACCTCAGAGGAATCAACAAAGTCCAAGAGGGTAGCATCTTTCAGAAAAAGAGATCTGCAAGAACAAGGGGACACAATTTGAAGATAGAGGGGGGACAGCTCAGGGGCAATGTGAGGAAGTATTTTTTCACAGAGAGGGTGGTGGACGCATGGAACAGCCTTCCTGAGGAGGTTGTGGGGTCTAAAACTGTGGGAGAATTCAATAATGCATGGGACAGACATAAAGCAATTCTTGTGGGGGGGTAGGAAGAAATAGGCTGTTGGTTAACTAGGTTCTGCAGCTTATCCTGTAAGTAGGGAAATGGGCAGACTAGGTGGGCCAAGCAGTCCTTATCTGCCGTCAAAGTCTATGTTTCTATGCAAATCATCATGGGAAGTATATGCAAATCACCATGATAGAGTTTAGACTAGTTCTGCTGTAAGCAAGAGTGTACGGTGCCAAATGACATCTCACACACTCCACAAAGGCTGAAAACAGAAGACACAGACACATGTTTCATCCTACAAAGAACTCGTCAGTGTGCCACATCTGTAACAGCCATGGGGAAGGAGGAACCAGTCATAGTTTGGTGTCACTGGTTTGCATCATGTTCAGCCCAAAATAGGGAAGTAATCTAAAAGACAACAAACCTCAGCAGAAAAGAATGTGTTTTTTGTGCTAAAGTTCTTTGTCTTTTAGATTACTTTCCTACGTGCGGATTGTTCAGTTTACAAAACCACTGTGGTAAATTGTAAGCTACGTAGGGTTTAGATCAATATTAGTGTTTTTGTATGTACTGTAAGTTCTCTCTATATTATACAATGGCATGAATAAACGTAGTTTCCTGATTGGTCAGACTGCCCTTGACATAGTGATGTTATCAGTCAGTAACATCACTGTAACTAGTGCAGGCACAGAAAAGATTGCATTACCAGTTTTTAAAAAAATCACTCCCCATCCCTTTCCCTAGTGAAGACCGAGCTGAAACAATCGTTCAACACTTCAGCCTACTCCATCCCCCCTCTACTCAGCCCCCCCTTTCCTCAGCTTTCTTATTTGCCCCTCACCCTTCCTCCACTCCCTAACATATTTAAAAAATTCCTTCTCCCCATCCCTGTTCCCTCTTGCTAATCTAAGCTCTAGATCTGCCTTGGACTTTCTAACCTTTCTGCTAACTTCTCTGGAAATTCTATGATACTCCTCAGGGTCTGCCTAACTGCGGGAGTATTTGTACCTTCTAAAGGCCAGCCTCTTTTTCCTCACTTCCTCCTGTACATCCCTTGTCCACCAGCAAAGTTTCCTGTCTCTGGCCATCTTGTTTTGCGACCTGGCACAGGTTTTCATGGCCTCCAGGATGCCCCACTCCAGGATTTCCCTCTCCCCTCTGTGTCCATCCCGGTCTCGATTTTACCTATATGCTCCCTGAGTAGATCTGCCATCTCCCCAAAGTTTGCCCTCCTGAAGTCCACTACCGTGGTCTTTGTTTGGTTCCTCTGCTTCCCTAAGTCCAAGGTAGAGCACACCATGAAGTGGTCACTACCAGCCAATGGGGCTTCCACCACCAGATCTCTGACCTGCTCCCCATCAGCAAGGACCAGGTCCAGGATGTTTCCTTCCCTAGTCGGCTTTTCAACCAGCTGAGTCAGGAATTCATCCAGGAGTGTGACAAGCACTCTTTGCTCCTTTGCTGATGAAGATGCCATGTAACTCCAGTCTGTCCCAGGCATGTTAAAGTCCCCTAATATCACATTCCCACCCCACCCCCTCCTGCAATTCTTTCTCAAGTTGTCAATTAGTTCCCCATCCATGCGCTCCGACTGCATGGGTGCCCTGCAGACTATACCCAGATTAACTCTCCTCCTTCACTATCCTGTAACGAGGCCCATAGCACCTCCGATTTATCCCCCGCTGCACACTATCCCATCCCTGACAAAAGTGTAACCCTCCCCCACCCACTGTCCTGTCCTTCCTAAATGTGGTATACCCAGCAATTTTCATGTCCCAGTTGTGGTACTGGGTGGCCCAAGTCTCTGTGACTGCAGCCACATCCACCCCCCCCTTACACCAACAATGCCAGCAACTCTGGCATCTTGTTTCCCAGACTCCGGCCATTTATCAGGACAACTCTCCAGCCCCTCGTGGAATTTTCCCTAATCCTATCCCCCCCCTTACTTCTGGCCTCCACTCCTCCAGGTTTAGTCCTCACTTCCTGTACCCCTCCAGAATGGGTGAAGAGCCAACGCCCTCTTCTCTTGCTCAAGAGCCCTGTACTCTCCAGCCCCCGCCTAGTTTAAATCCCACCACCTAGATATATAATCCCCTAGCTTGTTCTTAAGGACCTCCTTCCCCTCCTTACTCAAGTGAAGCCTGTCCCTAGCAAAAAGTTCTTTATTCTCCTATATAGTCCCCCAGTTGCCCACCAACCCACACCCCATAGCTGGACACCACTCCCTTAACAGCTGTTGATTTCTCTAATCTTCTGTTTTCTTTCCAGAATACCCTTCGGTACTGACAAGATTTCTGAAAATGAGACGGTGCAGTTCTCAGCCACACATAATCTTGCCACTTCCCTATATTTGGCCCGCACACTGTTCTCCTCCACATTGTTAGTGCCAATGTGTACCACAATGTGGGGCACTCCTCCGTGCTTTCTTGCCAATGAGTGCACAAGGTACCCTACCCTAAACAGCGTCATTCCTGGCATACATTCCACACTTATAGAGCTCCCACTGCCCCCGTTTTGTTTTCCCCCAGCTGATTCCCCTAATGATGAAGTTCCCCCATTACCAGGACCCTCTTCTCCTCTTTCTCCAGGCCTTGCCTACTTTATCTCACTGACTTCTCCCTGCCTGCCAGCTTCGCCTCTCCTCCCCACAGAAAAGAACAATCAGGCAACAAGGAAAGGTCCACATCAGTCCCACATCTAGAAAACTGAAGCTGACCACGCAATAAGGCATAACTTTCAGGCAACAACTGAATGCAGTGAGACTAACTGCAACAAGGAAAAACACTTTAAGAATTATCAGTAAAGCTGTTAACCTGCGGTCACAGACTGACTGAAATATAATTTTTTTTTTATATAGTTCTTTTATGAGTACACTATGGCAAAACAAAAGATGGATGTCCGAAAACACAGTAGGGGATTTTAACAAAATTGGATATCCCTCCTAGCATACCAGATAAGATTCTCCCACAGGAGCCAGGCTCCTGGGTGGTCCCCATTGACAATGTTGGAACTAACAGAAAAGGAAATTACAGTAAGTATGAAAAATTTCTTCTTTCTGTACTGCTCCACACTGTCAATGGGTAATCATAACAACCGGGTTCTAAGAAGCAGTACCCAGAAAATACCGGGAGGGGAAAATATTATCCCATATGCTAGAGGCAAGCACTGAGAAATTACTTGCGAACTGCTGTCTGTAGCACTCTGTGACCAAAAAATGCATCAGCAGAACTCTGAGCATCCAGTTAGGATGTTTTGTGAATGTGCGGATGGAAGATCACATAGTTGCCGTGCATAACCCTAAAAACCAATGCTTCTCCTGTCTTTGCCCAAGGTTTCACCCTAGCCCTGGCAGAGTGAGCCTTGATGAGAGCTGAAGGCCTCTTCTTTCCCACAACACTGGTCTGAGCGATGCAGACCTGCACCCTCTTAGCTAGGGTAAAAGCCTCTTGACCCTGCTTGTCTGTTCAAACAGAACAAACAGACTATCTGACTTTTGGAACGCAGCCATCCATTTAAGATAGATCCCAACAATACATGACAAATCCAACTTATGCAATTCCTTTTTTTGGAGTGAGAAGGTTGCAGACAAGAGGATGAAAGGCCTATTTCCTGGAACTCCTGAAAGGCTGTGAACACTTTAGGGATGAAAAACCTGAACCGTTCCAAGTACCACCTGTCCTTACACCAAATAAGGTATGGCTCCTTATGAGGAAAACCTGTAAAACAATACATCCAAAGATATGGATGAGAGCAGTTCAAAAACCTCCTTGCAGAAAGCATTCAGAACCCAGTTCAGATCCAACTGAAAGAACGGAGATCAGGACACCAGACGACTCCTACTAAACACACTCCTATTAGTTCCTAGGTAAAAACCTCAGGGTGTTCAGAGAGCAGAAACCTGGCCTCTCAGAATACTCAGTGTCAACCCCTTGCCATGCCTTCCTGTAGAAATTCAAAATGTGTAGAATAGAGGCTGTTGAAAGCTTAAAATCCTTCTCTTCTGACCCAAGATAAAAAAAAAAAAAAGGTGGTCCACACCAGAGCACAGGCTGCTGACATAGAGGTTTTTCTGGCAGCCATCAAATGTCAGCTAGTTTCTCGGAGAAACCCTTTTTTTTTTTTTTTTTGGGGCTTCCTCTCAGGATCTAGACCACAAGCTGCATCATTCCTGGATTTTGGTGGAGAATGGGACCCTGACAGCGGTCTCTTTGCACTGAAAGGAAGAATGGTGCTTGCTGAGCTAGATTCACTAAGTCCAAGTATCACTGTCTTCTTGGCCACTCTGCAGCTAATAAAAGGCAGCTTCTGCTAGACAGTCTTTTATAATTATTAATTATTCCTTCTTTTTAATATGACTTTGGAAGAAGAGTTCATGAAAGAAGCATACACTTTGATGAAGGTCCACTCCTGAGGCAGAGCGACCACTGCCTACGTTTGTGAACACTAACAACGACTGAAGAACCTTTTCGGATCACAGCATTATGGCTGGATGCGAAAAGATCGATCCGAGGTCGACCTAACCGGTTGCACGGAGTTCGAAAGCCTCTGGGTTCAGCCTCCACTCCATGGAGGGAACATTTCACTACTTAGACAGTTCACCTGAAGGTTCAACTCCTCTGCACGGTGTACTGCCGACAGTTCAGTGGCATCTCGAAACCACTGTACCCATTCAGGGCTCCCAGAGTACCCCTGTCATTAGGGCGCCAAACTCCAAAAACTCACCGCCCCCTCCCCCGAGGCCCTCCCCCAGAGTTGGAATCCTTAGATGGGGCATGGGGGGCACAGCCCCCCACATATAGGGTGATCAGCAAATTTAAATCCTGGCGCTCTAATGACAGGCACACTTCGACAGGCATGTTCCAAGGATGGAATCTCTTGAAACATCTCCCTGCTTGTGCTGCCTTAATGCTTATGTACGCCATGCTTAGCAGTACTGTTTTAAATGCAAAGGGGAGCTAGGAGGACTGCCTCCATCTCACAAACATTGATGTGGAGATGCTGGTCCTAGGCTGGCCAAGTTCTCTGAGTGGGAAGTTGGCTCTGCCCTGCCCTTCCCCCCATCTGTGCAACTGACATCTGTTGTGAGAATTAACCCTGGGGGAGTTCCAGTGGAACTCAAGCTTAGATCCTGCACATCCACTCACCAACTCAGGGAGTGACAAAGCTAGGGGTGAAGGGAAAACTGGCTTGATAATCCTCCGATGAGGGATCTCAGGGTGTCAGCAAACCCATTTGAATAGGCTGTACATAGAAGCAAGATCATGGGATTAAATCTATTGCTGCCTGTCATGAGGCCAAGAAAACGCAGCAGACCGAGGGCAAATGCCGATGACTGCGTCCCAAGTCACTGGACTTCTGTCAGTAAAGTCTCCTTCCAGGAAGGCGAGGAAGACCCCTTCCTGGTTTTGTGTTGAAAATTTTACTACCAGGTATTCCAAGGTATGAGATGGCTCGAGAGAGCTCTTCTCCTGGTTCATCACCTAGCCGTGTGACTCTAGCATCTCTTGAGTCCTGAGGACCGACTGTCACAAACCCACTCAGCAGGTCAGGCCTTCTGCTCCCACAGTGCCAACCTCTGAACGCAGTCTTGTGAACAGGAAACAGAAATAGGTTAACCCTCCTGTCTGTTTTTGTGGGTTCAAATCAACCTTTGGTCTCAAGTCTTGGAGGGATTCAAACTGTGAACCTCTTGTTAGCGTACCCAATCCACAGGTTCAGATAATTCTGTCTTCGGGGGACCAGATATCTTTGTCTACAGGCACCTAACCAGGTGTACAAAAATGAACCCTTAAAAACTCTAATAAAAGACCTCAGATTTAAACCCTTACCTTTTTCCATTTTGGTATCACCATTCAAGCTTATGCACAGTGTCTGCTTTAACCATATATATATACATACTTCACTTGATAAAGAAAGAAATTCAAAGACAAACCAAACAGGCTCTAAAAATAGAGTTTTACTAAAATAGATAAAAAAATATGTAAAACATAAAATACAGAACTATATATCACAAGAACCATACAGTCTTTTAAGAGAACAAGGTTTTAACAGTGCAATTCCTACTACAGTACTTAGATTTGCCTCGCTTTCTAAATACCTGCATAAAGTGCTCAAAGATGTTTCTTTGTCAGAGTGTAGATAAGAGTCTCCCTGAAGTAAAAAAAGAATACTCATTAAAAAAACTGTATTTGCCAACCCCTTTGTGTGAGGTCACCTAGCTCCTCCTCTGTTTATTAAAAATCATACACCCAGGAAGTTTTATCATATTAGAAGGTAAGATAATTGAGGTTACATCAGCAGAAACTCCTTTCCCCATGTGACTTCCCCAATCAAGTCTGCAATTTTCCTTTCATCTATAAGCAGTATCCTCAATCACACAAAGCATTCATGTCTCTCTGCCAGATCTCACAGAGGTGCAACATGCTTTGAATCACCATGTGAAAATCTAACTGTGTTTCCACTGAACGTCATAAATATTTATGATTCTAGCCTAGCATCTGGCAAGCTACCATAAAGCTAGACAAACAGGAGATCCCCAATTAAGGCCTGGTCTAGTTTGTAATTAGCTTCTGACCTTCCAGGTAACACCTTGTATCTAAAACCTGTGTGTGTGTGTGTGTGTGTGTGTGTGTGTGTGTGTGTGTGTGTGTGTGTGTGTCTCACATGCTGTCCCAGCATCTCTCATAAGAGACAGTCAATAACACATTTTTATATTACAAAAAAGCATACAGGGATCAGAACCAGCTGTCCAAGTGTCACAATTCCTCCCCACCTAGACTGAATTTGGGGGGCTCTATCCCCTGCGTGGGATGAGCTTCCCAAATCAGTTCACTCCTCATAGACACTAGACAAGCCATCTGAGTTCTGATTTTTGGCTCCAGCCCTATGTACGATTGTCAGATCATACCCTTGCAAAGCAAGACTCCATCTTAGCAATCTAATATTGTTCTTTCCCATCTGCGTCAGCCAAACCAGGGGGTTGTGGTCAGTCTGTACCACAAAATGCTGCCCATACAAGTATGGCTCTAATTTCTTTAGGGCCCACACTATGGAAAGACACTCTTTTTCTACAGTGGAGTATGCTTGCTCCCTGGGAAGTAACTTCCTACTCAGGTACACTACTGGGTGATCAGTCCCTTGTCTAGATGTCTTATTCAGTACTGCCCCAATACCCACGTCTGAGGCATCAGTCTGAACTATAAAGGTTTTGCTATAGTCAGGACTTGTCAAAACAGGAGCACTGCACAGTGCCTCCTTTAGTTTGGAAAAGGCTTCCTCACAGGCTGGGCCCCAGGTAATTTTCTTTGGCATCCTTTTCTTTGTCAGGTCAGATGGGGAGCAGCCAGGGCACTGTAATTGGGTACAAATTTCCTGAAGTACCCTGCTGTCCCTAGAAAACTCCTGACCTGCTTCTGCGTTTCTGGTCTGGGCCACGCCTGGATTACCTCTACCTTTATTTGGTTAGGATGGAGCTGTCCCCGGCTTACCACATTCCCGAGGTATGCCACTTCTCCCATGGCCACCTGGCACTTCTCTGTTTTGACAGTGAGCCCAGCCCTCTGTATCCTGCCCAGCACTTCCCTAAGGTGGGATAGGTGTTCCTCCCAGCTGGTACTAAAAATGGCAATGTCATCCAGGTACACCACGGCGTACTCCTCAGCACCATTTAACACCTGGTTCACCAAACTTTGGAAAGTGGCCGGAGCGTTCTTCATTCTGAAAGGCATTACTTTAAACTCAAATAAGCCTATCGTAGTGCTGAAAGCCAACCTCTCCCTAGCTCTGTCTGTCAACTCTGCCTGCCAATACCCATTTGTAAGGTCAATGGTCATAAGGTAGGTTGCCCCTCCCAACTTGTCCAGGAGTTCGTCTGTCCGGGGCATCGGGTGGGTGTCGGACTTCGTGACTGCATTCAGTCCATGACAGTCCACACAGAAATGAGTAGAGCCATCTGGCTTGGGCACAAGGACTACGAGTGAGGCACAGGAGCTGTGGGATCTCTGGATTACCCCTAAATTCAGCATCTCCTCCACTTCCCTCCTAATGTCCTTTCGGACAGCCTCTGACACCGGATATGCGGTCCGCCGTATGGGCGTCTGTGTCCCAATCTCCATATTGTGCATCACTAAGAGGGTTAGTCCAGGCTTGGCGCTAAACAATTGGGCAAAGTCTGCTAAAACCTCCCTTACTTTCTGGATCTGGTCCAGGGTCAGCTGGGAAGACAACCTAACTGCCTCTATATAGGACTCCTGCTTACTTTCTTTCAGCAAGTCCAGAAGGGGGTCTCCTTCATCTGTCCCCTCCCCAGGACTACACACTGCAAACACCATGTCAGCCCTATTAGCATATGGCTTCATCATGCTGACATGGTACATCCTTTCAGTCTATCTTCGGTCAGGTAACTCCACAATGTAGTTCACGTCATTTACCTTCCTAACCACTTTGTACGGTCCCACCCACTCAGCCTGCAGCTTGTCTTTCTGGACCAGAATAAGAACCATGACTTCCTGACCCACCATGTACGAGCGAGCTCTGGCTCTGTGATTGTACCACACTTTTTGTTTCTGTTGGGCAGCTGCTAGGTTGCTCTGGGTTGTCCCCATAAGCTCCTTCAGCCCTTTCCTAAACCTAAGGACGTAATCCACAATGGGAGTTCCCTGGGAGGCGTGCTTGCCTTCCCAGTCCTCCCGGATCAAGTCTAGGGGCCCACATACCCAGCGTCCATATAAGAGTTCGAAGGGAGAAAAGCCTGTCGACTCTTGGGGCACCTCCCTATATGCAAACAACAGGTGGGGAAGGTATTTCTCCCAATCCCTCCAATGCTGTTTAGCAAACGCCCGAAGCACTGACTTCAGGGTACTATTGAATCTTTCCACAAGCCCATTGGCTTGTGGGTGATACGGTGTCGTGCATCTCTGCACCACCCCACACTTCTCCCATGAACATTTCATCAGGTCCGACATGAAGGAACCCCCTCGATTGGTGATAACATCCTGTGGAAACCCAACACGGGAGAAAATCCCAAGTAAGGCATCTGCCACTTTGTTGTCCTCAGTGAGAATAGGACGACTGCCTCTGGGTACCGGGTGGCATAATCCACCACAGTCAGGATGAATCTCTTCCCTGAGGAGCTGTGGGTATATAAAGGCCCCACAATATCCAGTCCCACCCTCTGGAATTGCTCCTCTGCTATGGGCAATGGAATCAGGGCAGCTTGGGTTTTCTTGCCCGCCTTCCCTATTTCTTGGCACCAGTGACAAGACCTGCAATACTCCATCTGTTGGGTGAAGTTAGGCCAGTAGAAATTCTGGGCCAACCGCTGCATTGTGTGCGCGATTCCCAGATGATCACACAAGGGAATATCATGTGCAATCTTGAGCAACTGCTCACGATACCCCTGGGGAACGACAAGTTGCCTGCCTAGCACCCTTCCCTCTGTCTGTACAGCCTGAATATACATAAGTCCATTTTCCCAATAAACCTTATGTCTGCCATCACCACCCTGTGCGCCATCTGAGTCTGCCCAAGCCCTCAGCTTCTCTAAACTAGCATCACTTCTCTGAGCAGCTGCAAACTCCTCACACATTCCCAAGGCATGGGGCAGGTCCCCTTCAGTCATTAAACTAGGGTCCCCAGCACTAGAGTCAGGGCACTCAGGATCACTGTCAATCCCAACCCTCTGACAATGGGTCACCCTTCCCTCTTTGGAATAACCCTCTGTAGCTGTGTGGTTACTTGCTACTGGGGACATTTCTACCCCCTTTTCATTAGTCTTCCCATCTGGAGACACAGGCTGGGGAACCAGCCTCTCAGTGGTTTCTACAATGACTTCTGTGGGGTTCAGGGAACTACATTTTTCCCTTGCTGCTTGGCTACAGGTAACTGCACATACCATCCCATTTGAGATTGTTGTCCAGGATCACATCCACTGCTAATGTTTTGGCTACTGCCACCTGTTGCACAGTTCCCCCTGTTTCACCCCAGTCTAGGAGAACACTAGCGAGGGGCAATGTTTTCGCCTCACCAGTGAAGTCCTGTACAGTGACATATTTATTGGGTATAAGCTGACCAGGCTCTACTAGATCCCCCTTTACCAAGGTCAAGGATGCCCCTGTGTCCCTTAACCCTTGTGTCTGTACACCATTCACCATGACTGGGTGCATGTGTTCCCTCATGTTCACAGGCATGCTTCCAGGGACACACAAACAACCCACTTCTTTTCTAGTACCATTCTGCGTATTATTGCTCATTTCTTTGGGACACTCTCTGGCAATATGCCCAGTTTCTTTACATAACCAATATTCATTTCTTCTCTCAGAGAAATCTTTTCTCTGAAACCTGGGGCTAACTGGTTTTGGTGGAGGCAGTGAGGGTTTTAGCTGCCCTGAAGGCGTGCTTTTCCCTTTCTGTGCTGCCATGCCAACCCCATTCACTCTCAGAACAGGTCTGCTCTTGGCATAACAGTCTGAGAGCTCAGCAGCCTCTTGCACTGTTTTGGGATCTCGGTCCTCCAGCCAGGTTTTTAGCTCTGCTGGGCGTGCCCAATAAAACTGTTCTAACAAAATCAAATTTTCAAGTTTATCAAAAGAGTTTGCTTCAATTCCTTCCCACCAACATTTTAAAAACTGACGTTGTTTCATGGCTAGCTCCTTGTAGCTCATGTCAGGGCTTCTCCTGAGCATATGGAATTTAGCGCTGTATGATTCAGCAGTTAATTCAAACTTTTTTAACAGTGCAGCTTTAAGTTTGCTGTAATCATCACTGTCCTCATTGTCCATTTGACCCAATGCATCCCAAGCTTTCCCAGTAAGTAGCAGGGATAGCTGGAAGCTCCAGGACTCTCTATGAATTTTAGCCTGAATACAAACTTTTTCAAAAGAATTTAAAAAGGCATCCATATCCTCCCCTTCTTTAAATTCAGCTATTAATTTGGAATTCAATTTGTAACCCAGTCCTGTAGTCCCAGTTAAACCCAAGCCACTTACTTGCTCTGGTGCCACTGGTTGGCGTTGTAGCTTCTCCAGTTCATGTTGCTTCTGGCGCTCCTGCTCCTCACGATCTGTGTCTCAGCGTTATTGCTCCCTCTTCTCCTCTGCAGCTCGCTGGTGCTCACGCTCCGCATGCTCAGCATCTCTCTGTTCTCGCTCTCTCTTCTCCTGTGCAGCTCACTGGCGCTCACGCTCCTCACGGTCTGCCTCCCGCTGTTCCCACTCTGCCTCTCATCTCTCTCATTCTCTCTTGTCCTGGAACTCCAGCTCCATCCTGCGCAACTCAGTTTGCTGCCTGAGTACTTCTGGATCCAGAATACTGGTGATCTTCCCCTGCTGCTGTGGTCCTTCATTGACAGTGGCCCTGTTGCCCTCCTCATCGGATCTGGACACTGCACTGGCCACTAGACCTGCCACACTCGAGGTTTGGTCCTTTTCAGTCACAGTCTGCGACTCGCTGCTCTGGGTATCTGCTACCATCAGGGAATCTACGAGGTTCTGCTTGCTGGCCTTCACCTCGAACGGGACTCCTCTGTCCCCGCACAACTGCCTTAAGTAGTCTACAGTGTGCCTGCTGTAGTTGGAAGCCATCTTCCCTAACTATTGCTACTCTGACTTGCACTTTTGGAAAAAAAAAATAAAACAGTTAGGAACTTACTTGACTGTACGCCAAGTGATATAGTTCTGTCTCCTTTTAAAACAAAACTCTGCCTTTTTCTTTCTTTGCAAGTGAGCTGACGGTCTCAAGCTGACCCACTGAACAATAAAAGCTTGTAATACCAAAATTATCCACACCGCTGCCAACCAATCTGTCACAAACCCACTCAGCAGGTCAGGCCTTCTGCTCCCACAGTGCCAACCTCTGAGTGCAGTCTTGTGAACAGGAAACAGAAACAGGGTAACCCTCCTGTCTGTTTTTGTGGGTTCGAATCAACCTTTGGTCTCAAGTCTTCGAGAGATTCAAACTGTGAACCTCTTGTTAGCATACCCAATCCACAGGCTCAGATAATTCTGTCTTCGGGGGGCCAGATACCTTTGCTTATGGGCACCTAACCAGGTGTACAAAAATGAACCCTTAAAAACTCTACTAAAAGACCTCAGATTTAAACCCTTACCTTCTTCCATTTTGGTATCACCATTCAAGCTTATGCACAGTGTCTGCTTTAACCATATACACTTCACTTGATAAAGAAAGAAGTTCAAAGACAGACCAAGTAGGCTCTAAAAATAGAGTTTTACTAAAATAGATAAAAAAATATATAAAACATAAGATACAGAACTATATATCACAAAAACCATACAGTCTTTTAAAAGAACAAGGTTTTAACAGTGCAGTTCCTACTACAGTACTTAGATTTGTCTCTCTCTCTCTCTCTCTCTCTCTCTCTCTCTCTAAATACCTACTTAAAGTGCTCAAAGATGTTTCTTTGTCAGAGTGTGGATAAAAGTCTCTCTGAAGGGAAAAAAGAATACGCTTTAAAAAAAACTGTATTTGCCAACCCCTTTGTGTGAGGTCACCTGGATCCTCCTCTGTTTATTAAAAATCATACACCCAGGAAGTTTTATCATATTACAAGGTAAGAAAATTAAGGTTACATCAGCAGAAACTCCTTTCCCCATGTGACTTCCCCAATCAAGTCTGCAAATCTCCTTTCATCTATAAGCAGCAAGTGCTCCCTGAAAACAGCCCCCACCTGCTATACAGAATTGCAGTCCCAAAGAAGTCTTGAAATCTTGAATCTTGAAAATCTTGAGAGAAGATAAGAGCAGCTCTGTCCCCTTCAAATGGCACAGCTAAACTGGGGAGTTGCTGCTGCTTGGAATCCTCATGTGCCCAACATTCTAAAGCTTGGGTTTTGCCATTTCCCCTGCTGGTATGATTACCCATTGACAATGTGGAGCACTATAGAAACAATAACACACACCCTGTTATGCTTTATTGCTTAATTTACATATTCCTACATCCCTTATTAGTGCTATGTGGAAACGTCGCACTGTAAAACTCCGATGTTACAAATCCCAACGTAATTGTGCCTAATGCACATCTGTCACCGCACGTCAAAATCTTGAAAACCAAGTGAAAAAAAAAAAACATGGAGAAGCCCACACAGTTGTCAAAGTTCCCAGCACTACACCATTTATTACCAAAACAGAGAAATACAAATCAAACCAACTCCCAGCTCATTACACCAGCAGCAGTGTAGAACAGAAACTGGCAGGTTGACCACACAAAACTACACATACAGAAGATAGTTTGCAGCACAGAAATGTTGCTTCTCTAACTATCTCAAACAAAAAAAACACTGTATCAGACCTGCGCTGCCAAATTGTAAGTAATACCCCTCAAATAGTCATACAAATCGGGTACCATACTCCCTCACAATTGACATGATTTTCTGGTTCAGATCTCGCTACTTTCTCTTAGCAGGTGTAACTGGTTTACCTGCCACCACCTGCTCCAGATTCATCTCAGTAAACCGGTGTTCAGTCTGCAAGCAGTGGATAAGTGCCAGATATTAGGATGGCAAGATCCTATCCAGCTAGAGAAGCTTCGGTGCTAGGCCTCCACAGCATTTTTCATCCGGGGTATATCCTCCAGAGCTGAATCATAGCAGTTCCAGTAGTCCAACGGGAATAATGGATGCCTGCAACCACTCCTCCTCACCAGACGACACAGCCATATATCTTCAAAATAATCCAACAGAGACTGCAGTAATTCGTCATTGTCCCAAAAAATGTCCATTTTCTTAACTCTTCGAAGGCTACCACTACATCTGCCATGGGCACAAATGCCAAAGCTAACAGCAGGTGGATATGCAAAGAAAAGTCAGGGTCCGTGGCATAATGCTCAGCTACTCCAGCAACCTGCCGTACCCATCTCCAGACAGCCTGGCAGAAATGGAAAAAGCACCCTTTGAGACATGCGTCCGGGAACACAGAAGACAGAGCCTTCATGGCACCTAGCTCAAAGTCCAGCAGTATGGAACGGGGATGAAGCTCGGCACTGAGGCTCCTAATATGCGAAAACAAGTCCCATAAGCCACGGCAGATCGGTCTGTCATCAAAATGTAAAATGCTGGCAAGATGGCAAACATGTGGATGCAGTGCACAGTGTACAGCTGTGAAAACAGAGGAGGGGAACACTTGAAGGTGCCATCTACAAACCACTGCTGGCAGCCTTCCATAAAAGTGACATTTCTTCATGTGGCAAAAATCAGGTACCTCTCCTCACCACTCCCACTATCAAACATCAGGAAGTCTTCTCCTGCATCTGTAACTTTATACTCAGGAGGAATCACCAAATCTGCCACTGACCCAGGTATTGCGGGTGGACGACACCAAGACACATTGGCTCTACAAACAGTCCTTTTTTTTTTTTTTTTTAATGCTCCCCCGGGCCCCAGCCTAGCCACTCCTTCAGGCCTGCATAGCTCCCTGTGCCCGCAATCTCACCTCTGCTGCCTCCCCTCCACTGGTCACGGTCCCACATGCCTCACACCCTGAGAATTCTAGCTCTAACCCTACCAGGAGGGCCCCCCTGCAGGAGCAAGGGAGAAGAATTCGGGGGTACAGCGCCCTCGGGGCAGGGACATATACAGGAGGTGGAGGAGGATGAGGTGCGCTCCAGGTACTAGCGTGGTGGGAGGAGAAGTGGCCGTCATCCGGCCAGGCTGGGGCCATTTTTCCATTTTCTGTCTGGGGCGTGACGTGCCACACGACATCAAGGCCTAAGCCAACGTCCGTCACGCACCCTCCCTCAATGGAGCCCAGCGTGGTGCTGTACCTCCGGTCTCCAGCAGGGACCAGCAGAAGCCGAGGCTCTAACCTCCTTCTCTCCCTCCCTCCCAGGAGAAGGTGAGCAGCCATCAGACACTCAAGCCTTCTCCCCCTGGTCGGCCCTCCGACTCCCGGATACGTTCCTCAACCTGGGTCATCGGTGTTGCAAGTGGAAATCCAACCACTGCACCAGCGGGCTGGCCACAAACAGTCGATTGAAGACACTGAACAGGTGGTAACTGTCCACAGACAGCATCAGGCATCTCCCTCGTGCAATGGAGCACAACTTCAGAAGTGGACTCTACTGTACTTACAGCCCGCTCTTTACATAGCAGTCACAACAGAGCATACAGCAACATAAGAAGCATCTGGCACATGGTTGCACCAGTCTCTAGAAAACACCACCTTCTCTCCCGATGTATGAACTTTGGCCAGGCAGCCGTAATGAACGTACTCGACGCACTTCCAATACATTCTTTCACCCACTGACTTCTCTTTTTGGTACAGGAATCCATGACAATGAAGCAGAAAACCACCCTTCTGACTGGGAACTAGATCCAGAGGCGTGGTGCAAATCACTAACGACAAACCCCATTAGCACTGTGAGCAACAGCAACAGTAACATGATTGATACACAGCAACAGCACTACAAACTGACTGAAGCACAAAACAGTCATGTCCCACACCTTCTCACCAGAACCACCATGAGACAGACACACAGGTGAAAGTAGCTTCCAGGTAATAACCTACTGCAGCACACAAAAGACATGCACAGCACTAATGACACCTGCACACAAGACACACAACAGTAAACACTGGGGAAAAATCAAGCACACAAACCAACATCCACGGCTCGCCAGAAGACCCCCTGCACCCCCCAAAACTATATATAACAAACTCCAGTCCACTCACCAGTGGAGGAATGGGAATATCGCAAGACAGCCATATTTTGCATGCGATGTTCAAGCATTCAGCATTTCAGCATCGGTATTTGCCAGCTGAAACACCAGGTAGCGTCCTTAAGATGTACTTGCTAGAAACCAGGAGAGGGGAATGTAATACAAACATTAAAGTCTCTACAAGGCATAACTAAAGTGGATAGCACTGAAAACACAAACGCTGGAGGCAACGTGAAGAAGCTGGTATGCGGCACATTTAAGAGGGAAGTCAGAAAGTAAGTTTTTACGGAGAGGGTGGAAAACAGGTGGAATGGCTTGCCCCTTGAGGTGATCTGTTGAAAATCAGTCATAGGTTTCAAGCATAGGTGGGACAGACACATGGGTTTAGTTGAGGCAACAAGGGAAGGGGAGAAAAGAGGGGGGAGAAAAAAATGTGACCCCAAGGGACTCAGTCTCATAGGCTGAGCAGGGATAAAGGAAGACTGGATAGACCAATTGGCCTTCTGCTCTCAGTTATGATGTTTCTATGTTACTATCTCATGTGAAGTTCTTCCCTTCTCTGACAACACAGGGTGTCATAAAATGGAGGTGATGTGGTAAGCTGAATGAACTATACATACTACTTCAGTTTTCAAAAAGTTGCAAGAATGTTATAGCGGAGCCCCCAAGCCAGTCCATTCATCCCATCCCTCACAACTGATGTGCTATAAGACTTGAAGTAGTTATAAGTCAGATCATCCCCATCTTATAAAGATCCCACCTCAGAGCTTGTGTCTGCTCTTACCTACTGAAACCATGTTTTCAAAATTCTGCACCATCACTTCCCTGTGAAGCTCCTTCTCCTGTTTGCTTAATACCTTCCACTCCTCTTCAGAAAAAGCAACAGCAACATCATCAAAGGTTTCTGGAACCTGAAAGCATATGAAATATGATTAATTGTTCTTAATTTTACAGCATACATTGAGAAATCTGCAAATTTCCAAAAGGAGGGGATGGCCAAGGTTACGATTTGTAAACTAAACGACTAAGAGGTCTTGCTGGCACGCCCTCAACAAGTGAAGATGGAAAGTAATGTAGGGCAGACAAGGGGGGAGCACATCTGGATAAGGATAAGAGGAAGGGGGTAAGTGTCAAGTCAGAGGTGGTAGACCCAGCCAGTGAATGGCTATTTGTATAAAGGCTAGGATTTTCAGAAATAAAATGGGGAACATCCAGGCAATGGTGACAGAAGCCCAGGTCAGCATAGTTATCTGCATGGAAACATGGGTGACTCAAAATCCATGACTGGGACCTCACTATCCTGAGATACATATGCCTCTTTAATATGGACATTTATAAACTGGGCATCAAGAATAAAGAAGTTTAATTGGTCAAAATATATCATGTGACTGTGTATAAAATCGTTTCATGCACAGTCATCCCGGTCCTAAGCCACATCACACAATGAGCAAATCAGTCCTCCCACAACCAGAACTATCTTCCATCAATCCCCCCTACAACCAGAATTGATCTTCCACCACAAACATGGCTGCTACCTTTACATTACAGAAAACCTTCAACTGGGCCCTAAAAATAAAACTACCTTAAATAAAAAATAAAACAAATTAATTAAATGGTGTTTCCATGATCATCACACTTTCTTTACACACATAAACAAATCAGAAACATTAAGTATTGTTTATAATTTTCTCTACAACTGTTCCTTTGCTGACAATGAAAAATCCCCCTTCTGTCTTTACCTGCTCATCAGGGAAATCTCTTCTGCTTGCCCTGACAATGAGATAACTGAGTCTCTGACTGTAACAGAGACCTTCGTTGTGTGTGTACAGTATGTTAGGGAGAGGAACATTCTGCCAGTGGAACTGAGCAGAATTTTGAATCTATGTATTCCATGGGAAACATTCCATATCTTGAATGTTGATGCCAGCAAAAGACAAACTTTGTCCAACAGTAATACAATGACATCATCTATGACATCATTTGCAGTGGGCAGAAGGACTATTTCATCATAAATGCATACTCGTAAATCAATTGTTTCTACATTTAAACATGCTTTTCCCAACCGTAAAAAGTTAAAAAAAGGAGCCCATTTTATGAGTGCAATAAGCCACTCCAGGGTGTGTATGAAACATATTTTACCGCACTTCCAGGGGCTAAAAGGCACAAGGCTGTGCCCCTGGGTGTGTGGTAAAATATGTTTCATACACACCCCATCGTATCTCATTGCTTACAGAAAAGAACATAGGAGAAGAGGTTGTACTACAGATTCAATTCACATAAAAGCAATAGGAAATAAGAATCTGGAGATAGAAAAAAACATGTTTCAGGTGATAGTTAAAGAAGGGAAGAATCTCAGAGTGGTGGTTGCTTACAGACTACTGAACCAGTCTGAGGAGGGGAAGGGTGCACTAGATGTCTAAATCAGAAGGGCAACAACTATGAGTAGTGTGATCATGATGTGAATGTCCTAAACCTGCCAGATGCAGGTTGGAGAACACTGGGGGTCAGGAGGGCCAGGAGTTAAGCTCTTGTAGATTCAATGCAGGATTGCTTCCTTGTCAATTGGGTGAAGGAACCAACCAGAGATGGAGCCATCCTCGACTTGGTGCTGCCAAATCAGAACACAGTAGGAGAGGCCAGAGTAACAGAGCCCCTGGGGATGAGTGATCACAACTCGGAGTGCTTCAGTACTGCCATAGAAGCCATCACCCCATGTCAAACTCCATGTTTTGGATTTTAGGAGAGCGGATCATGTAAAAATGGGAGAAATCTTCTACAAAAAATTGAGGGGGTTGAAGGGATAGAGGGAGAACAAAAGTAGGAAATCATCAAACTCAGTCTGTAAAAGGTCACCAAAAATTGTGTGAAGCAGGTAGGGAAAAACAAACAAAAACGATATAAAAAAAACAGTCTAGTATACCAGGAAAGTAAGAGAAACAGCAAGAGGAAAGAACGTAGGATTCACAGTGTACAGTTGGGATCAGTATATGGGCAATAGAGAAGCATACCTAGGCCAGCCAAAGGAGGACAACAAAGCCCTCAGGAAGGTAAAGGCAGAGACAGAGTTGAGGATAGTTGATGGCATTAAAGGAGTGCTCCAGTCAGAATTTATAAAAAACATATGTTGCGAAGAGTGCTTTAATTTCTTTTTTTTAATTTAGCATACTTTATTAAATTTATAACCACACACGAAAATATATAAAGAAGGAATAAAAAAAATCAGCAAACAGCAACACAGAAATATGACCTTTTAACTACTGATAGGACTAGAACAAATAACCTAGAAAATCATCAACAAAACTACCCTACACCAAATACCCCTCCTACCCCCCACCCCATCCCATGCAGGCAATTTAACCTCAGATATAGCGGGGATAAATCACCATTAAAATCCAGGTCCATACACAAAGAAATATAGCTACTCTCTTCACCGGTACATCTGTCTATCGGGGGCAAAGAAAGGAAAATCATCTCCAAGACAGAAATATTAACAATGGGCTCCTAAAGGCTTGGAATTTATGTAAGACATGGTTTGCAAAGGCAATTGCTCTTCCCACATAGAGATCAACCTTCCAGTGTCTTAACAGAAGTGTCAGTGTCAGTGGCTCAGCAGGTAGCATGCTCGCCTCTGAGGCCAGGAAATCAGAAGGCTGTGGGTTCTATCCCCACATCAGGCACTTGGGTTAAATCCCAATACTGACACTGTAGTGCAGCATGAGGTGCCATCTTTCGGATGAGATGTTAAACCGAGGTCCCATCTGCCTGTTCTGATGGTAGTTCAGGTGGATGTTAAAAATCCCATGGCACTTCTCGAAAAAAGAGAAGGGGAAGTTTCCCTGGTGTCCTGGCTAAATTTCTGCCCATTCACTAAAATACCACCAACAGCTTAATCTGATTCAAGGTCAGTTCGCATTCATCTGTATCCCCTTCCCCAGGTCATGCCTGAAAATAGGCAGAATTTGTCTAGTGCACTTACCCGGTCAACAAAAACGAAATAAATAAATTTAGCCACACCTGATATCAAGGCCATATATGATTTCTCTTGCTTCAGAGGAATTAATTCAAAGTTTCCAGGATACATATCTGAGCACATATCTGAGCAGTAAAGTAGTGGGTGTGGCCAAAATCAGGGGCAACTAAATCCTGAACAGAAAACCAAAAGGCTACAATTTTAGGACATGAACAAATCATATGTAGTAAAGTGCCTTCTTCTTTAAAATACCTAAATCACGTGGGGTTAGGAAGCCTACCCATTCTAAGTAACCTATATTGTGTAAAATATTAAATTGTATCAGGCGTAGCCTATCCTGCTTCACATATAGATACAAATTCTTCCAAATACCAAGCCAAGTAGAGATGGAATAGTGTAAGTCTAAGGCCTGTTCCCAGTAATAAGCCGTAAGTGTGCATCTACTCCAAGCCTGTGTGCCCAGTTCTTGATAACTATGTGAAACTGCCTCCACTGAACTGCCAAAGAAGACAGCTTAATAAACAAGGTTCCTGCTTCCTGATACCAAAGTGGATTCCCCAAAAAATTTGGTAAGCAATGCTTAAGTTGCACGAACTGTAGAAATTTATGCACTAGGAGATCAAACTTAGACTTAAAATCTTTGAAATATAACACACTTAGCATTTTTGATTAATTCTTGTAAAGAGTTTACCACAGCACTCTTCCAGCTACCAGGCATGATGGTTTTCTTGTCAATTAATAAATTCTGATTTTTAAATAGCGGTTGATTAACATCTTTCTGGTAAGATAAACCCAGATAATGGCATAATTGTGAATGGGCTCTTACTGACCATCCAATAGGGGTGGATCTCAAAGCTACAGATAGCTTAGATAAGGGGGTATACAGTATAGCAAAGAATTTAGGGAAAGGTGGTGTTTCTCCACTGGAGTATTTTCCATATGCAACCAGTCTGGGATATATGAATATTCTATCGAAGGCTGGCCCATCTGAAAATATTTAGAGCCATGCATAGATAAATAATAATGCAGTAGACTGGGAAGCTGAAGCCCTCCTAATTCCCATGGGCTACACAGTTTACTTATTGCCCTGCAGGGTGTTTTACCCAGCCAGAGGAATTTGGACCAAACAGACTGAATTTTGCTAAACCAGCTTCTAGGGAGTACCAAATTTAACATACTGAAGGGTACATTAGCCAAGGTAGTACCGTCATTTTGATAATATTAACCCATCCCCACAAAGATAATGGTAAATGTTACCAGCGATGCAGGTCATGCAATACTTGAAGTAACATCCCATTGTGTTAGGGAGAAAAGCAAGAGCAAAAGAAGGAGGAAATCACTTTGGTTCTCAAAAACAGTAGCAGAAAAGATCACAGCCAAAAGGTTGACCTTCAGAAAATATAAGGGAATGCAGCGGGGTGAAGATAGGGAGGCATACCAAACTTCCCTAAGGGAAGCAGGGAAGGCAGTAAGGCAGGCAAAGGCCCAAACCGAGGAAACACTAGCATGGACAGTAAAAGAAGGGGACAAGACTTTCTATAGATACATTAGTGAAAGGAGAAAGTCCAGAGGGGGTATTGCTAAGATCAAAGGGGATAAGGGGAAGTGTGTGGAGGAGGACCAAGGAAAAGCATCTATCCTAAGTGGATACATCTGCTCAGTATTTACTGAGGAGACGGTAGGGCAGGGCCCACAGCTCAGCACCATGGACACAGGGAGGAGGGAGGTGTTCACAAGTCCCTTTACAAAAGAAAAGGTCCTACAAGAGCTTGCCAAGCTCAGGGTGGACAAGGCAATAGGACCCGATGGCATACATCCCAGGGCACTAAAGGAGGTAAGGGTGGAACTAGCAGAGCCATTAGCAGAACTGTTTAGTGAGTCTCTGAGCACAGGAGAGGTCCCAGAAGACTGGAGATGGGCTCATGTGATCCCACTCCACAAGAGTGGTAGCAGGGAGGAGATAAGGAACTACAGACCAGTCAGTCTTACCTCAGTAGTGGGCAAGATTATGGAGGCACTCCTTAAGGAAAGGACAGTGCAACACCTGAAATCCATAGGAGCACAGGATCCAAGACAGCATGGATTTACAACAGGAAGGTCCTGTCAAGCTAATTTCATAGATTTCTTTGACTGGGTAATCAGAGTGGTGGACCAATGGGGTGCAGTTGATATCACCTACCTTGACTTCAGCAAAGCTTTCGATACTGTTCCACATAGAAGATTAATATGCTGGGTAGGCTCGGGGTGGGTCAGAAGTTGGTCAATTGGGTGTCAAACTGGTTGGCGGGCAGAAAACAGAGAGTGGTGGTAAACGGTATACAGTCAGAAGAGATGTAAGTCACAAGTGGGGTACTTCAGGGATCAGTCCTGGGGCCAATCCTCTTCAATATCTTCATCAGTGACATTGCAGATGGACTGGAGGGTAAAGTTTATCTGTTTGCAGATGACACCAAGACCTGCAACAGAGTAGATGATGCAGATGGGATGGGCAGAATGAGAAGAGATCTGGATAAACTGGCAAAATGGTCAGAAGAGTGGCAACTGGGGTTTAATGCAAAGAAGTGCAATATCATGCACATAGGAAAGAGAAACCCTGAAGCTACCTATAGGTTGGGAGGGGAGTTGCTGGCAATCACAAGGGAAGAAACAGACTTGGGCATCATCATCACAGATGACCTAAAATCATCCAAGCAGACCACTAAAGCAGTAGGTAAGGCTAGAGGGATGTCGGGTGTATTAGTAGGGGTATCACAAGTCAGAAGAGGGAGGTAATAATCCCTCGTTACAAGACACTGGTTAAGCCTCATCTGGAGTACCGCGTGCAGTACTGGAGGCTGCACCTGCACAAGGACATTAACAAAACGGAGGAAGTCCAGAGAAGGGCAACCAAAACAGGGACTGCATCAGAAAACATATGAGGACAGATTAACGGAGCTCAATATATATACTCTAGAGCAAAGGAGGGAGAGAGGTGATATGATCGAAACAGTCAAACATCTTAAGGGCATTAACAAGGTGAAAGAGTCTAACATGTTTCAATATAAGAAAAACAGCAGGCCAAGAAGACACAGAATGAGATTAGAGGGAGGCCGATTAAGGGGTAATGTGAGGAAGTTATTTTTCACAGAAAGGGTGGTGGATGCATGGAACGGCCTACCTCAGGAAGGGGTGGATATGAATATAGTGCAGGGCTTCAAACAGGCATGGCATAGGCATAAAGGAGCAATACAGATGAGTATGAATAGATAGGCCATTGACACAGTAAAGGCCTAAGGCACATTCATAAGATAGAAAAAATGGGTAGACTGGATGGGCCTTGCGGTCCTTATCTGCCATCAACTTCTATGTTTCTGTGTTTCTATGTCCTGATCCATATGCCTAAGCAAATGGTCTAAATTTAACTCTTTTAAAATGTGGGTATCCCGGGCCAACTTAATACCAAGATAAAAGAGTGCGTGAGACTCCCATTTAAGGCCCAATGCTGAAATGTCAGCTTTATTACAATCTGTAGATAGTGGAAACACTACAGTCTTATGCCGGTTAAGTTTGTAGCCGGACAACTGCCTGAACTGAGATAATAACTGTAATGCGGCAGAGAAAGATGTGCGCCAATTTGAAATATGTAAAAGTACATGATCAGCAAAGGCAGAAAGCTTATATTCCTTTGTGCCCACCCTTTTATCTTTGATCTCTGAAGATCTGATAATTTTATGGGAAAGGGGTTCAATATATAAATTGAACAGCATCGGGAAGGGGGGCATCCCTGTTAGGTACACCGCGCTAATATGAAGGGGTCTGAGAGCTCACTACTACACAAGGTTCTAGTGGACGGAACAGTATAGGGAATATGTAACCACCGCACAAAGTCCAAAGGGATAGTATATTTAGGAAGAAATGTAAATAAGTAAGGCCAGGCCATGCAATCAAACGCTTTCACTGCGTCCAGGGAGACCAACACCGCATCACTATCTGTCTGCCCGGACACAGAGAAAAGATGGGAGATCTTTCTGAAGTGGTCACTGGAATGATGGGCAGAAAAAAAAACAGCCTGCTCTGAACCTATAAGGTAGACCAAACCTTTTTCAGCTTGGAGGCCAGGACAGTGCTTTAATTTCTGTGTGTGGTCCTACTGTGTCTTTCCCTTTGTTTGCTATTAGGAATTTTTTCCAAAATTTGCCTCCTAGTTTTATGGCCCCAGGGAGACTCCATACTTGTATTTTGTATTGCTCTTCTTTCCTACAATGCCTCCTGTCACACGTGACAGTGATGCATCTGGTACCATAGATTCGGCAAGTACTGGTTTGAGTCAGTTTTACAGCAGCAGAGCTGTGAGTTTATGCAACTTTTCTTATCCAGTAAGCACTAATAAAGGTTACATTTACAGTTTTGCAAACATCTGAGGGATAATTTAGAGTAGTTATAATGCATGAAAACAGCTAGAGTCTTCAGTAATTATAGCACTGATGACCTGGGATGATTTGTGTGCTTTATATGTCTGTGTATAGTTTGATTAAATGTGTGTAGTTTGATGAAATAAAAAGTTTTAAAGATAAATTACAGTGCTTTTAAAATGCTTTTAACATTTTGTATTTGCTCACTATGAGCGCAACCAGTCGCTAGTTATTGCAATTAATGCGCAGGAAATGTCATTTCTCATGTATAAATGCTATTTTAATGCCTGTCTTATTTGATGGTTTCACAGAAATTTCCTCAGACATTTTTAGACCAGCTGGAGGAATCCTGGGCGAGTGCTGATGTCATTCAAGCAAAAATGACATAATTTTCCTAAAGGGCCTGGCAGCTGAGTACATTTTTGTCCCGCGGAGCAGGAGCAGCACCGGTGAAGCAGCTCAATTAAGGCTCACTCCCTCCAGCCACAAGCAACTCGTCCTCCCCGCAGTGCAGGAGCAGCGCCGCTGGAGCCGTTGAATTAAGGCTCACTACCTCCAGCCACAAGCAACTCGCCCTCCCTGTGGAGCAGGAGCAGCGCTGGTGGAGCCACTGAACTAAGGCTCACCCTCTCCAGCCACAAGCAACTCGCCCTCCCCACAGAGCAGGAGCAGCGCCTGTGGAGCTGCTGAATTAAGGCTCACTCCCTCCAGCCACAAACAACTCGCCCTCCCTGCTGGAGCAGAAGCAGTGCCAGTGGAGCCGCTGAATTAAGGCCCACTCCCTCCAGCCACAAGCAACTCGCCCTCCCAGCGGAGCAGGAGCAGCGCTGGTGGAGCAGCTGAATTAGGGCTTACTCCTTCTAACCATAAGCAACTCGCCTTCCCCGCAGAGCAGGAGCAGCCCCGGTGGAGCCACTGAATTAAGGTGAAGTGAAAACAACAGCAGCCATTCCTCAGCCCGCTGTGGTGCTAGGCACCTGTGTTACATTTAAAACTTTGATCAGGGTTCTTTAAAAATGGTTTCCTGTTGGCATAGCTCTTCTGACTGTTTCAACTGCAAGTGATTTGTGTTTGGAGTTTGATGCCAATTGCTGCATTTCTACTCTGTTACTTGAACTGCCTACCTTAATGTTATGCTAGTCTGCTTGGAGCTCCTCAGGTCAGAGTACTGTGTTTATTTCAAGCTATCTGCAGTGTGCTGATCTGGGGCCCATTGTTATATTTTAGTTTGTTTGTGCCCAATTCAGATTAACTTGCCCACACTCGACTCCCATGCATACGCAGTATCCCTTCCCCCCAGCCGTCCCACGCTACTCAATCTTTCATTGTTTCAACTCAGCTTAATAACCTGCCTCTTTGTCCCCACAGGCTCACTCCCTCCAGCCACAAGCAACTCACCCTCCCCACAGAGCAGAAGCAGCACCAGTGGAGCCGCTGAATTAAAGTGAAGTGAAAATAACGGCAGCCATTCCTCAGCTGACTGTGGTGCTAGGTACCTGTGTTAGCCTGTCGCTGTTTTCATGGCCAACGGCTTCCATCCTGGTCCGCCTCTTCCTTTATAGCTGCTGGTAGATTCACGGACCTGTCATGTGACACAAACCTATCAGACTCCATCAGCCCAGATCCCCATTGGCACCTTATACTAATCCCCCACTAGGGGTCACTGTAGTGAACACTCTATCTCTCTATCTTACTGCACACAGTAGCTACTTCTCTCTCCTAATCACCCCACATTTTCCTTCAGCCTTAGTCTCCCACCTTATCCCCCCTCTCAATGCCACACTGTCCATCTCTTGCCCATTCAGGGATTTAAATCTCTGACCCTCAGCACCAAAGGCAGCACCCCTAACCACTACACCACAGAGGTTGCCTTCTATCACTTATCTGTCAGCTAACCTTATTCTGTGCTCTACCCTTCCCTGCCGTGGCTGCAACTGCCTCTACAAATCACACTCCCTCCTCCGGCCACAGACATCAGCCACAATGCTACCCCCTGATAGGCTACTCCTCCTAGCTTTCTCCACCTCTCCTTGTACTGCCTCTCTCTCTCTCCACATCCCTCCCCCACTCTGGTCCCTCCTCCACCTCCCCAGCATCTCCCACACCCCTCACTGGCTGCCCAGCCCCCACTGCATCCTCAACCCTCTCCTCCCTCTGCTGTACCCAATTCCTCCACCCTCCCAGCCCCTCTCCTCTCACCCCCCGGCCCTCCATCCAAGATCACACACCCCAGCCCACTAAGAAAAAACCTCTCCCAAAATTCTTAATCCCCTGCCTCTTGCTTCTCCTATTCACCAGTGATGTGGAACAAAATCCTGGGTCCTCCACCCATGCCCCATATCCCTCCCCATCAAATGGGATGGGCATCTATCACATAAACACAAGCAGCCTCCTGCCTAAATTAGACCACATCAAGGCCTGGACTACGCAGTTCTCTCCAGATATCATCTGTATCACCACGACTTGGCTATCTGCCAAAGTGCCAGACTCCACAGTCGCCATCCCCAGGTATGCCATTTTCCACCAAGATTGGGGCAAACATGGTGGCGGCATCGCCGTCTATGTCTATGAGTCCCTCCATGCCTCCACTAACCTTCAGGAGGTTATCCCAAAATCACATGAACTGCTCCTCTTAAAGATGACATTTCCCTCCTTCTCCCTCTCTTTATCACTAACTGTTATTTCTCACCCAACCCATCACCTGCAGAAATAATCTCTTCTCCCTTGCCTCAGCTGGTGAGCTCCTTGTCCTGGGCGACTTCAATCTAAATTGGTCTGCCCCTCTATCTCATCCAACCATACTAGAAACTGAGGTCCTCAGCCTCACACAACTGATATCTGACCCCACGATACTCAACCTCCGCTCCCACAATCACTCGCTCATCGACTGGATTCTAACAATGCACCCGCACAAATACTCCTCAGTTGGCAATCTCCCTGATGTCTATAGTGATCACTGCATCACTCACTGCCGCAGAAACTCCTGACCCTGCTCCTGCGCCCCCCCCCCCAAGTACATGTGGTTCAGGCCCTTAAAGTCCTTGAAACATCAGTCACTGATGGCCGACCTATACCTCATTGACTGGTCCGGTGTCTTCGCCACTCCCAATATAGACTCCGCTCTGGCTGCCATCAGTTCTTCCTTCCTGAACATATGGAACCATCATGCCCCCTCAAGAGGCTAAGGCTGTGGTGCAGGCAGCATCCCTGGATCTCTCCTCAGCTGGTAAAACTCAAAGGAATGAGACTGGGCCTGGAAAACTTACAAGGCCTCCTCCACTTTGTCTGACCTCCAAAAGTACAGAACTTTAAGGAACGCCTGTACTAAGGCAGTGAGTACTGCCAAAGATGACTTTTTCAAAACCTGGCTGCTTTCTGGAAGACCCTTCACTCCCTCCTAGGCTCTCCCCCTTACTCCACTGCCCCTGGCTCTCAGTCCCCAGACAGGGCTGGTGATGCCGCATCCTCTATAAACTATTACTTCACCACCTGTGCCTTACCCTAGGGGCCTCCCCCCTTCTCCCCGTACTCAGCCCTTCATACCACCCTCCCAAGTTCCCCGCCATACTCCCGGGCAGTCTCTCCCCTGCTGCACACACTCCCCCTCCTCCTCCTCAACCCCACCCTACCATAACTTCCCCCCTTTACCCCAACAGAGGTAATCCACACCCTCAAATCCCTAAACACTTCTAAACAAAGCCCAGATGGTATTAACCTCAAACTATTGAAAATCTTGGCTCCTGCCATCATCCAGGCCATCACCCATCTTTTTAATCTCTCTCTCTCACATCAGGCACACTTCCCAAAGCCTGGAAGCTGGCCAATGTCATTTCCCTCCATAAAGGGGGTGATCCCGCAAACCCCAGCAACGACAGGCCCATTTTGCTTCTTCCCTGTCTCTCCAAGATCCAAGAATCCCTCATACCTAAAAGACTAAATTCCTTCCTGTCCTCTAACGATATCCTCACCCTCTAGCAATCCAGCTTTCAATGACACCACTCCACCTCCTCTTCCCTTCTTCGTCTCACAAATCATATTCACACAGCAATGGACAAAGGTCACCTGACCTTAGCCATATTTGTAGACCTAGCCAAAGCATTTGACTCTGTCACCTACAAACTCCTGATAGACGCCTTGCTTCAATATGCCTCCCCACTGTGGCAATCGACTGGTTCAAGGCCTACCTATCAAGAGAGGTATCAGTTTGTTCAACTGGTTACCACCAAATCCACCCCCCTTCCTATCCTAGCTGGAGTCCCACAGGGTTCAATCCTAGGACCCACCCTATTCTCCATCTTCTTAAATAGTCTGCCGTCTGTCTTCCCCTCCTCCCAAGTCCAAATGTATGCAGACGACTCCGTGATCTTCGCTTCCGACTCTTCCCTTGCCCAGACGGAATCCACCCTCCAATCCGACTTTGAGAGCATGCTGCGTTGGCTTGATACAAAATCTCTCAGATACAACACCAAAAAACAGTTGCGATGGTTTTCAGATCTGCCCAAAAGTTGGCTAAACTGCCCCCACTTCCTTCCATGCCTTGGATGGGTCCAACATCTCTGTAGTGGATAGCTACAAGTACCTGGGAGTCTGGCTTGACCCGAACCTAGATTTCTCCCTGCACCTCGACTCAATCCATGACAAGCTCCGACCCAAACATGGCACGTTATACAGGCATAAACAATGTCTCTCCCTTCCTGTCAGGAAAGACATTTTAACCAGGCTTATCCGCCCTTCCTTCGACTATGCTGATGTGGTTTACAGTTCAGCCCCCCAATCCTCCCTAGCCAAGCTTGACCCCGTTTACCATGCCTTCTGCCACTTCACCACCAATCTCCCGTACCGCATGCATCACTGCCACCTATACTACACGGCCTCCTTCCCCTCCTTAGCAAATTGTCGGCTCGCTCACTGTACATCCTTTATCACCAAATTCTGGTTTAATACTCACCCCTCCTACCTCTCCTCCCTACTGGTCCCTGCCCCCTACTCTGGCTATGCCTTACACTCCCGGGACTCATGCTCCTTCACCTTAGCTATCCCTTACTCGCTCGCAGGGAAGCAAGCCTTTGCCTACAGGCTTCCCGCCTTGTGGAATTCACTCCCCCTCACTGTGCGTGGTCTGCCAACCATGGCCTCTATCAAAAACCACTTCAGACACTTCCCCCCACCTGTCACTCCCCCCCTTGACCACCGGGGGCTCCTTTCCCCTCCCCTCTTCCTCACCCCATCCCCATCCCCTGGTCTTCACGCCAACATCAGCTCTTACCTCTGTGTGGAAACTTCCCTTACCAAAGCACTACCCTCATCTAGCCTGCTTCACACAATTTGCTTATACAGCCAATGAACTGCTGTACCATCTGTCCTGTTCCATTGCATGTAAATTCTATTTACTGCTCGTTCAACAGCATCAATGCTCAATGCAGTGTAACTCTGTTTTGCTGTGTAAATCTGTAACTGTGTACTTCTATGTAACTCTGCAATTTGTGTAAGACAGTATTCTGCGAAACACTGCATCTTGTTTCCTTACCCTTCCTCGGGTCAAACCTGGAAACGAGCCCCGGCTCAGTATGCCTTTCCTGGTTATCAACTTTTAAATAAATAAATAAAGAAAAAAATATACAGAGTACGTCAGATTATGGCATTCAAAAATCAGTCTTTTCTTTGCTGCCAGTATTCTGAAGGGGGTTTTATTAATTAAAGTGTTCCCGTAAAACACCACGGGTGTGTGACAGAAAAGGGGACAAAACCGGGTATTTCTTTGATTCATTTATTCTTTTCTAAATATGCATCTGCTTCAGGTACAAGAAGGTTACCAGATCACATGATCAAGTAGTATATGACAGCTTATGCCATCCAGGGTGGATTGTCTGATGTTCTTATGGGAAAGTGAACAGGAAAGCATGGGAGGAGGCAATAAAGCAACAAACCCAGTGAAGAGTCCTTCCTGGAGATATTCCCTTGTTGGACAAAGGACCCAGGTGGATGTCATAATGTAGCACGGAGGTGCTGAAGGGTGGCTGTGTACACACACACTCTCACACTCTCAAAGAGGGCTGGGACAACATGGAACTGTCACTCAAAGTGAGTGAGACCCCTCCTCACGGGAGTAAAAAATATATTGAGGGTCAGTAAGCAGGCTCTCACTCTTAGGCTGGAACATCGGACAACACTAGAGCCCTGCCACTAGAAGTCTGGTAAGAAAAGCGAGCTTAGGGAACAGTGTTTTCTTCAGACGGCAGCAGGTAAAGACATAGGTTAAAGTGAGAACAGCTCAGATTTTTTCTGTTTGCAACTGGTCTTGTATAACTTCCATTTATTTTAATTTCTAGAAAATGTGCAACCCTTCTATTTCCTGTAAATGCTTGCAGTATTTTTTTTTTAAAGTTCTGTTTCTCCTCCTCCTCCCTGCCTGCCATCCCCAACCCATCGGGAGATCCTAGCAGACATCCATCTGCCTCTCGCCCTACCTGTACGACCTCCAGATCCCCATGGAGCTTTGGCTTACCCCCCCGAGCGGGGACGACATGGGGCCCAGAGCACCTCGATATTTATCTTTCATCGGTCTGGGGCCATCAGGCAAGCGAGGGCACGTCTGCGGAACTCCGTCTCCCGGCGATGGCAGGCTAGTTTTGCGATTTTCTTTGTGGGCGTTGCTCTAGCCCTGATGTCAAGGTGTGGCCGCCGACATCTGTGACGTCCTTCCCCAGCTGCCTAATAGTGCCAGTGAACCCTAGACCTCCGACCGATGACCAATCTGGCACTGAGGCGCTCAGCAAGTTTCTGAACCCCCAACTTCTGCCAGAGGTCAGTAAACACCGAGCTACTTCCCAACCTTCCCCCCAGAGCAGGCGAGTTGTGAAATGATGCTGCAACCTGCTCCCCCTAGCCGGTCCTCCGGCGACTCGAGCTCGCTCCCGAACCTGGCTCGCCAGCGTCGCAGACAGAAATCTAACCGCTGTACCGACGGGCCAGCTTACTTGTAGTATTTTAGTAAAGCTTCTATTTTTATAGAATCAGTGACTGCTTGTTTTATTTAAAATGATAATTTTACTATTTCTGCTGGACTCTGTTGGCAGTCCGTCTCCGAAGAGGCACCTTCCTGATCTTGAGCAAGGAGGAGGTAAAAAACAGGTTTCTTGGTTCCTGTTGGTAAAAACCTCATGGTGGCACTGAACTTGAAGTCCCTGGTGAGAGGGATTCTCGTCACAAGGTGAATATCTGGCATTTTCCTAAGTCGATCACCAATACTTTGTGCTTAGTATCACTCCCCACACACCCCCAAAAAAACCTGACAGGCTCTAAACATGTATATTTTGTTCCCTTTGTTTTCTTCCATCCCTGAATGCAGCTACTACAGCTCCCTCCTTATTTCAAACTCATCCTTATTGCAGAGGTTCCACAACACTAACAACATATTTAGCACTACTCCTTCCCAAATGTATAATCCCACAAGAATAAACATCAATATGCCACTTCCTTTCAACTATCCCACATGTCCACACACCTCCCAAGTTTCTAACTGTACATTGTACCACTCCTCTAAGTTCCTTTTTTCTGATATACCTCCTCAGAGTATATGTGGCATTATACCCTTTGTATAAATGTGTGTGTGTGTTTCTGTAAATATCAGTGTTCATTCCAGAAATGAAATTACATGGGTCAACTGGCCCACTGAGGTTCAGAAAGGTGGGTCATTTTAAGAAACGTGGGGGCCATTTGTATAAGTTTGAGAAACAACTAATGTATTGGTATTTCAGATGCAAGTTCCTTCTCATCTGAAAGGAAGGGCATCTAATGAGAAATTAGTGAAATAAACACTTCATTCAGCATGCAGTCTGTATTTTGTTAAACTAAAAAAATCTGATCAGGTCTTGTCTCTGTCTCTTTTCTTTATACTAGTTTGCAACATCCATACTGCCATTTAGACTTTTTTTTCATGTTTTAATTCTGCCTGTTATATTATTATTTTTTTTTAAGTGCAGACATAAATATGATGGCCTGCCTGTTCCCACTACTGATTCTATGTGAAGCTGGGGAAAATATTGGTGAGAACCCCAAATCCCTTTTTAGCTTCCGACATCTGCATTCCTTTTTTTGTTTTGCTTTTAATCCACCAGTAAATTTTAAGCACAAATCTCAGGCAGAGCCAATCAGTGTACCATCGTGACTCAAGTTGCTTCTTTGACTCAGTTCTCTTCCTGCAAGTATATTTTTAAGCTTCAGTTAGTTTTTAATCCCTCCCCCCCACACACACACACACACATAGCCCGTAGCGCAGACAATATTTGGCCCCTTTTGATGCTGCTTAGTCCCTACCAGACGCTTACTTTCTGTTATGTACTGGATCCAACAGGACTGCACATTTTACTTTCCCCCTTACAACTTGTACACAGATACTTCTGTTTGGCCCCTCTCAATGTTGCTTACTCCCTACCTGGCATGATGTTTTTAAATATTTCTTTAATGTACTGGATCAGTGGCATCAGCGATCGTCGACAGACTCTCCAGGGCCATCGCTACCCGTCTCCCCTCTCTGAAGTAGTAATTTGGAGCACGTAGTCTCAGAGAGCCAAATATAGTGCTTGGTCTCTCTCGTTATTCACCATGTGGTACAGTCAATCCTCCCTGTGGCATCCAATGTCAGCCTGTTCTAACAGGTTTGTAAGTGCTTCAGGCAGACTCATAATGCCCCTGAGGGCATTCTTTAAATGATGCTGCAGTTCCCGTAGCTGGAATGCTTCTGAACGTTCATGCTGCGGTGGCAGTAGCGTGCTCCAGCCACTCCTGTTAGCTGGATGAAGATGCGGCTTTTTGACACACTAGGAAGCCAACAGTGGGGACAGACTGCTCATGCATTGGGCCACTGGCACAATCCTGCGGCCTGGAATGAACACTATATATATATATATATATATATATATATATTTATTTATTTATTATAGGAGCGCAGTCATGCTCTTATAGTAAAGGTTGAGTAGGCACGTCAATGTTAAGCTCAAAATGTTGTACTTTAATAACTTTGCAACCATTCAAAGGATTTGCACAAAATGTGGTATGCGCTGTTCTGTGGGGTAGATTTCTTTTTTTTTTTTTTACCTTCTGTTTATCCTGGCTCCCCTGGTCTGCTCCCGTTATCTGGCATCCCAATTGGGACTCCAGCAGAGGGCCCTCGCCTTCTTCCCCTGCGGCTTACCCCCACCAATAGCAGGATGGCGGGAAGCCCCCAACTCATCTCCCATGTCAGGATCCAGTTCAGGCAATGCCCCCAGAGCCAGTGTTTCCATCAGACGGCCATCAAGTCACTCGGCCAGGTTGCCTCTTCTTCCTCCTCCTCGGCAGTGGAGCCATCTGGAGACACTACGCACGCGTCCGCCTGCAGCACATCCAACGGCTGCTCCTCTGCCCCCCCCTTGTAGGCACAGCATCGGTGTGCCAGTCCCCAGCCGCTGCTAGGGGTCAGGTGAGCACCGACTGCTGGGAAACCCCCTACCCTGGAGAAGGAGAGCTGTCCGAGGATGCTCCATCCTTCTCCACCCCTGCTGACCCTGGGCAACCTGCACTCACTCCCAAACATGGGTTAGCGGTGTGGTGCGAGGTGTGGCATCCAGTGTCTCAACCCCCAGCACCACCAAGCCAGCTAGTGGGGTAGATTTCTTGATGTGGCAAGTTACGTTCCAGTCAGATGTGCGGTTTCCGAGTTATGAAGAGGTGAAAAAAACATGTCGTTACTCATTGACTGCTGGGATTTTTCACTGAACTTGCCTACAGCCCAGATGGTTTATTTTTTTTGCTCTGAACTTTCAGGGCAGAAACAGACAACCCCCTCAGGTGTGCCTGAAGGGCTAAAGATGCCAATGCCACCCCCGATCCCTCTTTGTCTGTGCAGAGTGAGGGTGGAGTGTTAGAGTTGGAAACCCTAATGTCACATTTTCCTACTTTTGTCGCTTTAACCCTAACTGATGCATTAACGAAGATTTTTACAAAATATATATATAGATATACACACACACACACACACACACACATATATATACATATGCACTGAGCTGCAAGTATCTTGAGAAAAATAATGCAACTGTTGCTTGAATGACATCAGCACTCACCCAAGATTCCATAAACTGGTCAAAAGATGTCTGATGGATTTTCTGCATAGCCATCAGATAGCAGACTAGGTGGGTTAAGCGGTCCTTATCTGCCATCAAATTCTATGTTCTGTGTTTCTATTTGTGAAGTTTATAGTATGGCTATAATAAACCCACAGTTGTGTAAAGTTTATAATATGGCTATAATATATCTGCAGTTGATCTTTAAAAACAAAACATTTACTCTTGCTGGCTAGACCTAGACAAACACCTAGAAAAGAAAAAGACTGAATTAAGAGTTATTTAGTTGAGGCCGGAACATCAGGCTCTGAACGGCTAATTGCTGCCACAGCTGCTTTCCCTCACTGAATCAGTGGTCTTAGACACATCACTGTTACATGAGACGAGTTATTGTAAGAAAAACAAGAGCAAGGGAGAAAGTGCGTGAGAATCTGGAGTTAAGTCAATAGGAGGCATGAGGAATGGGAGAGAGGAGTGAAGGCAGGTAAGGAAGAATAGATCCAAAGTCCCAAACCAGTATCTGGAGATGACAGACGCACAATGAGATAGGCGACACGAAGGGAGAGGAGGGATAGAGAGGGAAGACTAAAAGGAGCAGTGGTGAGTGCAAAATAGGGAGTTGTGACACTTGGCCAGCTGGTTAGGATTGTTCTATATTTGTAATATAGAATGTAGTATGTGAGGTGTCTCACATGAGACATCCTGTGCTCCTGGGTGACAACCCCCCCCCCAGGTTTTAGTGAAAATAACAGGATATATTAAACCAGGAGGTATCTGTAATGTAATTAACTTCCTTGAGAAGTTGCATTGTATAGCTTTGCTTTTATGACCCATGCCCCTAAAGCTGGGAAACTAAAATATACATTTTATGACTTCAGATAAGATGATTCCTGTGAAAGGTCATAAACTCCTTTGATGTGGCCTGGGAAGAGGAACTACTTGAGATCAAAGAGGGCTTGATTTAAAGACTGTCATAACTGGGGAAATTAGTTTTTGCTGAAATCACAGTATTTAATATACCTCCTGATAGGACATCCTATTTTGTATATTTTTTATATTCTGAAAGGAGGAGCTAGATGACATCATGGAAGGGGTGTGTGAGAAAGACACGGTTTAAACTGAATACTGTGCTTGATCTGTGACACATTTTCTTTTTGGACTCTTAAGAAACAAGACCTAACTAAAGCACTATTTAGAGGTAATACATTTAGTTAGAAAAAGTCTAACTGTATGTTGGTAGGAGTTTGTCTACAGTTGTCTTTGCTTTTCTTTTAAGTGATTGTATGCTTTGTGATATATTGTTCTGTAGTTACATTGTACATATTTGTATCCATTTTTAAGTAAATCTTTTATTTGAAAAGACTGCCTGGGTGTGTCTTTGAAGTTCTTTCTTTTGCATGTGACGTATGGAGGGTTACGACTAACAAAACTGTTCATAAGCTTGATGGTGTTATCAAACTGGGAAAAGGTAAGAATATACCTAAGGTCTTTTATAGAGTTTTAAGGGTTCATTTTGGATACCTGGTTAGGTGCCCTTAGGCGAAAGATATCTGGCATCCCCTGAAGAACAGATTATCTGAGCCTGTACATTTGGGTATGCTAGCATAAGGTTCACAGTTTGAATCCCCCCAGAAACATAGAAACATAGAATTTGGCGGCAGATAAGGACCGCTTGGCCCACCCAGTCTGCCCATTTTCCTACCTAACAGATAAGCTGCAGATCCTAGTTAACCCACAGCTTACTTCCTCCTACCCCCAATAGGACTGCCTTATGTCTGTCCCATGCATTCTTGAATTCCCCCACTGTTCTTGACTCCACGACCTCCTCAGGGAGGCTGTTCCATGCATCCACAACCCTCTCTGTGAAAAAATACTTCCTCACATTACCTCTGAGCCGTCCCCCTCTATCTTCAAATTGTGTCCCCTTGTTCTTGCACATCTCTTTTTCTGAAAGATGCCACCCTCTTGGACTTTGTTGATTCCCTTGAGGTACTTAAAAGTTTCTATCACGTCCCCTCTCTCCCTCCTTTCCTCAAGGGTATACATATTAAGCTCCTTTAGCCTTTCTTCGTATGTCTTCTGGTGCAGACCCTGCACCATTTTGGTTGCCCTCCTCTGGACAGCCTCTACTCGGTCTATGTCTTTGCGGAGATGGGGTCTCCAGAACTGCACACAATACTCCAGATGGAGTCTCACCAACTGTCTGTACAGAGGGATAACAACTTCCTGTTTTCTACTGGTGATGCCTCTCCCTATGCATCCCAGTATCCCCCAGCCTTCCTTACTGCCTTCTCACATTGCTTGCCCACCTTTAGGTCATCTGATAATTACCCCAAGGACCCTTTCCATTTTTACTGCTGTCAGTATCTCACCCCCCATTGTGTACTCTTCCCTTGGGTTTTTGTTTCCCAGGTGCATTACCTTGCACTTCTTTGCATTGAATCTAAGCTGCCATACATTTGACGATTCCTCCAACCTTGCCAAGTCCCTTCTCATCCTTTCCACTCCATCTGGTGCATCAAACCTGTTGCAGATCTTTGTGTCGTCTGCAAAGAGACATACTTTTCCTTCCAGTTCCTCTGCAATGTCACTTATAAAGACATTAAAAAGGACCGGTCCCAGTACTGAACACTGCGGTACCCCACTAGTAACCCTCCTTTCTTCACTGTGACTCCATTTACTACTACGCTTTGCATCCTGTTGTCTAGCCAATGTTTTATCCAGGCTACCACCCTGGGACCTACTCCAAGGCTGGCTAACTTGTGTATTAATCTTTTGTGTGGGACTATATCAAATGCCTTGCTAAAATCTAGGTAAGCCATGTCCACAGCCCCTCCCTGGTCTACTACTTTGGTCACCCAGTCAAAGAAATCGATTAGATTCATCTGACATGACCTTCCCATTGTGAATCGATGCTGCCTTGGGTCCTGTGCCCCACTGGCCTCTAGGTACTCAACAATTCTTTCCTTCAGAAGTGATTCCATCATTTTCCCTACCACTGAGGTCAAACTAACTGGTCTGTAGTTTCCTGCCTCTGTCTTGCTCCCGCTTTTGTGAAGAGGAATCACATCTGCCCTCCTCCAGTCCTCAGGTACCACCCCATCCTCCCATGAACTGTTAAAGAGAGTAGTCAGCGGAGTCATTAGTTCTACCCTTAGTTCTTTTAGAATTTTTGGGTGAATCCCATCAGGCCCCATTGCTTTGTCCACCTTAAATTTTATTAGTTCTTTCAGAACCCTTTCTTCTGTAAATGGACTGGTATCGACCCCCATCTTCAGAGTGTTTCTCTTGTTTGGTTTAGGTACCTCCTCTTCCTTTGTGAATACTGAGCAGAAATATTCGTTCAGTATCCCTGCTTTTTCACTGTCACCCCTCTACCCACATTCCCTCCCCCTTTAGTAAGCCTCAGTATCCCTCCTTTGGTCTTTCTTCGCTCCCTAATGCACCTATAAAAGTTCTTATCCCCCTTCTTAACAGAGTTGGCTATCCTTTCCTTGGTTTGGGCCTTTGCTATTCTGACTGTAATCCCAGTCTCTTTTCTACTTTAACTGATAAAGTTCTCTGTCCTGCTCCTTCTGTGTTTCCTTATATTTCCTGAATGCTATCCTTTTCTCCTTAACCTTCCCTGCCACCTCTTTTGAGAACCATAGCGATTTTTTCCTTTGTTGTGTTTTGTTGATTTGCTTTACACAAAGGCTTGTTACCTCTGTGATGGCTGTTTCGATTACTCCCCATTGTTCCTCCATTCCTCCTTCTTGCCTGTTTGCTAGTGCTTTTCTGAGGCACTCTCTCATTTTCCCAAAGTCAGCCCTCCTAAAGTCCAATACTCTTGCTTTTGTATGGCTTGATTGTATATCTGTGTTTATCGTGAACCACACTGTTTGGTGGTTGCTTGTTCCCAGATGGCTACCCACTTCTAAATCTGAGATTCTTTCTCCGTCCCCATTTGAGAGTACCGGGTCTAAGATTGCTCCCTCCTGAGTGGGTTCCAATACTAGCTGCCTGAGGCATGCCCCCTGTAGGGCATCAAGAATGACCCTGTTCTTGGATGTGCCTGCAGCAAAGGTGCTCCAGTTAACATCTGGCATATTCAGGTCCCCCATCAACAATATCTCCCCTTTTTCTGCCATTCTAAGGAAGCCTTCTATAATTTCCTTGTCCATTCCTTCCCCCTGAGATAGGGGTCTGTATACAACCCCCATGCGGATTGTGGTGCCATTTCCTGTCTCCAGGGTGACCCAGAGTGTCTCATCTGCTCCCTGTTTACTCTTTAGTTCTGTTGCTTTGATCCCTTCCTTTACATAGAGAGCACTTCTCCTCCTCCTCCTCTTTTACCCACCCTGTCCCTCCTGTAAATTGTGTATCCTGGTATGCTGACATCCCAGTCATGGTTCTCTGTGTACCATGTTTCTGTGACTGCCACAATATCCAGGCAACTCTCTTCCATCAAGGCCACTAGTTCAGGGAGCTTGTTACACAGACTACGGCATTGGTACTCATCACCCTCCACTTTTTGATGGCCTTACCCCTTTTAGCCCCATTCCTGTCCTTACTGCCTTTGCCTTTTTTTACATTTACCTCTGTCCTGCTCCCTAAAGACTTCTCTACCTTGGTGTTTACCTCACTAATCACCATGTTTTGTGGGTGGAGGCTGGGACTTCCCTGCTCCTTTTCAGTGCCTCCCCCCTTGGCTAGTTTAAATGCTTGCCAATAAAGCATTTAAACCTCTCACCTAGGATCCTGGTTCCCCCCCTGGACAGATGCAGGCCATTGCACCAGTATAGGTCTGCATCCCTCCAGGTGGCTCCCCAGTCCCCAATGAAGCCAAAACCCTGAGCTCCACACCAGTTTTTCAACCATTCATTGAATTCCCTGGTGAGGAGTACCCTAGCATCACCCTTGCCATAGACAGGCAGCACCTCCGAGAAGGTTACTGTATGCGCTACTTGTCTAAGGCCCCTCCCCAACTCTACAAACTCCTCTTGTACTGCTCTGATCCCATTCCTAGCCAGGTCATTTGTCCCTAGGTGGACAATGACATCTAGCTCCCTCCCTCGTGCAGCTGTTCCCACGATCCTGAGGATTCGCTTCCTGTCCCTCCAAGCCGTGGCGCCAAGCAGGCACCTTACCTCCCTCTCTCCTTCCTCCCCATTTCTACCCCTCTAATGATTGAGTCCCCCACCAGGAGTTGTTTCCTTCCCCTGTGGGGTCTCATGCCACCATCCTGTGGGACTCCTTTGTAAAGGTTCCCAGCATCCTCCTTGGTCTCCACTGTGGGTGCCTCCGTAGAGGAACCACTATCTGCCTGAAGAGCGCATGAATAGTGGAGAGGTACAGCTGGAGGGATGCAACTCTGTTCCACCACCCTCTCCCTCCCTGAGCCCACCCTGGTCCAGCCTCTCCTCTTTCTTGGCAAACTCTGAGGTAGTGGCATTGGCCCTGGTGGTCCCTGGGTGGGGGAGGAGGTTTCTCAAATCCTAGCCAGGTCAGCCTGGAGACGGGCAACCTCCTCCTTCAGAACAGAGAGGTGCCTGCAAATAGGGCAGCATCGCAGCCTCCAGAATATCTCCCGGAACACTGCCGCCCCACAGCCATTGCACTGCACCACTCCTATCATGTCTTATTTTGTGTCCCCTCTCCTGTTTCTCTGTATGCCTACTCTCTCCTCTCCTTACAACTCTCACCCTTCCTGTTCTGGGACAGCAACTTCCTATATTCTTCAGTACCCTTCTTCTTCCTTGCTCAGTGTCAGACCACCAGCAGCTGGGGGGGAGAGTGAGCTACTTTTTTCCTTTAGGGTTGACAAAACCAATGTTTCTCTACGATTCTTCTTTTCCTACTGCCAAACAGGAAGTTCCTGTTGACAGTCAAATCCAGTGGCTATAAAAGTAGAACAGGCTTAGGGTGGGTGGGATGGAGGGCAAATAGTAAGAGAACTTGAGACTAAAGGTGATTCAGACCCACAAGCAGACAGGACGGTTACCCTGTTCTGTTACCTGTTCACAATACTGCGCTCAGAGGTTGGCACTGTGGAAGCAGAGGGCCTGACCTACTGAGTGCATTTGTGACAGATTGGCAGCGGTGCAGATAAAATTGGTAACACAAGCTTTAACTGTTCAGTGTGTCAGCTTAATACTGCGCAGCTCACTTGCAAAAAAGGCAGTGATTTATTTTTAAAAAGGAAACAGAACTATATTATTTTGTTTACAGTCAAGTTCCTACCTGTTTTATTTTTTTTCTAAAGTGCAAGTTAGAGTAGCCGTAGTTAAGGAAGAAGATGGCTTGAAACTACAGTGGGCACACTGTAGACTACTTGAAGCAGTTGTGCAAGGACAGAGGAGTCCTGTATGAGGGGGAAGCCACCAAGCAGAACCTCATGGATGCACTGATGGCAGCAGATGCCCAGAACATCGAGTCACAGACTGTGATTGAAAAGGACCAAACCATGGGCATGGAGGGGCTAGCGGCCAGTGCAGTGTCCAGATCCAGTGAGGAGGACAGCAGGGCCAGTGCCAGCGAAGGGCCACAGCAGCAGGGGAAGGTCACCAGCATTCTAGAGCCAGAAGCAATCAGGCTGCAGACTGAGTTACGCAGAATGGAGCTGGAGTTCCAGAAGAAGAGGGAATGAGAACAGTTAGAGGCTGACTGTGAAGAGCATGAGTGCCAGCAAGCCGCAGAGGAGAAGAGGGAGCAAGAACAGAGAGAAGCAGAGTGAGAGCGACGAGCTGCAGAGGAGAAGAGGGAGCGTGAACAACGAGAGGTGGACCGCGAGGAGCGTGAGCGCCAGAGGCGACATGAACTGAAGAAGCTACGACTCCAACCACCAGCACCAGAGCAGGTAAGTGGCTTGGGTTTAACTGGAACTATAGGACTGGGTTACAAATTGAATTCCAAATTGACAGCCAAATTTAAAGAGGGGGAGGATATGGATACCTTTTTAAATTCCTTTGAAAATGTTTGTATTCAGACTAAAATTCCTACAGGGTCATGGAGCTTCCAGCTATCCCCGCTACTTACCGGTAAAGCTTGGGTCAAATGGACAATGAGGACAGTAATGATTACAGCAAACTTAAAGCTGCACTTTTAAAAAAGTTTGATTTAACTGCTGAAACATACAGAGCTAAATTCTGTAAGCTCAGGAGGAGCCCTGATATGAGCTATGAGGAGCTAGCCACGAAATAACGTTAGTTTTTAAAACGCTGGTGGGAAGGAATTAAAACAAACTCTGTAGATAAAATTGAAAATGCTACTTTTTTTGGGCATGCCCAGCAGAGCTGAAAACCTGGCTGGAGGACCGAGATCCCAAAACAGTGCAAGAGGCTGTCAAACTCTTGGACCACTATGCCAAGAACAGACCTGTTCTGAGAGCGAATGGAGTGGGCACAGCAGTGCAGAAAGGGAAAAGTGCGCCTTCAGGGCAGCTAAAACCCTCACCACCTCCACCAAAACCAGTTAGCCCCAGATTTCAAAGAAAAGATTTCTCTGAAAAAAGAAATGAATGTTGGGTTTGTAAAGAAACTGGGCATATTGCCAGGCAGTGTCCCAAAAGTACGAGCAATACGCAGAATGGTGCTAGGAAAGAAGTGGGTTGTTTATGTGTCCCTGGAAGCATGACTGTGAACATAAGGGAACACATGCACCCAGTCATAATGAATGATGTACAGGCACAAGGGTTAAGGGACACAGGGGCATCCCTAATCTTGGTAAAAGGGGATCTGAAAGAGCCCGGTCAGCTTATACCCAATAAATATGTCACTGTACAAGACTTCACTGGTGAGGAGAAAACATTGCCACTTGCTAGTGTTCTCCTAGACTGGGGTGAAATAGGGGGAACTGTGCAACAGGTGGCTGAAGCCAAAACATTAGCAGTTGACATCATCCTTGGCAACAATCTCAAACAGGGGATGGTGTGTGCAGTTACCCATAGCCAAGTGGGAAGAGGAAATTGTAGTTCCCTGGACCCCACAGAAGCCAGTGTGGAAATTACTGGGAGGCTGGTTCCCCAGCCTGTGTCACCTGATATGAAGACTAATGAAAAGGGGATAGAAATTTCCCCAGTAGCAATTAACCACACAGAGATGGAGGGTTACCCCGAAGGAGGGGTGACCCATTGTCAGACGGTTAGGGATAACAGTGATCCTGAGTGCCCTGACGCTAGTGCTAGGGGCCCTAGTTTAGAGGCTGAAGGGGACCTGTCCCATACCTTGGGAATATGTAAGGAGTTTGCAGCTACTCAGAAAAGTGACCCTAGTCTAGCACGTATTGAGTGTGTTTAGCGTGGCAGAGTGGCATATGCCAGATTACTACATCTATTCCTGCAGATACTAGTCCAGACACTCTGATTACAGCCTGCTTCTGCTATAAGTAGGGTATTGTGGGGCCCTCTGATATTCTGTCAGTAATTGATTATCAAACTTAAATCTTCCAGATTCACTCATGTTTTATGCTACTACTCTTAGTACAGTTAAAAATCTACACCTGCGTCTGGTAATACACCTAGTCCTTTGCCCCTTGCTGTATGTCTTTTCTTCACCGCAATAGGTTGCAGTATATTTCTGAATTTATATCACTATCAAATAAAAAAGTTTATATATATATATATATACACACACACATATACACACACATATATATATATTTATACTGAATATATATATATATATATATATATTCTGCAACTTATGTGAACTGCATCTAGTTGGAGATCTGTTTTCCTGTTTTCCAGAACTGTCTTACTGGAGTGCCTAGTCAGGTGGAGAGAGCTGGTAGGATTAATATATAAATATTTTCAAGGTTTATGGTGGATAAAAATAATTATCAGTTTTCTGTAATATTACTCTGAGTTACAGTAGTGTTAAGCAGTAGACACTCTGAATAAATCACGAACATCATGGAGGAGATTATTAAAATAAGTAATGGATTCACTGGGTACAAATGTCAATCTTGCTTTATGTACCTAGTAACTAATATTGAAAATGTCACTTTACCTTTCACTTGTATTAAATGCCAGTTAAACAAAGATTTATCAGCCGAAGTTGAGCTCTTTAACAATAGATTGAAGTCCTTAGAAAAGAGTCAAGAGGAAATGTCCAGTAGATGTAAAAAAACAAGATGACATCAATATTTAACCTACCAAAACTAGATCGGACATAAATAAGGCAAAAAAGCATGGCAATAAATCAAAAAAATTAATTAAGGGATGTACAGCCAATAACCTTCTTACCCAACCAGAATCTTCCATTTACCTAGTCCCAAAAAAACATAAACCCATGAAGTGAATTAGAGAAGAGGATGTCCAAGATAATGTAGACGAGGAATGGTATAATTTACAAAGTCAAAAAAGCGCCAAAAGAGGAAGAAGGGAAGACCAATATATGGTTTCAACCTTTAATTTCTTTGACCCTCTGGTCTCTATTTCTGATGGTGACTATATGATAGAAATGGCTAAATCAGTAGATGATGAGTCTGAAAACTTAACCCTTAGTCTTAATACTGTCCATACCGCCTGTATAGTGGAACCTATTATTAACCTAACTGACCCCTCTAAAAGCCAAATAAATGAAGATGTTCATTTGATTTCACTGGACACAGAAGTTGACACCAACACCATAGAGATGCAGGCCGAACCTGGTACTATGATGCGACAAGTAATAGTAATGGAAGACTCTATTATAAAGCATACTGACAGGAAAATCTGTAATCCAGACAAATTTAATAGAACCCTGTCTAGTTTCAGGGGAGCAAGAATTTCAGATCTTACACAGATGTCTAACACAATACTGGTACTAATCCCTTAGTTATAGTCCATGTTGGAACAAATAATGTTCTCTGTGAGCCTAATCAAAAACTAAAAGAGGACTATGTGACCTTAACAAATAAATTACTCAACCTAGGGTGTGAAGTACAAATGTCTGAAATTTTAACAATACCAAGAGCTAACTTAGTCCAGCAATATAAGATTAAAGAAATCAGTAACTGGTTAAGATATTGGTGCCTGAAGCAGAATTTAAAATGCATCACCCATTGGGAGGATTTTATGGCAAATCAAATCTCTACTGCTGGGATGGGTTGCATCTCAGTAGGAGAGGTAGTAAACTCTTAGGTGAGAGCTTAGGTCTTTCCATAACAAATTGTTTAAACTTCCATTAAAGGGGGAGCTGTATCAATGTATACAGCTCTTGAGTTTAATGCACAATACCAACTACCTAATCCCCATAATTCAGGTAATTCTAATCCGACAGCCCCAAACACGTTTACGTCTTTTTCAAAAACACATTTAAATGTTATACTCACTAATGCAAGAAGCTTGCGTACAGAAAAAGAAGAGCTTACTTATACATTAAAAACACAAAATATATCAGTATGTGGAGTTACAGAAACTTAGAATAAGGATGGGGACTGGAATACCGACATAAAAGGGTACAACAGAGTCCAAAAAAATAGAGATAATGAAAAAGGTGGTGGTACAGCACTTTACATTGAGGGACGTTTGAAAGCATATGCAATAAAAACTAAAATGAACAAAACCGAGAGCTTATGGGTTAAAATCAATTGCCTACTGACTCTCTAACAATTGGCCTAATACATAGATCACTCAGCCTAATATCTGAGGAGAACCAAGAACTATTAGATGACATTAGTGAGGTACGAACGAATGAACGACTATATATTAATGGGAGATTTTAACCTTCCTACTATTAACTGGGATACTTTTTAAACCATTTTGAATTTAGAAACTAAATTCATGGATGTTTTCATTCAATACAATCTGGAACACATAGTTAGACAGCCTACTTGTGGAAAGAATATCTTGGACATTGTCCTAACAAATGTCGAGGAGAAAACTGAGGATATTAGTTCACTACCTCCTTTGGGTGACAGTGGTCACTGTATTGTAAATTTCAAATATAAAACTGATTTGTCAGATACCAAGGGTATTACTAAGATGAAAAACTTTAATAAAGCGGACTATGCTAAAATAAATGAATACTTAGCTAAACAGAACTGGGAAGTCTAATTTAAAAACCTTTATTTAAAAAAAAAATGGGAAAAAAGAAATAATACAATTAACATTTGCATCTCTAATTGGGTTCCAGAAAGAATTAAGTACAGCAAAAATAAATGAGTACCTCCATGGTGGTCAACTGCTATTAAGAAACAACTTGCAAGAAAGAGGAAATCGTATAAAAAATATTCCAGAAATAAATCATCTAGTTTATGGACTAAATACAAAATTGCTGTCAAGAAGATAAAAAATATGATTAAGTTCTCAAAATCAAGAGTAGAATATAATTAAGTTTCAAAAGTAAAAGATAATAAGAAACAGTTCTACAATTATATCAGCTCTATGAAGAGTAGAAAGCAAACCATCATCCCTATTATCATTAATAATAACCCTATTACTGGTGAAACAGCTACAGCAAGGGTACTTAATGAACAATTCCTAAAAGTTTTTGAAACTAAGGAAAATATTAGAATGCAATTATCTGAAAATGGAAACAATCAACCTGTTTTTAGAAGAAGTGAGGTTGACAAAATAATAAAATCACTGAAAACAAATAGTTCGGCAGGTCCTGACGGAATCCCACCCAGATTTTTACAGGAAATTAGGCACACAATTTCCGGACCGCTAATAACTCTCTTTAATGTATCTATCAAAGAAGGCAAAGCTGTTCAAGCTTGGAAAGAAGCTATTGTGATTCTGCTTTATAAAGGAGGAGATAAACACTATCTAGATAATTATCGCCCAATAAGCCCAACTTCTATCATAGGTAAAATTATGGAAAGACTACTCAAAACATATATTATTAACCATATAGATAAAAACAATAAAACTGAAATTTTTCAGCATGTTTTTTTGTCTGGGAGGTCCTGTCTAACTAATCTTTTACAATTCTTTAAACCGCAAAAATGACTTGTCCAGTACAGCCATGCCTCAAAAAATAAAGATTAGCATTATTTGTATTTGTTGGGGAGAGGACAAAAAAACCAATAAGCTGACGCTAATATGTAACAGATGGTATTGGTTTTAAAATGTCCCACTCACCCTTAAATAATGATTCACAAATCACTTTGATTTGTTAATGTCTTATTTAATTTCATTTACTAAAATAACTTCCAGTCCATAGGAAATTTTTTTCAACGTTTTGGGTAAACCCTTTTTCAGGAAAGGACCGGTTCATTCTAAAAAAATATACTGTATATGTGTACTTATTACAAATAGTATTATCATAAATGTCACATAAACGTCAGAAATATAAATCAGGTGTAGATACTTGTACATAAACTTTTAACCTTACTGTTATATTCCTTGTTGATAAAAAATATCTGGTAACATATCATGTAAACATTCATTTCTTCCACTTCCATCTGAAAGTACTAGAGCAAACATAAAGATAATCAAATCGCATATATAAAATAACTTATAGAAATTCCTTTTTAAACTGTTAGAATGTTATCAAATATCATATCTAATTCCTAACCTTATTTGCTTTTTTATATATATTGAGGACTCATTGTGTAGTTCACGTTCATGCTGTTAACAATATTTTAACCTGAAAAATATAGATGCCATCGTAACCAAATCAATGTCAAATAATATTTCAGCTAACAGAGAAAACCTCTCAAATTAAAATTCAGTCCATCACAAAAATGTTAACAGCGTTTTAACTTATAGAATAATATTATAAATAGTACTGTCCTCTAAAGCGTAATACCCTTCCTTAAACCAGGGCTAAGGTACACCTTATATATTTAAAAGTCAATCTTATGTAAGCTTGAATGCCTAAACTAAATATCTTCAATTTCTAAGCATCACTAAATCATTCTAGACACTTTTTTAAATCTTAAGTCGTAACATCTTTAATTAATTCATTCATACTGCTGATTAAAGCTATAACTCTAGATAAACATTATTTTAGGTAAAACACTACCCTTCATTGATGTAAGCTCCTCTAAAGTGCAATACCAATGCTTAATCAGGGTGTAAACACGCGTTATATACTTAAAAACAGTCTCAAAAAACGTCTAAATACCTGATCTGGTTCTAATCTGCTCCTTAACATCATTCATTCATTTTCAACCCTTTTTAATCGTAACACATTCAATTAGTGAATTAATGCTGCTCTATATGGCGTGAGCACTATATAAACTTTATTGAGAGTAAAACGCTGACTCCTTTAGAAATTAACTCACAATTATCGCTGGATTACCCTATGTGAACTGTTATTATCAAATTGTTAAAAAAGAAGAAACGCTAACCTCAGTCCGTATTAATTCTCCATCTCCTAACCCATGTTTCAAGAATTACAGCTTTTTCGAATCCTAAACAAAATATAGTAGCATAAATTAGTTAGAAACTTAATTCAAATTCATTCTGTTCAAATGTTTATCAGAATCATATGCTTACATGCTCTTGATGTGTTCTCTCACCCTAGATGTGCTCTTTCCTGGCTCAGATGGAAGTGAACGTGGGGCCAACTAATTAACTTATTTAAATGGTATTATTGCTCCTCCTCTAAATCTGGCAGCCAAACACATTAGTGTAAGTGCAAGCAATTAATCTGCTTGCCTGAGTGCCAGACCCACTGCTAAGTGGCATCAATTACCGTAAGCATTGGTGTTAGAGGTACATATAAAGGTAGGTCATTGTACTGTTGTAATTGAAATAATATAAAGACCTAGAGCATTATCTATATGCTGTTAATGGTAACCAAAATCTTGAAATAATGTAAGAAGCTTACTAAAATTGGCCAAATAGATTTCACACTGGAATCCTATACCCACAAAACTAATGTATATTGTTCCATTATAAGATAGGTTGCCATTCTATCATTTCATTAAGACCATAACGTGGATTAGTTGTTTGGAACAAATTAATGAACCGTGCTTCTTGTAGGAGTTCTTTAAACCGGTTAGCGCTGCCTTGGATAAGGGTATATCAGTGGATGAGATATTTCTGGACTTCGCCAAGGCGTTTGACAAAGTTTCACATAAAATCTTGTTACAAGAACTAACTATAATCAACATACATCCTAACATCAAAAACTGGGTACAATCATGGCTGGAGAATAGGACCCAGAGAGTGTCAGTGAAAGGTCATCTATCTGATGTGGGAGTGGTGACTAGTGGAGTCCCTCAGGGCTCAGTCTTGGGACCCATACTTTTTAACATCTTAGTTTCCACAATGTCTGCAACTGACAAAATATGGGTATCCAAGTATGCTGATGATTGTAAGATTGGTAGTCTGGTAAGCTCGATAGCAGATAGGCTTTTTTTGAAAACTCAACTAAACAGTTTAGCCTCCTGGGCCAACTCATGTAGAATGTTTTTTAAAGAGGCCAAATGTAAAGTCTTACATCTGAGTAAGAACAATATGCTCATTAACTATTATTTGAACAATACATTACTAAAAAATATTATTGAAGAAAAAGACTTGGGAGTTATAATCTCTAAAAACTTAACCTTTGATAGAAACACCATAATTAATGTTAAAAAATGCAATAAAATAGTAGGCTCAATTTTGGGTAATATCAAAAGCAGAGATCCTGAAGTAATTATGCCACTCTATACTAGTTTAGTACACCCACATCTGGAGTACTGTTCCCAATTCTATGCCCCAGCTTCTATTAGGAGTCTGAAATTAGTTGAGGGTGTACAGCGTAGATTCACCAAGAAAGTTATATCCTTACAATATGCAAGTTATGATGATAGACTAAAAAAACTTAAACTCTTCTCTGCTAAATATCGGCAGATAAGGGGAGATTTATGTCTTGTATGTAAGACTTTAGATGATGACTATCTAAAAACAACAACAGGACAAAGATCATTCTCTAGTACTAAATCAACTAGGAGTCATAGCTATAAAAACTTATTGGTAAAAAGTGTGCATCTACCAAACGGAGTCACTTCTATACACAAAGAGTGGTCGGAATGTGGAATACCTTGCCAGATAGAGTTGTTAATAGCAGAAATATAACAATATTTAAGCAAAGATTGGATGACTTTATGGGGGGAAAACAATTGAGTTCCACTCATAGGGTGTATGGATGGCGAGTCCAATAAAGGACTCTGTGCCTACTGTGCTCGTAAACTTCTATGAACCTAGTCTAGAGAAGCTGAGGGCTTGGCCAGACTCTGACTGAGCACAGGGAGGTGACAGTAAACATAAGGTTTATTGGGAAAATGGACTGATGTATACTCAGGCTGTGAAGACAGAGGGAGGGGTGATAGGCAGGCAACTTGTTGTTCCCCAGGGGTATCGTGAGCAGTTGCTCAAGACTGCACATGATATTCCCTTGTCTGGTCATCTGGGAATCACGCGCACTATGCAGCGGTTGTCCTAGAATTTCTATTGGCCCAACTTCACCCAGCAGGTGAAGGAGTATTGCAGGTCTTGTCACCGGTGCCAAGAAATAGGGAAGGTGGGTAAGAAACCCAAGCCGCCCTAATTCCATTGCCCATAGTGGAGGAGCCATTACAGAGGGTGGGAATGGATATTGTGGGGCCTTTTAATACCCCCAGCTCCTCTGGTAAGAGGTTCATCCTGACTGTGGTGGATTATGCCACCCAGTATCCAGAGGCAGTCGCCCTATCTTCACTGAGGACAGACAAAGTGGCAGATGCCTTACTTGGGGATTCCCTCCCGTGTTGGGTTTCGGCAGGAGGTTATCACTGATCGAGAGGGTTCCTTCATGTCGGACCTGATGAAATGTTTGTGGGAGAAGTGTGAGGTGGTACAGAGATGCATGACACCTTATCAACCGCAAGCCAATGGGCTTGTGGAAAGATTTAACGGTACTCTGAAGTCAATGCTCCAATGCTTCCCCACCTGTTGTTTGCATACAGGGAGGTGCCCCATGAGTCGACAGGATTTTCCACCTTCAAACCCTTATATCGACACCGGATACATGCGCCCCTAGACTTGATCCGGGAGGATTGGGAAGGCAAGCACACCACCCAGGGAACTCCCATAGTGGATTACGTCCTTAGGTTTAAGGAAAGGCTGAAGGAGCTTGTGGGGACAGCCCAGAGCAACCTGACAGCTGCCGAACAGAAACAAAAAGTGTGGTACGATCGCAGAGCCAGAGCTCGCTCATACACGGTGGGTTAGGAAGTCATGGTCCTTATCCTAGTCCAGAAAGACAAGCTGCAAGCTGAGTGGGCAGGACCGTACAAAGTAGTTAGGAAGGTAAATTACGTGAACTATATCATAGAGTTACAAGACAGAAGACAGACAGAAAGAATGTACCATGTCAACATGATGAAGCCATATGCTAATAGGGCTGACATGGTGTTTGCAGTGTGTAGTCCTGGGAAGGACACAGATGAAGGAGACCCCCTTCTGGACTTGCTGGAAGAAAACAAGCAGGAGTCCTCTGTGGAGGCAGTTAAACTGTCTCCCCAGCTGGCCCAGGACAAAATCCAGAAAGTAAGGGAGGTTTTAGCAGACTTTGCCCCCCTATTTAGCGTCAAGCCTGGACCCCTCTTAGCGATGCAAGATGTGGAGACAGGGACACAGACGCTCATACGGTGGACAGTATATTGGGTGTCAGAGGCTGTCCAAAAGGACATTAGGAGGGAGGTGGAGGAAATGCTGGGTTTAGGGGTAATCCAGAGATCCCACAGCCCCTTGGCCTCACCCGTAGTCCTTGTGCGCAAGCCAGATGGCTCTACTCATTTCTGTGTGGACTGTCGTGGACTGAATGCAGTCACAAAGTCAGATGTCCACCCGATGCCCCGGACGGACGAACTCCTGGACAAGTTGGGAGGGGCGACCTACCTTACGACTACTGACCTGACAAAAGGGTATTGGCAGGTAGAGTTAACGGACAAAGCTAGGGAGAGGTCGGCCTTCATCACTCAAATAGACTTATTTGAATTTAAAGTAATGCCTTGCAGAATGAAGAACACCCAGGCCATTTTCCAAAGGTTGGTGAACCAGGTGTTAAACGGTGCCGAGGAGTGTGCTGTGGCACACCTGGATGACACTGCCATCTTTAGTGTCAGCTGGGAGAAACACCTGTCCCACCTTGGGAGGTGCTGGGCAGGATACAGAGGGCCGGGCTCACTGTCAAAGCTGAGAAGTGCCAGGTGGCCATGGCTGAAGTGACATACCTTGGGCATATTGTAGGCCGGGGACAGCTCCGTCCTAACCAAATAAAAATAGAGGTGATCAAGGCATGGCCCAGACCAAAAATGCAGAAGCAGGTCAGGAGTGTTCTAGGGACAGCGGGGTACTATATGAAATTTGTACCCAATTACAGTGCCCTGGCTGCTCCCCCATCTGACCTGGTAAAGAAAAGGATGCCTAAGAAAACTACCTGGGAACTAACCTGTGAAAAAGCCTTTACCAGACTGAAGAAGGCACAGTGCCGTGCTCCTGTATTGACAAGTCCTGACTATAGCAGACCCTTTATAGTCCAGACTGACACCTCAGATGTGGGTATTGGGGCAGTACTGAGTCAGACATCCAACCAAGGCAAAGATCACCCTGTAGTGTACCTGAGTAAAAAGTTACTTCCCAGGGAGCAGGCTTACTCTGCTGTAGAAAAAGAGTGTCTTGCCATAGTGTGGGCCCTAAAGAAGTTAAAGCCATACTTATACGGGCAGCATTTTGAGGTACAAATGGACCTCAACCCCCTGGTTTGGCTGGCCCAACTGGGAAAAACTAATGGTAGACTGTTAAGATGGAGTCTTGCCTTGCAAGGGTATGATATCACAATCTTACGTAGGGCTGGAGTGACCAATCAGAACAGCGATGGCCTTTCGCGTCCATATGAGGAGTGAACTGATTTGAGAAGCTCATCCCATGCAGGGGATAGAGCCCCCAAATTCAGTCTAGGTGGGGAGGATTGTGACGCTTGGCCAGCTGGTTACGATTGTTCTACGATATTTGTAATATAGAATGTGGTATGTGAAGTGTCTCATGAGACATCCTGTGCTCCTGGGTGACAACCTCCCTCCCCAGGTTTTAGTGAGAATAACAGGATATATTAAACCAGGAGGTCTCCACAATGTAATTAACTTCCTTGAGAAGTTGCATTGTATAGCTTTGTTTTAATGACCTCCTGCCTCTGAAGCTGTGAAACTAAAATATACCTTTTATGACTTCAGATAAGTTGATTCCTGTGAAAGGTCATAAACTCCTTTGATGTGGCCTGGGAAGAGGAACTACTTGAGATCAAAGAGGGCTTGATTTAAAGACTGTCATAATTGGGGAAATTAGTTTTTGCTGAAGCGACAATATTTAATATACGGTACCTCCTGATAGGACATCCTGTTTTGTATACTTTTTATATTCTGAAAGGAGGAGCTAGATGACATCATGGAAGGGGTGTGTGAGAAAGACACAGCTTAAACTGAATACTGTGTCTGATCTGTGACACATTTTCTTTTTGGACTCTTAAAAAACAAGACCTAACTAAAGCACTCTTTAGAGGTAATACATTTAGATGGAAAAAGTCTAACTGTATGTTGGTAGGAGTTTGTCTGTAGTTGTCTTTGCTTTTCTTTTAAGTGATTGTATGCTTTGTGATATATTGTTCTGTATTTACATTTTACATATTTTTATCCATTTTTAAGTAAGTCTCATTTGAAAAGACTGCCTGGGTGTGTCTTCGAAGTTCTTTCTTTTCCATGTGACATATGGAGGGTTAAGACTGACAAAACTGTTCATAAGCTTGATGGTGTTATCAAACTGGGAGAAGGTAAGAATACACCTAAGGTCTTTTTTAGAGTTTTAAGGGTTCATTTTGGATACCTGGTTAGGTGCCCTTAGGCAAAAGGTATTTGGCATCCCCCCGAAGAGCAGAGTATCTGAGCCTGTACATTTGGGTATGCTAACATGAGGTTCGCAGTTTGAATCCCTCCAGAACTTGAGACTAAAGGTGATTCGGACTCACAAGCAGACAGGAGGGTTACCCTGTTCTGTTACCTGTTCACAATACTGCACTCGGAGGTTGACTCTGTGGGAGCAGAGGGCCTGACCTGCTAAGTGCGTTTGTGACAGGAGTTAGTAGCGAATTGGCAGAAAGCATTTCAGAGTATATTCAGTCTGGTAAGGGAGCAGTGCTGTAGGCCACGGCTGCATAGTCGAACATCGGGGAACTATTTTGGTGAGAAGCTCCTGGCAGACCTGGGGAGATAGACAGTCCATGCTGTGGTACAGGGCACCCATTTTAGTGTGGAGCTTGGAGTGGATGGCATCGGTGTGGGCAACAAAGTTCAGCCTACTGTCCAGTCACATACTAAGGCACTTGTAGGCGGAGAACACTTTGAGGGGAGTGCCATCCAAGGCGGTAGAAACAGGGGAGGAGGACAGTTGGGCCAGTTTCTGGCTGGTACCAAAGACCATGGAAACTCTTCTTTTTTAGTGTGAACTGGGAGTTGGTTGGATTGAAACCAGCACAGGATATGGTGGAAGTCTTGCTGGAGCAAAGCAACCACGGCCGAGGCTGAAGGGCTGGAGACGTAAATGACTGTGTCATCTGCATACATATGAACTGGAATTGGGCACAGATGGGAGCGAGGTCATTTAGGAAGATGAACAACAGGATGGGACCCAGGATGGAGCCCTGGGGGATCCCAGTCTGAATGGGAAGGGAAGGGGGATAGGGCCCCATGTACCTATAACTGCAGATGGCCCAAGAGGTAAGAATAGATCCAGTCAAGTTCTGAAGCTGAAAGGCTGGTGGAGCTCAGCTCATCCAGGAGGAGGGTCCACCGAGTCAAAGGCCTTGGCCAGGCAGATGAAAATGACCACTGCTATATGCTCCCAGTGAGGATGAAGTCACTGACTCGCAACAGTTAGGATACAGTGGAGTGGTGTTTGCAAGAAAAAGACTGGAAGGGAGAGGTAACTTGAGTAGTAGAGGAAGTCAACAAGCTGACAAGCTTAGAACAAACTAGTTTCTCTTGCAGCTTGGCAGATACTCAAGTGCAAAAACCAAGCCACGCTGTTGTAAATCCCCACAACACAGGAAGTGCCTTTTAGACAGGGCTAAGACATGCCCTCTGACTGCTGCCAGCATCAGTCCTGTGGCAAAACCCATCTGGTAGGATTACAAGGCTAGCACCACTCCTGCCTCCTGGGGCTGTATTCCTCTGCTGCATGGGGAGGAGGAGAATGCCCCCCACACCTTATAGTATGCATAAAGAGTCATGAGCTCTTAGGAGGCTGGCTACCACAGAACCGTAGTACTCCAGACCTATGAATTTCTGGTGTTCAGCCTTCAGACCACCAGATGCAGGGTGTCTTGATTGGGATACTGAAGAGTCACTGTAGGAAGGTCCATCCTGAGTGGAAGCTGGACCAGTGGTTTTATTGCCATATCTAGGAGAGCTGTGACCCAGAAGCAGTGTGGCAGTAGAGGGCACAGACACAATCAAAGCCTTGTTGACTTACACATTCTGAAATGCCCCTGGGATTAGAGGAACTGGGGGAAAGGCATGGAGCAGACTTAAGTTTCATGCGATGTAAAAAGTGCTGTTCACTATTTTCCTTCAGCTGTGAGTTGCTCCTAGTGGCAAACTGATCCAATGTCGGATGCCCCATGTCCAGGAGCACCACAATGAAAACCTCTGGGTTGAGTTACCACTCTCCTGGGATATCTGTTTGCTACTGAGCCAGTTGACTTTCTGGTTTACTTTTATATGCAGATAGACAGCTCTGAGCTATAACAGGTTCTGCTCTGCCCGCTGCATCAGGAGACAGATCTCTCTTTGCATACCTGAGCTTCTTGTGCCCAACTGCGGTGTTATGTATGCTACTATGGTGTGGTTATTGGACTGAACCAAAAACCACCCCACCTGATACCTGCTGCCTCTGACAAGATAAGAGGATTTGCCTTTGTTTCCATGACTTTAATTTCCTATCTTCTGTCCCTGAAACACCACTTCCCTTGTGCCCATCGGCTCCGCATATATGCACCCCAACCTAGTATGCTTGCATTTGTTTGGCCTATAATGAATCCCAGTTCGTCGAGGGGAACTCCTGCTGAGGACACTGCCCCTGGAAGATCAGCAGGTCAGGCCCTTCCTGACTTCACAATAAGGGGGGCAGAAGTTTCAACAGCAGATATAAATGGCACTGGAGGTCGAGATGCCAAGCCTGGAACCTCCTATCAAGCCCCAAGGTACAAGGAACTAGGTCCAGAAAGGGGACCATTTTCCCTAGGGGTTGGGGACACGCAAACAGAATTGGCATGAAGAGGGGTTCTGGTTCTACATTCAGAGAGTCCCATGGGTTGGTTTTTCCTCCGACAGAAAGACCTTTCCCAGATCGGTGTGGAACAAGCAAGCCATGATGCAGAGCTCTTTGTAAGGGGGATCTGGTTTGTCTTGTAATTGATGGGGCATGCAAAGTAGTTTCGGGCTTGGCTACTGGATAGGGAACTACAGGCAGACTGGATGGAAAATTGGTCTTTCTCTTCCATTATTTTATATGTTTCTGAAAAGAAAGGTTATTATGAAGGGCAAAGATTGCTGTAAGACAATCCTCTTAGGACTGAGACACCAATTTCAACCAGATAAGCCAGTTATCAAGATATAGGTGAATCCAGACATCCCTCTGGTGCAAAAACACTGTCAGAACCATCATAATTATGGATAAATCTCTGGGAACCTTAGTCTGAGACAGACCTCAGACAAAAGGACAGAGCTGCATATTTGAATTTCAACCCCTCCACTACAAACCAAACAATCTGCTGGTATGAGGGAACAATAGGCAGTAGGATAGCATACTGATATACTTCATTACGCTAGCTTGGTGCTGGTCCATAGTCTTCCACTGTCACTCCCTCACCTGGCTGAAGGCACACTCACCCAGGACAAACTGGCAAGAACCTCTTCCAGTGTGCCTTGCTGTTCTGGTGAAGGTATCAACAACTTGGGTTCAGTTTTTAAAGAATTCTAAAAATATGCATGAACACTGAAAAAGTTCACTTGTACAACTCCAAGTTCTTCTGCAGGCACTCCATTCTCATAAAGGCTGCATTGTTATGAATGTTTCTGTAATTTATGGCAGCCTGTACCCATTCTATATATGTAGCTGTGTTAAACTGATGTGCCTGTTATCATCAGGTGAAGCATCCCTCTGCACCTGCCTAGAAATTCCTGCCCATGCACATGAAATGCTGAACACAGCATTTCTGCCAGTGTGGGGATTTTTCCTCATACCAGTGAGTTGCATACCTAGAATTTGTCTCCAGGAGAAGATATGTCCTTTGAAAATTAGGCAACAGGTGTTTTGTCGGGAATAGCAGGCATTTATGCCGGAGGAGATTTCCTCTCATGTCAATAAGTTAGACTAATTAGGGTGTGCCTCCTTTGCTCACAGAAGGAGGCTATTTCCCCAAGGTAAATTCTACCAGGATGGAAGGATGTGAAAACAACAGAAAAATGCAGATGTAAGAATCTCCTCTCTACAGTAGGGACAGAGTGCTACTAACAGTGACCATTTGACACTGTAAGCCTTGTCACCATTGCTCTGCCCTTAGTGGGTGGGGAGGTGGGAAGTTTAGAGCAGTTCCTGTTGAAGACATCTCAAGCTAGTTTTCTGCTTAGAACAAAGGTTCAATAGGGTCCCAACCAAGGGTTGCTGGAGGGGTCCAGTCAGGCCCTGGATGGTGGCAAGGTTCCAGATATGAGGCGGCACCCTCTAGCACCCAGCTGCCCAAATCACAGAGGAGTTGCTCACTGTGTTGTCTTAGGAGGCCATGTGGGCTCTTGCTGAGGGTGATTGGGGGCTGTAACTTGTGTTAGACCATGTTGTCTCTGTGCCTAAAGGTGGAGGAGCAGTGAGTAGGGGATCCTTGTGTAGCAATTGCCAGCTTAAATGCTGCCATTTTGGAAATGAGGCATGGACATGACAATTACCCCAAATTATCTATACCTTTAAAAACACAGAGAACATGAAGAACAGTATATAAAAATAATTTTAGTAGCACAGGAGCACTTCTATCATTAGGGTTGAGTAGGCTGTTTAATGTCAAACCCCTAACTTTGCAGTTTAAAAACGTTGCCCCCATTCAACAGATTGCATGAAATTTTGCATGTGCAGTCTTGTGGGTAAGGTCTCTTGATGTGACAAGTTTGGTTCCAGTCGGATGTGTGAATTCCAAAATCTGGATAGTGAAAAAAGTGAAAAAAAAATCAGTTTTCCCCCCTCTTTTTTGTCATGCATAGTATTTCGACGGTTTGGAATTTTGGTCTGAAATGATCGGGATGTAAAGGGCTTGCCCCAGAATGGTGTCTTTCATTAATTTGGTGAAAAAATGTTTACTCCATTCCAGGGTTATAAGGATTTAAAACGTTGGTTCTTTGCAAGCTTAGTACGCTCTTTTGGATAGTTGTTTCATACGAAACAAGATTCTCTTTCACAAGGGGGTAATCCAGTTTTGTGAGAAAAAAAATCTTGTTTCATATGGTGGCCATCTTGTTTCCATTATTTTTAAACAATATTTTTTTTTAAACCCATAAAAAGCATATCCTGTAGAGACACCAAATACCTGTATTTTGCTAAACAGGATCCCAATAGCTGGATTCTGCAGTTACTTTTTGGAAAAAGGACCCAAAAATACGTTTTAAAACTTATTAAAATTTTTTTTATTAGATGATTTTTTTGTGTCATATGGCCTCAAGAAACAGGAATAGGGTCATACAAAAGAAGAACAGTAGTAGTAGTAGTAAAATATTTTATTCATCATGTGAATATGATACTCAGTTTAGCAAAGCTAATTTTTAAGAGGTCCCTTACAGTGCACAATGCAGTCAAAAATGCAGAAATAGACACATTTATACATCATTACAACCATTGTACAGGGGTAGCAAGTGTAACCCCCCCTACAAATTGGGTTTACTATAATGTCTTCCCGGGCTCCTAAATGTCCACTGTCAGGCTGGTGTCCTGTCTGTAGTAGTTCTATGTGTCTGCGTAAGAGTGCTCTAACAAGTCTCCACACCTGTCTCTTTAAGAGAGCGCCTATTCTGTGTTTGGAAATCAGTCTGGGTTGGGTCCGAGTAATTAAGGCTTGCGACCAGCCAGACCATCTGTGATATGGCCCCATTCTGCAGTCGCTATATGTACAGTGGGAGCCCTGTTAGGAAATGTGATTAGTTACTGTTTATATGTTATAATAATAATGATAAAGGAGTTTGTCTAACCTGCTTTCAATTGCAGCTTGAGCTTTTGAATAGGAACCACCATTTTGGTTCTAGACTTCCCAGTGTTGGACCAATCGAACCTCTGGGGACCTAAAATGGAGACTATCCCCAGAGGTCTTGTGGGATGGAAATTCTGTAGTTTTTTGTAGTTTTAAGTGTTTGGTGCCTAAATGGACCAGGAGAGGGAGCCCTTCCTGTGACAAACTGTTTCCTCAGCCAACCGAATCTTGTGGATGACCAGGAAAACCCCACAATTGCCTGAGGCAGTAGTAAGTCGAGAGTTGGAGGTTGAAGAATGAAGAGTGAACAATTTGAGTTGTCAAGCAGCTGCTTCTAGGAGGAGCACTGGGAAATCAGCGGAAAGGCTCTGCTGGCCTCCTTGCCACGTTCTCCTGCCTTTGAGCTGCCAGTGCAGCAATCGGACCGTTCCGTTTGCTGGTGTACTTCGGCAGTGGAAGAAGGAACAGAATTATTGTGGCGACTGAGGTTTTGGACCGAAGACTTGCTCCAGAAGTGATTGGCCCATCTGATGAGAGAAAATAGCCTCGGGGAGAAAGGTTTACGCAGTACAGCTGTAATTAGCAACCAGACTGCATCCGAACTGTGGCTTAGAGAAATAGCTGATTTAAGTGTGCTGAATGTGTTTTGTGGGTCACAATTTGGTTCTCCACAGTAAATCCTGTTACGCTGCTGGAGTATCAATCTTGCTTGGGCCTTCAGGGGCCGCTGTTGAGCCTGAGCTAGTCAGAGGCTAAGATTTAAAGCTCTCTACAAAATCTGTAAACTAATTTAATTAAGACCACTTCATTGTATGAATTAAGAAATTCCACGACCAAAAAAGCAAACCGGAATACCAAAGAATTAAACATGGGTAATTCAAAAAAAGATAGATTTCAACAAGGAGCAAAAACTAAAAATGTGTTGGGACCCCCAGCCACGAGGTCTGCCCAAGGCTGCACAGCATCTGAAGACATGGGAACAAGAGAAGAAATTCTACAGACTCTAGGCGTCAAAAATAATTGCCTTATATTTACAGTGTCGGGACTAGCTGAGAAGTTTGAATCGATGACAAATAGTCACTAATTTAGAATTGGAGGTGACTTCAATCAAAACGGAAGCCACAGAGACACTTAAGAGTTCAGAAGTGGCACTAGGCACTGCTACCATGCTTGTAAAAGAAAATACACACCTCCGCTCCAAGCTTGAGGTTTTGGAAAACCAAGCCCGAGCGGCCAATCTCAGAATTGTGGACATGCCAGAAGGAGATCACCTCGGCCTGTTTATGGAAAAGTGGATGCAGCAGCAATTGTGGCAAACTTTCACCAACCGGAAAATAAGCATACAAAAAGCTTATCGGGTGGCATTCAGAGATTGTTCTGAGAGTTCTGATGCACCCAGGGCAATAGTTCTGGTCCTGGACGTGTCGGATCTAGAGACTTCATCTTGGCATTAGCACGCCAGAAAAGAATGTTGTTGCACGAAGGAAACCAGGTATGAATCTACCAGGACTCGAGCTATACAAAGAGGCAAAAAAAGAAACGCTTTGATGGCGTTCGAGCTAGTTTGAGGGAAGCAGGCATACCTCACAACATGCTGTTTCCAGCACATCTCCGGATCCTTTACTTAGGCAAGGTCTTCATCTTCTCTGATTCCAGCGAGGCCCTAAAGTGGGCCCAACGCCATGCACTACCCCAAATCCCAGCCCGATCGCAGGCTCCGTGAATGAAGATATATCCCTGGTGGTCCAGCAGTACCCCCCTCCCCACCCGCCACCCCGCTCCCCATCAGCAGCGGGTGGCAGCTTCTCACCCTCAAACCGCCCGCCGACTGACAGCGTACAGTACAGCTGTACGCTGTTAGATACAGCGGCGGTCGGGCGACTTTGCAGGTGGGGAGCTGCCGCCTGCGGCTGACGGGTGGAAAGTGGGTGGCGGGTCTGAGTGGGCGGGTGGGGAGGGGGGGTATCGCTGGACCACCAGGATATATCTTCATTACGACACGTGATCAGGATGGGATTCGGTCCACTGGACCAACAGGATACATTTAAATATACTAAGCCCGTGATAGGGCTGGGGAGCAGGTCCACTGGACCACCAGGGATTCTATTTTAGTTACTAAGGCCGTGATCGGGCCCGGCCTGTGACTCAGAAGGTCCGATGGTCACCCACAGCAGGCGGCTGCCATGTTGCGCCCAGTTATACGGCGGCCAGCCTGTCGGTGTCCAACGACTTGTTTCTTTTTTTTTCGGGCACATCTTTGCACCCCCTTGTGCAGCACAAGGTGGGTGTGTGCCTGCATATGCACCGCACATCCTGGGCTAAATATCTGGATGTGCCGAATATGGGGGGGGGGGATTACAAAATCAGGGCAGGATTATCTGAGCTCTAAATGGTGGAGTGCAGTGACAGCAATGGAATTGATAGCACTTTCAGTGGGAGGTTCAAAGCTAGAGAAAGCTGCTGAGCTAAGGAATCAGAGACAGAGAGCTGCACCTCCATTGAGCTGCTGAGGAGTTGGGTAGGGCTCTGCCGGCCATAGCAAGTGGGGTGAATCAGGGAACTGGGAGCCACCGACAGCATGTCTCGAGTACATGGATACTCTCGACCCAGAGGGAAGTTGAGCAACGAGGGTCACTCCTGGGGTCTGGGCTCATTGGGAACTGTGAAGCTGCTGTGTAGTGCTCCTATGTGCTATGAGTGCTAGGCCAGAAGGGCTGTACTGTGCGAGTTGAGCCAGAAGGGCTGTGCTGCTTTGAAGCTTCCAGAGCGACCCTGAAGTGCATCATTTCCAGGCCACTGAGGCCTAATCCTGAATGTTTCTCGATCTGTTGCTGTGTGCCGATTCCCATCTCGACTGAAATGCTGTATCTGTGGGTCATGCGAGTACTGGCATTGCTGACTGGGGTCCTTGTACTTTTCTTTGATGGATTATAGATACTTCGCTTGGATTACAGATTGGTTTTCTAACACTTTTCATTAGGAGTTTCATGTTCTAAATTGCTTTATTTATTTATTTATTGAGATCTTGGATTAGCACCTTTGAGCAGAAAGCTCTTTCACAGGTTCCATGTCAAGTATGACACAAACAAGAATATAAATACGTTCCACAGATACAGCTACAGCAAGAAACAACTGAAAACTGTCTCCAGGCATAATTTTCTAACAATAGTTACACAATCTAAGCATGTACAGGGTGCAGAGTCAAAACAAAGGCTAACGTTTCACTAAGTAACGGTAGCATAACATGAGGATGCTTGTTTAAAAAGGAGAACTGTACAACTAACAACATAGGCAGATAACTGGATTGTGCCTGAGTCAAAGAAAGAAAGGTCTCGTACTAGTAGAGAGGGACAGGGCAGGGAGGAGGAAAGTGCAGGGAGGAAGAAGGCAAGCAGAGGTGGGGGTAGGATAGGGATAGATAGGAGGGAAAGGGAAGAATAGTTATGTAGTCAAAGTGGAATAAAGGGGGAGGAGGGTGGGGGAAGGAGGGGTGGAGGAGAGTAGAAAGGAAGAGGTGGTATAAGTAGTAGGGTGATGATGAAGATGTAATTAAAATGGTAGGGAGGAAAGAGGTATGGAATGACGGAGGGGCAAAAAAGGGAAGAGGAGATGGAGGGAGGTAGGAGGGAAAATAAATAATTTAGGTAGGGGTAGAAAGCCCATGAAAGTGTTAACTTGACCGTCGGCCCAAGAAATGGACATGAGGTGTAACATTTTACTAATCAATAGAGATCACAGAGAAATGGTAGGAGCAAGGTAATGGCAAATTAGTGGTAGCAGTCACAGGTTGGCAGTGAGATTAGAGGCTGATGGAGTTTTTTCTTAAAGGAGTCCAGCAAAGTAGCACTAGTTATGTCAGGAGGCAGGGAGTTGTACCACTGCAGAGCTCTGTATGCGAATGCACGTTGTCCAAAGGCGGTGCGGCACCATGGGATTCTGAAAGCTCGTTTGCTAGAGCTTCTGGTACTGCGTGGGATACGTGCAGGGGGAAAGAAGGGCCATTATACCAGGGGGTATCAATCCCAAGGTGCCTTTTTTTGCAAGCAGGCACGATTGGTATTTGAGCCTGCTGTCAAATTGTAACCAGCTAACCTGGGCACAAAGATCACAGGTGTGTGTCACGTGTGTGGCACCAGTAAGAAGGCGGCATGCTTTATTTAAGGCCATTTTGCTACATTGGAGGGCAGTGTCTGTAGCCGCACCATAAATGATAATACCCATAGTCCGCGAGAGAGACCACAGATCTGTGGATGGCCGTGTTCAGTGCTTCTGGAGTGAGATTATGTTTGTTCCTGTATAGAACTCCTAAACGCTGGTTAATAGCTTTGGCTGTTCAGTCGATGTGCTGAGTAAAAGACAGGGTAGAGTTAATGGTTATACTCAGGTACTTGAAATGGTGAACCAGTTCAAGAGGGGAGCCAGTGTCATTAATGATGGTAAGTAGGAAGGTTTTGTGTCTGCTCTGGGAGGTCGAAAACAACATTGTCCTAGTCTTGCTATAATTAAAGATGAGCTGATTATCCGAAACCACTTCTCTGCAGATGTAAAGGATTGCTGAAGTTGGTCCTGGAGAAGGTGAGGGTCCATGTTGCTGGTAAAAAGTACAGCATCATCAGCGTACAGAAGTACAGTACATGGTAGCAGCAAGCTTTTGTTATTGTGTTAATTGAGTTAGCATACCATGGACTATTGGGTGAGTTTAAAATGCAAGCTTGCTAATTGTTCAACACATATACCACCAAAACAGCTCACGCGAGATAGCTACCAGGCTTGCACTGGGGCCGAGTATAATTCCTGAGTACCAAGAGTCATTGGTTGTGGTTTCATACTTCAGATTATACTTTTAGTACTGGCAACATCTGATGATGTGTGGCTTCAGAGGGTTACTGTACTAGCACACAGTACAGTGGCTTCCAGTGGTTATTGTTCCTGGGTGCGAGCGCTTAAGGTGTCTTGCAACGTTTAACCCCCTCTTTATTTCCAGTTTCCAGGACTGTGTTATACAATAAAAGCAATGTTTATTTGTTGAATTTAACTTCAGCGTGTGCACCCATTTTGTGTAACCTGATTGATTTATCTAATCATGATGGTTCAACTGTCTTAGTGGTCCAGTCCAGTGCTGGGAGGTGGGTAGGTACAAGGGGTGTGCGAGTAATGAACAGTGTTTCCCAAATACCATGAATAATGCACTATTCATTATTTGGATACAAATAACAAATAGAGGCACTATTCATACTTATCCCTATTCAAGAAATAGTAACAAAAAAAAGAGAAACAGCCCTCCTCTCCTCCTCAGCCCAGTTCTTAAAAATACATCCCCATCCCCCAACCCTGTTACAAGTGCAAGATCATCCTCCTCCCCCCAACACCCACAATTTCATGTTTTAAAGGAAAAAAACTCTCACCATTGGCAACAGGCACAACCTGCTTGCCTCCATGATCATCCATCATCTCGTCCTTAGTGCTCTTCTCTCGCATAAATTAACTTTTCCCCAACCCCCCCACAGCAGCATTCAACTCCCACACTTCTCCCCCAGCACCCAGATTTTTTCAAAGGAGGCCCCATGTGCAACAACGAAGGTGACTGACACAACCTGCCCTCCTCCACAATCGACCATCTTCTGGTGAGTGAAAGCATGCTCATGCTTGCTCGTATAGCAAAACAGCAGAAGCCAGACAGCGATGGATCCTAGTTAAGATCCAGGGATCCTAGGTCAGAACCAGGGATCCTAGGTCAGATAGTTAGGATCTGAGCTGGATCTGTTGCTAGGATCCACAATGTTTGTTGCTAGGATCCACAGGATCTACAATGTTTGTAGGATCCATGCACTGGATCCTAGAGGGTAGGACCCATTGTCCTACCACAGCAACTATCTGGCCAATGTCTACCGTAATTCCCTGTACCTAGGGCTACCATGGGTTGATATCCACTGCCTGCAGCCGGTGCAGAATGTGGCAGCTAGGCTGTTGACTGGACTCCCTTGGGCGTGCCATGTTACGCCTGTACTGCACAGCCTGCACTGGCTGCGTATTCAGTAGCAGATCACCTTCACGGTCAGCTTGCTGACCTACAAGGCCCTACATGGACAAGGACCGTGCTATCTGCAAGAGCTTCTTCATCCCTACTGCCCTCCGCCCACTCCGCTCCACCGACGAGGGACTGCTAGAGATTCCCAGGGTTTGTTTGAAGACTTCTGGGGCCCGAGCATTTGAGTTTGCAGCCCCCACCCTGTGGAGTTCTCTACCTCGTCGGATAACAGAGTGCCTGACAGTGGAGAAGTTTAAATCTGCATTGAAAGCATATTTGTTTGATCTTGGTTTTCCTGATTCTGAATAATTTTCTGATGCTGATATTTATTAATTATTTATGGATTTTTAACTGTGGTTTTATTATTTATTGTGCTAGCGCTACAGTCCTTGTGTAACTAGTGCTATTTTATAAATAAAGTTTGCTTGCTTGCAAATGGGAGGTATCTGCTGGTATCCTAGTTTCTAGGATGCTATCTGAGCAACACTAATTTATATAAGAGAAAAGCACTAAGGATGAGATGGTGGATGTCCATGGAGGTGGGCAGGTTGTGTCGATCACCCATTGTGGGAGTTCTTTTCTTTAAAACATGAAACTGTGGGTGCTGGGGGGAGGAGGGGGAGCTTGGGCTTGTAGCAGAGGGTGGGAGATGGGGGTTGTATTTTACAGGATTGGGCTGAGCAGGAGGGTGGGGGCATTCTTTTAATGTTTTCCTCACAGGCACACAAATACAAATATTTGGGGCTCAAAATACAAATATTCTGCTGAATATTAGAAACAAGGTATATTCGCCCACCCTAGTAGTACTACATCCCAGGAGGTGGTACTGCACACAACATCTGGCACACTTACTCTTTCTGGGTGAAGGCACCGTGCTTGTTATTATTTGTTCTGGGATGAGCCCCCTACCCCAAGAGAAAGAATGAACCCAACCCCTCAATCAGGTGGGCCCTGTATAGTCACCAGGCAGGGGAGTGAAGCTGGATAAGGTGACCCAGGGGGTCACACATGGTCCAAGGGGGAGGGCAGATTATAAAATCAGTGCAGAATTAAGTAATAAAAACGGTTGGCAAAAAAGGGACTACTTGGCTGAGTCAGCCTGCCCAGATCAGATGGCCCCTGCCTAGTCTATCTGTGCAGACCCTACCTGGTCTCCGGTGACCCTCCCTCCCTTCTGCTTGTTTAGTAATATTCTCCATGCATGCTTGAAACCCGTTACCGTTTTCACTTCCACCAGTTCTGCTGGCAATCCGTTCCAGGTTTCTACCACTCTTTCAGTGAGACTCCCCTCCTGCACCTTGTTCTTCCTATGAGATACTTGCAGATCTCTATCATGTTTCGTATCGCTCTCCTTTCTTTTAGGGTGTCCAGACCCCTGCAGAAACGGATGCCTCCTGAAGCCTTTCCAGCCTGCCTGTCAGCTAGCAAACAAGGTAAACATCTGAACCCTGGTAGCCAGTCAACCCCCAGCTATATATATCACACTCATGATGCGATGGTCACGTGACCTAACACACTTTTGCCAAACACCCCTTTTCCCCCCCATTAGTTTTCATCACCACTAGGAGTCACTGCTGAGACACCTATTTCTATCTCACTCCTAGTGCATTTTCACCCTGTTGTCTATGTCCTACTCCTACCTTCCCTGCATCCTGACCAACAGTACCTCGGTTGCCCCCGTTTTCTCCTCTTCTGCCCTTGGCCAATCTTGAATCAGTGACCCTACTTACTAGAAGCTGCCACCCTAACCACTGCGCCACTGCAGCAGCCCTACTTCCTAAGGTTATTTTCCTGACCTTATAGTTCTCTGCCTTTCCCCTCTCACCCTTCTATCCTGCGCACTGCGGACCCCTGCTCTCCTTGCCTATGCAGGTGCCCCTACCACCTAGGTAGCAGCAGATGGAGGAGAATAAGGGTGAGTGTGCTGGGGAAGTACAAGGACACCATGTTGGAAGTGAGGGAGGAGATTAATAGGAACCCATCCTGCTGCTCACCCTAGTTAAAACCCCCTCTGAACCAGTAATCACTGCTCAGTTAGCCATTGCCACTCCCACGACAGGCACGTCCCCCCCCCCAACTCTTCATCCGACTGAGCATGCAAATTTTACCACTGGCCGCTACCTCCGTGCTTGCCATTCCTGCTCTCCATCAACCCTTTTCCCAGCTCCTCAACCCCCCATGAAATTCCAAAATCTAAGGCCCCTCGGCGTGGACTAGCAAGATTCAAACAACTTGAAGTCTACCTCTATAGGATTGTGCTGTTACTACTTTTAATCTCTGGAAATGTTCACCCAGACCCTGGTCGTATGTGTACCCCCCCAAATGGGACATGCAAAAAATGGTGTCCTTAAACTAGCATCCCTTAATATTCGGAGCCTCCTACCAAAATTGAATGACCTTCAAGTCTGGGTGACACAATATAACCCCGACATGCTCACACTGACTGAAACCAGGCTCTTGAAGAAAACCCCCGACTCAGCACTAACTTTTTCTGGCTATACAATGTACAGGCAAGACAGGGTTGGTAAAAGGGGAGGGGGAGGATGCGCCATCTACCTAAAGGACTCCCTGAAGGGTCAGATACTATCCAATCCCCCCCCAGCCAATCAATCTCAAATTCTTGGCATTAAAATTCTCAGCCAGCAAGGCAAAGCCCTATATGTTTTTTCTGTATACACCCACCCATGAAAACAAGTTAGGTATAAATCTGGTAATTGAGCACCTAGACAGCCTGCCAAAGCAATCTGAGGTTGTTGTCATGGGCAATTTCAACATAAACTGGTTGGCACCAGAAGCTGCCCAGTTCAAAGATGTTACTGCAGCACATAACATCACCCAGCTGATGACCTCCCCCATGAGAACCAACCTGAGAACAGGCAACAACTCCATTCTGAACCTGATTCTCAGTATGCACCCACAGAGACATATCAGCACCTTGGTTCCTCCAGACTCGATGAGTGACCATTCACCTGTCATTAGTCTCTGGACAAACAAAATCACTAACCCCCCCCAAAATCACATACCAACAGAGGCTGAAAAAAGGGAAACTTGATACGTTCAGGGCTTTCCTAGCACAGTGCAACTGGTCGCCACTGGGTTCTTTTGCCAACACTGACCTTGCGTTAAACTACCTCATCACACACTTTAACAAAGCATGTATGGCCAGCCCGCTGGCACAGCGGTAGGGCTACCGTTCACGGCGCTAGCGACCTGAGTTCAGGAACAGACTCGGATGGCTGGAGGGTCGGCCAGGGGAAGGAGGATTGAGTGCCCAGAGGCTGCTGTCTTCCTCCGGGGAGGGTGGGTTGCTTGCCCGGCCGCTCTACCGCCACCTGGGTGACCTGGGTGGAGGTGCAGCGGGACAGCAAAAGAAGGGAGGGGAGATGTCAGCCGGGAGTCGGAGCATTCACACATCTTGACGTGCTCTATCCCTAGGCTTCCCAAGCGTGCCGATGTCCTGAGGGGGGACCAGAAATGAAGGAAAAACCCCGCAGTGCTCCCTGTAGACAGAGCTCAAGGCCCCGATCCCCATGCCCCTGCGCTCAGTGACAGCATCAGATCCACACATACACAGAACACATCAGGGCGAGAGGGCCCGTCCCGTACCCGCCCTGGGGTGTAACTAAGGCTCTGTGGGGGTGGATCACCCAAGCGCTCGACAGATGAGCAGGAATCGCATAAGGCCATAGGAGTCTCCCAAGAAAAGGAGTACTATGGCGAGAAGGGGGCATAAAGAGAGAATTAAAAAAAAAAAAAAAAAAAAAAAAGCATGCGACATCTTTGCCCCAACCCGTAAAACTAACTCCCGGAGAATTACTAACCCATGGATCACTGCTGATTTGATAAACAAAATGAAAGCCAGGGACAACCTTTGGTTCCTTGCTCAGGCCTCTGGTAACCCAGCCAGTAAGCAGCGCTATAGAGCTGCTAGAAATGCTAGCACCCAGGAAATCCGCAGGGCTAGAAAGACCTACTATTAAAATGAGCTCACAAACTCCTGGGGTAACAGCTGGAACTTCTGGCAGAAAATAAAGGCTCTCACTAGCAAAGCGGCACCTACTATGGTGATTGTAAATGACACCCATGTGCAGGACCTGAATTCCATAGCCGAAGCTTTTAACTCAGCCTTTACAGATCTCAGCCAGGTCCTACTGCACAACTTTTTCGATAATTCCAACACCAGTGACACCCCTGGACACTGCCAGCCCCCCATCCCCCCTTTCTACTTCAGGAGGCTTATGCTCATGGAGGCTACGAAATATCTGCTAAGAGTGTTAGGTAAAACCAAGTATAGCAGTGACACCATTGACATGAAACTACTATACCTATAACGTGATGTCATGCTACAACCCCTCTCCACCATTCTTAACCTTTCCTTTTCCCTTAGGCAGTTCCCCAAGCTGTGGAAGGCTGCAGTTGTCATGCCAGTACACAAATGCAATGACAGATCACTAGTCTCAGACTATCAGCCTATCTCAATTCTCCCACCTTATCCAAAGTCCTTGAGAGAGTTGTGGCTAACCAACTATCCAAATTTCTCACCAAATACAACATTCAATGCCCCCAGCAACACAGTTTCCGTCTGGCACATAGTACCACCACAGCATTATTGGAATACACAGATTATATACACAAAGCCTTAGACCGTGGTCATAGTCGGGTCAATTTACATTGATCTGACAAAGGCTTTTGATACTGTGAATCACTCCCTCCCCTCCCTTGGCCTTTCCCCTCCTGTAACAAACTGGTTCAAAATCTGTCCTGAAAGCAGAACACAACAAGTCAAGATAATTGGCTCCCTATCGAGTTTTCTTCCACTCCACACAGGCGTCCCACAAGGGTCCAGCCTTGGACAGCTGCAGTACAGCTTGTACCTAAATAACCTACCCAAAGCCTGTGATAACAACATTGTACCATATGCAGATGATGCCATACTTTTCACCAGCCATATTGATCTACTCCCTCTCACTGGTGACCTGCAGTTCAACTTCACAAAAATTTAATCTTGGTTTGCCAATTACAAGCTATTAAAGAACTACAAAAAAAACGAAGACAATGCTCTTTGCTAGCCCCCATAACAAGCCTCCATAACAAACACAAATCCTCACTCCTAACCATCTGCAATAACAAAAATCAACCCCTGGAAATGGTACTGGAATTCAGATATTTAGGCATTACTCTAGACAGCTCCCTTTCCTATGCCCTGCATGTTAATCATATGTCGATGGTCGTAAACAGCTGACTGGGGGTCCTGTACAAGCATAAACACTGTCTCACACCAGCTGCACTGCGGCTTGCTGTCACCAGCGCTATACTGTCCATCACAGAATACGGCCTGCTAATCTACAGTGCTGCTACTGATACCACGCTCAAGCGGTCGATGATCTCGCTGAATAAGGCCTGTAGGTTGATAACTGGTGCTGACAAATGGACTCACACCTGTGACCTCTATCAGCAATCCAAATGGCTCAACCTCCACGGCAGGGTAAAATATCAAACCTGTCTTTTTGCCAAAAAAATTACCTTGCCTTAACTCCTCCAGCCACCCAGTCCCTGCTCCTCCTCTCAACAATCCAACACCATACCTGTAGCTCTGATAAACTGGCTTTCCCTGGTGCCTGACCTTAGAAGCGTAGCGTACTTTTAGGTACAGAGCCACAACGTGGTTGAATGAACTGCCCCCTGAAGTCCTCTCTGAACCCAAACTAGACACTTTCAAAACCAAACTCTGGGGTCACCTTGTAACTCTAAGTCAGTGTGACTGCCCCTTTAGTTACCCATACTCCATTCTTGCCTTTCCCACATCCCTCCCCTGTTGCCCTTTTGCCCATCTCCCTGCTACCACTTTCACTCCACCGCCCCCAGTTCTACCTCCCCTTGACTCACTATCCCGTATGCTCCTCCTCTCTATCCCTGTACTAGCTTTTTTTCAACAAATGTCTGCCTTATTTTTGGACTGCATACTTTTCTCTGGTGTACTCTGTTTTGGATTATTTTTGACAAAGTACTCTATACACTTGGACTGCATACTTTTTCACTGGTGTACTCTGGTATGAATTATCCCTGTCTACTGTTATTACCGGTACTGCAACAATTTTGTACTTAGTTTTCATTTGCCTCTGCACGTTTGTCTATCTAATATACATTATGTATACTGTTCCTTTTTTGTGTATAATCTTGCATTGTTTGTATTCACTGACGTGGAACCTTTGCAAAAGAAACCCTGGTTCAAAAGTAATTGTAATTCTAGTTAAAAATAAAATAAATAAAATGTTGAGATCCCTCGGTCTCTCCTCACAGATGCAGCCCTGCCTTTAGTCACCTTTAAAAGGTAGAGTTCTGAGGGACAAGATGGAATTCGTGGTATCAGGGGGTGGGCAAGATTACAAAATCAGGACAGGATTAACTCAGCTCTAACATGTAGAGTGCAGAGACAACTATGGAATCGAACGTGGAAGAGGAGTGACTGTACACAGGTCATTAAATTGCTGTTAGAGGACACAAAAGTGTACAGGGGGTGGTGTGCCCAGAGTGTAAGTACCCTAGTGAGGGTAATGGCATATGCAGTCAGAATACCCAGAAACATAGCAAGATACAGACAGAAAAAGACACAAGGTCAGTCAAGACACAGAAATAAAAACATAGTAAAACATTTGAAAAGAAACCAAAAAAATAGCCTTGAAATAGTACAGTCTCTGTATAAATACATTCAGTTTAACATGAAATCATATTAAACTCTGTGCCCTGTTTGCAATATGCCTTTTGTTTTTTAAAGTCTTATATGGTAACTTCTTACCTCCAGCTTCATGATCCTCTCTTTTAGTTTCCAACACCACCTCCTGACAATATAAATCCACGCTGTCTAAAAGTGGGAGCAGACACAATTCTTCAGAATTTGGAAGCATTTGGATCAAGAGTGCAGCTCCTGTATGATCAATTCTGTGCTACTACTTGAGTGTGCTCTGAGAGGCTATAACTTTTCCTGTCCACCTCTGGAATGTGTTCCTACCATTACTTTTCTATAGAACTCAATGGTTCCTACCATTCACATCAACTCATTAATATTCATAGACACTACAGCAGGGAAGGGGCCAGGACAGGGGTTCCTAAATGTGTAATCCCTTAAAGTGGCAGAGCAGCGCTGCAGTGTTCTAAGAAATCACATGTGGTTGTGCCTCTTTGGCAGGGCTGCAGCTATGAATCCTGGGGCCCCGGACAAGTCACTTGGAATGGGCCCCCATTTCCCAAACCAGCTAATGACAGGGGTAGTGCCAGCATCTCATGAGGGTACCTCCTGAGCTCAGGGCCCCGGACAACTTCCCCACTTCCCACCCATTACTGCGGCCCTGCTCTTTGGTCACGGAGGCCAGTACCTGACTCCCCCATTCTGCCCCTTGGGTGAAAGAGAGACACCCACCATCATTGGTTTGAAAGGTTGCAGAATATTTTTTTTTTTGCAGTTAATTCATTCTATTTTACTTTAAGGAAAAAAAGTCCAACATACAGGATTTGAAGGTAGTTTTACTGACAAGTTAAGCAATCCAAAGAAAAACATTGCTACAGAATGTTTTAGATAACTAATACAGACGGATAATTTCCAGTAAAGCAAACCGTGAGTTGCTTAAACCTCCCATCTGAACCTTTGCTGGATTTTAATGTGCAGTCTAGAGCAGATTAAGGAATGTAATGTGGCCTTTGCCTCCAGCAGTTATGCCTGTTTCTCCATAAAGTATATGTGCAATCTGATTTAGCCCTCCTAGTACCCCTTGAGGGTGGAGGGTCAAAAAATTGAGTATGGTGGGGATAGGATAGCCCCAGTTAGACCTCCAGAACCCCATGGGTGCACGGTGGGTCTGGTTCCACTTCACTGGGCGACTGCCACACAGATACCACCATGTGGTACAGCAGTGTCCATGAGGAGGGGTGAATATGGACACCACCATAGTCTATCGGGGATGAGGCTGGGTATTGGGGAAAGTAGTCAAGGACTTGGTATTTGAGACTGGTGGTAAAACCATGGTGGTACAAAGGGGGATACGAGTCATAAGAGTCCCCTTCTTGGTGTTCTTAGGAGGTTTTTACTCTTGTCTGGTCTGTTGTCTGCACTAGCAGACATTGCAGCATTGAGGAAGGGATACCAAACTTTCTCATATGTTGCCAGAGTGTTCTTAACAAAATGATACATCCTAGATGTTGAAGCCATGGACTGTACTACTGCCAACAGGAAAGCAAGAGTAAAAGGGAAAGTCAGGAAATACCCTATCTGAGGTAGGGTGACATAGGAAAGGCTGCTTGGAGATCTAAGAAGATAAAACCAAACAGAGGGAAAGGGTGCAGTAAGGAGCAGAAGAAAGACAATATAGCTGGAAATAGGAGTTGTGCAGTGCAGTGGATGAGGAGTAGCAGTCTTCAGGGAGACATTCTGGAGACTGAGGAGCTGCCCATATGTACACACTTCTCTAACTTGAAGGAGGAGGTCAGTAGACGCCGGGCTGAGCTGACCACGATCCACATGGCCTCATGTTTCACTCAGGGGCCACCAACCTACCGCTGATGCCCCAGAAGATGATTAAGGCAAAGAGGGCCAGCTGGACAGTGGCTCCAGTAAGGAGAGGATGGCATGGCAGGGGCACATTCCTCCATCAGTGTCACTACGCAACTTTTTCACCATTCTGGCAGGACAGGACAGTAGTGGCAGGGGAGGATATGGGATCCTCCAAAGGGGGAATCCCAAGGTGGGTGGGTAAGGACTGCAGCAGAAGAAGAAGAAGCAGCTTCTGGAAGGGGAGTAGATGGTTAGGGGGATAGATCTGGGAACAGGGAGGAGAGTGGAAAGGGAGGTAAGATGCCTATTTAGGGCCATGACTTGGGGGGATGGTCAGCAGATCCTAAGTATCACTAGGGTGGCAGGGCAGGAGAAAGAGCTCGTTGACACTTTCCACCTAGGGACCAACGGCCTAGCCAGGGATGCATCTGGGACTGTTCAGGGGGGATTCAGGAATCTGGGGAGGGGACCAAAACAGGAAGCAAACAAGGTAGCCTTCACTGAGGTGCTACCTATATATGGCTGAGGGGAGGACAGAGAACTCCACATCAGGAACTTGAACTCATGGTTGATGGAATGGTGCAGAGAGGAGGGGGTTGGCTACATTCGAGTCTGGGACCAACCTGGGAAGATGTGGGCCTGTGAAAAGGTGATGGCCTGCATCCATCTTGGAGAGGAAATGCAGTCCTCAGTGAACAGTTTAAATGTTACTTCGATGAACATTTAAACTAGTTGAGGGAGGCGGGCAGAAGGCAGAGGGAGACATATACTGCCCCCCCCACACACACAAAACTAAGTGGGCGGGAAGGAGAACCTGAGGGGAGAAAATTCCACAGGAAGTAGCTTCAAGGCAAAAGAAGGGGAACAGGAGACAAAGGGGCAATAAAAAACATAGCAATATGAGATTGGAAAATAAGGCAAGGCCAAAGGAAGGAAGGGGGTGTCACAAACGCACTCAGCAGGTCAGACCCTCTGCTCCCACAGTGCCAACCTCTGAGCGTAGTATTGTGAACAGCTAACATACAGGGTAACCCTCCTGTCTGCTTGTGGGTCTGAATGACCGTTAGTCTCAAGTTCTGGAGAGATTCAAACTGTGAACCTTATGCTAGCATACCCAAATGTACAGGCTCAGATATTCTGCTCTTCGAGGGGGATGCCAGATATCTTTTGCCTAAGGGCACCTAACCAGGTATCCAAAATGAACCCTTAAAACTCTATAAAATACCTTAGGTATATTCTTACCTTTTCCCAGTTTAGTAACACCATCAAGCTCTGAACAGTTTTTGTCAGTCTTAACCTTCTATACGTCACATGCAAAAAGAACTTCGGAGGCACACCCAAGCAGTCTTTCAAAATAATATTTTTACTAAAATGGATAAAAATATGTAAAATGTAAACACAGAACAATATATCAAAAAGCATACAATCACTTAAAAGAACAAGGTTAAAGTGCAAAACATAAACTCCTACCACAATACAATTAGACTTTTTTCTATCTAATGTATTACCTCTATAGTGCTTACAGTTAGAACTTGTTTCTTAAGAGCCCCAAAAGATATGTCCCTAAGATCAGACACAAGTCCTAGGTTAAACTGTGTCTCTCTCACACACCCCTTCTGATGTCATCTAGTTCCTCCTTGTTGAATACAAAAAAATATACAAACAGGATGTCCTATCAGGAGGTATATTAAATAAGGTGACATCAGCAAAAACACATTTCCCAAATATGACTCCTTAATTAACATTTTTTTTTTTATCTCGAGCAGTTCCTATTCCCAAGGCATATCAAAGGAGTTTTATAGCTTTTTAACACCAGTTGATATTAAATGTTCTTCCTCTTAAGAACGTCATAAAAGTTTATGATCTCCATCCTCTGGCAGACTCATAAAGTTCTATTTCATTCCCACTTCAAAGAGCCTAGGCATATCATAAAAGGTAATAAAAGGCCACTCTAAAGTAAGTCAGTTATTGAAATGGTTCCTGCTTCACTGAAACCTGGGGAGAGGGGGTCACCCATGGCACAGCTACCTCATGTGAGACAATCACACACTACATTTTTATAGTACAATTATCATAGAACAATCATAACCAGCTGGCCAAGCATCACAGGGGGTTGCAAGTAGGGTGGCAAAAAGATGTGGGAAAGCCACAAGTACAAAATGAAAGAAGTCTTGGAAATAAAATTCTGAATCTTGAGGCTATCATGGAGGAGTCAGACCTGGACATAGTGGCCATCACAGAGTCATGGTCCACAGGAAACCATGACTGGGACATGGCAATACCAGGATATGTGGAGTTCAGGAAGAATGGGGGGGAATGTGGGGGTTGTATTATATGTCAGGGAAGATATCAAGGCAACAGAAATGTTAAGGGATAGGGAGGGGCTGAAGATACCATTAGTCACCCTGGAGACAGCAGCCGGAGTCTCCATTGGCACTGGGGTGATTTACAGACATTCAGCACAGAGGGAGGAGCTAGATGAGGAAATGGGAGTGGCTATCAGCAGTATGGCAGATAAGGCGGAGGTACTGCTGATGGGGGACTTCAGTCTAACAGATACTGATTAGATCCTCCTGGCCATGGTCTCAGCTAGAAGCAGGGTCTTCCTAGATGCCCTGCAGGGTGCATTTCTGAGGTAACTAGTCAAGGAACCCACTCATGATGTGGCAATACAAGACCTGTTGCCTAGGAACAGGGACTGTTTTGTGGATATCAGGGTGGGATGACACCTGTGGAACTAATGATCACTGTGTGGTTTAACAGTAGGATGGCAGTGGAGGTGAACCAAACAAGGATGAAAGTCCTCAACTTCAGGAGGCCAGATTAAAAAAAAAATGAGTGAATGCTTCAGAGACGCTATGGTGGTGGGGGGGGTTACCCCAAAGGGGTGGAGGGACAGTGGACCACGTTAAAGAGGGACTATGGTCACAAATTACTGGCATCAATAAATTCAAAATATGGATCAACATAGCCCCACTCACCTTCATGCCAAAACTGAGATCCCTAAGTTACTTTGTTTAAAAGTTACAAATCATTTTACAACCCTAAATTCTCTGCCTGTTCAAAAAAGTCAGTTTCAGTGAAGAGGTGCTGATGATATTATCTCCTGAACTTGCATTCTAGCCCTCATTGTCAGCAAGCTTACAGGACCTGCTTCTCCAAAGTTTAAAAACTATGTGCAAATGGTTTTCTCAAGCAAAACAAGCAGCACCATTCAATAAACATTGCTTTAGAATCTATGTGTGTTTCAGGTTTTGCAACGAAGTTGGTAAATTCATATTTTTGTTTTTGGTGTTCTGTTGTGGTCCTTTTCTCCTGGGTTACTGGATGCTAAGTCACAGCACACTAATGTGAGATTTGCAGACTAGATATCTCTGATGTGGTGAAAGGCTGTGATCATTCACACCTAACATTCAATTGAGGTGATTTTTCAGGATGGCACTCTAAATCAATTATTCCATCACCCTGTAAATGGGGGGTGGGAGAGGTAGTGCTGTTTTAAAACTGTACTAAGAATTTCCATGCAGTAGCCAGCTCAATGCTTAATCACTCAATCAATATTTTATTCATCATCAAAGTATGGAATGAAAGGGATATTCAACTGAGCAGAGCTCATTTTGTTTTCTCATTGACAGGCTGTTACTTGAGCTATATTCAGGCTTATCAAGCTTGCAGACAGGGAGGGCTAGACTGTGAGTTCAGGAGATGACATCATCAGCACCTCTTCACTGAAACTGGCTTTTTTGAACAGGTAGTAAAATCAGGGTTATAAAATAGCCCATAACCTTAAAATGAAGTAACACAGAAACCTAGCGTTTGGTAGGAGATTTTTTTTTTTTATTTAACCAGGTATAACACACCAAGCTGAAAGCTTTTTTACAGGAGCAACCTGGGAGCACAAGGAAGTTAAGTGACTTGCTCAGGGTCACACAGTATGCAAGTGGAAGCTGTGGGATTCAAACCCAGGTCTGGTCGATGTCACCAGATTTGCAGCTCAGAGCCTCAGACCACTGCGCTATACTGCCTCCTCCCTAGGGGCTAGATTTATTGTGGATATGCTTATTCTAATTCTGCAATTTAACACTTTTGGCCAGAGTCCCACCTTAAAAGATGTAACAGTGAAGGAAACAGACCTCTGCACAAAACAGGTGAGCAAAAACAGGAGGAAAAAAAGACTAATGTAGTTCTCAAGAGAGGTAGCAGCAAGGGTAAGGGCAAGATAAGGGCAAAAAGGGCAGCGTTCAGGAGATACAAGGAAATGCAGAGGCAAAAGGACAGAGAGATGTCCAGCAAAAACAGAGGGGAAGCAGGAAAGGCAGTGAGGAGCATTAAGTCACAAACTGAGGAAAGACTAGCCAAGGGGATAACAAAGGGATATAAGACCTTTTCTAGGTACTGTATATAAGTGAAAAAGAAAGACAAGGGGGGGAACTGTGAGGCTGAGGGTGCTGAGGGAGACTATGTAGAAGATGTTCAGGAAAAAGCAAATATCCTGAACAAATACTTCTGTTCTGTCTTCACAGTGCACGGGGAATGGGCAGGGCCACATATAGGTTATAGAACTGCAGAAGGGAGTGAAGTAGACACAAGTCTATTCAAAGAGGAAAGAGTCCTGAAATGACTTGGAAATCTAAGAGTGGACAAGGCTATGGGGCCAGATGGGATACATCCAAGGATAATGATGTAGCTTAGGCAGGTACTGGCTGCACCTCTAACAGCCCTATTCAGTAAGTCACTAGATACAGGGGTAGTCCCAGAGGGTTGAAGAAGGACAGATGTAGTCCTGCTCCATAATAGCAGCAGCAGGAAAGAGGCTGGCAAATACAGGCCAGTCAGTCTGCGTCAGTAGTGGGGAAACTAATGGAGTAACCTTGAAAGGAAAGACTAGTAGTGTATCCAGCAGTTTATAGCACCCAAGGCAGCATAGTTTCACAGGAGGGAGATCATGACAGACAAACCTGATAGATTTCTTTGACTAGATGACCAGAGAAATAGATCATGGGAGAGCGGTGAACATGGCCTACTTAGACTTCAGCAAAGCCTTTGACACCGTGCCAAATAGAAGGCTCTTACATAAACTGGGAAGCTTAGGGTGGGAACCAAGATGGTACACTGGGTACATAGAAACATAAACATAGACTTTGATGGCAGGTAAGGACCCGCCTGGCCCATCTAGTCTGCCCATTTAACATAATTGGCTGACTGATAGGTGACAGAGGGTGGTGGTTAGAGGCACTCATCCAGGTGAAGGGAGAGTGACCAACAGTGTTTCTTAGGGCTCAGTACTTGGTCCAGTCCTATTTAAAGTCTTTATAAGTAACATTGGAGAAGAACTGGAAGGGAAGGTGCACCATTTTACAGATGACACCAGCATCTGCAATAGGGTGGACGTGCTGGAGAGGGTGGAGAGAATGAATAGAGACCTGAGAAAGCTTGAGGAATGGTCAAGGGGGTTCCATGTTGCTGCGGCAACAGGAAATTCGCTGACCATCACTACAGCATTTGCACAACACCGCCAATTGGCATTGTGCAGTCGCTGTACAAAAGTGTGTTTTTTAGCCCCCCCCCCCCACACCCCCCCACACACACACCTTAGATAATCAACGCCGAGTCAGAGGTGGTTTGGGGCAAGAGGCAAACTCCACAGAGCCAGCAGCATTGGGAAACCAGCAGACAATCACAGCGAACTGTCATTTTGTCACTGTGAAGGTCTTCGCTGTGTTCCTGTCGCTGTGGGACTGGTATACCTGTCAAAGGTATGGAAGCTGGATTCCAATGCAAAAAAGTGCAAAACCATGCACCTTGGGTGCAGAAACCCAGATGCAGTGTATATAATGGGGGAGGTATTGACAGTCATTAAACAGGAAAGGGACCTGGGGTAATCGTAATGGATGACCTTAAGGTGGCAAGGCAATGCAACAAAGCAGTTGGGTAAAGCCAGTGGTATACTGGTGTGCATAGGAAGGGGTATCACCAGCAGGAGGGAGGTGCTGTTGCCAGTGTATTCATCACTGATGAGATGACATCTGGAGTGCTGTGCCCAGTTCTGGAGACAACATCTCAGAAAGTACATAGACAGGGTTGAGGTCATGCAAAGAAGGGCAACAAAAATAGCGCAGGGACTACACAAAATGTCCTATTAGGAGAGACCAAGGGATCTAAACATGTATACCCTGGAAGAGGAGAGGGAGGAGGGGACATGATATAGACCTCATGGGGTGAATAAGGTATAGGAAGGGAGCATTTTTCAGAAAAGAAGGTGTACAAGAACTAGTTGGCATGCAAAGAAGCTGGAGGGGGGAGTTTAGGAGGGATATGAGGAAGTATTTCTTCACTAAGAGGATGGTGGATGCCTGGAACAATCTTCCAGTGGGAGTGGGGGTGAAAACAGTGGTGGGCTTCAAGCACGCATGGGATAGATACGGTATAAAGGAAAACTGGTATTAAAGCAGTGGAGGAGGAGGTGGCTAGAGACCAGGCAGGGTCTGCGGTAGCAGAATAGACAGGGAAAACAGGGGCAGACTTGATGGGGCAAGCGGTCCTTATCTGCTGACATAGCAGAAGGAACCGGGGAAGGCAGTCAGAATAGCAAAGGCCCAAACTGAGGAAAAGATAGACAACTTGGTTAAGAAGTGGGATAAAACCTTTTATAGATTCATTAGGAAGTGAAGAAAGACAAAGGGAGGAATAGTGAGGCTGAAAAAGAGGAGGGTGAGTGGGCGGAGAGGGACAGTGAAAAAGCAGGGATACTGAATGAATACTTCTGCTCAGTATTCACAAAGGAAGAGGAGGGGGAGATACCTAATCCAATCAACAGAGTACTCTAGATGGGGGTCGATAACAGTCCTTTCATAAAGGAAAGGGTTCTGAAAGAACTCCAAAACTGAAGGTGGACAAAGCAATGGGGCCTGATGGGATTCACCCTAGAATTCTAAAAGAACTAAAGGGAGAACTTGTAACACCATTGACTATCCTTTTTAACAAATCATGGGAGGATGGTGTGGTACCTGAGGACTAGACGAGGGCAGATGTGATTCCCCTTCATAAAAGTGGGAGCAAGACAGAGGTAGGAAACTCCTGACCTCTCAGTTTGACCTCAGTGGTAGGGAAAATGATGGAATCACTTCTGAAGGAAAGAATTGTTGAGTACCTAGAGGCCAGTGGGACACAGGAACCAAGGCAGCATCGATTCACAGAGCGAAGGTCATGTCAGACGAGTCTAATTGATTTCTTTGACTGGGTGACCAAAGTAGTAGATCAGGGACGGGCTGTGGACATGGTCTACCTAGACTTTAGCAAGGCATTTGACACAGTCCTGCACAAAAGATTAATAAACAAATTAGCCAGCCTGGGAATGGGTCCCAGGGTGGTAGCCTGGGTAAAACATTGGTTAGACAACAGGATGCAGAGGTTAATAGTAAACGGAGTTCACAGTGAAGAAAGGGGGGTTACTAGTGGGGTACCGCAGGGTTCAGTACTGGGTCCAGTCCTTTTCAATGTCTTTATAAGTGACATTGCAGTGGGACTAGAAGGAAAAGTATGTCTCTTTGCAGATGACACAAATATCTGCAACAGCATTGATACACAAGGTGTGTGGAAAGGATGAGAAGGGACTTGGCAAGGTTGGAGGAATGGTCAAATGTATGGGAGCTTAGATTTAACACAAAGAAGTACAAAGCAATGCACCTGGGAAACAAAAACCCAGGGGAAGAGTACACAATGGGGGGTGAGATACTGACAACAACAAAAAAGGAAAGGGACCTCAGGGTAGTTATATCAGATGACCTAAAGGTGGGCAAGCAATGTGAGAAGGTAGTAAGGTGGACTGAGGGGATACTGGGATGCATAGGGAGAGGCATCACCAGTAGAAAACAAGAAGCTGTTATCCCTCTGTACAGACAGTTGGTGAGACCCCATCTGGAGTACTGCATGCAGTTCTGGAGACCCCATCTCCACAAAGACATAGACAGGATGGAGGCTATCCAGAGGAGGGTAGCCAAAATGGTACAGGCTCTGCACCAGAAGACATACAAAGAGAGACTAAAGGAGCTTAATAATGTATACCCTGGAGGGAATGAGGGAGAGGGGGGACATGATAGAAACTTTCAAGTACCTCAAGGGAATCGACAAAGTCCTAGAAGGTAACATCTTTCAGAAAAGAGATGTGCAAGAACAAGAGGGTACAATTTGAAGATAGAAGGGAGATGGCTCAGAGGTAATGTGAGGAAGTATTTTTTCATGGAGAAGGTTGTGGATACATGGAACAGCCTTTCTGAGGACATCGTGGAGTTAAAAACAGTGGGAGAATTCAAGAATGCATGGGACAGACATAAGGCAATTCTAGTGAGGGGTAGTAGGAAGTAGTCTGTTGGTTAACTAGGATCTGCAGCTTATCCATTGGGTAGGGAAATGGTCAGACTAGGTGGGCCAAGCGATCCTTATCTGCCATCAAATTCTATGTTTCTATATTTCTATGTTTCACTAAACAGGCTATTTCTTTTCAGCAGGGAGAATTTCAGATAGCAAGGTACAAATTGGGAAAAGTATAACAATTTATTGTGTCAATGGTAACAAATTATTAAACACTGTAATTTAAATAGTGGAAACTTTGAAGTAGTGGTTCAGATTTGCAAAAATTAACAAAGGGGAAGTAGCTAAGCTTTGAGGAGCCGGGAGGAGATAGTGGAGTGAGACGAGGAGAAAGCAATGATCCTGAATGAATATTTCTGTTTAGTATTCCCTGTGGGAGGGCATGGGCAGGGCCCACTGCTAGAATCTAAAGGAACAAAGGATAAGGAGGTAAACACCAGTCCATTCACAGACGAGAGGGTCCTAGAAGAGAGTTTGCTTAGCTGAAGGTGGACAAAGCCATGGGTCCAGATGGCATACATTCCAGGATCCTAAGGGAACTGAGAATTGAACTGGCAGCCCCTCTGGCAGCCTTTTCAGTGAGTTCCTAGACACTGGAGTGGTCCCAGAGGTCTGGAGAAGGGTAAATGTCCCTCTTCACTGGAGTGGTAGTGTAACCCCCAGGTGGCGCTATCCCAAGGGCTACTACCCCTGCCTGACTGACTACTGACAGGTTGAGGGGCCTAGGTCCAATGGCGAGTGTTTCCACCCAGAAGTCAGGGTTTGCAATAGTTGAACTAACTTGGTCACATCCCTCTGGGACACTGTAACCCCCCTTTCTTCCCACTAGTGGCCCACACAATGCATCAGGATTATCTTCACAATGTACACTTATCCCCAGGACTGGCTCTGTCGACTGGACTTTGGGAACCCCCTGTAAAACAAGATGATACAATGCAAAAGCCACAGTACAATACTTTAACATAAATGAATACCTCAGACAGTGTAACTTTGCTGTAACAAACAGATCTGATTTATTTAAGGAGCTGTAACAAGGAAGGAAATCAGGTTAATCAGGTTAAATACATTAATAATCACAGTACTGTCGCGTATTTAGAGTCCCAAATTGTCACTTTCACTGGGTACCCAGGATGTGGGGGCTAGCCAGGATTGGAGCAGCTGGTTGGGGCCCTGTGTTGGAAAAACACTGGCACAATACCCAAATTATAATCGGGCGGTTGGCTCAGTTCACTGAAGAAATGGAAAAAAAAAACAACAATTAGATGATACACTTGCAATTCGATAAACAGATGGCGAGGAGCTACCTGCTTTGTACTCTAAACTCAGTGCTGGGAACTGGATGGAAAGCAGATTGTCCTGGATTGCCAGGAGGAGCAGACCATGTGGACAAGGTCCTTGTGACTGGACCCCACTGCAGTTTAGAGCAAATGGATGTAGTCTGGATTAAGCTGGGGTTTACTTCCAGCTTCATGCACTCAATTCACTGTACAGGGGATTTGAAACACGATTCCCCATAAGCACTACACGCATTTATATGTAAAAGGAAGGTACTATACCAGGCAGGCTGCTTCTCTGTCCCGATCGCAATTACTGCACAATACCCGGGAGAACACACAGCAGATTCAGCTCCTGACAGACCGAGAGCGATTCAGCAATTTCTCCAGTCTTCTACAGGGTGATCCTGGTTTCTACTCTTCAGATCTCCTTGATTCTCTTCACAGGTTGGATTCAGTCTGAACAGGCACTTGCACAAGCTGCAGACCGAAACTTAGGGCCTTACATGCGATTCCCACGCTAAAACTATACACCGAAGAAGCACACAGCTCCTTGTCTCTTCACTGCCCCAACTCATCTGATCTTTCCAGTAGACAGGGCCGGGCATTTCCTTTGAGTTCCTCCCAGTTCAGTTGGCTGGTTTGGCTGTCACTCACAGTAAATTCCCCCTGTTGATGGAAAAAAGGCACCAAAGTCCAACTGCAATTCCCAGAAGCATTGGCCATACATTACATAGGTGGCTGGCTCCACAATGAGAGTCCAAGTTCTGATTTGCCAGCAGCAGGCTCCATTTCAAAGGTCCCCCCACACTGATTGGTCCAGTTCAGCAGTTCAAAACTAGAATGAGGAGTAGGCAAACACAGTTCTGACTGCAAAGAAAAGCAGGTTAGACAAACTGTATTTTCGTTATTACTCTAAATGATGTCTGGCAAACAGTTATATCTTTGAAAAGTGCTCACTCTGCCCATTAGTGACAGCAGAAACTGAACAATTTGGCAGCAGCTCTAGTGGGACTCAAGCAGGGAAACACACAGACCCCCATCCAAATTAATTATGTCTGCAGGCAGACAGCTCTTAAAAAGACAGTACCAGAGGCTCTAAAAACACTCACAAATAAATGGCTTAGACACTGAACACCATCCAGGCTTGGAGCATTCAAGCAAGCTCCTGGAAGACTTTTGGGAACCCCTATTTGCAGGGGTGTTACACCCTTCACGGCCTGGAAAAAGCTTGGTGTCTGCGTCAAGCAAGTACCCCCATAGGTTTCAATTGCAACCATATACATTTGCATCAGGATCACATTAGGCTCATACATGTAATCATCAGTCAATATATCACTTTACCAAAACACATTTCTGAAACTTTGCAGTACATCACTCTTTAAACATGTACACACACATTGTACCATAACTCAAGTTATTACCTCTTGTACATGAAACCTGAAGAGGGCCCTTCCTATCAGCTACCTTGGGGCTGGATGGGGCAGGAGCACCATACCTAGAAAGAAGCAACACAAGTAACTTGGAGTTAGCACTGATGGTCAGTTTGGGCAATGAGCTCGGGGACACATACACTCCTTTATGGACAAGATTGAGAGGCAAGTCTACAGGCCTCCCAGGGGAATCATAACTGAGGTGCACCACAGGCTTTACAGCTCGACCAGTCTTTCTAGGGGGAACTGTTACAGTCTCTGCACTCTGAGCCTCATTTTCAGCATTGTCCTCACTTGTCAGGGGAGTCTCTTTTGGGGAAGAGAGGCTAGAACTTGGGGCACTTTCAGCTGCAGGAGTTACAATCTCTGAGTCTGCAACACATGGCTCACATGGAGAGCTTTCTGACACTGACAGTGAATTATCAGGGCGTTCAACACACTCTTCTTGTTCTGGTATGTCACCAGTCTGTTCCAGTCCATCATTTTGCTCCCCTGAAAGCTCAAACAATTCAACCATACACAATGATTCCATATCATCTGACTTGATGCTTTGCACTTCACTTTCTGGGAGCATTGGCTCCAGGGACAAAGCTGGGGGCTTAGACAGTCCCGAAGGCCCAGCTTCATCTCCAGGATTGACTAGGGGATTGCCCAGAAACAACTGACTCAGTTCGTAAGAAGGATAGTATTCAAAGTCACACTCACTTTCCTCTGATATGGACTGACAATCATGTTCAACTGGGACTTGTGGAGGGGAACACTTTAACTCAGCTTCTGCAGGTGCAGACTTGCTGCATTTTTCCTTAGCAGCAGCTCTAGTCACTGGTCCAGAGGGGGCATTTTCTGGGGGCTCAGACTCAATCAAGATTTGTCCAATGGGCAGTAAATGATTTCTATGCATTGTTTTAACATCTTTTGAATTATTCTCAGGCCTTACTTTATACACAGGCAGATCATCTAGTTTGCCCACTGCAATGTGAGGGAGATGGTGCCACCGGTCAGCAATCTTATGTTTGCCATGCAGTCCCAGATTTCTTAGCAATAATAATAATAAAATTTATTTAATTAAGCGCCTTTAACACAACTCTTTAACTGCGGAGAAGCTACCTTGGCACTTACTTGTTTGCTGCCTATTTCATCCGCATTTCTAGTGTTAGTGGTTGGACTTTTCGGATGGTTCGGACTTCAGGATCCTGAGACATTGTGTGATGCCCTAGTTTGCCCTGGGAACTAGGCTGCCTTCCGGTAGATCAGCGGTTTGGTGGCCACTTTTCAGTGTCAAGCTTTCGCGCGGTGTTCGCCTGTTGAGCGTGACCTTCTTTGATACTTCTCGAGGAGGAGTTCACCTTTGTGGGACTTGGGGGAGACGGGATTCACTGGGATTGAGCCTATTAAGGATTATTGGGGATTTTTGGGCGCTCTTTGGAACTGTCAAGTCCACGGAGACTATCTGGGATTTTGTGGCCTGTTCGTTTGGAGTGACCTGTTTTATTTCTGGCTTTGATTTGCTTAGCCGGACTCATTGGCTTTTTTGAGGCGCCTGAGGGTTGGTGACCTACACAGGGGTTGGGATCGGGGCCTGTTGGAGGGCTGGCCTTTTGACCCTATTCTCCTAGACTCCCAGTGGAGTCGGCCGGGGGGCTGATCTGGCCTGGAGTCGTGGTGTTGAGTCACCATTATAGCTCGGTAGTTGCCTCTTAAAATAACTGGCTGGAACCTGTGGCTTGATGTGTGGCTCTCCTTAGAAATCTGGAATTTTTTGAACCTCGAATTCTGTTTGGAATTTCCGGCTTACTGGACATATTAAGGACCTGGGGCCAGTATTGTTGGATTTTTTAGTGTGCTAAGAAGTGACCTGAAGAGTACCTGCAAGATAAGTGACTGTGGAAACATCAACTGTTTATATAAACATTTCTGAGAAACTGACTTTATTTATTAGTTGGCTTGCATTGGTCTGTGGTCCTGGGTTGGTGTCTCACACAGTGGGGGAGTGGGGTTGGCTGGAAGGATGGTCCTTAATTTCCCTCCTCTATATACTCCTGGTGGCTGGCTGGGGTTGCCGCCCCTGGGGTAGAAGTAGTGGGCCACCGATCCTTTTGGACTGGCCGGTTCCTGCGGCCTGCTGGCGGTTTTTATTTTCTGTCCAGACTAGGTGGATGATGAACATGGTCTATTGTTTTTTTAATTTTATTTGCTGAGGTTATTTTATTTTGTATTTTATAGGTTATGTGCTGTTTAGTTATTTTTGAGGGATAATTTAGCAGTGAGAGTGCTTGTTTCCATCTTATATTCCACCTTCTCCGGTTCAGTGAGAGAGTCCCGGAGGGTGGTCTTTAAATTATTCCCTCTTTTTATTCTTATTTATTTATTATTTTATTTTTTTGTTATTAGTTTTGTGTTATTATTTTATTGTCCCTGGCACGTGAGAGGCCTGTGGATATAAAATAGTTTAATTAATTTATTAGTTGTTATATTAGATTATTGGTTTATTTTTATTCTTTGTTTTAGTGGTATTAGGTGGTGTTGTTTATTTATTTTATTTGTGGTTTTAATTTTACGAGCAGCCTGATGTGCCAGCCAGTTCCACCTGTTGTTAGATTACTCGGCCTCCGCTCTCCATGCCATCCACCCCTTTTTCTTGTCCCTCTTGCCAGCCCATGTCTACCATCGGTGTCGGGCATTAGGGATTGTGCGCAGGGGGTGGAGGAATTGGGTGGGGTGTGGGGGGTTGTGGACAGCGGAGGGAGTGGTGCTGTCCCATAGGGGTGGTTAGGCCTCGAAGATGCCCTGGGGCAAAGTGGCTTCTGGAGCATGGTAGTCCCGTTCTGGTTCCCATACCCAAGGGCACCTCCTGTTCTGGAGTGCAAGTGGTTGGGACAACTCGTAAACCTCGTCTAACCCGGGCGCTGTTGTGCAATGCCAGATCTGTCTGCGATAAGACTGGTCTTCTTGCGGACTTTGTCGCAGGGGCAGATCTGGCTTGCATTACCGAGACCTGGTTGGACGGGAATGCGGCCCCGTTTTTAGAGGCTGCTGTTCCTGCTGGGTTCTCGGTTATGCACCGCCTGGGATTAGATCACTCGGGGGGGGGGTGGCGATCTGTTTTAAGACCAAATTGGGCCTAACTGGTGTTCCAGTTGAGGAGGCCAGATCATTTGAGTGTACTGTGGTAGCTGGTGTGGGGTGCAGGATTGCTTTCATTTACCATCCACCAGGGCATGAGAAGCTTTTCCTGCAGGAAATAGCAGATTTTGCCACTGACATGGCCTTGGAATCGCCCAGATTGATGGTGCTGGGCAATTTCAATGCGTGGGTCGACGACGAATCTTCACTTTTTGGTCAACATTTCCTCCAGGTGATGACATTGCTGAGCTTCACACAGGTTGTTTCCACAGCTACCCACAAAGGTGGTCACTCTCTTGATCTGGTTTTCCTCCTGGGGATTGAGGCGTCCGATTTGGTGGTGGAACCAGTCGGTTGGTCTGATCATTACTCAGTTGGGTTAAATTTTGAGGCCCCCTTGGGCAGGTCAGCCGCTGTGGAGTTGGTCAAGAACCGCCCATTGTGGGACGTTGTCCCTGAAGACCTGATGGCGGTTATTGACCTCTCGTTGTTTGACGATTTGTGCTTTGATCCTGAGCAGCTAGTGGTGGCCTATAATGAGACCATCTCGGCTGCTCTTGATCAGATTGCACCAACCCGTGTTCGCCCCCTCCCGTGCCGTCCCGTTGCTCCTTGGTTCGGGAAGTTGAGAGGGTTGCGGAGGCTGGGGCCAGGTTGGGCGTTGTTGGAGGAAGACTGCCTCTGAGGGCCGACCATCTTCACTTTGCTGGAGCATTATAAGCTCTGTCAAACAGAAATTTCCCATAAGAAGGCAGAATTCCTGTCCAGGGAAATTTCCATCGCTCGTAATCGACCGGCTCAGCTCTTCAGAACTGTCGACAGACTGTGCAACCCAGTCTGTTGGCAGATCCGTTGAGTTTTTACACAGAATGACTGTGAGGAGATCGCTCGATTCTTTGCGAATATGGTGGAAGACATTCGGAGGCAGTGTTCCGGACCCCACTCTAAGGTTGTTGCAGTCAATCAGTGTTTTGTCACGGAGCCCGGAATTTCCTGGAGTTCTTTTGATCTGCCGGAATATGAGGATTGTCCGTGAGATGCGCCCAACATGCTGTAGTTTGGATCCGGGTCCTACTTCCTTGATTATGGGATGTAGTGAGTCTATTGGCTGATCCTTGCTCAGATTATCCGGTGTTCTTTGGAGACGGGAGTTTTCCCTAGCCCTTTGAAGGAAGGGGTGGTGACTCCCCTTCTGAAGAAAGCTTCCTTGGACCCGGATGACATAGCAAACTAACGCCCAATCTCTAACCTCCCTTTTGTGGGGAAGGTTATTGAAAAAGTTGTGGCGGCTCAATTGGATAACCATTTGACCATCCATATTTATCTGAACCTCTCAGTCTGGTTTTAAGTAAAGGCATAACACCGAGACTGCTCTGGTTGGTGCTCAATGATCTCCTGATGGCGAGAGATCGGAGACACGCTCTATTCTGGTTCTCCTTGATCTGTCATCAGCTTTCGATACTGTGGATCATGGGGTTTTGCTCTCGACGTCTGAGGTCCATTTGTGGACTTTCAGGTATAGTCCTCAGATGGTTTCATCTTACCTCGAGGAAGAAGCATGAGAGTGGTCTCGGGAATTACATTCCTCAGAGGCTTTCTCTCTGCCTTGCGAGTACCACGGGTTCAGTGCTTTCCCCATGTTATTCGCAGTATACATACTACCCCTTGGAGACATTGTAAGACAGTATGAGCTGACGTTTCAGTGCTATCTGATGATACCAACTCTACCTGTCTTTTGCACCCTGACCAGTTAGTGCTGTCTTGGTGCTGAATAACTGCCTAAGTAGATATCAAGACTGGATGAATACCAGCAGTTTAAAGTTGAATCCGGGAAAGACTGAGGTTATGGTGGTGGACCCTGGCCGCAGGGTTGGGGGTTTGGGGGTGGGGTCCCCCTCTGGAATAATTCTGGGGGACCAGATCCCCACCTCTGAATAAGAGTAGCGTAACCTGGGTGTGCAGCTTGACACTGGCCTGACCCTCCGTTATCAGGTGTCTGCGGTTGTCAAGACTGCATTTTCATCTTAAGAACATCACCAGTTAGGCACCTGGTTCCACCTGACGTTGCGGTTTTGGTCAGCTTTTTTGTGACAACTCGTCTTGATTACTGTAACTCCCTGTACCTAGGGCTTGCTGGGGTTGACATCCACCGCTTGCAGCTAGTGCAGAATGCAGCAGCACGTTTCTTGACTGGGGCTTCAAGAAGATCTCATATTACCCCAGTGCTGTGCTCTCTGCACTGGCTGCCAATACAGTGGTGGATCACCTTCAAAGTGGGTCTTTTGACCTACAAAGTCCTACATGGGTGTGGTCAATACCCGATCTCCCTCCTGGATTCCTGTGCTTTCACCTTTTTAACATACCTTTCTTTGTTGGCCAGATACCTTTTGGCAGCCATGGTTTGAGCCAGTTGGTATGCATGATTTAGCTGGGCCGTTAACTTTTGCACATACTGTAAATAGTTGTCAGCTCGAACCCCATCAGGACAGACCCCAATACACACATCTACCGGCAATCGAACTTCTCTTCCAAACATCAGGTGGTAGGGAGAGAACCCAGTGGCATCACTTTTGTTGCAGTTGTAGGCATGTACCAGGGTGTTAATTTGTTGGCTCCATCTAGGCTTGTCCTTTGAGTGGAGGGTACCTAGCATATCTAGCAAGGTGCAGTTGAAACGTTCAGGCTGTGGGTTCCCCTGGGGGTGGTAAGGGGTGGTTCTAGACTTTCACACTGTCCACAGAGAAAGCATCTCTTTGATCAGATGACTCTCAAAGTCTCTCCCTTGATCAGAATGAATTCTTTGTGGAGCCCCATAGTGAACAAAAAAGTTTTCTACAGTTGCTTTTGCCACAGTGGATGCCTTCTGGTCCTTGGTGAGGAAAGCTTGGGCGTATCTCGTAAAATGGTCAGTGACCACCAGCATATTACTAATATTTCTTGATCTGACTCCAAACTCAGAAAATCAATACAGACCAGCTGCATGGGTGCACTGGTGGTGATGTTAACAAGGGGCAGCCACTCTGAAGTGCAACTTTCCTCTGTAAGCAACGACTACAAGTTGAATGTGTTGCTCCATCAGCCCCATCTTAGGCCAATAGAATCTGGATCTCACCAAGTCAAGTGTTCTGTCTATACCAGAGGTGCCCCATGTGGTTGTGTAAGGACCTCAGCACTGAGTCTCAAAAAGCAGTGGGCAGCACTAGTTGTTGTTCATCTACTTGTCCCCCTCTGTCTACTGTTTCTCTGTATAACAGTCTATTGATCAGTTTCAACTTAATACCTCCTTTGTATAACAATGCAGTTCTCAGATCAGTGGAACGTAATTTGGACACATCTTTCCCTGCATATAGGGCTTCTAAAGCTGATTTGATCATGGGATCTCGCCGAATACTGTCATTGTCCAGCTGAGGCAGTGTACCAATGTCTGTTGTAGAAAAGTGGCAATAAGCAGCAAGTATGCAATTCTCAGAGGGTCTCAAACAATCCAACATACAGTCCTCTGCGTCTGTGGACATTTGTTCCTCCCTGTCAAACTTTTGGTAGAGTGCTCGAATATCAGGTTCAGACAGTCTGACCCAGTCATTCTGGGGAACAGGCCTCCGGGAGAGAGCATCAGCATTTATGTGGCTCAGGCCTGCTCTGTATTCAACTGCATAGTGAGTAGGTAAGGCAGAGCGCCACCTATGGCCAGTGGCATCCAACAGCTGAAGTCTGCATAGGTCAAGGATTATTGTCCAGTTTTACTAGTATCTTAGCCCCATACTACGTACTAGTAGAATTGATCAACAGTGGCCCCACTTCAAAGCTAGAAACTCTAACCTGTGTGCAGGATAGTTCTTCGGAAGGGGTCAGGCTTCTGCTGGCAAGGCCACTGGTCTCAGGCCATTCTCATGCTCCTGATACAACACAGCCCCAACCCTTTGCAAGCTAGCATCAGTGTGCAGGACATAGGGTTTTGTTGGATTGGCATAAGCCAACACGAACATGGGTAAGTTGATATATGATCTCATGAAAAGCAGTCTCACAATCAGGGTCCAGCGGACCCAAATACTTCACTTGGATGAAAATACACTCTTTCAGTCTTGAGGGATGCTGACTTTTTGTATTTTTTGTGGGTTGGGGGATACTCTTGAGTAAGGTTAAGTAAAGGGCGGATCACTCTTGAATAGTCCTCGATGAAATGCCGATAATAACCACAGAATCCCAGGAATCTTTGCAGTTCTCTTAGATTTTTGGGCTGTGGCCAGGTAGTCAAGGCCTCAACTTTACTTGGGTCGGTCTCTATTCCCTCGGTGGGTACTATGTGTCCCACATACTTTACTGATGTTTGAAAGAATTGACACTTATCAATGGACAGTTTAAGGCCAAAGTCTTCCAGTCGGTCCAATACTTTGAATAATCTGCTCTCATATGTTCCTCCAGTGACTGCCAAACACAATAACATCATCTAGGTACACCAGGCACTCTAGTAAGTTCCATGTCCCCACTGCATGCTCCATCAATCGTTAAAAAGTGGCGGGTACCTGAAATCCCTAGGCATCCTCTTGAATTCATAAAGCCAGCGGACAGATAAAGGCTGTCTTCTCACGGTCCTCTGGGGCCATCGGGATCTGGTAGTACCACTGTGAAGTCCTTTGAAGGGGAAACCACTTGCTACCGTTCAGGCAGTCCAAAGCATCCTGGATGTGGGGCATTGTATACTGATCAGGGATAGTCTGCCGGTTCAAGGTATGATAATCCATGCACATCCTTACTGTCCCATTTTTTTTTCTCACAACCACAATGGGGGAAGGATAGGGGCTTCTGGATTCTTGTATTACACCAGCAGCTAGCATCTCTTGCAGATGCCATCTCACATCATCTATGTCAGCAGGGGCCAGGTGTCGAGACCTTTCATGAAATAGCCTTTCATCATGCAGCCGGATGTGGTGCTCATCTCCTTGCACACATCCTACATCCCATTCTTTTAAAGAAAATACCTGGTCTCTTTGGGCAAGCTTCTCACTGATCCTCACTTTCCATTCAGCTAACAGGAGTCACGAAATCAAACAAGTCAGGTGTTACTCTACCTCTCTTCCCCAAACTCTTGCTACTGGGTAGCACTGCAGTATCCACACAATGTACATTAGCCAGGGTGCAACCTCTATTTACTCGAATCTCTCTATTTGACACATTATGAACTTGAACCATTACCCTTCTAGCATAAGCATGGGCCTGGCAGGCAAAATACTTGGTTTGACCAGCAGTCCTTCTGGCAATTTCCCATTGCCTGGTGCATCCAACATGAGGATTATATTCTTGACATCCTTTCTGATACATACTTCCCCCTGTAGGGCACACTGGGCATTTGGCGCCAGGATCAGAGACTCAGGATCCTTTTTCCAGACAACTCCAACTGGTTCCTCTGGTTCCACTTTGTCAGCATCTCTCTGTGCCTCATAGGCCTTCTTGATCAAGGCCGGAATTCTTAAAGCTCTACTAGTCCTTGACCCCTGCTTTTCATAACACAACTGTGCTAGCCATCCAAACACATGAGTATTAGTTCCAATGGTAAAGGACACATCATCACACAGTCAATAGGAGGACCCACTAAGGCCAAGGTCTCTACTTGCTCTGCCACTCCAACCCACAGAGGTGGGAAGAAGACAGCTAAATTTGGATATACCCAGAGTAGGGGTGACTGTCTCATAACCCCATACATGCAGTCCTTCTAATGGTTGTGAGTCACATCTGACAAATAACTTCTACGCACAATCCTGGAACATAATTTTCATGAGCCCACTGTCTTCAAGCTCTTGTAGACACTCCATTCACCTTTACAGTAGTCTCCATGGAGGACACACTATTCTGGACCAGTCTGGGCGGTAGAAGCGAGGGCCTGGGCAGCTGACCTTGCCACAGAGGGCGATGGAGTTAGCATTTTTGGAGCCCTCAGTGGGACCATTTCATGCACCTCTTAACCACTGACTTGTTCTCCAAAGCTCTCCTTGTAGCCGGCTCACCACTCTCTCTAAGTCTTTCTGAGACCGGCATTCCCTCTTCATGTGCTCATCCTTCCCACAATTATGGTAAAATATGTCTGCTGAAGTTTGGGGTGACCGATGCATCACTGTGGGGGCTGCGGCATTGGTACTATTGATAGAAAACCTTGGTGCCACCTCAGCCAGTGGTGGGTTGGACATTTGGAGACATCTCTTCAGTTCCCTCAACTTCCATAGTCAATGCATCAAGTTTGAACTGTTGTCAACATGAGTGCGGGGTGGGCACCCCCACCATAACCCAGAAGCAATCAGACAGTGTCAGTGCCCGTTAACTCAGGAATGACCTTCTGATGAGACTGTCTGTTACTTTCCTAATCTCCCTCAACAACTCCTCCCAGTGCAAGGTATTTACAGCCATCCCCATTTGGCAGGCACTTAATCCTTGACTTTCATCATGGATTTTCGGTGATCCCTGGCCGTCAGCAGCCGACCCCATCCTTGGAGCAGAGGTTGTAGCAGCTACAACTACGTGGGGCTCTGAGAAATCCTCCTCCTCCTCAACTTCCCATATTTCTTTCATCAAATCTCAATGATCCGGTGGGTTACCTCTCCTGTTTTGAAGCCTCAACTGAAGGAGCTGCAATTTTGGATGCTTTGCATGTTGCAATATGTGCCCCAACCTCACATGGTTTAAGTCACTGGCGGCCAACCTCCCTTTCCGGTAGGCTCTCTGTAGCTCTCCTTTCAGATGAGTAACATATGCAGATAAACTTTCCTCTGGCCATTATTTTGTACCTTGAAACTTCCACATCAAGCTCTCCCCTGACTCGATATTCCCAAAATTGCATTCAAGTGCGGTTAGGTACTTTTGGTCAGATGCCTCAGGGTTTGTGGGCCTCAAAGACTTAATGGCTTCCAGAGCAGGACCTCTCAAGCTCTCTAGGATTCTTTTCTGTTTCTCAACCTCTGCACCAGCCACTCAGATACCAAGAGGCAACACAGTCTATCCAGGTCTCTCCCATCCTACCTCCTTGTAGGGTGGGAGGGTGCAGAGAAAATTCTCAACCTGTGGCAGAGTCATGACTATTGACAGGTACAGACATGAAGACTTGCACTGGCACAGAAGGAGGGCAATACTGGTGCTGGAAGGAAGAGGTGTTGGTGGAGGAATGTTCTCAGGAGAGCAATAATAGTTTCTTTAATCCTCCACAGTTTTCCCTTCCCCCAACAACAATTTGCAATTTCTCCTCAAAGTTTCAGATAATGGGAGGCTCATTCTCCTGGGAATACTACTGTCCCTGGTTATCACTTTCCAGACAGTGAGGGTTCCCCTGGGGCAACAGTCTGTGGCACTAGGAGCATCTAGGGTCCTTACACTCTTGAGGGCCAAAGTTTGGCGAGCTGAATCAACATGCCCTTCTACTACAGGCTCTGAAACATTAAGCCTTGGATGTCCACACAGTGTCGTACTGGTACCCAGCAGAATATCGGATAATATAAATTTTGGTCAAATCCTCCCCAATACACCACTTACCAACTGGTGTACAGCCACTTCTGTTGGGGTACCCATTTATTTTTAACAGTAATTGTAAATGTGCCCACTAGAGATGCTAATCCCAGCGGTGAGCCTCCAAGATGTAACCCCCAGGTGGCGCTCTCCCAAGGGCTACTACCCCTGCCTGCGTAACTGCTAACAGGTTAAGGGGCCTAGGTCCAATGGCGGGGGCCTCCACCCAGAAGTTGGGGTTAAGACAGTCTGGTATGACTTGGTCACAGCCCTCTGGGTCACTGCAACCCCCCCCCTTCTTCCCACTACTGGTCCACACAATATATCAGAAGTACCTTCACAGTATACACTTACCCCCAGGACTGGTTCAATCAGCTTGCCTCTGGGGACTCCCTGTAAAACAAGATGATACAATGCAAAAGCCACAGTGCAACACTTTAACATAAGTGAATACCTCAGACAGTGTAACTTTGCTGAAACAAACAGATCTGATTTATTTAGGGGAATATAACAAGGACGGGGAAAATCAGGTTAATTAGTTTAGACACCTTAATAATCACAGTACTGTGCAAATGTTCAGAGTCCCAAATTGTCACTTTCACTGGGTACCCAGGATGGGGAGGGGGGCTAGCCAGGCTCGGTGCAGCTGGATGGGGCCCTGTGATGGAAAAACACTTGCACAATACCCAGTTGTAATCCGGAGCTGGATGGCTCAGTTTGTGAAGAAATGAAACAGCAACAAATAGATGACACACTTGCAACTTGATAAACAGATGGCAGGGAGCTACCCTGCTTTGTACTCACAGACTCAATGCTGTGAACTGGATGGAAATCAGATTGTCCTGGATTGCCAGGAGGAGCAGAACATGTGGAAAAGGTCCTTATGACTGGACCCCACTGCAGTTTAGAGCAAACAGATGTAGTCTGGATTAAAGCTGGGGTTTACTTCCAGCTTCATGCACTCAATTCATTGTACAGGGGATTTGAAACGCGATTCCCCACAAGCGCTACACACATTTATACGTAAAAGGAAAGTACTATACCAGGCAGGCTGCTTCTCGATCCCGACCGCAATTACTGCATGATACCCAGGAGAACACAGAGCAGCTTCAGTTCCTGACAGACTGACGCGATTCAGCAATTTTTCCAGTCTTCTACGGGGTAAGCCTGGTTTCTACTCTTCAGATCTCTTTGATTCCCTTCACAGGTTGGATTCAGTCTGAACAGGCGTTTGCACAAGCTGCAGACCGAAACTTAGAGCCTAACATGTGATTCCCGCGCTAAAACTACACACCGAAGAAGCACACAGTTCTCTGTCTCTTCACTGCCCAAACTGATCTGATCTTTCCAGTAGACAGAGCTGGACATTTCCTTTGAGTTCCTTCCAGTTCAGTTGGCTGGTTTGGCTGTCACTCACAGTAAACTCCCCCTGTTGGTGGAAAAAGGGCATCGAAGTCCAAACTACAATTTCCAGAAGCATTGGCCATACAGTACATAGGTGGCTGGATCCACAATGAGAGTCCAAGTTCTGATTTGCCAGCAGCAGGTCCCCCCACACTGATTGATTCAGTTCAGCAGTTCAAAACCAGAATGGGTGACTAGGCAAACACAATTCTGACTGCAAAGAAAAGCAGGTTAGACAAACTGCATTTTCGTTATTACTCTAAATGATATCTGGCAAACAGTTACATCATTGGAAAGTGCTCACTCTGCCCACTTAGTGACGGCAGAAACAGAGCGATTTGGCAGCAGTTCGAGTGGGACTCAAGCAGGGAAACACACAGATCCCATCCAAATTAATTATGTCTGCAGGCAGACAGCTCTTAAAGAGACAGTACTAGAGGCTCTAAAAGCACTCACAGATAAATGGCTTAGATGCCGAACACCATCCAGGCTTGAAGCATTCAAGCAAGCTCCTGGAAGACTTTTGGGAACCCCCATTTGCAGGGGGTTACATAGGCTTCTGCTCATATCGTTGATGCCAATGCTGCCACAGCTCATACTCTACACATTCCTACTGCTATGGGGAGGCATGCTGCCGCAGCTTATACTCTACACATTTCTACTGCTATGGGGAGGCATGCTGCCGCAGCTCATACTCTACACATTCCTACTGCTATGGGGAGGCATGCTGCCATAGCTTACACTCTACACATTCCTACTACTATGGGGAGGCATGCTGCCGCAGCTTATACTCTACACATTCCTACTGCTATGGGGAGGCATGTTGCCACAGCTCATACTCTACACATTCCTACTGCTATGGGGAGGCATGCTGCTGCAGCTCATACTCTACACATTCCTACTGCTATGGGGAGGCATGCTGCAGGCTCATACTCTACACATTCCTACTGCTATGGGAGGCATGCTGCGCGCTCATACTCTACACATTCCTACTGCTATGGGAGGCATGCTGCGCTCATACTCTACACATTCCTACTGCTATGGGGAGGCATGCTGCGCAGCTCATACTCTACACATCCCTACTGCTATGGGGAGGCATGCTGCCGCAGCCTCATACTCTACACATTCCTACTGCTATGGGGAGGCATGCTGCTCGCTCATACTCTACACATTCCTACTGCTATGGAGGCATGCTGCGCGCTCATACTCTCACATTCCTGCTATGGGGAGGCATGCTGCGCAGCTCATACTCTACACATTCCTACTGCTATGGGAGGCATGCTGCTGCGCTCATACTCTACACATTCCTACTGCTGTGGGAGGCATGCTGCAGCGCTCATACTCTACACATTCCTACTGCTATGGGAGGCATGCTGCCGCGGCTCATACTCTACACATTCCTACTGCTATGGGGAGGCATGCTGCACAGCTCATTCTCTACACATTCCTACTGCTATGGGGAGGCATGCTGCAGCGCTCACTCTCTAACATTCCTACTGCTATGGGAGGCATGCTGCGCAGCTCATACTCTACACATTCCTACTGCTATGGGGAGGCATGCTGCTGCGCTCATCTCTACACATTCCTACTGCTATGGGGAGGCATGCTGCCGTAGCTCACCTCTACACATTCCTACTGCTATGGGAGGCATGCTGCGCGCTCATACTCTACACATTCCTACTGCTATGGGAGGCATGCTGCCGCAGCTCATACTCTACACATTCCTACTGCTATGGGAGGCATGCTGCCGCAGCTCATACTCTACATACATTCCTACTGCTATGGGAGGCATGCTGCCGCAGCTCATACTCTACACATTCCTACTGCTGTGGGGAGGCATGCTGCGCGCTCATGCTCTACACATTCCTACTGCTGTGGGGAGGCATGCTGCGCAGCTCATTCTCTACACATTCCTACTGCTGTGGGAGGCATGCTGCGCAGCTCATTCTCTACATTCCTACTGCTGTGGGGAGGCATGCTGCGCTCATTCTCTACACATTCCTACTGCTATGGGGAGGCATGCTGCCGCGCTCATTCTCTACACATTCCTACTGCTATGGGGAGGCATGCTGCGCAGCTCATTCTCTACACATTCCTACTGCTATGGGGAGGCATGCTGCGCAGCTCATTCTCTACACATTCCTACTGCTGTGGGGAGGCATGCTGCCGCTCATACTCTACACATTCCTACTGCTATGGGGAGGCATGCTGCGCAGCTCATTCTCTACACATTCCTACTGCTATGGGGAGGCATGCTGCCGCAGCTCCTCTACACATTCCTACTGCTATGGGGAGGCATGCTGCGCAGCTCATACTCTACACATTCCTACTGCTATGGGGAGGCATGCTGCCGGCTCATACTCTACACATTCCTACTGCTATGGGGAGGCATGCTGCGCAGCTCATACTCTACACATTCCTACTGCTATGGGAGGCATGCTGCCGCAGCTCATACTCTACACATTCCTACTGCTATGGGGAGGCATGCTGCCGCAGCTCATACTCTACACATTCCTACTGCTATGGGGAGGCATGCTGCCGCAGCTCATACTCTACACATTCCTACTGCTATGGGGAGGCATGCTGCCGCAGCTCATACTCTACACATTCCTACTGCTATGGGGAGGCATGCTGCCGCAGCTCATACTCTACACATTCCTACTGCTATGGGGAGGCATGCTGCCGCAGCTCATACTCTACACATTCCTACTGCTATGGGGAGGCATGCTGCCGCAGCTCATACTCTACACATTCCTACTGCTATGGGAGGCATGCGCAGCTCATACTACATATCCCTACTGCTATGGGAAGGCATGCTGCAGCGGCTCATACTCTACACATTCCCTACTGCTATGGGGAGGCATGCTGCCGCGGCTCATACTCTACACATTCCTACTGCTATGGGAGGCATGCTGCGCGCTCATACTCTACACATTCCTACTGCTATGGGGAGGCATGCTGCCGCAGCTCATACTCTACACATACCTACTGCTATGGGGAGGCATGCTGCAGCAGCTCATACTCTACACATTCCCTACTGCTATGGGAGGCATGCTGCCGCAGCTCATACTCTACACATTCCTACTGCTATGGGAGGCATGCTGCCGCAGCTCATCTACACATTCCTACTGCTGTGGGAGGCATGCTGCAGCTCATACTCTACACATTCCTACTGCTATGGGGAGGCATGCTGCAGAGCTCATACTCTACACATTCCCTACTGCTATGGGGAGGCATGCTGCGCAGCTCATACTCTACACATTCCTACTGCTATGGGAGGCATGCTGCAGCTCATACTCTACACATTCCTACTGCTATGGGAGGCATGCTGCGCAGCTCACCTCTACACATTCCTACTGCTATGGGGAGGCATGCTGCCCCAGCTCATACTCTACACATTCCTACTGCTATGGGGAGGCATGCTGCTGCAGCTCATACTCTACACATTCCTACTGCTATGGGGAGGCATGCTGCCGCAGCTCATACTCTACGCATTCCTAAGGGGAGGCATGCTGCTGCAGCTCATACTCTACACATTCCTACTGCTATGGGGAGGCATGCTGCTGCAGCTCATACTCTACACATTCCTAAGGGGGGGGCACCACAACCATGATGATCCCATGTAGTATTTATGTGTCTCTGTATGTGATACTGTCTGTCTGCTTACAGTATGCAGCGCTGTGTCTGTGCATCTGAGTGTGTAGTATTTTTGCCTCTGTGTATAATGTGGCATGTTTGTGTGTCTGTGTCTATAGTGCTGTATGTATGTATGCATCCTTATTTAGTGATGTGTCTGTGCAGTACTATGGGTGTAAACCCCCCCCCACACACACACATACCTGCCTCAGCATACTTTTACTATCGCAGATGGTCTGGGCAGAAAAGGGAGAGCATTCCTAAGCCCTAACATTCGAGACCTGTGCACTTCTGAAACAACAAAGAGACAGTTGGTGGTCCATCTGCTTGGCGTCTTCACAGTTGTGCACTTTACCTCCTCTCTGTCTCTCAGAATTTGATCTCCTCCCCAAGCTGTCCACCAGACTGGGACCTCCCTCTGCAAATCCAGCTGTCTCAGAAACCCTTCCGGCCCCAACCAAGCTGGATTGAAATATTTTCCACTGGAATTTAACTCATGGAAAAATTAAATAGAATGCAAATACAGGGGAAAAAAGATTTCATTTCATTTGCCTTTTCCCTATAGTCAGATAATGCACACACCACTGTTTCCTCCCCAAACTGGCTTTTATTTTACACCTGTACTACAAATGATTCCAGTGATATAGAGGTCACATACTTCATTATAAATAGATAAAGCAGCTCCATGAGGCTATTAACTTTTTACATTACTGGCTGGACAAAATAAGGCAGCAGAAACCGATGGATTCAGGTAGACACAAGCAAAGATTCTCCTCTGGGTGACTTCCGGTTGCGTCACTGCACCTAATGGCAGCCTGAGTGCAGAGCTTCGCACCAGACCCACTGAACAGCCCTGTCCAGAAGGCTTAAAACAACAGAAACAACAAAATTAAAAATGCCAAAAAGGAAAAAAGCATGAAGGATCAAATTTAACTAAAAAAGTTCTTGAGATGGCGCCAGAAGGGAAAGGATTGAGGTCCGAGGCCTCCAATTCCAAATGGTGTCAAGCTTCAACAGAAACAGGCCCAATGGCATGAGATTCTTCAGGTGCGCCCCCCCCCCCAAAGAATTAAGTTGGACACCACATATACAGCGCTCCTTAGCTTTAGAGTCAAAATGAAGCAACTTTGTGGCAAGCTTAGGAGAGATGTAGAGGTTTTGGACAAAGGGTAGACAACTCCAAGAGGCAGCTGACGACTGTGGAAAACAGGGTAGATAATCTGGAGGAGGCACTGCAGAATTTACAAGACCAACAAATGCAAATACAACATCGACAGGAAGATGCTGAAAATTGTGCCAGGAAAAAAAACATTTGGGTATATGGCACCCAGGAGAGACAGGAGGGCCGGGACATAACTGAATTTCTCACCACTGTGCTCAAAATGGCCCTTGAATTGCCTCAAGACCTGGAGTTAGAGTTTGAACATGTATATAGGGCCCTAGGCCCTAAGCCCACTGCAACAGTTGCCCATCCAAGCTTGATCATAGTGCGATTCCTTAAATATACTGTGAAATAACAAGTTCTTGTAACAGCTTGGAGGAAACAGAAAGTTTTCTATGGTCAATCACAAATTTTTCTAGATAATGATTATGCTCCCCGTACCCTTAAAGCAAAGAGGGAGTATCAACCATTATAAAAAGGTGCTCAGAAATGCTGCAATCTGATTGGCTGTTAGGATTCCAACAGCCTTACATTAATCCATGTTATACTGTCATGTACAGCCTGAGCACAATGGCACATGAATTCTTCCTGTCAGCATTCCATCCTCTAGCACTGCTGAATGACTGGAATGATGCATTCTGATTTTGAACCAGCATTCTTAAACTGTTGGTGGAAGAACTATTTTATTAAAAATCTCCCTCTAAATTTTTTTTTTTTTAGTTGTTTAACCAGGAATAGCACACTAAGCTGAAAGCTTTTTTATAGGAGCGACCTGGGAGCACAAGGAAGTTAAGTGACTTGCTCAGGGTCACACAATAGGCAAGTGGAAGCTGTGGGATTCAAACCCAGGTCTGGTCTGCTGGATGTCACCAGATTTGCAGCTCAGAGTCTTAGACCACTGTACTATACTGCCTCCTAAATAAGGAAAACATTCAAAAAAAAAGTATTCTTTTAACCATCTTCTTTTGGAACAATATTTTATAATAGCAATAAGGCACTCACAGGAGTTAGATTAACAGTCAATCACCCCTAGAGGGGCCTCATGCCACATTACACCCCTAGGGGGTGATTAACAGACTATTAATCTAACCCCTGATCATGCCTTATTGCTTAATACGTCACCACATTGAAAGAGAAAGGTATAAAGTTTAATGCACCCTACTCTGCTCGCATAAAGCTACCAACTGTCCCTATTTTCCCAGGAGAGTCCCTATTTTAGGCAGCATGTCCCAGTGCCCCCACAAGTTTTGCAAAATGTCACTTTTGTCCTGGTTTTTGCTTACTTGTCCCAGTTTTGTCCCTTTTTTTTTTGCTGACTGCTAATCCGTGAGTGACAGTTATTTCAGCACCACTGTGCGCTGCTCGAGCTGGACAACAGTTTGCAGCTTCAACCCCTGCGCCTATGTTACACTGCAGGCATGTCAGTGGCAGCACGGTAAAGTATGTTCCTTCCTGTTAGGTTAGACTGGGTAGTAGTGTAAATAAGTGCACGTGGATGTCTGCCTGCCAGCAGCTGAGAGGGACTCCAGACAGAAGAGACTGGCAGCAGTGAACTAAGGTACCTGAACCTGATCAGCTGCAGGGAAGTGTGTGAAAACAGTCTGGTGTGGTGGTGGGAGTCACTGAAGTGAAGTTTGTTCAGCAAATGAGGTGAGTGTAAGCGGGTTGGAACGGGACCGTCAGGAGGAGCAACACATGCAGCTCGAATGTCTGAACACAATTTAACATAGGTTTGTTGCCGATGAACTTTCTGTACATCATGATTTGGAACTTGCTGCAGCAGAATGATGTATTGTTTTAATCTGGATGTTTATTACTGGTGTTACTGTGGGGTGGCATGGCCAGAGCAAGCAGCAAAATTGAATTGATTGTGTGCAGCATTGTCTGTGGTGGTGCCCGTGGGAGTGGCACGGTGGGAGGGGGTCACTGTCAGGATGGACCCTGTCCCAGTTTTAGGCCTCGGAAAGTTGGTAGCTTTATGCCTGCATGATGATACACCTCCAAGATGGTCGCAAGGAGTTTGAGTCAGCTGCAGCTGTCAAGCAGGAGCTACAGACAAGAGGCATACAAATTCCAGAGAGAGCGACTGATGGAAGGGGGGACAGTATCCATTGCGATGGCGTACAACACAGCACAATCAAGCAGAGAACAAGACTGCACATTCACTCTCAACAGAAGTGGCCCAAACACTGGCAACTTTCCAACGTGGAGGGACTGATTTGACTGCCTGATTTGCTTTATTCCACCAGATATGGGCGGAGACTTAGCCAGCTCTACAGATGTGACAAACCAGGAGTTTATTCAGCTTGAAGTGGTATGTCCCTGCTCATTTGGGCGCTGTTGGTAACTCCATGTTAATACCTCACCCTCCACAGAAGACCAAGGAGATTTTAGAGGGGAACATACATCTCAGTGCTTTGCGTGGCTATGAGAGACATATTTTCTAGTTGAATGTCTTAGCCTAGCAACAGCACCTGGGACAGATTGGATCCCTGATGCCGGTTTGATCCAGGGACCACCAGCAAATAACAAATCGCAGTACAGTACTCACTATTTACCTGAAAAACTGGTGTCTTCCCTTTTTTTTTTTTTTGCACAAAAGAGCAGTTTAAGTATTTCTCAAACCCAGACCCCGAGCAAGATTTATAGCAGGTCTTCCCAACAATATGGCAATGGGTTGTATATGTAGAGTTGCTGAAACTGAAAGAAGGCATATTACTTTAATGATATCTCCCATGAAAATGCGGGGGAGAAACTAGGAGGCCTCCAAGATCGCTATCTAAAGCTAACACGCTCAGTTCCCATGGAGTGCCAAATTAATTGGAATGATCCTGGTGAACATAATAATGAGGTGGGAGAATAGTCCTACCTCACAGGGAAATCTATAGCAGGGTCATGGTGCAGAGAAAGGAGTGGATGATGCTTCTTCACTTCCTCAACTGGTTAATTTATTATTTTATTACCCAGATATGTTTTGATAAAACACTTTTTAGTTTCCCCACTTTTGGGGGCAAAAGTGGCCCCCCGGGAGGCCCAGTTAGACTTAATAACTGGACTGCCTCCCCCTCCTAGAGGTGAAAAGGAGCATCACCAAGGGAAAAGGAGGAAAAATAAATATCCTCCCTACCTATGAAGTTAGACTCACTGTTGGTAAAATGTCTAATGGTTATAAAATAAGGGTTCGAGGGCAGCCCTGTTGGTAACCCCACAACAGTTTTATTCCAGCCCAAATTATTGGACCCAGTTAACAAAGTTTAAATTTGTTATGTTCCAGATGTTTGGTTACATATGGTTGCTGGTTGTACAGGACATCACAGGTTATGATGTCATACTGCACCATTATATTGCTTTCCAGTGTGTAAGGGAAGCGACTGTTTGGATTTGTGAATGGCAGACATTCTTTCTACATTCTGGGTCATAGAAACCCAGACAATGATTCCATAGTAAGGGAAACCAGAAGTCCAGAAACCGGACATTCTCAACAATGATGGCACAATCTTTAATTATGTCACAAAATATTAATGGTATCCACTCTCCAGTTAAGAGAGCTAGACTGCAGCAGTTAATTAACAGGGAAAAACCCGAGCTCGTGCTGCTTCAGGAAACCCACCTGTCTCATGACGAGCACTTAAAACTCCAAAATAATAGATATCTGCTAGTTGCAGCTTCATCTCATAGAATCGGAAGGCGCAGGGGGGTGGTAATCCTGTTGTCAAGGACAGCCCAGTGGGAACTTACAGAAAAAATTCAAGTTCCGGAGGGAAGATATGCCATAGTCTCTGGGCATTTGTACTCCCAAGAGGTCACCTTGGCTTTATTGTACATACCACCAGGATCAGGTAAGCAGGTGGCACAAACGTTCCTAGCAGATCTGCTCCCAAATTTGAAGGGGCAGCTCATTATGTGGGAAGACTTAAATATTGTCTTGGAGACACGTTTGGACGTGTCAAGGTCATTGCCACATGGAGTAACTCCCTTGCAGAAATGTATTTTTTTAAGAAATATATTAAACAAAACTTCACAACTCTGGGCCTTATTGATGTCTGGAGACATACTTTCCCCATGACGCAAAGTTACACACACCTCTCTGCTAACAATGGAGCTGCAGCCAGACTAGATTATGTATTCACCACCATGGAACACGCAGACACAATCTGCAATGTCTACTGGACTGGGACCTCCCTCTGCAACTCCAACTGTCTCAGAAGCCCTTGCGGCCCCAACCAGGCTGGATCAAAATTTTTGCTACTGGAATTTAATTCATGGAAACATTAATTAGAATGCAAATACAGGGGAAAAGGATTTCATTTCATTTGCCTCCCCCCCCTACAGTCAAATAATGCACACACCACACTTTCCTCCCCAAACTGGCTTTTATTTTACACCTGTACTACAAATGATTCCAGTGATATAGGGGTCACATACTTCATTATAAATAGATAAAGCAGCTCCATGGGGCTATTAACTTTTTGCATTACTGGCTGGACAAAATAAGGCAGCAGAAACCGATGGATTCAGGCAGACACAAGTAAGGATTCTCCTCTGCCTACTAGATCTCTCAGGTGCTGTACCTGAGACTTACTTGAACACAGATCCCTGCAGTCTCCTGGCTTCTCTGGATCTGGTAAACCAATCTTCACTTTTCTTTCCTCAGGTCACTTTCTTTCAAACTGGCACTGAGCATCCCCTCTTTTACTCTGACATGGGAAAGCTAGCAGCCTTCCCCACCTGGACCCTTGGGTGCTGACCCAAGCCACAGGGGCATCCAAGAATTTTCCTGATGACCCAGGCCCTGACCCATCTTCAAATGGCTGGTACTATTCTGGGTGCTAAGGCAACACCTGCCACTGTCACTTGGCTCTGCCTTAGTACCTGCCTTACCACACCATGGCCCATACTCACTCTGGGGATTCCACTGGTCTTACTTTCTCAGTGGTCCCTGCCAGGCCCACATCTCTGTTTCACTGCTTGGGCTTGAATGAAGCTCCCAAGGTCTGCTATTTCTGGCCTGTAACACGCCCAGACCGCAATGTACCAACGACCCAGGATCTGTCCTTCCAAACAGGCTCCCTGTTTTGGGTGAAAGGCTCCACAGCTCTCTTGACCCCCCAGGCAGCCCTGCAAAACCAGGTATGAGAGGAACCACTGCCACCATTTCCCCTCCTGGGAGGGCCCTGCCACTGCACTCCCAGCCCTGGTGACCTGGATATCAACAGGGCAAGCACGAGCAGGGCGAGCGCATGCTTGCATGCGTGAAGACACACGCGTCCAGCACATGTCACGTGTGTCAAGAGTGACAGGGGGACCGAACAAAGAGGTATCGTAAGCGGTAATATAGAGTTTGTTTACTGTCTCCTTTACCTATACGCAGTGCACCAGTATCTCAGTAGCTAAATATACACAGCATTTGTTTACTAAGCTGTTTTATCTATACTGTATCAAGTGATTAAGTAGGTGAATCTGATGTTAAGCAAGGTTGTTTGAAGAAGAAGAAAGACAAAAAAAAAAATCATTTGTTAAATTACAAATTATGGCCTACCATGTAGCATACTGAGGAGATACTTAGCACTATTTCTTGATATCTGCTAAAACTGTTCATAATCACATAAATAATCACTGATATTTAGAGACTACATTTCTGGATCTTAAATCAATATCGATAAATCACTGATTACAATTAATGGCAAGATAGGAATTATGTGTGTGGAATGTTATATGTATAGTATTGAAACCACAGTACTACAAGATATTACCTTTATATGTACAAAATGCACAGAAAATAAAGATATGAAACAGGAAATTAGTTTATTCAATGCAAGACTTATCCATTTGGAAAATAATCAGAGACATATGATGGACAGATTTAATAGCCCCTATGATAAAAGTAATGAAAATAACCTCATGACACAAGTACCAGTACAAAGTTCACTTATAACAATAACTGACACAGGAAATATTTCAAGGGTACAGGCACCCAGTACACCTGTTCCTATATCAGTTAATACTAGCAATAGAAAATGTGGTAGGGAAGGAGATAATGTGGATAATGAATGGTACGAAGTTAAAAGTGCAAAAATGGCAAAAAAAAATGTAGGAGAGCCAATAATTTTGAGGTAGAAATCAATAATCGTTTTGACCTTTTAAGTGACCAAGTGGAATCTAGTATACCTCCCCCCTTGCCCTCAAGTCCAGTGTTATTAACATTATCAAATACCCATTATGCAAATCAGGACCAAACCAGAGATTTATTAACTGAAACACAAAATGATACAATTCCTGAGCCAGAAATAAAGCAAATATTTCTTCTTGGTGATTCAATGATTAAACATCTTGACTGAAAAATATGTGATGCAGACAAAGCCAACAGAACAGTATCCAGTTTTCGGGGTGCAAAAATAAAAGATATTACCAGAATGTCCAAGGACATTCTGAAGCCCGCAGGACATAAACCAACTGCCATTATACATGCGGGTACAAATAATAGTGCTAGACAAAGTGAACAAACTATAAAAGAAGAATTTGTAGGACTGGTTAATACTTTGATGGATAGGGAATGTGATTTCGCCATTTCAGAAGTAATCCCGGTCTTTGGACAGGATGAGTATCTGAATAACAAAATTCAAAATATAAACAATTGGCTGAGGAAATGGAGTCTGAAGCAAAATTTTACTTGTATTACATACTGGGAGGATTTCATTGCTAATAGAGATTTAATTTGTTGGGATGGACTACATCCAAGTAGAAAAGGTACAACATTAATAGCAAACAAATTGAATAATGTTATTTCCACAAGTTTAAACTAGACACGGGGGGGGGGGGTATCAGCACAATATTTATCTAATGTTATAGATAGTTTTGAGAATTGCAATATAACTATTGACAATAAAGATATTTCATATAATACCTCAAATAAGGAAGAGGTTATAAATAATACACTTTGTGCACATAAAATAAAAACTTTTCTTATTAATGCCAGAAGTCTTAATAATAAGTTGGGAGAATTAACTTACAAACTAATTGAAAATAAGATCGATGTATATTCTGTGACTGAGATCTGGTTCTCCAATGGTGACTGGGCTACAAATATTCCAGGTTACTCTGTGGTCCTTAAAAGTCGAAATACCAAAAAGGGTGGAGGTGTGGCATTATATATAAAAAATAGTCTTCAGTATCATGAGTTAAGTCAATATAACCAAAATAATAATTAACTAATTGTGGTACAGATTACTTCCTTGCAACATCCACTTAAAATTGGGGTCAGATATCATGCGCCATTTTTAGATAATGAGGAAAATGACATTTTCTTTTCAGTACTGGATAAAATTAACATATATTCTGATTTCATTCTGTTTGGCGACTTTAATCTTCCTGGCATACATTGGTCTACCCTTAGTGCTCATAATAGTAATGAGCACAGGTTAGTTCAGTTTGATATGCAAAATGATCTGGAACAAATAATAGAAGAGCCAACAAGGAAGGATAATTTATTAGATCTTATTATTACTAATGTTAAACTTTACTCTATCCCACAAATAAATGAATCTCTGGGCGATAGTGACCATTCAGTTATCAGCTGGGAATTCTTCTCAATTAATGTATATGTAGCTGGAAATACAAAAGTTGCCAATTTCTTTAAAGCTGATCATAAATCAATCAAACTATATCTAAGGCAATGGAAATGGCAAAAAAATCTGGAGGGACTAAATACCAGCAGAATGTGGAATCATATTAAACATAAACTTGATTACTGTATAAAAACTTGGGTACCTTATAGGACCAAATATAGTAGTAAAAAGCAGAGAGTACCAATATGGTGGAACAGTAATATTAAAAAGAGTATCAATAAAAGGAAAAAAACCTTTAACAAATATAAAAAAAAATCCCACAAATGAAGCATGGTTAAGGTTTAAACATTTGGCAAAAATTACTAAAAATATGATTAAAAAACCAAAAAAGAACTAGAAATAAAATTAGCAAGTGATTGTAAGGATAATAAAAAAAAACAGTTCTATAATTATATTGGATCCCTGAAAGGAGCAAAGACTGAAGCAGGACCACTCCTTATACAGGATAAGTTAATTATGGACGGTAAAGAAATGGCAAATGAATTTAATAAATATTTTTTGAGTATATTTAAAAATAAAGAGGATTTTGATATAACTAATTTATACTGTATACAAGTGAAACCATAATTTTTTTTACAAATGAGGACATTATTAAAATCTTAAACATTATTAAACCTACATGCTCTGCTGGTTATGATGGTTTTCCTTCCATCTTTATGAAAAAAACTAAGTATAGAACTAGCGGACATATTTACCTTACTTTTTAATACATCATTAAAAGAAGGAATAGTTTTGGAAGATTGGAAAAAAGCAAATATTACCCCAATTTATAAAAAGGGAGCAAAAAACAATGTCGGTAATTATAGGCCAATTAGCCTTACATTATGTGTTGGTAAGGTTAGGGAAAGATTACTCCAGCAAAGAATCTATCAACACCTTCAAAATACTGGACATTTGGATATTACCCAACACGGCTTCATGCAAGGAAGATCATGTACAAGTAATTTAGTTAATTTCTTTGAACCAGTTAGCAAGGCCTTAGAGGAAGGTTTGCCAGTTGATGTTATCTATCTGGACTACGAAAAGGCCTTTGACACAGTATCACACAAGTTATTAATTGAACAGCTTCAACAATTGCTAATACATCCTCTGATTATACAATGGATATATCACTGGTTGAATAATAGAACACAGAGAGTGATTCTTAGAGGTTGCAATTCTGATTGGGGTGCTGTTAGTGGTGGAGTCCCACAAGGATCAGTGCTGGGACCAATATTATTTAACATCATGATCTCAGGTATGCAAGCGACAAATGGAATTTGGATACAAAAATATGCAGATGACAGTAAGCTTGGTGGCATTGTGAATGATGACAGATCTGTTGAATTAATTCAAAATAACCTGAACAACTTCCACTTATGGGCAACAGATCACAAATTAAATTTTAATATTGCAAAGTGCAAAGTGATGCACTTTGGAATTAATAATCCACTTGCAACTTATTCTATAAATGGTATAAAACTTGAGGTAACCACTTCTGAAAAAGATCTGGGGGTGACTATCACAAATAAATTGAAATTTGATCATCACACAAATGTCACGGCAAAAAAATGTCATGGAATACTTAGAAGTATCCTGAAAAATATAAAAAGTTGAGAAGCTGAGGTCTTGTTGCCCTTGTATATGTCTTTGGTGAGACCATATATGGAATATGGTGCCCCATTTTGTTCACCAACAGCAATTAAAGATTGGAAAACCTATGAATCAATACAGCGGAGGATGACTAAATCTATAACTAAGGTAGCACACTTGGATTATGGGAGTAGGTTTAGACGTTTGGGACTATATTCACAGGAATATAGGTTTCATAGGGGTGACACGTGCTGGGCATACAAATCATGCAATGATGAATTACTATTTGAAACAAATTGTTTAATAAAACAACCACCAGTTGTAAGCACTATGTCATACAATCTAAGATTATACGTGGAAACCTGTAGAACTACAAGAAGAAAGCAATTCTCAGCTCAAAGAGTTCCAAACATATGGAACACTTTGCTATCACGCGTAGTTCTGAATCAGAGTATTGAATCCTTCAAATATGATTTAGATCTGTATATGGATGAAAAGAAATACCATTATCATCACTTATTAATGATGGCGAGTTCTACTATGGGCTTGTTCTTTGAACTCGTATTCAACCTATGAACCTATGAACATACTACAGGCTTCCTAAGGGCTCCTACTCCCCCTGGGCTCACTAAAGCTTCTTATTGCCCTAGCCCCCAATGACACAGGACCTGGGTACCTGTGTCCCCATGGAGTGCCACCCCCCCACTTCTCGTCGACCAGGGCACATGGAAAACCGTTCTGACTACACTCTTTTGAGGGGTTTCCCCACTGGCCCTCCTGGACTGCTGAGCTCCCTCATTTGCCCACCTTATCTGCTCCTAATGCTGTTCTTCTAGCCTCCCCCTCTCCAGCCCAGGCCTAATGCTTGGGCTGGAAAAGGCCCTGCTACTGCCTGTCAGTCCTCTTATATACCCTCTGAATACTCTCTGCTGCCACCTTGATGCATCCAGAACAATAGTTCCCAGAGCACTAAACCCATTTCCTAGCTTGGGGGGTAGGAGGGGGGCTTACATGTGATTTTGTAGTGCTGTTAGAGTGTGTCTATTGTGCTGTGTCTACATATGTAGTGATGTCTGTTGGTGTGCATGTAAGTAGTGCTTTGTATGCTCAGTCTAGCTCAATATGTCAGTTTGCATCTATCCTCCTCCCCCTTCCTCCCCCTCATCCGGGACAGAACTGAAATCAGGCAGAATTGTCTACTGTCTCTTGCCTGTCAAGAACAACTAAATAAATAAGTATATGTGTGAATTTATGTAGGCAGAAGTATGTGTGTATTGTGCTTTTTTGTGTGTGCAGGAATATATAGTACTGCTTGTGTGTGTGTAGTGCTGTATGTGTGTTGACTTGAAAGTAACAGTAAATAACCTAACATGAGGTTGATCCCTCCTGACATTGTAAATGGGTACACTATATGGCAGTCTAGCTACTTGTTTATGTCAGGGCAATCAATCCATCATTATAGCTTAGAAACATCAATATGTTTAGCCAGTACCTCCTCATAAGTAACCAGAACAATCCACTATATCTGTAAAGGGGGCATCCTTATTTCATTTCGTAAAAACAGTCAGGATTTGGGGATCCTTTTCAGCATATGGTGCTCCACATCCGTGATTCTAACCAGTTTGGTTCCTTGAAGGGTAGTTCCACTACCTTAGCTTTATTGAAATTTCAAGTGTTATGTATGAGGTCATGGGAGAATGGAGAAATGGTAAGAGCAGTGTTAGTCAATTACAGGAAAGCATTTGATTTGATAGCGCATTATATCTTAATTGGTAAATTACAGAAGTTGTCAGTTCCTTCTTGCATAATAAGGCGGATCCATGATATTCTGGTAGGGAGGTTACAGTGGATAAGAAAAGAGGGGGTGGAGGTCAGAACCAGATTATTTGTATTGGGGGTTCCACATGGTACTAAATTGGGGCCCGCTTTGATTCTTATTATGATAAATGATCTGCATACAGGGGGCCTTGTATTAAATATGTGGATGATACAACTGTTATTGATAGGTTTGGGGAACTAAGCCAAAGAGTAATGCAGGAGGATCTTGAGGTAATTGAAGTATGGACTCAGAGAAATAAGATGCAGATAAATCCAGACAAAACACAAGAAATAAGATCTGGGAAAACAAATAGGGACGAGCTACCACTACTTAGGTTTGGGGGTAGTACTGTAAAAGGTGGTAAAGAGTGCCAAATTGTTAGGTTTACAAATTTAAGATGACTTTGGATGGAAAGAATAAGTGTCCGGGATGGTGAAGAAAGGAAATGCAAGGGTGTGTTTTCTGACAATGTTAAAGAGAGCAGGTGTGAGGCAAGATGATTTAGTGTCTTTCTTTTGCACAGCTGTTCACCCCGTGTTGGAGTGTGGTGCTATTGTGTGGGAAGCTGGGTTAACCTTAGCAGAAAGTGAGGAAATCGAAAGAATTCGGAAGAGAGCTTTGAGGATTATTGTGGGTAGGGAAACATAATAACGAAGCTGTAAAAATGTGTACGTTAGAAAGGTTGGATGAGAGCAGGACTGATATAGCAAAAAAAATGTTTTTTATGAAATTTGTAATCCTCAGCATAAGTTGCATTCACTGTCACCAGTTAGATAAACAGCAGTCTACAGATTCAGAAAACATGTGAGATGGTGAAACAAAATGGTTATATTAAATGCACGCTGAAAATAGAAAATAGAGTTAAAAATCTACGTTTCGACCTTAGGTCTTCTTCAGGAAATATCTAAAAGATAAAAAAAAAAAAAAAAAGTTAGTGTAGAGGAGAGGTAAAATGAGAGAGATATATGTGTAGAGAAAGAAGAAGGGGGAGGCTCAGGGAGAAGAAGTGATAAATGGTAAGATTAAGAGACAATCTGTGAAACAAAAATGTGATGATGGGAAAGATAAAGCATAATGGGAGTGAAAGAGCTAGGGAAGTTCCCAGGTGGAGACTAATCAACAGGGCCTTGTAAGAAGGCTGAAAGGTGACAAATGTGTGGGAGGGAGACAGAAATGGAGACATATGGTGAAAATGAAAAATAAATTAAATGAGTACAAAAACAAATAGACTTTAGGGGGAAAAAAAGAGATGGCTGAAAGATGTTAGTGGAAAATAAATCTATCATTTAAACCAGAGGGCTGCTGGGAGCCAAGGCGGATGATCAGCTTGGCTTCCATGTTTTTTCTATGGTCAGGATCCCAGAAGCCCTGCTGAAGGACACAAACAGAAAGGTCACTGACATTGTGGTCCCTGGAGATAAAGTGGGATACAATGGGTTTAGCAGTGTCAACATTCCTGACTGCTCTGTAATGTTCCCTGAAACGGTCAGCAAGACGCCTACCAGTTTCTCCGATGTAAATAGCTGAACACTTCCTGCAAAGAATACAATACACCACATTAGTGGATGTGCATGAGAACTCCTTGGTGATGTGAAAAACACCTGTAGGCCCCCGAATCTCAGTCACACTGGAAATAAATTTGCAGGTGTAGCAGCGAGTCCTGTTGCAAGGTTTGGTACCTGGGAGGGAGGAACTGTTAGGAGTGGGTAGGCTGCTTTTAACCAGGAGATTCTGCAGGTTAGGTGGCCGGCAGTAGGAGGCAATAGGTGATTCTGTAAAGGAAGCACCAATGTTAGGGTCAGTTTGCAAAATGGGAAAGTTACTAGTGATGATCCTGTGAAGAGAAGGTGTGCTCTGATGGAAAGGAAGAACTAGTGAAATTCGCCGTTGTTCTTGTGTGACAGTATCCCTCCTGCGGGGGTCAAGGTTACGGGGCATGTTACTGACCTGGGAGAGTGCTCTGTCCACTGTGCTTTTAGGGTATCCCGTTGATAAAAAAACTATGCATTATTATTATTTTATTTGTGAGATGATGAAAACTAATGTTTAGAACAACTAAATATCAGTCATCCTTAATTTTTAAGGTCCGCTGCACTCCAAGCAAAGCTCGTCAGATGCAGTGGTCCTTTTCTTATGATCTCTACCGTATGTACGCGGCAGCATAGTAGCACCAGACTGCCGACTTGAGTGCCCAATCCCATCGGCTGCCTGCCCCTGTGAATGTGCCGACGGGAGCCCACCTCGGCCGGCACAAAGCACCCTCCATTTTTGATATGCCGAGGGGGTGCCCAACCTCCCTCGGCCCACCCCCCTTTCCTTGTGTGGCAATAGAGGAATCCACTCCCATCGGCAGAAATAACCCCCAATTGTTTAATGCAGGGGGGTGCCCAGTCCCCATGGCTCTCGCTACCCTTCTTTGTGTGCCAATGGGGTGCCCAATCCCATCAGCATAAATTCTGCCCTCCTGTGTTGTTTGCTGATGAGGGTGCCCAGTCCCCCGTCAGCTACAGACACCCAAACAGTTAGGTGCACGCTGGAAGCCTACCCCAGTACCAAATCCCTGGAAAAAAAACTGTCCCGATGGTTTTATTTATTTTTCTTTTGAACCTATAAAAGGAAGACGGTCTCCTAGTCTCCGTGCCCCTCCCCCACCTGCACCCAGCCACTCGCATCCTGCCTCCCACCCCCACCATACTTACCTCCGGAGCTCGGCGCGGTGATCATCGGTTGACTGGGAACACGTCTGCACTCTTCAAAGCTGACCGCGAACAAGGGGAAATCCCGGTAAGCTGTGTAATTCCTGTACTCTCCTGGGTCGTACCTGAAAATAGGCAATTGTCTTGTCTAGTGTAATTACCTGGTTAAAAAAAAGCTAAATAAATAAATGAATAAATAATGGGATAGATAGGGTTTTTTCAACTTTAGTACATACCTCAGGCATTTTTGTGAATTTTGGCCCCAAATTTTCAACATGGGGTTTTTGGGACCCCTTTTCATGAATTCTTGCACTGTCATGGCGTTATTCGGTCCTGAAAGGTGATTTCACGGTCACTGCGCAGAATCACCTTTTGGGACCATGTAAGGAAATGACAGTGCCACTGTTCATGACGGGCTCTCAAAACCCTATATTCTAATTTAGTGGGGCATCAAAACATGACTATTTTACAACGTGCGTAGCAACATAGCACGGCACTAAATACAGAGAGTAGCGACTGCAATATTCTCACACCAGATTCTCAACATTGGCATTTTACCACACCTTCTTGTTAACCGTACAGCTGTCATTTTTCACATCCTGGCAGAAATGTGTTTTCGCACTTCCGGCACAGAATAGAGCGGTCATGATGCGAAATCAGTTTTTGGGACACATTATGAAAATGACAGTGACACTGTTCATGAGCAGAGGTCCTAAAATACCTGTGTTGAAAATTTGGTGACAATACTCCAGAAAATGACTGTTTTACGAGTGTTCGTAGCAACTATGCAACGTACGCTCATAAGTTAGCGCATTCGGACTATTTTCATGCCACATTCTCAACACTGGCATTTTACCACACCTTCTTGTGAACTGTACAGCTGTCATTTTTCATATCCTGGCTAAAATGTGTTTTTGCACTACGGAACAGAATAAGCGGTCGCTGTGCAAAATCAGTGTTGGGACACATTACAAAATGTCAGTGACACTGTTCATGAGCAGAGGTCCTAAAATGCCTGTGTTGACAATTTGGTGACAATACTCCATAACATGACTGTGTTACAAGCGTGCGTTGCGCAGTTTGCATGCATGCTCGAACGTTCGCAAACTTCTAATATTTTCACTCCAGATTTTCAACAGTGCCATTGTTCTGCACCTCCTAATGAACAGTACAGCTGTCATTTTTCACATCCTGACCAAAATCTGTTTTCGCAGTTCAGCGCAGAATAGCGTGGTCGCTGTGGAAAGTCCGTGTTCGAGACACATGATGAAAATGACAGTGACACTGTTCATTAGCAGATGCCCTAAAATGCCTATGTTGAAAATTTGGGAACGAAAGTCAATAAAATGAGAGTTTTATGAGCGTGCATTGCACAGTTTCCACGCACACTCATGACTTTGTGAATCTGTAATAGTTTCACTCCAGCTGTTCATCACTGGCATTTTTCCATACCTCCTTATGAACACTATAGCTGTCTGAAATTTGTTTTCCCACGTCCGGCACAGAATTGCATGGCCGCTGTGCAAAATCAGTTTTTGGGACAGTTTCAGGAAATGATGGTGATGCTATTCATGAGCAGAGCTCCTAAAATGCCTATGTTGAAAATTTGGGGCCAAAACTCCATATAATGACTGTGTTTCAAGCGTGCATTGCGCATTTTCCACGGACCCTTGTAACTTCGTCAATCTGCAATATTTTCATGCCACATTTTCACCACTGGCATTTGTGCACATCTCCTTATCAACAATCCAGCTGCCATTTTTCACAGCCTGCCCAAAACGTGTTTCCGCAGCTGTGACGCACAACGGCGTGCTCGCTGTACAAAATCATCTTTCAAGACACATTCACAAAATCACAGCACTGTGCATCTCTAGCTCCACCACTCCCACTGCCAATGCCAGCGTGACAACATTCGGCATTGACAAATGCTTGTCAGTAGTATTTCTCTTTCAAAAAAATTGGTAAAAACTTCCAAAGTAAAGTGAATAGAAGTATATTACTACCAAAACAAAAATGGGAAATAAGGTGACTTGCCAATTTTAGTGATGTGTGTAGCAAAAAACAGTTCAAGGAAATGTACTGAAATATTCACTAGACTTGTATAACATGGCCTATCATAGATTATTGGTTTCAGTCTTGGGACCTGAGAAGTATTTTTACTTCTGTAAGCCCCCCAAACAGGCTTACCTTAGTGGAGCTCTTACTCCATGTCTCCCTCCTCCGGGACAGCGGCTGTGGGGAAATTCAGACCCGGTCGGTCTGTGGGTGGCTCTTCACAGCCCTGGCTATCCCAATGTGGTATCCTGGCTCTTGGCGAGCGAGCCGGGCACTGCTTTAGTGTTTTCAAACCTCTGGGTGCATTTTGGGGTGGTATTTGGTCCCGGGGAGGTTGCCATGGCAACAGGACTGCAGTTTGTAAATAGTTATGGTGGTCATGCCTTAGTGAGCATGCGCAGCAACCAGATAGAGCAAAGGGAGAAGTTATTCTGCTTGTAGGCACCAGAGGCGGAGAGAAGGAGGGAAGGTAATAGCACCTAAGTGGTGAGTGGGATTCAGGGGTTCTGACTCCGTCCCTGGTCCCAGAGACTGATTTGCAATCGATGCTATGCAGATGCTCTGAATAAGAGGGTGCCAGTGGATTCTGGGGGATCCGGGGACAGCCCCCTGGTTCTATTTGGCCCTGTGTAGTGACTGCTCTGTTTCTGTGTTCAAGGAAGGATTGACACTGCTTGGCTGTTGAAGGCCTGATTTGGTCACAAGTTCAGCTGCTTGCATTTGGATTGTGGCTACCTTGCCAAACAGGTAGCAGCCTGGACTCTAGCTTCAAATGTGACCATTGCAGTCCAGAGCACCCATCAACTTCTAATGTGACCTCACGGTTCAGAAGACCTGTTTTGTGTGTTTTCCTGTTCCATGGAGTAACTATTCTTGTTCAGTAAGTGTTCATTAAATGGGACCCCCTCATTCCTGCAGTTCCAGTGTTTGCCTCATTTGTTTTGGAGGACCTGTTGTCTGCTAACAAGAAGCTTATTTCCACAGCCAGCCCCTCATCTGTGTGATCCAGGGTGTACAGTGAGAGGACCAGAGGACCAGCAGAGGAAGACGTCGAGAGGCCTGCCTGGTGAAGACTGTCTACAATGGCCTCATTGGCAAAGACAGCAAGGCCAGGCAGGTGAAGACCAGTAGTTTCATCTCTCCTTTCATCCACCTCTGCACCCTGAAGGCTTCATCAGGTCTGGTAGGTACACTGTTACAGCAGTGACTCCGGCACCGCGAAGACCATCACAGCGACAGGAATCAGGCAAAACCCACTGGTCGCTGTGATGGTCTGTGCGGTGATTGGGACTGCCTCGCTGGGTGTTTGACTCCCCCACGGTCCAACTCCGACTCAGAGTTAGAATCCTAGAGACCGGAGGGCATGGGGGGGGATTCAGGGGCACAGCCCCCCTATTGTGTGCGCCAACATCCCCATGGCTATAATGCTGACAGTCGGCATGGTAGCTGTCGTTGTAGGGGATGTTGGTGCTAGTGCTGTTGAAGTGCTGTGGGTAAACCGGTCTGGTAAGCCAGGTCAACCAGGTATGTGAACTCTTTATTGTTGTGTAGTGCCCCCTTCACCCAGGACATTTCACCACCATACCCCTAGACGCAGAGAGGGAGGGCTTACACTTCCCCCAAAGAACTAGATTTGAGTGCCCCCCCAAGTCTCTTAATAAATGTGTATAAAGGAAGTCACCATGTGGACCTGTATCTAGTTTATTCTAACTAGTAATTAAAGCAAAATACTGGAGCATGAGGTATTGATATGCAGCACTACTAGGATGAACCCTGCAGTGGTAAACTAAATCCTCTGATGTGTAAATGTGTGTGGGGGCTGGGTAGTGGCTCACTAACACTGACTCTTGTTAAGGGTGAGGGTCTCTGGTCTCTATCAACTTTAAAGTGAACCCCTGTGGTGAATACAACACTGCAATTCACTTTGAGCAGTGGTCTGCTTAAGATATCTCTCCTTGAGTTCTCAAATAACTCAGGCTGTTAAACATGTAATACCAACACACTGCTTGATATAAATAATTACTTATCTGTTTACACTACATTACTTATAAACTAGCATAGACATAACTGTCTCTATCAAGAAGTGTGTGCTGGCACTACACTTTTTGACATTTTCGGGATATTTGGGAACCCATGTAGGGCTGTCTTAAACAGAACCCCCCAAAGTGCATTTAAAGGAAATTTCCAATATAAGGTATTGGGCTTCATAGCCCAATACCTGATATCTTCGTGAGCTGATGGATGTTAAAATGTTAATTTAAAAGTGCCTCCCTTTAGTAGCGGAATGGATCGTAACTGGTGCCGAACCCATGGCCAACTGATCCCTTGCAGCTTCCTGGTGCCTCCTCTCCGCCCCTGCGCTCTGAGATTTTGTGATGTGTGAGCAGGGAGAGCACGGGGTGTGCCCCATACAAGTCTATGGGGACTGTTTTAAATGCTGTTTTTTAGTAACTTTAAGCACTCCTAGAGGAAAATTAAAGCCACCACTCAACTAATAGGGCCCCTACTAGTTAAGTGATGGCTTTCATTTTCCTCTAGGAGTGCTTAAAATTACTAAACAATGCCATTTTAAAACAATCCCCATAGACTTGTATGGGACTCGCCCCGCTCTCTACCTGCTCACATGTCACAAAATCTCAGAGCGCTGGGGTGGAGTAGAGGCACCAGGAAGTTGGAAAACATCAGCTGGCTGTGGGTTCAGCACCAGTTACGATCCCTTCCACTACTAAAGGGAGACACTTTTAAATTAAAATTTTAACATCCATCAGCTCATGCTGACATAAGGTACTGGGCTACAAAGCCCAATACCTTATGGCACTAGCTCGGATTTTCACTTTAAGTGTTGCCATCAGCCACAGGGGGTTCACTTCAAAGAAGTGGGGACCCGAACTTCCATGCACCTCTTCCTTAAAGGGGAACATTAACGAACAGAAGCCATCAGAGTTTGAAACGTAATGCAATGATCTTTCAAATGATGCATTGAGCTCCAGTGAAACCGGCAGTAGTTCAGAGATATCCCATATCTATACCACATTGATATAATTTTTATAACCATATGATGCCACTGATGACCAAGCTGTGTCTAACCAGTTCTAAAAATGGCATCAATGTAGCATTAGCATAGCTCATACCTAATCATCCATCTCTTTGGACTGCTACCAACTACACTGGAGCCCAGGGCAAGACCAATGCCTCTAAACAAGCTTTTCGTGGGTTTTCAAATTATGCTGGACAAGGTTCATGAATGTTCCTCTTACCTCGGTGCCAAAAGAAGAACCAAAAAAAAAACGGGAGGCAGTTTAGCCTAGTGGTTAACAGAACTGAGTTGCAAACCTCCCCAAGTGGGTTGGACTCCTACAGCCACCACTTCATTCTGTGTGACTATGAGCAAGTAACTTACGTTCAGCTTAGCGTCTGTTTTTCCTGGCTGAAAACTGTAGAATAAATAACTCCAATTTACTGAGAGTCACCTTCGGCTTGAGTGAGTCACTAGCACACATACACACCCGCACACATACATACAGGCACACACACACATATACATACACACACACACGTATCAGAGAATTCAGTATTGCAGTTTTCTTCCACATGCGTTTGGGGGAGGCACAAAAGTGAAAATACCTTGCCAGGGCCATCCCGATGGTGTAGAGGGTTGAGGTGCCAGATGCCACACCTCACGCCACGTCGGTGACCTGGGTTTGGGAATGAGCTCGGGTCATCGGGGTGCCAGCGTGGGGGGGCTGAGCAGGACAGAGCATGCTGATGGGCAATTTTCTTCCCCCGAGGTGGGTGAAGGTGGGTTGGCACCCCCACCCCGTAGTTCCACTCCCACTGGGTGGAAGTCTGATGGGTAGCATAGGTAGAGAGGGGGTGGAAAAAAGCTAACAGGAGGTGGAAGGGGCTGAGCTGGCGCCATGGGGTGCGTGCGTTCCTCCACATGTTCACACAGCCATGTGCCTGGGCCTTGGGGGGGGGGCAAGAGGAGAAAACCTGCAAAAATACCCATGTGTCCCCATCGCCAAGTTGTTGGGAGGAGGTGACAGGGACCAAACAGTTGTATAAAAAACAAAAAAATGCCTTGCCAGTTGAGCAGTTACAATAAGCAAGGTGAAAAAGTACAACACATAGTAAATGCGCCATTATTTCATTGCCCCAGCCCCAAATAGTGCCAGTTACCTGTAGTTCCCATGCGTGACTGATAGTGTGAATATCAAAAAAAAAAATTCATCACTCTATGAAATTCTACCCACCACAGATAATTTAACAGCTAAGCAGAAAACCATAATTTTTTTATACATGTATTGTTTTCACAGCAGCACCAAAAAATAAATGTTATTAATGAATTAATTGATTTATATATGTGTGTATAGGGATGCAATTTATTTTTAGTCTCTCCCTGAGTAACAGATCATAAGATCACAGGCCCGCCTGCAATCCGGTGTTTTTGGAAGTGTGAAGAATGAGGAAGGGAGGGAATGCCAAACAGAAGTCTCCTGGAAGTCTTGCCTAATGCCTTTGTTTCTTACTTCCTGTGGCCCCCTTGTGTTGCAGAAACATTTGGGGAAGGCTGCTAGTGTGAAACTGTCAACATTTATAACCTGACTGTCTTGGCGTTTTGTTTCCAGCTTGACACCTGAGGCTCAAAACGTGTGAGCTATGTGTTTGCACTTTATACTTCTCACATAGGTCTAACCTATCAGAAGTATGGTTTGGAAGGCATTACCCAGATAGTGAATGCTTAGTTATATATACTTCCCTAAACATGACATCAGTACTGCTGAAACAGTAACATAATACACATCAAAATTAAATGCCTTTTAACTCTTATTGATAAATGTGACTGCTGCATAATTGTAAATCAAGTGACTATTGTTTTTTTTGTATTTTGCCCTTAACAACATACAGTATCTTCTTTTGAGACTTCACTAGAGTTGACTATTTTCTAGGCAGAGATACACTTGAATGTTATGGATACCTGTAAATGGAAAGGCTATCCGCCTTTGTACTTTGTCTTTAACAATATATCTTCTATGGCATTTTATTAGATTTGAATTATTGTTCATTAAACATTGAACATATGGCATTGACAAATGCTTGTTTATCCCTGTAACTCTGCCCTTTGCCCCTTGATTACAGTAACACAGGGCTAAATAAGGTGCTAACTGCCCTCCTCACTCTGGCAGACTATCTCACCTCCTGTTAATGGCTCAGCTGTCACCCCCGTAGATATGATTCCCCGAGCGTGAAAATATTTTTTACTCAGGTTTTACCTTTCAGCTCATTCTCGATTCAAGTCCCCCAATTCCACAAGCAGTAGCAAAGCTAGACTTTTGTAGCCCAGCTTCACGGCTTCAGGGTCAATCAGTATGAAATCTCCTTTTACTGATTACCCACTCAGTACTGTACCATTGTAGAGCCGTGAATGTTCGGTCAGGTCAATCTATGTGGCGGCTGTCAGTTAGAGAGACTGAGGCGCTGGATAGTAGAGAGAACCAGGAACCAGAATTCACTGATTAGGTGGCTGCAGCTGTGCTTTCCCTATGATTTTGCTTTTGGTTGCAGGCAGGAACTAAAAAATCAACCTTATTGAACTTTTCGTTTCATGTGACCTCCTCAGCCAACCTTGCCTTGATAGGGAAAGAGATGGGAAGCTGACCAGGACATGGATGAGGGCAGGTATGAACTGAAAATCAGCTTTGTGATCCTGAACTCCTCAGCCAGCCGTGTCCTGATTGGGTAAGACAGGAAAAGCAGCTGGAGGAGCTCGGGGCCCTGTCCCTCAAATGTTCCCATGTAAGTAAAAAGGGCCCACCGGATCAGAGAAGTGCTAAATGGGCAGTCAGGGAAAGTGGCAAAGTGAGAGAGGGAGGTAACCAACACAGCACCGGTCCCATAAGTTAGGCAGCAGTGTCACGTTCAATGCCTGGGGAAGGGGGGAGTCGGGGCACATATCCCTGAGCAACCCTCTGGCACGCTGGTGGTAGCACTGAGCATCACAGAGGCTAGAAGAGCAGTTAAAGACCCTCAGATGGCTGATAGGCTTGCAACAGCACTAGTTCTTGACTGAGGGACATTAGGTAGAGCATTGCTGTCAGGAGTGGCAGCAGGGCCTGACCACCACTACCCCCCCCCCACCACTGGACCATTATATCATGTTTGCTAGTTTATTAATACCCTGGCAAGGGAAGCAACCTATGAGACACTGTAGGTAAGAAGCTGCTGGGTAAAATCGAACCATCACTTGGGGCCCTTGAGAGATGTACCAAAACATGTCTTTTGGTGAGAAAATCTGTTTTAATATTGTTATGGCCGGAGAAATGCTTGGTGAGAATTCTATGTCTGAGACCCCTTCCCAGGAACACCTGGCCCTAGACGTTTGGGAAGGGGGAGTACAATTAAAGTTGTGGAGCAGTGGGGGAGTTGTGGCCAGGGAAAGGTAATGCACGACTCAAAACCTGTGTGAATGGCTAGCTGCAGGAGCAGGGTATGGGGAGATGAGCAAAGAGGAAAACTACTGCGGTACAAATAAGGTACTCTAACTCTGGTTGTGGCACCCCATCAACAGGGGGCTCACCCAGTGACTGCAGTATCACTGGTACCTATAAAAAACAGAGATGTCCTGTGTTCAAGCAAATTCAAAAAATAATACAAAGGGAGAGGGAAAGCTAAGATAAAATGTATTAATTTAAAGTGCGTTGAATAGGTGAGACCTGTTGATCTGGAGAATGTTTCCAGGAGCGACCTGTGGGAGGGGGTTACATTAAGGTGGAACAGTAAAAATAAAGTGCGGAATGCAGAGAAAAAACAGAGAAATGTTAAAGTACTACACGCAGAAAATGTTAAATATAAGCTGAGCTGAGTCTAAAGATTATGGTTCACAGAAAGTTTTATCAAGACATCAGCTGCAGGACTTCATGGAAACCGCTGAACTGACTTGCATCTCTGAAGTTCAGTCTCAGGGACACACGTGGAAATGAGCTTCGACTCAGTGTGTACCTTTGTCTGCCACCGAATATTCAGTGAAAATAAATATAAGTACTAAAATAAAAGGACTTTTTATGCTAGACTTTTAAACATTTCGCAATCCTTTCCTCTTGCTCCTCCTTTGCTTACTGTATGCTATGAATATTAATGAGTTGTTTTGAATGGCTTATTGGGGACACATTTCAGAGGCGGACAGGAAATGGGGTTTAGGCTGTGAAAAGGGCTGGAGATCCCGCAGACCTGAGCACCTAGGAGCTGCAGAGGGAACTGGTTTTCTGTCAATAAATATCCACTGTTCTTCTAGTCCCAAACTCTGAAAAGCAGCAGCTGCTTGCATTTCTGAACAGTGCAGTCTGTGGTGTTGGGAGACTGAAACAGATGATCATGAAGCTGGAGGTAAGGTACGCTGAGCTGCTGTGTAAACAAACCAAAGGCAAAGTTAAACAAGACAGAATGGGTTCTGTTTGACATGCTTTTCTACACAAAAGTATTTATAAACGTACGCAGAAAATCAGACAGTGTTTTAGGAAGGTTTCAGCCCTAAAACTAAAAATGAAACATTATAACAGATTAATTTTGTTAACTGTGTAGGACTTGCACCAGATTTCTTTGTTTTCAGTAGACACCCACATGCATAAAGCATACACAGAAATAATACAAAAGAATAAATACACATGATTACATCATTATGTACATTAGGCTGCTATACGTCAACAATTAGAAGTTACAGCAGGTGCATTTGGAGATAATCAGCAAATATGAGTGTAATCACACCCCCAGCAAGAAATTGGAGGCTTACTGCTAGCCTTGGCTGGTCAAGACTGTCCCTTTGAGCACTAAGAAGCGAATGTGCATGACTCTGGTCTAGGTCCTTAAAGGACACTTAAATGGAATTTGTGGAAGTCAGTTCTTTTACAAACTCTTATGTATGTATTTATTTATTAGTCATTTGGAAAACACCTTTGAGCACACTTGCTCTTTTACAAAGGTTCCACGTCAAGGAAAATAATAGGTATAACACATAATGAATTATTAATAAAAACAAGTCATGCCGCTCCATTGGAGCATAGTCAGGTTAGATAATATGAGCCTATAGGTACAAAAAAAGACAAATGACTGGGGGACAAAGGAGTCTAGCCAACAATAATGGGTGTAAGTCCTATAGAATAGGGTCAGATCTAGATCAAGGCCATTTAGTGGGGGGGGCAGCATTTATCGACTTATCTAAGGCATTTGATACTCTCCTTCTCGAGCAGCTCACAGACATCGGGCTCTCATGGGATGCCGTGAAATGGTTTAACAGCTGCCTACACAACCACTCCTAGCAAGTATGGATTGGTGATGTCCTCTCTGAAGGCTGACCTGTCCGTTCTGGTGTCACGCAATGGTCAATCCTGGGGCCGTTACTATTCAGTTTATTCCTCAATCAACACCTGGTCTCCTGCCCTGGTTGGATCCTCCTTTATGCCGATGACGTGGTTATATTTACAAGCAATCCTCACCCTGAGCTTCTAGAGGAGGATCTTCAACAAGGGTTTGCATCTGCAGAAAAATGGTTTAGGGAGCACAGGCTCGTTATGAACTATTAAAAAACAAAACCATGTTGTACTCCAGCTCCCTAAGCAAACACAAGGCCTTCCCTCTAACAATCAAGAATGATAATGGTGCTTCCCTTGAATTCATTTAGCACTTCAAGTACCTGGGCATCACAATTGACTTCTCCCTGTCCTATGCCCAAGGCTCCAGGTAAGGTGCGTACAGGGTGTATTTATGCTTGAAAAAACGGCATTTACACTCCGTTTTTAACATTAGTAGCATATTAAATACTCTTCCAGGGTTACAACTTGAGGTGCCGTTTCCATCATTGCCTCTAGGGTGCCGCCGCCAAAAATAGCCAAAAATTGCTGAAGTGAGCTCCAAATGCTCACGAAGATCTAACAACATGAGAAGAGGAGCTGCCGACGACAAGAAGCTAGTAACGAGGGAACCTGAAGATCCGTGTCGTCGCCATCAAGCCTCGGGTCACCAGTAGCCCGTGTCATGGTGTACAATCCGATCGTGGCGTTGGGAGTAGCGAGAGGCCAGTAGTTGAGTCCGGAGTGTGATCCAGAGGATGGAGCCCAGAAAAATGGAAGAGAATCCGAAGTGACAGTCCCTGAATGTGAAGGCCTGGTAAGTGACTACTGAGGACTTAGGGGAACGTGCTACTCGCTGCTGCTCACAAGTGTCTAGCTAGGCTAATTATGATCCTCAAGATTTGGATCCTGCTGCTAGTGCTGGCTGCTTTGTAAGTTTGCCCTGTTACACAGGCTAAAAAAGATGGCTAGCAGTGCCACATGGGGTGTCGGTGGGGGGCAAGCACAATGAAGGGGCAAGCACAATGGAGACTCGAAAGGAAAAAGAGCAAGCAGCAGCGAGGGGAGGGGGAAGGCTTAGCACAAGACTGCAGAAAATTAATGGTGACAGCCAGATGTCTGTGCTGCATTTTCCTCCTCCCCTCCCAAGTCAAAATCTAAGCCCAGGTGTTGCTGCTGTGCTTAAAAATGTGTGAGAGACTGCAGAGTGTAGCAACAGATAGTAAAACCTAGACAGGAGCATCAAAGACCTCTGCTCATAGTGACTGCCCAGTCTGCTCCCTGTCATGACACATCTGTAAAACAACAGTAATGCTTCTTAGTCTTTGCTGTCGCTGTCCAGGTTTTACTATTTGTTGCTACACTCTGCAGTCTGTCTCGCACATTTAAGCACAGCAGTAACACCTGGGTTCACATTTTGACTTGAGAGGAGAGGAGGAAAATGCAGCATAAGCTAATTTTCAAGAAATGTACAGTACACTACAGCAAAATGCAGAGTCATTTGTACGCATCTGAAATTGGTTTTACTCACCTCATTTTAAAAATGAGGCGTAAAATACTCATGGCTAAATTTCTTATCTGGAGTCCTGCCTATACTCATCATATAGATAATATTTCAAAGGCGATTGATACAAGAATTGGGATACTGTATCATCACAAACACAGTCTTACCCATGAAGCACTGAACCTGGCAATTCATAGTTCAGTTGTCTCAGTTATAGAATATGGTCTGGCTGTTTATGAGTTGGCAACTGACACAGCTCTCCACCGCATCTCCATAGCATTAAACAAGGCTTGCTGACTTCTCACAGGTGCTGCAAGACTCACGCACACGTGTGATCTCTATACCCAGACAGGCTGGCTTCAACTGAGTGGCAGAATCAGATACCAAACCTGCCTACTGGCCAAAAAAGTCACTCTAAATATGCTACCAATAGGGGCTCAAAACCTTCTAACCCCTCATCTGACTACCCATCAAACCAGAAGTTCTACCAAGTCTTCAGTGTTCCTAGATGCCACACAGCCCTGTCCCAACGTGCGTTCTCCCACCATGCTCCTCTCTGGACCAACTCTCTTCCACATGACATAACTGCTGCTGCAACAGTTGGTTCATTATATGCAGACTGCGACAACACCTTGTTACTAGTAACACCTGTGATTGCTTCCACTAAAGTCCTCTCCCACAACTGGAATCGCCCACTAGCACTTGGCCAAGTCCGCTAACTGTCCTCTGTTGGTGGCAGGCCAACCTTAGCACTGTACCGAGCCTCCCCCTTTACCCTCCTCTCTCTGTCATTTCTACTACATCGCCCCGCCACCCTTAAACCTCCTTTTCTCCTTGTCCCCCTCCCCCCACCGACTCCTGCTCTCTGTCATTACCACCTGTTACTCCCTGTTGTCTAACTTAGCATTGTGATTTCAATATTGACTCTGGCATACATTGTACAATGCCTCAGCTGCCTCTGTCCTGTTGCTCTGGTATATCTTATTGTTTGTTTTCTCAAGTCTCTCATTTGACACTGTAATTATCTGTACCAGCTGTGCATAATGGCTTATTTGTATGTGCCGTACTATTGTTTGTCTGTTGACGTGGAACCTGTGTAATGAGCATCCACTCAAAGATGTTAATCCAGGAATTTAATAAATAAATAAACAAAATAAAAATATCTTGACACAGTGGGAAACTTCATAAACAAGTTAAGGAGACAGAAGATTAGATCACATTAGTGTTGTAGCAGGAGCATTTAAAATAACGATGAGCTCTTTTCTCAATGCCTTCTTGAAATGGGCAATTTTGGGGAGTCCTGTAAGGGTTTCAGGTAGTCCATTCAACTCTGCATGCAAATGTAGCCTAAGGACACCTGTAATAGACAATATAGGTATTTACTTTAGTTTTTTGTGGTTGCTGTATTAATGCCCCCTGGCACTGGCCATGCCCCTTCTAGCCTATCCTCCCTAGCCCCATCACCGAACTTCTCGCATGCTTATCTGTACTCCATTCCTCACACCTTGCCCCCCCATGACTGGGATGGTGGAGCTCCTCCACTCCCACTCCAGTTCGGAATCTAACTTGGAGAAGGGCATGACGTTGATGCGGGGCCTGCAAGAGGCTGGAGTACAATCTTGCTACTGGCTGGAGTAGTCTACTTTTCTTCATCCCTTTCCTTCAGGACACGAGCGTGCGTAGCCTGGCACCTGCCAATGCTCCCCATCCCTAAGCTCCTTCAGATTCCCTCCTACCTGTGGTGACCCAGAGCTGGTGGTACAACTATGTGGGTAGTTGCCCTCCCTTTCTGAAGGGGGAGAGCATCTTTTGGGATGCTTGATCCTGTTCCCCCCAACTGACCCCTGACTACCCAGGGTTGTTCCCTAACCCAGGTCACTGGCATTGCGAGCAGTAGCACACAGAGGTGACGGTATAGCAATGGAGGTAGTTGCCCTCCCTCCCCCAAAGAAGGAGCGTGCCCTCTGGGATGCTTGATCCTCCCCCGACTGGTCCCTGACTACCCAGGTGTGTTCCCTAACCTAGGTCACTGGCATCATAAGTAGTAGCACTCCCGCTGTACTGACTGGGTGGCATATTTAACCTAGGTTTTGAAGTTCAACATTGTTTTGTCTCATCTAAAATTTTGTGAAGAATGGAAAGGCAGCCCCCCTTCAGGCAGCAGCATGACTAACCCACATTACTGCCCTGGATGGGGACAGACAGGGCCCAGGGAACTTAAACACAGGAAGCAGCACTAGGGGGCATGGGGGTGCTTAGTCAAACCACTGTTCCAAACACATAAAAGAGAACGAGCACTCACCCACTTCACTGGATGAACCTGACAGCACCTGAATTGCTCCTGAAGTACTTAATAATTGAGACTGAACTCCATAGCTGTTCAAAACAGAAGCTTTGTTATTTTTTTTAAATTCCGATTTTATCAAGTTTCTGAATGAAAAGATGGTACAAAGATTGCAGTTGTCCGCATGCAGCCATTTCTTGTCCTCCTTGCATTCCAGCTGAAACAGTAATAGGTCCCCAACCAGATTTTCAACCAGTCGTGAGCTGTACAACCCATAGCTTCTAAGTATGGGCATGTACTAGTGCTGCATTGGGGTCTACTGGGTAACAAAGGCAACACGGTCTCTTTGCATAGCAGAGTTCCAAATTGTTCCTGAAGTCCATAGCTATTGTGGACAAGAGGGAACCATTGGGGGGGGGGGGTTTAGGAAAATGGAAGCTGGGAACAACAGAACATGTACAAATGATGCCTTGTAACCTATGGTACACACATTGCGATACTGCTCATACCGTTGAGTACCATATATTAGACTAAAAGCTGTTGTGAGCAATGGATGAAACTCTGGTTTACCCTGTTGTGTCATATGTTGTAATCCTGTGAGGTCTTTCCCTGATTACCTTATTCCTCTCCTGATGTATTGGCTGTATTGGATCGTGTTCCCTTTATTTTACCTTCCGAGATAAAAACGGAGAGCTTTGTAGACTCAGATCCTGGAATGTGGGAATGTAGCAGCTTTTAACCCCCTCCTTCCAAGAGACAGTATGCAAACTGTGAGAACTCCTAATATGTTGTACTTCTTAAGTGGTGACCCTGCTGTACGTAGTCCACCACCAGATCTGTCTACCTATGATTTTTTTTCCTTCTTTCACGCTATGGGCAGGACCCAAGCCTCCCAATCATATTATAACTGTATATTTTGTTTTATTTGTTGCTGCCTGCTATTGTAACTCTCCTGGGTCCTGCCTGAAAATAGGCAGTTGTTTTGTGTAGCGTACTTACCTGGTAAACAAAAGCTAACTAACCAAATAAATAAATATCACTAGAAGGACAGTTTTGATAAGGCCTTCCCTTGAGTCTGGGAACAAAATCCTTATCGTGCAGGTCAGGCCGCTGTCTCCTACCGCTTCCCTAAACTCTGCAACTCCCTTTCCATAGCTATCCACTCTGCCTTGTCACTCCGATCACTATCCTCTCTCTTTTGCAATTTCATTTTCCTTTCCTGCAACTGCCCCTGACCCATTTCCCACATAAATCCTTCCTGCCCCTCTTCCACCCTCCTAACTGTCTCTTTCTACTTCTTGCCCATCTGCACTCCTAACATTCTCCTGGCATGCCTGCAGACCAGTACACAGACTGGGTGTGCACCAAGTTGTGCCTGGCTGGCCCTTGTGGGGTTTGCATCCCAGAGGGACGAAGGTCTGCCTCTCCTTCTCTGCCTCCTTCTTGTGGGGTTTGCATCCCAGAGGGACGAAGGTCTACCTCTCCTTCTCTTCCTCTTCCCCTCCTACCTTTCCTCTCCCGTCACACTATTCTCTACTCTCCTTTCCCTTCTGCCTTCTGTCTCTGTTCCAAGGGTCATGCCTTCCGTGTCTAGTCATTGTAGTAACGTCTGTTTGACATATGTTGGTCTTGCACACACAGTTCAAATCTGTACTTATCTGTCTAGTGTTATTTTACATCACTGTATATAGTTTTGTTTTAATGTGTCTTTGTCCTGTATACATTTATGGTACTTACCCATCCCCCCCCGGATGCAAAGCTCAGTATGCCGTTCCTGGTGAAACTTTTCAAAATAAAATAAAATGTTCCAGTATGTAGTATAGCCATGGGGCCCAACTGTCTTGAAATTTAGGGTTCTGTTGTCTCCTTTGATGCTTGATTTGTTCCATTCAGTACACTGCCCCTGTTAGTTCTCTCCATTCTGGTATCAATGGAGTAACATCAGTAAGTCATTTCCAAGTAAGTGGTTTTTTCACTGTTGCCAGCAGGATCGTGAGGAGTTTCCTTCTAGGACAAGCCTTTAGTGTGGGAGGTGTGACTCCCCGTAGTAGCACCCTGGGGTTCCTGGGACATTGTACTCTGATTGTGTGCTTTATTTCTTCTATGCATTGTCCAGTACTCCTGGATCCTTGGGCAGCTCCACAGTACATGCATGTGCGTTGCCCTAGGCCCTCTGCAGTATCTCCAGCAGGAGCCTGCCACTTCATTCTTGAATTTCTTCTGCAGTGCAGGGTTGATGAAAAACCTGCTGCCGTGCTTCCATGCGTTAATCTCCCTACATGCTGTTGCTCTGATAGTCTTCTGATGATTTTGGCAGATTTGGGTCCACATTTCTCTGTTATTGACAGCCCGATTTCTGTTTCCCACTTCAACCTAATATAAGAGGTATCCCCTCTTTCTAGGGCACCAATGATCTTGTATAGTTTAGAGATGAGATATATGTCTAGGGAGGTGAACTGTGCCCCATGAAACAGAGTTCTGAGTTTGTTTGGCTCAGATTGAACTTGCCTCCAGTCAGCAAGGGTTTGGGTATGTGCCCATACTTGCAGATATTTGCAGAAATCTGTTAGTGGGAGGCAGTGATCTCATACTAGTTCTTCAAAGAACATGATGTCCCCACCCTGGAGCAACTGTATTGGGGCAGTTATTCCCATATGGGGCCATCAGCTAAAGCCGTGGTCCATCTGGACCATGTGAAAGCCTGGGTCTGATGCCAGCCAAAGCAGTAGTTTGAGGTGTGAATGGAGATTAAACTTGGTTGTCAGTATCCTCATCGCTGAATTTCAGCTCCTATCCAGCCTCTGCTCCCTCCTCTGTCTCCCACTGTGATACTTCATTAAACAAGAGCATCCACTGGATTTCCATGCTGGTATAGTGATATTTTCACATCTTTCCATCTTGTTTGATATTGTGTAGAGGTCCAATATAGCAGGGTTCTAAGGTTAGCTGCCTAATATTTGTCCAGGACTGGTGACACTAGGCGGCCTCCCTTGTCTTTTGGCAACATTGAGGTGTGGAGTCGTATCCTTGGGTCCTGAGATCATGCTGTGCGTGTCAGAATGCAACTGTAGGTATTTGTTCTGGTAGGGTTTGATAAACATATAACAATTTAGGAAGTACGTTTATTTACTATATATTGTTTGTACCCTGTGGATGAGGCCTAGTGGCAAGAGAGTCCATCAGTGAAGATCTGCTTTCAGTTGTGTTGCTATGGATCTTAGGTTCTCCTTGTAATGCTGAGGTGAGGTTAAGGAATTTTGATGGCAAGGTATTTAATAGTTGACTCATTCTGTTTGAACTGGTAGAGATCTTTGTGTGTTTGTGGGCGACTATAATTTATAGACATCACATCCGTTTTATGTCTGTTTACCTTGTACCCTGAGAGCCTACTTGTCTAATAGACGTTGTACCCTAGGCAGTGACTGTTCTGGTTTTGTCAAATAAAACAGAACATTGTCAGTGTGTATGCTGATTTTTATGTTTATGTGCTGTGATCCACATTCCACTGATGATGTTGTCTTCTCTCACTTCCTGCCCCAGAGGCTCAATATACAACACGAACAGGAGTGGGGAGAGGAGACACACTGTTGTGTACCTCTACCTTGAGGGGAGCGGGTCCTCACATTTCTGTTAGCTTTCACTGATACCACTGGTGCCACACAGATGCCCCATACCATTTTCAGAAATTGGTCTGGGAAGTTCATTTCCTTCGAAACGGTTTCAAAAAAGTTTCACTTGATCCTGTCAAAGGCTTTTTCGGTGTTGAGTCCTAATAAGCGTGCCCTCTCTTCATTGATTCAGATGGCAAAGAAGATATAGTGTTTGCCATATATTATCTTGAGTTTGTCTTCCATACACAAATCCTGTGGCAGGAGGAGGACCAGTCTTTTGGCCAGCAGTCCTGTATATAGCTCATAATCAAGGTTCAAAACTGAAATCAGGTGGCATGATTCACAAAAGCACTTGTCCTTTCCTTCCCTCAGTATGACCGAGACGACTGCTTCATTACATGACGGCTACATTTGACCAGTTTCCTGGACTTCATTCATGGTCTTAAGGAGTGGGGCCAGCAGCAGTTCTTGATATGCTTTGTACCATTCCAGTATAAAGCCATTCTGTGCTTGGGGATTTCTCAGCCTTTAAAGTAGAGACTGTAAGCCGCAGTTCCTGTGGAATAAAAGGCGCAGTCACAGTTTCCATCTGCTGTAGGATAGCTTTGGTAGCATGAGTGTTCTTATAAAGTATCTCATTTTCTTGTACTGTTGCCAGGGCCTGAGCCAATTACAGATTTGTGTAGTATTCTGTAATGGGCACTATAAGTTGAGGTTTTGCACAGTGTGAGTTACAACGTCAGATGCTTCACTTATGCAATATGGTTTTGCTTCTGTTGTTATCACAGCTGTTGTGCAAGTCTTTTTGCAGCCTATCCCCGACCTTCATAGTACTTTTGTTTTTCGGTTTGTAGTGCCATTTCAGTGTGGTATGATGACAGACCCTCTAGTTCTACCGTGAGCTTCTGTATTCGAGGTATAGCTTTCTTGTCTTCTGCCATGTAAACTTGTGTTTCCCATTCCAGTTCCTGCTCCAGCGTCTGTCTCCGTTCTTCTCTCTGTTTCTTGGTGATGAGCAGCTAGTGCTATTAGTTTGCCTCATGCTGTAGCCTTTAGCATGTCCCAGATGGTTGCTGCTGTAATATTTGAGGTGGCATTCTGCTGTAGGTTTTCCCTTATAAAATCTGATACAAGCCAGGCTGGTGGCTCTGGAGGTGAGGCGCTGGTTGCTACTACCCTCATGTCCTGTAGGTTCGGGGAATGAGCCGGGCCGCGGGGGGTCAGCAGTGGGGAGAGAGGATGGAGCGTCCTGAGGACTGTTCTCGGGGGGGGGGGGACTTTCTTCTCACTCATTGACTGCCCTTTGGCGGTAGCTGGAGGGAAGTATGGGTCGGGAGGCACATTCCAATGTCCTTACATCGGTAGGGGAGTGGGGATGGGAGAAAAATGGTGGAAAAGAGACTGGCAGGCTCCGTGATGGTCCGCCGCTCCCGAGGGCTGTACCTGGCTTCTGGATTGGGTTCTCCATGGGGGGGGGCTGGCAACCTCCTCCCTGGCCCCACTGCAGAGGAATTTCCGGGGACTGGCAGGAGCGGGAGCAGCGACACCAGAGAGAGAAAGAGTCCCTCCATCAGGAGGACTGTCGCCACTTGCCAGGGCTACAGGAGAGAAAAAATCTATATGGAAAAAAAAAATCTGATATAAAATGGGCAAGGAAATTCCTGTGCCCTGATTGGCTGATACTTGGTTCTAGGCATGGTAATAAGAGAGCCCCACCAATGACTAAAAACAAGTCCCTACCAACCAGGGCAACTCTCAGAATTCATAAGCCACTTACTTCCTAATTTCTATCACAAGCATGGCTGCAACCTTTACTAATATATAAAAACAAACTTCAACCTAGGCCCTAAAAATGAAAGTCCATTGAATTAAATAAAGTAAGTAATTATTTATTTTCACTCAAGAGCCCTTCCTTACACACATAAACAAATTTTAAAAATCAGGTAATAGTCAGGGTTTCCATTGCTGGTGTTTTTTTGATGACCATGAAAAATCCTCCCCTATCCCTACCAGTTTGGCAGAGAACTCCCTGCTCATTACCTGGCAACAGATAAAATTGAGGTTCTGGTGCCACTTGATGCATGTGTGTGTGTCTGCCAGTGGAACCCTGAAAAATTTTGAATTCATGTATTCCATGTTGTCATTCTGTGTGTGTGTGTGTGGGGGGGTAGTATTCTACTACTGGAATAATGCAGAGCTTTGAATTCTTCTATTTCATGGTGAACAATCACACAGTGTATTGAATGTGAAGAAAGACAGATGACTGACAGGTGAAACACATCTGTGGAGGGACTATTTTACATTATTTAGCAACTTTTTTTTTTGTATGATTTCTTTTCTCACCTCGTAACCCACCACTCCTTCGGGCTGCCTGGATCCCAGCCGCTCCGCTTGTCCCTTCCTGAGCCCTCCAGCCTCATATCGCAGCCGACCCTAGTGTAATCCGGACGTAACCCTTCACCGGGCGGGTCCCCCTCCTCCGAGGGGAAAGGCACCAGGAGGGGCAACTAACACAAACTTGGCCCCAGGGTGCTGCTGAGGTGAAGGGACTCCTTCAGGCCATCGGCGGCAGCGGTGGACCGACAGTCGTCATCCGGTCAGTCACAAAGCGGATTTTCTGCTTTTCTACGTTGTTCCCTCCTACGTGTGTCTGCAGAGCTCCCAGTCTCCACCAGAGGCCACTGCAGCGCAACGCCGGCCCACTACCCACCCCAGGAGAGGAGAGCAGTCCTGCGGGCGCCCAATCCTCTCCTTCCTCTGCCAGCCCCCGGTGTCCCGAGTCCATTCCTGAACCCGGATCGCCGGCGTGGTTTGAGGTAAGGCGCCAGCGCCTCAACCCTCTGTGCCACCGGGCCAGCATTTAGCAACATTTTATTATACTTTTTGTGGCTTTCAAAGCTTTTACAGGGTTTATTTTTTAACAGTTGCCTATGGGCCTATTTTATATAATCAATAAGGCACTCCGGGGACATTGGTGATACTATGTTTCCCCACACGATCAGGGGGTGGAGGGCACTTGGCTTTGCCTATTGCCTCACTACACCCCTGACCATGGGGGAAATCTAGTACCACCAATGCCCTGTCATCCCTTATTGCTTAACTGTCTCCTCCTCAGTTTGTTCACTCATTCCACATTAGGCTGTGGCTGAATCTCCAGATCTTCTTTTTCTTTGTGGATCCAAGGTCAGTTTGCATTTTCAGTATGGCGTGGTCTAAGACATGCCTTTAGAGAGCTTCAGGTAGCTGAATGTTAGGATGTTGCTCTTTTTTTTTTTTTGTTCGTCCAGTGCACCCCCGACCGGCCTCTCCTTCAGGCCACCTAGGTGCACCCCGCCGCCACTCCACCCCCGCTGCCATCCACCACCCCATATTGCAGCCCCCCAGGAAACTTAACGTATCCTTTCATTGGACAGTCCCCCCCTTCCAAAGGAGAAGGCAAAGGTAGGTGCATTCTTATTACTCAGGTGCTGCTATGGTTGGTCCAAGCGATCTGGGGCTTTGTGGTCATGGGGGTCCGGCGACCATCATCTCGTCGATCAGGGGCGATTTTCTGTTTTCTGGCCTGCCCACACTCAACCCTGATTGGGACTGTGTGGGATGGCGACCTGGGGCGGGGGCATGTCAAAGCTGCACGCTGCATGCATGTTGCATAATCCACCACCGGGTGCCAAGGCCCTGCCCCCCCCAGGAGGGAAGTGTCCAATGGATGCTCTAGAGTCCCTCCACTCCTGACACCTGGGCTTGGGGCATAAACCCAGGTTGCCAGCATGCTGAGCAAATCCCCTTCACTCCGCGCCATGGAGCCAGCTGTTGCTCTTTTCATAAAAAAAGAAGTCAGCTCTTGAGTATACCCAGAAAGGGGCTAAGTAGAAAACATATTGTTGTGACATAGGATATTTGCCTTCATCCATCTACATAGCCCAGATTTTGGCGTTGTCTTAACAAATTTTTGTTCAAGCGTTTATCTTTTTCTCTTCGGGTTGGTGGTGTCCAGTGTAGGATTCAGTATTATATTTTAAGTCCCCTCCTCAAATTCTTCTACCCTTCCTTTTGAACACTATGAAGTCAAACAAGTTTAGAATTAATTGTACTGGTGCCCTAGGAGTGCATGGACATTTACCATGGTTACTGTTTCCCCTTCTAAGGTCCCATTTACTGAAACATAGTAGCCTTTTGTGTCTGTATGGGTGTCCACTACTTGGAAGGGTACAGAGAGGCACAAGAGAATAGAGACAGCCCGTCTGTTATCAGAAGGGTGGATGGCATAGTGGAGTTGCTCACTTTCAACTAGACGGATATGGGTTTCTTGATGGAAGGTCATTTCTCCTCCTTTTTTACAGCTGCAGTGGGAAGAGCCCTGCAGTCATTTTGCTATTACAGTAGAAAAAGAGAGCTCTTCTGATTCCTAATGGACTAGATAAAATTGGAGGTTTTGTGGTATTACTCTGCTTTCATTCAGCTGAGTAGTGTTTCAAAGCACTATTTTGTGTACTAAACTTCAATCTGGTTAGAACTGTCTTTCAAGAAAGTTTCATAGCTCATAAACATGTTAGCTCAGTCAGCCTTTCTCATCTGTAAAGAGAGATAAGCAGACAACCCTGGGACTAGCAGTGAGTAAGTCAAATGTCACAGAATGGAATGTTTTGTGTAGTACATCATCTGATGTTACAACTCTCACTGAAGATAAATTAAAGGACCCCTAAACACAGTTCATGGTTACAGGTTTTTTTTTGTTTTTTTTTACAGTGGAGGTTTGAAATGGACTGTTCATATGCACTTTTTTATCTTAAAACTTACCATGCTGTTGACAATATGTTGCTAAGTACTGAAAAAGGAGTTTGCTGATCTGTGCTAGTTATGTGCCTTCTCCCTGAAAACTTAGATCAGTTAAGCTAGCTGTTTCAGGGTTTTATTTAACTCTAAAAATTGATTAGCGTTTTGCTCATAAAAGTTCTAAAACACTGTGAAAATGCATAGCACTTGCCTCACTATGTTTAACAAACACAACACTTCTAGAAAACCTATATAAATGCTTTCTGTACAATTAGTATTGTCCCATGAAAAAACTGCTAATCAGTTATTTAAAACCCAGTGTTTTATAGGGAGTGTGTTTTTTACTTTTGGATTTCAATAATCTTTACTGTGCCTGTGCTAACTGTTCATCATATTTTTTTTTTTTTTTGCCGTGTATTTATCCTCCTCGGCGGGCTGCCCAGTCGGCTGCCAACCTACTGGTCTTGGAGTCATTCTGGGGCTTGTAGCACCATGCACACCCAACTCCCGAGCCAGCCAGGAGGCTTCATCCTTGGGTGGCCCCCGACATTTCCTCCATTTTCTCCCCTTTGTACGCTCCTAACTCCCGAGACCGCGGAAGTGGTGACGCATGCACATGGAGACACACATGCACACCACAGTTTCAGTACCAGCCTCTTCCACCCTCCCTCGGTCTAACGACTGCACTCATTAGAATAACGCAACCTCTCCGTCCTCCACCAGGGGGCGGCCGAACTCTGAGGAGACCAAGTACTCCCTACCGATGTGGAGGGCCGCCAGCTGGCAGCTGCTCGCATCCTCCCCCCCACGACCTCCGATGACCCAGGCCCGTTCCCGAACCTGGGTCCCTGGCGTGGCACGAGGTGTGGTGTCCAGTGCCTCAACCCTCTGCGCCACTGGGCCGGCAATCTGTTCAACATGTTTGAGATAGAGGAATATAAAGATGTTGAGGAGATGCATTTAAACTTTGATATTGGTATCCAGCCTTACCAATTTGTGCCCATGGTGTCCAGTGTTAATCAGTATGAGGGGGCACAAGCTGCATCTGATTCTGACATAGAGACTGACAGTTCTGAATCAGAGGACACAAATCAGAGACTTACCTTGGATTGGTTAATATTTTTAATTAGTAATCCCTATTCATTGCTTTATCTGTAATCTAGGGGTCATTGTCTGCTTTATTTAGCAACACAAAGGTATTCCAGTCCTTGATATTATGTGTGATAGCCCCCTAATTATATTATATTGTATAGCAACTCATTGACCTTTGCTGCATCACAAATTGTATATCTGTATTTTTAATATGTCTTTGTATTCATCAGTTCTGAACTATATCAAGTCATACTGTTTATTGCATATACGTATGTGGGGGGGCACTGCAGAGGTGCCCATTTGCACCCACTGTTATCATAATTTGATGGTGCTTCATATTAGTTTATTAGGGGCTGTGTTTGGATATGGTTTCATCTTGTGTTGCAGTACAAGTATGTGGGTGCATTTTTTTTCTCATTGTATATGTTACCTATTCTGATTGTGTGTGTGTGTGTGTGTGTGTGTGTGTGTGTGTGTGTGTGTGTGTACTGCGAGGGTGATCCTGACTGTCTGTTTCTGTACTGTCACCTGTGTGACCACATGTGGATGTTCATGGACAGGGGGTCAAAACTGGCATTGGCCCCACTAGCTAGATGCTGTTAGATACTATTTTGGGATAGCAAAAATCTTTGCAGGAATGAAAAAGAGCATTGTAAGTCTTACTTTTACCACTTTGAAAAACAAGACCACGATCCTGAGCACGTGCGTGATGTTGCCATGGACGTGCCACTCATGCTCAGGATCCCGTCCTGTTTTTCAAAGTGGTAAAAATAAGACTTGCAAGGCTCTTTATTACTCTTACAAAGATCCCCACGCTCAGACGGGCATGTACTTTTAGCCCCAACAGGATTTTTTTCTCAAGATGGGCCAAAATCAAAGTCAGACACCTTATTGGGGTATACTTTCTTCCACCCCGGTTTCCAAGGATGTCGCAAGGCCCAGCGTTGTCAGAGACCCTGACCCCGCTCATGCTATCAGGGCCATTGTACAGGTCCTGCTACGCGATCAGGGTCAGGGGTCCTATTGGATCTATTTCATAGCTCCGAAGAAGTTGGGGGGGCAGGTACATTCTGAATTCAAAGCATCTGACCAAGTTTGTGTGCCACAGACCTTCCAAGATGGAGTCCCTGAGGTCAATCACCCGAGCTGCTCAGCCAGGGGTCTTCCTAAGCCTCAATGCGTCTGATAGATACCTACCTCCATATTCTCATCTGTCAGTCCTACCTAGAGTATCTCAGGTTCTTGATACAGGGCCAACTTTTTCAGTACAGGGCGCTTCTATTTACCTGTGCATCAGCCACCCCCCCCCCCCGAGTTCCTTGAAGGTGTTGATAGTCCTGAGGGCTCAATTTTGTTAGGAAGAGCATCATGTCTTTCCTTATTGAACTACCTGCTTATTCGTGCACCAGCATTGTCTCTGGCAAGAGGTCGGTACTCAGAACTCTGGAGATGCTAGAGTTACACAGCTAGGTGGTGAACCGAGAGAAGAGTTCTCTTGAGCCATCTCAGACCTTGGAAATACCTGGTGGCATTCTTCAACACAAAACCAGGGATGATTTTCTCTTTCCTACCTGAAAGGAGACCTTATTAACAGATGTCCAGTGATTCAGGACGCAGTTATCGGCATCTACCCTCAGTCTGCTGTGGTTTTCTTGGCCCCGTGGCAGGCATTGATAGATTTAATCTGGTGGGCTTGCTTCCCTATATGGCCTATTCAAATGGGTTTGCTGATGGCCTGGGATCCCTCATTGGAGGATTATCAAGCCAGGTTTCCCTTCAGCCCTCAGCTTCATCACCCCCTGAGTTGGTGAGTGGATGTGCAGGACCTGAGCAAGGGTTCCACTAGAACTTCCCCAGAGTTAATTCTTACAACAGTTAGTTTGCACTGATAGGGGGCAGGCCGGAACCAACTTCCCACTCAGGGAATTTGGTCAGTCTAGGAACAGCATCTCCACATCAGTGTTCGGGAGATGGAGGTAGTCCCTCTCCCCTTCGGTTTCAAACCATGCTGCTAGGCATGGCATACATAAACATTATTTATTTATTATTGATTTGGATTACAAGTACCTTTGAGCTGAGAGCTCTTTTACAAAGGTTCCACATCAGAGAGTAATGAAGACAAATCCAGACAAAAAGTTAAAACTAGGACAGGGCAGAAATTATAGTAGGAGGTAATTACATCATTTTGAATTACAATAGGAAGGAGCTACATCATTTAGACTACACGTTGTACAAGAAGACATAGTGTAAATACTGAGGCAGAATCACTGAGAGCAATACACAGTCCACTAGGAGTTCAAAAAGAAGGTAAGTTTCAAGGTGTACAAGATACTTGGCATGAAGTCTGTGGGTAGGGCAGGTCAGCCAATGGAGGCTTCGTTTAAGTGAAGGGGGTCAGGAGGGTGGTAGGGCCAGAAAGGGACGAGCATGGTGGGAAGCAGAGGAGAGAGGAAGACAGGTTCTGGGTGGTAGAAATAGGGTGATAATGGCAAGGATTCAAGTGTGAAGATCAAGCCTAGCGTAGTGAACAGTCAGAGGTGCCCTAAGCTGGGCAGCCACAGGTACAGAGTGGTGAGAGGTGCTGCCAAAGCTTATGTTTAAAAGGCCCAAGCTTAGGTTTAACAAGCACATCCCAATCAAGAGAGTTGAGACAAGTGGAGCATGGTGCTCAAAAGATCTCTGCCTCTGGGAAGTGTGGCAGAAAGGGACCTTATAAGGCTTACTGTAGGTACCTCTGGTCTGGCGGACTTCATTGCAAGGCTTAGGAGATTCTGGAATCCTGGTGGGGTAAGCCCTAATGCTGTTTTTTTGGCTAATAGGGAGGTCTGATACTGAAACCTACCTTTCAGGTGTAACCAACCTGTCGGTGCATATAAATCACATGTATGCGTATATATTTATGGGACCTGGTGATTATCCTATAGGCTTTAGTCAATGCTGTGGCTACCCTCTTCAGTAAGGAGTCAGATGCAGCCCCATAAACTACTAAGCTGTAGTCGATAGTGGAGCTGACCAAACTGTTCACTACTAGCCTAAGTGCCTCAGCAGTCGTGCAGTGTTTGTGTCTCTATAGTAAGCTTTTTTTTGTGTTAACAGCTTTGGCTACATAGTCTATATGGTTAGCAAAAGACAAGGCATTATCAAGCGTGACTTCTAAGTATTTGAAGGAGTTGACCAATTCAAGAGGGGTGTTCATGTTGTTGTGGATGGTGAGCTAGTAGGATTTGTGTTTGTTATGAGGAGAAGCAAAGGTCACAATCTTTGTTTTTTTTATAATTTAGGAGGAGCTTGTGCTCCTGGAACCAGGTCTTGACAGTTGAGAAATTCATTTCAAGTTGTTTTTCAAAGAGAGAAGGATCAGGGTGACTAGTATAGAGAACCACATCATCTGCGTAGAGGAGGATGTTATCCTGGCATGCGAGGGGGAGGGGTTTAGGAAGAGACTAAAGAGCAGGGGCCCTAAGATGGATCCTTGAGGGGCCCCTGTGCGAACTTTCAGACTCTGAGAGTATTCCATCAGTTTTCACCAGTTGTGCCCTGTCCATAAGGTAGCTCTGGAACCAGCTCACTGCTTGGGTGGAGAGCCCGGTGGTAGTTAATTGTTTCAGCAGCAAGTCATGGTTGACCGTGTCAAATGCTTTGGTGAGGTCAATGAATGCTGCCCCTACCAATTGCCCACGGTCTAGTGCCTTATGTAAGAAACCGGTGAACTCAACAAGTGTAGTAATGGTACTATGTGATTTCCGAAAACTGTGCTGTTGGGGACATTGAATTTGATACTTGTTGAGATATTCCACTAGTTGATCTGATACAATCTTCTCCAGGGCTTTCAAGAGCAGAGGGAGAATAGATATAGGGCAGTAATTAGAGCGTAATGCCCTGTCACCACTTATATGTATGGGCATATCTACAGCGGCCTTCCATTTCCAGGGAAATGTTGCAGTCCGCAAGGACAGATTGAGAATTTTCGTTAAAGGGGCAATTATCTCATCCAGCGTGATGGTGATTAGTTTGAGGTCTAAAGTGTCACTACTATACTTTGACTTCCCTAAGACTCACTGGACATATTTTTTGTCTTCCTTTATTGAGACGATTTTGAAATAGAAGGGAGGAGGACCTTGGCCATTGCTGTCAGTAGATTCGTTGTTGTGGTTTCTTCAGTTACTAGATGGTCTGGGGGGAGTATACTACTGAGGTCAGTAAAGGCAGAGTTAAAAACATCCGCTATCATTTTTGGGTCCTGGGTGATTATCCCATTTATGTTTAACATTGTTGGTGGTGGATTTATTAACTTTCGATGTCAGTGCCTTTAGGTGCTGCCAGAACATCCTGCCATTACCCCAGGCAGCACAAAGCAGGGAGATGCCTGGCTTCTGAGAGGAGGAGGCCCCCCCATTAAAAAAAAAAAAAAAAAAGGTTTCTCCAAGAAACTAGTTGACGCCTTTATGACTGCCAGAAAAACCTCTATGTCCGCAGCCTATGCTCTGGTAGGGGCCACCTCTTTTTATCTTGGGCCAGAAGGGAAGGATTTTAAGTCTTCAATGATTTCTGTTCCACAGATTTTGGATTTCTACAGGAAGGTGTGGCAAAGGGGTTGGCATTGAATACGCTGAGATGCCAGGTTTCTGCTCTCTGAGCACCCTGGATATTTTACTTAGGAACTAATAGTCATGTGTTTAGTAGGAGCTGTCTGGTATCCTGATCTCCTGTTCCTTCCTGGAATCTGAATTTGGTTTTGAATGCCCTCTGCAAGGAGTTTTTCGACCTGCTATCATCCATAGCGCTGGATGTGTTGTTTTACAGGTTTTTCCTCATAAGGAGCCATACCTTATTAGGCATAAGGACAGGTGGTATTCAGAACAGTTCCATTTTTTTCATCCCTAAAGTGATCATGGCCTTCCAGGTGTTCCAGAAAATAGACCTTTCATCCTCTTGTCTGCAACCTTCTCACTCCAAAGAGAAGGAACTGCACAAGTTGGATTATAACTAGGGTTGGCAGAATTTGGTTTTAATTTTTTTTAAATTTCGATGGAAAATATCGATTTTTATTTTTAAACCTCTCCCCCCGCCGAGTTTTATCGATTTTAAATTTTCATAGTTGCACAAAATTATGGGTTTTTAAGCATTCATTTCTATTTGTATCTAATTTTCACAGTTGCAGTTAATGATGGTAAATACTGGGGATTTACAAACTGATAAAAACACAAATTGTTATCATCACATGTCAAAATAGCAATAGAACTTACTTTGCCTATCTGTAAATTTAGATTATTATTGAAGGAAATATTTTTTTGTCGGTTTGTGTGTGTACAGTGAAATCAACATTTATCGACATTTAACGATTTAAATCTAAGACTGCCAAGCTTAATTATAACTTACCGTTAGGATCTATCTTAGCCGGACAGCTGCGTTCTGAAAGTCGGATAGTCTGTTTGTTTTACTGAAACAGACAAGCAGGGTCAAGAGGCTTTAAGGCCACCCTAGTTAAGGGGGTGCGGGCCTGCATTACTAATGTCGATGTCATGGAAAAGAAGAGGCCTCCGGCTCATCAAGGCTTACTCCAGGCTCACAGTGACGCCCCAAGAGAGGCAAAGCATCACTCTTTAAGGTTATGCAAGGCAACTACGTGGTCTTCCGTCCACACGTTCACAATCATTACAAATTGGATGTTCAGAGATCTGCTGATGCAGCTTTTGGTCACAGACTGCTACAGGCAGCAGTTCGCAAGTACTTTCGTAGTGCTTGCCTCTGGCATATGGGATAATATCCTCTCCCCTCCTGACTTCTCTGGGTATTGCTTCTTAGAACCCAGTTGTTATGATTACTCATTGACAATGTGGAGTGCTACAGAAAGAAGACATTTCTTTATATGTATCGTAATTTCCTTTTCCGTTAGCTCCAACATTGTCAAGGGGCCCGCCCAGGAACCTAGCTCCTGCAGGAGAATCTTATCTGGTATGCTAGGAGGGATGTCCTGTTTGATAAAATCCCCTACTATGTTTCGGACACATCCCTCTTTTGTTTTGCTGTGCTGTACTCCTAATAAATAAATAAAAATAATTATAATTTTTCAATCAGTCTGCGACTGCAGGTCATCAGGTTTAATGTTAACTCGTAAGGTGTTTTCCTTGTTGCAGGCAGTCTCACTGCATTCAGTTGTTGCCTTAAATCTATGCATCATTGTGCTGGTCAGCTTCAGCTTTCCAGATAAGCGACTGGTGTGAAGCCTTCCTTGTTGCCTGATCGTTTTCCTGCAAAGAGGACCATATCATTCAAGCCTTGTGTATAGTGAGGAGCATTTCTTCCTGGTATGTCTGCCGTGAAGGTAAGATAGCTTTATTTACAGTGTTAAGGGTTGTTGCATACAAGTAATTGGTGACAATATAGGCAAATGCGTAGCTACTATGGCACTGCGAGGTCAGTAGTGACTGGGGAATTGCTGCTGCTTGGAATCCTCATGAGCCCAACATTCTAAAGCTTGGGCTGTGCCATTTCCCCTGGTAGGGGTGCACAATACCCAGCTGTTATGATTTCCCATTGATAATGTTGGAGCTGACAGAAAAGGAAATACAGTAAGTATGAAGAAATTCTTTCTGTTTCGCATATAGCAGTCCCCAGTTCCAGCAGCAAGACGTGTCTTCGATGGGAAAGTGGATCTTCACACCGGGACCTGTTCAGGTGAGTGAGGGTGTGTGGCGGAGTCTGGGGGTGGTGGGTGCTTAGTGGGAGGTTGGTGTGGGGGGGGGGGGAGTCGCATCACCACCCAGTCTGCCCTATTAATCCCTATCTAGTGTAAGACCCCATGCCCAAACTGAACTCTGGAGCCACCCCTTGCCTCCAGGATACCCTTATGTGTATCCCACTCTTTCTTAAATTCTGTGACCATTTTAGCCCCTACCACTCCCTCTGGTTAGCTATTCCAGGCGTCCACCACCCTCTCCATGAAAAAATATTTTCTCACGTTTCCCCTGAGCGTTCCCCCCTCTAACTTCATTTTGTGCCCTCTTGACTTGGAGCATCTCTTACTTTGGAACAGTCTTCCTTCCTGTACTCTGTTTATACCAGTGAGGTACAGTATTTGTATGTCTCAGTGATGTCTCCCCCTCCCTCCTTTCCTCCAGAGATTACATATTTAACTCCTTTAGTCTTTCCTCATAGGTCTTATCCCACAGGCCCTGCACCATTTTAGTTGCCTTCCACTGCACCGCCTCCATCCTGTCTATGCTCTTTCTCAGATGGGGCCTCCAGAACTGGATGCAATATTCCTGGTACAGTCTCACGAGTGTCTTTTATACAGGGGCAAGATGACCTCCCTCTTTCTACTTGTGATACCCCTCCCTATACGTCCAAGCATCTGGCTAGCCTTTCCAGCCACCTTATTGTACTCCCTCTCTCTTAGGCCCTCCAAGATGTAAGTCCCGGGTCCCATTCCTGCTTTGTGACTGTCAGTACCTCCCCACCTAGTTTATATTTTGCCCCTAGGTTCTTGTGCCCTATGTGCATGATCCTGCACTTCTTTGCATTGAATCCCAGCTGCCATTCTTCAGACAATTTCTCCAGTTTTCTAAGGTATTCCCTCATTCTTTCAACACCCCCTGGTGTGTTCACCTTATTGCATACCTTTGTATCCTCTGCAAAGAGGCATACATTCCCCTCCAGTCCCTCTGCAATGTCCCCAGGAAAGACACTGGAGGACTGGCCCCAACACCAACCCCTGTGGCACCCTGCTCATCACCTCTCCCTCTCCAGAGTACTTCCTGTTTACCACAGCCCTCTGACTCCTGCCATTCAGCTAGTTCTCTACCCACAGAACTATTTTAGGATCCACCCCTAGGCTGTTCAGTTTGTTAATCAGCCTTCCATGGGGGACAGTGTCGAAGGCTTTTCCGAATTCCAGATAGGCCACAACCACTGCACCTCCCTGGTGGTCCTCTTCCTTAGTTACCCAGTTATGTCGTAGGCAACCCCTAGGTGGCACTATTCTAAGGGCTACTACCCCTGCCTGTGTGGCAATACACAGGTTGAGGGGCCTGAGTTCTGTAAATGGGTGCCTCCACCTGAAGGAATGATATTGGGGTAGCTTAACTGCTCTGGTATAGCCCTCCGGGATGCTATAACCACCCACCAACCCTTCTAGTCTCCTAGACAGTAACACAGTGGTACATTTGCATTCAATAGATAGCAGTAATAATATGCTCATGCCCCTTTCACTTACTACCAGGGCTGGATATGCTGCCACTGCTCTGGAGACACCCTGGAAAATAAGATCAACAATGCAATAGTACCACTGTAACCCAACTAATAATATGTAGAGATGTGTTTTTCTTAAATAGGAAATAACAAGAATTCAAGGTATAAAAAGAAATAACAAGAAAGTCAAGGTAAAACAAGGAATAACAAGAAATTCAACATATAAAAAGAATAAAACAAAAAAAAAAACACATTTGGGGGGCAAAATCTAAATAAATGGTTGCAGCAGTTGTTGTTTAAACTCTGTTGTTACCATAGAGATGGTCCACAAGGAAGCGACAGCGGAATTGTTTCATTCACAAAAACTTTCAAGCCCATAGCACAATGCTGCTTAATACAGTGTAGTATACTAGGAATGTTATTTCTAGTGTGTATGAGGTCATTTTGAGGTTGTTTATGAATGTAAATGTAATGACAAAACAATAAAAACTAAATTTTCAGTGAATAAAAAGAAATAACAAGAAATTTCAGAAAAAGAAAAATTATAAACAAATAAAAAGAATTTTACGGGCCTCTAATAATATGCACACTAGCCAGGTTAAACGTGAAAAAAGATAATCGGGTTTATTTAGGGGACGTGAACAATGGAAGGGCATGAATCTAGCAGAATGATTGGAACTTTGATTAAATTCAGGTTAGTTAAACATGCACTGTAAGTCCCTTTCACACAGTTCCACAACCCTGGTTACCCAGTATGTCATGCAGGCTAGCCTGAAGCATTGCCTGGGGTGACCAGCATTTCAGCTGTTGTTGTGGCCCATAGGAAAGAAAACAGTTAACATGCACACAACTCAAATATTTGTAATCCTGAGCCGGATGGCTGAGTCCTTTGCAATAACCCAAACAAACAATTAGATGGTACACAGTGATTGTTGCTGTTGTTGCAGGGAGCTATCCTGAATTGTACTCACAATACCAGAACCTGGATGCAGGACAGGTGAGATGAAGACCTTGTGGTGTTGATCTGGAAGGCCAGGATAAGCAGGGCTATGTGAGGGACTCACCTCTGGGTGGTCGCTACCTACTTGATGGAGTTAGGCAGGGGGCCGAATCCCCAAGCTGGTCTTTCACCAAGATGGTCTCTGAAGTGGGAGTAGTGGCCTAGGCCGAGATGGCAGGGCCCAGGCGGGATGAACAGTTCTGCAACAGTTCATGATTTTCTGCTGGTGAAGCCTCCAGCTGGCATACAAGATTCTGCTGTGGGGAACCAAATCATGACCCACAAAACACATTCAGCACATTTAAATCAATTACTTCTCTAAGCCACAGTTCGGATACAGTCCATTTGAAAATTACAGCTTCACTACACAAACCTTGCAATCTGAGGCCGTTTCTATCATCAGACAGGCCGATTGCTTCTGGAGCAAGTCTTCGGTCCAAATCCAAAGTCACAACAACAGACTTCTTCTTCTGCTGCAGATTTCACACAAGGAAAATCAGAACCAGATCTGACTTCTGCACAAGGCAGTTCACTAGCAGGAGAACGTGGCAGGCAGGCCAGCAGAGCCTTCCTGCCGATTCCCCTATGCTCCTTCTGGGAGCAGCTGCTCGAAAGCTCGAGCTGTTCACTTTTCAACCTCCAACTCTAACTGATCCACTGCTTCAGGCAGTTCTGACTATTTCCTTTGTAATCCAAAAGGTTTGGCTGGCTGAAGGAACTGTCAGTCACAGTATGGGCTCCCCCTCCAGGCCAGTTTAGGTGCCAACAGTTACTACTACAAAAACTACAAAATTCCTTCTCACAAGACCCCTGGGGACAGTCTCCATTTTAGGTTCCCAGTGGTTCGATTGGTCCAAATACTGGAAGTCCAGAACCTAACATGGTGGCTCCCATCCAGCTGTTCGAGCTGCAATAAAAGCAGGTTAGACAAACATCTCTAGCTTTAGTATAACAGCAAATTAGCAATAAACAATCACAGTTCCTAAGTGTGCTCCCTCTGCGCAAATAGCAACTGCAGAACGGAGCAAGATAACACACTATCTGGCTGGTCACAAGCCTTAATTACTCAGACCCAGCCCAGACTAGTTTCTAAACACAGCTTAGCTAAGCTCTTAAAGGGACAGGCGTGGAAGCTCACTAGGGCGCTCTCACACAAATAGATAGCACTGTTTAAGACAGGACACCAGCCTGACAGTGGGCATTTAGGGAGCCCTGGAAAACATTATAGTAAACCCCAATTTGTAGGGGGGTTACACGTAGATTAGTACAGTGAGTTAGTGCACAACACAGTGCTTATCCTAAATACACTACAAGTTAGGGTTAGATGTATAAGTAAATAAATGCCATATAAGGCAGGGTATGTGTGTTAGTGTGTGTGTGGCAATGCTCTGTGTGTAGACAGTGCACTGCTATGTTATACTGGAATATATATACATATATGTTATTGTCAGCATGTGTGTATATCACAACAGTTAGAAAGTGCAGTTCAGTGGCTCAGTGGTTAGTGCACAAATTGCTAGTCTACATTCCCCTGCTATTTAGATCAGTTTCAGCCTTATGCATGCCATTGCTGATTTAAATTAGGTGTCTAGAGGCAACCCTTCACCCTCCGCTGTCCCTCGGTGCCTGAAAACAGTCCCTCGATGTCTATATATAATGGTAGCATGGTAGTGCTACCATAGTTAGGGTTGAGTACCCCGTTTAATGTTAAATGGTGAAACTTTGCACCTTAATAACTTTGTCACTGTTCTATGGATTTGCCTGAAATTTGGCAGGCATGGGGCGTAACCATAGATCTTGGGATCTGTCAACTTACATACCGGTCGGATATACAGCTGCAGAGTTATTAAGCGACATTCCGGGCCGCAGTTACCTTTTTTTGCGTATTCTTTGCTCATGCCTACAGGTCGCATGATTTGCGTGACTGGTCCGAAAACTTCATGGAGCATGCGGCCAGGGTCTCTGATGTGTCTTTTGAAGATTTCGTGAAAAAATATTAAACGGTTCAAAAGTTATTCAAAACACAAGTTTCCCATTATAGTCAATGGGAAAAGTTAACAAAAAGTTCAACAGTGTCGCAAATGCAGTTTTTAGTGCCGTGAATTACCCCTGTAGTGTTGTGAGTCAGCCATTTTTTTCGGTTACTGATTACAGAAATGCTTGGCATTTAAAACTGGGACCATCTAGGGACACAATTCTTTTTATGTTCACCTAGTCTGACCCTGAGGATACTAGCCATGTCTTTATTTTGGGGTTAAACACCCCAGAAATATGTTTTCCAAATTTTTGGGAAAAGTAGTGTCGCAAAGTAATGTCACACCTGCGACCTTTTGTGATTTTTTTTGAGAAAGTGTTGTGATTTGCGACACTAAAATGCGACACTATGGGGAAAATAACAGCACTTCTTTGCCACATTACTGCAAACTAACAGTTTGGTCTTTTGGGCTGAAATTTGGAGGGAAGAAAGCCAACATCCCACAGATGTGCCTTTTGGTGGTTTGGTGAAAAAATATTACAGGGCGGCAAACTGACGGCACACTGAAGTTAACACTTTTTCCCACAGGATAACATTAAGGCGTCTGTCGCGCCTTTCAGGGCCCGTATCTCGGAAACGGTGTGAGATACGGACTTTCATCACAAAAATGTTTAGCCCCCAACTAGCAAAGAAAGTCATAATTCTTATGAAATTTTAACTTTTTTTCTACGTCCTAATTTACATAGAAACATAGAAGTTGACGGCAGATAAGGACCGCAAGGCCCATCCAGTCTGCCCATTTCTTTTTCTACCTTATAAATGTGCCATCGGCCTTTGCTCTGTCAGTGGCCTATCTATTCATAGTCATTTTTATTGCTTCCTTATGCCTATCCCATGCCTGTTTGAAGCCCTGCACTGCATTCATAGCCACCACTTCTTGTGGTAAGCCATTCCATGCATCCATCACCCTTTCTGTGAAAAAGAATTTCCTCACATTCCCCCTTAATCGGCCTCCCTCTAATCTCATGCTGTGTCCTCTTGTTCTGCTATTATTCTTATATTTAAACATGTTAGACTCTTTCACCTTGTTTATGCCCTTAAGGTGTTTGAATGCCTCGATCATATCACCTCTCTCCCTCCTTTGCTCAAGGGTATACATATTGAGCTCCGTTAATCTGTCCTCATATGTCTTCTGATGCAGTCCCTGCACCATTTTGGTTGCCCTTCTCTGGACTGCCTCAATTTGGTTAATGTCCTTGTGAAGGTGTGGCCTCCAATACTGCACGCAGTACTCAGATGGGGGCCTAACCAGTGTCTTGTACAGAGGGATTATTACTTCCTCTCACGACTTCAGATACCCTTTACTAATACACCCTAACACCCCCCCTAGCCTTACCTACTGCTTTAGAGGTCTGCTTGATGATTTTAGGTCATCAGTGATGATGATGCCCAAGTCTCTTTCTTCCTTTGTGACTGCTAGCAACTCCTCCCAGCCTATAGGTGGCTTCAGGTTTCTCTTCCCTATGTGCTGATTTTGCACTTCTTTGCATTAAATCCCAGTTGCCACTCTTCTGACCATTCTGCTAGTTTATCCAGATCTCTTCTCATTCTGCCCACCCCATCTGGATCATCTACTCTGTTGCAGATCTTGGTGTCATCTGCAAACAGACAAGCTTACCCTCTAGTCCATCTGCAAGGTCACTAATGAAGATGTTGAAGAGGACTGGCCCCAGGACTGATCCCTGAGGTACCCCACTTGTGACTTGCATCTCTTCTGACTGTATACCATTTACCACCACTCTCTGTTTTCTGCCCGTCAACCAGTTTGCCACCCAGTTGACCAACTTCTGACCCACGCAGCCTACCCAGCTTATTTATCAATCTTCTATGTGGAACAGTGTCAAAGCTTTGCTGAAGTCAAGGTAGGCGACATCAACTGCTCCCCTTGGTCCACCACTCTGGTTACCCAGTCAAAGAAATCTTGAGATTAGTTTGACAGGACCTTCCTTTGTAAACCTATGCTGTCTTGGATCCTGTGCCCTATGGATTCCAGGTGTTGCACTATCCTTTCTTAAGGAGTGCCTCCATTAATCTTGCCCACTACTGAGGTAAGACTGACCGGTCTGTAGTTCCCCCTCCTCCCTGCTACCACTCTTGTGGAGGCGGGATCACATGAGCCCTTCTCCAGTCTTCTGGGACCTCTCCTGTGCTCAGAGACTCACTAAACAATTCTGCTAATGGCTCTGCTAGTTCTTCCTTTAGCTCCTTAAGTACCCTGGGATGTATGCCATCAGGTCCCATTGCCTTATCCACCTTGAGCTTAGCAAGCTCTTGTAGGACCCTTTCTTTTGTGAAGGGAGTAGTGTTCACCTCTCTCCCCCCTGTGTCCATGATGCTGAGCTGTGGGCCCTGCCCTACCGTCTCTTCAGTAAATACTGAGCAAAAGTATCTATTTAGGATAGATGCCTTTACAGGGTCCTCCTCCTCACATACTCCCTTTTCTCCATTAAGCTTAGCAATAATTTTCTGCTCTGAGGCCCATATTATACATACATACATCCTTTGTTTTCACTGTGTTTTTCAGTGCAGTTTTTGGGGAAAAGAAGGGTGTGCCCTTTCGTTACTGTGCCAGTTAGCATTTCCAGTTGCGTTTTTGTTACCGTTCGTGTCACTGTTCCCGTCTACGCCACCATGTGCGTTACAGTTTGCATTTTCATTTGCGCTTGCGTTTCTGTTTAGTTTGGTGTTATTGTTGCTGTTACCATTACCATTTGCATTTACAATTGCGGTACCATGACCGTGTGTGTTGTGGTTTGTGTTTCTATATGCGCTTGCGTTTCTGTTTCCTTTGGCGTTATTCTTGCTGTTACCATTTCCAATTGCGGTACTGTGATCGTGTGCGTTACGGTTTGCGTTTCTGTCTTCTTTGGCATTATTGTTGCTGTTACCATTAGCATTTGCATTCCCAATTGCGGTAGCATGAACGTGCGCATTAGCAGTTGCGTTCCGTACGCATTTCCATTTGCGTCTCCATTTGCGTCACTTTTCGCTTTGGCGTCACTTTGCGCTTGCATTTCTATTACTGTTTGCATTACTATTTATGTTTGCATCACCATGTACGTAACTGTTTGGCTTGCGTTTTAGTTGCTCTTACTGTTACTGTGTCACACAGAATCACGTGGTTCAGGCCTGCGCTCCCACCACCACATTCCATTCACTATTTATAGTCCTCGTTCTCAAAAAGAAGGGAAATTCTTGGTAAAAAACTCAGCTTAATGCATCAGTTAGGGTTGTTCCACAGCGACAAAGTGAGGAAATTGATGTTAGGGTTGAAGCCCCTTGAACCCACCCACCCCCAACCTGCATCGAGGTTGTAGCGTTGGGTTGTAGGTCCTATCACCCCATTCTCCTATACTTCACCACCTCAGCTTGTTTACATGGAATGGGGTGAGAGTTAGGTTAGCGACTAGCACACCCGATGCGGTTGGGGGTGGGTGGGGGGAATGCGGGGGCTTTCAGCCCTAATATCGAATTTCTCACTTTGTCGCCAGAACAACCCTAACTGATGCATTAAATGGAGTTTTTGCCATGAATATATATATATATATATATATATATATATATATGTGTGTGTGTGTTTGTATCTGTATCAGTGTGTATCACAACAGTTAGAAAGTGCAGTTTGGTGGCTCAGTGGTTAGTGTAAAAATGTCTAGTTTATGCATTTCCCAATGCCCACAATACCAATATTTTGCAGCCATATTGGCTCTTGCTAAACTTTGTTATTACGTGCCATCACCTTATGTCTTATGTCTCTTGATGGGTTATGGAGCCCTTTGACATTGAACGACAGGACTGTGTAGTTATGAGTGGCAGTGATGTATTTTGGTGAGAAACGTCTCTATACTGATACTTTTGTAAGGTGATCCTACGTATCGTTTCTAAGTATTGCATTCCACAGGTAGTAGTTAACAGTAGCTTTCAGCTTTACAAGGGTAAACAAGAAAACAGTAAACAATAAGAAAATCATTGAACAATAAACTTAACACCTGTAGTTCCAAGGCAGGGGCCCCTGCTGTTTGGGGCCCTACAGTACCCAAGCAAAACCCTTCCATAGGGGAGAGGGTTCACTGAGGAGAAGGGGTTCTGTGTACCCAAACGGTTGGTATTTGCTTCAGGCTCCTGCAATGAGGAGCTGACTGCTGTGGATGTGTTGGAGTGGGTGTTGTTGGACGCCTGTGTGAATATAGCATTAGCAGTGCCCTGTGGCCATGGCATCATTATGCCTGTTGGACATCTGTACATTGAGGCCTCACTGAAGCATTTCCCTATTGGGATATAATTACTGCTATGAGGGGACATGAGGAGCGGCAGATCCAAGTCTGCCAATGTGAACTGCCAGGTAGGTGTTAATTCTCATCCCCCCCACCAGTAAAATCAGACAGCATTCATCTACACCAAGTTCCATAACCAGAGTTCATGCTCCCCTGCCCTCTGCTTCTCCCCACGAAGTCTCAATTCTTTTTTAAATTGTGCCCTCTGTCATTTTCTGCCCATACATTCAGTATTCCTGGTGAAAGTGCAGTCCTTTGTGGTAGTACTGGCATCATACCTGCTTCCACCCAATTGCCCCAAATAAAGTTTTTTTTTTTTTGTTAATAAGTAGTGTATCAGGTGGTTCATTGCCCAACCAGGTCAGTCTTCTGGGCAGGATTGTCTCTTAATCCATGGGGGGGGGGGGGGAGGTGGTTGGATTGTTCTGTACATCTTTCTAAGGATCACTAGAGTGCTGGCTGAAAGGATCAGTGAACCGGGAGGGGGAGGGAGTTGGTAGGGGCTTTCAGTCACAATCAACCCATGTAACCTACACTTACAGATATCCCTTCCCCATAACCCGTGGAATCGGTCTCCACGCAATGTTTCCAGGTTAATCCAGGCTGTAGTGGAGTGCTGGGGGATGTCTAAAGTCAATGTCCTGTGGCTTTTGTTTGGAAGATTTAAATCTAGGTGAAAACAGCGCTCTGCTAGCGGGAGGAGTAGCAGTCTCTTTCTGCCTCTGGGTCTAGCATTATAAGTTTCCCGTACATCTTTGTCTTAGTTTCACGGCCCCAACAACAGAATGGTCATTTCAGGGGAAATATAGTAAGAGAGACTTGAAACAGTTTTACCAGAGTTCCATTTGAGTTAAGTGTGAAAAGGTCCCTACTGTGCCGGTGTAACATTATCCCCTGAGTGTTCTATAGCTTCTGCAGTGGTAGCCTTGAATACCTCCAGCATCGCCTTTATGTCTGCACAGACTTGGTCCATGTGCTGCTTCCTCTCCTCCTAGATGTCCATCTTCCTGCACCAGTCTGCTTCTCTGTTGGAATTCCTCCTTCAGGTCTGTGTAGTAACCGAGTCTCTTCGGGTCCATTGTACCTTCCTAGAATGAGTTGTATACTTGTTGGCCCACCGGTAATAGCACTCTCAGACATGCGGGATAAGGGGGCTGGAATTTCAAGTCCTGTTCCTTTAAGGCCCTCTTGTTACAGCTGTATTCCAGACTGCCCAGCATGCATCTCCTTTGGGTAGCAGTGGTCCATTGAGATACGTGCTCCCTGGAACCGTAGATCTTTTTTTGCCATGATTTGAATAAAATATCTGGTTTTATCTTGAAACTCAGCATTTGTAGGACAGTCAAGCATGGTGGGGTACCAGCTTGCAAGGGCTGTGGCAGCAAGACTTGGTGTGCTCTCTCTCAATATAGATATTCTGTAGTGGATGGTCTGGTGGTAGCTGCAGGTTGGTCTTCATGAATTTTTCTATAAATTCTATCATTTTGGGACACATAATGCCTCCTATACTCTGTATATGTGGAGATTTCTCCTATAGAAGCTTCCTTTTATGTCCATGCATATAGCACAGATCTTAGCCTATAAGTCCAGTAGGATGTAGCCCAAGGTGTTTGGTCTGGGCACCCCACTTCCTCCAACTCTATGACTCGGTGATCCAATTCCTCAACTGAAGAGTTTGTTTTGGCAAGATCAGACCAAATGTCCTTCAAGGTGGCTTTATTCTTTCCTGGATGGCCTGTAGCTCCCAGAACACTGTTTTAATATCATCCACTGAGGCAACCATGTCTTTTCTCAGCAGTAGAAGCCCACCATGCTTCCACAACTCCTGCATCCCTGCTTCACTGTCCTATGACAATGCAGCTTCATCTCCCAGTGGTTTATGGGTCCGGACCATTTTGACCTCCACTGTCAATTCTGGCCCACTGTATTATTCAGTTGTTTGCTCTTGTCTGTTGTTAGTAAATCTGACTCTTTAATGGGTTTATTCACGACAACTTTCAGGCGCTCTCGTTTTACACTGTAACCATAGTGACGACATCACCAGAAGTCCAAAACAGAAGCCTTATTAAAGTGCAAGGCAAATTCCACAGTTGCTGGTGAGCTAATAAACCATGCCTGTGCACAAGTATGCAGCTCAATCCCGATTAAGTGCTTGAAATATAGAAACATTGGATTTGATGCCAGATGAGGACCACTTGACTCACAAAATCTGCCCATTTTTCCCTACCTACAGTGTCACTGCATACTCTACTTGCTGTGTGACTCTCTCCCCCACTTCCTTTCCACTAAGATTCCCTTGTGCTGTCCCATGCATTCTTGAACACCGCCACTCTTTTCACCTCCAACACCCCTTGTTCCAGTAATCCACCAATCTTTCTGTAAAGAAGTGCTTCCTCACATCTCTTCTAAATTTACCACCCCCCAGCTTCATAGCATGTCCCCTTGTTCTTGAGCTCCTTTTTTCTGAAAAATACCTCCCTCCAGCATCTTATTTACCCCCATGAAGTATTTAAAGGTCTTCCAGGGTATACATATTGAACTCTTTTAATCTGTCTTCATAAGGCTTTTGGTGCAGACCCTGCACCATTTTAATTGTCTTTCTCTGGACCACCTCCACTCTGTGTCCTTTTGGAGATGTCTCCAGAACTGGACACAGTACTCTAGCTGGGGTCTTACTAGCATCTATACAGGGGCAACATCACCTCCTTCTTTCTGCTGGTGATACCCCTCCCTGTGCACCCCAGAATCCCACTAGCCTTCCTAACTGCCTTGTCGCACTAACTGGCCACATTTAGATCACCCAATATGATTACCCCCCAGGTCTTTTTCCTGCTTGGTGGTCATCAACACCACTCCCCCTATTTTGTACACTGCCCCAGAGTTTCTGTGCTATAATTGCATTATTTTGCACTTTTTTGCATTAAAACCCAGCTACCTTACCCGTGACCACTTCTTGAGTTTTCTCAGGTCTCTGCTTATCCTTTCCACTCCCCCCCCCCCGCTGAGTGTCCACCCTATTTTAGAATTTGGTGTCATCTGCAAAGAGGCAGACCTTTTCTTCCAGCTCCTCTGCAGTGTCACCTGTAGATACATTATAAACACTGCAGTGCTTCAGTGTGCCGGCATTAGGGTGCCAAGTCACTATGGCGCCAAAATCGGAGTTCGCCGCCCCCCTCCGAGTTAGAATCTGTAGTTAGGGGAGGTGTGGAGGGCACAGCCCCCTACAAAAAGAGTGGTTGGTGACATTGCCGTTTGGCGCCGCAGTGACTCTGCGCCCTAACTCTGGCGTGTTCCAAGGGTGGAACCCATTAAAAAGGGCCAGTCCCAGCACTGATCCCTGAGGCACCCCACTGGTCACCTTCCTTCCTTCCACAAAGTGAATTCAGTTTACTACTGCCCCCTGTTGCCTATCCCCTAACCAATTTCATACCTAGTTGACCACCTTTTGGGCCCATGCCTTAGCTGCCTAGCTTGCTTACTAGTCTCCTGTGTGGAATGGTGTTGAAAGCCTTACTGAAATCTAGGTGGGCCACGTCTATCGCTCCACCCTGATCTAATTCTTTGGTCACCCAATCAAAGAAATCTATCAGATTTGTTTGACGTGATCGGGCCCCCTGAGAATTCATGCTACCTTGGGTCTTGTAACCCATTTGATGATATTCCACAATCCTTTCCTTCAGCGCTGACTCCCAACAATGATGTTAGTCTGACTGGTGTACAACTGCCAGCCTCCTCCCTGCTACCGCTTTTGTGAAGTGGGACTACATCTACCCTCCTCCAGTCCTCTGGAACAATTCTTGTTTCCAGTAAGCTGTTAAACAGGGCTATCGTAGGTGCAGCCAGCACCTCCCTGAGCTCCCTCAGTACCCTTGGATGCACCCTGTATGGCTCCATTGCATTGTCCAGTTTCAGATTAACAAGTCCCTCTTCTAAAAAAAAAAAGACTATTGTCCCCCCCAATCTCCTGTTACATTTTTGTTGCCCTTCCCCTTCTCCTTCCTCTGTGAACACAGAGCAGAAGTATTTGTTCAGGATGTCTGCCTTTTTCTGGTCCCCTCTGCACTGTCCCCCCACCTTAAAATCCCTCCTGGTCGTCTTCTTTTTCGCTTATATACCAAAAAAAGTCGTGTCCCTTTTTGTTACCAGCTGGGCTATTCTCTCTTCAATTTGAACCTTCATATTCCTTATTGCTCTCCCTGCTTCTCTGTTTCCCTGATACACCTTCCTATCCTTCTCCCTCTGCATCTCCTTTGACTTTCTATGCTGTCCTTTTAACTTTACCTTTTCCGCCACCTCTTTCGAGAACCATAGTGGTCTCTTTTTCCTCTTGCTTGATGGAGAAGTTAGTTGCCTTAACTATTCCCCGTTTTATCTAACCCCACTGTTCACTCAACCCCATCTGGTTCCCCCCTTCCAGATCATCCCCCTCTTCCAGATCATCCCTCACTCTTCCTGGACATCCCTAATACATTTACCCATCTTTATAAAATCTGCCCTGCTGCAGGCTAGGACCCTCGCCTTTGTGTGGTTCAGTTCTGCAACCATCCTTATATTGAACCACACTATACAGTAATCACAGAAGCGTAGGTGACTTCCCATCTTGACATCTAGAAACACAGAAACTGATGGCAGATAAGGACCACCTGGCCCACCTAGTCTGCCCTTATTTCCTACCTACTGTAGCACCGTAGACCCTACTTGATCGCTGGCTTTTCCCCTCTTTCCTTACCACTAAGGTTCCCATATGTCTAGCCCATGCCTTCTTAATCCCACTACAGTTTTTGCTTCCATCACCACCACTGGGAGGCTGTTCCAGGCATCCACCACTCTTTCTGTGAAGAAGTGCTTCATTACATTACCCCTGAGCCTACCCCACCCCCCAACCTCATAGCATGACCCCTTGGTCTTGAGCATCTTCTGTCACTGAAAAAGGCCTCCTTCTTGAATCTTATTTATAGAAACACAGATGCAATATCTGCAGTAATGTCCCTGCCAGTGAGTACCAGGTCCAGTATTGCCCCATCACAAGTGGGTTCACAGACTAGTTGCCTGAGGGAGTCAAGGATGTCCCTGCTTTAGTGGAAGCCACAGCTGGGAGGCTTCAGTCTAAATCTGGCAGGTTGAAGTCCCCCACCAGTTGCACCTCCCCCTTTTCTGCCATTTTGCCAGTGGCCTCTACTGGTAACTTATCTAATTCCTTCCTCTGTGCCAGAGGTCTGTAGATCATGCCAGTACAAATAGTCTGTCTGTTCCTCATCTCTAGGGTGACTCATAGTGCCTGTGCCCCCCCCAACGTATTCCCTATCTCCGTTGTTTTAATGCCTTCCCTTACATAAAGCACCATGCCACCTCCTTTCCTTCCTACCCTGTCTTTCCTGAATAGAGTATAGCCTGGTATGGCAATGGCCCAGTCATGGGTTTTCAGTGCACCACGACTCAGTAATGGCCACAATATCCAGGTCAGCCTCTGCCATGATGGCCTCTAGATCTGAAATCTTATTTCCTAGACTTCTAGCATTTGTACACATGGTTTCTACATTTTGTTATTACTCTACATGTTACCCATTTTTAAGTTTGCGCATGCTCAGCAAACTTCTTATGAGTGACTTTTGAGGGGTGTGACACTGTCTATCCAATATCCAATGAAGAGTGCTCTGCAAGGGGCTCGACAGTATCACACCAATCATCAGCTAGGCTGGTCCTGACGCTGTTTTGCCTGAGGTGGTCTGCACTTGAAAAGAAAAAGCCACACCAGTCATACTGCGGCTTTTCCCTTTCATTTGCGGGACACCGCCCAGCAAACAGCTGTTCGTGTCCTGAACAGCCTGACTGATGTCACCTCCTTCCCACTACCCCACGTGTCCCTTCCCTCACCGGCTGCCGCTCTCCTTTCTGTCTCCTTACTACGTTCACTCTCGCAGTTGCCTCCTTACTCCAACCTCTTCTTTCTCTAACCTGCCAGGATCCATATGATTGCCCGACATGTATGTTCCGACACCATTTTCCCATCTGATACTATTCCTGACAAATAATTTCCTGACACCATTTTCCCCGGCAGCACAAATGCGCCACGCATTGTTTAACTGCTGGCCAGGGGAGTTCAGTTCGTGGCCGGGGCCAGGCGCTGGCTAGGCTGCAGCAGTAGCTACTACGGTGGAGGAGCTCAGTATGGATTTGTGGATATTTTATTTATTTTTGCTTGTCAGTCGCAATTGCACTTGGTTGGACACTTAAGTCTCCATATGCTTCAGCACACCATCGGGTCAGGGAGTGTTCGAGCCGCTGACCAGAGGGAGCCGCTCGCCTTAGCTGCCTGCCTTTTCCAGCTACCAAGCTTGAGTGCTTTCCTGAGGGAGGAGGACATGCTACTGTGCTGCCTACTGCGCACCAGCACTGACCCCCGGCCACAGCAACATTAAAGGACAAGGTTCAACTTCTGAGAGAGTGCAGATCGATGCAGATGTAATCTGAGCCACAGCAGAGCGTGGTATGTTAATATGTGTAAAAAAGTATTAAAAATATTGCTGAGCTGCACTAGTGCTGTGCTAGTAGTGCTTATGCATCCTTATAGCCTCATCTGTGTTGATCCAGCTTACATTTGTACCCTTGTTGTGTTGCTTTTAGTGTAGTCATGCACAGTATCCCTCCCAGTTAGTATTCATACTTGTAAACCTAATGCTTAGTTTTCTCTCTGAAGACCAGTGTAGCTCCTGCTGCTTCAGCCAACCAGTTTACCTTTAGTTTTGTTTAGACCCTGCCTCGTCACTCATCATCTTGCTACCATTGCCTAACCTGTACTATTTGATTAGCCCTGCAGTTTTTAATTAGCTTTACCTATTATGTTCAATAGCACTATCTAGTCTGTTATATTTGATTGTTTGGTATTTTGCTACAGAGATGTGGCTGCATTCATTTTTTTTAGTCTGAACTGTTACAGCTTTCCTCCTACCATGCTCCTGACAAAGAGGCCTCTCTGCTTCCATGTCCCTGGAAACGATAGCTATATGTAATCTAAACCAGACTGCTGATGCATCCAACCATCTGTCGTGTCCCAACTCACAGTAGGCAAAGATTCTTGAACACCCCTGGTCAACATATTTGACCAGCAGTGTTCAGCACATGTGACCTCTACAATGGGAGAGACTCAATGCTGCAGCTGGAGGATTTCTCCTTGACTCCCCCCCCCCCGGCACAGTTTTACATACCTAGAGGACACCTCCTCCATCCTCCTATGGATCTTGAGCAGACCCACAAGGGCCTTGAGCAGCTATTTTGAGTGGAACCACTTACCTCCCCAGTCTCTTCATTCTCTGGGCATGTGGAGCCATAAAGACCCCCTCCTTCAATCATTCTGTTCTTTTCCTCCATTTCCATCCCACACTTCTGTGAGCAGCCCTCACACTACCGTGAAGAAATGGGAGAGTCTAAAAACTTTTTCTCATCTGATTTCTGCTGAGCTGTTGAGGTAGTGAATGGCATGCTGGGGTGGGGGTGGGGGTGGGGACTCTGAGCCATGACCGGTATGTTAACTGTAAATGGAGAGGGGGTCGATCTCAGTCCTTTCACAGAAGAAAGGGTTCTGAAAGAACTCCTAAAACTGAAAGTGGACATAGCAATGGGGCCAGATGGAATTCACCCCAGAATTCTAAAAGAATTAAGCAGAGAACTAGTAACACCACTGACTACCCTTTTTAACAAATCATGGGAGGATGGTGTGGTACCTGAAGACTGGAAGAAGGCTGCTGTGATTCCCCTCCACAAAAGTGGGACCAAGACAGAGGCAGGAAACTACAGACCTGTCAGTCTGACCTCTGTGGTAGAGAAAGTGATGGAATCACTTCTGAAGGAAAGAATTGTTGAGTACCTAGAGGCCAGTGGGGCACAGGACCCAAGGCAGCTTGGGTTCTCAGCGGGAAGGTCATGTCAGACGAATCTAATTGATTTCTTTGACTGGGTGACCAAAGTAGTAGACCAGGGAGGGGCTGTGGACATGGCCTACCTAGACTTTAGCAAGGCATTTGACACAGTCCCACACAAAAGATTAATAGTCAAATTAACCAGCCTAGAAGTGGGTCCCAGGGTGGTAGCCTGGGTAAAACATTGGCTGAACAACAGGACACAGAAGGTAATTGTAAATGGAGTCCACTCTGAAGAAAGAGGGGTTACTAGTGGGATACCGCAGGGTTCAGTACTGGGTCCAGTCCTTTTTAATGTCTTTATAAGTGACATTGCAGAGAGACTGGAAGGAAAAGTATGTCTCTTTGCAGATGACACAAAGATCTGCAAAAGGGTTGATACACAAGGAGGCATGGAAAGGATAAGAAGGGACTTGACAAGGTTGGAGTAATGGTCAGAAGTATGGCAGCTAGGATTCAATGCAAAGAAGTGCAGAGTAATGCACCTGGGAAACAAAAACCCAAGGGAAGATTACACAATGGGGGGGAGGTAGTAACAACAACAAAAATGGAAAGGGACCGAGGGGTAATCGTATCAGATGACCTGAAGGTTGGCAAGCAATGTGAGAAGGTGGTAGGGAGGGGCTGGGGGTATACTGGGATGTATAGGGAGAGGCATCACCAGCAGAAAACAGGAAGTTGTTATCCTCCTGTACAGATAGTTGGTGAGACCCCACCTGGAGTACTGCATCCAGTTCTGTAGACCCCATCTCTGCAAGCACACAGACAGGATGGAGGCAGTTCAGAGGAGGGCAACTAAAATGGTGCAGAGTCTGCAAGAGAAGCCATACGAGGAGAGAGACTAAAGGAGCTTAATATGTATACCCTTGAGGAAAGCAGGGAGAGGGGGGACATGATAGAAACGTTTAAGTACCTCAGTGGAATCAACAAAGTCCAAGAGGGTAGCATCTTTCAGAAAAAGACATGTGCAGGTGTAACCCCCCTGCAAATCTGGGTTCCCAAAAGTCTTCCAGGAGCTTGCTTGAATGTTCCAAGCCCCGGATGGTGTTTGGCATCTAAGCCGTTTATCTGTGAGTGCTTTTAGAGCCTCTGGTATGGTCTCTTTAAGAGCTGTCTGCCTGCAGACATAATTAATTTGGATGGGGGTCTGTGTGTTTCCCTGCTTGAGTCCCGCTCGAGCTGCTGCCAAATTGCTGCGTTTCTGCAGTCGCTATATGTGCAGAGGGAGCTCTTTCAGAAGATGTAAATGTTTGCTGGTAACCTGTTAGAATAATAATGAAAATGCAGTTGTTTTAACCTGCTTTCTTATAGCAAGGACTGTGCAGAGTAGCTCCCTCATGTTGGTTCTGAACTGCCGAATTGGACCAATCATTGTGGGGATCCTTTAAAATGGAGCCTGCTCTGGGCGAATCAGAACTTGGACTCTCCTTTGGAGCCTGCTGTAAGGGGATTGTATGAGCAGTGACTCTGGGAAATGTAGTTTTGACCCTGGCGCCTTTTTCCACCAACGGGGGAGTTTATTGTAAGTGACAGCTGGACCAGCCAACAGAATAGTGTGGCGCTAAAGGAAATGAACTGCTCTGGGACTGGAGAGATTAGTTCAGTTTTGGCAGTGAAGAGACAAGGAGCCCTGTGCTTCTTCAGCGTGTAGTTTTAGCGCGGGAAGCGCGTGTAAGGCCCTGAGTTTCGGTCTGCAGCCTGTGCACGCGCCTATTCGGACTGAATCTGACCTGTGAGGAGAAGAAAGGAGATCTGAAGAATAGAAACCAGGCTCACCCTGTAGAAGACTGGAGAAATTGCTGAATCATGCTTGGTCTGTCAGGAACTGAAGCTGCTGTGTGTTCTCCTGGGTATCGTGCAATAACTGCGGTCGGGATCGAGAAGCAGCCTGCCTGGTTTGGTACTTTCCTTTTACATATAAATGTGTGTAGTGATTCTGGGGAATCGAGTTTCAAATCCCCTGTACAGGGAACTGTGGGCACGAAGCTGGAAGTAAACCCCAGCTTAATCCAGACTACATCTATTTGCTGTAAACTGCAGTGGGGTCCAGTCACAAGGACCTCTTCCACAGGTTCTGCTCCTCCTGGCAATCCAGGACGATCTGCCTTCCAGCCAGTTCCTAGCATTGAGTCTGTGAGTACAAAGCAGGGTAGCTCCCTGCCATCTGTTTATCAAATTGCAAGTGTATCATCTAATTGCTGCTGTTTTATTTCTTCACGAACTGAGCCATCCGGCTCCGGATTACAATTGGGTATTGTGCAAGTGTTTTTTCCATCACAGGGCCCCAATCAGCTGCACCGATCCTGGCTAGCCCCCCCACCCATCCTGGGTACCCAGTGAAAGTGACATTTTGGGACTCTGAATATGCGCACAGTACTATGATTATTAATGTGTTTAACCTAATTACCCTGATTTCCCCCTGTCCTTATTACAGCTCCATAAATAAATCAGATCTGTTTGTTCCAGCAAAGTTACACTGACTGAGGTATTCGTTTATGTTAAAGTATTGTGCTGTGGCTTTTGCATTGTATCATCTTGTTTTACAGGGGGTCCCCAGAGTCCAGTCGACAGAGCCAGTCCTGGGGGTAAGTGTATACTGTGAAGATATTCCTGGTGCATTGTGTGGGCCACTAGTGGGAAGAAAGGGGGGTTGCAGTGACCCAGAGGGCTGTGACCAAGTTGTTCCTGACTGTACCAACCCTGGCCTCTGGGTAGAGGCACCTGCCATTGGATCCGGGCCCCTCAACCTGTTAGTAGTTAAGCAGGCAGGGGTAGTGGCCCTTGGGATAGCGCCACCTGGGGGTTACACAAGAACAAGGGGACACAATTTGAAGATAGAGGGGGGAAGGCTCAGGGGCAAAGTGAGGAAGTATTTTTTCACAGAGAGGGTGGTGGATGCATGGAACAGCCTTCCTGAGGAGGTTGTGGGGTCTAAAACTGTGGGAGAATTCAAGAATGCATGGGACAGACATAAGGCAATTCTTGTGGAGGGTAGGAAGAAATAGACTGTTGGTTAAATAGGATCTGCTATTTATCCTCTAGGTAGGGAAATGGGCAGACTAGGTGGGCCAAGCGGTCCTTATCTGCCATCAAAGTCTATGTTTCTATGTTTTAAATTATTGAAAATATCGCTGAGCTGTTGAGATAGTGGCATGATTGGCGGGGGGGAGGGGGACTCTGAGCCACACAGCCAAGTATGTTATTAATTGTGTATTAATTTTGAAAAATATTGCTGAGCTGTTGAGATAATGGCACAGTGGGGGGATTCTGAGCCACAGAGCCAGGTATGTTATTAATTGTGTAACAATTATGAAAAATATTGCTGAGCTGTTGAGATAGTAGCATGATGTGGGGGGGAGGGGGCTATTAATGACTGAGCAGAGCCAGTCAGGCATACAGTTTGCTACTGGTGTGTGTGTGGTGGGGGGAGGGCTATTAATAACTGAGCAGAGCTAGTCAGCATGTTCTTACATACTGTCTTAGGGGGAAAAGATGCAACATTTGGGTACAAATAATCATGATGCTTGGTACTAGAAGTTATAACTTTATTACAGAGCTTGAAAGTTTTCTGCCAGATGCCACTCCGAGACCATAGTGTCTAGGCAGTGCAGTAGTGCCTTGTGTAGGTGGGTATTGAGGCCCAAGTGGCTGCTGTGCAGATTTCTGCTGCTCAGGCCTCTTGCTTAAAGTAGATCTGCTGGGAAGGAATCTCGAGCCACTGTTGCATAGATTGTGACTCGAGCCCCCCGAGTCCCAATATTTATAAAATAATAAAAATACCTGAGAGCTAGTAAAAATCATTTTCCCGGGGGCTGCAGCCAGCATATTGACAACCAGAGCGCAGCCCCCTGGGAGATTGCACTGGCAAACACCGTGAGATGATGCCGCTGTGTTGACTCTTCCTCTCCATTGCCTATAAGTACGGAGATATTAAAATCTCCGTTTATACTCTGCCAGGTGTTATTTTTACAAAAGGTGCATGTATGCCACGTGGGAGCTCGAGCCACAATCTATGCAACAGTGACTCCAGCTTCCTTCCCAGTAGATCTCCTTTAACTGCCTGCCCATCTACTGAATACAGTATATTGCTCCCATAAATTCTGAATAAATAAGAACCTTGTATTGTTGGTGAGAAATGATGCTGCTCAACTGCATGTAAATAAGCCTGCACTGGGACCTGTAGTCCTGTCCCACCTGGTACAAACGTAATACATGTACCAACGTTGAACTTCGGCATTGACAAATGCTTGTTCCTTTTTGCCCACCCCACCCCCAAAATGCTCCAATTCCCATCCCCCTTCTCTTCTATCATTCTGCTTTCTTTATTAATTTGCTCCCTGTGGGATTCCTCTCCCCTCTGGTTCTTCCTACTCTCTACTTCAGCCTGGGGGGCTAGTTTCTGTCTCCATGATTTCTTCCATCACCCCACTTGGCAAGGTTAAATGTTCAAAATAACATTTAACCACCACCAAGGACTTTGGTCCTCCTCGAGGATGGATGCAAGCCATCAACCCATACAGGCTCTTATCTGTCCAGGTGGATTCCCAGTCCCCAGTTTAGCCAAGCCCCTCCTCTGCACCATTCCTTCATCCATGAATTGAAGCTCCAGGAGTGGAGATCCCTCTCCTCCCCCCGTTGTAGACTGGCAGCACCTCAGAGAAAGCCACTGAGGGCGTTACCTGTCAAGGACCACTCTCCAGATCCCTAAACTCCCTCTACACTCTCTCAGCCCTGTCCCTAGCCAGGTCATTGGTCCCCATGTGGACAATGACATCTACCTCTCCGTTCCATCCTGCTGCCCTAGTTAATCCCAGGATCTGCTTCCCATCCCTTCGGACTGTGGCACCACATTGATATCTGACCTCCCTCTCTGCCCTCTCTTCCTATTCCCTAATCTATTCCCCTGGCAATTGAGTCCCCCACCAGAAGTTGCTTCCTCCTCCTCTGGGGTCCTCAACCACCCTTCTTGGGATCTCCACTATGGAGGACCCTCACATCCAACAGATTGCAGGACCAAAAGCAGTATGGTTTCACAGAGGGAAGGTCACGCCAAACAAATCTGATAGATTTCTTTGACTGGGTGACCAAGGAGCTAGATCAGGGAGCCGCGGTAGATGTGGCTTACTTGGATTTTAGCAAGGCTTTCAACACCGTTCCACACGAGACTGGTGGGAAAGTTGGATAACTTGGGGATAGATAGAAAGGTGGTAGCCTGGATAAGAAACTGGTTAGCGGATCGGACACAGAGGGTAGTGGTAAATGGAGTGTGGTCAAAGGAAGGGAGGGTGACCAGTAGGGTTCCTCAGGGATCAGAGTTTGGGCCGGTCCTCTTCAGTATCTTTATAAGTGACATAGCGGAAGAACTGGAAGGGAAGGTCTGCCTCTTTGCAGATGACACCAAGATCTGTAACAGAGTGGACACACTTGGGGGTGGATAGAATGTGCAGGGATCTAAATAGACTGGAAGAGTGGTCAGGAGTATGGCAGCTGGGTTTTAATGCAAAAAAAGTGCAAAATATTGCATCTAGGCCATAGGAACTCGGGAGCAGAATACAAGATGGGTGGAGTGATACTGACAAAGACCAAGCAGGAAAAAGACCTAGGGACAATCGTATTGGATGACCTAGAGGTAGCCAGACAATGTGACAATACAATCAGGAAGGCTAGTGGGATGTTGGGGTGCATAGTTGGGGGCATCTCCAACAGAAAGAGAGATGTGATTCTGCCCTAATATAGATAGCTTGTAATACCCCACCTTGAGTACTGTGTACAGTTGTGGAGACCACATCTCAGAAAAGTCATAGACAGAGTGGAGGCAGTCCAGAGGAGCACTACCAGAATAGTGCATGGTCTGCATCAAAAGCCCTATGAGGAAAGACTTAAGGAGCCAAATATGTACACTCTCGAGGAGAGGAGGATACAATAGAAACCTTTAAATACCTTACAGAGGTTAATAAAGTACAGGAGAAGACTGTTTTTCAAAGGAAAACAGTGCTCTGAAACAAGCAAGCATAATATGAAGCTGGAGGAGGGGGGTAAATTCAGGAGGGATGTGAGGAAATACTTTTTCACAGAAAGGATGGTGGATACCTGGAATAGCCTTGCAGAGGAGGTAGTAGGGGTGAAAACAGTAAATGGTTTCAAAAATGCCTGGGATAGGCACAAGGGAATTGTGGGGGTAGGATAGAGGGTGTCATCATCATAGTAATAATAATAATAAACTCAATTTGGCAGACTGGGTGGGCCCAGCGTCCCTTATCTGTCATCCATCCCATTCTATGTATCTGTGTAGCCTCTCTGGCTACTACCATGGGTGCTTCCTCATGGAAGCCCAGCCTGCCAGAACAGTATAGGAATTTTGTAGTGGTACCAGTTGAGGAACATGCCTCCGACCCATCACCCCTACCCTTCCAGAGCCCACTATAGTTCAGCTGTTCCTGCTCCCTGGCATCCTCTGAGTTACCAGTAGCAAATCTGGTGGTCCCTGGGTGGGGGAGAAGGTCCACCAAATCTTAGCCAACTTGGCCTGGAGTCTAGCGACCTCCTCCCTCAACCCAGGAGGAGCAAGTCAGGTGCTGTCAAGTCCATCTAGCGAAGTGGGTGAGTACCAGTTCTCTTTTATGTGTATGGCACAGGGAAGTCCTGTGTCTCAGGGTATAGGATGGAACAGCTCACTGGGAGCCTCTTGCACATACCAGTATGAATTGCTTCACTGTCTGTGGGAGTTGGTAGATGTGGGTACCTTAAATATCAGAACAAAACACACTGGACCACTGGATTTCAAGCATGAGACTTTACTGGGGGGCTTCATGACAAAGTTAATTTGGATAATAAGTAGTCCCAGGCCCAAAGACCCCGGTTCATCAACTCATACACAAATCATTAAGGTAAATCAGTTTTCCTGTGTAGCCATTTCATCCTATGGCTTTCACTAAGTGGCATGCTAGCTGCATAGCTGCTGTCTGCTATGGCGCATTCTATCTATTCCTTGCTCTCAGTAGTTATCCCTCAGAGCACAGTGTCTGACACTCCCTGTTCTTTTCGGTACAATATGCAAGGTGCTTTCGAGTGACCTATATGTACATACTTCTCAAGTGATAGGGTTTCCCCGGAATTCCCAGTCCCCCTTCTGTGCTAAAACTTGGCTTCTCTGCTCTTTTCTTCAAGTGACGCTACCTGCACACATGGCCCATTACTTGTTACAGAACATGGCATGCCGGCAAGGCACCCAGTGATATCAGTGTGAAGACTCAGCCAAAGGAAACTGTAGGGCTGGCACTTCTCTTACCAGGTCTCTGATGCTCCTCAATTCAATTCAATTTTTGCAATTCAATTTTTATTTTATACTGGAGAGTATGTAAACAAAAATGCCCATTTTCACAAATGTCCAGTTGTACATGAAATTACAAAGATACAAGAGAAACAATTTACAGTATACATTGTGCATAAAGACCAAGATAAAATCTTATACACAGGAACTTATTAACAGACGTGAGAAAACGAAAGTGCAGGGTAAAATAATAATTTACAGGACAAAATTTACAAAAGCGTTTAGAGTCATTTGCGTATGCAGGATAACCAGAAGAAATAAAGAGGGACGCTGGCTCCTTTACGTTTTCCGACAGCATGGCTCGCTAGGCATCACCCACACCACTCTCTCTTTGCATACCCAGGTATTCTATCCCTACCCACCCAACTGGGATAGCATTCCAGCGACACAGGCCATAGGCTCAAATATTTATTCTGTTTGGGGAATTCACCCTCCCACTTATGTTATACAGATAAGTCTGCTACCTGGCTTCTGCTGTCTCTGTGCATTACCTGCTTCATCTCTCTCATGTTCAGTGGCATCAGGACACTGATCTCAGGGTCCCCTCTTCACCAGCATGGCCACGTGAACTTCAGATAACTTCCCTCAAGCTCCCAAGTCTTCAAGAGATGTCAATTGACAGGACATCCCCTTAGGTACCTGCACCCTCCCAGTGGTTCCTCTAATATCCCAAACTATGTACAAAGCCCCAGCTCCACCTACACCAGTCCTAGTGATAAGGAGACATCCCAAGTGCTTGAAGTCCCTTCCTTGTGGCAAATGCCCATCCCTCTTAGGGTCTTACTCAATGTTACACTGATGTCATTACCACAGAGAGGTGTCCAGGACCTCCTGCCACTCAAGGGATCTAAGAGTGACTGGCACTCATGATTCCAGGTGGGAGCATACCTTGATGGTCTCCTATGCCACCTGCCCAAGTCCTGCAGCCAGCCACTTGGTGGACATGGTATGTACCCACCTCAACTGGGCACGTAATAGTATCCCTGTCACCTCAGCACCTTGCTGGCAGTGCCTGGTTGCCTCTAAGCCAGCAACCATACTTTGAGTGCCCCAGTTAATACCTAACCTACACCTCTGTGGCACTTACTCAAGTGAAGCCATTAGGAGCATCAATGCTCCCTGCCAGCTTCCTAGCACCTAGCTGCTTCTCCTCCCCCAAGGGCACTAATAGTTGCAAGAGCACAGAACCTTGAGAATGCTGTTACCTCAAGGGCACCTCATTTATATACTCACTGTAGCCAAGGCCCCTACTTTTCTGCGGCACCTTGGGACAAAGTTCTGCGGCAGGATTACCATTTGCCGCAGAACTTCTGAGACAGTGATTTGTAATCTCTGCGGAAGTTCTGGTATCCCATGTATAAGGCGACCACGATTGAGTGCTTTCAAAAAGGGCGACTCAATCATGGCGCTTTTGCACAGGACTATCTGGCAGGGAGAGGGACCGGATATGGGGTTCGATGCATATAGTGACAGGATGTCACTGTATACACACGGGGGGGGGGACCACACCGTGCGACGGGCAGAAGGGTTTGTGGGCTGTAGTGCGGCAGTGGGCTGACGAGCTGGCCATGTGGCATGGTGGGTTGGTGGCAGGCTGGGGTTGGGAGGGTGCCAGGTTCGGTTCTGGGCGCTCGTTTTTGCACCGGGTCGGAGTTTTTTTTTTTTAAACTCCACACCCCCGGGCTGATCCTTTGTGGGGGTGGGGCATAAGCTACCTTTGGGGCGGGGGGGTTGGGAGGCACAGCCCCTCTAAAAAAACAAAAAACTACATCTCGAGCACCTTCTTGCTTTTTGCCACGAGTCTACATTGCTGAAATTCATTTTTGGCGATGTAGACGTGCTCAAACGGCGATTGCTATTACGTGGTTGCCGTTATCACATGGAACCAAAGTTCTGCGGCACCAATGAATTGCCACATCACAGTTTCAGCTTGTCATCCTGACTTCATGTCCATGGCAATAGCTATAGCAGTCGGGATGGAGGAACACACAGTAACACTAGTTCAAAACAAAAAAAAACAAAAAAACAGACTTGTAGAAATAATTTTATTTTTAAAAAAAGCTAAAAAAAATCTGTCACTTAAGTTCCTATCCTATTACATAAAATAAATACGCAGAGGGAACCTTATGTGATAAATAGGTTATCTATATACTCATGCTGTTTACACCACTCATGAGGTCCCCACTGTGCGTCACTTATATATTTGTAGGCAACCTGTAAAATATTTTTTTTTTTATAAATTTCCCTTTTTGTGACTGTGAAATTATATTCTCATTCATACAGATCCCTTTAGAAGTGGAATAGAGGACATATTGCAAGACTTATTTTTTATGGCAACCCACTTCTTCTGACACACTACATAACTCCATCAGGCCATGACATGCACATGAACCCCTTGTGAGAGAAGATTCCCCAGCCCATCACAAGATGTCACCCGTGTGACAGAACACTGCACCATACCTTCCCAGGCTCAGAGTGGTGATGTGCGACAGAACTGCCCCCCCAGCCGGCCCGGTGGCGCTGAGGGTTGAGGCGCTGGACGCCACACCTCGCTCCATGCCGGCGACCCGGGTTCGGGAAGCGGACTCGGGTAGTCGGTGAGTCGGCGAGGGAGACAGGCTTGGCGTCCGGCGACAGCTCGCCTGCCCGGGAGGATTCGGCCGATGCCCGCACTCACGCTGACCCGGCGGAGGCTCGGGGAACTGCAAGCCCCACTAGGGGATGGCTGGCCGTTGAGCAGCACGGACGTCGACGTGTGCGTCATGACGTCAGGGGAGGTCGTCAGCTGCTCGGGAAGGGAGAAAAGGGGAAAAGAGCCTGCCTCATCCGGGAAGAGGCGAGGACCTCGGACGTGCCCATGATGTGCCCGTGCCTGCCCAACAGACCACGAGACCGACGAAAATGTAAAGTTACGGGGTTAGAACCCCTCCACCTCGTCCCCGCCCGGGGGGTAAACCGTGGCTCCATGGGGATCTGTGGTCTGTGGGGGCAGGGTTCCGGGCAGTGGGATATCCGGAGGTCATCGCTGAAGGGTCGGAGGAGGCAGGCTGTGAGGAGGATAAAAGAGAAATTTCAAAAAAAAAAAGAACTGCCCCCCCCCATCCTTGTGCCGCCCAGCCAGTTCCCAGAGCTCATCCCCGAACCTGAGTCGCCATCATGGGAACACAACATGCTACCTTCTGGCCCAACAGCCTGCACTGCTCACAACATTTCTCCATAACTTTTAAGTAATTCTGTCAACCTATGATAACATGTAATCAATAACCGTGGAAAAGATGTGTACAGTGCAATTATTCATTTAGTAGATCTGTTCTTTCAGTAGGTTTACACATTATTATATTCCACCTTTCTGGGCATAAATACTTTATTTTTCTTAAAAACGACAGGTTAATTCAATTTACCAGTTATTCATTTCAGACGGCTTCCCTATACCGTAAAGGCACAAATAAATCTGTACAAAGTAAGGTATGGAGTTAACAGGTATTTGCTATTGTCAAGTATTTGTTTAAGTTGGACTTAGTGTAATAACCTAAGATGGAACATTTTTTTAGGCTGTAGTACAGGCTGAGCAAATATCACAGTACCCGATGTGCTGTACCACTTCCTCTGAGAGAGGGAGCTGTGGTAGATACGTGACTATTCATTTCTGTGGCAGAATGCAGCCCTGTCATTAGCTAATGCACAGTATGATATGATAGCACTGATAACATCAGATGCTGAGCATAGAGGGGGTTCTGGATAAAAAAGGAGGGGAAGGGAAACAGGTGCTACAGATAAACTGGAAATATTAATAAAGAATCACCAAGAACAGTGAATTCTGCACCATTGCAGATATTCTGTGGTAGGTCGCAAGTTTTGTGCAAAATTCTGCGGCCACAGAATTATAGGTGCCTTGACTGTAGCTCCTCGCACACCAGCTTCACCCATAGAGGATGATGTCAGGGTGCCATTCCCCGGCTGGCACCTTGAGGAGCTGGAGCAATATAAAGGAACTGTGTGGGAAAACCATCTCCCCTGCCCCCTTGCAGATTCTAGTAGATGGGGCCCTCACCCAGGACCCCAGCACCATCTACAGTTCCCTTAATTCTACCTTCTCAGACCTCAGCCACATCCTCCCACATAACTTCTTCGACCCAATTCCAAATTGCCCTGAGGTCTCCTCAGCTACCATGGTCCCCCCACCCTTCCGGCTAAGAATAGTCTCATACAGTGAGGCAAAGCGCTACCTCACCAAAGCCTTGACGAATGTGCGCAATAGTAATGACACTACTGACCTCAAAATTCTCAGACTAACTCTGAATGTGACTCTGCCCACATCTCACCAAAATACTAAACTGGTCACTACACTTCAGCCAGTTTCCCACTCTATGGAAAAGTGGCATCATTACCCCCATCCTCAAGAGCGGTGACCCCACTTCCACCAGTAATTACCGACCCATCTCGATCCCCCCCCCCCAAAGGCACTCCAAAAAATAGTCTCGGACCAGCTTACCGACTACTTGACCAAACACTTGCTGCTGTGCCAAGAACAACATGGGTTCCGGAGGGGGCACAGCACCACCACAGCCCTCCTGAACTTTACCTCATATGTCCATGAGGCCCTCGACCAGGGGTCCTTAGCAGGAGCCATCTACGTTGACTTGACCAAAGCCTTTGATACCGTCAGTCACGCTCTTCTTCTGCACTCCCTTCCATCCCAACATTTCTCCCTGGAAGCAACCGCCTGGTTCAGAGACTATCTGTCTGGCAGGATACAACAGGTCAAAATTAACACTACCCTTTCCTCCAAAAGGCCAGTCCAATCGGGTGTCCCACAAGGGTCTATACTTGGCCCGTTGCTCTTCACTCTTTACCTAAACTCCCTCCCTCAATCGTGCAACGGGAACACCTGCTCTATGCGGATGCCGTAATGCTATGGAAACACCCTCTTCCTAACTCCCTCCAATCTGCCCTACAAGGCTTTTTCAGAGAAATAGAAACCTGGTTGTTTGAGCATCGCCTAGTACTCAACTACAACAAGACAAAATCGATGATCTTTGCCCATCGACAAAGCCCACTCAGTAGTGCCCCACTTCTCATCACTAACTCCCAGGGTCGCAGTCTTGAACAGGTCAATAGCTTCAAATACCTGAGTGTCACCCTGGACACCTTCCTCACCTACCACGCACACATCCAACACCTTTTCTCCGCTGTAAATACCAGAGTGGGGATCCTATATAGACATAAACATTGCCTACCCCCTCAGGCCCTACATCTTGCTGTAACTTCTTCTGTCCTATCTCTGGTGGACTACGGTATTATGATTTATGGATCTGCAGACCAAACGGCCCTACACAGTATCAACATAGCATTCAATAAAACCTGCAGAGTGGTCACTGGATGCGGTAGAGACACCCTCACGTGTGAACTTTACAAACTCACGGATTGGCTCACCTTCAAAGGGAGGCTTAAGTATCACACCTCCCTCCAAGCCAAAAAATACTCCTCAATCTAGCACCCAAAGGCCTTCTCCCCCTCATCCAGACTGTCCCACACAGGAGGGTTCCTAGATGCCCAACTAACACCCCTCTCCTGGTCCCCCACTGTAGGACCTCCCTAGGACAAAGGTCTTTCCGATACTGGGCTCCCCTTTGGCTAAACAATCTACCTGCCTCCATCTCCCTAGCCCCTAGTCTTGGCCAATTTAAAACTGGTCTTAAAAAAACTCATCTTTGAATCAGCTACTTGTGACTCAACCGTTGCAGTCTGTAGCCCTAACGCAGTAAAAAAATCCACAAGGGTAGGGTTAAATGCCTAACCTTAAGCCATGACTGCATCCTCAAAGTCCCACAATCACACTGTATATAAACTCTGACTCAGGGTTCATTTAGGACCCTCCTGAAACTGTAATCTACCTTGTATCACAGTTTAGACCAAAAGACTACTTAAGATACTTGACGCAATGTTTATACACTGTACTATGTGACCTATGTATAAATACTAGCAGATGTTATGTTTGTTCTTTTTTGTACTGACGTGGAGCCTTTGCAAAGGAGTCTATGACTCAAAGGATTGTAATTCCGATTCTCTTCAATAAATAAATAAAATATTCCCTGTATCTCTTCCCACACCAGCTTCACCCACAGAGGATGATGTCAGGGTGCCATTCCCCGGCTGGCACCTTGAGGGCACCCTATCTATATATTCCCATAGCTCCTCCCACTCCAGCTTCACCCATAGAGGATGATGTCAGGGCACCATTCCCCTGCTAGCCTCATATAGTAACAACCACCTCCCCAAACTGTAAGGAAGGGTGTGTTATATAAATAAATGTTAAAAGGTCCTAGCCCCTGGCTGGGAGTGGGTGAAAAATGTGAAATAAAAAAAGTCCAGTACTGGAAACACTTCCTGATTTTGTTTCTCGAATCCTTTCCACTCTCTGCTCAGATGCTGCCACCTGTCCCTTCTATCTTTTTCTTTATATTATTAGGTCTCTCTCTTTTTTCAGTCTTTACTATGTTATAAATTAATTTATGAACTTGTATTCATCGAGGTAATTCTGCCATCCAATAAGCATGAACCACAAGGAAAGTTCCAGTAGACTTACTAAATACATTATAAGGACCTTAATACACCACAGGGCAAACACAGTTGGCTTATAGCCACTTCATGCTGGATAATTTCAGTGATAAAATTGACTCTTGTTCCCCCTTTGTAAGCCATTTCTGTGTGGTGCCTACAATACCTGAATATTTCTGGGTCCATACCTCTTTTATGATGGTGATAATTATTGTAACATCCAGTATAAACACTTAATTATAGGTTCTCTTGTATCTGCTTTATATTGTTATTCTTCTACTTCCTATAGTTTTTTTTAATAAAAATAAAGTTTAAATAAAGAATGCTCGTTCGTGACGAGCGAGGCACATTTAAATTGAGTAAAACTAAACTATGACCCATGTAGAGGTCTTTGAGCTGTACCTCTACAAGTAATTCCTGTTGAAATCGGAGCCATGTAAGGTGCTTAAATTTGTTTTGAAAAATTCCAGCTCCGAGTTCGGGCATGCGCAGGGCATTACTTGTAGAGGTACATCTCAAAGACCTCTACATGGGTCATAGTTTAGTTTTACTCAATTTAAATGTGCCTCGCTCGTCACGAACGAGCATTCTGGCAAAGGACAGGATGATCCGGGAGGTAGTAAGGTCACACTCTGTCTTCCGGTGTGGCGGCACCTTAGAAATGGTGCATCCAGGACCACATTACAAACAAAGAATAACTTTGCAAAGGTTAGCTGCAGTGATTGTAAACTTTAAAGGGTATGTTAATCGGGCATTTCTGCAGCCCTGGTGACTGCAGGCACTGTTTTGCTCAGTTTTCCTTTAAAACAGTAAAATTCCTGCTCATTTTTTTTATTGGCGCTACAAAAATTTAGCAGTGGCCATCTTGTCCGTTAGCTCACCCTTCAGATCATTGAGCTGTCATCAATCCAGCATGCATGCCAGTGAAAGGGAGAATTGATCGATCCTTGGTGAATAGGTGACAAATTCATCCTTGTATTTTAGGCTGCAGATTTTAAACTTGCCTGTCCCATTCTTGTTGAAACGTTGCAGATTTCTCAATGCATGCAGTGAAATCAAGATCAATTAAATACGTATCATGTCCTTTCAGGTACCAGAAACCTTTGAAGATGTTGCTGTTGCTTTTTCAAAAGAGGAGTGGAAGATGTTACGCAAACAGGAGAAGGAGCTTCACAGGGAAGTGATGATGCAGAATTATGAAACCATGGTTTCAGTAGGTAAGGAGAGACACAGCCCTAGAGGTGGGATCTTCATTCTGAGTTGGAGGGGACTTACTTTTAAAATGTCAAGTCTGGTGTCTTGTCAGAGGGAAAGGATGAATGCACTGCCTCAGTGGCTCTGCTGTACCATTCCTATACCTTTCTGAAAACTGAAGCAGTTTATGAGGAATACTAAGCTTACCCCTCCATTTCCATTTTGCGACACTGTGTTGTTGAAGGGAGGTATGAGTTCCCAGGAGATGGTAGATGTTAAAGCACAGTTATGCTTTTAAACTGTACAAATATGGTGGTTCAGGTAGTTGAAGGAGAAGGTAAGTGTGTCGGGTCCCTAAGATTCTGAAGTCACTGAAAAGATCTTCAGTAACAGGTAATGAGTTTACCTGTTGGTGTTATAAGTCCATAGTAAGTAAATCTTTATTTATATAGCGCCTTTCCAAAACCAAGGCACTTTACAATTAAAATAAAACACAGACATGTTAATTAACAATAAAAATAACAAATACATAATTTATTTAAAATTCGTATGGGAAGACCATTTTAAAAAGATATGTTTTAAAATCAGATTTAAATCTCTCGACGGTCAGGCATTCTGTTAACTGATGAGGTAGAGAATTCCACAGGGAAGGGGCCACAAAAGAGAAAGCGCGGGCGCCCGATGTTTTTAAATTAACTCTGGGAATCTCTAGCAATCCCTCATCGGTGGAATGGAGAGGGCGGAGGGGGCACTAGAGAGTCAGGAGATCCTGCAGATAGCCTGGTCCCTGTTTGTGTAGGGCTTTAAAGATTAGCAGGCTGACCTTAAAGGTGATCCACCACTGAACAGGTAGCCAGTGCAGTCCGCGCAGCACAGGCGTAATATGACTGATCCTAGATGTACCTGTCAAAAGCCTGTCCGCCACGTTCTGCACTAGCTGCAAGCGGTGGGTATCAACCCCAGGAAGTCCTAGGTAGAGGGCATTGCAGTAGTCAAAGTGGGTGGTGACAAAGGCAGGGAACAGTGTTGGCAAGTCATCCAGAGGAACCAGGTGTTTCACCCGGGCGATATTCCTCAGATGGTAAAATGAGGATTTGACAACAGTCGACACCTGAGATTTCAGGGTCAGGCCGTCATCAAAAATAACACCCAGGTTACGTACCCGGTCTGAGGCAGTGAGCTAGATGCCATCAAGCCATAGGCCTGACACCTGCCCAGCCCCGCAAACCAACTCCAGGTTGACCTGGATCCACTACCAACACTTCGGTCTTGTCCGGATTCAGTCTCAGCCAGCTGGTACTCATCCAGTCCTTGAACTTGGCGAGACAGTTGTTAAACACAGAGACTACAACAACCTGCCCGGGCAGAAAGGACATATATATGTACAGTTGAGAATTGTCTGCATAGCAGTGAAAACTCTAACCATATTTCCTGATGATATCTCCTAATGGCAGCATATACAGTGCGAATAACATGGGTGCCAATATGGAGCCCTGCGGCACACCGCAGGTTTGGGAGGGAGCATCAGAGGAATAGATTCCAGTGAGCACCCTCTTAGACCTGTCCGTGAGGAAAGATCGAAACCATTCAAGGACTGTCCCTGACAGTCCACAAAGAAACCGCAGGCACTCCAGTAGCACACCATGGTCCACAGTGTCAAATGCTGCAGAGAGATCAAGGAGGACCAAGATGGTACGAGCCTTTTGATCTCTCGCTATTAGGAGGTCAGTCAGTACTCGGACAAGTGCCGTCTTGGTGCTATGTCTCTTCCTAAATCCAGACTGCAGAGCATCATAGACGTTGTGGGTCACAAAGTGATCGTCCAATTGCAGTGCAGCCACCTTCTAGATAACCTTACCAACATGGCCCCCCCATCCACACCTTGCCCTGCATGACCACTTAGTCAAGCATCTCTCCATCCCGGTGCTCCCCTCCCACTCTTACCCCCACTTCCGGCACCCACCATCCACATACTCGACCTCCTTCTCGACAAGGCCCCTTGCTAGTCTGCTTCCTCTCCAAAACCTATCCTCAACTCGATAGGGGTCCCCACCATGTACTCCCACCACTGATATCTATCTCACTTATTGACGCTATACTGAATCCCCGGTACTAGTGATAATAACTGCAGTATTGTAACCCAATGTATGAACTGTAACTGTGTCATGTACTGTAATGTGTCATGTACTGTAATTCATCTAGTGATAATTACTGTAACCAATGTATGTATAATAACTGTATGATGTACTGTAATTCGTCTATTGTATGTTATCCTGACGTGGAACCTTTGTAAAAGAACTTGTGTTCAAAGGTCTTTTCCAAATACCAAATAAATAAAAAGGCAGGTTAGAGACAGGCCTGTAGTTAGCCAGACAGTCTGACTCCAAGGAGGTTTTTTTTAGGAGTAGTCATATGACCACCTCCTTGAGGGGATCAGGAAAGACACCCCTCTCCAAGGAACTCCAGAGAATTTTGGCTAGGACTGGACAAATAACATCTACACAACCCACTAATAGGGGTGTAGGGCCCGGATCCAAACTACAGCTGGTTGGGCGCAAAGTTTGGATGATCTTCGCAATGTCTGTGAATTCTGGCCGGCTAAAGTCTGTCCAGACAGACCAAGTGCTCATCTCCTCCTGCCAACCTCCACAATCCATCATGGAGAGAACCAGACCAATGCCCAACTGGATGTTGGCAACCTTATCTGCAAGGAATCGAGCAAACTCCTTGTACTTAGCCTGAGAAAAGGCCCTTACAGGTTGAAGACAGACTGGATTGCACAATCTTTCTAGAGTCTGGAAAAGCTGAGCCGGTCAATTTTGTGTAGCAGAAATCTCCATGGACAGGAACTCTGCCTTCTTACGGGTGATTTCCGATTGGTAGCCCTTATAATGTTCCATTAGTCGAAGCCTGTCAGCATCCTAGCCGGACCTCCGCCATGCTCTCTCCAGCCTTCGACCAACTCTCCTCAACTCCTTCAAGGAACCATCAACCCAAGGGGTCTTTGGGCAAAGAGTGAGTGGTCGAACATGAACAGGTGCAATTGTGTCCGGGTCATCTCCCACCACTTTATTATAGGCCAGTATGAGATCCCCCGGACTCATGCATTCACTCGACAATCCCGATTCCCGATAGATCCAGCACCACTGATAATATGTGTTGTACACAATAGGGATGAAGGGGGACTCATCCGGGGCAAGAACATGTGGAATTGCTTTGGGTATAGCTGGTGGTGGATGGGGGAGAACATAAGGCGGGGGTGCTCCTACAGGCCCCCCAATCCAGACTGAGGCTGAAGGCAGGTTGTTGGAAGGGGAAATTAGGGAGGTTGTCAAGATTGGGAAGATTGTCCGGATGGGAGACCTAAACCTCCATGACGTGGATCGAGACATACTCGGGGCAAGGAGTGCATGGAGCCATGAATTAGTGGATGCCTTTCATGTCATATTACAGCATGTATGGGGAACATTAAAGATGGGGCCAGCCTGGTACTCTCAAACCATGTTTTTTTTTTAGCTTAAATTTCTTTTATTGAAAGTATGAGCACACCTTTCCAGCAGTATCACAATACACAATACTTTTCTTTAGTAACATGTTTGTCTTTCATCACTTGGTATGTTGTTCTTATTACAAACAGCATAATAAAAAAAGGAAAAAACATTAGTGAAAAGTTCAGTAGAGATGGGTAATCACCAATGTCTTTAAAGTCCTGTAGTTACTAGATACCAAGAGTCCAAATAAAATAGTACAGCAAATTGCTGTAATAACACCAAAGACAAAAGAAGATAGAAAAAAGAAAAAATACACCTCTTATGTAAGTGTACAAATGAGTATCAAATGTTCACTCAAATGAATACTAGGCAGGGCCGCTGACCTGCCAACCCAAGTTCAGTTTCTTGGCCTATTGTCTCTGGTCTATCTGGGAACCTGCCTCTAGTTCCCATTTAAGTCTTATGATCTCCAAGGGGGGCTATCTGATTGTAGGGCCCACTGTAAGTGTGGTAAGGATGTAGAAGGGTCTGCTAGAAAAAAAAAAGAGAATCGTCGGCGTATAGGGCTAATTTCTGCTCTCTTCCACCTACTCAAGTCCCTGTATCTGGTGGTTAGCTCTTATGGAGATGGTTAAGGCTCTCGTGCAAGTGCAAAAAGCAGTGGAGAGGGGACAACTCTGCCTGGTTCCCCTCCCCAAACAAAAAGTCTCTGAGAGAAAGCCATTTACCTTTACCCTTGCTGTGGGTTCACTATAACTCAAACAACGGTTTTAATGAGGAAGTAAAGGCCAAGTGATCACATCACCATGTAGTTCTTCATAACCCTTGGAGTGCAGTGTCCCAGGACCAAGGTGCTAGTGCCAGTATTTAGGTGGATTTGGGGAGGATGGAGGAACTACTGTAGATTATGTTTGGGTGGGTGGTAGGGCAGTTAGAAAGGGTCAAAGCAAAATGGGAGGCCATTAAGAATGCAGTATTGGATGTTTCCAGATGTTGCATTAAAATGCTGGGAAAGGCAAGAGGCACACGAAACCCGTGTGGTTCACTAACAAGTTGAGGAAAGCTGTAGGTGGCTAAGAGAGCAGTTTTCAGTATTACAAACTGAATCAGGCAGACAAACAAGGAAGTTTGCCATAACAGGGTAAGGGACGTGGGATCAGTGGTAAAAAAGTCAAGAGCTCAATACAATGGATGGCATAAGGGAAAATAAGTCCTTCTTTAGATACGAACATACGAAATTTGCCATCAGATAAAGGCCTAGAGGTTTATCAAGTCTGCTCGAATGTGCAGCTAGCACCCCTTATTCTGCAGCTGCCCTTCCCTTCCACCCTTCCCCTTCATTAACCCTCCCCCTTGTCCTGTCCCATCCCCTTTTGAAGCAGTCCACTGTTCTACTGCATACCACTTCTGCAGGTAACGCATTCCACCCAGCCACCACCCTCTCTGTAAAAAGTGTCTCCTCATCTCCCTCCTGAACCTTCCTCCCTCAGTCTCATATCATGGCCCTGTGGCCCTCCCTCCTTACTTTGAACAGCCCTCTGTACCCGTCTTGTTTATTCCTTTCATGTATTTAAAGGTTTCAGTCATGTCACCCCTGTCCCTCCCCTCCTCCAGTGAGTACATGTTCAACTCCTTCAACCTCCTCTCGTATGATAAGTCCCCCAACCCCTTGATCATCTTTGTCACCCTGCGCTGTACCCCCTCCAGTAACTTAATGTCCCTCTTCAGATACGGGTGCCAGTACTGCACGCAGAACTCCAGGTGTGGTCTAACTAATGACCTATACAGTGGTAGAATCACCTCCTCCCTCCTCGAGGATATACTGCTTGCAATACAACCTAGCGTTTTGTTGGCCTTTGCAGCTGCCTTCCTACATTGTGCTGAGTTGTTCATTGACCCTGTAATGAGCACACCCAGATCCTTCTCCTTCTCTGTCTGGGCTAGCTGCACTCCCCCCAGCTGGTAACTCCTCCTTGGGTTCTTCATCCCAAAATGCAGCACCTTGCACTTTTTGGCATTAAACCCCAGTTGCCAGGTGTCTGACCACGTTTCAAGCTTTGCCAGATCATCCTGCAACCCTGCCATCCCCCTAGGTCATCCACCACCACGCCTACCTTGGTATCATCAGCAAACAGACTGATCTTGCTCTTGATGTCCCATGATATGTCTGCAATGAATATCCCGAACAACACTGGTCCCAACACCGAGCCCTGTGGAACACCGCTCGTCACTGCCCTTGGGTGTGAGAGCTCCCCACCCACCACCACCCTCTCTTGCCTTCCCTGAAGCCAGTTCCCTACCCAGCTCACCAGCTTTGCACCCGCCCCTGTGCCTACTAACTTCCTTCCCAGCCTTCCATGCGGCACCGAGTCGAATGCCTTACTGAAGTCCAGATACAGGACATCCACTGCATGGCCCCTGTCCAGTTGCCTAGTTACCCAGTCATAGAACTCAACCAGGTTAGTTTGGCAGGATCTGCCACGTATGAAGCCATGCTGTCTGTTGTCCTGTAGTCCTTTGGCCTCTAGGAGGGCCACCAACCTCTCCTTCAGGATAGTCTCCATTAGCTTACCCACGATGGATGTGAGGCTCACTGGTCTGTAGTTTCCCGGTTCATCCTTCGGGCCACTCTTGTGGAGGGGCACCACATGAGCCATCCTCCAGTCCTGAGGTACACACCCCGAATGTAGTGAGGCATTAAATAGGTCTGCCAAAGGTCCTACAAGGACCTCTGCCAGCTCCTTCAGTAGCCTGGGGTGGATACCATCTGGGCCTGGCGCTTTGTCCACCCTCAGTGCCTTCAAACCCTCTCGAACTCTGCCCTCCATGATTTCCCCATCTGTCACCACTTCCCCCCCGCTTCTGCCATTTCTCCCACCTTGAGTGTCACCCCTCTTCTCTTTAGTAAATACTGAGCAGAAGTACTCATTTAGTGCTTCCGCCTTATCGCACCCTGTTTCCACCCAACCCCCCTTCCTTATCCTTACTCTGTGGTCCTTACAGCTCCTTTTCTCCCTGATGTACTTAAAGAAGTCCTTCTCCCTTTCTTAATGCCTTGTGCCAGCCTGAGTTCCATAGATGCTTTGGCTCCTCTTACTGCCCTTGTCACCTCCTTCGATTCTGTCAAGTACTCCTCCCTGTCCTCCCCCTCCCTGTTTTCTTGTACTTCCTAAAGGCAGCTGTTTTCCTCCTTACCTTTTCCATGACCTCCTTGCTCAACCAGCTCGGTTTCTTAGCCCTAGCCTTCTTGCTCTGGGCTTTGCAATAGGTTTTTGGTTGCCTCCACTATCCCCAGCTTTATGAGCTCCCACCTCTGGTTAGTGTCCATACTAGATTGAATTCTGGCCAGGTACCCTTTTACCACTTCCCCCCATCCTCCCAAAGTCGGCCCTCCTGAAGTCCAGCACTCTTGTGCCAGATTCCACTCCTTCCTTGCCCATATCCAATGTGAGCCATACTGAGTGGTGGTCACTCCCTGACAGTGGTTCCTCCACTGTAAGTTCTCTCACAAAGTCCCCATTTGCCAGATATGTTAGGCAGAAGTGGAAGAGCACAGTAAGGCTACAAAAAGGAAGGTTGTGGGTGGGCAAGGATGAAAGGAAGGCAAACCTACTGAATGAATATTTCAGCATAGTATTTACAGTGGAGGAAGGGGGTCCTCTTTCGTTGTGCTCAACAAAGCTGAGGGAGGAGAGCAGACAGAAGTTGGAAATGGGACAAACTGCATGGAATAGGGTACTCAATTAGCTGAGAAGGCTTCAGGTAAACAAGGCTCTGGGGGCCAGACTGGCTTTACCCCCAGGGCACTGAGAGAAGTTGGGGAAGGGGGAACACAGACACTGGCAGAATGTTTTAATTGCTTTTTGGAGATGGGTGGTCCCCAAAGACTGGAGACTTGGACTTAAAGGGACACTGTCAATGCTTTTTGCATCATATTATTTCCTTTTTTTACTGTATATGTACTTTATTTTCAGTTCACAAGGTATCAGTAGTAGATCACTGACACAGCATATTTGTCTCTTTTTTGTTTTGTGTTCTGATCCTACATAGTGTGGAGGAATTTCTTTTTATATATATATATATATATATATATATATATATATCTTTCTTTATGCATACATATGAAGTGGATTCATGCATACATAAAAAGTAAAGTGTGTTACAATATATTATAATGTAGAAGCTGCTAGTGTAGTTGAATATAGCCAGGTCTGAGTAGAAGCTAAGGGTCATTATAAGTTTGTAAGAATTGCAAGGCAAGCAAAGGCAATAGCTCATGCTGGCTGAAACCAGTTACTTAAAGTTGTGAAAAATAGCAGTTTAGATAAAGCTGAACAGAACTGATGGTACCAGCCTGGATAGCAAGCTTGGGCAGGGTTGGGCAAGAAGCAGAGATAAGAACATGTAGATGCATTAAAATCAAGCTGTACAGTACCATGGAGTGAGTGAAGCTCATTGTTTCTATTAGGTCAGCTTGACCCAGGCATAAGTATCAAGCAGTGATGAAATAAGCCAGTGGAAAAATACCTAATGCTTCAATGTGTTTTCTTCTGTTACATTGCTGAGAACTTTGATTGGCTAATACTGAAATGTTGATGTTTTTCAAAATGAGAGAGTGTTATAAAATACTGTGTAAACCTTTGTTCGGAGCTCTTGCCTTTAGCGAGGCTCCCACACATGTGTACAGACAATAAACTGAGTTTATTGGAATAACCATTAGGTGTGGTTATTGAATATATAGAATTTAAGGTAAAGTATATACAGTAATGAGAATCTGCGACCACAGTTTTTTGGCGTAGTCGGCAGGATGGCTTCACTTCTCCGTGTCACACTGTGATCGGACTGCCAAGTCCAGCCTCAGGGAAGGTGGCCCGGAGGTTTAAGTCCCACCATACGTGTCGGCCTTGGGAGCAGTGACAGTCATCAGTTACTGTTTCTAGGTGCAAGGGTGGCACCAAGAGTGCTAAGGGCACTCGGCGTCAGGGGCGCCGTAAAAATAAAGTGCTAAGGGGCACTTTCGAGTGCTAAAGGGCACTTTCGGCGTCAGGGGACGCCCGTAAAAAGAAAGTGCTGGGTGGGCACTCGGCATCAGGGGATGCCCGAAAAAGTAGGAGTGTTGGGTGGGCACTCCAAGACCGGTTAAGCGCCTTTTAGGGACTACAATGGGGAATACGGGGGACCTCTACCAGATGGATCTCAACCTAGTACTGTTAGAGATTTTTTTGTTGTGTTTTTAAACTGCAAACCAGAGCTCTGGAAAAAGACTTGGTTTGGCAGGTTACTAAAATGGCCAAAACAAAACATTTGAAAGGGTTAATAGCTGCAGTGTTTGGAAATTATCATGAAGGTCCTGCAGTCAGTTTTCTTACTCAGACTTGTGTATCGGAAAAGAAGAAGAAAAATACCTTGGCACGGGTAAGTCTGAATTTTTTTTATTCAAAGTTGTTTTATGTCTGTCTGTTTTATTTCTGTGTCATATACTAAACAAGGTAATGCTCCGTATTTCTTGTGCATCTAGCTTATATCTGTGTTCTGTAATTATGTTCTGTTGTCAAGGTTGCGAGATAGGATTGACTGCCTTCAGTGCACAACATGTTACAGTGAAAAAAAAAAAAAAAAAAGAAAGAAAAAGTTTCTTTGCCTCATAGCTGACTGTTTTAATTGGCTTTATTTTTAATGGAACATTTGTGCTGCCTAGATAGGGTCAGTGAAGAACTTTTGTATGTAGTTGTTGGGTGAAGCAGGTAGTGTTGAAGGTGAAGAGATATGACGTCATAGATTGCAATGTGCAGAAAGATTTGTAGTTTGCAAGCAATGTGCCAAGCCACTGCTAGGTGAAAATGTAATGTGTTAACAGCTATAAATGGCTTTATCATACTTCTAGTTATAACCAGAAACTTTTGCAAAATGGCAAAGTGCCATATTTTGGCTATGCGCCAAAAGGATTATACCATGTTATACAAGATGTGTTCACTTACAGATGGTACGTTGTGTTGTGTTTTAAAGGTGTTGAAAGGAGTTATTAGAATGTGTTTAAAAGTGTTTTGTTCTGGAAAGATTTGGCATGGCGATATGTATAAATGTGTTGGTTTAAAAATTGTCAGTGTTACAAGACAGGCAGGAGGCAGCACATATATCTAAAACACGTACAGTTTTCTAATGAAACTATGGGCATTACCTCAGCAAATTGGTGTGAAACAATGTCAGTCTTATTTTGTGTTAAGTATTTCTTTTTGTGTATGTGTATGTGTGTGTACTGTCTTGGCCAGCAGTTTTATTGTGTAAAAATATTTTAATATTGGTGGTGTTCAAGGACACTAAAAAAATAAATAACTGGGTTTGAACGACCCTTGCATGTACACTGTGACCTTTTGCATGTTATTTGACCTTCTTGTGTTTCAACATTTTATGTTACTACCAGTTCAAACTTGATGTGTATTCCATACCTAAAGCACAACTTTTCACACAAAATGTATGTTTTCATGAAAGCACACCAAGAGTGAACCATGTAATTTGACTTTTTATTGCAAAATTAGTATTCTAAGTGAAGAGGAACAAACTTTCTTCTCTCTCATGGCTTCTGACTTGCAGCCAACACAGGCAATACTCCAGCTGGAAGGAGAATTATTTATCATCTCCCCATATTTTTATTATATATATATATGGTACGCTTTTGAAAAAAGGAATATTACAGCTGTTTTTGAGAGTCTACCATCTACAGTTAAAACACAATGGTTTTGGTTTTTATGCGTGACCATGGTGTAATCATTTTTTTTTTTGTCTTTTAAAATGCATTCTAAGAGATAAGTACGTACGGTATTACCATCAATCTGGATTTTTTATAAACTCAGCTGACATTTTGTCATGCTTAGGATAAGGAACCCAGGACGCTTGGCTTCTTTATCCTATGGAAATAATCTTTGTTTTATTTTTAAACTGGTGTGTGTTTGTTTTTGTTGTTTGTCTGTGTTTCTTCTCTTTCTTCTAGAAAAAGAAGTTCCCATCTTTATAGTAAGGTATGAAACTTACTAAACTAATTGTAATATTATCTTGTTATAATTTAAAGTGTAGTAGGTGGGGATCATGTCACCATCCACAGCTAACCTTTTATTGCTACAGTATTCGAGCTGTCTCTTTCACTTGAGCTGTCTCTTCCACGGTAGGAGCTTGGGGAGGGTAGCTACCCTTCCTCTATCCCTTCAGTGTAATACCCACAAAGGTTGCAAGGTACATCACTGTTCCCTAAGAGGTAAATAAGGAAAATATGTATTTGCAATAATTGTTTCTTATTTACAGGTTTTAAAAAGACCCAAGGTATTTTAACAGCATAACCCAGCCCAAGCCCTTCTGTTTTTCTAGTGCAAACAGTTAAATCTCACACCTATTATTGGTACAAGGGTTTCTGCCCTCAGCAAATAATCAGTTACGCTGGAGAGTAGAGTTGTGTATGTATGTCCACACATATTCATTCTTTTGATTATCTTTTCAGCATTCTTATCCTGTTAAAACAAATGCAAAGCAACTTTTGTCATTGCCTTACAGCAATGAATGCATTTTTCAACCAGTAAATTCACAGTACTCTAACATTTCTGGACTCTAAGCTAAGTTTACAGTTTATATTTGTTGTTTAAAATGTATGTTATGCATTATGCTCAATACTAAAATTGTTCTATTGCAAACACTAATGTTTCACGTTTATGTTAATGTTTTGATATACATCTTGCTACACTGTATCATGTGTGTATTCAGAAAAGTGCTCCACATGTATAATGTTTTTAATGCTCATAACCAAACCTAAATACTGGGACCAGCATTGCTGACCCACCCCTACAATATGTTCCAAAGCAAAACCAAAAGTAAAATTAATGCTCCGTTTGTCTTATTACTCACAGGTACCCCTAAAAATAAGTGCACTCAATGCAGGTTTGTCATTTTACATTTTAACAATTATAATATGCAAACTTTAGATTGTACTCCAAACCTATGCTTCAAGCCTTATCTCCTCAGTACTTTAAAGTATGTCACTACACAGGGTAAAAAAGGTAGACCTTTTCACGTGTCACAGGTGCAATAGGCACTGTTATTAAATTGGCATGAGCCAACAACATATGTATTTGTCCCACTAATTGCATTGTGTAAAAGGCATATTGTTATGAACAATATGTTTGAACGTATTAACTGCATTAAGCAGGTTAGCAGAGAAAAAGGAAGAGGGACCATTATGGTTTTCCAAGAGGTAGCAAAGAAAGTGAAAGCCAAAAGATAGCATTCAGGCAATACAAAAGACACAGGCAGAAGGGATAGGAGAAGTACCAGGAGAAACAAGGAGGCAGGAAAGTCAGTAAGAGCCAAAGCTCAGACAGAAGAACACATTGAAAAATCAGTGGTTAAAGGGACAAAACCTTTTACAGGTACATAAGTGAAAAAAAAAAGAAGGACAAAAAGAGGGATAGTGAGACTAAAGGGGGAGGATGGGAGTCGCGTGGAGAATGACAACAGTAAAGCTGACATATTGAACAGGTATTTCTGCTCAGTCTTTACTGAGGAAGAGGGGGGTAATGGGTCTGAAGGGAGTACAAGGGGTGAGAATGGTGCAGAAATGGATTGCATCACAAGTCCTATGAAGACAAGTTGAAGGAACTAAACATGCACTCCCTGGAGGAGAGGAGGGAGAGAGAGGATATGATAAGAGACATACAAGTATCTTACAGGGAGAAATAGAGTGCAGAAAAACACTATTTTTAAGCGAAAAAGATGTTCCAGGACTAAAGGGCATGGGATGAAGTTGGAGGGAGGACGATTCAGAGGAAACATGAGAAAGAATTTCTTCACAGAACAGGTGGTGGACAAGTGGAACACCCTGCCAGAGGAAGTGGTGGGGGCTAAAACAATCACGGGATTTAAAAATGCATGGGATAGACATAAAGGAATTCTAGAGGTCAGGGGTAAGAAAAAACAAACTAAACTTACAAGCTCAAATGGGAAGACTGGGTGGGCCATAGGCCCTTATCTGCTGACACTGTCTATGTACCTATGTATTGTAACATTACAGGATTTTATAACTCAGGTCTCCGTCAGGCCTGCTTGCAACAGACAGGGAAATAATGTTCATCACTGTCATAACTGCTGTGATTTAAAAGCAGGAGGTAACCATAACATTGTCATGATTTACAGATGGTCAAATGGTATAATTGAACCTCGGCCTGCACCCCAGGTGTCGGTTAATGTCCCATTTTATTTTTATTTTCTAATTGCCAGAATTTAGGCCTGTCACACCACTCTTTACAAAACAAGAAGTAAATGGTTTAAAAGATTGTTATTTATGTGTTTTAACTCAGTGTCTAACACACTTTGCAAGTTTGCAGGTTTCCACGGTGTGGCACACACAAGATCTCCACGTTCAACAGCAGTAACCTCTGCAAGTGTAATGTTTTCAGCGAAATTACACCTATTTGTAGAAACTTTAAATCAACTGAAGAAGGTCCAGTCAGTTCAGACTCTGCAATCAAGCTTATTGTTTCTGCTTACTATGAAGTTAAGTCTGGGGAAGGGGCACTCCCCAACTCCAGCGAGAAGATTCTGCTTCAATTGACCTTCAAGCAATACATCCATTTTCTTCACTGCCGCTTGTTCCAAACATGGCTGGTACTTTCTACAACCCTATTGCTCTGTTATGGACTGTGTTCTTAATGGTTTATTGTCAATTGTTACCTTTTTATGGACTGTTAATTTTATGCTGGGTGTAATCAACTACGACAAAACAAATGCCATGCCAGTGTGTGTGTGTTGACTACTCCATTAAAAGGACTTAATGCACTCTGGCCAGTGTGTCTACTAATCAGCCAGCCAGCAAAATGAACACTGACTTTTCTACTATGCTGGTGTTTTGTTTTTAAATTACTGTCTGCATTGCCCCATATGCTTTGTGGGGTTACCACCATTCTGCAAATGACATTTCATCTGTACTGTAACTACATCAACCTGTAAATACTTATATAAACTTTATGGACTGTTAACTTTATGGACTGTTATGTTTTATAAGGACTTATCTGTCAAGAGACATTATCAATAGATTCTTCAATCAAGCTCCAAGGGTGTGCCACACCTCAACACAAGGTAGCATCTACCTTATTCACTCTCAAAGTGAATTCCATGAACTCTTTTTCATCAACAAAATTGTTATGTTATATTGTGTTATATGTGGTGTCACATGTTAGCATTTTTTCACATATTTCAATTGTGGTGTTGACATCCCTCAATTCTGTATTATGTTTTACAAACTCACCATTGTGTTCCATCTGTAACTCCATGCCTTAACTATCTGTATGCTGGAAACCAGTTTTAAATCATATAAATAAAAAGGGGGGTGGTTAGTTGATACAGAGTATCAAAAGGGGGGAGTGTGGAGAAATTTCTTTTTATATATATATATATATATATATATATATATATATATATCTTTCTTTTATGAATACATATGAAGTAAATTCATGCATACATAAAAAGTAAAGTGTGTTACAATATATTATAATGTAGAAGCTGCTAGTGTAGTTGAATATAGCCAGGTCTGAGTAAAAGCTAAGGGTCATTATAAGTTTGTAAAAATTGCAAGGCAAGCAAAAGGCAATAGCTCATGCTGGCTAAAACCAGTTACTTAAAGTTGTAAAAAATAGCAGTTTAAATAAAGCTAAACAGAACTAATGGTACCAGCCTGGATAGCAAGCTTGGGCAGGGTTGGGCAAAAAGCAGAGATAAGAACATGTAGATGCATTAAAATCAAGCTGTACAGTACCATGGAGTGAGTAAAGCTCATTGTTTCTATTAGGTCAGCTTGACCCAGGCATAAGTATCAAGCAGTAATGAAATAAGCCAGTGAAAAAATACCTAATGCTTCAATGTGTTTTCTTCTGTTACATTGCTGAAAACTTTAATTGGCTAATACTAAAATGTTAATGTTTTTCCAAAATGAGAGAGTGTTATAAAATACTGTGTAAACCTTTGTTCGAGGAGCTCTTGCCTTTGGCCGAGGCTCCCACACATGTGTGTACAGACAATAAACTGAGTTTATTGGAATAACCATTGGGTGTGGTTATTAAATATATAAAATTTAAGGTAAAGTATATACAGTAATGAAAATCTGCGACCACAATACAGTACATTATATTAGCAACTGAGTTAATTAAACATAAGGAAAAACAGATAAAATAACTAGGTGATGAGACATACACAGCAGATAGTTAATCTGTTCTATCTTATTCTAATTTAATATCTCTTATCAGATAGTCAATGTATTCTGATGGTGCACTTACTAGGGAGATGTAGTACCCATTTCATTACCCTTATCCTGAACAGTCGGCTAGTTGAACTACTCTACATAATGTGACTTATAATAGTTATAACTCTCGCCTTGTGGCATTATTCAGTTCATGAGGATCCATCTGGTCCGTCTTCTCAGGCCAGTCTCCTGAGCATCTCTCAGCTGGTAGGTTAACTCTTCCATATGCTGTGTGTCCATTATAATCTATGTCCACTCCTTCACAGCTGGTGGAGTGAGTTGTAACCAATTCTGTGTAATGGCTTTGTTATATGCTAACACACATACATACCACAAATATAGTACATCTTTCCCCCTCATCCCTGCAGGTGGAAGGCCCAGAATCAGATTTTGCAATCCAAGGGGGGAGGGAATCTGAAATAACCTATGAATCTTATGCATCTTATCTTCTATCCCTTTTCTAGACTCTTCTAATTTGGGACAAGTACAGAATGCATGCGTGGGGGTAGTCTTCTGTTCCCCACAGTGTCTCCAGCAACTGGCTGAGCCAGTAGCAGACAATTTAGCTACTCTATCTGGGGTTAAAAAAAAAAAATGCACTCTGACTTTCCGCAGATATTCCTGCCAAAGAGGGGACATAGTTGCCCTCGATGTTGATTCCCATAACTTCTCCCAGAGGGTAAGGGAATGCCAGCCTCCCTCTCCCATTTGGTCTGTAGGGTCTGGGCCTTTCCGTCCCTATGTGAATTTAGATATTGATATATCTTAGTAATGGTTTATTTTGAACTTGTTAGGGAGAAGAGGTCACTAAGGGTTAATCCTGGTCCTGCTACAGTAACCTCCTCTCTTCGACGGAGTATTCGTTGTATATATGCATACATCTGCAAGTAATATATTTTATCTTTAGAGGTCCATCCCCATTTCTTAATACAATCCGAGAAGGACAGGACTACATCTCCCTGCAGTACTTGGATCGGTGCCCAGAACCCCCTAGTGGCCTGCCTCCTGTGCCATTCATCTTTCTGTCCTGGAATGAAATTACTCTCATAGATGAACCACCTCACTTTCCTCATATCCTTCTTGGGTCTGATATGTGTTTGACATACATCCCATGCCCCAAGGGCCACCTGAATGGCCGTGTAGTCAGCTAAAAGTTGTAGTCTGTCTGACCGAAGGAGACAGGTGTGTATGTGGAAATCTGGGCACAGGGCCTTCTCTATCTCTTGCCAATGTGCTCTGGTTGGGGTCTGTGTCCAGAACAACACCCATTTAACTTGTGCAGCTACCCAGTATTCCCTAAGATCAGGGACTGCTCATCCTCCTCTCTGCTTTTTGGTTATAAGTAGGGTTCTACGGACTCGAGGTTTATGGTTATTCCATGTGAAATTGAATATCCTGGTCTGCTGGGTGGAAAACCACCTCTGGGATGGTGTAACTGGGATACATTGGAATAAGTACATGAGTCGAGGGAGGAGGTTCATCTTCACAGCCTGGATTCTAGCATGCATGGGGAGGGGGAGTAAGATCCATCGTCTAATATCTAGATAGAGTTGCTGATCTAAGGATTTATAGTTAACTAAAAATAAATGAGCATTGGATGCTCTTAAAGTCACTCCCAGGTATTTTAATGTTGTCAGGTCCCACCTCATATTATAGTTTGCCCTCAGCTGATGTGACCGATGGTAATTAAATGTAAGCACTTCTGTTTTTGAAGTATGTAGGGAGTAGCCTGACAAGGCCGAGAAGGTCTTAATCTTGTTCATAACTTGTGGTAAAGAAGTCTCTGGGGTGGTCAGATAGAGCAACACATCATCAGTGTACAACGCCACTTTATGTGTGCTTGGTCCTAAGGGGACCTCTCTGATTTCTGGGCCATTCCGAATCCATTGGGCTAAGAGCTCTATGTATAGGGCAAATAAAAGTGGGGATGGGGCCATCCCTGCCGGGTGCCTCTAATTAAATCAATTTTCTGGGAAATTATACCGTTGGTACGTATGAAAGCTTGCGGTTCTGTATATAAACATTTAATAAGGTTTATAAATTTATCTGGGAAGGCAAACCCAGCAAGGACCCCATATAAAAAATTCCAGCTTACTCGGTCAAAAGCTTTTTCCACGTCTAGACTCATAAGGATGGCTGGTGTTTTTTGTTGATTTAACTGGTCTATAATGTGTATTGTTCAGCGGACACTATCGGCTGTCTGCCTATCAGCTTCAAATCCGGTTTGGTCTTTATGTACTAGGGTGGGGATGAGGGGTTGTAGTCTTTTTGCCAGAATAGATGTTAGGATCTTATAGTCTACATTTAGAATCGAGATAGGCCTGTATGATGTACAAAGGGTGGGGTCCTTGCCGGGTTTGGGGATGACCGAGATAATAGCTTGTCTCCACGAGGGAGGAAGAACTGATCCCTCTGACATTATTTCTTGATAGGTGGCTTTCATGGTGGGAGCCAATGTTGCCCGGAATTTCTTATAAAATTCCATAGGGAGTCCATCATTCCCTGGAGATTTCCCCATTTTCCCATCCCTTATTACATTACTAATTTCTGTTTCCAACATAGGGCATAAAAGCTAAGCTTTCCTGGTTTCCGAGACCCGGGGGAGGTGCAATCCTCTCAAAAACCTCTGTATCTCTTCTTGTGTGGGATCCTCAGCTAGGCATATAATTGTTTATAAGTTTGAAATGCTTCCGAGATGTGTTCTAATTTGGGGCTTTTTAGTTTGGTCTGGGGATGAAGAATTCGAGCTATGTAGGCTTTGGCTCTTTTAGCCCATAAGCGGATTGTAGGATGCCTCAAAGCCTTCGGGCCACCCTCATAGTAGCTTTGCCTCAAGTACTGAAGGATAAATTCCATCTTGGCATCTAAAATACCATTTAGTTCCTTTCTAAGTTTTGTCAATTCTTTTTCTCTTTGTCTTACATACTTCTCCTGTTGTTATGCCTCTAGTATTTGTATCTGCTGTTCTAATGTTTGCTGTTTTTGCCTTCTCTATTTCTTTCTGGCAGAAGCTATAGCCACTAATTTCCCTCTAATGACAGCTTTGAGGGTGTCCCAGACCATACCCTTACTGACTTCACCATTCTCATTATTCTGTAGGGTCTGGGTTATTAGTTGAGGTATTTGCTCTTGTACTTCTTTATCCCTGAGTAAAGATAAATTCAACTCCAAAATGTATTGCGAGGGGGAAGGGTCAAACCTAAATAAAGTAGCAAGGGGGCATCGTCCGAAAGAGCAATCGGGCCTAGTTCACATTTCTGTATCATAGAGACTGCATCCTTATTGAGGTAAAAATAATCTAATTGTGGATATATATGATAAGTAGCTGAGTAATGTGATTAGCCCTTTGTAGTTCCCTCAGCAAAAGTCCAAGCATCTTGTAGACCTAATTTCTGAAGAAGGGCCTTAATTTGCTTCTGGGGTTTATTAGTCCTTCTAGGAATTTTAGAGGTGGTGTCTGTTCTCTGATCCAAGACCATATTCCAGCCTCCCCCTACTATCAATGTCCCTTCTGCCTTTTCTGTAATTAAGGTTAATATTTGTCTGTAGGTTTCATATGGAGAGTTTGGGGGAACATATACTGATACCACTGTCAGCTTGCTTCCATTCATGCTTCCCTTAAGCAAGGTAAATCTGCCCTCCTTGTCACTGATCTTGTCTAGCACCTCAAATGGAGTGCTATGAGGGACCAGCACCGCAACACCCCTGTGCCTACCCCCTTGGTAAGATGAAAAGCAGATATCCGTAAATCCAACATTTTTTCATTTTAAGTGCTCACTATCCGATAAGTGAGTCTCTTGCATTAAAAGAAGGTCTGCCTTATATTTCCGAGCATGGGTAATGATTTTTTTCCGCTTAATTGGATTTGTTAATCTGCTTACTGTACATTAAATGAAAGAACCTTAATCCCCATTGTTTAATATGGGCTGGATCAACTGACAGTGGACCAATATCCCCCCCCCCCCCACATTCCTCCAACTCCCAGCACACCATCCATTTTAGCAAATTAGCTGTCTCACCTAAGAACGGTAAACTTCAATCTTGGGCTACCATGAAAACTAAAGAAGTAGCCAAATCTTGCAACATGAACTGCCAACTATAACTTTTTACAATACTTCCAAGGTAGGGGAACAGTTTAGATCTTACTTCGAGAGGGCTCTTGCAGTAGGTAATTACATATAGGACTGACGGCGGCCGGCGGCAGGACCCCAGAAAAATTTCTAGCTAGCAGTCCCTGGCGAGACCGCCCCGATCAGGTGACGGCGTCATCTGACGTCGGTATAAAGGCGGTCCCTGACGCCGCCTCCCAGTTCTTTCCGCTGTCAGCTTCGTGCAAGCGCCTACATGATTAGTTCTTGCTCAGTCCTGTTACTTAGGCGTTTTTCCGATTAGTTTCAGAATTTTATTTCTCTTTCGTCAGGTGAACGTCAGTATATGTCGTCCCCTTCAAGGAAAAAGTGCGACTCGTGCGGCGTCCAACTGCCTCACAAAGACGGTCACTCCCTCTGCCTCTTCTGCCTAGGCCCCAACCATGTGGTCAACAAGTGTCCGCACTGCCTCCGGTTCAACACGGCCACCCACAGACGATGCCAGCAGTCCCTCGAAGCCCATCTCCTCAAAAAGAAGAAGTCTGCGATGGAGAAAGAGCTGAGAAAACTTCGGCAGGCGTCAACCTCGCCTGAAGGGCATAAGAAGCGGGATAAGGATAGGCACCGGGAGAAGGCCTCCTCTTCCGCGACTCCAGCCGGAGTCGTGGGCAAGGTAACATCTCCTCCGGGGGATCACCCGACGGCAGCCTCCAAGGCTTTGGAGGAGGCATCAGCCCGCCCGACGGGTTCGAGTTCGAGCCCGCCGGGCGTCTCCGGGCAAAAGGAGACTCCAGCCCCCAGTACCGCCGCAGGCCTGCGGCCTACTAGTACGGGCACTTCTCTTAAGCCGGACGTCGGCTCCTCCGATGTACGCCAGGAGAAGGCCTCTAAGATGCTCGACCCTTCGGGGCGGCACTCGGCAGTGTCTCCCTCGGACCGGGCCTCCTCTCATTCTCGGCCTGCCTCTGATGAGGAACCCCCGAAGCCGGATGCCGGCTCCTCTGGCGTCCGCTGGGACTCAGCCCATAAGCCACACGTCGGCTCCTCCGACATGCACCGGGCCTCTGAGCCTACGGTGGAACCTACTGTTTCTGTCATTCCAGGCTCTCCGCAGCCTACACTGCTGTCAGGGGAGCCCCAGTCCCCCCCTGCCTGACCCTGGGGATTTTTCCCCTCTATCCCCGGACGAGACTCGGGACCATGGGCTACCGTCCGATCCTCTTCAAGAACCGGATCTGATGCCGGTTCCCCTGACACCGGCCCCAGCTCCTCTGACGCTGGCCCCGCCGACGCCGGTTCCAACACCGGCCCCTCCGATGCCGGCGGGGGATTTTCCTCTTCCTCTTCCTTCGAGCCCTCCACCCCATGGGCCTATCCCGGCTGATCCGCCCATGGAGTACCCGGCTGGGCCGTCTGCTCCGGCAGCTCCTCCAGTGCCTGGGTATCCGCCGTCGTATCTGATGCCGGTCTTCCCAGGACCGCAGTATCCTGCACTACCCTACCCAGTGCCGACTCCCTCGATGCCGCAGTACCCGACGCCATAGTACCCAACTCCGGAATACCCGCAGCCGGGTTACGGATACCCCCCCTATGGATTTCCTTCGTACAACTATCCCCCTCCTCCTCCTCCACCACCCCTAGGGCGCGGTGGATCTGCAGGAGACTCACCTGTTGGTGGGCTGAGGCCAAGGCTCAGCTCACCAAGGAAATCGAAACCGTCTTCTGACGAGTGCCACCCCTGGCTCCCGTCGCCCTAGGCGGCACTCTCCTCTCCTCCTCCAGTTCCCGGGTTCTCCCCTCGGGGTCCAGAGGGGCAGGATCGTGTTCTGGGATCCTTCCCAAGAACCCATTCCTCCCCTAGGCAGTTAGGAGTCTTAGTCTGCTTCAGATTCTTCCTCCCTTTCTCTCTCTCGGACTCCTCGGAAGCTTCCGATGGATGTTCAGAGAAAGACGACGAGTCACGCTCTCCGTCCAAGCCCTGGCCGAGGACTCCTCCGAAGTCTCCTCTGGAGGATCCTTCCTTCACGGAGCTGCTTAGGAAGATCCAGGAAGTCCATCAGTGGCATTCCTTAGAACCAGATCCTCAGCGGGTAAAACTCGCCGAACATCTGGACATAGAAACATAGAAACATAGACTTTGACGGCAGATAAGGACCACTTGGCCCACCCAGTCTGCCCATTTCCCTACCTACTGGATAAGCTGCAGATTCTAGTTAACCAACAGCCTATTTCCTGCAACCCCCCACTATAATTGCCTTATGTCTGTCCCATGCATGTTTGAATTCCTCCACTGTTTTAGACCCCACAACCTCTCCAGGAAGGCGGTTCCATCGTCCACCACTCTCTCTGTGAAAAGAATTTCCTCACATTACCCTGAGCCGTCCCCTCCAACTTTAAATTGTGCCCCTTGTTCTTACACATCTCTTTTCTGAAAGATGCTACCCTCCTGGACTTTGTTGATTCCTTGAGGTGCTTAAAGTTTCTATCATGTCCCCCTGTCCTCCTTTCATCAGGGTATACATATTAAGCTCTCTCAGTCTCTCTTCATATGATTTCTGATGTAGACCCTGCACCATTTAGTTGCCCTCCTCTGGACTGCTTCCATCCTGTCTATGTCCTTGCGTAGATGGGGTCTCCAAAACTGCACGCAGTACTCAGATGGGGTCTCACCAACTGTCTATATAGAGGATAACCACTTCCTTTTCTACTTGTGATGCCCCTATGCATCCCAGCATTCCCTGGCTTTCCCTACTGACTTCTCACATTGCATACCACCTTTAGGTCATCTGATATGACTACACCCAGATCCCTTTCCAGTATTGTTGTTGTTAGTACCTCCCCTGCTATTGTGTACTCTTCTCCTGGATTTTTATTTCCCAGGTGCATTACTTTGCACTTCTTTGCATTGAATCTAAGTTGCCATATGTCTGACCATTCCTCCAACCTTGCCAAGTCCCTTCTCATCCTTTCTACCCCCTTGTGTATCAACTCTGTTACAGATCTTTGTGTCATCCGCCAAAGAGGCATACCTTTCCTTCCAGACCCTCTGCAATGTCACCTATAAAGGCGTTAAGAGGACTGGACCCAGTACTGAGCCCTGGTACTCACTAGTAACCCCTTTCTTCAGAATGTGTTCCATTCATTATTACCTTTTGTGTCCTGTTGTACAGCCAGTTTTTCACCAGGCTACCACCTGGGACCCACTCCCAGGCTGGCTAACTGATTATTAATCTTTTGCGAGACTGTGTCAAATGGCTTGCTAAAGTCTAGGTAGGCCATATCCACAGCCCTCCCTGGTCTATTGCTGGTCACCCAGTCAAAGAAATCAATTAGATTTGTCTGACATGACCTTCCTGCTGTGAATCCATGATGCTTTGGGTCCAGTGCCCGCTGCCTCTAGGTACTCAACAATTCTTTCTTTCAGAAGTGATCCATCATTTCCCCACTGAGGTCAAACTAACAGGTCTGTAGTTTCCTGCTTCTGCCTTGCTCCCAGTTTTGTGAAGGGAATCACATCTGCCCTCCTCAGTCCTCAGGTACCACCCCATCTTCCCATGATTTGTTAAAAGTGTGGTTAGTGGTGTCACTAGGTCCTCCCTTAGCTCTTTTAGGATTCTAGGTGAATCCGTCAGGCCCCATTACTTTGTCCACCTTGAGTTTAGAAGTTCTTTCAGTACTCTTTCTTCTTTAAATGGACTGGTATCATCCCCACTATCCAGAGTGCTTCTACTGTTTGGTTTAGGTAACTCCTCCTCTTCTTCTTTTGTGAATACTGAGCAAAAGTATTCATTCATATCTCTGCCTTTTCACTGTCTCCTCTGCCCACCTCCCTCTCCTTTATTAATCTTCCCTATCCTCCCTTAACCTTTCTATGTTCCCTAATGTACCTATAAAGGTTTTATCCCCCTTCTTAACTGAGTTGGCTATCCTTTCCTCGGTTTGGGCCTTTGCATTTCTGACTGCCTTCCCACTTCTTTCTGCTTTAATTGATACAGTTCCTGTTGTGCTCTGTCTGTGATTCCTTATACTTTTGAATGCAGCCTTTTCTCCTTAACCTTCCTGACACTTCTTTTGAGAGCCATAGTGTTTTTTATTCCTCTTTGTTTTCTTTATTTGTTTCACACAAAGGCTTGTTGCCTCCATGATGGCAGTTTTGATTTTTCTCCATTGTTCTTCCACCCCTCCTTTCTGGCCATTTGCTAATGCATTCCTCAGGTATTCACCCATTTTGCCAAAGTCAGCCCTTCTAAAGTCCAGTATCCTTGTATTTGTATGGCTTGTCTCCATGGTTGTGTTTATTGTGAAGCACACTGTGCAGTGGTCGCTTGTTCCCAGGTATCTACTGACTTCTAAGTTTGTGATCCTCTCTCTATTTGAGAGTACCAGGTCTAATATTGCTCCCTCCCGAGTGGGTTCCACCACTAGCTGTCTAAGGCATGCTCCCTGTAGGGCATCGAGAATGACCCTGCTCTTGGATGTGGCTGCAGTCCATGTTGCCCAGTTAACATCTGGCATATTCAGGTCCCCATCAACAGTATCTCCCCTTTTCAGCCATTTTGAGAATGCCTCTATCATTTTCTTGTCCATTTCCTCCCTTGAGGCGGGGTCTGTATACAACCCCTGTGCGGATTGTGATGCCATTCCCTGTCTCAATGTGACCCAGAGTTCCTCTTGTCCTCCCCTTTACCTTTTAGTTCTGTTACTTTGATCCCTTCCCTTATGTGAGAGCTACTCCACCTCCTCTTTTTACCCTCCCTGTCCCTTCCGTAGATTGTGTACCCTGGTATGTTGACATCCCAGTCATGGTTTCCGTGTACCATGTTTCTGTGACTGCCACAATATCCAAGTGTTCCACTTCCATCAGGGCTACTAGCTCTGGAGCTTGTTTCCCAGACTACGGGCATTGGTACTCATTGACCTCCATTTAATGTTGGCTTTATCCTTTTTACCCCATCCCTGCTCTTATTGCCCTTGCCCATTTTCCATTTACTCCTGTCCTGCCCTCTGTCAAGCTCTGTACCTCAGTATTTACCTACTACCTGCCATGCTGCTGGGAGGCTTGAACTTTCCTGTTTCCTATCAGCACCTCCCCTTGGCTGTTTAAAAGCTTGCCAAGGAAGCCTTTAAACCTGTCACCTAGGAGCATGTTTCCTTCCTGGACAGATGCAGACCATCATGCCAGTATAGACCTTCATCTCTCCAGGTGGACCCCCAGTCCCCAATGAAGCCAAAGCCCTGTGCTCTGCACCAGTTTTGCAACCATTCATTAAACCGCATGGTGTGCAGTACCCTAGCCTCACCCCTGCCATGGACTGGCAGCACCTCTGAGAAGGTTACCGTGCTTGCTACCTGTCTGAGGCCCCTCCCCAACTCCACACTTGCGCCTTATGGCTCCCACCTTAGTGCCACCCTGGATCAAGCCTCAAGCCCACCTTGTTTCCACTATTTGGAAACAACCGTCAGCTTTAGCCCCACTTCCCAGGAAGTCAAACAGGCTATACCAGGCTCCGGAGGGTGTAGACTTTTTAGATTCTCACCCGTGCAGACTCGGTTGTCATTAAGCGCCGCTCATGGCAGTCCGCTTTGCAAGAAACATTTGAGCTCATCTCCCGGATAGAATCTCGCCTTCTGGATCAGTATGGAAGGAAGATCTACGCTTTTTCCACACTGGGGATTAGGGCCCTGAACTATGTAGCACATATGGGGGATTACCAGAAGGCCGTCCTTACCCAGGTGGAATCCAAGATCGACTCTTTGCCTGACTCTCAACTCAAGCAGGAGTTGGCCGACCTGGTCCGTTCTGCTCATTTGGCCAGTCGTCACATTCTGAGGACGACCTACGACACAGTGGACACCGCAGGACGGAGCTCTGCGTTCGCCGTAAGTCTTCGGCGTCACGCGTAGCTCCGTGTGTCAAGTCTGGTCGAGGTGCAGTCAGCCATCAAAGCACCTTTCAGGGTTCTGTGCTTTCCGGTGGTGATGTCAGGACATCATCACTGATTACAGGAGAAGGCCCGGCTCTTATATCTGTCGATTCAATGTACGTCCACATCCCCACAGCGCCCGTCCTTCGCAGAGGCGCAGCGGCTCAGCGAAACCTCAGGGAGCGGGCCACTAAACGTTGAGCCCCACAGCTGCCAGGCCCCGCTGCCCAAAAAGCAAGGGTGCCCCAGCTGTGGTGCTGCTCACACCACCTGACTCCTTCCCTCTCCCCGCCTCCGGACGCCCGGAGGAACGGTAGGAGGAGGTTCTCCCTCCACCTTCCGGGTTGGGAGAGGATAACTCAGATTCATGGGTGCTTCAGATCATAGCAGAGGGGCACTCCATAGAGTTTCTACAGAAACCTCCACGTCACCCCCGACTTCCACTTACTCAAGGAACCATCTTCCTTTGGTCAGGGAAGAAATCTCAGTGCTTCTTGCGAAACAGGCTATAGAACCCGTCCCTCCTCACCTCTACGGGACGGGGTACTATTCCCACTTCTTCCTTGTACCAAAGAAGACGGGAAATCTCAGACCTATTCTCGATCTCAGCTCCCTGAACCTGTATGTGGAGTACAAGAGGTTCAGGATGCTCTCCCTTCAATCCCTTTTGCCCCTGCTTTGGCCGGGCCAGTGGCTTTGTGCACTAGATATGCAGGATGCGTACCTGCACATTCCCATTCGCCCTTCGCACCGAAAGTACCTCAGGTTTGCGTTCCAGGGGGTCCACTACCAATTCCGGGTGCTCCCATTTGGTCTTTCCTCGGCCCCCCCGAGTCTTTACCAAATGCCTGGCAGTGGTAGCAGCCCACCTGCGTTCTTTGGGAGCTCAGGTTTTTCCCTACCTGGACGACTGGCTCCTGGCGGCCCCGTCCAGGGAGGAACTCCTACATTTCCTCTCCCTCACCCAGCAGGTCTTCACTGGCCTGGGTATTACCATCAACCATTCCAAGTCTCACCTGGATCCTTCACAGAGGCTCCAGTTCATCGGGGCAATTCTCGACACAACTTTGTGCAAAGCCTTTCTGCCTCTGGACAGGGGGCCTCCCTCCAGTCACAGATTTCCCTCCTATCGGAACACAGGAGGGTCCCGGCGAAGTCAGTGCTCCGTCTACTGGGGCTTATGGCGGCGGCCATCCCGACGGTTCCACTCGCACGCCTCCACATGAGAATCTCTCAGTGGACTCTTCGATCTCAGTGGGATCACCGAGTAGATGACCTAGGCAGCAGGTAAAGCAAATAGGATGCTGGGATGTATAGGCAGGGGCATCACCAGCAGGAAAAGGGAGGTCATAATTCCGCTATACAAGACACTAGTGAGGCCCCACCTGGAGTACAGTGTACAGTTCTGGAGACCATACCTCGTAAGGACATAGACAGGGTAGAGAAGGTTCAGAGGAGGGCAACAAAGATGGTGCATGGATTGCATCACAAGTCCTATGAAGACAGGTTGAAGGAACTGAACATGTACTCCCTGGAGGAGAGGAGGAGAGAGAGGGATATGATAGAGACATCAAGTATCTTACAGGAGGAACAGGGTGCAGGAAAACACTATTTTTAAGCGAAAAGATGTTCCAGGACTAGAGGGCATGGGATGAAGTTGGAGGGAGGGCGATTCAGAGGAAACATGAGAAAGAATTTCTTCACAGAGCGGGTGGTGGACAAGTGGAACACCCTGCCAGAGGAAGTGGTGGGGGCTGAAACAATCACAGGATTTAAGAATGCATGGGATAGACATAAAAGGAATTCTAGGGTCAGGGTAAGGGCCAACAGACTTCTAGGAAAATAAACTGAACTTACAAGCTCAAATGGGCAGACTGGGTGGGCCATAGGCCCTTATCTGCCGACACTGTATATGTATCTATGTATCTATGTATCATCTGGTTCTGATCTCCTCGCCGATGGTAAGAGACTTGCAATGGTGGATGGTTCGAAAGAACCTCGTCCGGGGGGGTCCCCTTTTTTCATCCTCCTCCCAATCAGACTCTGACCACGGATGCTTCAGGCGAAGGTTGGGGAGCCCATCTGGGTCCTCATCGAACCCAAGGCTTTTGGTCAAAGTTGGAGATAGTTCTCCACATCAACGTGCTCGAGCTCCGAGCAGTGCTGTATGCACTCCAGGCCCTTCACCAATACATCCTTCCCGGTCACCTAGCTGTCCAAACAGACAACATGTGCGTGGTGTGGTACATCAACAAGCAGGGAGGAACCCGGTCCTACCTGCTGTGCAGGGAAGTGATGAGGGTCTGGGATTGGGCAACTCTCCACAACCTTCACCTCACAGCGATCCATGTTCTGGGAGTCGACAATGTCCTGGCAGACAGACTAAGTCGCTCGTCAGCTCTTCCACACGAGTGGGAATTGGATGAAAAATTTCTAAAAAGCATCTTCCAGATTTGGGGGACTCCTCAGATAGACCTGTTCGCTTCCTCCCAAAATGCAAAGCTTCCAATCTTTTGCTCGCTCGCTCCAGAGCGAGGCGCTTTCTGGAGTGACGCTCTATCTCTAAGCTGGGAGGACAGATTCGTCTATGCTTTTCCCCCAGTTACTCTGGTCCCTCGTGTGCTACAGAAGCTTGCTCTAGAAGGAGTGAGAATGAATCTGATCACTCCTTTCTGGCCCAGGCAAATCTGGTTCTCTCTTCTACAACAATACTCAGAGGTTCCTCCTCTTCCTCTTCATTTATCTCCAGGATTGCTGACCCAGGATCAGGGGACCCTGGTCCATCCGGGACTCAAGTCCCTTCAACTTCATGCATGGCTCCTGCAGACCTAGCTCAATCTCGTTTTGGTGTTTCTCCTAAGGTGGCCGAGATTCTGGTGGAGGCTAGAAAACCCTCCACTAGGTCCACCTACGCCATGAAATGGAAAAGATTTTCTATCTGGGCTGCGTCCAGGAACGTGGAGCCCTTTTCCTGCCCTGTGACCATTCTGCTTGAGTACATGCATCATCTTTTCGACCTGGGTCTCAGTCACTCCTCTTTGAAAGTCCATATGTCGGCTATTTCAGCCTACCATGTCCCTTTCACTGATAAGGCATTTGCCCAGCTGGAGGTATCAAAACTTTCCTCAGAGGGTCCTTCATCTCAGGCCCCTGTCCGGACTCAACTCCGCCTTGGGACTTAAACTTTGTCCTCAGAAACTTACCTTCCTCCCTTTGAGCCTGCGGCTTCACCAGACTTGAAGTTTTATCGTGGAAGGCAGCTCTTCTTGGTGGCCATACTTCTGCTTTGAAATTTCCGAGCTCAGGCCCTGATGTGCAAAATCCCTTATCTGATTTTTCACAAAGAGCAGAGCTCTTATGGAATCCTAAGTTTCTTCGAAGGTGTAGCGGAATCTACCTTAAATCAGTCTATTGAATTACCTGCTTTCTTCGCAGTACGCCAGTCAAGGAGAATACCTGCTCCATACCATGGATGTTCACAGGATCCTGAGATACTACACCAATAGGATGAAGGATCTCAGAAAGACTGATCAGTTGTTCGTCTCTTTCACTCACAAAAAAGAAGGCAATGCTGTCTCTAAGCAATGCCTATCAAAATGGTTGGCCCATTGCATCACTTTCTGTTATGACAAGTACAACAAGACCCTCCTGGGTCAAGTCAGAGGTCATTCCACTCGTGGAGTTGCCGCCTCTGCGGCTTGTTTCAAGAACGTGTCTGCGGCAGACATCTGTGCTGCTGCCACTTGGACTTCAGTCCATACCTTTAGTAAACATTATAGTTTGGACATTGCCTCTTGCCGTAGAGCAGGCTTCGAGTGAGCTGTCTTGCAAGGCCTCCTTTCCTGAGACCTGCTAGATTATTTACTACTTTTTGGAGTAGTTCCTCCTCCTGGTGCCTTTCATTTGTTCCAGACTGCTTGGGATTCTGTCCTATATGTAATTACCCACTGCAAGAGCCCTCTCGAAGTAAGATAGTACAGTTACGTAAGAACTTACCGTAACAGTAGATCTTCGCGAGAGGCTCTTGCAGTAGGTAATACCTTCCCACCCTCCATCCCCCTAGGCTATTTCAGCTCCTTTTCCATTCAGGAAATTATCCGCTTCTCTCTCGTCCGGGCCTTCTGGGCCTGTGGCGGGAAAGAACTGGAAGGCGGGCGTCCGGGACCACCCCTTTATACCGACGTCATATGACACCGGTCACCTGACATGGGGGCGGTCCCCGCCAGGGACTGCTAGCTAGAAATTTTCGTGGTCCTGCCGACAGCGCCAGTCCCATATGTAATTACCTACTGCAAGAGCCTCTCTCGAAGATCTACTGTTACGGTAAGTGCTTACGTAACTGTACTTTCCCTAGCTCTGCAAAGGAGATCTTTGCAGAGATGTAGTGTTGTTCCTATCCCCACGTCCGGGGATCACTACAGGGACAGTAGCAAACAGGTATTATTCTAGTTATTTTCTGTCCGAGTCGTTGGTCATATAATAAGTTGCCACAAATGAGAATGTACTTAGTCCCCCCCCCCCCCGAGGGCTACTCAATTACCCTGGTTAACATATGAGAGAAGAATATTAGCTGTGTTCTAAATAGTGCCATCTTTCAAACCCCGTATGGCTCAAGGCATCTCTAGTCGAGAAGCCCCCACCCCCACAGACGTTTAGCATAAGTTCACAACTTTATCTAAGAGGTGACATAAATTAGATTTCTAGCCTCTGCAAAATAAGATCTAGCAGAACGATAATTATTCACCCTTCAGACATTCTCCCGAGCCCCAGTGATCTTTTTCAGCACTTTACCCACATCTAAAGTTCAAAACCAGCTTTTACCCCTTTTTTATGGCTTACCAACCGTTGCAGTTGTCACCAACACAGGGAAGCCACATAGATTGGAGATAAAGCGAGGAGACTAGTCCAGTTATGTCCTCAATAAGTCCTCAAGTGTCCAGGTCTTGTTGTTCGTTCTGGAGCCGTGAAGCTTTGGTCTGCTGCAGTTTGCCGTGGATGTGCGCCAGGGTTTTTTTGTGTGTGGAGAGTGTGTCCAACACCCTGTCTGGTCCCCTCTGCAAGTGATCTCCCAGGCGCCTAAGGTTCCCGTCTTCAGTCTGTGTTGTGGTTCTCTGAAAATCTTACACTGTAATACCTCGGTGTTTTAGGGCCTCTATCACATCTTCTGGAGTCGAATATAGGTGGGTGCCCTCCTCCCAAAACACTCTCATCTTTGCTGGGTAAGGGATTTGGAATTGAATCTTTTTAGAGTGTATCACTTTGATGGCCTGTCTGTACTGGAGCCTCATTTTTTGGATCTCAGGTGGGTAATCTTGATCCAGGTACAGTCGGCTGCCATTATATTTTATTTCCCCCATTTGCCAGGCCTGGCATAAAACTTCTTCTTTGGTGGCATAACTCGAAAATTTAATGAGGATCTGGCAGGTTCTGGCCGAGGGGTCTGTGGGTTTAGGCCCAAGAGTCCTATAGGCCTGCTGTGTTTTGACTGGCATTGTGGCTGGCAAGGTGAGAACGTCTTGTAGGAGATCATGCATAAAGTTGGTCACATTTCCTACTTCAGTCCCCTCAGGCAGTCCAGACAATCTTAAATTGTCCCTATGGGACCTTGCCTCCAAGTCAACACATTTTGCTTGTAGCTGATCTACATAGTACAGTACTGTTACTAGGGCATTGCAGGGCCGGCTTTAGGGTTTTGGGGGCCCCCCGCAGAATTAGTGAAGTCATGGGGCCCCTCTACTTGGCCACATCTTTAGCCCATGTGTTTTACTGTAGCCCATAGGTGCAAGATTTTATTTGTGGTGATACTATAGGCAGGGAAAAATGGCAGACTAGGTGGGCCAAGCGGTAGTTATCTGCCGGCAAATTTTATATTTCTTTGTTTCTATGTATAGCTTTAGTATAACCAGTAGCATTTAAAACATTTTTTAGGAGGACACAGCAGTGTCATTTCTTGGGGCTGTTCTTCCCATCCCATCCATTGCTGCCTATCCACCTCATATTGACTGGATCATAGCTTGCTTGAGATATTTCAAGACATAACCAGAAGGATCTACATAGTCCTTTACTGATGTTTTAAAAATATATTAAGATAAAAAAATGTTTAAAAATGAATAAGGTAAACTTCTCTGCTTAGGGACCCCCATGAGCAGGGGCTTCCCAGCAACACTTGAAAGTTGCTAGTGCCTAAAGCCGGCTATGGGGCATTGGTATGTAGTGAAGAGCCGGATTCTAGTTGTGAGACTCGGGTATCGACCTCTTTGAGTGTGACATCCATATCTGCTAGTTTGTGGTGCAGCTTTTGAAACTCAGCTTTGTTCTCTTTCCACATTTCTAATATTTCTGATAGAATTGTGTCCAGTTGTGCTTTTTCTTTAGTCTCGCTATCAGGAGGTTGTACTGCGGCCTGTGGTGGGTGGCTCATTGGCGAGGGGCTCGAATCCCATTCATCCTGCAACAAGCGATATCGGGAACCATCGATCGTCATTTGCCCTCTCTCATGTTGGTTCTTGTATTGCTTTGAGTCCCCTTTCCTTTTTGGAGGCATTCTGGCTGATATGGTTGGGTTTAGTGCAGGGAAAAACAAAGTTTGTTATCCCTCGAGGAGAGAGCTCCAAATTCGAGCTGGTTAGCAAGCCATGGCAGAACCGAAAGTCGCATCCTATTATTTCTAGTTGAAAATCCACATTTTATGATTGCTTGCCCTCTCTAAAACACATTGAAGTAACATAGAAACACAGAAGTTGACTGCAGATAAGGACAGCAAGGCCCATCCAGTCTGCCCATTTTGTCTACCTTATGAATGTGCCATAGGCCTGTAGTCTGTCAACGGCCGATCTATTCATACTCATCTTTGTTGCTCCCTTATGCCTGTCACATGCCTGTTTGAAGCCCTGCACTGTATTCATATCCACCACTTCCTGAGGTAGGCTGTTCCATTCTTCCACCACCCTTTCTGTGAAAAAGAACTTCCTCACATTCGCCCTTAATTGGCCTCCCTCTAATCTCATGCTGTGTCCCCTTGTCCTGCTGTTTTTCTTATATTGAAACATGTTAGACTTTTTCACCTTGTTAATGCCCTAAAGATGTTTGAATGTTTCGATCATATCACCTCTCTCCCTCCTTTGATCTAGGGTATACATACTGAGCTCCATTAATCTGTGCTCATATGTTTACTGATGCAGTCCTTGCACCATTTTGGTTGCCCTTCTCTGGACTGTCTCCATTTTGTTAATGTCCTTGTGCAGGTGCGGTTTCCAGTACTGCATGCAGTACTCCAGATGGGGCCTAACCAGTGTCTTGTAAAGAGGGATTATTACCTCCCTCTTATGATCTGTGATTCCCTTACTAATACATCCCAACATCACTCTAGCCTTACCTACTGCTTTAGTGGTCTGCTTGGATGATTTCCGGTCATCTGTGATAATGATGCCTAAGTCTCTTTCTTCCCTTGTGATTGCCAGCAACTCCCCTCCCAACCTATAGGTGACTTCAGGGTTTCTCTTCCCTATGTGCATGATCTTGCACTTCTTTGTGTTAAACCCCAGTTGCCACTCTTTTGACCATTTTGCCAGTTTATCCAGATCTCTTCTCATTCTGCCCACCCCATGTGGATCATCTACTCTGTTGCAGATCTTGGTGTCATCTTCAAACAGACAAACCTTACCCTCCAGTCCATCTGCAATTTCACTGATGAAGATATTGAAGAGGACTGGCCCCAGGACTGATCCCTGAGGTACCCCACTTGTGACTTGCATCTCTTCTGACCGTGTACCGTTCACTACCACTCTGTGTTTTCTGCCCTCAAACCAGTTTGCCACCCAGTTGACCAACTTCTAACCCAGCCCGAGCCTACCCAGCTTATTAACCAGTCTTCTATGTGGAATAGTATCGAAAGCTTTGCTGAAGTCAAGGTAGGCGACATCAGTTGCCCCCCCCCCCCCGGTCCACCACTCTGGTTACCCAGTCGAAGAAAGTAGTTAGTTGTTTGATCTGCTTCCTTTTTTAGTAGAATCAAAATGCATGGGAATGTTGCAGTTAATACCCAGCATTGTTTTACTTTAAATCCTTGATCTACTCTTGTTGCAAACAACCTGAACATTAGGAACACCCCCAAACAGTGCAGTCACACATGCAACAGTCTCCACTCCTCCCACAGCATTATCAGTGGCTAAATTGTGTTAGGGACATTCCCAAGTCCAGGAAAGATGCAGTGGAAGCTGATCAAATAATATAAACAAACACATTTTTGTGTGGTAACACTAGTATGGTGGGCAGTCTGTTTTACTTTTAAAAGGAAAAAAAGCAGTCAGAATCAAACTACCAGGTACATCAGCAGTTTGTACAGAATGTGAGTGAACATTACATATGTTTTTCAATCTAAGGACAATTTGAGGCCTAAGGGGGTTGACAGTGTCCCTTTAAACAATGTCTTTGACTTTGTGCTTCAGGGGGGACTTGTAAAGAAGCTGAGGGAATGGAACTGGCAGAGAGGGTATCTTGCTGGCTAAGTAATAGGCTGGAAGGAGAGAACACAGAAGATGGTTGTACATGGAACTCACTTTGGGTTCAGGAAGGTGTGGAGTGGGGTGCCACAGGGTACTGTACTTGGAGCGGTACTTTTCAGTATGTTTACCTGCAACACAGGAGAGAACATACGGGTAAAGACTAACTTATTTCCAAAGAAAATAAAAATATGTAGCAGGGTGGACATGGAGGAGGGGATTAGGGCAATAAGAAAGGCCCTGCAAAAGCTCGAAATGTGCCCAAGATCTGGTAGCTGAAATTCAGTGCAAAAATGCAAGGGTATACATATTGGCAAGAAGAACCCCCAAAATACAGTTTTGCATAGGAGTGGGCCAGACTGTGGAGGAAAGGGACCGTCGAGTAATAATTAGCAAGTATTCTCATGCTAAGTGCAAAAAAGGATATGCGGGGGCCAGCAGAATGCATTGGCAGGGGGTTCACCAGTAGAAGAGTGGGGCATGAGCATGCCTTTTACTGCACCTGGAGAACTCTGTGTACATTTGGGACCTCATCTTAAGAGAGCCACAGTGTGGCGGAGTTAGGCTACACCCTCAGCTGTGAAAAAACAAAATGAAAATGAAATGAAATGATGGACGACGTTCTATCTTCTTATTTCCTAGTTACCAAAACTTCTGTTGTGTAACAGTTAACGCTTTGCTCTTTGCTTTTCTTCTCCCCCCCCAACTATAGGTTGGCCACCTAATGTAGTTCTTTACTATCCATACTAAACTTCCTAGTAGTTCTCTCTTTTCATTCTTTTTCCATTTCCATCCATCCAGTCCCTGGAATGATGCTAAACACCTGGAGAGGTGTTGTGTAAAGTGCGTAAGTGCATTTTGTGTAAAATAAACATGAAGGCTGTTTTAGATAGCAGGAATGAATACAGTTAATAAAGCCTTTTTAAAGAAAAATGATTCAGAAGCCATATCAAACTAATAATTACATGATTAGTACAGTTACACAAAATCCTTAAGGTATTTTCATAAATTCACATTATAAACCTGTTACTGTATGAAGCTAAACAAAAACTGTGGTAGGCTTTATAAAAATGCTTAGTCATTATGAATCAGAGGTATAGAGAGTCAATATCTGTGGAGATATACACTGTACCTTTAATTGAACCAGGAAATCCCCTGGAACAAACAAACTCCCTTGGTTTTAAAACAGCATGTCCAGACATGTAACAGCATGTTTAGACATTAAAATAGAAAGGGCTTAGTCAGGTGACCCCACCAAAAATATATAAAACCTCTTCACTGAGTTCACTTCAGTTCAGTGGGGCTCAGTCCTGACAGAGGAGGAGAGGTTCTACTGCTACTGTAGACAAGCTGTTGAATGCAGATGAGAAGGGTCTTAGGAGCTCTAAGATCCAGGACTGTATTATGGGAGAAACTACTGATGTTAAGTAGTGATTTTCTTTGCAATTTTTTTTTCATTTATTATTTTTCGAACTTTTGAAAAATAAATATCACACCACGCTGTGTTTTAAACCTGTAAATTTACCTCATCTGAAGTTTATTCCCACACGCTGTGACACACAGATCATCTGGAAGCAGTGCATAAGATAACCACCAGATTGATACTTGTATGCAGGGAAGGCTTTATGAGGAAAGGCTGAGGCTGCTTAAGTATTCACATGAGGCCAGAAGGGAAAGGGTGTGTGTAGCCATGATAAAGGAGCCCTGCTAACCTGAAAGCCATTGTAGGTTATAGAGAAATAGAGCAAAGGAACTGTGAGACTATTGCAGCGTATAGCCAGGACATTGGTCAGATGAGAAAAAAAGCAGTAAGAATGTGAAAATTGATTGCTGAAGCAGCCGTAAATGCAGCTTTCTGAAGAAGCCAAACAGTAATTGATGAAATGGTGGGGCTTACACCTTGTAAGATGTAATAAAAGATTTTTTTGTGAAGCAAGAAGCTATTTCTGAAGATATGTTCCTGTTAATGAGGGCTCAGACCAAGCCCACCCAGTGATAGGCTGCAGAGGAAGCTAGTAGACCAAAGACGATTGGCTGCAGCTGGACCAGTGATCTTTTTATGCCTATTGTCATTTCAGTGTTTCTCATTCTATAATGAACAGGGGTTGCAGGGATGTGTAAGTCTGGAGAGAACACATGGTAGGAATATGTAAATATGGTGAGAACAGGGCTGAAAACAATGGCTGAATGAATATGTAAGCATGGAGAAAACATCCCTGCAGGAATATAGAAATATGGAGAGAACAGGGTGTGTGGGAATATGTAAGTCTAGAGAGAAGAGGGGGAAGGTAGGGCACTCCACATCTGTACTTTCAACTCCTGGTTGAAGGATTGGTGTGGAAGGGAGGGTTTTGGCTTCATAGGGGACTGGGGCCTGACCTGGGAAGATGCAAGCTTTTATAAGGAGGATGGCCTGCCTCTGTCCGAGAAGGCTACCTTGGTCCTTTGTGAGAAATTTAAATGCTTCAGCTGTGAGCATTTAATCTGGCCAAGGGGGAGAGCCAGGAGGGTCAGGAGGCTTAGGAACACCCCCCCACCCCATGGGAACATGCAGGAACATAAGTTGAAAATGGGAACAGCTAAAGCAGGTAGGGAGGGGGCAGGCCAGTGAAGAATGTATAACAAGTGATACGGGGAGCACATAGGAAAGGAAACTGGGGGGGGACGCTGGATAGGGAGAAAGAACAGAGGAAGGGCAGGCTGTAAAACATGGAGGGTCATGCTAACGAATGCTCGTAGCCTAGGAAATAAGATTCCAGACCTGGAGGCCTTCTTGGCAAATGCAGACCTTGACATAGCAGCAATAACAGAGACATGGTACTCTGCTAATCATGGCTGGGAAGTCAGTGTACCAAGCTATACATTGTTCAGGAGGGACAGGGAGGGTAAAAAGGGTGGGAGAGTGGCCCTGTAAATCAGAGATGGTATTAAGGCTACAGAAGTTCAGGGAAGATAGGGGGAGGCCGAGGTAATGTGGGCCACTCTGGAGCCAGGGAATGGAACAGCAGTACGCACAGGGGTGATCTACAGACCTCCAGCACCGAGGGAGGAAGTAGACAGGAAACTAGTGGAGAACATGCACAGCATGGCAGCTAAAGGCAAAATCCTGCTGCTGGGGGATTTCAGTATGCCGGATGTGGATTGAGCCACCCAGATGGCTGTTTCAGCCAGAAGCACAGCCATCTTTGAATCCCTGCAGGGAGTTGGACTCAGGCAGCTGGTGCATGAGCCAACCAGGGACAAGTCAAGTTCTGGACCTGGTATGGACCAGTAGGAACAGAGTCAAAGAAATACAGCTGGGAAGGCAGCTGGGGTCCAGTGACCACCACATGGTGTGGTTCAGTATGGAGAAATGGACTCAACTAAGCCACACAAGGGCAAGAGTATTAGATTTCAGGAGGGCGGATTTCACTGAAATGAGTAGATGTATACAAGCAGTCCTGGGGAAGGGAGATATAATAGAGGGGGTGGAAGAACAATGGGAGAAACTGAAAGGAACCATAGTGGCTATAACAAACCAATGCATTAGGATAGTGGCCAAAGGAAAAAGAAGGAGGAAACCACTATGGTTCTCCAAAGATGTAGGGGACAAAGTCAGGGCTAAAAGGCTGAGTTTCAGGAAATATAAGGGGAGCTAAATGGAGGAGGATGGGGAGGTGTACTTTAAATGTCTAAGGGAAGCCTGTTCAGAGGGCGAAGGCGCAGACAGAAGAGGGCTTAGCACAGTCTGTAAACAAAAGGGATAAGGCATTTTACAGGTATATCAGTGAAAGGAGAAAACCAGGGGAGGATTGTGAGGCTCAAAGGGGAGAAGGGAGCATGCAAGGAGGGTGATCTGGACAAGGCAGAAATACTGAACAAATACTCCTGCTCAGTATTCACTAAGAAGGGGGAGAGTCAAGGACCACAGTTGGGTTGCAGAGGCAATGGGGGGGGGAGAGGTGGACACAGTCTATTCATAGTGGAGAGAGTTCTGGAAGAACTCACAAAGCTGAAGGTGGATATATCCATGGGGCCAGATGGTATCCACCCGAGGATATTAAAGGAGCTTCGAAGGGAACTAGCAGTGCCTCTGGAGGCCCTGTTCACAGAGTCACTAAACATGGGTGTTGTTCCAGAGGACTAGAGGAGGGCACATGTAATCCCACTGCATAAAAGCGGCAGTAGTTCAAGTTCAAGTTTATTGCAGGAAAACTCCATTGAGCAAGCTCATTCACAAGGAGGTCCTGTGACATAAACACTTAAAGTACAAACACAGATAGGTAATAACAGTATATACATGAAATGCATGTTACATGATACAGGCTGGATATACATACAAGGGTACCACATAGGGTGACCGTAGGTGGTAAACATTGATATGAAACAGGGAAGCGACTTACAGGTTGCATACTGATAAATGAAACATATATTTTGGCAGCTAGAACAAACAACGGACTACAACTGATATGGGGGGGAGGAGTGATTTGACAGAGTAGCAGTGGAGCGTAAGTATAGATAAAGCCAGGAGTAGAAGGGGAAGAGAAAGCAGTTAATATGACAAATCAATTATACCTTACTAGTGCTAATAAATATGGCACACATGGGGAAGGAAGAGACTTAATGATTGTTACAGGTGTCTTTTATTTTGGCTGAACTTAGTGATTTGTAGAAGTTTATTGAAACTGTGCTAGTTAGTTTCAGTACGGTTTGTAATTGGTTCCAAATGGAGGGAAGGACATATGCAATAGCACGTTTACCAAAGGAAGTCCGCATCCTTGGTATGTCAACCATAATAAAGTCAGATTTTCTTAACAAGTATGCACTATGTGAGATACTAATAAGGGAAGAGAGATAGCTTGGCAATTTCTGCAGCAGCAGTTTAAGAGTCCATAGCCCAGCATGGAGCAGGCGTCTAGTAGTAAGGGATGTCCAACTCAACAGCTGCATATAAGTCACAGTGGTGCGAACGGTAAGGGAGTTGGTAATGAACCGGAACGCACGGTGATAAAGGGATGTCCAGTTTACTTAGATTTGCAAGAGTGGTGGAGGAATAGATTACATTGCCATAGTCGAGTAGGGGAGAAAAGTGCCTGTACAAGCTTGTTTCGAGGTTTCAAGGGGAAAAGGGCCTATTTCTGTAGAAGAAACCTAACCTTGCTTTTAACCTTCTAGAGACATCTTGACGTGGTCATTGAAAGATAATTTATTGTCGATCCAGATACCCAGATATTTAAATTTGGTTACAACTCCAGAGGCTCGCTTAGCGTGGTGACAATGAAGTCTTGGACAAGGGTATTGGGGCCTGTGACAGCACTGCGGGAGAATATCATCGCTTTAGTCTTCTTAGCATTGAGCAGAAGCTTTGCCTTTATTAGATTATGCTCAAGTTGTGTGAAGTCCGCTTGAAGCACTCCCTTGACTTCAGATAACGATGAGCCAGAAGTATACAACACAGCATCATCTGCAAAAAAGTGCAGATTGGATGTAGATATGTTAGCATCTAAGTCATTAATGTACAAAGAAAACAAGATAGGGCCTAAGATGGATCCTTGGGGGACTCCTCTTGCAACTGGCAAGGCAGCAGAAAAAAAGCCTTCCGCCTTTACTTTTTGGAATCTTCCAGTTAGGTAGCTAGAGAACCACTGGGTGGTATGGTATGTGGCACCCAACTTTGCAAGGCAATTGACTAATAGTTTGTGATCAACAGTATCAAAAGCTTTGCTGAGGTCCAAAAAGACTGCACCAGTTACCTTCTTAGCATCTATAGCAGAGATCCAATCATTGGTTACTTTTGCTAGTGCAGTGATTGTGCTATGATTAGCCCGGAAGCCAGATTGAGCTGGGTTAATGAGAGAGAAGGTTTCAGTGAGATTTTAACTGAATATGGATCGTTTTCTAGAACTTTAGAAAGGATAGGCAATATGGAGATAGGCCTATAGTTGTTTACATCGCATGGGTCACCAGATTTAAATAGAGGGAGGATATGTGCTGATTTCCAGCAGGACGGCACAGTAGCAGATGTAATGGAAAGATTGAAGATGTGAGAATTGGGGCAGTGAGATGGGCAGCCTGACCTTAGGAAAAGGGTTCCAAGCCATCGCCCCTGTGCTTTTTTTGGTGTCTAAGTTAAGAAGAGAATCTTCTACTTTATGTTATCTCAAAGGCAGCTGGAAGGGGTTGGGTGCAGGACCAGATGTAGGGAGGTATGCTGGCTCACCGCAGCACCAGCATAAGATGACGAGTCAAAAGCTAATCCAGCTGTGGCAAAGTGGGAGTTAAGTTCCTCCAGGATTAGGGACTTGTTTCCACAATCTTGCCACTTGCAACTATCTTTGTTGGGACAGAGGAGGCCGTGGGCCGTCCTTCTATAGCTTTGATAGTCTTCCATATTTTATGAAGGTTACCTTTAGCTTGTTCGAGAGTAGAAATATAATAGTTAGCTTTAGCAGAGCGAAGTTTTTTCACACAGTTATTCCTGGCTGTTCTAAAGGCTTGCCAATCCAAGATTCTTTGAATGTCTAGCTTTAGCCCAGAGCTTATCTCGAGCTATAAGGGCTGCCTTGAGATCCGAGGTGAACCAGGGTTGAATTGTCTGCACTTACTTTGATGAAAGGGCATGCTTATTTATTATTGTAGTGAGTTTGTCATTAAGGATGTAAGCTGCCTTGTTGACATCTTTGGCTAGGTAGAATCTTGCCATCTGATCATGCTCAGGTCAGATAGGAAGTTTACTGCACTGAATTTGGAAAGGATCTTTTGTTATAAAGATGGGTTGCGGCCGGCCTTAATTTGAGATCTTATGCAAGCCACAATTCCATGATCGTTCATGTCGCTGTGAAACACTGCGAATGAGATATTTTGTGTGGATGGGTGGTTAGTACCACATCTAGAATGGAACTGTTGGCAGTATTTAGAGTGTTGTTCCTAGTAGGTTCACTGACTAATTGCCCAAGACATAGTTCGTCACAAAGGGATTTGAGGCCGTGTGATTTAGGTGACAGCCAGTCCATATTTAGATCTCCTAGAAATATTGTTTCAGTTTTTGCATCTACGAACATGGATTTCAAAAGATTAAGGACTTCATCACCACCAGACGGGGGTCTATAGCCACCTAGGATAGTGATACATTCCGAGGAGGGGAGATGAAGGCTCAGCGAAACTAACTCAAATTCCTTGGCTAGAGATCTGCAACTAATATTGGTGACCAAGTACTTAGATTTGGCGTAGATAACCACACCCCCGTCTCTAGACTCTCTATCTGCTCTAAATAAATTGTAGCCCTGCAGTGATATTTGTTGATCAGTGTTCGCCTTTTTAACCACGGCTCAGTAATTATGATAAGGTCAGGGTTAACGTAGTGCCCAGGCTTGCAGCTGTACAAGTTTTTAGGCAGGCTTAAAATGTTGACCATCATCATTTTGAGACCTGTAGCCTCAGCAAAATCAATAGGCGAGGTAAGTTGGAGGGGGCAGGGTGAGCCCACATTTCCTGAGCAGAGAAGAAGCAGAAGTATAACTTTCTTTAAGGAGCTTATAAGAATGGAGACTACTTTTTATTTCTTCATGGCAACTCATATCGTGTCAAGGCAAGAGGCGCACCACCACTGTAATGACTGTTGATCGTGATCAGTGTAAGTGCTTGAGTAGACATAGGTGAGGACAGTAGCAAGGGGGTGTAGGCTAACCGGGGGGAATAGGCTAAAAGGGGAGAGGAGAATGACATAGTGTCTGCACGGTAGACCGTTATAACATTAGGTATTGATAAGGTATATTGGAGAACTGAATTGCATTGAGGTACTTCGAATTGCACTGTATTGCTGAAAACTCTGCACCTTAGGAGCAATAAAAACACAATAAGGAGAGCCATGGTCCCAGATTGAGTGGTCTCGTGATTTGTATTAATGCAATATTTTCTAGACAAGTAATTTGCCCACCTAGGTACTCACTAAAAGCTAGATGAGAAAATACAGCAGAAAGGGGAACAAGGAGAGCAGGAGCAGCGAAGTTAGTGGCGGGCTCAAGAGATATTCACAGGGCAGTCTTATTGGCCACACTCAGATACCAATCATAGGTCGGCAGCAGTCGAAACTAGGCCAATGAAGCAGTAATATGATATAGGAGGCGGATCATGAGTGTATTTAAAGGAGGCCTGGGAGAGGGGGGGTGGTGGGGGTGGGAGAAAATTTCAGGTCAGAGCGAGAGCTGAGAATTCAGAATTAAGAAGGGAACACTGTAACAGGCCTAAGTCAGTAGGGAGGAGGTGGGGAACTACAGGCCAGTCAGCCTCACCTCAGTGGTGGGAAAGATCATGGAGACACTGCTGAAAGAAAGGATAGTGGTACATATGGAATCCAGTGGTGCTCAGGATCTGAAGCAACACGGATTCACAGCAGGAAGGTCATGTCAAACGAATCTGATAGATTTTTTTGATTGGGTGACTAGGGAACTAAATCAGAGAGGGGTGGTAGACATCATCTACCTAGATTTTAGCAGAGCCTTCAACACCGTCCCACATAGAAGGCTGATTAACAAGATAGGTAGTCTGGGAATGGGAGACAAGGTAATGAACAGGGTTAGGAGCTGGTTAACAGACAGGAGACAGAGGGTGGTGGTAAATGAGGTACAGTCTGGGGGGGGGATGACCAGTGGGGTACCGCAGGAATCAGTACTAGGACCAATCCTGTTCAGTGTCTTCATTAGTGACATGACAGAGGGGCTGGAAGGAATGGTCTGCCTGTTTGCAGATGACACCGAGATCTGCAACAGAGTGGATACTCCAGAAGGGGTGCAGAAAATGAAGAAGGACCTGGAGAAGCTTGAAAGATGGAGATGTGGCAACTGAGGTTCAAAGCAAAGAGTTGCAAAGTAATGCACCTGGGTAGAGGGAACCCTGGGGAGAGCTACATGTTGGGCGGGGGAGGAGCTGACTGTCACCAAAGAAGAAAACGACCTAGGGGTTATCATCTCTGATGACCTTAAAGTATCAAAGCAGTGTACAAAGGTGGCAGGGAGGGCCAGTGGCACTCTGAGGTGCATAGGCAGGGGTATCACTAGCAGGAGGTGGTGATGCCATTGTATAAAACATTGGTAAGGCTTCACCTGGAGTACTGCATGCAGTTCTGGAGGCCGCACCTGCTGAAGGACATAGATAAGGTGGAGATTATCCAGAGAAGGGCGACAAAGATGGTGCAGGGCTTGCACCAGAAAACATATGAGGAGAGACTAAGGGACCTCAATATGTACTTACTGGAGGAGAGGAGACAGCGGGGGGACGTGATTGAAACTTTCAAGTACCTCAAGGGCATAAACAAGGTGCAGGTGGGGACCTTTTCCAATGTAGAAAAAGTACTAGAACAAGGGGGTACAATATGAAATTGGAAGGGGATAGATTAAGAGGTAATGTGAGGAAGTTTTTCTACACAGAAAGGGTAGTTGATGCTTGGAATAGTCTGCCAGCGGAGGTAGTGGGGGCAGGCACAGTGGAGGGGTTTAAGCATGCCTAGGACAGACACAAGGGAAGCCTGAGAGGGGAGGGAGTGATGAAAAACCATTGATCACATAGGGTCAGTGGCTACATACAATGTATAGGGACTACGGGCAGACTGGATGGGCCTAGCGGTCCTTATCTGCCGACAATTTCTATGTTTCTGTATTAAGTATGGTGAGAACAGTGTGCAGAAATTATGAAAGTGTGAGGACAATAGGGTGTATAAGTAAGGAGATAACATGGACTACAGGAATATGCAAGTACTGTATGGAAAGTAGTAATTTGAGCTCAGAGGTTGCTAGTCTTTATCCATTGTGATGGGAGTACTGGTGTTTGTGGTAGTTTGGCATCTGTCAGTTTTCAAGTATGAGCAACTATATGTACCTTAGAGGCAATCCCTTGAGGGTCTTTCTTATTTTTATTTAGCTCTAATTGTAACAAAAAATTATATTATCTGGTTTCTGCTCATTTTAATGTGCAGGATATAACATCCCAAAGGAGAAACTGCTACTGTTGTTTGAGATGGATGAGGAATGCCCACGTGGTGATGTGGAGGGGAAAGAGACTGCACAGCAGAAGAATCATCTTGAAGACACACTCAGCAGTAAGTGGATGGCTAGATAGTGACTTCATTAGATTTTTCAACTGCCATTGAGAGGTGATTAGGAGGAATAAGGAAAACAAAGTGTAGAGGTTGATGAGTAGGAATTATGGGATTACAAGTAAGCAGTGATGATGTCAGAAAGACAGGAATCAGTAAAGTCAAGAAATTTTTTTTTTTAAAAGAAATGACCCATAGAAACATAGGAACATAGAAACATAGAACACAGAACCATAGAAACACAGGAACATAGAGCATAGAAACAGAGAACATAGAACCATAGAAACACATAACACAGAAACATAGAACTATAGAACATAGAAACATAGAAACAGAAACATAGAACATAGAACCATAGAAACATAGAAACAGAAACTTAGAACATACAGTAGAAACATACAACCATAGACCATAGAACGTAGAAATATAGAACCATAGCCTTTGATGGTAAATAAGGACCGCTTTGGCCCACCTAGTCTGCCCATTTTCCTACCTACTGAATAAGCTGCAGATCATAGTTAACCAACAGCCTACTTCCTCCAACCTCCCACTATAATTGCTTTATTGCCTTATTTCTGTCCCATGCATTCTTGAATTCCTCCTCTGTTTTTGACTCCACAATCTCCGTATTTGCATATTCCTGTATTCCATGTTCTCGCCTTACGTATACATCCTCTTGTCACCATACTTTCATAATTTTTGCACACAGGATTAGTTTTATAGTGAATATGGGATAAAACTGAGAGCTGGTGGACAAGACAGAGGTTTGCATTCAAAGGGGTCATCAATCCAGGAGTGGCTGAGCAGGCAGGTGTCTGCATTGTAAACATTTTGTTATTGAGAGAGGAGGGACTTTGGGAATTGAGAGAGGGTGAATTACTGTAGTCAAGATGAGGTGCCAGCCTGCTGGTGAGGCAATAGAACTACTACTTGCGGCACTGACAACGCACGTTTGGGAGTGATCGTGGGGCGTCAAGAGGGTTGGCCGGGGGGAAGTAGGATGAGCGTCCAATGGACAGCTCTCCTCCTCTGTGGGGTGGAGGTCGTGGTTTTGCCGGCTGTCAGCGTCACCCAGTGGAGGCTGGGTGTGCAACAGCCAGGGCCACTCTGTAGAGTTGGGAGTCGATGGTGGACATCTGCGGGTTGGATGTGGGAGCACGCCTGTCCCACGCTGACATCATTGCATGTTTGTGCCTCTGGGGATAGCACAAAAGGTGCAGCAGCATATAGTGAAGTCCTCTGACCCCACACTGAATGACACCACTGCCAGCCCTGGGACCGAAGTTGGTCGATCTCAGTCTCCCCTTTGGGGGCCCCACTGGGAGGCTGCTGGGGGATGCCGGTGTCGGGCACAGAGCACTGAGTTGGGGAATATCCCTGCCTGAAGCACAGAGATAAAAACAGAAATGAAAAAAAAAAATGAGGATATAAGGGAAGAAAAAGGGTTTAAGGAGAAGAGGGGTCTAAGAAGTGGTGACGCAAATAGTATTGAAAAGATGATAGTAAGTGAAGGAAGGATTCACTGAATGGTGACTTTCCTTAAAAATTCTTCAGACACTGTACAGTACTGTATATTAAACTACAATAAAAGTGTGACAGACTCGTATTACAATACATACAGATTCATATAGCACAGTATAATAAAGTCTGACAGACACATCACATTACAGTACATACATATTCATGTAGTGCAGTATAACATCAATGTACAGTTCTTGAATAGATACAAAAATACATCATACATTGCGTCATCCTAATCAATTTTTGGGAGTTTCACGCACTTGCTCCTACCGAAGCAGGAGCTGATCATCGATGGGAGCTGCCGCCCAGGTACAGTGTTTGCCAAGAAGAGGAGCTGTTCTGCTTGCCTGTTCTCTGCTGCTTTATCAGGGTGTTAGCTATGCATCGACTGCCCTGCCCACTCTGTCCCTAGCTTTATATGGTGGTGGTAGTCGCGTGAAAGTTCACATGACCTTGCATCTGGCTTTATTCCATGTCCCTATTTTCCCATTAGCATGTTATACTTTGTCACCAACAGGGGTCAGACTGGGGCAATCCATATCTCATCCTTTCCCTGCCTTTTTCCTCACTCACTTCTGCCTCCTCTAGTTTCTTCCCTGGGCTCCTGCTCTCCACTTTCCTCTTTCCCTCTACTGTTCTCCTCTCCTTCGCTTCCCCAGATTTGAACCTCTCTCACCGTAATCAAGTGCTCTACCGCTGCACTATCTAATCTGGCACTCTTCTTCCTTTTCTGTTGGCTTCCCTATACTTAGCCTCCCACCCCCTGTTCAATCCTACCCTCCTACTTGCTCTATGCACGCCTTCCTCCCCTTCCCCCCCCAGCTTTCTTGTACTGCCCTAGCATTTCCCCTTCTTTGTCCCTAACTCTCATTTTCTTCACCTCAACTATCCTACCCTACCCCACCCCCTCCAGCTTTCCTGTGGTACTGCCTAGCATTTCCTACTCTCTGTCCCTAACTCTTCTTTTCCTGTCTTACAAGTATGGGACCCTCTATCTGCAGTCTCCTACCTCTGCTGCTTCTCATGCTCGCCCCCCAACTCCCAACCCCTGCCCCACCACCACCCGCTTCCCTTGATAACTCACGGTTTCGCACCTTTCTGCCAGCTACACCTCTTACCTCCTGCCCAGCCCCTGACTTCCTCATGCTTTATTTAGCTGCCAGCTTAACTGTCATTCCCTACTTCTAGCTACTTATGTCCAATCACTGCCACTTCCTACACGTAGCCTCAAACCCGCCCAATGATGAATCCAGGCAAAACTTAAACTTCTCGAAATTGCACTGATTCGACTTTGCCTACTCCTGCTCTCAGGCAATATCCATCCTAACCTCGGCCCTGTCACTTCACCTCCTCCCCAAGTAATCCGGGTGGCCTCAAATTTGCCTCTATAAATATCCGCAGCCTCCTGCCTAAACTTGATCAGTTTCAAGTCTGGGTCAAGCAGCATAAACCTGATATCCTTGCAGTAGTCGAGACATGGCTCTCACCAAAAACTCCTGACTCCGCTGTTGCCTTAGATGGCTGTACACTATTTAGGAATGACAGGTTGGGGAAAAGGGGGGGTGGGGCTGCAACATTTATCTAAATAACTTACTACAAGGGTTGGTCCTTCCTCCAATCAGCTTGTTTGCACAACAGCAAGCATTTATTTACACAAGCATAGTTGCACACAACATTGCATGATGGGATTACACGGCTGGATCCCCAACTGAAACCCCACCACAGGCTCCGCTACACTCAGTATCTTGGCACTTTTCATATATTGTCAGTTACTTTGGTGATACTTTTTCTGTATGGTTAGTTATTTCAGTGACACTTTTCTCATATGGTCAGTTACTTCAGTGACCCTTTTCCCATATGGTCAGTTACTCAGTTACACTTTTTCCATATGATCAGTTACTTCAGTGACACTTTTCTCATATGGTCAGTCACCTTAGTTACCCTGTTCCATATGGTCAGTTACTTCAGTGACCCTTTTCCCATATGGTCAGCTACTTCAGTGACCCTTTTCCCATATGGTCAGTTACTTTAGTGACCCTTTTCTGATATGGTCATTTAGTTAAGTGATGCTTTTCCCATGTGGTCAGATAATTTGGTGACCCTTTTCCCATATGGTTAGTTACTTTGGTGGCTCATTTCTCATATGGTCAGTTACTTTAATGATACTTGTCTATATGGTCTGTGACTCTGGTAACACTTTGCTCATATGGTCAGTTTACTTCAGTGACATTTTTCCCATATGATCAGCTTCTTCAGTGACACTTTTCCCATATGGTCAGTAACTTCAGTGGTACTTTTCCCATATGTTCAGTTACTTGGGTGAAACTATTTCTGTTTGTTCAGTTACTTAGGTGACACTCTTCCCATATGTTCAGTTACCTCTGTGACCCTTTTCCCATATGGCCAGTTACTTCAATGGCCATTTTCACTTAACGGTCAGTTACTTCGATGGCACTCTTCCTGTAGTGCCTGTTACTTTGATGTCACTCCTTCCATATGGTTAGTTATTTTGGTGACCTTTCCCCACTTGGTCAGTTACTTCAAGTGACACTTTTCCCATGTGGCCAGTTACTTCAGTAACACTTTCACATACAGTCAGTTCTTTGGTGACACTTTCCTTATATGGTCAGTAACTTTGGTGACTCTTTTCCCATATGGTCAGTTACTTCAGTGACCCTTTTCCCATATGGTCAGTTACCTTGTTGGCACTTGTCCTATATGGTCAGTTACTTCAGAAACACTTTTCCCTTTTGGTCAGTTCTTTGGTGACACTTTCCATATGTGGTCAGTAAATTCAGTGACTCTTTTCTCATATGGTCAGTTTCTTTGGTGATCCTTTCCCATATGGTCAGTTACTTGTGACACTTTTCTAATATGGTCAGTAACTTTGGTGACCCATTTTCCATATGACCAGTTACTTTGGTGACCCTTTTCCTATATGGTCAGTTACTTCGGTCACCTTTTCCCATATGGCCAGTTGCTCTGGTGACCCTTTACCATATGGTCAGTTACTTTGGCGACCCTTTTCCCACTTGGTCAGTTACTTTAGTGACACTTTCCCCATGTGATCTGTTACTTCAGTTGCACTTTTCCCATATGGTCGGCTACTTCAGTGACACTTTTCCAATATGGTTAGCTACTTTGGTGACACTTTCCTCATATAGTCAGTAACTTCAGTGACACTTTCAATATATGGTTAGTTGCTTTGGTGACACTTATCCAGTATGGTCAGTTACTTCAGTGGCACTACTTTTCCCATATGTTCAGTTACCTCTGTGACTCTTTTTCGGTATGGTCAGTTACTTTGGTGACCCTTTTCTCATATGATCAGTTACTTTGGTGACTCTTTTCCCATGTGGTTAGTTGGTTCGGTGACACTCTTCCTGTATGGCCGGTTACTTTTCATGACACTTCTTCCATATGGTCAGTTACTTTGGTGACCTTTTTTTCCACTTGATCAGTTACTTCAGTAACACTTTTCCCATATGGTCAGTTGCTTCAGTGACACTTTCCTGATATGGTCAGGTACTTTGGTGACCCTTTTCCCATATGGTCAGTTTGTTTGGTGGCACATTTCCCATATGGTCCACTACTTCAGTGATACTTTTCCAGTATGGTCAGTTACTTCAGTGACACGTTTCTCATTTGGTCAGTAACTTCTTTGACCCCTTTTCCATATGGTCAGTTATTTTGGTGACCCTTTACCTACTTGGTCAGTTACTTTGGTGACCCATTTCCCACTTAGTTACTTTAGTGACACTTTTCCCATATGATCAATTACTTCAGTGACACGTTTCCCATGTGGTCAGCTATTTCAGTGGCACTTTTTCAGTATGGTGAGTTACTTCACTGAGACTTTCCTCATATAGTTAGTAACTTCAATGACCCTTTTTCCATATGGTCAGTTACTTCGGTGACACTGTTCCCATATGGTCAGTTACTTCATTGACACTTTTCCTATATGGTCAGTTATGTCGGTGGCCCTTTTCCCATATGACTAGTTACTTAAGTGACACTTTTCCCATATGGTCAGTTACTTCAGTGACATTTTTCCCATATGGTCAGTTACTTCAGTGACTCTTTTCCCATATAGTCAGTTACTTTGGTGACACTTTTCCCATATGGTCAGTTACGTTAGTGACACTTTTCCCATATGGTCAGTAACTTCGGTGACACTTTTCCCAAATGATCAGTTACTTCAATTACCCTTTTCCTATATGATCAGTTACTTTGATGACCTTTTCCCCTATGGTGAGTTGCTTTGGTGGCTCTTTTCCCATATGCTCAGTTATTTTAGTGATGCTTTTCCTATATGGCCAGTCATTACAGTGACACTATTTCCAGATGGTTAGTTACTCTGGTGACCTTTTACCATAAGATGAGTTAATTTGGTGACTGTTTTCCTATATGGTCAGTTACTTATTTGAATCTAGGATCACAAGTACCTTTGAACCAAGGCTCTTTTACAGAGGTTCCACGTTTATGTTACAGTAGACAACATAAATTGCAACAGGAAAAGAAAAAAACAAAACATTGGCATTGCTTTAGAGACAAGACACAAACCATGCCGTGCTGGGAGGGGGGAACAAGGTAATAGAAAAAAGAGGATGGGAGGGAAAAAGGAAAAAGGGTTGTAAGAGGAGAGAATAGAAGGAAACAAGGGATGGGATAGGGGAGGTGAGGGGAGGACGGGGAGAAAGTGAGGTGAGGTCGGGGACGGGGGTCAGCGCCAATGTAGCGTCCATTGGGATAAGAACATGAGATAAGGAGGCCCAGGGTAGTGAGATGGGGCCATGGCGACAAGGCCTCCTACAACGGGTATCAAGAGGACTGCTGATTTTGTCAGCCAGGGCAGTCACAGGTGCTGGAGGCAATGAGTGTGTTTCGGAGCCTGGATTTGAAGGCACCGAGCAAGGTGGTAGAGGTAGTGTCATTAGCAAGACCATTTAGCCAGGCGGGAGCCCTATAGGCAAAGGATCTTTGGCCTTGTGTTGTGTGGCAACGAGGAATTTGAGACAGCAGTGGCTTGGATCCCCTGGTGGTTCAGCTGTTGGTTTTCAGTTGAAGGAGGGTGCAGACTCCAGGTGGAGCAAGGCCCATCTGGATTTTCTTTGCACCCACACAGGTTTGGTATTTTATTCTATTTTCCAGTTGCAACCAATTTGTTCTAGTGTAGAGGTCACACGTGTGTGTGAGACGTTTGGCACCAGTGATGAATCGACAGGCCTTGTTTAGGGTGGTAGTTACCCGTCTGAGTGCTGTGGCAGTGGCGGAGCCGTAGATGACAAGGCCATAATCAGTCGGGGAGATGATGGAGCTCTGGACAGCAGCTGCTAGGGCCTCTTGTGTTAGGTGGTGCCGAAAGCAGTAGAGCAGTCCCAGTCTGGAGTTTGCAGCTTTGGCAATGTTATTTATGTGGGCAGCATAGGATAGGTGGGAGTCTAGTATGATCCCAAGATATTTGAAGGATTGGACCTGATCCAGAGGACCACCTTGGCTGGTGTTTATGGAGCGATGGAGATGCTTATGTTTGTTATGGGAGCTGCTGAAAACCATGGTCTTGATTTTTTTCTGGTTAAGGATCATCTTATGTTTTATGAACCAGTTCTCGACCGAGGTGAAACCATGCTGAAGGTTCAGCTGTAGGTGGTTTGGGTCCTGATGGGAGGCAAGAATGACCGCATCATCAGCGTATAGTATGATTTGTTGGGCACAAGAGTCCGGGAGTGTGTTGAGGAACAAGCTGAAAAGTAGTGGGCCCAGGATGGAGCCCTGGGGAACACCAGAGCGGACCTCTTGGGTATCAGAGAGCACATCCACAGTTTTCACACATTGGGGATGGTTTAGCAGGTAACTTTTGAACCAGGCAACAGATTCAGTGGAGAGCCCAGCATTCTGTGGTTGACCAAGCAGGAGTCAATGGTGGACAGTGTCAAAGGCCTTGGTCAGGTCTATAAATATTGCTCCAGTTAGAAGACCGTTGTCCAGGGAGTTGTGGATGGCACAAAAAGTTCTTAAGACCTTTCTATTTAAACAAGCATTTTTAGAAATGTAAATGATGTTTTAAATTGTTATGGATTTTAATGTTGTTTGTGAGGTTTTGTAAAGGTGCCCTGAGCTTTGGAAGGGCACCTCATATATATACATTATTACTTACTTACCCGTGAACTCAAGTAGGGCAGTGGCAGTACTGTGATCTTTTCTAAAGCCATGTTGCTGCCGGCAAAGAATGTTATATTTGCCCAGGTAGTCAGTGAGCTGGTCAGCTACTATCCGTTCCAGGGACTTAGAGAGAGGTGGAAGGATAAAGATTGGGCGGTAGTTCCCGTGTGTGGTCCTGTCACCACTTTTATGGATAGGAGTGACTGTAGCAGACTTCCATTTGTCCGGGAACTGGCTGAGTGGGAGAGATTAAAAATCCTGGTGAGAGGCCCCAGGACTTCCTCTAGTGTGAGAGACAGAGGCTTTAGGTCAAGTGTATCTGTGCTTGTTCTGGTGTTGCTGATGAGTTACCTCAAATTTGAGTTACCTCAAATTTCACTGGAGTGGTGATCCATTGCGGCATGGTGTGGTAATAGTAAATCTACACTTTCCCTCACTTTACGCCGTTTTGGGTTTAGCTGGTTTTGAGATGTGCGGTTTTGTTTTGCAGCGTTTTGCCCACTCTGTTTTTACCACATTGCACTGCATTTTGCTCAGTTGATGTGGAATTGTCTGGACAGCACATCCATGTTGCCATGCTGTGATTTGCTGTGGTGCCTAATGTCAGTTTTATAGGACTGTAGCTTCTGTAAAACCAAGACAATATGTAGACACTACTTCTCTGTTGTGGCATAGGCCTCCTCTCTTGGCAGCAGTTTTCTGCTCTGACACATGACTGGCTGTTCCTCTTCCGAGTATAGTATGTAACTGCACTCAGAACCACACCTACCCCATGATCAGATGCATCTACGTGCACAAGAAACTTAAGAGAATAGTCTGGGCTGGCAAGCACAAGTGCCTGACACAATGCCTCCTTCAGCTACCGGAACATGGTATTGCAGGTTTCCAGCACTGAACCTTTTCCATCATTTTCTTCCTGGTGAGATCAGATAGGTTTGATCATGCTGCTAAAATTTGGCACAAACATACAGTAGTACCCTGCTGCCCCTAGGAAGGCCCATACTTTTCTCTTGGTCATGTACGTGGCCCATCTCTGGATGACCTCAGTTTTCACTGCCTAAGGCAGGATGTACCCACTTCCCACCCTGTACCCAAGATATGACACTTTTGCCACTCCTATCTAGCACTTCTCCACCCTGCTTTCAGCCCTGTGGCCTGCAGTCAGTGGAACACCTCAGTCACATGCCTGATATGATCCTCCCAAGTCTGGCTATAGATGGTGATGTAATCCATGTATGCCAGAGCGATGTCTCCTGCCCCATTCAGAATGCAGTCAATGCGCTGTTGAGTGGTGGCTGGCGCATTCTTCATCCCGAATGGCATTAGCCTGAACTGGAGTAATCCAAGTGGGTTGATGAAAGCAGCCCTTTCTCTGTCTTCAGGGGTCAGGGTACTTGCAAATAGCCCTTTGTCAGGTCTGTTGCGGACAAGTAATGGGCTCTCCTTAACCGCTCTAGGACCTCATCCATCCTTGGCATGAGGTATGCATCCAACTCCATGCAGCTGCTGAGCTTTTGGTAGTTGATGCAGAACCTCCTGGTCCCATCCTTTTTGGGATCAACATTATTAGGGAGGCCCAGGGGCTAGTGGACTCCTGGATCTCCCAGAGAGCCAGCACCTCCTTGATCTCCTGCTGTATAGCATGTCTTCCCCTTCTGGAACTCTGTAAGGTGGCTGTCCCAGCAGGGTTTGGGACTCTGTTTCCACATGGTGCTTTGCCAACATGGTATGGCTCAGCTTCCCTATGAACATTTAACAAAATGTATGCAGCACCCCGTGCATTTTGGCAGCTTGGGCCAGTGTCAGCCACTCTGAGAGTGTAACAGCATGAACTGAGGATTCCCCCTTCACATCTCCCAGAAGATGCACCAGTGGGTCTGTTTCTGTCTCTTACTGTGGATAGCTGCACACAGTCAGGACCATCTCATGCTGATCATGGTAGGGCTTTATCATATGGTCAGCTATAATGGTGATTCTTTCCCAAATGATCAGCTACTTCAGTAATAACGGTTCAGCATCAGGCAACTGAGAATTCTAGTGGGATAGTGAGGTGCTTAGGGAGGGGTATTACTAGCAGAAAGAGGGAGGTGGTAATGCCGCTGTGTAGATTGCTATGAAGACCCCACCTAGAGTACTGTATCCAGTTCCGAAGATGGACATCTGTGGAGGGACAGGGACAGAGACAGAGTGGAAGCGGTCCAGAGGAGGGCAACTAAAATGGTACAGGGTCTGCATCAGAAGCCATATGAGGAGAGGCTAAATGACTTCAATATGTACACCCTGGAGGGGGATGTGATAGAGACCTTTAAATACCTCATGGGGATAAATATGGTGCAGGAGGGAAGTATTTTTCAGAGAGAAAAAGGTGCTCAAGGACAAGGAGGCATAAGTTGACTGGCAGTATAGCCTAGAGGTTTGATTAACGAGCTGTGAATTAGCTTGGTACATCCAGCAGATAGACCTGGGTTTGATTCCCACAGCCTCCACTTGCATACTGTGTGATTCTGAGCAAGTCATTTAACCTCCCCTGTGCTCCAGGGTTGGCCCTGAAAACAAACATCCATGCCTAGTGGACTTTAGCCAATTACCAAAGAATAAAAATCAATCAATCAATAAATAAAGAAATAAAGAAACTGAAGGGGGATAGATTCAGAAGAGATGTGAGAAAATACTTCTTCACAGAAAGAGTGGTGGATTCCTCAAATAGTCTTCCAGCAGAGCTGATAGGGGCAAAAACATTGGTGGGGTTCAACAATGCATGGGACAGAGGGTAGGTGAGTGGGCCATAGATGAAGTAAGATCTGTGGTGATACTGTAGGCAGAAAAAAATGGGCAGACTAGTTGGGCCAAGCGGTCCTTATCTGCCACCAAATTCTGTGTTTCCATGTCCAACACTTTTCTTATATGGTCCGCTAAAAAGATACTTTCCCCATATGGTCGTTTACTGTGGTGACACTTTTGCCATGTGGTCAGTTCCTTCAGTGACACGTTTCCTATATGGGTTAGTTGTCACTTTTCCCATTTTGTCAGTTACTTTCCTGACACTTTTTCCATTTGGTTTATTCGTTGACATTTTTGCCATATGGTCTGTTACTTCGGTGACACTTAACATAGAAACATAGAATTTGATGACAGATAAGGACCAGTTGGCCCACCCAGTCTACCCATTATTCCCTACTCACTGTATCATAGCAGACCCTACTTCATCTCCTGCCCCCCCCCCATCTTATCACTAAGGTTCCCTTATGCCTGTCCCATACTTTCTTGAACCCTATGAAAGTTTTTCCCCCACCCCTCTGCTGGGAGGCTGTTCCAGGCATCCATCACCCTCTCCGTAGGAAGTACTTCCTTACATCTCCCCAGAGTCTATCCCTCTCCAGCTTCATAGCATGACCCCTTGTCCTTGAGCATCTTTTTTTCTGAAAGATGCTTCCCTCTTGAACCTTATTTATACTTTTGAGGTATTTGAAAGTTTCCGTCATATCCCCCCCGTCCCTCCATTCCTCCAGTGTATACATATTAAGGTTCTTCAGTCTTTCCTCATAGGGCTTTTGATGCAGATCTTGCACCATTTTGGTTGCCCTCCTCTGGACTGCCTCCACTCTTTCCATATCCTTCTGGAGATGAGGTCTCCAGAACAAGACACAGTACTCCAGGAGAAGTCTCACCAGTGATTTATTTATTTATTTATTTATTTGCTTTTGTTAACCGGGTAAGCACACTAGACAGCCAAGTGTCTATTTTCAGGTGCGACCCGGGAGATTACAAGGTACATTACAAGGTACATACATGAGCATCAGGCAAATACAAGTGGAGGATTACATTACATAGAATTAGCACAACAGGGACTTTACAAACATCAGATTTCATCAGGCAAATAGTAGTGAAGAGTTAATATAAAGTGACCGAACACAGGGACCTTGTAAGACAACAATACCAAAACAGGTATTACAGTACAGTATTAAACATTGCAGTCAGTAGGAAGAAGTGCAGTGTGAATTCATCGTTCAGGCAGCAAGTTGTAGGCTAGCAGTTAGAATAAGGAGGAGTCACAGTTGGGATAGAGTGGGCCCAGTGCGAGAGAAAGGAGTGCACAGTTATAGTGCTCACCCTGTTTTGCCAGTGGGCCTAAATGGTCCATTTTTATATATGCTGTGAGAACCGGAGGAGTATGAGCACAGTTGTGCTCTGCCCAAGTCGTAATGTTTAGGTAGCATCTATGCAGGGGTTAACACCACCTCCCTCTTTCTGCAGGTGATCCCCATCCCTATGCACCCCAGCATCCCACTAGCTCTCCCGACTGCCTTGTCATACTGCGTAGCCACCTTTAGGTCATCTGATATGATAACTCCCAGGTCTCTTTCCCGTTTGGGAGTCATCAATACCTCTCCTCCCATTTTATATTCCTCCCCTGGGTTTCTGTGCCCCAAGTACATGATTTTGCACTTTTTTTGCATTGAAACCCAGTTGCCATACCCTTGACCACTCTCTAACCTTTTCAGATCCCCTCTAATTTTTTTCCACCACCCCCCTGGAGTGTCTAACCTGTTGCAGATTTTAGGGTCATTTGCGAACAGGCAGACTTTTCCCTCCAGCCCCTCTGCAGTCTTGCTAATAAAGATAATAAAGAGGGCTGATCCATCCGAGTACAGATTCCTGAGGTACCCCTTCTGCCATATGATCAGTTACTTTGGTGACTCTTTTTTGCTATATGGTCTGTTACAACGGTGACACTTTTCCCATATGGTCAGTTTTTCTGTGACACTTTTCCTATAAGGTCCATCACTTCATTGGCACTTTTTACCATTTCTTGAGGTAACTTTACTTCAGGGTATCAACAGTTATATTTCCCTTTGTTGCAGCAGTAGAAAAGGGGATTACGGGGTGTACCTGGTCATCTATGGCACAAAAATAGTGATTGGTGCCTCTGGCAAAGGTCAGTCAAAGGGGTTTACCCTTCTGAGAAAACACACACACACACACACACACACACACACACACACACACACACACACACAGACACACACATCCACACACACACACACACTCTTTGTCTTTCTCCTGCTGAGGTATATTGCTTCCCCAGTCAGCCTGCCCCTTCCCTCCTTGGGAGTTGAAGTCAGCACCTAGCATGGGCACTGCAGCAGTTTACCAAGAAACTGGGTACATCCCTTGCCCTTGGGGTTCAGATCCTCTGAGCCAGCTACCCTGAGCTTCTACCACACAGACAGACACCTCAATCTAGGCCTCAGTCCCCTGCCACCACAACAATCCCATCCTCAACTTCTCCACCATTCACAGGCTAATCACGTGTTCTAGTAATCCCTGTGGTGCAGCCAGGTTACAATTGCAGTAATTACGCAAGATCTGATGGGAGTCAATATGGCTGCAAAGTGACGAATTTTCAGCATAGCCTTTCTATTATCCCACCTCATGAACCCTGTAAGTGAAAGTTTTCAAATCCCTGCCAAAATATGATTTCTGTGCCACTGAAACGTCATTCCACACCACAGGTGCAAAAACACATTTTGGCCAGGATTTGAAAAATGACAGCTGTCACGTTCATGAGGTGGTGTGGAAAAATGGCTATGCTGAAAATTTGGGGTCAAAATAATTAAAATTACTGAAGTTACGAGAGAGCGTAGAAAAATATCAATGTACACTTGTAGGTTTGTCATTTTTACATATTTCGATCCCAAATTTTTAACATAGCCTTCTTATGACCCTACCTCATTAACAATGGTGGTGAAAATTTTCAAATCCGGCCCGAAAGGTGATTTCACCAAGTGACCACAAAATCATCCTTTGGGCCTGATTTGCATAATTCCACCACCATTGTTCATGAGGTGGGGTCTCAAAAAGGCCATGTTGAAAACGTGGGGTGAAAATATGCAGAAGTGACAAAGTTATGCTTCAGAGTTCAAAACCCCATTGAAATACATTGAACTGTACTTCCTTTAGTTCCTCATATTGGAGTCAACAGTTCCAGAAGCAAGACGGTGTCTTCAACTGGAGAGTAGATATACGCCATGGGACCTGTTCAAGTGAATGAGGATGTGTGGGGAGTGTAATGGGGACGTGGGGTTTGACTGCTGACTTGGAGGTTGAGGTGACAGGGGTCAGATCAATGAAGGATTTTTTTTTTTTTTTTAACAGGTTTAAAGAAAAAACATTGAGGGACGGTTTTCTTTATTACAGCACACATTTGCAAAAGCAATACATGGATAGCAATTGGAGGGTGGGGGGTGAAACTAGACACCAGGGATATATGACATATATAGGGGGATGGTGATCAGAGGGCAGAGTGGTGCCACTAGACACCAGGGAAACATTATGGAAATATGGGGACGGTGATCAGAGGGTGGGGGGGGGGTGCCAGTAGACACCAGGGAAATATTACCGAAATACAGGGAGGGTGATCGGAGGGCGGGGTGCCACTAGACACCAGAGAAACATTACATAAATACATAACTGGTGATTGGAGGGCAGGTGGTGCCACTAGACACCAGGGAAACATTATATAAATATGAGGCTGGAGGTCAGAGGGAGGGATGCTACTAGACATCAGGGAAACATTACCAGGTGGGGTGCCACCCAGCTCCAAACCCAGAAGTAAACTGGAAGTGAGCGTAGAGCAGGAAAATAGTGTGCCCAGTCGGGGGGGGGGGGTGCTGCACTGTGTTGAATGGTGAGGACCGCATGTGCGTCAACTCCACTGTGGAAGGACACAGTCTAGGTATCTGGTCACCTGCTTTTAGAGTCCCCTCTCTCTAGTATGTAATAGCAATACGTCACATAGCTCTGTTATGCAGCTGTAAAAGTTACATCTGGATAGGGTTTACCGCAGACTGGTAAATGCCTCTCATCTAACACCTGGAAGATGCTTTTCTTCTGTGTGGTCCTCAGGTGGGAAGAAGCAACACACCAAACAAGGCAGGCTGGAATGGCAGAGGTATTGGCCTAGTCATGGGATGGTGTAAAGTTCAGTTCAGCTAGAGAGGGGAGTCAGCAAGTAGGTAAAAGTCTTTCATTGATGAAACAAAGCAGGAAATTCAGTAGAGTTTGGTTACAAGCCATGGTACATATTTTATTTGTCTTTCACCAAAAACATGCAAAACTAAAAATCATTTCAGGAGTCTTAATTACATGAATTCAATATAAATAAATGGTCACGCCACTTTGTCAAAGTAACTGCTGAACATTCCTTGATGTGATGCAAAGCTTGATCATTTTTCTTTAGTTAAATCCGTGGGATCAAACACTTCAGAAGTGACGTCAAGATTTGCTTTTGTGGTTATGCGGGATGCTGTATTTCATTTTATGTTTGTAGTTTAACACTGTGCTAATGCAATATATCTGTGAATAATAAACAGAGTTTTGAAAAACTGTCTTTTAACCCTGTGTCCTTTTTAACTTCAGCCTCCTTAAGTGTCCCCGTGCTTCAACACCCATGTGAGCAGCCATCAGAGAAGGATAAAGAAATTAAGGAAAAAAGGAAGGTCAAAGGCAGCAAGAAGGAGAAGCCGAAGACACAAAAGGAGGACAAGCCACAGGACAGCAGGCCTGACATGGTGGGAGAAGAGGAGCAGAGACCAAAGGAGGAGGCAGGGACACAGCAGCCAGAGGCCAAAGCAGGTGAGCATTTAGATATAACAACGATTGAAATTTGTACAGGAGGATAGTGGGGGTGAGGGAGAAAATTGCTAGTGGAGCGGTACAGCAAATAAGGCATGGTGGAATGACAGATGTATGGGCCTAGAGTAATGGTGTGAAGTTTAGTTTCAGTGGATGCGGTGAAAAGGGGTCGTGTGAGTCACAGAGGGGAGTCAGCAAGTAGGTACCAGTCTTGCATTCTTGAAAAAAAAAAAACTTGGGAAAGTTTTGTCCCTGGTTGTGATGCATGTTTATGTGTTTTTCATTAAACACATGCAAAACTTACAGTTATTACAGGAGTTTTTCGTTATATGGATTCAATATATACAAGCATTTGTCAATGTCGAACGTTTGCTTGCATGTTGTGTCAGGTAGGTTTTTGCTGTGTTGTAGAGAATGATGAAGGCAGAGTAGTATTGTAATAAGGGAGAGTTTGCAATGGAGTCGGTGAGTAATAATGTTTGTTTTATGTAGTTTAATTTCTGAAGCAAGGTACAGGATTTTGAAGGTTTGAAAACTTCCCAGTCTTCTCCCATGGACACTGTAAAAATTAAATATATTGGTACAGGGCTGTGGTACTGTATTTTCCATTACAAATATGTGATAACAGCTCAAGGGAAGAGTTTGTTAGAAATTGCGACTGGTGGTCATGTTTAGTGGCATGAGTAATTAAGTGCAGAAGCAGGCCATGACGTGCACAGCAACCCCTTGTGAGAAAAGGCTCCCCGGCCCATCATGGGATGTCACCTGTGCAACAGAACACTATGCAGTAATTTCCCAGGCTCAGAGCGGTGGTGCGCAACATTGCTGGCCCTCGTCCTAGTGCTGCCTGGCTGGCTTGCTAAAGTTGTCCCCAAACTCGAGTCAGTGGCATGGGAACACAGTACACTAACTGCAGGGCCAACGGCTGGCCCTGTACATAGTGTTTAGACATAGACATAGACATAGACATAGACATAGACATAGACATAGACATAGAATTTGACGGCAGATAAGGACCGCTTGGCCCACCCAGTCTGCCGATTTCCCTACCTAATGGATAAGCTGCAGATCCTAGTTAACCAGCAGCCTACTTCTTTCTACCCCCACCCCCTAGAATTGCCTTATGACTGTCCCATGCATGCCTGAATTCAACCACTGTTTTTGACTCCACAACCTCCTCCGGAAGGCCGTTCCATGCATCTAACTAGATTAGATAGATAAAGTCTGCACCTGAATAGATGCAAGGACAGATATAGATGCTGTCTGTAGATACGCGTATAGACAGATACTGTCAGATACCATCTGTAGATACAGTGACTGAGATACTGTCATATAGGCAGATACTGTCTGCAGATGGTGGATAGGTACTGTCGGTAGATTAGATAGATTCTGCCTGTAGACAAAATGTGCTACAACATGCCATTTGCTACGGAATTCATGTAAAAGACAAGTCAGAGCTGCTAAGAGCAAGTACTGTAAAGACCTTCTGATTAACTCTGCCAATGATCCCAGAAAATTCTGGTCACACATCAAATCCTTCCTAGGATCCTCACAATCAACTACCCCTGGTGATATGCTGATAAATGATGTGCATTGCAATGACTCACAAACCATAGCTAATTCTTCAACCTGCATTTCTCCGATCTCTCCCAATATACCTCTTCTTTCAATCCCTTGCAGTGTCCTCCCACTTCTCACCAGGAACCTGTCTGGATAAGCTGGAAGTGTTGTCCCCTGTGCCTCCTTATACTCCTCCATTCTATTTTAAGGCTGTGTCTAGAAAGGAAGTCCTGAAGCTCCCGAGGTCCATCTCTGATCATACCAGCTCTGGCTCAGACTCCCTGGAACACCGCCTCTTGAAACTTGCAGCTCCCCTTATTGTATTACTGCTGGCTAAAATTTATACGTTATCACTTTCAGGTGGAATGGTCCCTGACCTTTGGAAAGCTGCTCGGATCACACCTGTATTTAAAAAAGGGGATCCTAAGGTTGTCATGAACTACAGACCAATTGCCATACTCTCGGTACTGAGCAAAATCCTGAAGAAAATTGTCTCAACTCAGACAACTGACTATCTACTTAAGCACAGTCTGCTCTCGGATACCAAACATGGCTTCAGGAAAGGACATAGCACAACGACTGCATTCCTTAAATTCACCACAGACACTCTTTCAAAAATGGATACTGGCAATCTGACTGGGGCTGTCTTTATTGACCTCACAAAGGCTTTTGACCTTGTTGATCACACTTTGCTTCTCTCCTCGCTCGACACCTGCATTTCTCCTCCTCTGTTGTTGACTGGTATGAAAGCTACCTGACAAATAGAACTCAAGTGGTGAAATTTAATTCTCTCATTGAACAGTACCACTATTAACATTGGTGTACCTCAGGGCTCCATCCTGGGGCCCCATCTATTCTCTCTTTTATATAAACAACATTGGAGCTGCTCTAAAATCCTGCTTTGCTATTCTATATGCTGATGATCTTGTCATCTATACAAGTTCTACTAATATAGACACTATCATCACAACCTTTCTCTGACTTTAACAATATCCAAAACTGGCTATATGACCACAAACTGGCTGTCAACACTAGCAGAACTAAAGCCATGCTGCTTGGATCGGCCCCAAAGATCCGGGCTTGCTCAACAGCAGTGATGGTGCAGGACTTAGAAGGTCAATTACTGGAATGCGTGACCTCTTTCAAGTACCTGGGCATCCTGCTAGATCAATCTCTTGATCTTAATCTTCATGTACAGTCTGTTTGCACAGCTGTCAACTCCAAACTGGGTGTTGCATATAAGACTAGTTATATGCTCATGCCATCGGCTAAAAAGGCCATTGCAAGGGGGATTCTGCTCCCCACCCTAACCTATGGGGCTTCCTTATTTGGGGCTGCTCATAAAACTGACCTACTCAGATGGAATATTATGTATAACAACATATGTCACTATGCCTCTTCTGCTCCTCGGCTTAAACACCACTGTCAGCTTTATAATGATCTTGGTTGGCTCTCTCCATTAGCTAGTAGGAAATACTACCTTGGCTGTCTTATTGATTCGATAATTTGAAATCAAACCCCTAGGTGTCTTGCAGCTATGCTTGTTCCTCAGGACACACTCCATGGTCTACGATCAGCTCATAAATCCTTTCTGAATTTGCAGAGGTGCCGCACTAGGAAAGGAACTGTTGCACTTGAGCACGCGGCTCCACAGCTGTGGAATTCCCTCTTCATAACTTTTTTGTTTAACATTTTGACACCTCATTTTCAACAGTCTTTTTATGATCCCCCCTTCTGAACAGAACAGGTGTCATTTATCAAATACTGACTGAAACTTTATTTCGCTCCACAAGTGCAAAAACATGCTTTAGACAGGATTTGAAAAATGAGACTGATCATATTCAGGAAGTTGTATGAAAAAAAAACTATGTTGAAAATGTTGGACAAAATATTGAAAATTACTAAAGTTGTGGGAGAACGTTGAGAATTTTCTACATACCTTCATAGCTTTGGCATTTTTTAAGATTTTGACCCCAAGGGGACGTGGCTTGACCCGAGCCAAGATGGCTGCTTAACTTCTTTCATCCTTTCCCCTCGGGATTTGATCCGACAGCGTCTCTTCAACTGCACACTTTCTAGCACCCCCTCAGTGGCTCATTGGGTTGTTTAAGTTATTACCTCAGCACCGATGCTGCCTTTTCCTGTGGATTCTTCTTTTTTAAACACAGTTTTCTAATCGCTTTAGTCTGGCAGCTCCCAGGAGTTCAACATGGCCAATATGGCAATGGGCGGCTCAAGGGTTCCCGACTGCGGATCAATAGAAGAAATGTTCAGTCAACTGCTTCAGGAAATGGCAGAAACAAAAGCTGCCTCTCTTCAATCAGCCCAAGTGCTCACTCAGCTGGACACCAGGCAGTGGCAAACAGAAGGAAAAGTGAATTCCCACTCGATGGCCATTGATGAGCTGCAGGCCTCTCTCTGGGACCAAAGCCGCCATGTACATCAACTGCAGAGCAAAGTAAATGACTTGGAAAACCAAAGCCATAGGAATAACCTACACTTTGTGGGATTCCCAGAGAGAGCTGAACTCTGCAATCCTGTGTTCTTTTTACAGCATGTCCTTGCAGCCGTGCTGCAATTTAAAGGGAACCAGCAGTTTGAGATTGAGAGAATGCACCTATCTCTGACTCCTGCCCCATGGCCGGATATCCTAGCCAGGTTCTTACGCTTTTCCACAAAAGAGGCGATGCTGTGGAGAGCCTGGGAACTGGGACACTTGCATTGGCAGGAGTACACCATACAAATCTTTCAGAACTTCTCAAATGAGTTATCTGACCACAGGCGAGCCTACACCGAAGCTAAGAAGATTATGCCGAGGGTCAGCCTGCAGTTCTCTCTGCGCTACCCGGCTACCATGTGGGTTGTACACAATGGAGTCCCACTGCTCTTTTCCACTCTGGACTCTCTTATGGACTTTCTAGGGAAGTCCTGGACTTAGAACTCTGTACCCTACGTCAAGAATTTTTGGCAGAGGACCCTGCCTCCACAGATCATATGGACACTAGCATCCCCTCTATAGCCAAACCAAAGGGCAACATTTCCGAGAAGGGCCAGGAACCCTAGTCCCTACCACTGCGGCCACACAAATGGCAGCAGGCCAGTCAAAGCCAAAAGAAAGATTCCCAGGCATAGCAACACTGCTCACGCAGCAACATCAGGGAGGAGAAAGGCGATTTTGATGGATCCTTGGGGGGGCTTTAGGATTTACCACATGCCAAATCGCTTTGCACCCATCCAGCCAGGGTCCCCACACTCTGAAGAGTCACTGCACCGGGATCCTTCCCAGCAGGAATCTACTACCTCTCCTCTATCCGCTGATGTCCCCTCAACAGCTCCTGAGGGGCACAGCAAGTCCTGGGTGGCAGTAGTAGCTGAGATCCAGCTGCATGTTTCCTCTCCAGCTTCTGGCCATCAGTGTAAGAATCCTCAGTGCACGGACAGCCAGCTCCACTCCAGCGGCCAGTCGGCTGACTGTTTCTGAGTAGGTACTGTGCTCATACTTCTATTCGTGCCCTTATAACTGCTATTTGTAGTGGATGGTAACCTGCTGAAGATGCAGGGCTTGCAACCACGTTTAACTTGACCTCAGTATGTCATTTTACTGTACTGCCCATCTGGACTGGTAGTGCACTTCTTCCTTGCCATACGTCTTCTGGCCACCAGACTTTGTGAACTGTGTGCCTTTTCTTGCGCAGTGGTTCTGTGTACCCCCGTACTTTCAAATATGATATTTGGCACCATTTGAGATGGGCACTAGCCCTGAATGTTTTCTGCACTACTGCATAGACCACCAGAACTGTTTTTTTTTTCATCGTTGTACCGTTTGAGGCACGGTTATATTGATAATCATATTGTTTCCTTTACATTCAGTTTCAGGCTTAACATGCCGCTCTAGCCCTATGTTGAACACTTTCTCAGTGGGTCTGTGGTTATTAGTTGGATTGAGTGGGTTCCCCCTGCTCGTGGCCCTCAATGTGTCTTTTTTGATTAGCTTTTTGCTTTGGGGGCTCCCCTGGGTTGCACCCTCTGTTTATTGCCCTACTCAGAAGCGGACTTAGCTGCACGGGTGTAGGTAGATGACTCATATGTCTGTTTGCTTTACGCTGTGGTTGCACGTATGCTCACTGAGGGCTGTGCAGTCCTGCACGGGTATTTCTGTGTTTTATTATCTGCCATAGCCCCCCCCCCCATGGAGCTCTCCTGTACATTCTATTGCTCTCCTCTCTCCCCATACAATGTGCTTCTCCTGTCCCCCCTTCCCTTACTTTGGGGTTATAGATGCGACTGTGGGCAGCTAATGCCCTACTCAGCCCACTTCGACCGTCTCTTAGGGGAGGTTATATAAAACTACTCCACCTGCCTCCCACAGGCCATTTTTACCCTTGCATCCTCTTCGGGTTATTGTTCATCACAATCTGCTTTTACTCTTGGGTTACCATCACTTCTTGCAGGTGATGCATTATTCTTGCCCCCATGCCATAGTTGGGACTGCCCTTGTTGACTGTTATCATCTTCCCCTTTAGAACAGGCTGGTGGTGCTTGGGATTTCCCCCCACCTGCGGATGAGCACCATGTCTCCTATCCCTCATGGTGTTTGTTTCCCGCATATCTCCCCCCAGAGGAGCGGCACCATAGTGAACTATATTTTTTTTATTGGGTCCCAACTTACAGTTTTTGTTACTGCAAGCTCTCAACCCCCTGTAGTGCCTTCCGACTTCTGTTCTGTGCCTTCACAGGTGTTTATCATTGCTTCCCACGCTTTTGGGAAGTTTTGGAGGAGCCTTGGTTGGTACCGATAGACCAGTTCATATCCCTTTCTTTCCTGTGAGACAACTGAGGTTTACTTAATTGTTTGTTAATGTTTGTTCTGTTTTGAATTGTTGGTTTATCATTGTTGTTGTTAGAGGTGTCAAGTATTTCAGCTTTCAGCATGTGCCTTGTTTCTGGTATGCCAGGTCCCTATCCGTCTGCTTCCTTCTTACCCCACATAAGCCCTCGTCACTCTGCAAGGTGGGGTAGTCCACGTCACAGGACTCCATATTAGTCTGGCTGTCATTTATCCAGGTCACTTACTCATAGATCCTGTTCCTGGATCATGGGTGATGTGATCTGCCACACGTGGAATTTCCATCATTTGAACTCCCCGGTTAAGCGGAAAGAGGTTATATCTCACCTTAAAGGTCTCAAGACTAATGTTGCTTTCCTTCAGGACACCAGATTACTGAGCAAGGACCATCCTTGCCTTAAGGCAGACTGGGCGGGGCAAGTCCTTTATGCATTACTTTCCTTCAGGACACCAGATTACTGAGCAAGGATCATCCTTGCCTTAAGGCAGACTGGGTGGGGCAAGTCCTTTATGCATCAGCACCTTCTAAGAAGCAGGGTGTCACTATCCTTCTTCATAAATCCCTCCAGTGGGTAGATTTTATTGAGAAAAGGACCCCCCTAGGTAGATGGCTTCTAGCCCTCTTGAACACCTCATCCAGCCCCATACTACTAGGGAATATGTGTGCCCCAAACAACGATGACTCGAACTTCTTTCATCAGTTTGTGCAGCAGGTGGCGGAACATCTTCCCCCCAGTACCCCTTATTGATCAGTGGAGACTCTGATCTTGTGTTGGACCCCCACCTTGATAGAAGCCAATCCCACTCCAAACCCCATGTTAAAGGCTCCCAAGCTGTTGACCTTTCCATGTTGGATTATGGACTGGTAGAAATTTGGCATCTCTTTCACCCTTGTGACCGAGATTAATCCTGCCACTTGTTGGTGCATAATACCTAGAGCCAACTTGATTTTTGGCCGACTTCACCCACTATTACCCAGGCATCCATCAGCTCCACCATAATGCCCCTTGTTATTTCGGATCATGTGCCCATCCAACTCCACCTTCTCCGGGGGGGGTCACCCCTAAATACCCCATTTGGACACTTGATCCCTTGCTGCTTTGGGATCATGAGTTCCTGCCTTGGATTAAGACAGAGACTGTATCCTTCCTACAGGATAACCAACCCCAGGATACCTCAGCCGGTGCAACCTGGGAGGCCTGGAAATCCAGGATACATGGCAAGATAATCAGCTTTGCAGCACACTGCAGGCATCGAAGAGAACCAGACCAGCAAAGACTGGAGAAGGAACCTCACACTACATAATCTGAGTAAAAGAAACTCCCACACCCAGACCCCAGTTCACCACTACACTCAACCATCTTGAAGCTAAGGATGGAGATTAATATACTCCTATCTAGGAAGGCCAAAATTGCAATGCTGTGGCATAAGCATAAATATTGGAGGGGGGGAGGTGGCAAAGTTTTAGCATATGTCCTCCGCAAGCAACAAGTAGACACATTTATTGCTGGCCTTAGAGACCCAACAGGTGTAGTACAAACCTCCTAAATCTAGCAAGCATATCATGCAACAGTTATATGCCATGTTATACTCCTCCCCCTGCCCACCAGATCCCAATCACATACACAACTTTTTGTCCTCCAGCTTCCAGCTTCCTAAACTAACAGAGGAGCAAGCTGCAGCCTTGGACGCCCACCTTTCTGTGGAAGAAATATCCAAGGCCCTGCTGTCCCTCGACTCCGGGAAATCTCCAGCAGGTGATGGGTATCTGGTAGACTTCTTCAAGCCTCTGGCCCCTTTAATCTGTCCACTTCTAAGCAACGTGTACAAAGAAGCTGAGCATTCTGGCACCCTCGCTCCTACCCTACAAGAGGCAGTAATCACTCTGCTGCCAAAAAAAGGTAAAGATACTACCCTGCCTTTAGACTACCGTCCGATTTCCCTTATTAACATGGACAGCAAGATATATGCCAAAGCTCTGGCATCCAGACCTGATCCACTTTTGTCCCCAGATTGTTCACCCTGCCCAGGTGGCTTTGTTAAAGGTCACCTGAGCTCAGACCATATGCACTCCTTGGTGGATCTCATCCACATTGCTAAGTCCTTCTCCACCTCTGCAGCTGTGATGACCATTGACTTTGAGAAAGCTTTTGATTTGATCAATTGGCAGTATCTTCACCATGTTTTAATCCACCTGGGACTTGACCCCCATTTCCACTCATGGGTCCAAATCCTCTCTCTACACCTCTCTATCACCCAGAGTCCTTACCAATTCCATCCCCCCCTTTTCCCTTAGCCAAAGGCACGAGGCAGGGATGCCCACTATCACCCCTGCTTTTTGTCCTTGCAGCAGAGCCTCTGGCAGTGCAGTCAGACAGAACCTACTTACTAAGGGCATTTCTATGGGCCCAGAAGAGTATACCACTGTGCTGTATGCTGATGACCTCATGGTTTTCCATGGAGATGCGTCCAACTCGGTTCAACCCCTGATGACCCTCCTATCCCACTTCACTATGCTGTCCGGGCTCCGAGTGAACTAGTAAAAACTAAAATCCTCCCTCTAAATCACAGATGTCAGCCAGTTCCTTTTGAAGCCTTCGGTCTTCGGTGGTCACCCCAGTCCATTACCTGTCTGGGAATGCAGGTTAAGTCAGATCTTACCAAAATGTGTAATGCCAATGTATCCCCCTTATTAGCAGAATAGCAGGATCGATGGAGAACATTGCATATATCTCTCCGTGGTAAGATGATCTCCACTCTCAAAATCCTATACGTTCTATCACATCTTGCCTTGGAGATTCCTCCAAAATGGTTATCCCTCCTGATATGTACATGGGACACATTGTCTGGGAGGGTGCCCAGCCCCGCAATAGCAGGGCAAAATTCAGGAGCTTCTGGTACCGGAGGGTGCTAGCATCTCCCATGGATCATGGGTTATCTCTGGGCCCTTCAGGCAATGCATATGCTACAGTGGTTCTGTACTTCTCACCCCCACTTCACCCAGTAGACTCAGATTGAGAAACACCTAATTGGTGGGAATGCACTCACTTCTTTGATATATTGCCTTCTTCCTAAACATCTCAAATCTCACCCTGTGATTAAACCCTCATCTCTTATTGGTTCAAATTGAATAAATGGTTAGGCACAGATCCCAAACCTTTGGGCTTCACCCCACTGTGGGATAATCCTGCAGTTCGAATAGCCAGCACACCTCCCTCTTGGGCCTCCTGGAAAAACAAAGGCATTTGGTATATCCATGATATCCTGGATGAATCTAAATCCATAATCGATACCTTTTAGGACCTGCAAACAAACGGGGAATTCCCAAATTCGATTTTTGGCTCTACTTGCAGATCCATAGCTCGGTACGACATACTGTATGCTGTTGGCCCTTGGGGCCTTTGCAAACTCCTTAACCCATTGAGAAGTGGCTTTCCCAGAAAAAATGGACTCTGCAGCAGCATCTACCAGGAGATCAAAGACCACCTATCTAACCAGTCCTTCACTGCCAAAGCAAAGTGGGGGCATATGCTTTCTGTGACCCTTTCGGAGGAAGAATGGGACAGCTTTTGGTACTTCTGTCACAAGGCCTTCAGGGACACACAAAGCACTTATATTCAAAACAAGATACCTAATTCCTGGTGTAGGACCCCAGCGGTCCTACACGCACTTGAACTATTACCCAGTGACACCTGTTGGAGACATCTTCTCCATATCTTATGGTCCTGCCACAAGATACATCCTTTTTGGGAACATTTATTTATTTATTTGCATTTTGATAACCAGGTAGGCCCACTGAGCCAGACATGTCCCTTTTTCAGGGGAGACCCGGGGAATGAAGACAGTTCCATGACTTGGTACACTGTACTTTTGGATGCAGGAGGTAAAACATAGGGAGAATGAGTACAATCTGAGGCAAGAGACAGTACATAGACAGTATATAAACACAAAGGTATGCTGTGAGCAGAAAGTCAGTTCCCTCCACAGCTGGATGATGATTACAGTACTAGTCTGGAGGGTTCCTGTGTCGATTAGGCTTGCATCAGGTCTTGCATCGAAAGTCCTTAGGTGAGGCTTGAGACCGTTGTGTTGGGACAGGTGAGCTAGTCCAGTAGAAGTTACCACACAATACAAATACATAGTACAATGTATTACATATTTACAAAATATAAGAGTGGAAAGAGAGAGAACGGGGAAGGGAAGGGATTTAGGGGAAGACTGGAAAGTGAGAGGGGGCATGGGAGAGATGGAGGGAGCTCAAGGGTAAGAGAAAGGGGTTGGGATGAGAATGGACAGCCAGAGAGGGCAGGTGAACGAGGAGGGTGCACTGGGGTAAGCGGAAGGGGTTAAGTGCAAATACTGCTACAGATTAGGGGGGGGGAGAAGATTTCCTTGAAACTTCTCTTAAACAAGGGAAGAGATGTACATAAAAGTAAACTACGTGATAGAGTATTCCATTTTTGTGGTGCAGAGAAAGTGATGGACAGCTTGCCAATGGCTAGGCAAACTTTGGGAAGATTCAGCAATGGGAGGTGGGAGTGGCAGAGGGTCCTGGGGAAGGACTTCATAGTGAGCAGGCTGGAGAGGATAGGTGGGGAAGGGAGGTGTGTAGGTTTAAAGGTGGTAACACTGGGAAGTCCATTTTGGGCTCAAAGGACGGCCAGCCAAAGGACCTGAGGACGTCACAGTGATGAGCCCAAGCAGGTGCACCAGCAGCAAAATGAGCTGTCCTGTGGTAGGCCTGTTTGAGTTTAGCCTAAGTAGTGGACTTGACTGAGTGAATTATGGGCGCACTGTAGAATAAACCAGGGAGGAGGGTAGCCGCGGCAATGGTCTTTCTAACACAGGGAGTTAGGTAGGGGGCAGTGCGATGGAGTAGGCCGAGCTTTTGATTGGTAGTTTTAATAACATTGTTTACATGCATGTTGAAGGATAGATGTTCATCGAGAGTCATATGCAGGTATTTGAATGACCCCACCCCTTTGAGCAGTAGACCAGAGGAGGTGTTAACAACCAGAGGGGCCTGGGAGGTTAGGTCAAATGAGGTATGACAGAACAGCATGGATTTGGTTTTCTTTGTGTTCAGTACCAGTAGGTTAATTTTGAATCAAGGTTCCAGATGTTGGAAGTCTTTTTCCAGGTCAGATTGAATGGTTGTGATGTCTATGCCATGCTTGTATAATATGGCATCATTTGCATAGGACTGGACCGATGCCCCCCCTCTGCAATTTAGAGGCAAGTTGTTAATAAAGATTGAGAAAAGTAAAGGCCCAAGGATAGATCCTTAGGGGACCTCATCCGTGATTGGAGATAGAGGGGAGAGGGTATCAGCCTATTTGACACATTGGAAACAGTTAGATAAATACTTAGAGATCCAGGAGAGGGAGTTGGAGTCAAGGCCTAAGGATTGGAGCTTGGAAATGAGAAGAGAATGGTTAACAAGGTCAAAGGCCTTCGTGAGGTCAATGAAGACTGCCCTCGTGGCACTACCTTGATCCATGGCATGAAAAATATCAGAGGTGACCCTCAAGAGGGCGGTCTCGGTCCTGTGAGATTTTCTGATGCCATGTTGATGTATTGTAAGGGCGATAGTCAGTTCAAGGAAGGAGTACAGCTGATTATAGAGGATTCTTTCTTGGATTTTTGCAATAGGACACAGAATGAATATGGGTCTATAGTTTTCAATGAGGCTTGTTGGGCCAGTTTTGTGCATGGGTACAACAGTGGCGGTTTCCCATTTGTCCAGAATGGAACGTGTTAGGAAGGATCAATTAATCAGCTGAGCGATCGGAAGCGCTAGTGCAGGTGCAGCAATCCTAAGGAATCTGAGGGGCAGGGTGTCAAAATCAGGGGAGCTACCGGGGTTGAGTCCCATTTGGAGCTTAAGGACTTCCTTACATGAGGTAAGTTTTTTATATGAAAGAGGGGGTGGTGAGCTTCGGTGTGGGAGGGTTGCAGTGTGGGGCAGGCATCTGGGAGACCTATCTTGTATACATCAAGGTCGGTGAAGAACAAATTTATTCCTGCAGTGATCTTGGAGGATGAGGATAGTTCTGAGCCTTTCAAGATCATGGTCTGAGGGTTTTTCCATTCACAGCCCTTAAGGAGTGCATTGATTTGCATCCAGAAGTGTTTAGGGTCACTAAGGTTAATAGCTTGCAGGGACTGTAGATAGTTCCACTTCGATTTGTTTACTTTAGCTTTACAGGCATTCCAATACTGCCGGTAGGAATTCCAATCAATATGGAGCCCAGACTTTCTGTAGGATTGCCGTGCCTTGTCTCTGGACCGCATTAGGAGCCATAGGCTCTGGGGAGAGCCGTGGGGAGTGAGTTCCTTTGGCCCTTCTTAACTTGAAGGGGGCATGGAGGTCAAGGATGGAGGTGAAAGTGTTGATTAAGTATTCTAGAGCCTGATTTATGTCTGGAAGCATGGTGATAGGGGTCCAGTCTGTGGAGGTAAGGCTATGTAGGAATTCAGAGGTATTAAAGTTTGTTAGGTCTCTGAATTTGATAGTTTTTGGGGGAGGGTGGGGAAAGTTATTTTTCCAGATACAGAAAGTCTGGGAGTGATTGCTTAGTGCATCGGGGAGGATTCCCGCAGCCCTGATGTAGATCATGCTGTTGGTTAACATCCTCCCTGATGCACTAAGCAATCACTCCCCGACTTTAGGATAACAACTCCAGGTCCGAGTTGGTCCGGGAAGGGGGCAGAACTCTGGGGGAAAGCGAAACACGGAAAAAGGACCATTACAGCAATTGTTTCGCCATCAGAGTGTCGACCTGAATGGGTGCACCGGAGACTTACGCAAGTTCTGGGGCCGGTACACATGCATAATTGTTTTGGCATGCTGGGCAAGGACAAGATAACTGAGGTGATGGGCAGACATGTTAGATGTAGGAGGAAAGTCAAGTTGGGGAGGTGGGAGAGAGGTTGAGGAGGAGGGCGGTAGAGTAGATGCACTACCCTTGTAAGATAAGTTATTATGGAGACAGGCCAGGAAGGAGTAGAGCAGGAGAAAACTTTTTGTCTGTGGAAGGTGCATATTGCCTGATTAGTAGACAAACTTGGAGAGGGCAGGGGAAAGGCTGGCAGGGATAAATCAGCCTTGAAAGAGGGAGAGCTGAGTTAACACTGACAGGGATAAATCAGCACTAGACAGGGGGAGACTGGAGAGCCGAGTTAACACTGAGGCATGGAGTGAGAACCCAGTGTAGTACCTAACTGTAGAAGAGAGAAAATATTTCTATTGAGGCTAAATGTCCAGGGGTTTTGTCCTCAGTCTGCAAGAGACAAGAGCTTAAGAACAAGTGAAGCTTTAAAGTAATCCCACTCAATGAGAGAGGGAGATCCCTCGTTTAGGTATCAGAGCCCTAGGGTTAGGCCCACTATTGGTAGGGGATAAGAGCTCAGGACGAGTGTAGCTTTAAACAAACATAATTTTACTAAACCCTAATTCTGGAGGTAAGAGTTGATTACAACAGGTAGCAAGACTAGTATAGCCAATGGAGAGTTCTTCCAGTAAAAGTGGGCAAGAGTTGAGCGCAACAGATAGCAAGACTAGTATAACCAATAGGTAGTTCATCCTGAAAGGTAGTTGGGACTAAGATGTATTTAAGGTGGCCTAAGGGGGTGTTTGAAGTGGGCCCAAACCCACACACAGTAAATCAAATCTTCAGGCAGAAAGAAGTGGGTGATTAGCTAAATGAGAGAGGTGGCTCAGAGTAGCTACCTGGGCAAAACTGAGAGTGGGACAACTGGCTTTGGCTTTCCTGGGTTGCTCCATTCCACTCTCGGCACAACTCTACCTACTGGGTCTTACCTCAAATGCTCTGCACCATGACTGTTTTGAACATCATTGGCTTGCCTTGCTTAGTATGTAGGCCAAAAGAATGCTGCTATGTAAATGGTATACACCATCTTTCTTTACCCTCGTATTCAGAACTACTCTCCAGTTTTGCCCAGGTAGCTACTCTAAACCACCTATCTCATTTAGCTAAAAATATCCTTCCCCGTTTCAACAGGTGCTGGCAACCCTTTTTACAATACATTACCCCCAGAACTGGTGTAGGTTAACCTGCATACTGTTACCTTACAGTTTCTGCTGTGCACAGACCTGGTCTCCTGCTAGGGCTGGCATATGCCAGATTCCTGCATTTCTTGCGAAATATCACCAAGGGCAAGCAGCATGAAGGGGAGAGAAAGATCCTAGTTTGGGGGGACTTGATTATTAAGGGAATTAAATGGGGGGCAAATGGGGACAGAAACAGTGACATATGAATAGACTGCTTCCCAGGAATGACAGTACTTAAGGTAAAGCACATCCTACCATCATATGTGAAACGTCAGGGTGGAAAACCTCACTTGGTGCTACACCTTGGTGCAAATCACCTGAGCAGGTACAGCCTGCAGGAAGTGCAGGCTAGATTCAATGAGATTGCCTGGGTTTGTGGCACTGACTTCAATTCAGTTGCCTTTTCTGAAATCCTGCCAGTGCCAAAGGCAAGCACTCGTAGAAAACAAGAAATAAAGGAGTTGAATGAGTGGCTTGTACTAAAGTGGTGTGGTAGGAGAGGTTTTAGTATAGTGGGGAATTGGGGGGCAACTTGGGAAAACAAAGAATTGTACGCTCAGGACAGACTCCATCTGAGCAGTGAAGGAACTGGGATCCTAAAACAAAAACTGGGAGAATTTATCAAAGAGGCGTACAGTTTAAACTAGAACGGGGGGAGGGACAGTCCTAGGATTCAACCTAAGGTAAAGGATAAGGGAGAGTTGATGCCTTCCCACACCCAAATCTTACTATGGGAAAGGAACAAAACTCAGAAAAAGAGGGGGGTAGGGGGTAAAAAGGGCAAGGGGAAAAGCTTGAGGGTAGTATTCCTAAATGCTAGGAGCTTAGAAAATAAGATTCCAGAACTCCAGGCAATAATGACGTATGGGAGGGTGGACATAGCTGCCATTACAGAAACCTGGGCAAACCAGAACCAGGACTGAGAGCTAAATATCTCAAGGTATACCTTATATAGAAAGGACAGAGTTGGGGGGGAAAGGTGGGGGAGGGGTGGCGGTCTGCATTACAGAGGGAATAGTATGCAATCAGAAGGCGGGGAGGGCAGAGATCTTGTGGGTAAATATCCACAATGGAAGTGGGGGAAAAAGAGACTAGGCGTTGTATACCGACCTCCTTCCCAGGCAGAGGACATAGACAATGAACTGGTGACAAACATCACACAGCATTGCTGAAAGGTCAGGGCAGTGGTGGTTGGTGACTTCAATCTCCTGGGAGTGCACTGGAAAACAATGACCTCTACTAGCTGTAGAGAACAGGTCCTACTGGATGAGTTCCAGGATATGTTCCTCATACAGAGGGTAAATGACGCAACCAGGGAGGGGTGCATCCTAGACTTGATCTTATCGGATGGGGACCAGATACAAGATGTAACAGTCAAGGAACCACTGGTAGGGAGTGATCACAATACAGTCTGGTTCACCCTGGACATGGGAAAAGAGGTGATTAGGAGCATAACCAGGGTAGTGTATTTCCAGAAGGCTGATTTTGGCAGGATGGCAGACATAGTGAAGGAGCATGTAGCCACAATAAGACCAGATATGGGCGCCCACCAAATGTGGGAAATCATTAAGCTAGGCCAGTTGGAGGCAACGAACACATGCACCACTAGTGCCAGCAAGAAAGCGAAGTCCAAAAAGCCCAGTTGGTGGACTGCGGTAGAGCAAGAGAGAGTATGAGAGAAGAGAGCACCCTTCAAGACATATAAAAGGACAGGAAAGGACAAGTTCTTACTTGTTGCAAGATCTAGGGAGGTGACCAGGATTATGAGGGCAGCCAAGGCCTCAAAAGAACTGAGGTTCACACAGGGGATAAGGAAAGATGAGAAATAATTTTTTAGGTGTATCAGGGAGAAAAGAAATGTAAGTCAGCAGATAACTAGAATCAGGAATGGAGGAGGTGGACAGAAAAGGGTACTAAACAGGCTGAGGTACTAAATGAGTACTTCTGTTAGTTTTTTACAAGGGAAAATGACGGACCAACCCCACAGACAAAGGGAAGGATGGGGGAAGGGGAAGAGATAACTGATTGTGACATCCCAGTAGATAGGGTACTTGAGGGCCTGAAATCCATACGGACAGATAAGGCACCTGGGCCAGATGGATTACACCCTAGGGTGCTAAGGGAGCTTGCACAGGTACTGGCAATACCTCTGATTGATGTTTTCAACACTTCCCTTAGGACAGGATGTGTTCCGATGGATTGGAGGATGGCTCATATGGTACCAATTCATAAGAGTGGGCCTAGAGACGAACCGGGGAGTTACAGGTCAGTCAGCCTCACATCTATTGTGTCTAAACTGATGGAGATCATCATAAAAGAGAGGTTAGTAACATTGGTGCAGGAGAATGGTCTACAGGATGACCGGCAACATGGGTTTGTCCAGGGGAGATCCTGCCAGACAAACCTGATAGGTTTCTTCGATTGGGTCACTAGGGCACTGGACAGAGGCCAGGTGGTTGATGTCCTGTACCTGGATTTTAGCAAGGCCTTTGACTCAGTACCGCATGGAAGATTGGTGCGTAAATTGGGGTCCCCGGGGGCTGGGAAAAGGTTGACTGGGTGGATAGCAAACTGGCTGAAGAACAGGCAACAGAGAGTGGTGGTTGGAGGCAAACTGTCAACACCACGTGCAGTCATAAGTGGGGCACCACAAGGCTTGGTTTTGGGGCTGGTACTCTTTAACATCTTTATCGCTGATATAGCAGAGGGGGTTAAGAGCAAGTTGAGCCTGTTCACAGACGATACCAAAATTGGTGCAGTAGTGAATAAGGGGAGGAGGTGAAGGTGCTCCAAAAAGATTTGGACACACTGGAAAAGTGGTCAAAAACATGGTAGCTGGGATTCAGTGTAAGAAAGTGCAAAGTCATACACTTAGGGTCAAAGAATCCAAGATACAGCTCCCATTTAGGTGGTGAAAGGTTGAAGGTCACCGAGGAAGAAAAGGATCTGGAGTAATGGTAACAGGGAACATGAATCTCACAGTTCAGTGCAGAAGGGCAGCTGCTAAGGCAAACAAGTTGCTGGGGTGTATAGCAAGAGGAATCACCTCGAGGAGTGAGGATGTGATCCTGCCACACCACTATACAGATCACTGGTGAGACTGCATTTGCAGCACTGTGTACAGTTTTGGTGTCCCTATTTGAAGAGGGACATCAAACTTCTAGAGGGGGTCCAGAGAAGGGAAACCAAAATGATTAATGGAATGAAGGAGAAGACCTATGAGAATAGGCTGAGTGAGCTTAACGTGTATTCCCTGGAGGACAGGGGGGACGGGGGTGGATATGAATGAGACTTTTAAATACCTAAGAGGCATAAATACTACTGGTACAGAGGGCATGTTCCGCCTAAAAGGGGAGGGGGTCACAAGGGGGCACGTTAATAAACTGGAAGGGAGGTTGAGAAGGGAGATGAGGAGGTGCTACTTCACTGAGCGAGTGATGTCGGCATAGAATGTACTCCCTGAGAAGCTGGTATCTCAGAAGACAGTGGACGACTTCAGAAGGGGTTGGAATAGAGTCAAGGGCAAAATAACTGCAGGTAGTGGCTTGACTCAAGGGAAGGGCTCAACCCAGATGAGGAAAATGAGTGGGGGTGTGGTGGGTGGCAGCAGTGGAATAAACCATGCTGCAGTTTCGAGCAGACGAAAAAGACCATTTTTGGCCTGTATCTGCTGGCTTCTTTCATGTTCGTATGTTCTCTTTGTGACACCTCTGTTTGGTATTACTGTTTCATTTTGTTATTATTTAGAAAATGGGCTAAGAAATATCTGGGCTCTGATTGGCTGATAGCTCTGCCAAGGTGGGCGTCTATCAGACAACAGAGCCCGGGTATTAAAAGTGCCAGTCCCTACTGACCTCATTACCAGTATCACTGGGCACTGGCAATTTTGAAATGGCAGACCTGCCATTTATTCTCGCTAACCGAGATATGAGCCAGGCCTCTCCCCCCAGTATCTTGCATAACCCTTCCCTCTAGCCCTACATCTTCCATAACCATCAACAATCAAGAAAAACATTAATCTTTTGTACAAAATTACCCATTTCAGCAAAGTAGCGTTCTTCAACATGAGAGGGCTACTCACGTCCCCAGCTGCCCCAAAGTCCAGGTGATGTAGTAGCTTCTGAAGGCCAGCAGCGCGTCTAGATCTTCAGGGACTCCAACCAAGGAAAGCCCACCGCCACTGCTTGGATCAATTCGCTTATCTCATTAGTTTTAAATTTGGAGCCCACTGTGGCAGGTAAACGTGCTCAATGCATGTGTGTTACCTCGCTAACAAAGCCTGGAACTCTCGGCTGATCTCCCCCTGTCCACCTTACAGGACCATCAGTGGCACATTTTTTTAATTTGGGGGGGGGGGACTTGAAGCGCACACACACACGTAGCCCAAAGAAATCAGGGCTGCAAATCCACCAGCGAATTGATCGGCAGCGAGAGCTCTATCTCATGTAGCCTCACTGCTTATGACAGCAGCAGTACTTTCTTTGTTTTCCATACTGCAGATAGACAACCACCTGCAGTACGTAGAACGAAGCAAGCACTGCTCCTGTCACACAGCTGGCTAGCACTCTCTGTGATTTCAAGAAAAGATATTTTGTTTCCAATCGAGAGAAACTCAATCTCCTGTAATGCTGTGCTTATTTCTTTTTGGGGGTGAATGAAAGCCCGACCACTTTAAAGTGATTCGCTAACTGTAAAACATTCAAAGTGGCACATTTTTTCTCTCGTCTGTGTTATTCACTGCAAGCAGCGATTAGATCGCCAAACTGAGCAACAACCAGTTAAAACTAATGAACTCAGACCCTGTAGGGATGTAACACTATCAGAAACTCGCCTCAAACAGACAGAGAATAGCTGAATACTTAGAAAAATATTGTGAAGGAGAGATCGTTTTTCATTATAGAACTGCTGAGGAGGGAATTTCCAATAGGGCAAATGTCCCTAGCTCAAAACAAACACACAAGCAGAGGAACTATTTTATTACAAAACTCACTTAATTTTTTTTTTTTTAATTAAAATGTTTAATTGATCTTATTTTTTTTTACAGTGCCCATTTTCTAAGTGCAATGATACCCTCCAGGGTGGGCGGTATTATGCTATACCAGACCTTCCAGGGGCTATAAGGCCCTCCACCTGCGGCCTCTGGCCTCATTACGCCCCTGGGCGTTCAGGTATAGCACAATACTGCCCACCCTGTTGGGTATTATTGCTTACATATAGTTCACTTTATAAGATCTAAGCTTGTACTAAGTTGAAGATTGCATCTGTCAGACATTATGGTGTGCTTGCCAGGTTATTTATGCCATTACTAGATGGCCATACTGCCTGATTTCCACATGAGTTCTATAAACCTTAACATCTATGTTAATGTTGCTCTGGACTGTATTTTTGTCCTCTAGCTTTCTTGCATTCCATGTGCCTGTCATATGCACCATTTCCTCTGCATATGTTTTGTGTATTGGTTTTAAAAATTCAAATAAAAAGATTAACTGCAAAGATTTTGACCCCGAATTTTCAACCTAGTCTTTTTATGACGCCACTTCATGAACCTGGCAGGTGACATTTTTGAAACCTGCCTGAAAGGTGATTTCATTGAGTGACTGCAAAAATCACTTTTTGAGCCAGATTGGAACAATTTCACTTACCTCATTCAAGAGGTTGGATCCCAAAAAGGCCGTGTTGAAAGCTTGGTATAAAAATATTGAAAAATAGAGAAGTTATGAGTGAACATTAAAATATTTCAGTGTCCACTCATAACTTGGTAATTTTACCATATTTGTTCACCAAATTTTCAACATAATCTTATGACCCCACCTCAGGAACCTGGTAGGTGAACATTTTTAAAACTTGCCTGAAAGATGACATCACGGAGGGACTGCAAAATCTCCTTTTGGGCCAGGTTTGAAAAATTGCATCTACCTTATTCATGAAATGGGTTCCAAAAAAGACTATGTTGAAAATTTGGTGAAAAAGAGATTAAATGACAAAATTCTGAGTAAAAGTTCACCAAAACTCATTATAAATGCATGCCCTCACTTACCTTGTTTGTTCAGTACCCGGTCAGCATTGATAAAGAAGGATGTATTTTCCTCACAGAGTGGATTTTTGATGCTGTCTTTCTTTTAGGTTATTGAGGGGTGTGGGGCTGTGCATGCCGCGGGGGTGGGTGAGAGGTGAATTTGATCAGTAAAGCTGCAAAAGGCATTGCTGGATGATTCTCTGCTTTTCAGGTTTAAATAATAAAAAAAAAAACATTGTGACAAGACAAGGGGTGACACTGGGGACTGGGCATCCTAGTGTCACAGTGGTGGAGGGGTGATTAATATTTGACTTGGGAAGGACTCTATAAAGGGTAGCTCAGCTGCAAAAGACGCTGATAGACAGTTTTCTGCTTTTCAGGTTTAAAATAAAAAAAGACCTTATGACACAAGGGACTGGGCACTCTAGTGTCACAGTGGTGAGGGGAGGATGGTGAATATGAGGGAGAGGTCTCTCAGAAGGGTTGTTCAGCCCAGGATGGGATATTTAGATTTTTTTATTTATTAGCATTCCTGCTTGGAGAGGGTCACAGTCCAGGAAGACTTTTCATCATGTGAATTCTCCACTCCGAGCAGGGTTGAGCCTGAGATGGGCATTGGCCACTAATATCAGGATGGGGGAGCACATCAGCATATCAGCAGTGATTGGTAGGGTAATAATGATGCTGCTCAGCTTGCTGCTGGGCAGCATCTTATAAATGAAAGAAGTCAGTTGCACTGTGATAGGTGTAGCTCGATCGTTTCAACTACACAAAGTATCACCCATCACTTAGAACAGCATCTCAACCTCGCTGATAATTGGCTTGTCACTGTCAAGCCTCCTGCAGCCTGAGCTGCACTGGATGTGACAGTGACATACCTCTGTAGCTCGCTACTGTAACAGTATGTTTGCTTCATGCATGCACACACAGGCAAACACAATAAATTATCAAGCTCACTGCTACATCAAGTTAGCTACAGGAGTTAATGAGATGCACAGCTTGACTGTGAGCCTCCATTTAAATCCATGAGATCAGAGACTCCAGAAATTAGTTTAAGATTTATTTTTGTGGGTATGTGGAATGCTGCATTTCTCTTTGCATTTATTTTCTAAATTTACAGTGTTTTTGTGAATAAAAAAGAGGTTTGCAAAAACTGTTTATTCCCTTGCCCTTTTGAACTTAAGACTCCCAGCTTTCTTGCTTGTTCCAAGACCCATGTGAACAGCCATCAAAGAAGAAGAAAGAAATAAAGGAAAAAAGAAAGTCCAAAGGTAGTAAGAAGATGTCATCAAAGAGACGAAAGGAAGACAAACCACTGAACAGCAGGCCAGACAAGGTGGTGGAAGAGGAGCAAAGATCAGAGGCGAAGGCAGGAACAAAGCAGCCAAAGGCCAAAGCCGGTAAGCATATAGAGATACAGTAATAATGGTTGAGGGTAATATTGAAAATGTGTACCAGAGAATAGCGGGGGTGAGAGGGAGAAGCGTTTTGTTTGGAATTTCTAGCATGGGAAAGGAAACAACAGCAAAAGAACCAGCTCCACTGGTCCCACTGACTCCTTTCACCCCTGAGATGGCAAAAGAAGCGAGTCAGACAAAACTTAAAAGCTCTTCATAAAATAGGGACAGTAAATCCTGCTTTCTGATTGGTTATTACCTGTGCATGAAATCTGTTCCATGCACAGGTAATAACAAGTACAGTAAAACAGAACTGCATAGCAAAAAAACATCAGTGAGCCGTTAGAATATTCATTTTCAGATGCCGCCATGTTTTTTTTATGTTAGCGAGGAAATCATTAAACTGAAAAACCCACATCAAGCAATTTTTTTTTTTTTTTATTAAGCAGGAGTTTTTATATATTCGGTGGCCTGTTCCCAATACATACATAATTAGCTTTCAATTACTGCCGCTTCTCCGAGTCCCTGCTTGCTACCAGCAGTTAAATTTACAAGGAGAGAATGACAGTACCTCTACTAAAGCTGCTCTCTCCATGTGTAGGAGCTCATTGCCGCTTCTTGTCGTCCCCACCCGCTCCCACTGTGATGGCATGTTTTATTCTGTGTAAGTTGAAATTACCTCTCCTTCTCTGTCTCTTTCACAAATCCCATGAAAGTAGCCGTATCCAATCCTCCACGTTCCTGACCATTCCTGCTCTGGTGCCATACTGTAATCAGTGACAGTAAAAACCAAAAAAAAGCCATGTTGACATTTCATCTCCCTTTCTGTCTTGACCGCTTGCTCTCTATCTCTGTCTCGCTTCCCATGACAGCAGCTGTCTCAAACATACATGGGTGCTTGGGGAGTAGTGCTTGAAATCAGAACTACTGATGACAGTAAAGGACAAAATTTACCCAAAACGTGCAGAATGACATCATTGTGCAGTAGGCGGAAGGACTATTTTAGCGTAAATTCTCATAAAGAGATGTGTTTTATCTATATGAAAACATGACTTGCTTACTGTAAAAACACATAAAAAAATGTAGCCCATCTTATAAGTGCAATAAGACACTCCAGGGTGTGCATGGAACATATTTTACCGCATGGCCATTGGCTAAAGTCACTCGGCCTGTGGCCTCATGCCTTATTACACCCCGGCTATGTGGTAAAAAATATGTTCCACACGCACTCTGTCGTGTCTTATTGCTTATTTCACCAACTTATTTTCAGAATCTCTTCCTTGATCCAAATGGATTCTTTGAGGAGCACCATAGTGAACAGTGAACTTCTTCATCAGGACTTCAGCCACTGCTTTTTGGTCTCTGGTTGGAAAGGCCTTCGCATATCGTGAGAAATGATCTGTTGCAACAAACACATTGGCTAAGTTTTTACTGTCCAGTTCAAGACTGAGGAAGTGAATACAAACAAGTTCCATTGAAGCACTAGTTGTGATACTGACAAGTCATGTGGCGCACTTGGATAATGTCTTTCTTTGAATGCAGTGGATACATTGTTGACAGTATTTTTCAACTTCTACCACCATCTTGGGTCAGTAGAATCTGCAAATGTTGAATGTCACGAGTATGCACAATTTCGGAATGTGGCTTGGACATGCAGTTTCAGAATGTGGCAGGGACTCTCATTATTAGAATGAAGTGGGGATGCCCAGTTTTGGAACTCAACAGAGATGCATATTTTCAGAATGTGGCATAGATTTCCACTTTAAAAATGTGGCGTTAAGGTACCATTTCAAAATGTGGTGGCTGGGACACTCCAATTCCAGATTATGGTGGGGATGCCTACTTTGTGAATGTGGTTGGGAAACGCAGTTTCAGAATGTATTGGGTTGTATAATTTTGGAGTGTGGTGGGGACACTCAGTTTTGGAGTGTTGAGGGAATGCACAATTTAAGAATATGTCAGGAACATACAATTTCAGAGGTGGAGATGCACAACATTGGAACGTGATGGGAACATGCAGTGTCCGAATGTTTTATAAACATGCGATAGAAACAGAAACATAGACGTTGACGGCAGATAAGGACCGCTTGGCCCATCATGTTTTCCCATTTTCCCTACCTACGGTAGCACTACAGATCCTACTTGATCTTAACGCCCCCTTTCCCTACCTCTGAGGTTCCCTTATGCCTATCCCATGCATTCTTGAAAGTTGTTACCATTTTTGCCCCCACCAGCTCCGCTGGGAGGCTGTTCCATGCATCACCACTCTTTCTGTCAAGCAGTATTTCTCTCATCTCCCCTGAGTCTCCCCAGTCCAGCTTCATAGCATGTCCCCTTCTTCTTCAGCACCTTTTTTTCTGAAAAATGCTTCCCTTTTGAGCCTTATTTATACCCCTGAGGTATTTGAATGTTTCTATCATATCCCCACTCTCCCTCCTTTCCTTCAGGGTGTACATACAGTATTAAGGTCCTGCAGTCTCTCCTTATAAGGCTAGTGATACAGACCCTGCACCATTTTGGTTGCCCCCCTCTGGACCACCTCTACCCTGTCTATGTAATTCCCCAGATGTGTGGCCCAATATTCAAAGGATATATGATGAAAGACTGAAATGCAAAAAGCTGAAAGTCAGGAGCCCGAGACTGACTGCCCAAAACTCGGTATCCCAACACTCGGTAATTGCCTGTGGCAGAGTTTTTTTTTTCATGTTCCGGGCGGCTTTGCCCTCCCCCTTACTTTAGATAACAAACTCTGCCGTGGGCAATTACTGAGTGTTGGGATAATGAGTTTTGGGCAATCAGTATTAGGCACCTGACACTCTGTCTTTTGCATTTCAGTCTTTCAACATACTCTCTATTCAAACATGTGTAGATCATGGCAAGGGACTTGTGGCAGAGAGTTTGATGCAAGTGGCAACTTGCGTCAAACATTGTTGCAAGTGCTATTTTGTAAGCCGCTTGCTGCAAAAGCCCTGCCACAAGTCTCTTGCGCCTAACACAGGAAGTTAGACCTGCTCCCCCCCCCCCCGATCTAACTTAACATTAGGGAGGCAGTATAGTGCAGTGGTTTAAGGCTCTGAGCTGCAAATCTGGATACCTGAGTTTAAATCCCACAGCTCCCACTTGCATACTGTGTGACTCTGAGCAAGTCACTTAACCTCCCTGTGCTCCCAGGTCACACCTGTAAACAAGTTTTCAGCTTAGCGTGCCACTCCTGATTAAACAGTTGAAAAAAAAAAACATCCATGAGGGATCCATTTTACAGGGCTTGCACCAAACCTTTGCGCAAGTGTCTGTAAAGTAAGGCAAGTGTCGCCAATTGGCGCCAGGCCTTGTAAAATCGGGCTACTTTAAGGCCCAAGGGCTTTGCACAGCCACAGAGTAACTTTAGAAGTGACGCAGGGCTTGATGCAAGCCCCGTGTCAACCATCTAAAATCATGCCCGTGGTCTCCAGAACTGGACACAGTACTCTAGGTGACGGTTCACCAGTGATCTATACAGTAGTAACACCACCCCTCATTTTCTGCTGGTAATAACCCTCCCTGTGCATCCTAGCATCCCACTAGCTCTCCCCACTGCTTCGTCACACTGTCTGGCAACATTTAGATCATCAGATATGATTACCCCCAGGTGCCTTTCCTGTTTGGTGGTGGTTAATACCACTCCCCTCATGTTGTACTCTGCCCCTGGGTTTCTGTGCCCCAAGTGCATGAGTTTGCACTTCTGTGCATTGAAACTTAGCTGCCACACCCTTGACCACTCCTCTAAGTTTCTTAGCTCTCCATTCACCCCCCCCCCCCAATCTGCAAAGAGGCATACCTTCCCTTCTAGCCCCTCTGCAATGTCACTAATGAAGACATTAAAGAAGACCGGTCCCAGTACTAATCCCTGTGTCACCCTGCTGGTCACCGTCCCTTCCTCGGAGTGAACTCTGTTTACTAGCACCCTCTGTCTCCTGTCCCCCAACCAATTTCTCACTCAGTTTACCACCTTCGGACTGACTCCTAGGCTTTCCAGCTTGCTTACAAGTCTCTTATCTGCAACAGTGTCAAAGGTCTTACTTAAATCTAGGTAGGCCACATCCACTGCTCCACCTTGATCCAATTCCCTGGTCACCCAGTCAAAGAAATGTATCAGATTTGTTTGACATGATCTCCCCCTAGTGTGATGGAGTCTGGTGAGGAGGCACAATTTGAGAATGTGATGGGGATGTAAAATTTCAGAAAGCCCCTGCACATTCCAAGATTTTGTGTCCCTGACATAATCTGGCATTGTGCATTCTCTCCACATTTTAAGACTGTGTACTTCCTGCCTCGTTTTGAGTTTGCATGTCTCATTCTAAAATGTGTCCTCGCCACTTTTTGTGATTGTATGACTTCACCATATTCTGAGACTGTGTGTCCTCATTAAAAAATGATTCCTCTCCCCATTCTAAAATTGACATGTCCCTACCACATTCTGATATGTGTTTCTTGACATATTCTGAAATTGTACATCCCCACCACATTCTGAGATTGTGTGTCCCTCACTCCAAAATGGTGTCTCTCCCCAGTCTGAAATTACATGTCCCTACTACATTCTGAGATTGCATTTGCCCAGGATATTCTGAAACTGAGTATCCCTGCCACATTCTCAGATTGTGTCTCTCTGTCTGAAATGATTCCTCACCCCCATTCTAGTATTACATGTCCCTACCACATTCTGAGATGGTGTTTTCCTGACATAATCTGAAATTGTGCATCACTACCACATTCTGCAATTGAGCCTCCCTGCCACATTCTGAGATGCATTTTCCAGACATAATCTGAAATTGTGCATCTCTGCCACATTCTGAAATTGTGCATCCTTATCACATTCTGAGATTACATGGCGCTCTGCATTCTGAGGTTATGCATCATTCCCACTGTATTCCAAAATTGCCAAGTGGAGTTGAAAACTGCTTCAAGAGGGGACTCTTAAGTGGTAGCCACCTTTTAGTCTAGTACCTACACTGTTTAAAGATCTGGGTCCCCATAATCAAAGCTGGCTGGCCATGTGCACAAGTGAGACAGAAACACTGCATGGTAATTAAAACACAGCCATATTCAGACAGTTGGCGCACTCTGATCAGAAATGGCTGTTTCTACAGTGCTTGCGATCATGTTATGAGAGTCATGCAGTGGCCAGCCAAGGTGGTGAGCAGAGGGCTGTGTCGGTCACTGTTTCAGATACCATAGTACCACATCAGCTAGCAGGGTTAGGGTGTGTGGGAAGGAGGGTCAGATGCCCTTTCGGTGGGGGGGATGGGCAGGGGACTGCTAGACCACAGGAATATGATAAGGCATGGCTGGATAGGTGACTGGGGTGGCAGGGAGACTGCAAGTCCACCAGAAATATGATAAAGCATGACTAGATCGGCGACTGGGGTAGGGGGGGACACTAGACCACCAGGAATATGACAAGGCATGAACAAATGGGTAATCTGGGGCTAGGGTACAGCTAGACCATCAGGAATATGGTATGTCGTGAATGGACCAGTGAGCATGGGGGACCGTGCTTGGGGAATAAGGGCACAGTTTTGGCAGCATTAAACAGTATTGTGTCGGAGACTCTTTAGCACTTTTGAAAACACTGAATATACTGCTGTACCTAGTATGCATGTGGGATCCCTCATTTGCATGGGTGCAGCAGTATATTTTGCACGGACATGCTGTCAGGTCGGCACGATGCACTGGGGGCTTTTGAATATGACCCCACCCCATCGTCTGGTGCTATTCATGGTTCACATGACACTAAACCAGTTAGTGCCACACTAACTGTTGTCTATGGGTTCCCTTGTGAATAGTTAATTGATATACTGTCTAAGAACAACTTTATGCAAAAAGACTGCAGATTTAGTTTGTATCTGGCATCAAATAATAATTATACAATGGGATCCAAGAAGCACTGGCTCTGACTGGCACCTTCCAGCCATGGTAAATCCTGATATTACCCACAGAAAAGGTGTCAGTCAGCCTCGTCTAGAATCCCCACACTGTAAAATCACTCTGAGCCCCCGTCCCCAACACAAACATGAAATCCATCATGTTAGATCCTGGTAAACTGTGGTCTCCCAACTGCCGCTGTGTAACTGTTCAAATAATCACAACAGACAACATTCACATACAGTGGGGTTCCCAAAACAGTTGGGGAACAAACATATGGGCCAGCACAGTTAGAACTCCTTCCCCATAACTGCCCAGACTGTACCCACCTCACCTGTCACTTAGTCCCCTCTCTATTCCCAGTCTCTCTCGTAGCTGCAGTCCCACTCTTGCCTTCTAAATCCCATCACTTGTAATTAAAAAAAACATGCAAATTAACCAAAAAAAACTGAAAAGAAATCCCCCCCAAGTGACACCGTTACACATGACTAATTGTTTTGCCACTCTCTTAGTGCCTGAAATGACACATGCAGTGAGTCTCCGTGATCAGTGACCTACACTGCCCAGCTGGCAGTGCGCCACTTGCATCTGAAGCACGCTGAGGTCTGCAGTCTAGCTGTTTAAGGACACAGTTCCATCATTGTGCAGATTGCAAGCTCCTAGTTGCTGTTGGGTGCACATAAACAGAATTATACAATGAGATCTGAGAATTGCCACGACTCACAGCCCTCTCTTTAAGAAACAAAAATTGACAGCCTGTAGCTCTTTATATATGGGTCTGCATTAGAATGCATGTGTAGCAACACCGCAGCCCTAGCAACAGCCCTAGCAACCAAGGACTATTTTTTTCTGGTGGAGTAACATGCAATAAAATAAATTAAAATACCAAAAAAATCCCCTTTTTGTGTATTTTTCTGTCTCAAAAAAGGGGGACATTATATAATCGCAATAAACCACAACAGGGTGTGGGTTATGCTGGGATTTAGCCACTTCTGGTGTGGTTAAATCCCAGCATAACCCACACCCTGTTATGGTTTATTGCTTAAGCAATCCATTGAATCATGAAGTACACAGTAATGAATTCGGAATAGAAGATCGAAAATAAATGGGAATATGTTTTATAACATTCGTAAAATGGTCAAAAGTGTTATAAGTTTAATAATGCACTACGGGTGTGGGTCAATGCTATGATAACCCCACTTCCAGAGTGAATGAAGGGTTTGGGCTGTGCCTTGGGCCTCACAACCCACCCAGACTGTTCGGTTATTACAGTGGTGCCACACATCTGACCATGGATTATTACTTACATAAAGCCTTCTGACTGTGGATAGTGCCCCTCGTCCACAGCAGAAAAAAACAAAATCCTATAATCAATAACAGAACAAAGAAGGCTATCAGCTAAAAATGTTCTCTCCTCAAGTGTAACACAGCGATTGATTCTGTACAAATGTTCTAATAGTTTATGGACTATTTTAACCATATTACTGATATGTTGTTCAGATATGAATACACTATCCAGAGTCATGCCTAGGTAACAAAAATGTATAACCAACTCCGCATTTTTACCCTGAAGTAGCATTATTGACAAATTCATTATTAAGGTTTTTCTTGGGCCAGAAAAAAATAGAGGCAACCCAATCTTGCATATGATGAAAATCTTATTTAATTCATTTAGATTTTTGACCTCCTTAAAGATCACGTCATCTGTACAGGGTGTTATTTATTTATTATTTGATCATCGGTTTACAGACCTTTGAGTCATAGACTAATTTACAAAGGCACCTCGTCAAGAGAGCAAAACATCACAGCAAACAAACAGTATAGTACATAACGCTTAGATTAAAAAAGAACCAGTGTTACAGGCATTCACTGGTGGTACACACTTGGTAATAGGTAGAGCACAGTGGTCATAATATAGGTACACGAGTACCACGTCAGGTAGCAACCAGAGATATTTTATTACATTAGTCAGCAGATGTTGCTTGAGACCCCATGTATATACAGCAAAAGTAGCCAAGGCAGACCCAGCCTAGGGGTGAAGGTAAGGGGCAGGTGGGGGATTATGTGCAGTTGCAGCAGCAAGTGCTTGTCAGATGGCTTCTGAGGGAGACATGGAAAGGACCAAGCTTAGTGGAGTCCGCTATATTGGCTGGGAGGGAATTGAACCAGGAGGGAGCCCGATAGCTATAGGATCTCTGGGCCATAGAGATCCTTACCATGGGGACAAAAAGGGAGGTTTTGACAGTGCTGCGGGTGGAGACTGAGAGGGAGGCACGCTGCAGGGAGGTGGTGACCCCAGGGGGGAGAGCCCTAGCAGGGTCTTTTTTACAAGAAGGCAGGTTTGGAAGCGGAGTCTTTCTTCAAGGTTGAGCAAGTTGGTGGTGGAGTACAGCAGGCATGTATAGGTGTGCCTAGGGGCTCCCAGCATTAGCCTGTAGACCTTGTTTATAGAGAGCTGGATTCTTGCAAGCACAGTGTTGTCGGCTGCAGCATATATGGGCAGCCCATAGTCGATTAGCGACAGAACAGAGGAGGTGATTGCCAATCTAAGGGCCTCTTGTGGTAGGCAGTCCCTGTGGAGGTATAACAGTCCAGTCCTGACATTGGTGGCAGCAGAAAGGGCATTGATATGGGAATGGAAGGAGAGTGCTGAATCAAAGGTAATGCCCAGATACTTGTAGGAGGAAACCTGCTCAATGGGGTTTAGTGTGCTAGGCAGTATCACGAGAGGGGCACCACTGGCTTTGCTTTGGTGATGCGAGAAGAGCATAGCTTTGGTCTTTTTTAGGTTAAGGACTAGCCTTCATGATGCGAACCAATGCTCAGCTCTACCAAAAGCTTGTTGGAGGGTGACCTGGAGTGTGTTGGGGTTGGGGTCAGCGGCGAAGAGCACAGCGTCATTAGCGTAGAGGAGGATCTTACTTGGGCAGGCCAAGGGGAGGGAGTTGAGGTAGAGACTGAAGAGGAGAGGGCCTAAAATGGAGCCCTGGGGAACCCCAGAGCGGACAGGTTGTGTGTCAGATAGGGTGCTATTGATTTTTACATACTGAGTTCTGGCAGAGAGGTAGCTGGTGAACCATGCAAGGGGCCTGGGGAGAAACCAAGGCATCTGAGGGAGTAAAGCAGGAGAGGATGGCAAACCGTGTCAAAGGCCTTGGAGAGGTCAATGAACTCGGCACCAGCAGGACTTCCGGCATCAAGAGCAAAGTGCAGGAAGTTGGAGAATTCAAGTAGCGCAGTTGTGGTGCTGTGACCTGCATGAAAGCCATGCTGTTCAGGGCACAGGATATTATGCATGGCCAGGTATTCGGCAAGCTGGTTGGCAACTACTTTTTCAAGGGCCTTAGAGAGTGGGGGAAGGATGGAGATAGGTCGATAGTTACCCAGGGTCGCCTCGTCGCCACTCTTTAGGATAGGAGTGATGATGGTGGTTTTCCATGTGCTGGGAAACTGCCCCAGACACAGAGAGCAGTTGAGCAGCTCGGTAAGTGGGACCAGGATAGCATCCAATGTCAGACGAAGTAGCCTAGTGTCCAGTAGGTCGGTGCCAGGGTTGTTACTACTAACGGCTTTTTGTAGAAGGGGTCTAGCCTCCAACGGGGAGATGGTACATAGGTAGAAAGGAAGTCTCTGGAGAGTGGGTAGGGGTGCTACTGGGATGGGGTCAAAGAAGTTACTGGGCAGGACTGAACTCAGGTCTGAGAAAGTGTGGTTTAGGCAGTCTGCAATGCCAAGGGCGTCAGAGCAGACAGTTCCATTGAAGGAGAGTTGAGAGAGGGTGGGGAGCGGGATTTCTCATTCAGCTCCTTTACATTATCCCAAAAGTTTCTAGCTGACCCCCAGGAGGAGACAAGAGCAGATTGGTAGTACTGGGCTTTGGCCTGTCGAATGGCCCAAGTACACTTATTGTGCTCAGCGTTGTATGCTTGCCTATCAGCTGGCTTGCCAGATTCCATGGCAATGTGCCATAGATTGTCTCTCATTTGAAGTTTGTGAAGGAGGGAGGGGGTAACCCAGGGCATGTTTTGCTTTTTGGTGCGATTTCTAGTGAAGGGGGCATAGAGGTCACAGGCTGTGTTAAAAGTGCAAGTGAAAAAAAATCCAGTGCCTCATCTATGGACAGTGCAAGCCTGATTGGGGACCAATCCAGTTGTGAGAGGTACAGTTTAAGGTGACGCAGGTCACCTGGGAGTAGTCAACATCGCTGGGTGGTTTGTGGTGCAGGTTTGCTGTTGGCAGTGGACCAAGAGAATACGACCGGGGAGTGGTCACTAAGTGAGTTGGGAAGTACACTAATATCGAGCACCCTCTGGGGCAGTTGGTAAAGGTGATATCCAGGAGGGTGCTGGAGCCAGTAGAGGGGTTGAATCTAGTTGGGGTGGTCACAAGCTGGGACATGTCAAGGGCGGCAAAAATATCTCTGGTTTGGGAGGCCGTGGCAGACAGCCAGTTGATATTCAGGTCACCAACAATTATCTGGATCATTTTGGGCAGTAGGCCAGAGAGGTAGTCAGCAAGTGCCTGAATGGCGAGGTCTTGCTTTCTGGGGGGAATATAGGCAACGGTGAGAAAAAGTGGGCTCACCAGGGTTGAGGGAGATTTTTAGTGTGAGAGCTTGGCCCGTTGTCAAGCTTGGGTGGTGGAAGTGCATGTCCGAGGAGGGAGTCACGCATATAGACAGCACAACCACCTCCATGCTTACCCACCCGATCTTCCCTGAAAGGGTGTAACCAAGGAGGGAGACGAAGGAGTCAGGGGTGGATTTGGATAACCAGGTTTTGACGAGTGCGACAATGTCCGGTTGGTGCTGAGTAACCCAGCATTGGAATGCAGCAGCCTTCTTAAGGAGGCTGCAAATATTCCATAGAAGCTATGCAGAGTCCTTGAGCCTGGGCAGGCTTGTTCATATGGTTGGGCATGGGGCCAGGGTGTGGGTGAATGTTACCTGATAGAAGCAACAGGAATGTGATTAGGTGCACCAAAGCATGGTAGTGATTGTGGCATCTCCCCTTGCGACTGGACACGGGGCCGGGTGCAAAGGGTGGGTAGAGTACGAAGGGTGGGAAAGGCATTGAGGAGAAGAGACCAAGGTATGAGTGGGAAGTAAGAGGTAGCAGGGGTGGAAGTGGGGGGATACCGAGGGTGGGAAGTGATCGAGCGTTGGAGGGGGGATCTGGTAGAGGTGTTGCAGATAAGAGGGGGGTACTATGTGTAGAGGGTGATGGTCCTAAATAAGGTGTGGCTGGTGTAGGAAGTAGGAGGAGAACCATAGTCAGTGTCAATGCACTTGATCCCAGATACATTGAGGACGATAAGTTATTTGAGCACGAGAGAGGATCACCCCATTAAGAAGTTACAGAAAGGAGAGCCCCTTTAAGGAGTTGCTGTAATTGACTAGTCTGAGGCCCCGGGGCGGGGATCACTGGGGAAGTGTACTTAATAAAGAAGAGAGCAGAGCAGGGGAAGGGGAGATGGGCGAAAAAAATTGTCCAGAGAGCAGTACAGCAAGGCAGTGGCTGAGCTGTGTTTTGAAAAAGGTGCCTTGTATGCGTTCTTTCTCAATGGAGATCTGCAGCATCCAATCGGGAAGCAGCCACAGTCCCCAGGAGCCAGTCCAATTACGGGGATTGAAGCCTCACAGCTCAGAGCTAGGAGCTGACCAAACGTACCTGCTTTCTTTGGTCAGGGGGTTGCGGGCTGGACGCAGAGGTCCGACCACCAGCAGGTAGCAGCGCCAGGGCTGCTCAGCTGAAGTGGAGAGCCTGGTTTGGGTTTGTGGCTGCTTTCCTTGGTCAGGGGGTGGCGGACTGGATGCAGAGGTCCAACCGCCAGCAGGTAGCAGCGCCAGGGCCACTCGGCTGAAGTGGAGAACCTGGTTTGGGCTTGTGGCTGCTTTCCTTGGTCAGGGGGTGGGGAGAGGGATGCAGAGGTCCGACCACCAGCAGGTAGCAGTGCCAGGGCCACTCAGCTGAAGTGGAGAGCCTGGTTTGGGCTTGTGGCTGCTTTCCTTGGTCAGGGGGTGGCAGGCTGGATTCAGAGGTCTGTCCGCCCGCAGGTAGCAGCGCCAGGGCCACTCGGCTGAAGTGGAGAGCCTGGTTTGGGCTTGTGGCTGCTTTCCTTGGTCAGGGGGTGGCGAGCTGGATGCAGAGGTACGACCGCCAGCAGATAGCAGTGCCAGGGCCGCTCGGCTGAAGTGGAGAGCCTGGTTTGGGCTTGTGACTGGTTTCCTTGGTCAGGGGGTGGCGGGCTGGATGCAGAGGTCCGACCGCCAGCAGGTAGCAGCGCCAGGGCCACTCGGTTGAAGTGGAGAACTTGGTTTGGGCTTGTGGCTGCTTTCCTTGGTCAGGGGGTGGGGAGATGGATGCAGAGGTCCGACCGCCAGCAGGTAGCAGTGCCAGGGCCACTCAGCTGAAGTGGAGAGCCTGGTTTGGGCTTGTGACTGCTTTCCTTGGTCAGAGGGTGGCAGGCTGGATTCAGAGGTCTGTCCGCCCGCAGGTAGCAGCACCAGGGCCACTCAGCTGAAGTGGAGAGCCTGGTTTGGGCTTGTGGCTGCTTTCCTTGGTCAGGGGGTGGCGAGCTGGATGCAGAGGTACGACCGCCAGCAGATAGCAGCGCCAGGGCCGCTCGGCTGAAGTGGAGAGCCTGGTTTGGGCTTGTGACTGGTTTCCTTGGTCAGGGGGTGGCGGGCTGGATGCAGAGGTCCGACCGCCAGCAGGTAGCAGCGCCAGGGCCACTCGGCTGAAGTGGAGAACCTGGTTTGGGCTTGTGGCTGCTTTCCTTGGTCAGGGGGTGGGGAGATGGATGCAGAGGTCCGACCGCCAGCAGATAGCAGTGCCAGGGCCACTCAGCTGAAGTGGAGAGCCTGGTTTGGGCTTGTGGCTGCTTTCCTTGGTCAGGGGGTGGCAGGCTGGATTCAGAGGTCTGTCCGCCCGCAGGTAGCAGCGCCAGGGCCACTCGGCTGAAGTGGAGATCCTGGTTTGGGCTTGTGGCTGCTTTCCTTGGTCAGGGGGTGGCGAGCTGGATGCAGAGGTACGACTGCCAGCAGATAGCAGCGCCAGGGCCGTTCGGCTGAAGTGGAGAGCCTGGTTTGGGCTTGTGACTGGTTTCCTTGGTCAGGGGTGGCGGGCTGGATGCAGAGGTCCCGACCATGGCAGGTAGCAGCGCCAGGCCACTCGGCTGAAGTGGAGAACCTGGTTTGGGCTTGTGGCTGCTTTCCTTGGTCAGAGGGTGGGGGGATGGATGCAGAGGTCCGACCGCCAGCAGGTAGCAGTGCCAGGGCCACTCAGCTGAAGTGGAGAGCCTGGTTTGGGCTTGTGGCTGCTTTCCTTGGTCAGGGGGTGGCAGGCTGGATTCAGAGGTCTGTCCGCCCGCAGGTAGCAGCGCCAGGGCCACTCGGCTGAAGTGGAGAGCCTGGTTTGGGCTTGTGGCTGCTTTCCTTGGTCAGGGGGTGGCGAGCTGGATGCAGAGGTACGACCGCCAGCAGATAGCAGCGTCAGGGCCGCTCGGCTGAAGTGGAGAGCCTGGTTTGGGCTTGTGACTGGTTTCCTTGGTCAGGGGGTGGCGGG